>CM060381.1:23213696-24652561 GCA_030545235.1 Helianthus tuberosus | reverse complement strand
TTAACCACTGATCAAATTGAAAGTGGTTTTAAGACCACATTAGTGTAGGTGATTTAACCCTTAAGAGGGCACCTCCTAATTTTCTCGTTTGACTGGTCAATTGTCAGGTCAAAGTAGTTTGACAAAAAGTCAAACTGGACAAAAATTACAAAAATGATTCTAATTAATAAACCAAGGGTTCTAAATTATATTTTAACATTCTAATGACTTGGTAATCAATATTAAAACATGTTTTATCAGTCCTAACCCGACAATTAATAGTCTAAGGTCAGTTTATAACCGAAAGTCGCAAAAGCTTGAATTTTGCTTTGACTTTCAGTTCTGACCCGTTTAAGCTTAATTCACTGATGTTTTAAGCTTCCTTTAGGACCACATTAATTAGTAGTATAACCCCCTGGAGTTATATTGCATGGTGACTAGTGGTTTGAATTATATGCACTTGATCGTAATTATGCTTAATAATGCCATAAACGCCCTTTTTACATACAACTGAGATTTTTAGCAATATGATTGAACTAAAACCTTTGCTACTGATATTTAGACATGACCCGAAAATTTGACTTCAGTTTGTGGTCCAGAATAGGAGTTATGCTCAATAGCGTAATTAAGGAGCTTTTTATTATTTAAATGGCGTAATTAGTATGAAGCCTATATAAACCCGATTTTTAACACCAAGATTCATACCTACTGATGTAAAATAATATTTTAGGATTTTTAAAGATTTTTAATTATTTTTAGACTGAGCATAACATAGGATTATAGCTTGATTTCGGGAAATGTCGGTTTTACCCTTTTTACGCATAAAATGAGTTTTACATAATTTTTTTTGTGTCAAACCTTTTGCTACTGATTTCATATGATAAATAAAGTATTTTGAACTTTATAAACTGATTAAAAACTCAGATTTCCTATTTTAACCCGAATACCCTTTTAAACCGACTTTTAAGCGTTTTAAACACCTAGTAAGGGTTAAAACTATTTTTAACATATAAAACTTATTACCCAATGATGTTTTAAGATGATTTATATAATTAAACAATAAATTAAAATTTTTAAACTCAGAAGTCTATTTTGACCTTTAAAGCCTATGTAAAATTACCAAAATGCCCCTACGGGACATATTTTGGTTATATAAGATAATTTTCACTTATATAAGTATCCTACTGTTATAATTTATAAAAATACATATTTTTACTGATCTAATCAGACCTGAAACTCAGTTGCACAATTAAACTCTTTTATGGGCATTAAAATTTCCAAAATGCCCTTATGGGACTTATTTTGGTTTAAATTACTTTTTGGGCATATGTGTTAACATCTTACTGATGTATTAACATATTTTGAGCATAATAATAATAATTAAGACCTGTATATAATTTATTTGGAGACCCGTTACGCGTTTACGCGTTCGGATCGACTTATGTGACAAGTTTACATAAAATAGTCGAAACGGGTCAACCCTTATCATTAAATCCTCAATTTTCCAGAATGTGTTTAGTTTACCCATATTATACAAGTATCCAAGCTTGTCGGGTCTAAACCACATTCTATTCCGGTCTCCGCTTAATCGAGCGTTTAGAACCATAAGGTTTCTTTCTAGCTAGCCGGTCTAAGTCCTTGACTTAATTAAAGACCCGTTAGCATCCTAATAGGTTAATAAACCTTCTATACAGATTAAATAGATTTCGGTAGAAGGTGCATTCAAAAAGCTTTAAGATTTTTACTGCTAGCATCAGGTAAATACCTTTAACTTATTTTCCTTATACGAGCTTGGGATATGGTATTATAATAATACCACTTGGTCGGGTATGAAATCATTTAATCGGATTGTGATTAATAAATTGCATAACCCGTTTTAATCTGTCTTGTTTGATAACATAAGCATTGGGGGTTAACGACCGTGTCCTGGATATCCTCGGCTCATTTTATTTGAAAATGGCCACGACCTATGCACGGGGTGTAGGCATACACCTGACAGATGCAAATGCTAAATATAACCCACATGTTGGGGATAACTCCTTTGTGAGTTCTATAAGTGGTGAGTCGGTTAATCACCACCGGCTTCCAACGGGCCCCAATTGTATGACAAACATATAAATCTGTATACAAGATTATATTTAAATAATTGTCCCAAATTATAAAAGATTTATGCCATGTGCATCTAAACCAATTTTCTTAAATGCTTTTCAAAAGAGTCAGTTAATTGTATTTACCAGTGTAAACTGACGTATTTTCTTAAAGACTGATTTGACAGGTACCTCTCGAAATAGGCTGGAGCTATAGGGTATCAATAGAGGATCTTGCAAATCGATAAGATGCCTGCAGTCTGTTATTTTTGTTTCTTTGTACATTTATGATCCGCCTGTGGATCTTATTACATTCCAGTCTGTACATTCATAAACTCGAACACTCAGACAATATGGTTTGTAATAGTTATTCACCAGACTTCCGCTGTGCTATTATATTGTGTGTATTGACTATGATGATATCAACTACGTCACGATACTCCCCGCCGGGCCCACCGGAAATATGTGGAAATATCGGGGTGTGACAGGTTGGTATCAGAGCCAGCATTGAGTGAATTAAACACTAGCCTTTTGTGTTTAATCTCAATGACACAATAAGCACATTCCTTAGACTCTCGAGTCTAGGCAAGTGACCTGGGATTTTACTCTTAACCTTCCTTTTATTGTTTTATTATATTTACTTGTTTTGACAGGAAAATGCCTCCAAGACTAAGAGGACGAGGCAAAGGACCCATGCGTGGAGGACCGTCCAGCAGCACGGGACCCTCCCACAGGCGTACACCATCCGACTCGCTTTCCGGTTCTGACTCCAAGGATAATTGGAGCCATAGCTATCAACCAGCAAGATATTCTGTCTCGCTGGGGTCCTCACCTTCTGACCCTCCTCATTACTTTGACTTGCCCGTTCCTATCGAACCCCATCACTCTCCTCTTTCGCAAGGAACTCATTATTCAAACCCATCACACCACTCTTTTCAATCCCATCCTTTTCATCATTCAGATTCCACTTACTCACCTTCACAATTTAATCCCAACGCTTATGTTAATGACTTTTTGGGCTACAACCCTTTGGGACCTGAGGATCACTTTTCTCAGGAAATGGAGATGGATGACGAACCGGAACCGGATTTGCAAACAGGAACACCAGGCCACCCAATAAGTATCTCGAGCGGTTCCCCATTTCAGGGATCACCGTACCATGGGCCCGACTCATTCCAGGAGAGGATGGGTCAGTATGACTGGTTCTTTACACCATCATACCATAACTCCCCTATCCAACCTCCCTTGGATGAACAACAGCTTCGAGCTGTTACCCCACCACCCTTGCCAGTTGAGGACCCACCTCAGCAGCCTCCCGAGCCACCAAGGCGGAGGAGAAATGCTAGGATGTCCGTACGTGGGGACCACAGTTTGCATCACCTCGTGGCTCAAGTTCGTATCCTCCTATCCCAGAAGACCCTCAGTTGGGTGAATCATCACGCACGGTGACGGAAGCTAATCTTCCGCCGGTTTCACACGCACCACTACAGCCATCGTTGAGTTTTGACAACCCGATCCCAACATACCCAGGATCATCCGGGTATAACCCACCTGGTTATCCATCTGAATATGGAGCTCATGACCCGTATCTTACAGCTGCACAATACCATCATCTTTACCCTTCTTCTTACCCTCCAGTGTATCCCACTGGATACCCAGCGCAGGATTTTTAATACCCACCATACCAACAACCTCCTCCTGTTCAGCAGCAGCAAACTCAAGAGATCCTAGAGAGGTTAGACAGGGTTGAGCATGTGGCTCATGAAAACAAGAAGAAGCACAATGGTTTTGTCAAGGGTCTTATGAACCTCCTCAAGGGCAAGAAGAAATAGGGTGATGTAGGGTTGTTTTGTTTGTCATGTAATAAAGTCCCTGCGAGGATGTTTATTTTGTTTTCATGTACCAAGTCCCTGCGTGGACTTATTTCAGTTTCAGTAGCCCCTGCGTGGGCAGTGTTTTCTGTAGCCCCTGCGAGGGCAGTTTGTGATGTTTCTTTCAAGTCCCTTTTTGGGCAACGTTGTAATCGTTTCGTGATTTTAATGAAGTTATTTGATTTTAAATATGTATTTTTCTATATCATGCTACTTCATTTCAAATTTTATTTAATCAGCCTAAGAAACTCTTAGAGGTATAACCTAGCCAAAATATTAAATGGCTATGATGGTATAACCTTTTTAAGATAATGACTCTTTGTTAACATCTGAAAACATGTTAACAATCCTGAATTGTGCGGTACGAGAAACCACATAATCTTCCTAACGTACTTGGATTTTTCCAAGCCACTATTTTTAGCCTATATTATCAATACTAATCATGGCTAGTAAACATCGATATGATGTATACACCACAACATCCATTAGAGATGTATGCTTATAAGCAAATGTGTAAAAAGGACAATGAAAGTTCTATTTATAAACTTCTTGTCAAAAAGGCGATGAACTTTGTTCGACCCTTAAATGATCACTGATCCAAAGGATCGTTGATTATATTTTAATCGTCTCTGTGACAAGCTTCCTAAGCTATTTAATTGTCCTTCGAGATGAACTGTGTATAATATGATTATCTCTTTGAGTATTATTATTTTTATGGTCTATATGGTTTAATAATACCATGACCAACTAATCATCAGTATGATGATTTATTATATAATTTAAATGTATCATTATTGTTTGATATAGTAATCAGAAATGGCTGGCTCGGATGAAGCAAACAGTCATCCTACAGAAGGCAACAATGCTAGGATTAATATCACTGGTGCCGAACTGCAGGCAATGATCACCGCAGCAGTTTCTCAAGCAGTAGATGCTAAGTTTAAAGAGCCTAGTATTATTAGGTCTCAAACTCATTCAAAATCCCAATCTCAACCCCATACTAATAAGAAAAGTGAGTCTCAGCACTCATCTAACCAGGGTAGTGAACCCAAGAGGCAGGTAGTCCTCAAGCCGACTCCTAGGTACACCAAGGGTTGTACCTACAAGTACTTTGTCTCCTGTAAGCCTAGGGATTTTACTGGAGAAAAGGGAGCGATTGATTGTATGAAATGGTTAGATGCGATGGAGACTGTAATAGACATCAGCGGATGTGCTAAGGAGGATGTGGTTATGTTTGTATCACAATCCTTCAAGGGTGATGCCCTCACATGGTGGAAAGCTCTAGTACAGTCTACTGGGAAGGTTCACTTATATAACCTTTCTTGGGAGAAGTTTGTAGATCTTGTAAAGGATACTTACTGCCCTCAACACGAGGTTGAGAGGATTGAATCAGATTTCCTCACCTTAGTGATGAAGGATCTGGATTGTAGATCCTATGTGACTAGTTTCAATTCAATGTCAAGGTTGGTACCATATCTAGTCACTCCTGAACCCAAACGCATTGTGCGTTTCATCGGTGGTTTGGCCCCCGAAGTAAAAGGGAATGTTAAGGCTTCAAAGCCGACCACTTATAGATCCACTGTGGATCTATCCTTATCCCTCACTTTGGATGTTGTGAGGAGTAAGGCGAAGAGGGCAACCGATGAAGGGAAGAGGAAAAGAGAGGAAGACAAGTCTCCTCAGTCGAACAAAAAGGGCAAAGGGAACTCTGGTTCCAAAAAGGGGCAGTCAAGTGACAAGCCCAGATGTAAGACTTGTAACAAAAGGCATTTTGGGAAATGCTACCAAGACCCACAGGCCAAACCATGTGGGATCTGTAAAAAGAAGGGGCACAAGTCTGTTGAGTGCCGAAATATAAAACTATGGTTGCAATGAGAAGGGGCACATAAAAACCAATTGCCCCAAGAATTCAAAGAAACCCGAAGAGGCAAAGAAAAACAACGCGAGAGTTTTTCAGATACACGCAAGGGAAGCGGTGAATGACGAGAACGTCATAACAGGTACCTTCCTCATCAATAATAATTATGCTAGAGTCTTATTTGATTCCGGTGCCGATAAATCCTTCGTAGACCATAAGTTCTGTAAGTTGTTGAATTTGCCTATTAAGACTCTAGACATAAAATATGAGGTAGAGCTTGCCGACGGTACCTTAGAAACAGCTTCAAATCTTCTTGATGGATGCTCTATATCCATCAAGAATCATTCGATCTCGATTTCCCTCTTGCCAATGAAATTGGCAGGGTTTGATATAGTTTTAGGCATGGATTGGTTGTCGTATAACCAAGCCCAAATTGCCTGTGATAAAAAGCTAATTATTATCAAAACCCCTTCTGGCGAATCCGTCACTATTCAAGGAGATACACATTATGGATTGCCTAGTAATGTGTCTATTCTCAAGTTGTCGCAATGTATGAAAAGTGGATGTGTCATTTACATGGCACAAGTGACTGTGAATGAGCCGAAGCCTAAAATTGAAGATATTCCGATTATCTCTGAGTATCCTGATGTCTTTCCTGACGAATTACCTGGGTTACCTCCTGAGAGGCAAGTGGAGTTCAGGATAGATATTCTCCCAGGAGCTGCACCTATTGCACGAGCTCCTTATCGCCTAGCGCCTACTGAAATGAAGGAACTCGGAACTCAATTAGATGATTTATTGGAAAAAGGTTTTATACAACCTAGTTCTTCACCCTGGGGAGCTCCAATATTATTTGTGAAGAAGAAGGACAGATCAATGCGTCTATGCATTGATTATCGGGAGCTAAACAAAGTAACGATCAAGAATCGTTATCCTTTACCCAGGATCGATGATTTATTTGATCAGCTCCAAGGGGCGAGTTATTTCTCAAAGATTGATTTGAGATCTGGGTATCATCAACTTAAAGTAAGAACATAAGATGTACCTAAGACGGCTTTCAGGACGAGGTATGGACATTTCGAGTTTTTAGTGATGCCTTTTGGGCTCACTAATGCTCCAGCAGCATTCATGGACCTCATGAATAGAGTCTGCAAGCCATACTTAGATAAGTATGTCATCGTCTTCATAGATGACATACTCATCTATTCTCGTAACCAGGTTGATCACGAGAAGCATCTTTGATGTATCTTAGGATTGCTTCAACAGGAGAAGCTTTATGCTAAATTCTACAAATGTGAAGTCTGGCTTCGTGAAGTCCAATTCCTTGGACATGTCGTCAATGAGCGAGGTATCCAAGTAGATCCCGCTAAGGTAGAAGCCATAATGAATTGGGAAGCACCCAAGACTCCAACCGAAATACGTAGCTTTCTGGGTTTAGCTGGGTATTATAGAAGATTCATTGAGAACTTCTCAAGAATAGCAGCGCCATTAATTTCTTTGACCCGTAAGAAAGTTAAGTTTGATTGGGGTCCGAAACAACAAGAATCCTTTGAGATTCTTAAGGAGAAATCGAGCAATGCTCCGGTGCTAACTTTACCTGATGGAAATGAAGAGTTTGCTGTATACTGTGATGCTTCACACACCGGTATGGGTTGTGTGCTCATGCAGCGAGGCAAGGTGATTGCCTATGCATCACGACAACTAAAAGTGCATGAGAAAAATTACACCACCCACGATTTGGAGTTGGGTGCCGTTGTATTCGCACTTAAGTTGTGGAGACATTATTTATATGGAACTAAATGTGTGATCTACTCGGATCACAAAAGTCTCCAACATTTATTCAATAAAAAAGAACTCAATATGAGACAACGCCGTTGGATGGAAACCTTAAACGACTATGATTGCGAAATTCGCTACCATCCTGGTAAAGCGAATGTGGTCGCAGATGCCCTAAGCCGAAAGGAAAGGAGTAAACCAATTAGGATCAATGCCAAGAGCATTGAGTTGAGGAATAGTCTGAATGAAAGAATATTAGCTGCACAAAAGGATGCTGTATTGGAAGATAACCTTCCAAATGAAAAGTTAGGAATAATTGCTGAGCAGTTAGCACCTGGGAAGGATAGAATCCTCAGAATGAATGGAAGAATTTGGGTTCCTATCCATGGAGGACTACGAGAGGTAATCCTCCAGGAAGCCCACAACTCTAAATACTCGGTTTACCCTGGAGGTGACAAGATGTATCATGATTTGAAAGCTAATTATTGGTGGATAGGGTTGAAGAAATCTATTGCCACCCATATAGCTAAGTGCTTGACCTGTGCGCAGATTAAAGCTTAACATCAAAAGCCATCAGGTCTGCTTCAACAACCAGAACTCCCCACATGGAAGTGGGAGATGGTAACTATGGATTTCATAACCAAGTTACCTAAAACAAGGCACGGAAATGATACCATATGGGTTATTGTTGATAGACTGACTAAGTCAGCACATTTCTTACCCATCAAGGAGACTCATAGCTCCGATAAGTTAGCCCAGTTGTATGTAGATAAGATTGTGGCTCTACATGGCGTACCGGTGGCTATTATTTCAGATAGAGATACTAGATACACCTCACATTTTTGGAAAAGTTTCCAACAATCTTTGGGCACGAGTTTGAATTTTAGTACTGCTTACCATCCACAGACGGATGGACAGAGTGAGCGTACAATTCAAACATTGGAAGACATGCTGCGAGCATGTGTCATTGATTTAGGAGGTAGTTGGGATGACCATCTACCCTTAATCGAGTTCTCCTATAATAATAGCTACCATACAAGCATTCAGGCTGCACCTTTTGAGGCATTATATGGTAGGAAATGCAGAACGCCTGTCTGTTGGGCAGAAGTAGGAGAAGCTCAGTTGTCAGGACCTGATATAGTCCTTGAAACAACAGACAAAATCGTCCAGATTCGTGATCGCTTAAAAGCTGCCAGGGATAGGCAGAAAAGCTATGCTAATGGGAAATGAAGGTCTCTAAAATTTGAAATAGGCGATAAAGTTCTACTGAAAGTATCAGCCTGGAAAGGTGTGATGCGTTTTGGTAAGAAGGGTAAGTTGAGCCCTAGGTATATTGGACCATTTGAGATTATCGAATGTGTCGGTAGTGTAGCTTATAAGCTGAACTTGCCTGAGGAGCTAAGTGGGATTCATAATGTGTTTCACATTTGTAATCTCAAGAAATGCCTAGCAGATGAATCTCTAACAATGTCTCATAAGGACGTGCAAATAGATGAAAGTTTGAGATTTGTTGAAAGACCTATATCGATCGAGGATCGACAGGTTAAAAAGCTCCGAAGAAAGCATGTACCTATAGTAAAGGTCAAATGGGAAGCCCGTAGAGGTCCCGAGTATACGTGGGAAGTCGAGTCCACTATGAAACAGAAATACCCTCACTTATTTCAGTAAATCTCGGGGTCGAGATTTCTTTTAAGGGGGTGATGATGTAACACCACATAAAAACGTGTCAAATTATATATAGACACATGTCCTAAACTCTAAAGGTGCGAAAGATTGAGTTTGAAGGACCAAGGTTGTCGAACAGTGAAACTATGAAACCACAGGGACTCAAAATGTCAACATGCCAAACTTGTGCCTCTGAATGACCTTACATGATGAATATATTCTTAAACGAGTGAATGAATTGATATGAGAAGCCGTTTATGAAAATAATCGGAAGATTATTAAATTACAAGGGTTAAACGTGTCAACATGTCAATTCTGACCTATGAGTGACCTTTTAACGAAACCGAGGCTTCGAAATATTCAAATATACTCTTAAGAATAAGTGGTATAAATTTCACGTGGTTTCGATATCGTTAAGCATGATTTCAAGACTTTGGGCCAAAAGCGTCAATTTGACGAAACTTGCTTTCATAGTGATATTTAACGAACCCGAGCTTAACGAGGTTTGGTTGCACATCCTTGGGCTCCAAGAAATTTATTGCAAGGGTCTCTATTACCAAAAACCATGTTAAAAAGGGTTTAGAATGACCAGGGACTGAAGCTGCCAAGATTGAAACTTGTTTTACCTGAACAGCCGGTCCAAGCGGCCCGCGTAAGCCCACCCCCATATCTTACGCGGCCCGTGTGACAACTGGCACAAACCGGTAATTTCCGTACACATTACTTATTGCTTAATGACTGCAATTATGAGTTTAATTGTCAGCAATGTCTGAACACATGATTAAACAAGTGAATTCATGCATGTTGTATACTACAAAATATTGCTTTATGCATAAACAAGAGCGTTGCGTCAGAATAATAGTAAACTCACCGGTAAGACACAAGGTGTCAACAGAACTGCAGAAAGCAGTCACACAATAAAATTGGAACCTAGGTGTAGGTCCGACGACAGAAGAGCATTAAAACCCAAGAGTACATACAAGGGTTAGTATATATGCAATACGAAAGCAAAAATAAGCACCAAAAAGCACCCGAAACGCACTTTAAGTGCAGAATTTATACAAATCAGCAATAATTCAGCATTTAGACATATAAATATTATGCAGAAATGTCGTTTTATTATCCAGAATATTTCCCTAAGTGTTGGGAATTGAAAAAGTACAAGAAAGGTACTTAAACGACACTAAAAAGTGTAATTTAACACTTTAACGAATCGGTATGCAACCGAACAACCGGACTATACCCGGAACATGAAAATATTGTTATTTTCATTATTTGTCTTTGTCTGAGCCAGTTAGGGTCCCTGATTACCCTAACACCCGCTAAAACACACTTAACACTAAAGTTAACACTTAACATGTAACTAGTTTAAATAACTAACCATCAAGATCCAACTAGACCCCCCCCCCCCCACTTTGATAACCGGTTAGGGGACATAGTTCCCACATTTGATTACTTTGATTAGTTTATTTGATTTGTATGTACTTATATGGACATTAGACCTAATGGACAAAAGAATGTTGGAAGACCTTTTATTTAAACCTCTAGTCCATCACTTTCACCATTCATAATCAACAACACTTTCTACTCCTCTCTCTCCCTCACTAAGCTTACGGCCAAACATCCCTCCTTCAACCATCCATTTTCGAGTTTGGTTCTTGCCATTCCAAGATCATACAAACATCAAGGGTCACGTATTAGGAGGCTTGGAGCAAGCGGAACGCGAAGGACCTCTCTACTTTGCTTTTATCCACCTCTTTTGCGCATAGATTCTTCCCTAGCCTCGAGCTAGAGGTATAACACTTAGAACTCGTATTTAATCTATTCTAAAGTGGTTAAAAGGATTTGTGTTGGTTAAATCTCGTTAAAATGCGAAAAGATGCACAAAAGTCTACTAAAAGCATGAAAAATGGTGGTTAATAGCACATAAGTTGTGTAAAAGTTGTAGTATTTGAAATATATGGTTATCTAGACCCGATCTATGATGTGGTAGCTCGGATCATCGTTTAACCCGGTTTGGTAAGATCATGGATCTTAACATAAAGCTATTTTAGAAGTAACAAGGGTTAAAAGGTGAAACCCTACCACACATAAACCATGAACTTGTGTAAAAATGTTTTAACTTGTACAAAAGTGTTTAAAACTAGTAGATCTATGTATCTACAAGTGGTATTTTCAAAAGACCAAGCATCAAAAGAAATCACATGTTCTAAACCGGATCTTACACAAACAAAAGTGGTTTTTGTGAACAAACAAGAGTGTGGATACTTGTGTAACAAAAGTTTTAACGAAGAAATAGTTTTCGTAAAAACCGACTAGAAGTTGTAAAACTTCATACTCTCTAAAAATAAAGTTTTTAAGAAATTAAACTTATTTTTAAAGATAACAAGACTTACTAAATGTGCTAGTAAGTTACTACACATTTTTGTAAATATTCAAGTTCATGAAATTAGTGATTATTGTTGACGGATATTGTTGATAATTGTTGTTGATGATTGTTGATAATTCAAAAGAAAATAAACACATGTTTTGAAAACATGGGAAACGTCCATTTTTAGGGGAAACTCTGTCAAAATTTTTATAAATTTTGACACTTAGAAAAATATAAGTTTTTGAGAAACTTATTCCCTAAAAATGTATTTAAAAGTATTACTAAGGTTTCCCTAATTTTTGGTGATAAGAAATGAGGATTTCTTCAAGATTAAAATGGATATTAAGTATATATTTTTGAAAGAAAAATATATATTATTTGATCACCAACTTTTGTGCTAAGTGTATATAGTATGTGTTATACGTGCTAGTGTATTAAGACTTAAAAATACACTAAATACTCATGAGGAGTATAAACATAAAAATACACATACAACACACAAGATACATAATTCGGGTGCAAAGTGCAAAACACAATAGACTTATATTTATTTTTGGAGAAAATAATATAAGTAAGATACGTAGTTAAAAATATAGAATATTTTTAACACAAGAAAATATACACAAAAGAGAGTGACTGTACTTGTGCGACGCAAGTCTAGTGACTAACGATAAGAAAACGCGTATAGGTTACGACGTTAAGTAAGCAAATCCGGTGGAGTTTACGACGCTAGGAACGCAAAGTTGTGAGTTCATGTCCCCCTTTTCTCTTTAACTATTTTCAGTTTTTATAACTTCGGGGGTGAAATACATGTACAAATGTACAAAAATTTATAATTGGTATGATATAAATACAAGAAGTACACTTGGTGAGAACGAGAACCAAGTGTGACGAAATATAAATATGAGAAGCGCATTTGGTGAGACGAGAACCAAGTATAAGGCGCTATGAGAAATGATAACAAGAAACGCGCTTGGTGAGGACGAGAACCAAGTAGGATGCGTTATGAGAAATAGTGTCACGAATAGGGTACAGAAGCACCATTAATCAACGTATACATTCAGACCGCAGAACAAAAGGTTAAATCTAACGGGTGCCTGGCAGCCACACTCCCGGTCGGGGCGAGAACCGAGGAAGTGCTTTTGTGTCTCAGAATATACCAATTAAATGCCTTAGGTTTGGTGACTTCCTATGACGTGCCACAGGTTAATGGCTTTGCAACCCATTAACAATCTGATAATTACAGGAATACTGTATTTACATAAAATTCATACCATACAGAATTGATATATAACTTGAAGTACGTGGGGTACTCAAGAAGATTGATATATAACTTGAAGTACGTGGGGTACTCAAGAAAAGATTGAATTATAAATGGGTACGTGGTGTACACATGAAACTGGATTTATATATGAAAACTTGATTTACTCACAAACTATGTTTTCATACAAAGTATACAAACATGAAATACAAAACTGCATGAATTCACACCAACTTTATGTTGACGTTTTTCCAAAAACTCACATGTATTTCAGGTAACTAGGATGGATGTGCGCGTGGTCTTGCTTATGCTCGTGGATGTCGCTTGTGTTTAACTTTAAATAAAGTTGTAAACTCTTGAGACAATGTTTTAAGCTGTCTAGCGATGTAAACGCTAAACTTATGTTTTCAAATTATGGTATTTGATGTTATTTTACGAGCATGTAGCATGTTTACTCTTCGTATGCAATGAGAACCTTTCATGATCACACCTCGTGCTTCCGCCGTAGAAAGGGGTGTGACAGATTGGTATCAGAGCTGCGATTGTAGTGAACCAGGATTCCTTCTCGAGTCTAGTCTACAATCTCTAGGATCCTTTCACGAAAACAATTTTCAAAGAGTTTTCATTGCATAAAACGTCCCGCGACATCCACTACCTGAGACTGTCTACATGAGTCTAGAAAAGACACTACGAGACTTAGAGTGCACTTGAGTAGCACTTGTCATTGACTAGAAATTACTTGCAATTATGCGTGATAATTAGCATGAGCTAGAAGTAGAATGTCACAAGTATATGTGACTTTACCTGAAAGCAATGGCCCATCTGAAGGAAGAAATACGAGGATGAAACGAACTGTGCGGACTGTGCAAGGAGTTACGTAATTATGGATGCATACATAATTATGGAATTCAGTGCACAAAAATCACAGCAAGTCTTGTCACGTATAGATTCCCTCAGTGCAAGCCTACTAAGTACTCTGCCAGAGTGATGATTTAGGACATAAAGACAAGAACCGTCAATAAGGTGTTTACCTAACTCTACATGCTTGCTGCAGTATGAATTGATTTATACAATTGGCGGATTGTTTGATGTTACTAGGTGGTATATGCTTGTGTATATATAAATACTACCACTATCTCGTATGACGATATCAAACAAATGTCTAACCCTATTGGGTTGTGTTCTTCAGAACATGGCACCCAAAAGAGCTGTGAACGCTCGTGACCAACCTCCTCCTCCCCCACTGCCAAGAATTGCCGAAGAGCTGGAGGCTCTACTGGAAGAAAGGATCTCCGCTGCTATCGCCCAGTACGAGGCAAACCGTACTCAGGACAGTGGAGGACCCAGCAACGCTAGACATAATGGGAATGGAGATTCATCTGGAAACAGCGCAGTTCGAAGCTGCACATTTAAGCAGTTCCTCGACTGCAAGCCGATGAACTATGATGGCACAGGAGGTGCAGTAGCATTTGTTCGCTGGACGGAGAAGACTGAAGCTACCTTCCGCATGAGCAAGTGTACCGCAGATCAACAAGTCACCTTTGCTACCGGGTTGTTTGCCGATGAAGCTCTGACTTGGTGGAATCTGCAAGCCCAAACCTTGCTCAGAAATGCCGCGTATGGTCTAACTTGGGAGGAACTGAAGGAAAGGATGAGAGAGAAGTACTGCTCTCGTGCGGAACTCCAAAGGCTGGAAACAGAGTTCTGGCACTTAACTATGGAAGGTGCTGATATTGATAGTTATACTCGAAGATTCCACGATCTGTCCAGAGTGCTTCCCTACATGGTGACTCCCGAATTCAAGCGTGTCGAACGCTACATTTGGGGACTGGCCTCAGAGTTTCGTGGCATGGTGATGTCAGCCAAACCACAAACAATCACTGAGGCTGTAACTCTGGCTGTCAGCCTGACCAAAGATTGTGTTCGTAAGAAGAAGTTATCGTTAAACCCAACAGAGAAGACCGAGACACATACTGAGTCGTCCGGTGACAAGAAGAGAAAGCGTTCGAATCTGAGTCAAGCGACTCGCAACAACAAAGGTCTCAACAAAAAGCGTGACGCTAACCCGTCTCAGGAGGCGAAGACCCTTTCAACCAAGGCATATCAAGGCTCCATGCCTGAATGCCAAAAATGTAAGTTTCATCATAAAGAAGCTTGTCGCATTCCAAGGTGCGACAAATGTGGTAGATTGGGTCACCAAGCAGAAAACTGTTGGGGAAACGGAAGGAATGGGAATGGCAATGGTAACCGGAATAGCCGTGGAGCTGGGCAAAACCAAGGATGCTTTGGTTGTGGAGGCATGGATCATTTCAAAAAAAATTGCCCAAGGGGAAACAATGCTCAGACCCGAGCATTTGTAATTAGAGCAAGGGACGCACACAAGGACCCTAATGTGGTCAACGGTACGTTCCTCATTAACAATCACTTTGCATCCATATTATTCGACACTGGCACCGATTATAGTTTCATGCCTGTGGAAATTAAACGCATACTTGGAATAGAATCTAGTAGATTAGAAATTTCTTATTCCATAGAACTAGCCAATGGTAAACTTGTTGAATCGGGCAAAACTGTTAGAGGCTGCACGCTAGAACTTGGTGAACGAAGATTTAGCATCGACCTCTTACCTATTCAATTAGGTAGCTTCGATGTAGTGGTTGGAATGGACTGGTTGTCCAAGAACAAGGCTGAAGTCATGTGTCATGAGAAAATCATTCGCATCCCTTTAGCGAATGGTGAAACTCTCATCGTACATGGAGGAAGACGAAACGCGCCTCTACAAATCATCAGATGTATGAAGGCACAGAAGTGCTTAAGGAAAGGATGTGTTGCTTTCCTAGCACACGTTGTAAATAAGAAGGCTGTGGAGCCAAAACTCGAAGACATTCCTGTGGTGAAGGAATTCCCTGATGTGTTCCCCGAAGATCTGCCAGGACTACCTCCGCAACGACAAGTCGAATTCCGTATAGACTTGGTTCCAGGAGCCGCTCCTGTAGCCAAGGCACCCTATCGGCTTGCACCATCCGAAATGCAAGAGTTATCTACACAACTCCAGGAGTTGTTGGAAAAGGGATTTATAAGGCCAAGCTTCTCACCCCGGGGAGCTCCAGTATTATTCGTGAAGAAGAAGGATGGATCACTGCGGATGTATCGATTACAGGGAACTGAACAAGCTCACAATCAAGAATCGGTATCCGCTACCGAGGATTGATGACTTGTTTGATCAACTGCAAGGATCAAGCTACTATTCCAAGATCGACCTTCGATCTGGATACCATCAGCTGAGAATCCAAGATGAAAGTGTGCTAAAGACTGCATTCAGAACACGCTATGGGCACTACGAATTTCTTGTGATGCCATTTGGATTGACGAACGCGCCAGCGGTCTTTATGGACCTAATGAACCGCGTATGCAAGCCATATCTCGATAAATTCGTGATTGTATTTATCGATGATATCCTGATTTACCCGCGAACAAAAGAAGAGCACGAGCAACATCTCAGAACTATTCTGGAGCTACTGAAGAAAGAGAAACTTTATGCAAAGTTCTCGAAATGCGAATTCTGGATTCGCGAAGTACAATTTCTTGGTCACGTGGTGAATGAGAAGGGCATTCATGTAGACCCGTCCAAGATTGAAGCAATAAAGAATTGGGAAGCTCCCAAGACCCCAACTGAAGTTCGTCAATTTTTGGGCTTAGCGGGCTACTACCGACGATTCATTGAGAATTTCTCGAAGATAGCTCAACCGCTAACGGCCCTTACACAGAAAGACAAGAAGTACGACTGGGGTCACAAACAAGAAGAAGCCTTCCAGTTACTTAAGAGCAAGCTATGCGATGCACCGATACTATCATTACCCGAAGGCACTGAAGACTTCGTGGTATACTGCGACGCCTCACGACAAGGCTTGGGTTGCGTGCTCATGCAACGCCAAAGAGTCATCGCTTACGCTTCAAGACAACTGAAGGTTCATGAGAGAAATTATACCACTCACGACCTGGAGCTGGGTGCAGTGGTATTCGCCTTGAAGATTTGGCGACATTATTTATATGGTACTCGATGTACAATCTTCACAGATCATAAAAGCTTACAACACATATTTGATCAGAAGGAATTGAATATGCGCCAGCGACGTTGGGTCGAGCTGCTAAATGATTATGACTGTGAGATTAAGTACCATCCTGGAAAGGCGAACGTTGTAGCGGACGTGTTGAGCCGAAAAGAAAGGGTTAAGACCCTAAGGGTTCGAGCATTGGAAATGACGATTCGAACGAACCTCACTTCACGCATTCGAGATGCACAACAAGAAGCTCTTAAAGAAGAGAACCGTAAAGCTGAATACCTACGGGGTATGCTGAAATACATGGTGCCAAATGAAGAGGGAGCCTTATACTTTAAAAAGCGTATTTGGGTTCCACTCTATGGTGGCATACGAGAAGTCATCCTTAATGAAGCCCACAAATCGAGATATTCGATCCATCCAGGATCGGACAAAATGTATCAAGATTTGAAAGAATACTATTGGTGGCCGAGACTCAAAAGCGACGTTGCTGTGTATGTTGGAAAATGCCTAACCTGTGCCAAGGTTAAGGCAGAATATCAGAAACCGTCCGGCCTACTACAACAACCAGAGATTCCCGTGTGGAAGTGGGAACAAATCTCGATGGACTTCATAACGAAATTACCCAGGACCTCGAGAGGGCACGATATGATATGGGTAATAGTTGATTGATTGACGAAGTCTGCGCATTTCCTACCAATCCGAGAAAAAGACAGCACTGGAAAGCTTGCTGAGATATACTTAAAGGAAATTGTGGCACGTCATGGAGTGCCAATCTCAATCATTTCAGACAGAGATGGACGCTTTGTCTCAAGAATCTGGCAATCATTTCAGGAAGCCTTTGGATCTCAGTTAGATCTAAGCACGGCATTCCATCCGCAAACGGACGGCCAGAGCGAACGGACTATACAAACGTTAGAAGATATGCTTCGCGCATGTGTCATGGACCTAGGCGGCAGCTGGGATACTCATCTACCTCTAGTTGAGTTTTCCTACAATAACAGTTATCATACGAGCATAAAAGCCGCGCCGTTCGAAGCTCTGTATGGCCGCAAATGCCGATCGCCCTTATGTTGGGCAGACGCTGGAGATAAGCGTATGGTTGGTCCTGAACTTGTACAAGAGACCACCGACAAGATTGCACAGATCCGAGAGCGCATTAAGGCGGCTCGGGAGCGACAAAAGAGCTACGCTGATCCGAATAGAAAATCGGTAGATTTCAAGGTGGGAGACAAAGTGTTGTTAAAAGTCTCACCATGGAAGGGCGTAGTCAGATTTGGAAAGCGTGGAAAGCTGAATCCACGATATATCAGACCATTCAGGATACTGAAGAGAATTGGTACCGTGGCATACAAGTTGGAGATTACCGGAAGAACTTAATGGAGTACATGATACGTTTCATGTATCCAACCTGAAGAAGAGTCCAACGCAAGAAAACGTGATCATCCCGATGGATGAAGTGCATATTGATGAAGCCCTCCGATTTACAGAAAAACCCGTTGAGGTTACTGACTGGAAAGTCAACAAGACCAGGAGGAGCAGTGTGAAACTTGTCAAAGTACGTTGGAGCTCTAAGCACGGACCCGAGTATACATGGGAACGTGAAGACCAGTTCAAGAAAAAGTATCCCCACCTATTCAAGAAGACTCCAGCGAGAGTTAGTTCAGCCTGAATTTCGGGACGAAATTCTTTTAACGGGGGGAGACTGTGACAACTGGCACAAACCGGTAATTTCCGTACACATTACTTATTGCTTAATGACTGCAATTATGAGTTTAATTGTCAGCAATGTTTGAACACATGATTAAACAAGTGAATTCATGCATGTTGTATACTACAAAATATTGCTTTATGCATAAACAAGAGCGTTGCGTCAGAATAATAGTAAACTCACCGGTAAGACACAAGGTGTCAACAGAACTGCAGAAAGCAGTCACACAATAAAATTGGAACCTAGGTGTAGGTCCGACGACAGAAGAGCATTAAAACCCAAGAGTACATACAAGGGTTAGTATATATGCAATACGAAAGCAAAAATAAGCACTAAAAAGCACCCGAAACGCACTTTAAGTGCAAAATTTATACAAATCAGCAATAAATTCAGCATTTAGACATATAAATATTATGCAGAAATGTCGTTTTATTATCCAGAATATTTCCCTAAGTGTTGGGAATTGAAAAAGTACAAGAAAGGTACTTAAACGACACTAAAAAGTGTAATTTAACACTTTAACGAATCGGTATGCAACCGAACAACCGGACTATACCCGGAACATGAAAATATTGTTATTTTCATTATTTGCCTTTGTCTGAGCCAGTTAGGGTCCCTGATTACCCTAACACCCGCTAAAACACACTTAACACTAAAGTTAACACTTAACATGTAACTAGTTTAAATAACTAACCATCAAGATCCAACTAGACCCCCCCCCCCCCCCCACTTTGATAACCGGTTAGGGGACATAGTTCCCACATTTGATTACTTTGATTAGTTTATTTGATTTGTATGTACTTATATGGACATTAGACCTAATGGACAAAAGAATGTTGGAAGACCTTTTATTTAAACCTCTAGTCCATCACTTTCACCATTCATAATCAACAACACTTTCTACTCCTCTCTCTCCCTCACTAAGCTTACGGCCAAACATCCCTCCTTCAACCATCCATTTTCGAGTTTGGTTCTTGCCATTCCAAGATCATACAAACATCAAGGGTCACGTATTAGGAGGCTTGGAGCAAGCGGAACGCGAAGGACCTCTCTACTTTGCTTTTATCCACCTCTTTTGCGCATAGATTCTTCCCTAGCCTCGAGCTAGAGGTATAACACTTAGAACTCGTATTTAATCTATTCTAAAGTGGTTAAAAGGATTTGTGTTGGTTAAATCTCGTTAAAATGCGAAAAGATGCACAAAAGTCTACTAAAAGCATGAAAAATGGTGGTTAATAGCACATAAGTTGTGTAAAAGTTGTAGTATTTGAAATATATGGTTATCTAGACCCGATCTATGATGTGGTAGCTCGGATCATCGTTTAACCCGGTTTGGTAAGATCATGGATCTTAACATAAAGCTATTTTAGAAGTAACAAGGGTTAAAAGGTGAAACCCTACCACACATAAACCATGAACTTGTGTAAAAATGTTTTAACTTGTACAAAAGTGTTTAAAACTAGTAGATCTATGTATCTACAAGTGGTATTTTCAAAAGACCAAGCATCAAAAGAAATCACATGTTCTAAACCGGATCTTACACAAACAAAAGTGGTTTTTGTGAACAAACAAGAGTGTGGATACTTGTGTAACAAAAGTTTTAACGAAGAAATAGTTTTCGTAAAAACCGACTAGAAGTTGTAAAACTTCATACTCTCTAAAAATAAAGTTTTTAAGAAATTAAACTTATTTTTAAAGATAACAAGACTTACTAAATGTGCTAGTAAGTTACTACACATTTTTGTAAATATTCAAGTTCATGAAATTAGTGATTATTGTTGACGGATATTGTTGATAATTGTTGTTGATGATTGTTGATAATTCAAAAGAAAATAAACACATGTTTTGAAAACATGGGAAACGTCCATTTTTAGGGGAAACTCTGTCAAAATTTTTATAAATTTTGACACTTAGAAAAATATAAGTTTTTGAGAAACTTATTCCCTAAAAATGTATTTAAAAGTATTACTAAGGTTTCCCTAATTTTTGGTGATAAGAAATGAGGATTTCTTCAAGATTAAAATGGATATTAAGTATATATTTTTGAAAGAAAAATATATATTATTTGATCACCAACTTTTGTGCTAAGTGTATATAGTATGTGTTATACGTGCTAGTGTATTAAGACTTAAAAATACACTAAATACTCATGAGGAGTATAAACATAAAAATACACATACAACACACAAGATACACAATTCGGGTGCAAAGTGCAAAACACAATAGACTTATATTTATTTTTGGAGAAAATAATATAAGTAAGATACGTAGTTAAAAATATAGAATATTTTTAACACAAGAAAATATACACAAAAGAGAGTGACTGTACTTGTGCGACGCAAGTCTAGTGACTAACGATAAGAAAACGCGTATAGGTTACGACGTTAAGTAAGCAAATCCGGTGGAGTTTACGACGCTAGGAACGCAAAGTTGTGAGTTCATGTCCCCCTTTTCTCTTTAACTGTTTTCAGTTTTTATAACTTCGGGGGTGAAATACATGTACAAATGTACAAAAATTTATAATTGGTATGATATAAATACAAGAAGTACACTTGGTGAGAACGAGAACCAAGTGTGACGAAATATAAATATGAGAAGCGCATTTGGTGAGACGAGAACCAAGTATAAGGCGCTATGAGAAATGATAACAAGAAACGCGCTTGGTGAGGACGAGAACCAAGTAGGATGCGTTATGAGAAATAGTGTCACGAATAGGGTACAGAAGCACCATTAATCAACGTATACATTCAGACCGCAGAACAAAAGGTTAGATCTAACGGGTGCCTGGCAGCCACACTCCCGGTCGGGGCGAGAACCGAGGAAGTGCTTTTGTGTCTCAGAATATACCAATTAAATGCCTTAGGTTTGGTGACTTCCTATGACGTGCCACAGGTTAATGGCTTTGCAACCCATTAACAATCTGATAATTACAGGAATACTGTATTTACATAAAATTCATACCATACAGAATTGATATATAACTTGAAGTACGTGGGGTACTCAAGAAGATTGATATATAACTTGAAGTACGTGGGGTACTCAAGAAAAGATTGAATTATAAATGGGTACGTGGTGTACACATGAAACTGGATTTATATATGAAAACTTGATTTACTCACAAACTATGTTTTCATACAAAGTATACAAACATGAAATACAAAACTGCATGAATTCACACCAACTTTATGTTGACGTTTTTCCAAAAACTCACATGTATTTCAGGTAACTAGGATGGATGTGCGCGTGGTCTTGCTTATGCTCGTGGATGTCGCTTGTGTTTAACTTTAAATAAAGTTGTAAACTCTTGAGACAATGTTTTAAGCTGTCTAGCGATGTAAACGCTAAACTTATGTTTTCAAATTATGGTATTTGATGTTATTTTACGAGCATGTAGCATGTTTACTCTTCGTATGCAATGAGAACCTTTCATGATCACACCTCGTGCTTCCGCCGTAGAAAGGGGTGTGACAGCCCGCCTCAGCATGCCCAGATCAGAAAACAGCTACCAGGTGCGGGTTTTGCCTGTTCCACCGCCTTAACCTAGTTTGTAACAACCTAGGGAGCTGTAAGTCGGTTTAAATTAGTAGCTTGGACACCTGGGTCGATCTCAGAGCCTCCTATTACACCTGGAAATGATCAAGCATCATGGAATTTGGCTATATAAGAAAACTAGTTCTTGTGTTTTGAAACACATTTGCAACATTCACTTGTGGGACTTGCTCTGGAGCTTCCATCAGTAAGAAGAGGATTATCAAGTGTAGAAAAGTTTGCTAGGACCTTAAGTATGCCTCTAATTACTTGTTTAGTCGTTTAATTTAGCTTAATTACTCTAAAGTCAAACTTATCGTAAAATTAGTTTGACTTTCGTTTTAATTACATGTGGCTTAACCACTGATCAAATTGAAAGTGGGTTTAAGACCACATTAGTGTAGGTGATTAACCCTTACGAGGGCACCTCCTAATTATCTCGTTTGACTGGTCAATTGTCGGGTCAAAGTAGTTTGACAAAAAGTCAAACTGGACAAAAATTACAAAAATGATTCTAATTAATAAACCAAGGGTTCTAAATTATATTTTAACATTCTAATGACTTGGTAATCAATATTAAGACATGTTTTATCAGTCCTAACCCGACAATTAATAGTCTAAGGTCAGTTTATAACCAAAAGTCGCAAAAGCTTGACTTTTGCTTTGACTTTCAGTTCTGACCCGTTTAAGCTTAATTCACTCATGTTTTAAGCTTCCTTTAGGACCACATTACTTAGTAGTATAACCCCCTGGAGTTATATTGCATGGTGACTAGTGGTTTGAATTATATGCACTTGATCGTAATTATGCTTAATAATGCCATAAACGCCCTTTTTACATAAAACTAAGATTTTTAGCAATGTGATTGAACTAAAACCTTTGCTACTAATATTTAGACATGACCCAAAAATGTGACTTCAGTTTGTGGTCCAGAATAGGAGTTATGCTCAATAGCGTAATTAAGGAGCTTTTTATTATTTAAATGGCGTAATTAATATGAAACCTATATAAACCCGATTTTTAACACCAAGCTTCATACCTACTGATGTAAAATAATATTTTAGGATTTTTAAAGATTTTTAATTATTTTTAGACTGAGCATAACATAGGATTATAGCTTGATTTCGGGAAATGTCGGTTTTACCCTTTTCACGCATAAAATGAGTTTTACATAATTTTTTTGTGTCAAACCTTTTGCTACTGATTTCATATGATAAATAAAGTATTTTGAACTTTATAAACTGATTAAAAACTCAGATTTCCTATTTTAACCCGAATACCCTTCTTTTAAACCGACTTTTAAGCGTTTTAAACACCTAGTAAGGGTTAAAACTATTTTTAACATATAAAACTTATTACACAATGATGTTTTAAGATGATTTATATAATTAAATAGTAAATTAAAGTTTTTAAACTCAGAAGTCTATTTTGACCTTTAAAGCCTATGTAAAATTACCAAAATGCCCCTACGGGACATAGTTTGGTTATATAAGATAATTTTCACTTATATAAAGTATCCTACTATTATAATTTATAAAATACATATTTTTACTGATCTAATCAGACCTGAAACTCAGTTGCACAATTAAACTCTTTTATGGGCATTAAAATTTCCAAAATGCCCTTATGGGACTTATTTTTGTTTAAATTACTTTTTGGGCATATGTGTTAACATCTTACTGATGTATTAACATATTTTGAGCATAATAATAATAATAATTAAGACCTGTATATAATTTATTTGGAGACCCGTTACGCGTTTACGCGTTCGGATTGGCTTATGTGACTAGTTTACATAAAATAGTCGAAACGGGTCAACCCTTATCATTAAATCCTCAATTTCCAGAATGTGTTTAGTTTACCCATATTATACAAGTATCCAAGCTTGTCGGGTCTAAACCACATTCTATTCCGGTCTCCGCTTAATCGAGCGTTTAGGACCATAAGGTTTCTTTCTAGCTAGCCGGTCTAAGTCCTTGACTTAATTAAAGACTCGTTAGCATCCTAATAGGTTAATAAACCTTCTATACAGATTAAATAGCTTCCGGTAGAAGGTGCCTTCAAAAAGATTTAAGATTTTTACTGCTAGCATCAGGTAAATACCTTTAACTTATTTTCCTTATACGGGCTTGGGATATGGTATTATAATAATACCACTTGGTCGGGTATGAAATCATTTAATCGGATTGTGATTAATAAATTGCATAACCCGTTTTAATCTGTCTTGTTTGATAACATAAGCATTGGGGGTTAACGACCGTGTACTGGATATCCTCGGCTCATTTTATTTGAAAATGGCCACGACCTATGCACGGGGTGTAGGCATACATCTGACAGATGCAAATGCTAAATATAACCCACATGTTGGGGATAACTCCTTTGTGGGTTCTATAAGTGGTGAGTCGGTTAATCACGACCGGCTTCCAACCGGCCCCAATTGTATGACAAACATATAAATCTGTATACAAGATTATATTTAAATAATTGTCCCAAGTTATAAAAGATTTATGCCATGTGCATCTAAACCAATTTTCCTAAATGTTTTTCAAAAGAGTCAGTTAATTGTATTTACCAGTGTAAACTGACGTATTTTCTTAAAGACTGATTTGACAGGTACCTCTCGAAATAGGCTGGAGCTATAGGGTATCAATAGAGGATCTTGCAAATCGATAAGATGCCTGCAGTCTGCTATTTTTGTTTTTTTGTACATTTATGATCCGCCTGTGGATCTTATTACATTCCAGTCTGTACATTCATAAACTCGAACACTCAGACAATATGGTTTGTAATAGTTATTCACCAGACTTCCGCTGTGCTATTATATTATGTGTATTGACTATGATGATATCAACTACGTCACGATACTCCCCGCCGGGCCCACCGGAAATATGTGGAAATATCGGGGTGTGACGTCACGATACTCCCCGCCGGCCTCGGTGCTTGAAATCCATCTTTGACAGGCTATCGGATCGATTTCCCCTTTATATGGCAATAGGTTGCATGCCATAAATTCTTTATATGAGCACCTTCGTGTGCTTTTCTTCGTTTGAAATTTATTGATCATTTCCTTTAGCTCTTCAACTTTGGATGTTACCAGTGTGTTGACTATCCCCAACACTTGACCTTCGACTTCTTGAGCTAGCCGAGGAATACTAGCCTCTATTGCCCTTCCTACTTCTTCCACAATTCTTTCATTTATGGCTTCATGTTGTGCCGCTATATCATCATTCACGTTTACATTATCCGCCATCTACATAAAGCATTTATCTCATTCATTAGATTTTCTTTTCATACATCTCTTCATCATATTGGAACTCATGTTAGCATATTGCATTCACTTTACGATGCATACTTTATACATTATCGTCCTTGACGATCATACCGTATCGTGTAAATCATAACCTTTGATCACAATGATTTACATCTTCATCCTTTCATAAATATACGTACTTTCCCTCATCTTCCTTAATATCAAATTTTAACTTAAACATTGTTTATAAGGCTTTAGAAATTGATTAAAACGAGTTCCCTATTCAAAACAAACAACAAAAAAAAGTTTGCTAGTATTTGAGGGGCTCGCGGGCCGCGAGGGCATGGCCCCCATATGGTCGCGGGCCGCGACAACGGTCGCGCTACGCGACGGTAAGATCATGTAGGGGTCGCGCGACGCGAGGCCCTCTTTTAGACAGCAGGCTTCGTTCTTTTACAGCTGCAGATACTGTAACAACTCTCATCAAAAGTCCTAATTATTATTTTAATTTGACCAATAGGAAACCCTAATTGAGAAACCCAAGTGATTCTACACAAACCCTAAAATTTTCAGAATTTTCAGAATCAGGATTAGGGCCCCTAAAACTCAAGGGGGTAAAACCTAGTTAACGATTATCTCAATTACTCGTTGTAAAATTCAGAATTTTCGAAACTACTGACTCAGCAAAGCTAGTCCCAACCGTGGCTACCCTATAACCTATTTTTAACCCTTACGCACCGTAACAATTTAATTATTACGGTCCGTAAGCATCCTTACGCACCGCAACAATTTATTTGTTACAGTCCGTAAGGGGTGGAAAAATTTGACTATAAATAGCAGACATTGGGACTTGAAATTTGGCATATGATCGACGAAGAAATTCGTTTCAGACATCGAATTACTTTCTGTTTACTACAATTAACACACACAGTGCGCTAATCGACGCTGCAATCAGGGTAATAACTCGATCGCTATTACGATTCAACGTCCGATTGATTATAACTATCCAACGATTGTTTAAGTGCCGCTCAAATTGAGTTTATACTTTGTTAATTCATCGTGATTTCGACTTGAATGTTTGAGTACTGCTCGAATTCGGACTATACTCTGTCATTCGTTGTGAATCCGTTGAATTGTTAAGTATTGCACTAATAAATCATTGTGAGGGTTTAATCTCATGAATTGACGTAACTGCTATATTAGTTACTAACCTGTTGTGTGTGCATTGTTATTTAAATTAGGTTAATCAAGGCTAATCAGTAGGCTTATATTCTACTCGTTAAATCTACAATGTGAGTCATTCTCTTTTTATCAAATTGCTTTATAAATTCTTAAAATATTTTCAAAGTTATAATTACAGTGATTAAGTTTATGTAATCACCAAATTACAGCCGGTATGTGGGGTATTGTGCACAGTATTGCAGTTTTATCACTTTAGGTGGGCGAACCTAAATTTAGTGATAACCGTCATTCATTGGGGCAGCCAATGGTGATATGACCACAGTCACCGTAAAGATTCGAGTGACAAATACTGTGGGTAGTTGGTTTGATATCAGAAACATTGTAATCTCTTAATACTGTGAATTATAACAAAGAGTCGTTTTAGTAAAACTGAATGATTCACTCAGTATTTCCCTGCTGACAAAACCTTTTTCAAACATGTTTCAGGTGATCTGTTGTGAGCACAGGAAAAGTGTCGTGGAGCACTACAAGCTTAGAAAAGTGGCTCAATGTAAATAAATAAAGAAACATGTTTTAAGAAATAAAGATTTCTCAGTGAAATCACTTTATTGTAAATTATGGGATTTTTCCCTATATTATATATAAACGAACAGTTTTAATATTAATCGATCCTGTTTAAAAAGACTTCCGCTGTCACTAAATTAGATACCAGCAGATTTCCTGCCTCGCGGCTCTGGACCGGGTCAAACCGGGGCCAAGGGCCGTGACAGGAAAAGGTGGTATCAGAGCCACTGATTTAAGCTTACTATTGATTTTAGCCTATAAGAAATACTTAGGAAATTTTTTCTTCTCTGTGAAAATATGTTTTATTAACTGATTAATTGTTGAGTTACAGTATGGGTAAAAACAAGCTTTCTGCTACTACCACAAATTGAATACTGCAAAAGGAACCTCTTCCTCCAAACACCCAGCATATCTAGAAGAAGGGATTTTTGTCCGAAAAGCAAACTATGAAAATCCTCTTACCCAAGATAAAAGAAATTTGATCCTTAGAAAGGGACAGGAGAAAATAAAGAAACCCCAAGTCAAGAAAGTGAGGTTTAATTCAGAAATCCAGGAATTAGGAAATAGGTCACCTTGGGAAGATACATTAAATGAAAAATGGGCAAACCTTTATATGCTAGCTACCGTAGCAGAGAATGCAAACCTTTAAAATATCAGTCAGCCTGGTCTAGTAGAAAATTAATCTCCAGTAAATAAATAAAAAAAATAGTGTGTTCTCTTTCCTGTAGTCTTTTTGTACAAATCCGTATGCAATAAAACTTTAATGTTTATTTAAAACTTTGTTCCAAAGTTTTAACTTGGCATTTTTGTGCATTTTGCATATATGCTATCCAGCATGAGCGAGATATCAGAAGCATTTCAGAATCTCAACCTCTACCCAATGCCAATTGAAGTCTCCCACGACTTTACTGGTTATATTGCTGACATAGAGGAACCCCTGGAATTCCAAGCTCCACCGCTGGAAAAAGCAAAACTTAAAAAGAAAAGAAGATATGTAGGATGGAGGAAAGTGCGCAGGAGAAAGCCGGCCACTAGGAAACTCCCTAAAATAGAACACCCTATAGACAAAGGAAAAGGAATAGAAATCGGAGAGAGTTCTAATCCAGCAGAAATAGAAATCAGGAAAGATTCTAAACAAAAAGGAATAGAAATTGGAGAGAGCTCCAGACAAACTGAAGAACTCACATTCCAAGACGAAATAGACCGTCTACTGGCAAATTGTGATGTCATTAGCCCTATCCATAATAATCTATATCCTTGCCTAGAAACCCAACTTCCTGTAAATTGGGAACCAGCTATTCCAGACCCACTAATCCACACTCGACCTTTAGGCCAAATGGAAGAATGGTGGACAAATGACTGGCAATTTGAAAATATCGTCAACAGTCCTTATTCTTTCCTTCCATAGTTGGATCCAGAAACTATCCCTAATCCTCCAATGAGCAACGAAAACTTAGCCGAACTCCGTCTGTTCGGTGAAGAGCTGATAGGAACAGGGAATAGGATCCGGGAAATAGGGGAACAAATTTCCTGGAAGTACGACGAAAGGGAGCGTCGCTACTAAACTGCCAATTGACCAAAAGAATAGTGGGGTTGGGAAGAATGTCTGTATAATAATAATAGTTAAATATAATTCTGTAAAATGGGAAATAAAATATTGTAAGATAAACAGTGTGTATGGATGCCTATATAATATATAAAGCAAAATAGAAGTCGAAACATCGGCAAATTTTGGATATATATATCTGTGTTATAAAATTTTATGTGTTTCTGTGAAATTGTTTTGTTTCCAATCATTTGATACTAATAAGTTATATCTATAATAATTATCAGATGGAAAACGCTAGTAATGAACCAGTTAATGAAGGGAATCAATCTGAACAAAATCAGGATAACCAGTATATGACTAGACAAGATATTGAGAACATCGTCACTCAAGGGATAGCTAATGCTATTCCAGCAATCGTAGCTGCTGCTTAGAAACCTGTTGAACCGCAACAAATCGTTCCTAGTAAACGTACTCAGGAAGATAATTTTAGTCATAGTGTAAATGGAGGCGACAATCATGACGATAATAATCCACGACATGCTCCACCTCCTAAGAAAATGAAAGCCGCAACGCCCAGTTGCACTTTCAAAGAATTTCTTGCTTGTAAACCTGCTGAGTTTGCAGGTAACGAAGGAGCAACTGCAGTACTGCGTTGGTTAGAAAAAACCGAAGCAGTAATTGCAATAAGTAAGTGTTCTGAAGAAGATCAGGTCATGTACGCATCAAACCTTTTCAAAGAAGGGGCACTAGAATGGTGGAACACGGTGCTACAAGCAAAAGGAAGAAGGATGGCTTATGCTTTAAAATGGGAAGAATTAAAAAATTCTTGTAGAAAGAAAATACTGTCCTGAATATGAAAAGGAACAAATGGCAAATAAGTTCCTAAACCATCGTATGATAGGCGTAGAGTGTCGCGGTTATACTTCGACATTCTTTGAGTATGCTAGAGTAGTACCAACACTGGCTTCGCCAGAACCGGTACTCATTTCCCGTTACATTTGGGGATTAATTAGTGAAATTCGTAACATCGTTAAAGCTGCGAGACCTCGCACTATTGACGATGCTGTGGAACTAGCTAATACCCTAACTGATGAACTAGTACGAACAAGAGAAGAAGATCAAAAGAAGGAATTGGCTCAAAAGATTACCCAAGGATTTCGTGTGTGTAATGATAATAGGTTCAAGAAAAGAGGAAGGAGACAATTTGCACAACCGCCTTTTTGCAGCAATTGCAAAAAGAATCATTTTGGAAAATGCAATGTAAATTGCAACTTCTGCAAAATGGCAGGACATCGTGAAGAAATTTGCAAAAAGAAAACCATAGTCTGCTACAACTGTGGAGAAACCGGACATTACAAAACAGAATGTCCTAAATTAATTAAAACCGCAGACAACAAAGGCAAACCTGCTAATGGAACCACAAAGAAGAATGCCCGAGCATTTCAGCTAACCACTCAGGAAGCCGAACTAATCCCTGACGTCATAGCTGGTACGTTCTTGGTCCACGACGTTTATGCAAAAGTGTTATTTGATTCTGGTGCAAACCAAAGTTTTATCAATACTTCATTTTGCCAAGCTCTTAACTTACCCTTAACCACCCTTAGGCAAATTTTTACAGTCGAAACGGCAGATGGGAATTCTGTTCACATAAGTAAGGTTTTGTAAGAAGGAAAAATAGAACTGTTAGGCCATAAGTTTTCTGCAAACCTGTTACCTATGAAATTAGCCGAATTCGATGTTGTGTTAGGAATGGATTGGTTAGTAGCCAACCATGCTCGAATTCTCTGTGATAAGAATTCCATAGAAATTCAGGCACCCACCGGAGAAGTAATTGTGATTACAGGAGATAAACCACGTAAGCCTATGAAGTTCATATCAGTAATGAAAGTTGCTAATTATGAACGAAAACAAGGAATAGTATATATGATTTCAGTAATCATAAGTACTAAGGGTAAAGATCTTAAGGAAATCCCTGTAGTCTCAGAATATTCAGATGTATTCCCAGAAGAATTACCAGGATTACCACCAGATAGGGAAGTAGAATTTAGGATTCATCTAATTCCAGGAACTATACCGATAGCTAAGGCACCTTATCGGTTAGCACCCACAGAAATGTTAGAACTGAAAAAGCAATTAGATGAATTACTAAGTAAAGGTTTCATACAACCTAGCTCATCCCCTTGGGGAGCGCCACCTTGGGGAGCGCCAGTGTTGTTTGTAAAGAAGAAAGATGAATCGATGAGAATGTGTATCGATTATAGAGAACTAAATAAAGTTACAATTAAGAATCGATACCCATTACCTAGGATTGATGATCTATTTGATCAACTTCAAGGTGCTAGGTATTTTTCTAAAATAGATCTAAGATCCGGATATCACCAGTTGAAAGTACAAGAAGAAGACATACCTAAAACTGCTTTCAGAACTAGGTATGGCCATTATGAGTTTACAGTCATGCCCTTTGGACTAACAAATGCCCCAGCAGCATTTATGGACATGATGAATCGGATCTGTAAACCATACTTGGATAAATTTGTAATCGTATTCATCGACGATATACTTATTTATTCCAAAAGTCAGGAGGAACATTGCGAACATTTGCATGCACTCTTAACCATGTTAAGAAAAGAAAAGCTTTATGCCAAATTCTCAAAGTGTGAATTTTGGTTAAAGGAAGTGCAATTCCTAGGACACATGGTGAATCACGAAGGCATACACGTAGACCCTGCTAAAATAGAAGCAATCACCAAATGGAAGGTCCCACAAACAGCTATGGAAATCAGAAGTTTTCTAGGCTTAGCCGGATACTATAGACGATTTATTAAGGATTTCTCTAAGATAGCTGTACCTTTGACTAAGTTAACCTGTAAAGACACTAAGTTTGAATGGGGACATAGGCAAGAAGAAGCTTTTAAGATTTTAAAGCACCGATTGACAAATGCTCCAATTTTAGCATTACCCGAAGGAACAGAAAATTTTGAAGTATATTGTGATGCTTCAAAATTAGGATTTGGATGTGTGTTGATGCAACGCAAGAAGGTAATTGCGTATGCCTCCCGGCAGTTGAGAAAGCACGAGGAAAATTATACGACTCACGACTTAGAATTAGGAGCCATAATTTTTGCCTTGAAAATTTGGAGACATTATCTGTATGGAAGTAAGTTTACTGTTTATACAGATCATAAAAGTTTAAGGTATATATTTGGGCAAAAAGAATTGAATATGAGGCAAAGAAGATGGATGGAAGTTCTAAGCGATTACGACTGTGATATTCAATATCACGAAGGAAAGGCAAACATAGTTGCAGATGCCTTAAGTCGTAAGTATCATGAAAAGCAACGACGAGTTCGTGCTCTTAGATTAAATCTACAAGTAGATTTAATGGAACAATTAAAGAAAGTTCAGGAAACAGCAATCAAGGACGATGCTGAAGGAATGAAAGGTTATATAAAGGAACTAGAACAAGGAAATGATGGAATTTGGAGATTCCACAAGAAACGAATATGGGTACCTAAGCAAGGAGAATTAAGAAATAAGATTTTAGAAGAAGCCCATAAATCTAGGTATACTATGCATCCAGGAAACAATAAGATGTACCAAGATTTAAGAAAGAATTTCTGGTGGATAGGAATGAAGAAAGATATAGCAAGATATGTTTCTAAGTGTCTTACTTGTTCACAAGTTAAGGCTGAACACCAGAAACCTTCAGGACTACTACAACAATTGGAAATGCCTGTATGGAAATGGGAACTTATAACAATGGATTTTGTTACTAAGTTGTCTAAAACAAGAAAAGGTAATGATACGATTTGGGTAATTGTGGATCGATTAACCAAATCAGCTCATTTTCTACCAATGAAAGAAACCTTTAGCATGGAAAGGTTAGCCAAGTTGTACGTAGACGAAGTAGTATCTTTACATGGAGTCCCACTCTCCATTATATCAGATAGAGATAGTCGTTTCACTTCTCATTTCTGGAAAAGTTTCCAGCAAGCAATGGGAACTCGACTAAACCTAAGCACAGCATATCATCCACAAACAGACGGACAAAGTGAAAGAACCATCCAAACTCTAGAAGACATGCTCCGAGCATGTGTAATAGATTTTGGTGGAAACTGGGATGATCATTTACCATTAATTGAATTCTCCTATAACAATAGTTATCATTCAAGCATAGAAACTGCTCCATTTGAAGCACTATATGGACGTAAGTGCAGAACTCCAGTTTGTTGGGCAGAAATAGGAGAAAGTCAATTATCAGGTCCAGAAATTGTGCAAGAAACTACTGATAAGATAACTCAGATCAAGGAAAGACTGAAAACAGCTCGAGATCGTCAGAAGAGTTATGCAGATAATCGCCGCAAGCCGTTAGAATTTCAAGTTGGAGATAAAGTACTATTGAAAGTTTCTCCTTGGAAAGGAGTTGTTCGATTCGGTAAGAAAGGAAAGCTAAGTCCCAGGTACGTAGGACCATTTTCAGTGATCCAACGTATAGGACCAGTTGCTTATCGTTTACAACTACCAAAAGAATTAGCAGGAGTACATGATGTATTTCATGTATCCAATCTCAAGAAATGCTTATCAGATGAATCACTGGTAGTACCTCTTCAAGATATAGAGGTAAACGAAAAGCTGAAATTTGTTGAGAAACCTCTTCAAATTGAGGATCGAAAGATCAAGTTTCTCAAACACAAACGACTAGTTTTAGTCAAAGTCAGATGGGATTCAAAGAGAGGAGCTGAATACACTTGGGAGCTGGAATCCGAAATGAAGCGAAAGTATCCTCATTTATTCCAGTAAATCTCGAGGACGAGATTTTATTAAGGTGGGGAGAATGTAACAACTCTCATCAAAAGTCCTAATTATTATTTTAATTTGACCAATAGGAAACCCTAATTGAGAAACCCAAGTGATTCTGCACAAACCCTAAAATTTTCAGAATTTTCAGAATCAGGATTAGGGCCCCTAAAACTCAAGGGGGGTAAAACCTAGTTAACGATTATCTCAATTACTCGTTGTAAAATTCAGAATTTTCGAAACTACTGACTCAGCAAAGCTAGTCCCAACCGTGGCTACCCTATAACCTATTTTTAACCCTTACGCACCGTAACAATTTAATTATTACGGTCCGTAAGCATCCTTACGCACCGCAACAATTTATTTGTTACGGTCCGTAAGGGGTGGCAAAATTTGACTATATATAGCAGACATTGGGACTTGAAATTTGGCATATGATCGACGAAGAAATTCGTTTCAGACATCGAATTACTTTCTGTTTACTACAATTAACACACACAGTGCACTAATCGACGCTGCAATCAGGGTAATAACTCGATCGCTATTACGATTCAACGTCCGATCGATTATAACTATCCAACGATTGTTTAAGTGCCGCTCAAATTGAGTTTATACTTTGTTAATTCATCGTGATTTCGACTTGAATGTTTGAGTACTGCTCGAATTCGGACTATACTCTGTCATTCGTTGTGAATCCGTTGAATTGTTAAGTATTGCACTAATAAATCGTTGTGAGGGTTTAATCTCGTGAATTGACGTAACTGCTATATTAGTTACTAACCTGTTGTGTGTGCATTGTTATTTAAATTAGGTTAATCAAGGCTAATCAGTAGGCTTATATTCTACTCGTTAAATCTACAATGTGAGTCATTCTCTTTTTATCAAATTGCTTTATAAATTCTTAAAATATTTTCAAAGTTATAATTACAGTGATTAAGTTTATGTAATCACCAAATTACAGCCGGTATGTGGGGTATTGTGCACAGTATTGCAGTTTTATCACTTTAGGTGGGCGAACCTAAATTTAGTGATAACCGTCATTCATTGGGGCAACCAATGGTGATATGACCACAGTCACCGTAAAGATTCGAGTGACAAATATTGTGGGTAGTTGGTTTGATATCAGAAACATTGTAATCTCTTAATACTGTGAATTATAACAAACGAGTCGTTTTAGTAAAACTGAATGATTCACTCAGTATTTCCCTGCTGACAAAACCTTTTTCAAACATGTTTCAGGTGATCTGTTGTGAGCACAGGAAAAGTGCCGTGGAGCACTACAAGCTTAGAAAAGTGGCTCAATGTAAATAAATAAAGAAACATGTTTTAAGAAATAAAGATTTCTCAGTGAAATCACTTTATTGTAAATTATGGGATTTTTCCCTATATTATATATAAACGAACAATTTTAATATTAATCGATCCTGTTTAAAAAGACTTCCGCTGTCACTAAATTAGATACCAGCAGATTTCCTACCTCGCGGCTCTGGACCGGGTCAAACCGTGGCCATGGGCCGTGACAGATACCTAGCTCCAAAATTTTACAACATTAAATCTTTAAAACTTCATATCTTTAGTTCTACTGGTCCGTTTTACTTAATTCTTTTTCCTACAGGTCCGTAATTCAAAAAAGGACCCATTTAACATCATTATTTACTTAAATCTCAGTTCCATAACAAACAACCTATAAATTTCTTGACATGACCCATTCGTAAAGAAGGCGGTTTCCTACTTTTTAACAAAATCATTTAAAATACATTTCACGACACTTTCAAAGGATGCTAAATTTTAAACCTTACACATTTCACCAAAACATTTAAATCCAAACTTTTCAAAAATAAAGTTTAAACTTCAAACTACTACAATCATCCTAGTTACTAGTTTAACATTTACTACACAAAATGATGTTATAACCCATTCAAAATAAGCAACTTGAACCAGAAGCGCATAAAAGTCGACATCGTGTGTGTTCGGTCCGAGCGCGCCGCAATCAAGCATGGGATTTACCTATGATTCATAACAACGAAAACATTTGTTAGTTCATAATACATAAACAATTCGAATCCTTTAATTACCTATCTTATTCGACCCGTTAACATGGCATGTTACCTTATTAACATTCTTACTACCATTCGGAAACATCCTTCATACCACTTTCCGACCCATTAGCAATGAATCGTTACATACCATACATTTCGACATACTTACATCATTTGACCCGTTATGATGTACAAGTCAATTTCTAAACATTCCAACAACCATTCTACTCATCATTCCAACCCATTTAAACGGGTCATTTCCTATTCACTACAACATCATCCTTTGAACATTTCTCAAATAAACCCTTTGCGTTTAATCAAGCATGATCCATAATGAGAATTTACACTACTTCCATAGTACCAAATATTATCATTCATAAGTCTACATATAGAGAAAATAAAGTTCATATGAACTTACCGTGATCTTGCGTTCCTAATGCCTTCGATTGACTCGTTCCTTCTTCTTTCTTTGCTCCTATACATCATAACTTCACACACTTAGCTTTCATTACTTTCACAATCCTTATTGTACGTTATGGTGTCTACTAATCACATACGTCGTTATCATAAAGGAGTTACATCGACTTATCAAGTATTCATGTAAAAACCATAACTAAACCCACTTAGGCATTTCATTGAACACATTGTGTGCGTATCAGTAGTTTAGCATAATGTATAAGCATTTTAAGCACAATTACCATAGTTCACTCATTGATTAACATAAACATCCCTAATTTTGAAATTTACCATTATAATCATGAACACATAGTTCTAAATCAATTACTCCTAACAATTTCACCAACATCAATCTAATTACCATGTAGAACTTCACAAATTCTTAACCATCTTTTAACATATAAATGGGTTTTACCCTAATCCATCATCATAGAGAAGATTAAAGCATGATTTCAACTCCTACAAGTTCATATCATCTTGCATTCATGTTTGATTCCATAAAACAACACAAATTTCACATAACTCAATTAATCAAACATCACCAAATCATGAAATTAGACTTACTTGACATTAAATTCACTTAGAGGATGAACATTCCTAATTCATGCATTGATTAACCTTCAATTTTCCCTTTCAATTTGAGAGATTTATGATGTTAGGGTTTTAACTCTCCTTGGCTCCTCCCTCTCTCTCGATCGAACACACTGCCAGAACAATATTGGCTTTCCTTTTTTTTTATCTAATTTCATTTTACATTTACACATTTAGCCCCTAGTTTTTATGGTATGTTCATATTAGTGATTTTTCATACTAACTTGGTTACTTTTCTTTAGTTAACTTCATTCACATAAAAGGGGTTTTTAACTTACCATTATTTATAAAACTTTCAAAATGGTAAAAATCTATATTTACCATTCTTTATCATTAAATCATCACTATTAATTTATTATACTACGACATACGAAAATTGGGGTGTTACAAGTCTACCCTCCTTAAGAAAGGTTTCGTACCCGAAACCTGAATACGTACCAAATAATTCCGGGTAGTGCTTTTGCATGTCATCCTCCGCTTCCCACGTAAGATCCGATCCTTTTCGATGTTGCCATTGAACCAAAACTTGTCGAACAGATTTGTTACGGAGTTGCTTTACCTTAAAATCCTTTATTGCGACGGACTTTTCGACATAATTTAACTTTTCATCCACTTCAATATCATCCAAAGGCACATATGCCGTTTCATCCGCGAGGCACTTCCGTAGTTGCGACACATGAAAAGTGTTATGAATTCCATCCAACGCGGGAGGTAATTCTAACTGGTACGCTACTGACCCGAGCGAGTATTTTGAATGGTCCAATGTATCGAGGGCCTAGCTTTCCGCGTTTATGAAAACGAATTATCCCTTTCCATGGAGAGACTTTTAGCAAGACATAATCCCCCACTTGGAACTCAATCGGACGCCTTCGCCGATCCGCATAAGACTTTTGTCTATCTTGCGCCGCTTTTATTCTTGATCTAACCATATCAATCTTCTCATTCGTTTTGTCTACAACATCTTTTGATGCGAGTTCGCGCTGACCCACTTTCCCCCAAGAGCATTTCGTAAGGGGCCATTTTTATGCTGTTATGATAACTATTATTATATGAAAACTCTACCAAAGGTAGATGATCATCCCAGCTTCCTCCAAAATCCATTACACATGCCCTTAGCATATCAACTAATGTTTGGACAGTTCGTTCCGACTGACCATCGGTTTGTGGGTGGTAGGCGATGCTTATATGTAACTGGGTCCCCAATTCTTCGTGAAACTTCCTCCAGTAACGGGATGTGAACCAGGTATCCCAGTCAGATACTATAGACACCGGAATCCCATGTCGAGATATAATCTCATTCATATATACTTCCGCCATCTTTACCGAATTACAGGTTTCCCGAATGGGTAAGAAATGTGCACTTTTGGTTAGTCGGTCAACGACTACCCAAATAACATCGTGCCCTTTCCTTGTCTTAGGAAGCTTAGTCACCAAATCCATCGTTACATGTTCCCACTTCCACATCGGTATTTCCAATGGCTGCAACCTTCCATACGGTTTTTGGTGCTCGGCTTTTACTTGAGAACACGTCAAAAACTTAGCAACATACTTAGACAATGTCTATTTTCATTCCCGGCCACCAGTAATTCATTCTCAAGTCTCGATACATCTTTGTAGCTCCCGGATGAACGGAGTATCGAGACTTGTGAGCCTCATTCAAGAGTAATTCCTTCATATTACATTCCCGAGGTATCCAGATTCGGTCATACCTCGTTTTCATACCATTCACACTTTCTTTCAAGTCGTGAATAAATCCTTTCGTTCTTTCCTTCTTTAAGTCATCGGCATTCAAGGATTTATTTGAGCTTCCCGTATTTCTTCAAGGAGTTTAGAAGTAATTACCATTCTCAACGATTTTACCCGAATCGGAGGCGGGGACTCTTTTCGGCTTAGAGCATCCGCCACTACATTAACCTTCCCGGGGTGATAATGAAGATCACAATCGTAATCCTTGATGAGCTCCAACCACCTTCGCTGCCTATATTAAGATCTTTCTGTTCGAAAAAATATTTGAGGCTTTTATGATCCGAGTAAATTGTACATTTCACCCCATATAGGTAGTGCCTCCATATCTTCAAAGCGAATACGATTGCTGCCAATTCTAGATCGTGAGTTAGGTAATTGTTTTCGTGCTGCTTGAGTTGTCTTGAAGCATAAGCAATGACTTTACCCCTTTGCATTAACACACAGCCTAAACCCTGGTGGGAGGCATCAGTATATACTACCAAATCATCCATTCCATCCGGTAACCGGGGAATTCGAGAGCTTTTCCTTCAACGTTTGAAATGCTTTTTCTTGTTCTTCACCCCAAAAAAACCTCTCACTCTTCTTTGTCAACTTTGTTATAGGCGAGGCTATCTTGGAGAAATCCTGGATAAATCTCCTGTAGTACCCAGCCAAGCCTAGAAAACTCTTTATTTCGCTCGGATTTTTCGGGGGTACCCAATTCATCACTGCATCTACTTTGGACGGGTCCACATGGATACCATCCATATCGATCAGGTGACCCAAAATTTGTACTTCTCTAAGCCAGAAGGCACACTTTGAGAACTTCGCATATAACTTTTCCTTGCAAAGCGTTTCTAATACATCACGCAAGTGTGAAGCATGCTCTGCTTCACTTCGGGAGTATACTAGTATATCATCAATGAAAACTATTACATACTTATCAAGCATAGGCCGGCACACCCGATTCGTTAAATCCATAAATGCAGCGGGTGTGTTCGTTAACCCAAAGGACATTACTAAAAACTCGTAATGTCTGTATCATGTTCGAAACGCAGTCTTCGGCACATCTTCTTCTCGTACACGCAGTTGGTGATTACCTGACCGCAGATCGATCTTCGAAAACCAACTTGCCCCTTGAAGCTGGTTAAATAGGTCATCAATTCGGGGCAACGGGTAACGATTCTTCACTGTTAACTTGTTTAACTCTCGATAGTCGATGCACATTCGCATCGAACCATCTTTCTTCTTCACGAATAATACGGGCGCTCCCCATGGTGAAACACTTGGTTTAATAAAACCTTTATCGAGCAACTCTTGGAGTTGCGTCATCAATTCTTTCATCTCGGTCGGGGCCAACTGATAAGGAGCTTTAGCTACCGGCTTTGCACCTGGGTTAAGCTCTATTTTAAATTCTACTTCCTGCTCAGGCGGGAGCCCCGGTAAATCTTCCGGAAACACATCCGGATATTCGTTCACTACATTCACATCTTCAAGCTTTGGAACACCTCGATTGGTGTCAACCACATAAGATAGGTACGACCTACCCCCGTTCCTCACATGTTTGACGGCTTTGATTATAGAACACAATTCCGACTTGATGACCCTATCTCCTTGAACACTTACCCGCCCCCCCCCCCCCCGGGGGTTACAATATGAATGACTTTCTTCTCGCATTGAATTTCAGCGTGGTTTTGGGCTAGCCAATCCATTCCTACAACTACTTTAAATTCACCCATGTACATCGGGACAAGATCTATACTAAATTCCTCATCTTCAATTAAGAGCTTACATTTTCTACAGATATCATGTAACAAATAGCTTTTACTATCAGCAACTTCCACTTCTAAGGGCACCAACATCTTTTCAAGCTTAAACGATGGATTGACTAACAATTCATTTGAAATGAACGATATACTAGCCCCGGAATCAAATAAAACATTCATAGGCATAGAATTAACTAAGAATATACCTGAAACCACATCCGGGCTAGTCTTAGCTTCATCCGAGGTTAACTGGCACATCCTCCCACGAGCCTTGGAAGACTCATCCTTCTTTCCATCTTTCCTTGCCCCTTGTTGGAGTTTCGGACATCCTTCTTTACATAGTTCTAAATCAATTACTCCTAACAATTTCACCAACATCAATCTAATTACCATGTAGAACTTCACAAATTCTTAACCATCTTTTAACATATAAATGGGTTTTACCCTAATCCATCATCATAGAGAAGATTAAAGCATGATTTCAACTCCTACAAGTTCATATCATCTTGAATTCATGTTTGATTCCATAAAACATCACAAATTTCACATAACTCAATTAATCAAACATCACCAAATCATGAAATTAGACTTACTTGACATTAAATTCACTTAGAGGATGAACATTCCTAATTCATGCATTGATTAACCTTCAATTTTCCCTTTCAATTTGAGAGATTTATGATGTTAGGGTTTTGACTCTCCTTGGCTCCTCCCTCTCTCGATCGAACACACTGCCAGAACAATACTTGCTTCCCTTTTTTTATCTAATTTCATTTTACATTTACACATTTAGCCCCTAGTTTTTATGGTATGTTCATATAGTGATTTTTCATACTAACTTGGTTACTTTTCTTTAGTTAACTTCACTCACATAAAAGGGGTTTTTAACTTACCATTATTTATAAAACTTTCAAAATGGTAAAAATCGATATTTACCATTCTTTATCATTAAATCATCACTATTAATTTATTATACTACGACATACGAAAATTGGGGTGTTACATTACATCCATTTTAATTACCACCCACGGCACTGTCAATCCTGACTGGTGGTAATAATTGTAGAATTACAAATACTCAATCACTGTTAAATATAATTCAAAACAATTGAGGTTTTGTTAAAATAGTTTACAAAAAGGTTTACAAAAAGAAGGATTAACTCACAATGCAAGTTTAGATAATCCCTGGTGATTTCCTGGTTATAATCTATTAAATTAAACAATGCACACGCGTTAGTATAATAACCCAATTTACATTAGTTATACCCTCCCCAAGCCAGAACTCCAACGACTGAGTCAGGCAGAGCCTTGACATGCGTTACGGAGCACTAGATCAATCGGGCAGCGTATCTAATACGTAACCGGGGTTATAATACTTACAACGAGGCAGAGCTTCGCTAATTTAGTGGGTATTATGCCTGAGCAAAGTTTCTACTATAAAGAAATTAGAGAGAGAATCGAGAAATGAACGTTGAACAAATGAGCCGAAGCCCCCCTATATAGGCCTGACGGCCACTTTCTCGTGCCCCGCGAGAGATTTAACTAGGGCCTTCATCGCCCGCGAGAGACTAGAAAGGCGGCAATTGCTTGGTCGAGTCAAGGGTAGGCTTGAGACGTGTGAAGGGCACGTGGCACCATGCAGTGTCTCCCAAGTAAGGGTTGTCGCACCCCGCGACAGACCACTAAGGTCTCCGTCGCGCCCCGTGAGCGACTGCCCAACCTTGTTTTTCTCGATTTTTATAAGTATAGGGTTATTCTAGGTCCGTTTCTCGCGTACGGGGTATATTTAGGGACATTTAGGGTGTCCAAAATACAAGTTCATATCATCTTGAATTCATGTTTGATTCCATAAAACATCACAAATTTCACATAACTCAATTAATCAAACATCACCAAATCATGAAATTAGACTTACTTGACATTAAATTCACTTAGAGGATGAACATTCCTAATTCATGCATTGATTAACCTTCAATTTTCCCTTTCAATTTGAGAGATTTATGATGTTAGGGTTTTGACTCTCCTTGGCTCCTCCCTCTCTCTCGATCGAACACACTGCCAGAACAATACTTGCTTCCCTTTTTTTTATCTAATTTCATTTTACATTTACACATTTAGCCCCTAGTTTTTATGGTATGTTCATATAGTGATTTTTCATACTAACTTGGTTACTTTTCTTTAGTTAACTTCACTCACATAAAAGGGGTTTTTAACTTACCATTATTTATAAAACTTTCAAAATGGTAAAAATCGATATTTACCATTCTTTATCATTAAATCATCACTATTAATTTATTATACTACGACATACGAAAATTGGGGTGTTACATTACATCCATTTTAATTACCACCCACGGTACTGTCAATCCTGACTGGTGGTAATAATTGTAGAATTACAAATACTCAATCACTGTTAAATATAATTCAAAACAATTGAGGTTTTGTTAAAATAGTTTACAAAAAGGTTTACAAAAAGAAGGATTAACTCACAATGCAATTTTAGATAATCCCTGGTGATTTCCTGGTTATAATCTATTAAATTAAACAATGCACACGCGTTAGTATAATAACCCAATTTACATTAGTTATACCCTCCCCAAGCCAGAACTCCAACGACTGAGTCAGGCAGAGCCTTGACATGCGTTACGGAGCACTAGATCAATCGGGCAGCGTATCTAATACGTAACCGGGGTTATAATACTTACAACGAGGCAGAGCTTCGCTAATTTAGTGGGTATTATGCCTGAGCAAAGTTTCTACTATAAAGAAATTAGAGAGAGAATCGAGAAATGAACGTTGAACAAATGAGCTGAAGCCCCCCTATATAGGCCTGACGGCCACTTTCTCGTGCCCCGCGAGAGATTTAACTAGGGCCTTCATCGCCCGCGAGAGACTAGAAAGGCGGCAATTGCTTGGTCGAGTCAAGGGTAGGCTTGAGACGTGTGAAGGGCACGTGGCACCATGCAGTGTCTCCCAAGTAAGGGTTGTCGCACCCCGCGACAGACCACTAAGGTCTCCGTCGCGCCCCGTGAGCGACTGCCCAACCTTGTTTTTCTCGATTTTTATAAGTATAGGGTTATTCTAGGTCCGTTTCTCGCGTACGGGGTATATTTAGGGACATTTAGGGTGTCCAAAATACAAGTTCATATCATCTTGAATTCATGTTTGATTCCATAAAACATCACAAATTTCACATAACTCAATTAATCAAACATCACCAAATCATGAAATTAGACTTACTTGACATTAAATTCACTTAGAGGATGAACATTCCTAATTCATGCATTGATTAACCTTCAATTTTCCCTTTCAATTTGAGAGATTTATGATGTTAGGGTTTTGACTCTCCTTGGCTCCTCCCTCTCTCTCGATCGAACACACTGCCAGAACAATACTTGCTTCCCTTTTTTTATCTAATTTCATTTTACATTTACACATTTAGCCCCTAGTTTTTATGGTATGTTCATATAGTGATTTTTCATACTAACTTGGTTACTTTTCTTTAGTTAACTTCACTCACATAAAAGGGGTTTTTAACTTACCATTATTTATAAAACTTTCAAAATGGTAAAAATCGATATTTACCATTCTTTATCATTAAATCATCACTATTAATTTATTATACTACGACATACGAAAATTGGGGTGTTACATTACATCCATTTTAATTACCACCCACGGTACTGTCGATCCTGACTGGTGGTAATAATTGTAGAATTACAAATACTCAATCACTGTTAAATATAATTCAAAACAATTGAGGTTTTGTTAAAATAGTTTACAAAAAGGTTTACAAAAAGAAGGATTAACTCACAATGCAATTTTAGATAATCCCTGATGATTTCCTGGTTATAATCTATTAAATTAAACAATGCACACGCGTTAGTATAATAACCCAATTTACATTAGTTATACCATCCCCAAGACAGAACTCCAACGACTGAGTCAGGCAGAGCCTTGACATGCGTTACGGAGCACTAGATCAATCGGGCAGCGTATCTAATACGTAACCGGGGTTATAATACTTACAACGAGGCAGAGCTTCGCTAATTTAGTGGGTATTATGCCTGAGCAAAGTTTCTACTATAAAGAAATTAGAGAGAGAATCGAGAAATGAACGTTGAACAAATGAGCCGAAGCCCCCCTATATAGGCCTGACGGCCACTTTCTCGTGCCCCGCGAGAGATTTAACTAGGGCCTTCATCGCCCACGAGAGACCAGAAAGGCGGCAATTGCTTGGTCGAGTCAAGGGTAGGCTTGACACGTGGGAAGGGCACGTGGCACCATGCAGTGTCTCCCAAGTAAGGGTTGTCGCACCCCGCGACAGACCACTAAGGTCTCCGTCGCGCCCCGTGAGCGACTGCCCAACCTTGTTTTTCTCGATTTTTATAAGTATAGGGTTATTCTAGGTCCGTTTCTCGCGTACGGGGTATATTTAGGGACATTTAGGGTGTCCAAAATATTTTTAGGAGGGTTGTTATAGATTACTTACATGCAACTGATTTTAATCACTGTCGATGAACCATAGAAGCTGAGAGAAGAAAGTAGGTTCTACAATAAGTGTAATGAAGAAAGGTTATGTGAATCACAATGGCAGCAACGCAATAAAGAAAGGTAAAATCCAGATGTTTTTTTAAGAGTATCGAACCAAATTTTGCCTCATGCAAAATGTAGGTGTTTTAAAATATAAATTGCTTAAAAGCACATGAATTAACTGCATTTAAACAATAAAAAAAATTTGGATCGCAAATTGCGTAAAAATTCATCTACATCTGAAATAAAATAACAACAAACAATCAATAATTCGCAACTACACAAAGTCAAAGGCATCAAAAACGCATAAAACAATCACCAAAACTCAATGAACAATACCGTATCTACGGTTAAAATGTCAAGTAAAACAAACAGATTAAAACATGAAAAACCTGCTCATGACAACTAAAAGTATTGCATAAACAAAAAACTAAATAAACAAAAAGGTTCCCAATTTTTGTCCACGAACCAAATATTCAAAACACATGGAAAGTCAGATTTACCTCCCAACACAGACGCTATACGTAAAAGCCTGAATAAAACAAGAAAACGGTTCCCAAAATGAAGAGGTGAAAGAATAGGAGATGACTGATTTATATCCACATCTGCACATTACTATCATTCGCCTCTTCTAAATAACTTATGATCATAGGATTACTTTTTTACTTCCTTCAACGGAGAAAAGGAAGCATGACTATCTTCAGTGGACTTGAGCACATCATCGATATATCCCCGCCAGAGCTTAACACTGAAATCTCCAAAAATAGAATAACCAGTGAATCGCGGCGAGTTAGCACTAAATGTGTAACTGAAAAAAACAAGAGTAAAGTACACGGATATTACGAAAATTTTGGATTTGGACCAAATCCAAAATTTTGTTAGACCACAAGGACCATTCGTGTACTTTAATAAAAAACCAAACAGGATAAAGAGTTGAAGACCAACTCACCTGCCATCGGAGGATCCGGTGGATATTAGAAGCTGAGGTGATCCGTCAGAAACAAACTTTGAGAAGCCGATTGCCGTGATCCAAGAATCGTGCGCTCGGATAAATCCTATGAGCAATGCAACCAGAGGGGGATTACTTCCTTATGTTATGGAGTAGCGTTGCGGTCCGTCGACTCTCCAAAATGATATTTTTCCACTTTTGGCACCAACGGCAAGTACACAAAAGTTCCTTGATGACTTACGATCAAGCATCGGGGACCACGCAACAACCAGTGATGAAAGCATTGCCTTACGACACGTATACTGCTCTGCGGTTATAAAAGGGCGATTTTTTTCCTTCTGTTTTTGTTTCTGATTCCGATATGAGCTATCGGTTCATCATCATCATTGTCGTCTTGCTCGGAACCGACTTGAGTAGTGTAACACCTCGTAAAAACGTGACCAATTATGTGAAGACACGTGTCCTAAACCCTAATCGTGAGAAAGATTTAGTTTGAAGGACTAGAGTGGTCAAACGATGAAAATATGGATGCGAAGGGACTAAAAGTGTCAACATGCCAAACTTGTGCCTCTGAATGACCACCCACGAAGAATATATTCTTAAACGAGTAATTAATTGGATATAAGAAGCCGTTTGTGAAAATAATCGAAAGATTATAAACTACAGGGGTTAAACGTGTCAACAAGTTAATTATTTCCTCTGAGTGGCCTTTTAACAAACCCGGGGCTTTGTATTATTCAAATATACTCACAAGAATAAGTTATATCAATTTCATGAGGTTTCGAGATCGTTATGTATTGTTTACGCAAAATCCCAAGAATTAGGGTTTAAAGCGTCAATGAGGTGAAACTTATGTTTTCGAAGATCGTTTAACGAAACCGGGCCTAACGGTGTTTGGTTGTACCTCCTAGATCACCCACAAACTAACTACAAGGGCCAATTGTGCTTAAAATGAAAGATATTGAGCTTATAAAGGTGCAGGGACTGAATCTGTCATAATAGAAACTTGTTTGGCTGGTCAAGAAGGGTGTCGCGTTGCGCGACCATATGATCATTCTGCCGTCGCGTGACGCGACGGCTATGTTTCGATAGATTGTTGTTGCCAGGTGTAGGTTACCTTCTTCCTTGTGCTCCAAACCAAACCAAATCAAAAACTAGGGCCTTGTTGATGGTTTTTAATACCACTAGGACACATGGAGCTATCTTGCAACACCTGAGAACACCTGTGATCATCTTGGACTATCTCAATTCACTATAAATAGGGCCTTAAGTTCAGCATTTTCACTTGCACTCTCACTCAAAATCACTCTCATCTCTCTAGCTTGTGTTCTTGAGCACTTCTGGAGGTTCCTGAACCGAAAGGAAGCTTATTCTTGTAGAAAAGATAGCTAGGACCTTTTGTAAGTGTCTTAGCCCCCTTCTTTAGTTCAGTTTTATAATTTAAAACCGAAAAGTCAAAGTTATCGTAATCTGACTTTGAGCTTCGGTTTAAACTCAAATGGTCCAGCCACTGTTCGAAATGAATGTGGTTATGTGACCATAATTAGGTAGGTGATTAACCCTTAAAAGGGCACCTTCTAATTATTTCGTTTGCTTAGTTAATTGTCGGGTCAAACTAATTAACCAAAAAGTCAAACTAGTCAGAACTTGAAATAATAATCAAAACTAACAATGTAGAGGTTATAAATTTTATTTTATCACTCTAATAACTTGGTAATTATTATTAGAACATGTTTAAGCATGTTCAACCCGACAATTATCAGTTTAAGGTCGGTTCGCAACCGAAAGTCGCAAAAGCTTGACTTTTGCTTTGACTTTCAGTTCTGACCCGATTAAGCTTAATTCTTCCATATTTTAAGCTTCCATTAGGACCACATTATGTTGTAGTATAACCCTCTGGAGTTATATTACCTGGTCATTAGTATTCTGAATTATATGCTAATCTCCGTTAATATGCTTATAAATGCCCATTTTGCCCTTTTGACATATAAACGAGATTTTTGAAAATGTGAAAGGACAAAAACCTTTATTACTGATATGTAAGTATGTCCCGAAAATTTGACATCAGTTTCTGGTCTCAAACAAAAATTATGCTCGATATCGTAAATTGAAGCTTTGTATTAATTAAATTGCGTTATCTTGCATAAGGCATGTTTAAACAAGGATTTTGACCCAAAACTCATTACCTATTGTTAAGATATTATTTTTAGGGTTTTTGGAATTTTTGATCAGATTATAACCTGACCATATCATGGAGTTCTTGTGTAATTGGGTAAATGACGATAATACCCTTTTTATACATAAAATGAGATTAACAAATGATTTGAATGCCAAACCTTTTCCTACTGATCATATATATTAAATAAATTATTTTGAGCATTTAAGACTAATCAAAATCTCAGATTTCCATAAACATCTTAATTATCGTCAATTAGCGATTTTTACGCTAATTAGGTGTATAGTTTGGTTTCAAACTATATTTAACACCTAAGACTTATTACCTACTAAATTTTTAAATAACTCAGGCTTCCAAAATGTCCTTAAAAGCATATGTGAAATGACCAAAATACCCTTTCGGGGCATAGTTTGGCCATAAATTGTAAACCACACATATGAATGATACCTTACTGTTATAACAACATAAAATAAATATTTTTACAGATTATTTAAGACCAGAATATCAGTTTAATATAAAACCTCTTTTATAAGCATTAAAAAGACCAAAATGCCCCTATGGGACTTAAATTGGTTTTAAATAATTTTTGGGCATATATGTTAACATCCTACTGATGTATTAACATATTCTAAGCATAATAACATATAAGACCTGTATATAATTCATTTGGTTACCCGTTACCCGTTATGCATTTATGCGTTCGGTTCAGTTTATGTAGCTAGTTTACATAAATTAGCCGAAAGGGTTTAACCTTCTTATTAAATCTTCAAAATCCAGAATGTGTTTAGTTTACCCATATAATACAAGTTTCCAAACTTGTCGGGTCTAAATCACATTCCATTCCGGTCTCCGCTTAATCTAGCGTTTCGAACCGTAAAGTATCTTTCAAACTAACCGGTCTAAGTCTTTGACTTAAATAAAGACCCGTTAGTATCCTAATAGGTTAATAAACCTTCTATACAGATTGAGTAGCTTTGGTAGGAGGTATTTTCATAAGGCTTTAGGATTATACGACTGAGTTACATCCTTACACATCTAGCCCAGGTAAATGCTTATAAATGCCCATTTTGCCCTTTTGACATATAAACGAGATTTTTGAAAATGTGAGAGGACAAAAACCTTTTTTACTGATATATAAGTATGTCCCGAAAATTTGACATCAGTTTCTGGTCTCAAACAGGAGTTATGCTCGATATCGTAAATTGAAGCTTTTTATTAATTAAATTGCGTTATCTTGCATAAGGCATGTTTAAACAATGATTTTGACCCAAAACTCATTACATATTGTTAAGATATTATTTTTAGGGTTTTTGGAATGTTTGATCAGATTATAACATGACCATATCATGGAGTTCTTGTGTAATTCGGTAAATGACGATAATACCCTTTTCATATATAAAATGAGATTAACAAATGATTTGAATGCCAAACATTTTCCTACTGATCTTATATATTAAATAAATTATTTTAAGCATTTAAGACTGATCAAATCTCAGATTTCCATAAACATCTTAATTGTCGTCAATTAGCGATTTTTACGCTAATTAGGTGTATAGTATGGTTTCAAACCATATTTAACACCTAAGACTTATTACCTACTAAATTTTTAAATAAATTCTAATATTATTACAGTAGATATAAGTTATGAACTCAGGCTTCCAAAATGTCCTTAAAAGCATATGTGAAATGACTAAAATACCCTTTCGGGGCATAGTTTAGCCATAAATGGTAAACCACACATATGAATGATACCTTACTGTTATAACAACATAAAATAAATATTTTTGCAGATTATTTAAGACCAGAATATCAATTTAATATCAAACCTCTTTTATAGGCATTAAAATGACCAAAATGCCCCTATGGGACTTAAATTGGTTTTAAATAATTTTTGGGCATAGATGTTAACATCCTACTGATGTATTAACATATTCTAAGCATAATAACATATGAGACATGTATATAATTCATTTGGTTACCCATTATGCATTTATGCGTTCGGTTCGGTTTATGTAGCTAGTTTACATAAATTAGCCGAAAGGGTTTAACCTTCTTATTAAATCTTCAAAATCCAGAATGTGTTTAGTTTACCCATATAATACAAGTATCCAAACTTGTTGTTGGTGCATATAACTATCGACTTCGTCTTGTATCGAGTCTTGTAATAGATTGAATAGATCAAGTCATGTAGTTTGAAGGAATAGGCATGTTCACACGAAATGAACCATTTCGTGCGAAATGGACTTGTACCATTTCGTGCGGAATGGAATGCCTATATATAGTGTGCTTGATTATTTCATTTGTAACTTTTGCAATTCCGGTAGCGAAGCTCTGCCGAGGTGTCTCCAGGTTGTAAATCGTTGTCAAATCAATACAGAAGACATTTAAACTATTTCCTAGTGCAAATCAAGCTGATTCAACATCAAAACGTCTGTTTCCGCCTCTCGTTTTGATCAAAAACTCTTCTGATCGACTCATTTGGTCGTCACAACGATCCTACAAGTGGTATCAGAGCTCAGGAGGAAGAGTTCTTACCGATTCAACTTGATTTCTTCAGAAAATCTCACTTCTACTCACTTTCTTCACATTTTTTTTTTCAAAATTAATCAAGATTTTACGGTCTAAATGAACTGATTTTTACATATTACATGCGAAACATGGTTTTAATCAATCCTTGAACATTTCAGACCCTAATTCATGTTAAAAGTTGATCAATTTGTCAAAATACTATCCGATTGTTCGAACATGTCGCCATTTCGCACGAGATAGAACCCCTTTTCGCACCAGTTCACACGAATTTGGCTCCATTTCACACCAATGACATCATTTCGTACGTATTGGACTTTCATTTCGTTTGAAGTGCACTCAGGTCATCATTTCGTACGTATTGGACTTTCATTTCGTTTGAAGTGCACCCAGGTCATCATTTCGTACGTATTGGACTTTCATTTCGTTTGAAGTGCACCCAGGTCATCATTTCGTACATATTGGACTGTCATTTCGTTTGAAAGTGTCTGTCACCATGTCTCAATAGCTCATGTGATCAATGTATAGCGGCCCAATCATGTGCATATGAATTAGAAAGTGTGGTTCAAATTGTCTTCAACTTATCACGTGAAAAGGTCTACAAAATTTGATAGGTCCAATCAGCAATAAGATGTGCATGTGAAAATGTCAGTTACTAGGTTCAAGCATGTGATAACGTCAGTTGTGCATTAAAATTGTCGGACATTGTTAAATAATAGAGAAAGGATGAATTGATTTGTATGTGATCAGTCTTAGATTTCGGCCCAATGAAATTGAGTTTTGACTTGAAGATGTCGGCCTAGTGGTGTTCTTGGTCCAATTATAATAAAAAGTAATCTGAGTCCATATCATCGGCCCAATCACATTCTATTAAAAGTTGATTGCAGTCCATATGAATTAGCAAGTGAGGCCCAATGAGAATTTTGATTAGTGATGATAGTGTCGATCATGCCATTTTAATACAAAGCCCATGTGATTGGTTTATCTAGAGGCCCAATTGAATCCATTTCTTTTTTATCGGTCCATTCATTCAGTGATTATACCCGGAATACATTGATCGGGTCCGTGAATCTTCGATACGTGTCCTAGATCGATTCAACCGTCACACACGTTCACATATTCAGTTCGTTTAAACTGATCATTTGTTTTTGTGTCTCCAGGTGTTTCACGAGGTGAACCAGTTTGTTTGGAAGCTTGTTTGGGAAATCTTTCGATACCGAAATCATGGAAAACGAATTCTACAATGCGTTTGCTACTGCCCCGGGTACTCCTGTTACTGTTGCTCAGAGTGTAACCATGGAAAATGAAACTGGAACATTACAGAAACCTCCAAAGTTGATGGGCATTGAAGAGTATCATAGTTGGAAAGAACGTTTCGAAAATTGGGTTCAAGCAAATCATCTAAAATCTTGGGAAAGTATTGAAACTAAGTATGCTAGACCACCGTCTGATTTGGGAGTTGCAAAGATTATCTCGGAATTTTCAAATAAAGAGAGAGATATGTACAAGGCAGAAAAAATGATGGTCAATTTACTTCAACAAGCTGTGAAAGAGGATGTTTTCATATTACTTCAACATGATAGTAGTGCTTATTCGATTTGGGATGCACTACGAAAAAAATTCGAAGGATGTGCAGAGATGATCAAGAGTAAAAAATCATTATTGAAGAAAGAATTTGAATTGTTTACAAGTGTGGCAGGTGAAACTACAAAGACTCTCATTAAGAGATATTGTCATCTAGTGCGTTCAATGTCTCGATTGGAAATTACTAAAACTCCATAGGAATGGGTTGAGAAATTAGCCGATGCGTTACCTCAAAAAGAATGGGGTACATACCTCATGATTTTGAAGAATTCCGGTGAATATAGTAGATTGTCGATTGCACAATTCATTGAGAAACTTGAGGGACAAGATCTTGAACAACAAAAGATTGCTAGAATGAACAATTCAAGCGGTCAACAAGACATCAAGATGTATTACAAAGGTAATGTTCAGAATGTTGAAGCAAGTCCGAAGATCCAAACCGCTTTCAGCGCAGAGAACTCATCCGGATCACTCAATCAAAGCTCAAACAACAACAGTGAATTTTCTTCATATCCAAGTGTTAATCCGAATGTTTCAACTTCAAATCATCAGTTCCAAAGCTCAAACAACAGTAATGGTCATGTGTTACACTGCAACATCGCGTTGCATCTTCAGAACGGTCAAAATTTCTCTGAAGAAGTCGCTAAAGGCCATATGGGATTATTAGCTACAGTGTTAGAATCATATGAATGCTAACAAAAGAGGATTACGATCAGATTGATGCTGAGGAATTGGAGCTTATGGATATTAAGTGGTGTTTAGCGAGTGTGATGAGGAGAGCTGAGAAATTTAAGCAGATTACAGGAAGAGATGACTTCCGTGATGCTAATGTTTCTACTTTAGGTTTTGACAAATCTAAAGTTACTTGTTTTCGATGCAGGGAAAAAGGACATTTCAAGAGGGAATGTACCAATCAAGAAGCCAGTGGAGCTCAGAATCCATTCGGGAATAATGATTATTATCGGAAAGCTATATATCAACAAGTTGCTCAACAACCATCATCATCAAATGCTATTGAAGATGGAAAGAAGAAAGCTTATCTGGTTAATCAAGATGATGAAAAATTGCCAGAAGGTTTTAGCTGGGACAAATACATTCCGGATGATTCAAAGTTCAGAGCATTCATTGCACAAATAGTTCAAGAACCAGTGTTGATGAAGGAATGGATGGATGTGTTTGCAGATGATGAGAAAAGCCAAGATGAAGAGTCTGTTTCTTCAGACGATAGTTCAGAAAAGACACAAGTGTTTGATCAATCATCAACTGATAGTAGTGATGATGATGAAGAAATTAATCAAATAAACATTGGAAAAACTCATTTATCTACTGAAAGTTTCAAATTTTATTTTGCAGATAAATTGGAGAAGCTAAAGGAGGAACGAGCTGCAAAAGAAAAGAAAGAGGAAAAATGTGTGAATGTTAATCAGAAGGTGAAGAATGAACAAAGTGAAGAAGTTAAAGTTGCTGAGAAGGTGGTCGAAGTTGAAAAGATTATCGAAGTTGAAAAAATTGTTGAGATTACAAAACTGTGTCTAAAATGTTTGGAACCATGCAAACATTATAAAGAAAAAGATGAGAAGTATAGTGAGCTTGACAAGATGAAAGAAAAATTATTGTTCGATGTTAAGTATGTGAAAGAATCGTATGATGTGTTGAACAGAACGGTGAATAATCTGCAAAAGACAAATTCTGAAAGAGAAGATGCGTTAACCATGATGAATGCAGTGATGATTTCTAAACAGAAGGCTATCAATCACTATATTGAAGAATGTGCAAAGTTGAAGCAAGAGTTGGAGTCTGAAAAGATTGAGAATGAAAGAATCAGACGATTGTTACAAAGTTATTCAAGTTCTGATTATTTGATTGATAGAATTTATCCAAATGTTGCAGGTTTTGAAATATTTCAAGATAAGAAGACTGAAGAGAAGGATACTGGTAAGAAACAAAGTGAAAATTATAACAAGTGTCCGCCTTCGATCTGGGAAGGTTATTCTCCCAGAAAACTAAATGAGGAACAAGTCAAAAAGGCAGTCAATATAAAGTTAAAGTCCGAAACAACTGATGATTTACCAGACAAAATTGACGTCATATTCACATCGTCTGACAGTGATCATGAGTCTGAGTTAATAAAGAAAGTGGTCGATCAGGTGTTGGATAAGGATGAGGAGTCAGAGTCAAAGTCTGAGTCTGAAAGTTCGAGTTCATCGGTCAACAGTTCAAAATCGTCGGTCAGAAGGGTTTACAATAAAGAATTTATATTATCAAAAAATAATTTGAATGATGAACCAATCAAAGGGGCATATACTTTGAATGATTCGGACAAATTATTTTCTGATGAGGAATTTCCAATAAGAGGTGTTAAAATTGAAATGATCAACAAGGTTTTCAAATTAACAGAAATTAATATTTCTGAAATAAAAGATGTAAATCTTACTGAAAAACCTAAAAAATACACCTCAAGAGTTCAACAAAGGTTAAACAAGAAAAAGGGTTACAGTTCTGGTTCTGGTTTTCAAAAGAAACCAAACCATAACAGTAATTTCAAAAAGAAAGGTTTAGGTTTTACTTCACCCGAAAATCATAAAAATGAGAAAATTTCTAAAACAAAACAATATTTGTTTCAGGGTCAAGTTCTGAAGAAGAAGAAAAGAGCTCATTCTGGAAGCAGTCGAACAAAGCATTTCTTGCAGAAAAACAAAAGGTTGAAAGGAATGGAGCTAATTACAAAAAGGAAACAAGAACCTATTACCGATGTCAAGAAGTTGGTCACATCGCCTGGAATTATTCAAAGGCAACCAACACAAAACAAGAAGTTGTTTCTAAACTGAAAGAAAAAGTTGTTGATAAAACTGAACCACCAACTGAAAAATTCAAAGTGTTTAAAAACTCAACATATGAAGTTGGTGAATGTTTGAAAAGGTTTTACAAAAGAAGGGTGAATCTTAACAACCAAACATGGGTTGCTAAGAAATCAGATGTTAAATCTGGTGATGAATCTGACTCGTCAAAGTCAGAGGAGCCACAAGTTGAGGTAAAAAGAGAAAATTCAGTACCACCAATGGATGACGTCAACTTTCCACCATTGCGGGCTGAAAATTTAAAATCGAAAGTTGGTAAAGTGGAAATTTCGAATCAATTCTATTCTGAAAAGAAAGAATTTGATGTCGAAAAGGCTTTCAAAGTGAAAAATATTTTTGGAAGAATGGTCGATGGGAAGGAAAAAGGGGTAAAAGAATTTTATGAGGCAAAAAGGAATGTTCAAACCCCGAGTGAAACTAAGAAGGTCACACCCAAAGCTGGTCAGGATTGGGTGTCTGTATTCCATATGTAAAAATCCTGACTTGCCGGAGCTCCCAAGTTGGTAAATGTGGAGCATGAATCGACATCTTTCTAAAAATTCAAAATTGTCATATTTCAATTTACAAGTGGTTAATCAAGGTCATTAAGTTGAACTTGTTTTAACTTTCATACAAATGGTTGAAGGAACAATATGATGAATATATCCCCGATTTTACAAATGGTATCAACAAAACTTATTTTCCGGAAAAACCATTTTGATTAAAACAAACTTAAGTGTTTTGAAATCATAATGGGAAAATAGTTTGTTGTCAGGGGGTTCTGATTGTTTGCGCCAAGTGGATGGCGAATTGAAGTAATTCTCATCAATTTGTCAAAAATATTTGAAGATTTGAAAAAGCCAAAAACATGATAAAAATCAAAAAAAAGTTTTGTTGTGAAAAAGAGGAAATGATAGTACATCGGTGGACTATCACAGCACGTTAAAGAATTGGAAAGTCAAATGTGATAAACGGTCTCACTAATAATATGCCAGTAGGTTTTTACACTTTCAGTAGATTGTTTTCGAGATATAAACCTAAATATCAAACCTGCTTATTTCGTGGGGAACATCTCTCGAATATATAGGTAACCCCTGAAATCTTGTTTGAAGGGCTTTCTATTTCTGACATACTAGGTCTTTGTGCGTGGTGATATCTGGGGTATTATACCAGGACTTCTGATTTTGCGGGAGCAATAGCCTATTCCTCGTATAATACTTTACATTGCTTTAATCTTAAAGCCCACCCTTATCATAAAAAATGATGAAACATTGAAAAATGCTAATCATGTGCTGTTGAAGAAAAGATTCTCTAAAGGGAACACACCTAAAGTCGAACCATCATCTCTCTGATTTTGCGGAAGCAATAGCCTGAGCTCTCATGGTCTCGCATTTACCCGTTACAGATATCATTAGTGTACATTCACCTGTAAGACTTGTAGGATCGTGTACGGACCCGAAACGAGTCGATCAGAGGCGTTCTACACAATATGAAAGGTGGAAACAGACATATTGTGTAATTCAGCAAGATACTCACTTTAACTGTTGTTCTGATTAACTTGACAAAGTTTTACAGCTAAACAACACTTCGGCAGCACTTCGGCTCCGAAAACACACATCCAAGAACTTCCTCAAACGAAATCAGGACAACTATATATATAGGCCAGCTAATTCCGCTTGAAGATGACTCAAGCGGGATCACCTTTCATGCGGAATTACAAGTTCAAACGGGATTACCATTTCAAATGGAATTAGCAGGTTAATTTCGTTTGAAATGACATGTTCACTTCAAGCGGAATTACACTATGTAATTTCGTTTGAACTTTCCTGTTAGCTTATTTTTGATAGATTTCTCATATAATGTGTCCTGATCTATCTATATACATACAAGACTCGATACAAGATGAAGTCGATAGACGCATGCACCAACAGACTCCCCCTCGAATGTTGACGAGTCTTAAGTGTCGAGTCTTCAATGTCTTCAGTCTTTATCAGTCTGATCGCTCTCTGAAGTATTTGACAGTGTAAAACTTCTTCAATCTCCTCTTTTCTTTTCATCAGCACCAACATACTCTCCTCAAACAAATAATCTTTCCTCGGATGTTGATCGCAATTTGTCTTTCACAGGATCAGAATCGTGTCCTGGCTCTATACTCTTTCCACAGAATCCAGGCTATCCTGCGCATCCTCTACCTCACAATAAATTTCACAAATTTAACATTTGACAAATTTATACATCCAGACTCTCTCTCAAATTTAACCAGAATGATTAAACATTTTAACAACTTCTGATGACCACTTGTAGGTAAATATTCAAAAATTTTCTCATTTAAACACACACTCCCCCTCACGAAATGCTCATCATGCTTAACACTTGGAATTTTGAAAATCAGCCTTCCAACATCAGTTGTCGAAAATCTTTTTGTATTTTTCAAAATTTTATGCTAAAACACACTGAAAAACTTTTTGAAAAATACAGACAATATTTTTGTGAGTTTGTGTAAGAGGATCATATCAGTTTTTGACAAGTCACAAGTACCGTTGAGCTTAGATACACATTAAGAATTAAACAATTCACTTAGATTGCTGATATACTGATCCACTTAAATTCTCACACAAATTTCAACTGATTCAGGATATGAATTAGGTGTATTAAGAACTTAAACTCATTTATGTGTCCCACCTCTTGAATATACTCCCGTATCCAGATCCCAATATTCAGTCTTACAGGTGAGTATACCACAGATGATATCTGTAAGGGGTTAAATGCGAAGAACCGTGAGAGCTCAGGTCAGAACTTCCGTTCAGCAGAGAGATGACGGCTTCGACTTTTGGTGGGTCCCCTTTAGAGGATCTTTTTTACAACAGCACATGATTATCATTTTTCAATGTTTCATCATTTTTTATGCTGAGGGCAGGCTTTTATTTCAAGCAAGCGTAAAGTATTCTCCGGGGACTAGGCCATTGCTTCCGCAAAATCATAAGTCCCGGGATAATACCCCAGATATCACTGAGCATAAAGACCTAGTATCTCAGAAAGAGGGATCCTTCAAACGAAATTTCAGGGGTTACCTATATATCCAAGTAGTGTTCCCCACAAAATAAGCAAGTTTGAATTTAAGTTTATATCCCGAAAAAGCTTACTAAATGTGTAAAAACCTATCGGCATATCATCAGTGAGACCGTTTAACGCTATTTAAACAATACATTTCGTTAGCATACTGTAACTGTCTACTGATGTACTATCATTTCCTCTTTTTTACAACAAAACTCTTTTTGTATTTTATCATGTTTTTTACTTTTTCAAATTTTCAAATGTTTTTGGATTTTCTAAAAATTCTTACTCCCCCTAAAATGCAAAATCATTTAAAGAAATTTGAAAACAAACTATACAAGTAAATTGACAACTGATATCGAATCACTTCAAATCGCCATCCACTTGGTATAAACAATCAGAACTCCCCCTTACAACAAACTATTTTCTCATTATGATTTCAAAACAATTAAGTTTGTTTTAATCAAAATGATTTTTTTCGGAAAATTAGTTTAGTTGATTTTATCACTTGTAAAGATGGGGTTATGATCATCACATAGTTCTATCAACCACTTGAAAAATATAACAATTTTAATTTCAACCACTTGTAGAAAATCAAGTACAAATTAATGTCCCTGATTTACCACTTGAAAGACGAAATATCACCAGAGTGAATTTCTCAAGAAAGATGCCGATACCTGCTTCACACTTACCAACCTGGAAGCTCCGGCAAGTCAGGATTTTACTTGTGAAAAACTTCCATCCAAGCCTGACCAAACTTGGATGTTTCCTCTTCAACTTCACTTGGGTAATAAGTTGCTTTCTTAGTTTCATAAAAGTCCTTTACCCCTTTAGCCTTTCCCTCGACCATTTTTCCAAAAATCTTTATAACATTTCCATTAAACACTTTCTCAACATCAAATTCTTTCTTCTCAGAATAGAATTGATTCGAGATCTCAACCTTTCCAACTTTTGATTTAAAATTCTCAGCCCTCAATGGTGGAAAATTATCATCATCCATTGGAGGTACTGAGTTTTCTTCTTTTACTTCAACCTGTGGCTCCTCTGACTTTGTGGAATCAGATTCATCACCAGATTTCTCATCAAACTTCTTAACATCTTCATGAAACTTCTTAACAACCCACATTTGGTTGTCATGCTTAGCTCTCTTTTTATAAAAAAATTGTCTTTGAACACTCACCAACTTCATATGTTGAATTTTCAAAAATTTTAAATTTGTCAGTTGGTGGTTCATTTTTCTCAACAACTTTTTCTTTCAGTTTGTAAGAGACTCCCTGTTTTGTCTTTGTTGCTTTTGGACAGTTCCATGCAATGTGACCCACTTCATTGCATCTGTAACAGATTCTTGTCTCTTTTTTCTGATTAGATTCACTTTACATAACCTCTTGCTTCTTCGCAAGAAAATCTTTATTCGATTGCTTCCAGAATGAGCTTTTTGATTCCTCTTCACAGCTTGTCCCTGGAACAAATTTTGTATTTGTTTTAGAAGTTTTTTCATGTTTATAATTTTCAGGTGGAATAAAACCAAGACCTTTCTTTTTGAAATTACCCTTATGGTTAGATTTCTTTTGAAAACCAGAACCATAACTGTAACCTTTTTTCTTGTTTATCCGTTGTTGAACTCTTGAAGTGTATTTTTTAGATTTTTCAATAAGATTTACATCTTTTATTTCAGAAATATTAATTTCTGTTCATTTGAAAACCTGTTTGATCATCCCAATTTTGACACTTCTTATTGGAAATTCCTCATCAGAATATAATTTGTCTGAATCCTTCAAAGTAAATGCCACTTTGATTGATTCATCATTCAAATTAGATTTTGATAACAGGAATTCTTTATTGTAAACCCTTTTAACCGACGACTTTGAACTATCAACTGATGATGAACTTGAACTCCCTGACTCAGACTTTGACTCCGACTCCTCATCTTTATCCAACACTTGATCGACCACCTTTTTTATTAACTCAGACTCATGATCAGTGTCAGACGATGTGAATGTGACGTCAATATTTTCTGGTAACTCGTCAGTTGTTTCAGATTTTAACTCTATATTGACAGCCTTTTTGACTTGCTCCTCATTTGGTTTTCTGGGAGAATAACCTTCCCAGATCGGAGGCGGACACTTGTTATAACTAACACTCTGTTTCTTACCAGTATCCTTCTTCTTTGGCTTCTCATCATCTTGAAATGCTTCAAAACCTGCAACAGTTGGATAAATTCGATCAATCAAATAATCAGAACTAGAATAACTTTGCAACAGTCTTCTAATTCTTTCATTTTCAATTTTCTCAGTCTCCAACTCTTGTTTTAGCTTTGCACACTCCTCAATGTAGTGATTAATAGCTTTTTGTTTTGACAGCATCACTGCATTCATCATAGTCAATGCATCTTCTCTTTCAGAATTTGTCTTTTGTAGACCAGTCACTGTTCTGTTTAACACGTCATACGACTCTTTCACATAATTGAGATTGAACAGTAATTTATCTTTCATCTTCTTAAACTCACTCAACTTTTCATCTTTCTCTTCACATAGCTTACAAGAATCCAAGCATTTTAGACATGGTTTGATGATCTCAACAATCTTTTCTACTTCAATGATCCTTTCAACTTCAACAACTTTCTCAACTTCAATCACCTTCTCTGTTTCAACAATCTCTTCAGCAATTTTAATCTCTTCATTTTGAAAAATCTTTTCATTTTGATCTTTGCTTTCACATTCCTTCCTTTTCAGTTCTTTTGCTGCTCGTCTTTTCTTCAACTTCTCCAAGCGATCTGCAAAATAAAATTGAAAACTTTCAGGAGATAAATGAGTTTTTGCAATATTGATATGCATTTCTTCCTCATCATCACTACTGTCATCAGTTGGTGATTGATCAAAATCTATTGTTTTTCTGAACTATCATCTGAAGAATTAGAATCAGATGGTGTTTGATCAAAAACTGTTGTTCTTTTTGAACTTTCTTCTGATGAAATAGACTCTTCTTCTTGACTTTTCTCATTACTATCAAACGCTTTCATCCATTCTGTCATCAGATCAGGCTCTTGAACTATCTGTGCAATGAGAGCTACAACTTTTGAATCAGGTGGAATATATTTATCCCAGCTGAAACCTTCTGCTACTTTTTCATCATCTTGATCAATGATACCATAATAAGCTTTCTTATTTGCATCTTCGATCAATCTTGCATGCGTAGTTTATGGTTCCTTTTGTTGATGTGGTTGATGAGCTACTTGTTGATATATGGCTTTCCGATAGTAATCATCTTTTCCAAAAGGATTCTTTGCTCCAGTAGCTTCTTGATTTTTGCATTCTCTCTTAAAATGACCTTTCTCCCTGCATCGAAAACAAGTAACTTTAGATTTATCAAAACCCAAAGTAGACACATGTGCATCCAAAAAATCATTTCTTCCTGTAATCATTTTAAACTTTTCTGCTCTTCTCAAAACACTTGCTAGACACCATTTGATGTCCATGAGCTCCATCTCTTCAGCGTCTATCTGATCGTAACCCTCTTTCGTCAGCATAGGATTTCCGATCCTTCCAGCTACTAATCCCTCATAAGATTCCAGCACGGTAGCAAGTAACGCCATGTGATCTTTAGCAACTTGTTCAGAAAAACTTTGACCATTCGGGAGATTTCATGCAATGTTGCATTGTATCACACAACCATTTCCATTTTTTGAACTTTGAGATTGAAAACTTGAAGTTGAACTCTTTGGATTAACACTCGGATATGAAGAAAATCCACTGCTACTATTTGGATTTTGATCAACAGTTCCAGATGAGTTTCCAGCACTAAAAGCAGTTTGGATTTTTGGACTCATTTCAACTTCTTGAACACTGCCTTTGTAATACATTTTCACATCTTGTTGATTACTCAGATTGTTCATCCTTGCAATCTTTTGCTGTTCAAGATCTTGACCTTCAATCTTTTCGATGAACTGAGAAATCGTCAAACCATCATATTCTCCGGTGTTCTTTAAGATCATAAAAAATGTACCCCATTCTTTCTGAGGTAAAGCATCAGCTAATTTGTCTACCCATTCCTCTCGTTCTTTATTGATACTCAACAAAGACATTGAACGTACTAAGTGACAATATCTTTCAATCAACTTCTTTATATCTTCTCCTGGCAGACTTGTGAATATATCAAATTCTTTCTTAAGCAATGCCTTTTTACTCTTAATCATCTTCTCACTTCCCTCAAACTTAATTCTGAGTGCTTCCCAAATAGAACGTGAAGTTTTATCATGTTGAAGCAATATGAAGATGTCTTCTTTAATAGCTTGCTGGAGTAAACTTATCATCATTTTCTCTGCTTTGTACATGTCTCGTTCCTTATCTGTAAATTTAAAAATCTTTTTATCAACTCCCAGCTCAGTACATGGTAGCACATACTTTTTCTCAACACACTCCCATGATCTCAGATGATTGGATTGGACCCAGTTTTCAAACCTATCTTTCCAACCATAATACTCCTCAATGCTAATTAGTTTAGGGGGTTTTTGCATTGTTCCAGTTTCATTTTCCATGTTCATGTTTTGAGCAATGGCAGCTGGAGTAGTCGGGGTTGTAGCAAACGCGTTGTAGAATTCTTCTTCCATGATTCGGTAAAGTTTTTCACAAATCAGACACTTTCAAATGGAATTAAGTCTTCAAGAGAAATTAATCTCTTCAACCGGAACACCTTTTCAAACGGAATAACCTTGGAAGAACTTCAAACGGAATTTCAACTCAAACGGAATCATTTTGAAGCGAAATTACTGATTTCGTTTGAACTTTCAAACGAAATACCACCTTGACATGGAATAGTGATTTCAAACGGATTTAGCCAAACGAAATAATCGTTTTCAAGCGGAATTAACAGCAACTTTCAAGCAGAATTATACTCTGAAGCGAAATAAGACAATTTCAAGCGAGATTAGGTGCAATTTCAAGCGGAATTATGCTGATGTCATCATTTCGGTCTGAACTTTGTCAAATTGATCAAGTTTTAAGTCGTTTTACGATCTGAAACTTTCAAGGGTTTGTTAAAACACCATTTCGCATATAATGTAAGAAAATTGGCCGATTTTAACCGTAAAAAAATTGTTCAATTTATAAAAGAAGGTGTAGAAGTTAGAAAACAAGATGAAATCAAGCTGAAAACGATAGAACTCCTCCTCCTGAGCTCTGATACCACTTGTAGGATCGTGTACGGACCCGAAACGAGTCGATCAGAGGTGTTCTACACAATATATGAAAGGCGGAAACAGACATATTGTGTAATTCAGCAAGATATTCACTTTAACTGTTGTTCTGATTAACTTGACAAAGTTTTACATCTAAACAACACTTCGGCAGCACTTCGGCTCCGGAAACACACATCCAAGAACTTCCTCAAACGAAATCAGGACAACTCTATATATAGGCCAGCTAATTCCGCTTGAACATGACTCAAGCGGAATCACCTTTCATGCGGAATTACAAGTTCAAACGGGATTACCATTTCAAACGGAATTAGCAGGTTAATTTCGTTTGAAATGACATGTTCACTTCAAGCGGAATTACACTATGTAATTTCGTTTGAACTTTCCTGTTAGCCTATTTTTGACAGATTTCTCATATAATGTGTCCTGATCTATCTATATACATACAAGACTCGATACAAGACGAAGTTGATAGACGCATGCACCAACAAGACTGAATATAGGAGTCTGGATACGGGAGCATATTCTGAGGTGGTACACGCGAATAAGGTTAAGTTCTTAAAACACTAAATTCGTATCTCAAAACAATTGAACTTTGTGTAAAAATTTAAGTGGATCAGTATACTGACAATCTAAGTGAATCGTTTAGAACTTAAAGTGTTTAAAGCTCAAACTGTGTTAGTGATTTGTCTCAAAAACTGATATGATCCTCTTACACAAACTCACAAAAATATTGTATGTAAATATTTCTTTGTTGTTTTTCTTTAAAAAAACAAAAATCCAAAAAGAGTGTGTTTTAGCATAAAATTTTGAAAAATCCAAAAAGATTTTATTTCATCTTATTTTCGACAACTGATGTTGAAAAGCTGATTTTCAAAATTCCAAGTGCTAAACATGACGACAACTGGGTTGGGAGAGTGTGTTTGAAATGTGAAATGATTTGAATGAAATACCAAATTTGTATGTTTCAATTACAAGTGGTTAGTAGAGATTAAAATTGTTAAATTTTAATAATTGTAAAAACTTATGTGTTGGGTAGAGATTTGTGCAGATCCTCGTGTTTGATCTTGTTGCTACGGAGAGCCAGGAATCGTTCTTGAACCTGTGAAAGTGCTACGTCAGATTGCGATCCCGGAACAATTTAAGGGGGAGTCTACTAGCAAAGGGGAGTCTGAAGACAATAGAGCCAGTTTCTGATTATGAAACTGTGATCAAGACAGAAGCAGATGTTGCTGATGAGTGAAAGAATAAGGAGATTGAAGATTATTAGATCAACATCCAAGGGGGAGGTTAGCTGCAGAAGCTGATAAAGAGAAGATAGAAGATTGAGGATGCTTACAATGTCAGACACTTTGGAAAGAGCGCGGAGACTGATCAAGACTGAAGATGTAACATTCCGAAGACTCGACACTGAAGACTTCGTCAACATCCAAGGGGGAGTCTGTTGGTGCATATGTCTCGACTTCGTCTTGTATCGAGTCTTGTAATAGATTGAATAGATCAAGTCATCTAGTTCGAAAGAATAGGCATGTTCACACGAAATGGCATGTTCACACGAAATGGACCATTTCGTGCGAAATGGACTTGTACCATTTCGTGCGGAATGGACTTGTACCATTTCGTGTGGAATGGAATGCCTATATATAGTGTGCTTGATCATTTCATTTGTAACTTTTGCAATTCTGGTAGCGAAGCTCTGCCGAGGTGTCTCCAGGTTGTAAATCGTTGTCAAATCAATACAGAAGACATTTAAACTACTTCCTAGTGCAAATCAAGCTGATTCAACATCAAAACGTCTGTTTCTGCCTCTCGTTTTGATCAAAAACTCTTCTGATCGACTCATTTGGTCGTCAAAACGATCCTACACTTGTCGGGTCTAAATCACATTCCATTCCGGTCTCCGCTTAATCTAGCGTTTTGAACCGTAAAGTATCTTTCAAACTAACCGGTCTAAGTCTTTGACTTAAATAAAGACCCGTTAGTATCCTAATAGGTTAATAAACCTTCTATACATATTGAGTAGCTTCGGTAGAAGGTATTTTCATAAGGCTTTAGGATTATACGGCTGAGTTACATCCTTACACATCTAGCTTAGGTAAATAGTTTTAACTTATTTTCCGTTATACGGGCTTGGGATACGATATTATAATAATACCGCTTGGTCGGGTATGAAATCATTTAATCAGATTGTGATTAATAAATTTACATAACCCGTTTTAATCTGTTTTGTTTGATAACATAAACATTGGGGGTTAATACGACCGTGTCCTGGATATCCTTGGCTCATTTCATTTGTAAATGACCACGACCTATGCACGGGGTGTAGGCATACACCTGACAGATGCAAATGCTAAATAACCCACATGTTGGGGATAACTCCTTTGTGGGCTTTATAGTGGTGAGTCGGTTAATCATGACCGGCTTCCAAACCGGCCCCATATGTATGAAAAACATGTAAAACGGCATACAAGATTATCTTAAATAATTTCCCAAGTATAAATGGTTTGTGCTTTGTGCACTTAAATCAATTTTCATAAACTCTTTTCAAATGAGTCAAGTAATTGTATTTACCAGTGTAAACTGACGTATTTTCCAAAGACTAAGTGACAGGTACCTCACGTAATTAGGCTGGAGCTACTTGGTGTCAAATACGAGGATCTTGCAAATCCTTAGATGCATGGAGTCTGTTATTTCAGTTTCTTGTATTTTATTTTATGATCCGCCTGTGGATCTCTATGTTGGTGCATATGTCTGTTGACTTCGTCTTGTATCGAGTTATGTAATAGAATAGATAGACCAAGACACGTAGTTCAAGAAAAATGGGAAACAGGTCTGAACTGACCAGTTCGTGCGACCTGGTCTTTCCTGGTTCGTGTGAAGTGGCTTTCCCTATATATAGGAGGTCTTGGTTCTTCATTTGTAACATTCTGATTCCGGTGACGAAGTGCTGCTGAAGTGTCGAACGATCTGTAATCACTTTCAAATCAATCTAAACGACAGTTAATGTGATTCTTAGTGTTAAACAAGCTGCAAACATGTCCAAATCATTGAATTCCGCTTCTGGTTTGGATTAGAACTCTTCTGATCGACTCATTAGGTCGAAACTTCGATCCTACAAGTGGTATCAGAGCTCAGGAGGAAGAGTTCTTACCATTTCAGCTTGTTTTCTTCAAAAACTTCTGATTTCTACTCATTTCTTCTCACTTTTTACACCTTTTCATCAAAATCAGAACATTTTTCACGGCTAAAATGACCTGAATTTGTGATATAACTCGTAAAACTGAGTTTTAATCAATCCTTGAACAAATCAGGACCTAATTCAACCTAAATCTTGTTAAAATTGACCAAATCGCATGAATTCTTCATTCAAATCGTTCGAACAGATCAGCCAAGTCGCACGACATGCTCTGGTCGTTTGAAAACTAGGTCAGGTCGTTTGAATTCTGTCAGATTGTGTGAAAGTTTGTTCAGATCGCACGGTTTAGGTCCAGGTCGTTTGGAATTGGACTCCAGGTCGCACGAAGTGACCCAGGGCGTGTGAAACATCTCAGATCGTGTGAACATTTCCAGGTCGTACTGATTGAAACATCTTACCAGATCGCACCAAGTCAAATCGTTTGAGTTTGTAGCCTCAGTTCGCACGAGGTGAATTGCTACCAGATCGTTTGAACCAGCTCGTTTGAACTAGGTCGTTTGACCAGCTCGTTTGAACCAGTTTGTTTGAACCAGATTGTTTGAACTCAGTTCGTTTGAAACTCCATCTCGCTTGAACTTTGTGATTTTATGAATCTTTTCACCGAAACATGGATAACGAGTTTTACAATGCGTTTGCTACTGCTCCAGCTGCTCCAGTTACTGTTGCCGAAACTGTTGGTATTGAAAATGAAACGGGAACTTTCCAAAAGCCTCCAAAGCTTATGTACATTGAGGATTTTAAAGGATGGCAAGATCATTTTGAAAACTGGGTGCAAGCTAACAAGTTTGATGCATGTGTGTCTTTAGAAAAAGACTATACTTTACTGAAAGATGATCTTGAAAATGAAAAACCATTAAGTCAATTTACACCGGATGAAAAATTAAGATACACCAGTGAAAAGATGATGATTAGCATTCTCCAACAAGCGGTAAAAGAAGATATTTTCGTTTTGCTCAACATAAGGGAACTGCTAGATCAATCTGGAAAGCGTTGATTAAAAAGTTTAAGGGTAGTGCTGATATGATAAAAAAAATAAACGTGCATTACTAAAAAAATCTTTTGATATGTTTACAGCTTTTTAAGGTGAGACGACTAGGAAGATTATCGAGAGATATTGTCATCTAGTCATGGAAATGAAAAGATTGGACATCAAGAAAGAAGATGAAGAATGGGTTGATAAGCTAGCTGATGCGTTACCACAGAATGTATGGGGAACATATCTGTTGATTTAAAGCATAACCGACAATTTAAAGATATGAACTTGAGTAAGTTTATCCAGAAGTTGGAAGAACATGAGCTAGCAATTCAAAAAACTGCTACAATGAGAAGTCCGGGTGCTCAACAAGATGTTAGTCTATACTACAGAGAAAACAAGATTGAGACTACTCCTAGTCCAAAGATTCAAACTACGTTCAGTGCTGATGGTACTTCCGGAACAAATACAAACAATACAAATCAGAGCAGTGGATATTCTTCGTCTTATACAAGTTTTGAACCAAATTTCTCAACAACAAAGTTCAACAAATGGTACAGGTCAAGTACTGCAATGCAATGTTACATTACATATTCAAAATGGTCAAAATTTTTCTCCAGATACTGCAAAGCAACACATGGCATCTCTTGTCACTTTGTTAGAATCGTATGAAAGCTTAGTTGCTGGACGAATCAGAAATCCGATGCTTACTAAAGAGGATTATGACCAGATTGATTCTGAGGAACTTGAGTTGATGGACATCAAGTGGTGTTTAGCAAGTGTTTTGAGAAGAGCAGAAAAGTTCAAACAGATCACAGGAAGAGATGATCTTCGTGAAGCTGCTACATCTCAGCTAGGTTTTGACAAATCGAAGGTTACTTGTTTTCGTTGCAGAGAAAAAGGGCATTTTAAACGAGAGTATACAAACAGAGAAGCAACCGAAAGACAAGATCCTTTTGGAAACAACGATTATCATCGAAAAGCAATTTATCATCAGGTTGCTCAACAACCATATCAACAACAATCTTCACACTCAAATACTATTCCAATTGAAGATGGAAAGAAGAGAGCTTGTTATGGTCTGATAGATCAAGAAGATGAAAGGATTCCAAAAGAGTTCAATTGGGATGATTATGATCCTTCTAGACCTTCAGTTTCTAAAGCATTTGTTGCTAGAATCTTTGAAGACTCAACCTCAGGAGAAGAATCAGTCAAATCTAAGAACCGTCCTAGAAGACAACCGATTTTTAAGTCTTCAGGAAGTGATGAAGACACTGATGATGAGGAAGAGTATATTAATAGAGCTAGAAAACAATTGGATCCTTACAGTTTTGATTTGTTTTTTTGCAGATAAAATCGAGATTTTGAAAGAGAAAAAGGCTGCTAGACTGAAGAGAGAATTGGAAGCAAGAAGGGTTGCTGAAGAAAAGGCAAAAGTTGAAGAAAAACCGACACAGAAGGTCGAGGTTGAAGAAAATGAAGTGAAGATAGAATTTGATAAAGAATCGATTGTGATTGAAAAGGTGGTGGAGAAAATAGTTGAAGTCGAGAAAATAGTTGAAGTTGAAAAGATTGTAGAGGTTGAAAAACCTTGTGCAAAGTGTTTAGTATCTTGCAAAGATTGTGCTGAGAAAGATACAAAGTTGGCTGAATTGGAAAAGCTCAAAGAGAACTTACTGCACAATGTGAGGAGCATAAATGAGTCATATGATCTCCTAAGCAGCAAAGTGAACTTGTACAAAGGAGCTTGTGATGAAGATATTCAGATGAAAAATCTTCTGAAAGCAACAGTTCTTCAAAAGCAAACTGCAATCAATGGATATATTGAGATGAATGCTGAGCTGAAACAAGAATTGGCAGCAATGAAGATTGAAACCGAAAGAGTGAACAATTTACTTCGAAGTTATCAAAGTTCAGAGTATGTTATTGATCGCATCTATCCTACCGTGGCAGCTCATAAGTTTGTAGATGATGAAGAAAATTATGGTAAGAAAACTGGTTTGAAAAATAACAGAGTACCAAATCCAATGTGGGATGGCTATACCCCCCGAGACTTAGAAAAGGTGGCTAAAGCACTCAATCTGAATCTGAAACCCGAGACTATTGATGGATTACCAGATGATATTGATGTCACCTTCACAGCGTCTGACACTGATCATGAGTCCGAGATAATTAAGAAAGTGGTCGATCAGGTGTTGGATAAAGATGAAGAGTCAAAGTCAGAGTCTAAATCTGAAAATTCGAGTTCATCAGACAAAAGCTCGAGTTCATCGGTCAAAAGGGTTTACAATAAAGATTTTCTGATGTCATAAAATAATTTGAATGACGAAACATTCAAAGTAGCATATACTTTGAATGACTCCGACAAATTATATTCTGATGAAGAATTTCCAATAAGAAGTGTTAAAACTGAAATGATTAACAAGGTTTTCAAATTAACAGAAATTAATATTTCTGAAATAAAAGATGTAAATCTTACTGAAAAACCTAAAAAATACAGTTCAAGAGTTCAACAAAGATTGAACAAGAAAAAGGGTTGCAGTTCTGGTTCAGGTTATCGAAACAAACCAAACCATAACAGTAATTTCAAAAAGAAGGGATTAGGCTTTATTCCACCAGAAAATCATAAAAATGAAAAAACTTATAAACCAAAAACTAAATTTGTTTCAGGAGCAAGTTCAGAAGAGGAGAAGGAGAAACCGTTCTGGAGACAGTCAAACAAGGAGTTTCTCGCTGAAAGGAAAAAGAATATGTTGAAAGAATCTGAACCGAGAGTTGAAAGAAGAACATGTTTCAAATGTCAAGAAGTTGGACATATTGCTTGGAATTGCTCAAAGCCAACCAACACAAAACAGGGAGTTTCTTCTAACTCTAAATTGAAAGAAAAATGTGTTGATAAAAAGGAACAACCAACAGAGAAATTCAAGGAGTTCAAAAATTCGACTTTCGAAGTTGGTGAAAGTTCGAAACATTTTTACAAAAGAAGAGCAAATCTTAACAAACAAAAATGGGTTGTTAAGACATCAGAGGTTAGTTCTGGCAATGAATCTGACTCGTCAAAGTCAGAGGAGCCATCTGTTGTGCTAAATGCTGAGAATTCCGTTCCAACAATGGATGATAAAAACTTTCCACCATTGTCAAACGGAAACTTGAAATCAAAAGTTGGTAAGATTGAGATTTCAGATCAATTCTTCTCTGATAAGAAAGAATTTGATGCTGAAAAGGCATTTAATAGTAAAGTGCTACATATTTTTGGTAAGATGGCTGATGGGAAGGTGAAAGGAGTAAAAGAATTTTATGAATCGAAAGTTGTTAAACCAAATGATGATGGTTCACCCATGATTGATCAGGCATGGGTGAGATTCTTTAAAAAGTAAAATCCTGACTTGTCGGAGCTCCCAAGTTGGTAATCGTGGAGCATGAATCGGCATCATTCTTGAAAAAAAATGTTTGTGTGAAAAAACCTACAAGTGTTAGATTTTTACAAAGCTGTTAAAAGAACAATGTGATGAAACCCTATGATTTTTTTATAATCACCAAAACTAATTTTCCGGAAAACCCATTTTAATTAAAACAAACTTAAAGTGTTTTGAAATCATCATGGGAAAATAGTTTGTTGTCAGGGGGAGTTCTGATTGTTTAAGCCAAGTGGATGGAGAATTGAAGCAATTCACATCAGTTTGTTATATTATTTGTACAGTTTATTGCGTTTATTTTCAAATTTTACTGGAAAATCAAAAATTGAAACATATTTTTGATTTTAGGGGGAGTAAAAAATTTAGAAATTTTGAAAAAGCCAAAAACATGATAAAATTTGAAAAATCCAAAAACATCGAAAAATCAAAATGAGTTTTGTTGTGAAAAAGAGGAAATGATAGTAAATCAATAGACAATCACAGTACGCTAAAGAATTGGAATGTTAAAATGTGATAAACGGTCTCACTGATGATATGCCAGTAGGTTTTTACACGCTTAGTAGATTGTTTTCGAGATATAAACCTAAATATCAAATACTTACTTATTTCGTGAGGAACATCTCTCGGATATATAGGTAACCCTTGAAATCTTGTTTGAAGGGCTTTCTATTTCTGACATACTAGGTCTTTGTGCGTGATGATATCTGGGGTATTATACCGGGACTTCTGATTTTGCGGGAGCAATAGCCTAGTCCTCGTATAATACTTTGCATTGCTTTAATCATAAAGCCCACCCTTAGCATAAAAAATGATGAAACATTGAAAAATGCTAATCATGTGCTGTTGAAGAAAAGATCCCCAAACGGGACACACCTAAAGTCGAGCCATCATCTCTCTGATTGAACGGAAGTTCTAGCCTGAGCTCTCATGGTCTCGCATTTACCCCTTTCAGATATCATTAGTGTACATTCACCTGTAAGACTGAATATAGGAGTCTGGATACGGGAGTATATTCTGAGATGGGATACGCGAATAAGTTAAGTCCATTAAAACACTAATCCGTATCTCGAAACAGTTGAACTTTGTGTGAAAATTTAAGTGGATCAGTATACTGACAATCTAAGTGAATCGTTTAGAACTGAAAGTGTTTAAAGCTCAACGGTGCTAGTGATTTGTCAAAAACTGATATGATCCTGTTACACAAACTCATAAAAATATTATCTGTAAATATTTCTTTACTGTTTTTCATTAGTTTGTTTTAGCATAAAATTTTGAAAAATCAAAAAGATTTTATTTCATCTTATTTTCGACAACTGATGTTGAAAAGCTGATTTTCAAAATTCCGAGTGCAAAACATGATGAACAACAGTGGGTTGGGAGAGTTTGTTTGAAAGAAAATTGAAGTTAGAATTTGAGATAATTTGAAAAATGTTATAAGATGATTTTACAAATGTTGTTTTGAGAATGATTTTATTGTTAGTTAATCAAGGTCATTAATTTGAACTTGATATAACTATTGTTGATGTTGAATGATTTCTACCAGTGGTTTCTAAATTTGTTAAATTTTAAAAATTGTGAAATTTACTTTTGGGTAGAGATTTGTGCAGATCCCCGTGTCTAAGCCTGAGTAGAGTTTGAGCCAGGATACGATCTTAGAACGAGAGCTATGTCAGATTGCGATCCCGGAACAATTTAAGGGGGGTCTGTTAGCAACGGGGAGTTTGAAGTTTAAAAGAGCCAGACTCAGATGCTGATGCTGATGAGCAAGAAGAAGATAGAGATTGATGAGTATGCTTACAGAGAAAGACATTTTTGGAAAGAGCGAGAAGACTGATCAAGACGGAAGACTCGATACACTGAAGACTTATCAACATCTAAGGGGGAGTCTGTTGGTGCATATGTCTGTTGACTCATCGTGTATCGAGTCATGTAATAGAATAGATAGACCAAGACACATAGTTCGAGAAAAACGGGAAACAGGTCTGAACTGACCAGTTCGTGCAACCTGGTCTGTCCTGGTTCGTGCGAAGTGGCTTTCCCTATATATAGGAGGTCTTGGTTCTTCATTTGTAACATTCTGATTCCGGTGAGGAAGTGCTGCCGAAGTGTCGAACGATCTGTAATCACTTTCAAATCAATCTAAACGACAGTTAATGTGATTCTTAGTGTTAAACAAGCTGCAAACATGTCTAAATCATTGAATTCCGCCTGGTTTGGATTAGAACTATTCTGATCGACTCATTAGGTCGAAACTTCGATCCTACACTCTATTACAACCAAGTCTGTATATTCTTTTACTTGGACACTCGGACACTATGGTTTGTAATAGTATTTAAATACCAAGCCTTCCGCTGTGCTATTATATTGTATGTTTGACTATGATGATATCAACTACGTCACGATACTCCCTACTGGGCCCACTGGTAATATGTGGAAATATCGGAGTGTGACAAGTAGCTTCACACTTGAAAGATAATTGACTAAAGATCAATGCAACGACATAGTAGATAGCAAGTTAACATGTATATTAGTCAACTTACATCTTCTGGAGATGCGACGTGAGCTTCCGCATATCCATTTTTTTGCAAAAAATGCATGTAACATTTCTGATACATCCATAACCTCTACCCACTCTGTAGAAAATTCACGAAAAGGGGAGCGGTAGACCTTAACGACCCCTTTAGTGGTGCAAACAGCAAGGAAACACCTATACGAAAATAAAATTGACACAACGTTAAACGTTTCTTGGGGTTATTACTGGAAAAAGTTGAAACTTATGGCATGTAAGTCACTTTTACATTGCTTCTTGCCCTGATGGATCATAGAAGTGCGTACCCAGCATTAGGAGCCAATCCAAGAGGATACCAAGATATTGAGCGTACACAAGGACACATATCACGAGACAAACACGTAGGCAATATACAACCAGAGGCCAAATCTGTGAACATTACATATCATATAAGAAAACATAACATAAGCACCAATTGTAAACAAAACAAAACAAAACGATTCATATGCATCTTTTCTCTCAATAACACCAATTTGAAAAGGTTTGTTGTCGGGAATTGTGATTAAACCTTTAGGTCCAAATGGCATAGCAGGGTTCTGGTAAAAGATTAAAGATAATATGAATGTGAAATAAATTGAAGGTTTAAGCGTCAAGCTATAATAACACGTAAATGATAAAATTACCATGATGGTAATAAAGTGGCCTGAGGCAACTGCGAGCAAGTTTTCATTAGACCATGCAACTGCATTTGAGTATGTAGGTGATGATTCAAGTGCCACCACCTGGAACCTTGAGGCCATCACTGCGCCCAGCTAATACAAGAATTTGTGTACACAAACATAAGTTTGAACTAAAATGTTAGTACAGAAAGTGCATTGACCTACAATATATAAAATTAGAAAATGATACATACACCTAAACATACCTCCCATCCCGCCTAAAATTCTAGGAATTCTTTGATATGCATATATCATAAAACAAAATAAAGATATCAACTGCAATTGAATGTGATATAATCCATGATCCATATTGGTGCATTGAACTATAAGTTTTTACTTTTTAGTATTAAGAACTTACACCCCTCCCCACATCTTACGTTTTCGTATTTGGGTTACGAAACTGTCGACCGAACCCTAGATCTCCCGCGTTCTTCCATTTTTTGTTAGCGGTTGTGCGTAGCCGCAAACGATTTCCTTATTAACACACCCCATCTGTAGCCTCTCTGTCCGATGAGGAAGCCACACCACCATACTTACTGCAAAATGCAAATAATTCCTAATTCTACAATTTGGTACTATTATCTTTTTCTATTTTCTAGAGATAAAAGAAGTTGAACCTGGCAAAAAGAAGGCCGAAGGCACACCCATTCAATCCAAGCTTCAATCAAAATCGTATGCATGATCCAGTAATGTAATGAAACTTTTATGCTATCAAACACCACCAGTAACAACACAACTCAAAAATTGAAAAAAAAAAACCATTTACCCGATGGCTGATATTATCGAAATCAACTTCATAAGCTTCAAATCTGTACATAAAAGCCTTACATACAAAAGAAAAATTGGGGGTGAAATTACGGTTAGCTCTTGCTGCTCCAAATGACCAACCCCATTATGGAACACCCAACCCAAATTGATCACATAAATCCATAAAACTAAAATCATCAGAATCCAAAAAATATAAACAAAAGATGTGGTGGTATTACAGGAAATTATAAACAAAACAAGTAGAGAGGGAAATAGAAACCTTCTGATGTGGTGGTTGACGAATCCGATTAGGGTTTTGGCGAGATGAAGAGGGGTTGTTTCAGGCGAGGTAGTTGAGGAGCAGGGAACCTCGGGACTCCTTCAACATCTTAAAATGGAACAACAGATATTAATATTCGCATTCATAAAAACACGACCCTTCATTGTAGCATTCAATCAGATATTAATATTCACATTCAAAGGCCAGCAATTGATGAGGGCGATGGGGGGATGTGGAAGAGGCGAAGGTGGTTGGACCGTTTCAATTGCGTCTTCAATTTACACAGGTTGAGATGACATTGAATGAGGGCAGATTTGGGAGTGCAGAGGAAAAATTAGGGAGACAAAGCATGAGTTTGGATGAGCGTCTTAAAATTGTGAGGGAAAATTACAATTTAGTACAATGGAAATGTATTATATAGTATATATATAATTCAACAACGAAAACCTTTAAGTTCTCGGCCTGAGCATTCTATCCCATTGAATCGATTGTGGTCTGGGCAAATTGAAGTGATGTAGATATAGTACTATATATCTTTTTTCATGGTTCCTTGAGAAATTTCACATTCGCCTAATGTATCGTGTTAAAAAAATGGAAATTCCCTTTTTGTGTTATGCTTTATAAGGTAGTACAAATATATAGATATAGTACTATATATCCTTTTTAACAACAATAAAATATATTAATATTGGAAGAAGACAAACGGGAAACTGGCCAAGAACAAATAGAGTACCAAAATACACAAAGTGTAACACCTAAGGTAACAATACCACATATGGAATATAAAATGAATGTTATACACGCCATATTTGAAACATAATGAAATGCTCTACGCCTTTATTCCCCACCCATTGATGTAGCAACAATGACTATGCAAACTGAAGTGGACTACATAGCAAAGTGTTTGAAGGAACATGATGTTGCATGCGTGCAAAAGTTAAGCAGGGTGTATTGTCTCCTGCGGCTGGTTGCGAAACTATTATGGAAGTGAGGATCTAATTGGGGTAAGCTTATAGGAGTCTTTTGGAATTGCACCTTGTCTTTGTTTGGTTATGATTCTATTTTCTTGTTCTGTACTTCAAAATAATTTACATATCTATAATTAAGCTTCCCTTGAACTCCTTTCCATTTTATCTTGTGACATAATTCCCAGCATAATAATTCAACATGTGTCGCCAATCTTGTGTTACTACTGCTGCTTCGTCTTAATCGTAAATCTGGTATGTCATATTTTTGTAAAACTAATTTCACACGCATAGTCATGTAGTACATGAACCTTTAGTCGCGTATCTAGTTTTATTCGCCTAAACACATACTTTAAACACCTTTAGGAAAAATATTAGCTTGCGGAAACTATATAAACAACCTAAGGGTAACTAACCCTTTATAAACAGCTTAAGGGTGAAAAGAAAGCGGAAAACAAAGCCTGAATCTTGAGAAATGAATCAAAAGCGAAAAGGGAGAATATATGGTAGTTATTTTTTGGTTACATACATGTTAGTTGTAGATGTAATTTAGACGGATCAGACATAACAATATCTACCTTTTAAGGTGAAGATAACCTTCTCTCAAATACTCAAATAGTCAACTGTTACAAAACAAAAATGGCACCAAGCAAAAAATATCATTATTTATGAGCAAATCCTACTCCTAAGTATAATATCATTATTTATGGACTCAAATCCCACTCAGTTCCCTAATTTCTTCGTTACTAAAATCCCCCAAACCAACAATGCAATTTTCAAACGAGCCCTATACAATCAAATACAATTGATAAAATATTTAACCTACAAAAAAAGAGAAAGTTTTACTTGAATTAAGGAACCAGACAAGGGTCTAGAGAAAATACCAGAATACATTTGCTAAAAAAACCCTATAACTTGACTTTATATGTTGTTCGTTGGAATCGGTTGTCAAAAAACACGACAGATGGTACCGCCATCATCACTATCTTCAACCACCATGAAATAAAATAACTGTCATTTTATACACTCTTGTAAGTGTGGTCCTACCTTCATTACTCTACAACCACAATTTTATACACATATGCAGTTAATGCGGTAAAATATCGGATATCGGTCAAGGACCGATATCTGAAATATAGGTTATCTCGGTCAGATATCGGTGGGATATCGGTAATTATAATATAATGTAGAATTTATACATATAGCAATTTAACACTTATAATTCAGTGATATATCAGTGATATAGCGGTTAGAACGATCAAATATCAGCTATATATCGGTTATATCGGTCAAATATCGGTGATATATCGATTATGTCGGTCAAATATTGGTCAATATCGCTGATATCGGTACCGATATTTTACTAAGGGAACGATATGACCTATATAACGGATATATCACCGATATTAATTGCTAAGTTATACACACACATATATATGGTAGAGTTCATGAACTTCACTATGTACTCACAGACACACACACATATGGGATGCATTATGCTCTATTACTTAAAGGTTTGTTTATATTAAAACAATCTACATTATTCTAATACTAAGATTAAAATTTTGAAAACCTAATCCTCTTTTTACAATTAAAACATTCATAATACTAATACTCAGATTTTATAACTAACATGAATAGTTAGATATTACCTGAGCACCTCGAAAAACACCCTCTGCACATTTATGACTGACCATTACCTCCTTTGGAGGTCTGTCTTGTTGATAATCATATCGAACTTCCCATATTCTTTTATGATTTTGATTCTGTAATCTGTTAATTGGAGTCAAGGCTTTTCTATCCCTCAAACTAGATTCTTGAGTCAAATGCTTGATTTTTGTTTGCCGACATACTCGTCATCATTTCAGTCTTGTAAGGGCTCACCTGCTAGGTCAACTTGATCTGTATCACCAACGTTAAGCATATCTTAAACGAAGCACAAATGATCAATGCAAGTGTTGCAACAGATGTGCATAATCTCTAAAATCTCAACATGATTTCACCCAAATTACCAAAGCAAGTGCTTTCGTTAAAAGAAAATGAAAGAAAATCATACCTGCGCAAATGGAGCGAGAACTGCAGAAGTAGCGGAACCCTAAATCCCCAAACCTTAAACCTTCCATTGATGGAATCCCTCGCCATCTGTGTCAAGTTCGACTCACCGGAACCCCACCCATCTGTTCATTGTCCGCCATAGAACACCATCAACCACCACCGAATCCTAACAATACCTGTGTCGCTGGAACCTAACGGCTAACACCATCGACCGATCTGGTGTCTAATCAAACCACCACCAACAAAGAGTGAATAATTAATTCCTTAAACCTAATAATTTGCGACTATGTTAGCAACGATCCAATAATAAGAAACATCAAAGAAAGAAGTTCAACCCCAAATAAAGAATCCCACAAAAGTGAAATTGAATTAACAGCAAACAACGAAGTTTAAACAAATTCTAAACAAAAGTCACCATCAAAACCAAATTCTTCATGAAATATATATGAAACAAACTGACCTAAAGAAAGGGTTGGAGAAGAGACCAGGGGAACTTCTTCCAGCAACTAACAACGGCGGTCTATAAGTCATCATAATCTCCTTTCTTAATCCACATGTAATCTGCAATCGAATTATTTTGTAGGAATTGTTGTTGAGCCTGATGTTCCATTGAAGGGTTGCAGGGGTCTTAAGTTTGGAACCAATACACGAATCGACAAAAAGGAAATTGATGAAATTACTTATAAAGAACATGAAGGTAACAAAATCTATATACAAACCGGAAATTGATGGTTTCTTGAAGGGGAAGGTATAACAACCCTCCAAAATTTTTCCGACACCCTAATATAATTTAAAATATCCCAATATGTCTTAAAATACACCTCGTATGCGAAAACAGGCCCTGAATACCTTTCTTTTCATTAAAAATAATTAAAAACAAATTTTAATTGTCTCTCGCGGGGCGCGTAGCCCTTGGCTACCACCTACGCGGGCCGCGACAGCAAGGAGATCAGGCCGAAACCCCAGGGCGCCACGTGTTAGGTCACGTGTGGAGGCTACGAGACGAATCAGCAACCCTAGGGCCTACCCTAGGGAGCCTCGCGGGCCGCGAAGGCCTTGGCCGGAGTTTACGCGGGGCGCGACAAAACCCAATTGCGGCCCTATAAATTGAGGGCATCAGCTTCAGTCTTCGATCGCTCATTTCCTTTCTTTATCTCGAATTTCATAAGTGTGGAAGTAATTTCCAGGCATAATACCCCCTAAATAACGAATTTCTGCTCCGTTGTAAGTATCATAACCCCAGTTACGTATTAGATACGCTGCCTGATTGATCCAGGGTTCCGTAACGGCTGTCGTGGTTCTGCCCGACGTAGTCGTTGAAATGCCGTCTCGGGGAGGGTATCATTAATATAAATATTGGGTTATTATACTAACACGTGTGCATTTGTGTAAATTATAGATAATCTTCAGGAAACCCTTAAAGAAAACCTAAGACAGCAATGTGAGTAATCTCCTTTTTGTAACAGTTTTTACAAAACCTTAAATGTTTTACAATGAAATTTAGCAGTGATTGAGTTTTTGTAATTCTACAATTACTGCCGGTATGTTGGGGTTTTGTATACAAAATGTGAAACATGTTACCATTGGACAAAGAGTTAGCCAATGGGTAATATGACCCACCAGTCAGGATTGACAGTACTGAATGAGTAATTGGGTAGATATAAACATTGTAATCGCTCTCAATACTGTTAATTGATAAAACTCTTCTTGATTAAACTAGGATTCACTTACCAGTATTTCCCACTGACAAAATGTTTCTAAACGCGTTTCAGGTAACAAAATGTGAAAGCCAACTAGAAGCCAGCTGGACAGCACTAAAGGCTTGGAAAAGTGGCTATAAAAGTTACCTAAATAAAGAAGATGTTTTATTTCAATAAAATGGGATTTATTCCTATAAATTAGTTTGTAATGAAAACTTGGGTTTTATCCCAATATGTTTAATTATATAAAATATGGTGTTTTACTCTAATAAAATATTTCCTAACTACGGTCCTGATGTAATTTCCGCTGCCAAATTGATAAACACCGATACCACCGACACTGAATCTCGCGGTCGCCTGTTCCCGGGACAGATAGGGGGAGGGGGTTGCGATAGAAGGTGGTATCAGAGCTAAGCCACTGATTCAGCGACAGAAGTGTTCTGCTGACACCAAGATATTATTCAAAATGTTAGGAAATAAATTACGGAACTACGTGCATATTTGTATTTTATTGTTGTTTGTTATTTGACTATTTGTTAGTTTATAGTATAACCGACCAAGGACCTTCCGACGCGTATCGTCAGTTGTCCAGCTCGCCTAGGAGCGAAGGCATCTCTTCACAGCCTGCCCTCTCAGGGTATTCAGCTGACAATGAAGAAGGGATATTCGTGTTTAAGGCTCAGTCTGAAGAGTCATTCCCTCCTAAAAAGAGAGGGTGGTTCAGTAGGGGAGCGCATGAACGTAGAAAACGAATGAAAAAGTTGCAACAACAGAGAGTCTTAGCAGCCGCTAAAAGAGAGACAGATGCCCACACATAGGATATGCTTAATAGAAGTTTAGCCAATTTCCATATCCTAGCAACCACAGCTGCCGACCCTAACCTGGAGCAACTGATAGCACCCCAACCATTACCACTATTCCCCGCTCAGCCAATGGAAATAGAAAACAACCCAGAAAACCAAGTAGAAATGCATTATTTTAACCAAGAGGAGATACCTAGGGTACCAGCACCCAATCCCTTAGACCCAGATTATGACCCGTGGTGGGATGACAATAGGGATTATGTGCAACGTTACCCAATACCAGAAGACATGCCCATGCCGAATCTAGGAGCTTACCCAGGTTTGGACCCTCTGGATCTCTACTATGATAATGATCAATATATTAGGGAAATTTTAGAGAATCCTTATCCGTACCAGGAACCCATGCCCCAGATTCAAAACCCAGTCCAAGCACCTGCACCTCCAATGAGTGCAGAAAATGTGCAAGAGCTCCGAACTTTCGGAGAAGAGATTTTAGAAAGTAGCGAGAGAATGAGGCAGGTCAGAGAGCGACTCGTTTGGAAGTACGACGAGCGCAATATGGAGTTCTGGATGAACCCATATCCGTGAAGGTGATGGTGGAGGTAGTAATAATAATAATATATATTATGTGTGTATGTTTGAAAAAAAAACCTAAATCATAGCTATGGATGCCTACTAGTAGTGTAATCTTTATTTCAGTTGTATTGTAATTGTAATTTTAATTTCCAGTGTCGGTTTGTATTAGATGCATATTATGTTATAAAAAAAGAGAAAGTTGCAATGCTCGACGTTTTTGATCAACATGCGTGATGTGTAATTGATGGTATTAAATATTATCTTGTGATATTAATACGTGGTAAATGTTTAAAATTCAGATGGACAACGAAGTGAACCAGGAAAACCAGAATGATAATAACCAGAACGACAATAACCCAAATAATGATAATCCGAACAACAATAACAATGGAAATCAAGTGGATAACAGTGCCATCCAACACATAGTGGCTCAAGGAATCATACATGCAATGCCATTTATTATCCAAACTGTTAAGGAAGCTGATAATAAAAGTAAACATAGGAGTAAGCGATCAACTGAACCAGAACACAGCGTAAACAATGGACCCATATTTCAAATGCTCATTCCCAAAAGAAGAAGAACCATATCTTATGGTTGTTCTTACAAAGAATTTTGGTCCTGCAGACCAATAGAATTCTCGGGCAATGAAGGACCCATTGCAACTCTACGCTGGATAGAAAAGACTGAGGTTGTCTTAAGAATAAGCAAATGTGCGGAAGAAGATAAGATAATGTTTGCTTCCAATCTGTTTAAGAATTCCGCACTAGAATGGTGGAATACGATCCTCCAGTCTACGGGAAGTGATAGGGTTTATAATATAGGATGGGAGGAATTTAAGAATATGGTGGAAAGGAAATTATGTCCTCCCAATGAAAAGGAACAGATAGCAAATAAGTTTCTAAACCTTAGGATGACTGGAGTAGATAGTAAGGGATACACTACATTATTCTTTGAATATGCTAGAATAGTGCCAACCCTTGCATCACCTGAACCAGTATTAATCTCCCGTTACATCTGGGGATTAATCGGGGAGATTAGGCATGTAGTCAAGGCGGCTAGACCTCAAACCATAGAGGAAGCTGTAGAACTAGCAAATACCTTGACAGATGAGTTAGTACGTACACGAGAAGAGGATCAAAGGAAGAACCTAGCTCAAAGGCTTACTCAGGAATTTCGTTCTGGAAATTCCAACCATGGGAAAAATGTAGGTTCTACTTCTGCACCGTATTGCAAGTATTGCAAAAGGAAGCATTCTGGAAGATGCTCCATATATTGTAACTTTTGCAAAATATCTGGAAACAAGGAAGAAGACTGCAGGAAGAAACTTAACAACAGGATATGCTACGACTGTGGAGAACAAGGTCACATCAAGCCAAACTGTCCGAAACTAGCTCCAGCTACAAATAACAAGACTACTAAAAATGCTAGAGCATTTGTTCTGACTGCAGATGAAGCCAAGATGATTCCGGACGTGATAGCCGGTACATTTTTAGTTAATGATGTTTTTGCTAAAGTATTATTTGACTCTGGTGCGAACCAAAGTTTTATTAATACTTCATTTTACAAACTTCTCAATCAACCATTAACTAAACTCTCACAAGAATGTCTAGTAGAAACAGCAAATGGGGAAACCATTAAGATTTCTGAAATCTTGCAGGAAACAAGAATAGAATTTTTAAACCAAAAGTTTATTGCAAACCTTTACCTAATGAATCTGGCAGGATTTGATGTAGTATTAGGAATGGATTGGTTAATAGCCAATAAAGCCAGTATTTTATGTGATCAAAAGTCAATTCAAGTAAATTCACCAAGAGGTGAAAAGATCACAATTAAAGGAGATAAACCATCTAGATCCATGAAATTCATCTCTGTGATGAAAACAACTAGTTGTATAAGAAAAGGATCTATAGTGTATTTGATTTCCATAATCACTAACACTAAAAGAAAAGAATTGAAAGATATTCCAGTAGTGTCTCAGTTTCCAGATGTGTTTCCAGAAGAATTACCAGGATTACCGCCAGACAGAGAAGTTGAATTCAGAATCCACCTGCTACCAGGGACAACACCAATTGCCAAAGTGACGTGATGTCGCGGTCACAATCAAATTTAATCCAATTACAACTAATTAGCTAGTGGTAAGTAGGTATCGAACACAGGGAGTTTGTGGAATATGTGCTATTTGGAAGATTATATCTAACTGGACTAAATTAAACTAATTGCAAATAAAGTAGAATTCAAGATTTGATTTGAGTGAATTGGTGTTAGACTAAATTAACTAATTAAAATGCAAGAGAAAAGTTTTGGTTGTAAACAAATTAGAGACAAATGACCATCCTAGATTTCCGGTTTCAATTGACATTCATGTTAACATTCCACTAGAAAGAACTACATAGAGATAGCTCATGTGTGACTACTCGCAGTGATGAAAGGGAACTAAGTACTCAGATTCCTAGAACGTGAGGTTGTTACCCGATGATCAATCAACCCTTACCCGAGCCTAACTATACCCATGATACCTCGATTGCCAACGGCACCAAGAACGTATGGTTTATAATTAGTTCAATGCAAGAATCAACAAGTTACTAACAAGCAATTACACACCATAACAAACACACCATTAAGATAGAGATTGTTATTCTAGAAATTAGGAAAACAACATGAAATGTCTCAAACAAACCTTCAATCCAGGATGATCACAAAGTGTTTAGCCACTCATGGCTCGAATGAACATCATAACACAAGTATTATCGTTCATAAAGATCAAAAGCAACAAAACTAATGATTGAGGTCGTGTTCTTCTTGCCCAAGTGTCCAAAAGTTTCTCCCCAATCATCCACAAGCCAGTCGTAACCGAAACATATGATGAGACACACTTAAACCCCATGAAAATGCCAATTAAATGCATAAGTTACAATTTTGGATCAGTCGGCGCCGTAAGCTACACCAGATGGCCGTAGCTTACGGCAAGCAGTGGGTCAACAGGTCAGATCAGTGCCGTAAGCTACGCCAAATGGCCGTAGCTTACGGCGGCCAGCATTTCTTTACGGTAGCTCTCTTCTGATCTACGGAAGGGGTTTCTTGAAAGACATGGGACCGTAACCTACGGCCAGATGCCGTAGGTTACGGCGCTGAGCTTTGTTTCTTTTCTATTTCTTCACCAAATCTTCACTTCTTTCACTCTTTGACTCCACCAACTTCTGGCAACCAATCATGCCTTCTCAAAACCCGCATTTTGAGCACTTTAGCACCTGCATCATCAAACATAGAGTAGTTACCAAGTTCAAGCAATTAACCGAATAAAGCACGGAATGTGCATTGTATTAAACCTTTTAAGGGTTGTCCTACGGACCACCCGTCACATCCCCACACTTACCCGTTGCTTGTCCCAAGCAACCTATTCAAAAACTATTTTCAAAAATACGCGATCAACATAAACCAAACAAAACGTACCATCCTTCTACTAACTTTCAATCATACCACAAGACACACCCCTCACAAAGACTCTCAGTAGCAAGAAATATTAGCATACAATGCTAAACCACTCAATGTGTGTGTGTGTGTGTGTGCGACAATAAGCTTGTATAAAAATCAAGTCTCCTCCTAACAAATATCGAGCATGCTTATGAATCAAAGGAACTTACGGGTTGTAACGAGGCTAGGTGTAAAGGTAGGAAATAGTGGGAATGTGAAAGTAGCTCATTGAATCGACCCGGTTTTTATACTACTAAACAAAGCAGACATCAACTATATACACAACTTCTTCAACATCTCAACTACTATTGCAACTAAATACTTCTTTTTGTATTTTTCTCATATTTTTCTCTTTTTTTTTTCTTTTCTTTTCTTTTTTTTATAACACATAAACTCAACAATATATACAAGAACATCAATAATCACAACTAAACTCCTAACCGGGTCGTCTCAATAGGTAGGGTTTTGCAGGAAGTAGGTTTGGGTCGCAACCGAATGGTATAAGGCTCAAACATGGCTTTCTAAAGACCAAACCCCCACCCCTCACAAACCAAGCTCATATATGTAACGTATGAGGTCCAACCCACCAATCCCACACTCTCAAACATCTAGACGAGGCTACCTAAAAGTCCCCTATCCTTTTCACAAGCATGCTAACTCTAGGATTTGGCAAGAATTCGTACACAAATTCAATTAACACAAGCCACACACCGCCACTCAGAACAAAGAAAACATCTTTAATAATCATAAGTGGCTCAAACTCTCACCAAGAAAGGACTAGGAATGGGTGTCAGTGTGTCAAGTGGAACAATATCAAATTTTCAAATTTTGACAAGTTTCGCTTGAGTTTACAAAATTTTTTAATTCTCAAAAATTCTCCCCATCCCCACACTTGGGATACATTGTCCCAATGTATGGTTTTTAGGGAAAGATGGCTTAAACACCAAAAACATCAACTTTGTGTTTTTTTTAATAAACAAAAACAAACTAATAAACTACGATATTTCAAAGCTAAAGAACATGACAAGTCTAAGGAAAAAGTACTTTGACCTGGTGAAGTTTGACACAACAGATATTTTAAATGATCCAATTTCCTATCACCACCTTCACACAAATCTCCGCACATCTTCCCCACACTTGAGTGTTGCCATGGCCATGAAACATAGAAAAATAAACACAGCAAGATCAATATAAACCCCGGGTTGCCTCCCGAGCAGCGCTAAGTTTCAAGTCTTCAGCCAGACCGTGCCACCACCCATTTATGATGGCTCAAAGAATCGGTTTCTGCCACTTCCATCACTACATCGTGTCATTTTGTAAAATGCATCCGTCCCGCTTCGATTCGGTGGGTAATCAAATACACTCCTACTTGATCCCGTATGCGTGTCTTCACGATTCGGTGTGTGATTTATTTTCATTCTTTGACACACATTTTTTATACAATCACTAGACTCACCACCCTTCCCCTCAATGGACTCATAACTAATCACTCTAATTTGAACATCAAAAGACAACTTACGGTTCTTTTCGGTCATGGTAATAATCCCGTCTCTACAATTGATTTGAGCATTTGCTGTGTATAGAAACGGTCGACCTAAAATTACCCTTTGTTGTGCTGCCATTTTGGTAGAAGGATAATCTAGAACTAGAAAATCCACCGGGTATTCGAATTCTCCCAATCGAATCATAACATTCTTAACTATTCCCCGTGGACGCCTCCAACTTTCATTCGCCAAACTCACCATAGTGTTTGCATCTTGAAGCGGACCGAAATCGTACATGTCATATAGCTCACCCGGTAACACACTCATGCTCGCCCCATAATCCAACAACGCATGAGGAATTTTTAGTTTCCCCACTCGGATAGGCACGATTGGCGCTCCATACTCTTTGTCATTCTCGATTTCGGCATTTTTTCCAAACCTGCATTCACTTGATATGAAGAAGTTAGCAATGTTTCATTAAATTTAGTACTAGGAACGGTGCTTACCACATTGATATTAACACTTTTAATGTTTTTTGGGATTTATCACCGTGTCACTTGGTAACTGGCCTTTTGCTTTCTTCAATATCGCCACTTCACTTGCAAGTTGACCCATTTGGGTTGTCAAAGTTTGAATCGCTTTATCACGGGCCTCGTCCTTTTGCATCCGAACCTCAGCACGTTGATTCATTCATTGCATTTCAACTTGCATCGCCTTCAACATCTCCATTACTTCGTTTCCACCCGAAGAGCTTTGACCCGTTTGATATTGCCTTTGAAATCCTTGGTTTCCCTGGAAGTTCGGGTTGGCTTGATTTGACGGATTCCCGTATCTAAAGTTTGGGTGATTTCTCAACCCGGGGTGGTAAGTGTTAGAATTCATATTATAGTTTCTACCACCCCCTCCTTGACCTTGTACCGCATTAACTTCTTCATATTGCCCTTCCACCATTCCTTGGCAATTTTCAGCAGCATGACCTATTTCATTGCAAATAGCACAAACATCATAAATTTGGTTAGAGGTTTGCACATTACCATCATCTACCGCATGTACTTGTGTTCGGGTAACGGCCGGTCGTGCTCTCCTTGATGCTTGAGCTTTCCTCTTTGAAGTAATTACCATTTGCTCCAAGAACTCCCAATCGTCATTCTCGTAATTTGTGCCAAAAGACCCATTTGTAAGGGACATTAAATCACGAGCATCTTCGGCACTCAACCCCTCGTGGAAGGCATTCATCAACTCCCAAAGTTCAATTCCATGATGAGGGCAATTTTTGATCATCATGTTGAAACGCTCAAAGGCTTCATGAAACATTTCGCCTTGTTGTTGTTGAAAACTCCTCAACCCCTTCCTAGCATCATAAGTCTTTTGGGCGGTGTAAAATTCGTCTAGGAAAATTTGTTGCATTTCCGCCCAAGTATAAATAGATGCCGAAGGCAAAGTGTAGAACCACTTCTTTGCCTTATCCTCCAAAGAAAACTGAAACAAAACTAACTTGACATCGTCGGCCGAAAAACCTTGACTCCCAAGAGTATTGCAAATTGAGTCATAGGCCTCCAAATGGAAGTAAGGTTCCTCCGTTGCTAAACCCTTATATTTCGGCAAACTTTGTAGTGAATTAGTCCTTACTTCAAAAGTTCTTCCTTGATTATTATGAGGAATAACCACCGGTGAAGGGTTGTGAGTTATTACCGGCCTAAAATGTGCTTCAATACCCCTCGCATGTTCTCTAAGATGCCTTCTTGGTACACCAAACCGACCCCTTTGACGAATAGGACCCATTGGCCTTTGCATAGGCCCTTGTGGTACATGTGGTTGAAATTGTTGTTGTGGCATCGGTTGGTGTTGAATTGTCCTTTGGAATTGTGGTTGTACGTTTTGCGGACGAACTTGTTGCAATGGTATAGGACGTTGCACTGGCGGCCCTTGTGGCCTCGGCCTAATGTGTTGTGGTATGAGTTGTTGTTGTTGAGGCATTTGATGCGTGTGAAGTGTCGTATATATTAGGTGTATATTTTAAGCCCTTTTTAACACTTATTTTAGCCAAGTTTTAAATTTATAAAACACGATATTTCACTAACACTAAACACACATATGGGCAAGTGCACCCATCGTTGAGTGTAGCATAGCGTTGGTAAGATACCGAGGTCGTCCAAGGACACAAGAGCTTTTAGTACCGGTTTATCCTCAACGTCTAAACAAAATAAAAGTTTAGAAAAATGTTTTAAACTAAGAAAAATAAAACTAACTAAAATGCTGAAAATAAAAATAAAAATAAAAACAGATAGACAAGATGAATCACTTGGTTCCGACTCGTATCTAGTATAACCTTTGATTATTTCCGCACTTTTGCACATAATTAAGAGATTATCTTAGTTATTGTAGTAGGCCCCTCTTTTGAAGGCGACGTTACCCTCACCCCAGTAGTTTGAGTCAGCAGGGATAAAATCCTAAAAGGGTGGATTATTGGAAGATAATGAATTAAGTTATTAATGCAGTATTGTGGTAGGCCCCGCTTTTGGCGGTGACGTTACCTGTAGGATCGGATTGCGACCTAAACGAGTCGTTCGGAAGAGTTCTAGTCCGTTTCAGAGGCGGAAACTAAGAAACGAACATGTAAACAGCTTGTTTCACACTTTAACCCTCTTTTATATTGATATTACAACCTTTACAATCAGAAGAGAAACCGGCAGCACTTCGGTAGACAAATGTTCGAACTGTTCTAACTGTTTCAAATGACAAGACAAGTAGCCTATTTATAGAACACTAGATTTCGCTTGAACCACTCAAGCGAAATCCTCTAAAAGTCTCTCAAGCGACATCTTGTTAAATCTATTCAAGCGACACCATGCAAAACATAATCTGATTTCATGCATTTTGTCCTTTTGTGATGTGATGTCATCGATGATGTCACCTAGATGACGTCATCATGACATCATGTCTTGTTTTGATTCGCACCGAACACGAGACTCGATACAAGACGAAGACGACAGATGTGTGCATCAACAGACTCCCCCTCAGATGTTGACGAGTCTTAAGTGTCGAGTCTTCTCAATCTTCAGTCTTTATCAGCCTTTGAGCTTTCTTCAGAATCTCTACCTGGCTCTATTCTATCTCCAAATCTCTTTCACTCTAACAGACTCCCCCTCAAAACATTCTGGGATCGTAGTCTGGCTTTTACAGAATTTCAGAATCCTCAGGAATCGGAACCTGGCACTCTATCTGCTATCCTGCACATCCTCTACCCAAAAATAAGATTCACAAAAAATAAAATATTTAACAATTTTTCAAATATCATGCACCAACACTGATCCTTCTTCAATCAGTATGCTAACAAACATTAACAATAATCATTTAACAAATTTTTATCTCTAAAAAAAACTTTTCAAACCAACTTTCCCAAACCTGTTCATCATATTCAGCACTCGGAATTTTGAAAATCAGCTCTTCAACATCAGTTGTCTAAAATCTTTTTGAATTTTTCAAAATTTATACTAAAACACATCGAAAATCTTTTTGGATTTTGAAATAACAGAAATAAAATGCAAAAAAGAAATATTTACAAACAATATTTTTGTGAGTTTGTGTAAGAGGACCATATCAGTTTTTGAAACAAATCACCAACACCGTTAAGCTTCATTTCATTTTAAGTTCTAAACAATTCACTTAGATTGTCAGTATACTGATCCACTTAAATTTTCACACAAAGTTCAACTGATCCGAGATACGATATTAATGTTTTAAGAGACTTAAACTTATCCGTGTGTCCCACTACTTGAATATACTCCCGTATCCAGATCCCAATATTCAGTCTTACAGGTGAGTATACCACAGATGATATCTGTAAGGGGAATAAATTATGCAACCGAGATAGCTCAGGTCAGAACTTCCGTTCAGTAGAGAGCCTAGTTGACTTTTAGGTGTGTCCCCTTTAGAGGATCTTTTGTATTACAACAGCCATGATTAGCATTTTTCAATGTTTCATCATTTTTTAGCTGAGGGTGGTGCTGTATTTCAAGCAAGCAGAAAGTATTCTCCGGGGACTAGGCCATTGCTTCCGCAAAATCAGAAGTCCCGGGATAATACCCCAGATATCACTGAGCATAAAGACCTAGTATCTCAGAATAAGGGACCTTTCAAACAAGATTTCAGGGGTTACCTATATATCCAAGCAGTTTTGTTAACCCACAGAACAAGCAAGTTTGAATTTTAAGTTTATATCTCGTCACAATCTACTAAATGTGCAAAAACCTACTGGCATATCCGCAGTGAGACCGTTTATCACATTTTTACTTTACATTTCTTTAGCATGCTGTGACAGTCCACTGATGTACTATCATTTCCTCTATTCACAACGAAACTCATTTTTGAATTTTATCATGTTTTTGGCTTTTTCAAATTTTCAAATGTTTTTGAATTTTCTGAAAATTTACTCCCCCTAAAATACAAACACATAAAAGTAAATTTAAAAATAAACTGTACAATAAAGTGACAACTGATATCAAATCGCATCAAATCGCCATTCACTAGGCATAAACAATCAGAACTCCCCCTTTTACAAAACTATTTTCTCATTATGATTTCAAAACACTTAAGTTTGTTTTAACCAAAATGATTTTTCCGGAAAATAGGTTTTGTTGATTTTACCACTTATAGGTTAGGGGTTACATCATATTGTTCTTCAAAATACCACTTGTAGAAAATCAAGTACAACTTAATGTCCCTGATTTACCACTTGTAAGTCGAAATCACTTTCGTGAATTTCTCAAGAAATGTGCCGATTCCTGCTCCACTTTTACCAACCTGGGAGCTCCGGCAAGTCCGGTTTTTACTCAAACATTACGTCCACCCAAGCCTCACCAGCCTTGGGTGACTTTGGTGGCAAACATCTATCCCACCAACATTTTGATTTATAAAATTCTTGAGCACCCTTTACCTTTCTGTCAACCATCTTACCGAAAATATGTTTGACTTTCCCATTGAAAGCCTTCTCAACATCAAATTCTCCCTTATCAGCAAAGAATTGATTTGAGATCTCTACCTTCCCAACTTTCGACTTCCAATTTTCCTTTGAAAATGAAGGAAAATTTTCATCGTTCACCTCAGGAACGGAATTCACAATCTTTTTCTCAACAAATGACTCCTCTGATTTTATGGAATCAGATTCATTGTCAGAACTACTTTGAGATTTTACAATCCATTTTTGTTTGGTTAAATCACCTCTTCTTTTGTAAAATCGTTTTGAACTCTCACCTTTTTCAGAAATAGAATTATCAAACACCTTCGATTTTTCAGTTGATTGTTTCTTCTCAAAGACAAGTTTTTCTTTCATTTTTGAGTTAGAAGTAACTTCCTGTTTTGTATTGTTGAACTGTTGGCAATTCCAAGCAATATGTCCAACTTTTTGGCACTTAAAGCAAATTCTTCTTTCAACTCTTTCAGCAAACTGCTTCACATTCCTCTTTATCTCAGCAAGAAACTCTTGATTCGACTGCTTCCAGAATGGTTTCTTCTGCTCATCTTCACAACTTCCACCTGCAACAAATTTTGTATTTGGTTTATAAGTTTTCTGATTTTGATAATTTTCAGGAGGAATAAATCCTAAACCTTTCTTTTTGAGATTACCGTTATAGTTTGATTTCTTTCGATAACCATAACCAGAACCATAACCCTTTTTCTTGTTCAATCTCTGTTGAACTCTTGAAGTGTACTTTTTAGGTTTTTCATCTAGATTTAAATCTTTTATATCAGAAATATTAATTTCTGTTAATTTGAAAACCTGTTTGATCATTTCAGTTTTTACACTTCTGATTGGAAATTCCTCATCAGAATATAATTTGTCTGAATCATTCAAAGTATAAGCCACTTTGATTGATCCGTCATTCAAATTAGATTTTGATAACAGGAATTCTCTATTGTAAACCCTATTAACCGGTGAACTCGGACTCTTTTCTGACGAACTCGGACTTTCAGACTTAGACTCCGGTTTTAACTCCTCATCCGTATCCAACACCTGATCGACAACTTTCTTTAATAACTCAGACTCATGATCAGTGTCAGACGCTGTGAATGTAACATCAATATTGTCTGGTAATTCATCAATGATTTCAGACTTTAACTTGATGTTGACTGCCTTTTTTAGACGCTCTTCATTTGGATTCCTGGGAGAATAAGTTTCATGGATCGGGGGCGGACATCTGTTATACTTGACACTTGGTTTCTTACCAGTATCAGTATCTTCAGTCTTTTTATCCATGAACGCTTCCAGACCTGCAACAGTAGGATAAACACGATCAATCAAGTAATCACATGTAGTGTAACTCAACAGTAATCGTTTAATCCTTTCACTCTCAATCTTCTCAAGTTCTACTTCTTTCTTCAACTGTGCACAATCTTCAATATACTCATTAATGACTTTTTGCTTTGTCATTAATGTTGCACTCATTTTATCCATTGCTTTTTCAATTTCTGTATTCGTCTTTTTCAGACGATCAACTGTGTTGTTGAGCACATCGTACGACTCCTTAATGTACTTCACATCAGACAGTAAGTCTTCTTTAATCTTCTCCAACTCAGCAATCTTCTTATCTTTCTCTTCACAAGCTTTGCAAGATTCTGAACACTTCAAACATGGTTTTTCAACTTCAACCAATTTTCAACTATCTTTTCAATTTCAACAATCTTCTCTATTGCATTTTCAGTCACTGCTTCAACTTTTGTTTCTCCAACTTCTGTCTTTGCCTTTTCATTAGCAAGTAACTTTGCTGCTTCCAGTTCCCTCTTTAAGCGGGCAATCTTCTTCTGATTTAGCATCTCAACTTTATCTGCATAGAAAAAATTAAAACTATCAGACTCAATGCTTTTTCTACATTTGTTAAGATATTCTTCCTCATCATCGGTATCTACATCGCTTCCAAGATCTGGAAAAATTGGGATTCTTTTCTGCTTAACCTCATCTTCACCTAGAATTCGAGCAACAAAGCATGATTCTGATGGAATGTATTTATCCCAACTAAATCCCTCGGCAACTTTTTCGTCATCTTGATTGATAAGTAAAGCTTTCTTCTTTCCATCATCAGTAGCATGAGCATGTACAATTTGAGGTTGTTGAGTAGTCTGATGGAAGATTGATTTCTGGTAATAATTGTTTCTATCTTGATTCCCGGTAGTTTCTTTACTTTTGCACTCTCGTTTAAAATGACCTTTTCCTTTACAACGGAAACAGGTAACCTTTGATTTATCAAATCCCAATGGAGAGGTAGCCATTCCTCGAAATTCATCCCTACCAGTAATCTCTTGAAACTTCTCAGCTCTCCTCCAAGCACTTGCTAAGCACCATTTGATATCCATCACTTCAAGTTCTTCAGCATCAATTTGGTCGTAATCTTCTTTGGTAAGCATCGGATTCCCAATCTTCCCACCGATCAAACTTTCGTAAGATTCTAACATAGTAACCAGTGATGCCATGTGTTGCTTGGCAACTTCCGGAGACAGATTCTGACCATTTTGAATGTTTAAAGTAACATTGCACTGAAGATTTGTTGAGTTTTGTCGTTGATAACTTGATGTTGTGCTGTTTGGATCAAAACTTGAGAACGAAGGTGAAGATCCACTACTTTGTGTCACACTACTACCCTTTGTTCCAGATGAACTGTCAGCACTGAAACCAGTTTGGATCTTTGGACTAGGGCTGGGGTTAGTCTCAAACTTGTTCCCTCGGTAATACAAACTGACATCTTGTTTGGCATTTGGATTTGTCATGATAGCTGTTTTCTGAATATCTAACTCATGCTCTTCAGTCCTCTGAATAAACTGAGCCAAATTCATATTTTCAGACTTTCTTGTATGTTTTAAGATCAGCAAATACGTTCCCCATTTCTGTTGTGGTAATGCTTCAGCAAGTTTATCAACCCACTCATCATCCTCTTTATCAATGTTAAATCTTTTCATTTCCAAGACTAGATGACAATATCTATCAATGGTATGCTTTGTAGTTTCATGATCGAAGGCTGAAAACATATCAAATGATTTTTTCAGTAAAGCCTTTCTATTCTTGATCATATCTGTGCTTCCTTGGAATTTCTGAATCAATGCTTCCCAGATTGATTTAGTTGTACCATTATGTTGGAGCAAAACAAATATATCTTCTTTTATTGCTTGCTGAAGAATACTGATCATCATTTTCTCACTTGTGAATTTTAATTTGTCAATCTCTGAGTAATCCTCAAATGCTTTTTCCATCCCACGGTCATTCTTTGGTTTCTCATAGTCTTTCAACAATGAACACCATGCATCAAACTTGTAAGCTTGTACCCAGTTCTCAAATCGATTCTGCCATCCTTTAAATTCTTCAATGTACATAAGCTTTGGTGGTTTTTGATGCGTTCCCGTTTCATTTTCACTATATAAATTTTCAGCAGCAGTAACCGGAGCAACTGGTGTGGCAAACGCGTTGTAGAAATCCTCTTCCATGTCTTCGGCAAATACCTTGCAAGTACCTTCAAGCGAAATCCCGAGTAATACAGTTCTGAAGCGAAATCAACTATTCTATCTTGAAGCGAAAACAGAAGTTAAGTCTTGAAGCGAAATCAATTGTTTGTTGAAGCGAAATCTGATATCAGGTTCTATTTCAAGCGAAATTAACTATTTCGCTTCAAACACTCAATGTTTTCAAGCGAAACTCTGCTGAATGTTATGAACTCTTTCAAGCGAAATCAAGTTTTTGTCCAGTTTTTGTCATTTTTACTTTGAATTTCGGTCTCAAACTTTCAAGGCTTTGTTAGACTACTGTTTTATACAAATTGTGAAAAAACTCAGACCAATTTGACCGTTAAATCTCATCCAGATTGAAAAAGAAGGTGTAGAAATCAGAAAATAGATGATATCAAGCTAAACTCTTCTTCCTGTGCTCTGATACCAATTGTAGGATCGGATTGCGACCTAAACGAGTCGTTCGGAAGAGTTCTAGTCCGTTTCAGAGGCGGAAACTAAGAAACGAACATGTAAACAGCTTGTTTCACACTTTAACCCTCTTTTATATTGATATTACAACCTTTACAATCAGAAGAGAAACCGGCAGCACTTCGGTAGACAAATGTTCGAACTGTTCTAACTGTTTCAAATGACAAGACAAGTAGCCTATTTATAGAACACTAGATTTCGCTTGAACCACTCAAGCGAAATCCTCTAAAAGTCTCTCAAGCGAAATCTTGTTAAATCTATTCAAGCGACACCATGCAAAACATAATCTGATTTCATGCATTTTGTCCTTTTGTGATGTGATGTCATCGATGATGTCACCTAGATGACGTCATCATGACATCATGTCTTGTTTTGATTCGCACCGAACACGAGACTCGATACAAGACGAAGACGACAGATGTGTGCATCAACATTACCCTCGGCTAAGTAGTCTGAGTCAGCAGGGATACAGTCCTAAGTAGCCGGGTTATAGTATTAATAGTAGTTAACTTATGAGGGGATCAAAGAGTTTGGACCCCCGCCATCCAATACCGTGAAGTATTGAAGGAGGTCCTACTAAATTTGACCCAGGTCCATTGCAGGACCTCTAAACGCTGAACAATGGCAAGACCTTTACCAAACTGTTCCCTTAACCCCCTACCAGGTAGCCAACATATCTCCATATAGACCGTGGAGATATGAATGGTGAAAATCCTTTATTTTATATAGACAGTAAAATAATGCCAAGACACCACGGACAAACGATAAGGAAAGATCACCTTCAACATAAGTAACTAGTTATTAAAGTCATTAATACAAAACCAAATAAAAAGTGCAAAAGATTAGAAATAAAAAGTATTATACTAGACACTTTGTCTTCACCAAGTGATGTAAGAGACTTAGGCAAACATGGCCTTGATTGTCAAGAACTCTTACGATCAATCTTGGATCCCGAGACGACTCACACACTCTACGATGGACAATGGATGATGGTGGTGGATGATGGTGTTGTGATGGTGGTGGGTGGTGGATGAAGTGTGAGAGAGGTGGTGTGCCAAGGGATGAGATGAAATGAATCCAAGCACTCCTATTTATAGGCTGAACAGAGAGCTGGACACGGCCCCGTGTCCGCTGGACACGGCCCCGTGTCCGTCTGACACTCTCTCTCCTCATTAATTGTAATTCGCAATTACAATAAATGCGCCTGCTGTACTTTCGACACGCCCCCGTGTCCGCTGAGCACGGCCCCGTGATGGGCAATAGAAGCTTCTATAGGTTTGTCTTTTCTGCTGCTTCTTGGGCACGGCCCCGTGCTGGCTGAGCACGGGGCGTGTTCAGACTTCTGTTTTCTCTATTTTGCTTTGGAAGGTGCCGTTGAGGGTCCGGGCAGTCCACTAATGTTCCTTTTCTTGTATTTATGTTGGATTTATATGTCTTTTTGCTTCTTTTGCGTTTTTGAGCTCATTTAATCCTGAAAATACAAAAGGAAGACAAAAACACTCTTTTTCCAATATTAGTACTAAAAAAGGGTTAGTTTTATGCCTCATTTGATGTAATTTATATGTTGCATTTTATACACATCAAATACCCCCACACTTGAACTTTTGCTTGTCCTCAAGCAAAACTCTTTAATATGTGGCTTACACTCCCAAATGGAATAGGTAGAAGAGAAGGTTTTGGGCTTGTCGTAGAGTGTCGGGATTTCCAAGATCTTTTTGGGTTTTATTTTTATTTATTTACATTCCTATTCGTAATGATTTATTTAGAACTGTTCATAAAAGAAATTACTTATTTGGGCATAACATGCCTTTTTTTTTTAAATTCTATTTATATACAAGTTCACATACCTCGCGGGGAAATCACTCACACTCGGCCGAAGGTGTATTTTTAGTGAATCACTCGAGAGCGGCACGGAACTTATTCCTACCATAGGCTTGCCAAGAAATCAATCCTCCTCCTTTTTAACTTTTATACCTTTGTAGATATCAAGAGGACTTTGTGGGTTAAGGGTTGGCTAGGGTTAAAGGTAGGTGGTTGGGTTAGTGGTTAGTAGAAAAAGGGCTAAAAGCGTAACAAGTGTCGGTTTTCGTATTTTTGCAACTTTTTATTTTGATGAAGCTTTTATTCAAACAAAGTTATTTTTGATTACTTTGTTTGTTTATTTTCTTTTTGCTTCCTCATTATCACAAATATTTTTTTTTACGAAGAACCGAACTTGTTACTAAAATAAAGGGTTAAAAATGAAAAAGGGTTTTGGTGGATGAAAGGGTTTTTGTTTGGGTGATGAAACGAAAAGGTTTAGGCTCAAAAGGGCTAACTAGGGGTTTTTTTTTTTTTTTTTGGTAGGTGGTAAAAGAAAAAGAAAAATAATGGTGTAGAAATGAAAAAAGGTTAGTCCTAATGCCTCTATCATTTACTTACTCGGGTTTAAGTTGATAAGGACCGGGAATGTATTGTCATGGCAAGTTCTAGAGTTGTAAGAACCAAGCGGCTATTCACACAAGAAACGAAAAATGAGCATTTAGTCAAATGATATGTAATTGTGTGCTCAATAAAGGCTCAAAACTCACTTTCGTGGGAATGAGTTTTTATGTGATCAAGTATATATAATCAAATTTTAAATAAGTTTGTCATGCATTTTCATAATTTTCTTATGTTGGTTCTTTTTATCACTACGCTATCGGTTGTAAATTTGTAAAAATATAACCTTTTTGAGGACTTGAATTTCCCGAGTTAAACCTAGACAGGTAAAAAAATGATTTTTTTTGAAAAAATTTGGGGTGATTAGCGGTTCCAATAGAGTTTTGTGTAAGGCTTGTATTTAGGACTTGCAAAATTCAAGGTTTTAGCATCCCCCCCACACTTAAATTACACATTGTCCTCAATGTGTCCCAAAAATAAATTTTTAGGTTGATTAGATGTGTAAAATAGTGTTTAAAAAGCAAAAATTTATGTCACTGGGCACTGAACACGGCCCCGTGTTGAGTGGGCACGACCCCGTGTTCAGGTACCAGTAACAAGAACTTACAGAAGGTGGACACGGCCCCGTGTCCACTGAACACGGCCACGTGTCTGACAAAATTTTGCCGTACAGAAGCCAAACAGCAGGTCTGGGAGGTGAGCACGGGGGCGTGTTGGCTGGACACGTCCCCGTGTGGACAGTCTGAAAGCCTAAAAAACAGACTTCTTCCTTCGGTTTTTCCATCCTAGCCCTATAAGTGCTGAGGCTTAACACCCCAAGCCTTGGTTTGTACCTGTTTCAACACTTAATACCACACCAAGCAATACAAACATCCTACATTACCACAGTTAATTGTTCCAAGCATAAAGTAAAAGAAAAATAAAACGGAAAATAAAAGTGTTTAAGGAAAGTAAATTGTTCAACTTCTGGCACGCAAGCCACCAATTGTTCGATAGATAAAGGGACTTAAACCTGTGGGCTCGCCATCAACCCGCTCCTGCTCCTCCAAACCCTCTAATCCATATCTTCATCGCTATCATCACCTCCATCCCCATGCCAATTTTTCATTCTTTCCTTATAAATCTCGGAGTTTGAGTATGCATAATTCCTAAGCTCGTCTAATTCATTTATTTGACAAAATCGATTTTTACCAGCAAATTCTAGATCTAAGTTTACATTTTTGATTGCCCAGTAGGCTTTGTGTGCAATTTCTACTGGCAAGTGACAACTTTTTCCATAGACTAGCTTATATGGGGTCGTTCCTATCGTTGTTTTATAAGCAGTTCGAAAAGCCCATAAAGCATCATCTAATTTATCAGCCCATTCCTTTCTATTTAACCCTACGGTTTTTTCGAGTATTCGTTTTAACCCTCTATTGGTCACTTCGGCTTGTCCGTTTGTTTGAGGGTGATATGCTGTCGAAACCCGGTGATAGACCCCATATCTTGTTAAAAAAATTTCAAGTTGATGGTTACAAAAATGGGTACCTCTATCACTTATTAAAGCTTTAGGTGTGCCAAAACGAGAGAATAATTTTTTCAGAAATCTTACCACTACTCTTCCATCATTTGTTGGAAGTGCCTCGGCCTCGGCCCATTTAGACAGGTAATCTACTGCCACAAGTATGTATTTGTTTCCTTCGATGGTGGGAAAGGTCCCATAAAGTCGAGTCCCCATACATCAAAAATTTCACAAACAAGAATGCCATTTTGTGGCATTTAGTTTTTGGAAGAAATATTACCTGTTCTTTGGCAAGCATCACATGTCTTTACAAGATCTTGGGCATCTTTGTAAACGGTTGGCCAATAAAATCCTGAATCAAATACCTTTCGTGCGGTACTGGCGGCACCATGATGTCCTCCGTATGGACCTTCGTGACAATGGCGGAGAATTCTTCGTGCTTCACTACCATGTACGCATCGTCTGACGAGTTGGTCGGCACACATTTTGAAAAGATATGGATCTTCCCAAAAATAGTGTTTCACATTGGCAAAGAATTTTTTTCTTTGATGATGTGGCCATCCTTTTGCGACTATTCCGCTAGCTAGGTAGTTAGCAAAGTCGGCGTACCATGGTTCTTCCTTAAATTCCACCATTTCCAGGGATTCAGTTGGAAATTTTTCGTTGATTTGCTCGTCCCTGGTTGCCTCCAAAGCTGGGTCTTCTAAGCGCGAAAGATGATCAGCTGCGGTATTCTCTGCTCCTCTTTTGTCTCTGATTTCAATGTCAAATTCTTGGAGAAGTAGAATCCACCTAATCAAGCGTGGTTTTGCGTCTTGCTTCTTAAAGAGATATCGAATGGCTGCATGGTCTGTATAGACTATAGTTTTAGAAAGAACAAGATAAGAACGAAATTTATCAAAAGCAAATACCACAGCTAGTAACTCTTTTTCGGTTGTTGTGTAATTTTCTTGTGCATCGTTAAGTGTTTTACTAGCATAATATATTGGGTGGAAATGCTTTTCTTTTCTCTGTCCCAAGACAGCTCCAACTGCAAAGTCACTAGCATCACACATGATTTCGAAAGGAAACTTCCAATCAGGTGCTATCATGATAGGTGCATTGACTAGCATTTCCTTTAGGGTTAGAAATGCTTGATTGCAATCCTTGTCAAAGATGAAAGGAGCATCTTTTTCAAGTAATTTTGTTAGAGGCCTTGAGATTTTTGAAAAGTCTTTGATAAACCGCCTATAAAATCCGGCATGCCCTAGGAAACTTCTAATAGCTCTTACGGAGGATGGAGGAGGTAATCTAGAAATGGTATCTATTTTGGCTCGATCCACCTCCATTCCTTCGCTTGAGATCTTGTGACCGAGTACTATTCCCTCCGTTACCATGAAATGGCATTTTTCCCAATTAAGGGCGAGGTTAGTTTCCTCACATCGGGATAGCATTCGTTCAAGGTTATCGAGGCATTGGTCGTATGAATCCCCAAAGATAGAAAAGTCGTCCATGAAGACTTCCATTGTCTTTTCTATCATGTCATGGAAAATGGCTACCATGCAACGTTGGAATGTTGCGGGGGCATTACATAGACCAAACGGCATGCGTCGATAAGCAAAAGTTCCATAGGGACATGTGAAAGTTGTCTTTTCTTGGTCTTCGGGTGCTATCGGGATTTGAAAGTAACCTGAAAAACCATCCAAGAAACAGTAAAATTTATGACCGGATAATCTTTCTAACATTTGATCAATGAAGGGTAAAGGAAAATGATCCTTTCTTGTTGCTTCATTTAATCGTCTATAATCTATACATACTCTCCATCCTGTGACGGCTCTTGTTGGTATTAATTCATTCTTTTCGTTAGTAATTACCGTCATACCTCCTTTCTTTGGAACTACTTGGACGGGACTTACCCAAGGACTATCGGAAATAGGATAGATAAGTCCGGCGTCAAGTAATTTGATGACTTCGTTTTTAACCACTTCTTGAACATTTGGATTTACGCGACGTTGTGGTTGTATGACTGATTTGTAGTCATCATTCATCAAAATTTTGTGTGTGCACATAGAAGGACTAATTCCTTTTATGTCAACAAGTTTCCAAGCTATTGCATTTTTGTGTTTTTTCAAAAGACTTATTAGTTTTTCTTTTTCTAGGTTATCTAATTTAGACGAAATAATTACAGGTAACTTACCATCTTTGTCCAGAAAAGCATATTCCAAACCTTTTGGAAGTTCTTTGAGCTCAAGTGGTGGGTCTTTAGGAGACTCCTTATTTGGTTGCTCGTTTCGATCAAGAACTTTAAAAGTTTGTTATATGGCGACCTCTTCTTCAACAAAGTGGTCAATCTCTTCACTTGTATCGGGTGGTTCATCTTCATCTTCAATTAGGGGGTCATTATTGCCGAATGGATATTTCATTGATCGTTCGAGATCGACACTTCTTTTAAATGCCCCTAATTGAAGAGGTAAATTGTTGAACTTCCGGTTTTTCAAAGCTTCGTGAGTTTTTACAAATGGTCGTCCCAACACAAGAGGAGCGTCATCGAGGATGACAAAGTCGGTTGGGATTACCATTTGATTTGTTTGAACCAAGACATCTTCAACTATACCGATTGATTTTATTACTTTCCGATTGGATAGAAAAATGGGTATTTGAAGTGGAGAAAAATCACCAATACTTAATTTTTCGAAAATGTAGTTAGGCATTATGTTAACACAAAGATCTTTATCGATTGTGACATTACTAATAAACGAATTTTGAAAGAAACATGGAACCGGTGTGATGTTAATTTCAAATGGGTCTTCCTTTATTAGCGAAGTTTGATCATTAGTTAACTTAACACTTACTGTTTCGTCAATTTTAGTGTTAGTGTTTAACTCTTTTAAAAACTTAGCATGAGTGGGTACTAAACAATGATTTTCGAAAGAAGGTGTCAAGAGATTAATTTCTTCAAAATTAGACTCTTCTTGGATTTTAACGTTATTGGACTCACCTTTTTCGTTGTTTATCTCATGTGTCGGTTCTTCACTTATTTGTTCTTCCATTTTTTCGTTTTTAGTTATCTCTTCTTTTTTTAATTCTTCTCTTGCGCGGGACTCCTCTTCCCTTGCGCGAGCTTCTTTTATACAACGATCGATAACTCTAATGTGTTCTAATATCCTATCGGTCACTTCGGTTATAGAAAAAGAATCATTATTTTCTAAGCTTGAATACGGTTGTTCGACCCTTTGTTCCTCATAATACCCATATGAAGTTGATGGTTCACACCATTGTCCTTCATTGTAAGCATATGATGGATAAGGTTCATAATTTTGTTCTTCATAATACTCATATGAGGTGGGTTGTTCACGCCAAGGTTCCTCATAATAAGCATATGAAGGTGGTGGCTCATATCTTGGTTCCTCAAAGTATGAGTAAGAAGGCTCATACCTAGGTTCATCAAAATATGAGTATAAGGGAGGAGGTTCATACCTTTGGTCTTCATAGGATGTGTATGAAGTTGATGGCTCGTACCTGGGCTCCTCATAGTAAGTGTATGAATTGGATGGTTGATACGAGTGATTATTTTGAATCGAACGTGTATTACGACAATTTGTGCAATAATTACCCCTATAATCATCCTCATCATAGGTGTAGTTGTAACCTCCTGAGTATTGATCCATAAGAATCACTCAGCAGACCACAACTGAGTCTCGGGACCAGAAAATGAAACAAAGATTGAAACAGAAGGCTGGACACGGCCCCGTGTCTAGTGAACACGGCCCCGTGTACAGGATCTGTATCTGGGCGTTTTAATTAAAGTTACTGGTCACGTTGAGCACGGGGGCGTGTTCAGCGAGCACGGCCCCGTGTTTAGACTCTGTATCTGGGTATCTAACTAAAAATATGCAGCACAGGGGCGTGTTCAATGAGCACGGCCCCGTGTTCAGGCTACTGTAAATGCAAACTAAACTAAAATGCAGAAAAATGTGCGCGCGTTTTGAAAAGGTTTTGAAAAACTGATTAGGCCGTCGATTTTAAACTTTCTCAAAATCCTTGTGTCCTCGGCAACGGCGCCAAAAACTTGATGCGTGTGAAGTGTCGTATATATTAGGTGTATATTTTAAGCCCTTTTTAACACTTATTTTAGCCAAGTTTTAAATTTATAAAACACGATATTTCACTAACACTAAACACACATATGGGCAAGTGCACCCATCGTTGAGTGTAGCATAGCGTTGGTAAGATACCGAGGTCGTCCAAGGACACAAGAGCTTTTAGTACCGGTTTATCCTCAACGTCTAAACAAAATAAAAGTTTAGAAAAATGTTTTAAACTAAGAAAAATAAAACTAACTAAAATGCTGAAAATAAAAATAAAAACAGATAGACAAGATGAATCACTTGGTTCCGACTCGTATCTAGTATAACCTTTGATTATTTCCGAACTTTTGCACATAATTAAGAGATTATCTTAGTTATTGTAGTAGGCCCCTCTTTTGAAGGCGACGTTACCCTCACCCCAGTAGTTTGAGTCAGCAGGGATACAATCCTAAAAGGGTGGATTATTGGAAGATAATGAATTAAGTTATTAATGCAGTATTGTGGTAGGCCCCGCTTTTGGCGGTGACGTTACCCTCGGCTAAGTAGTCTGAGTCAGCAGGGATACAGTCCTAAGTAGCCGGGTTATAGTATTAATAGTAGTTAACTTATGAGGGGATCAAAGAGTTTGGACCCCCGCCATCCAATACCGTGAAGTATTGAAGGAGGTCCTACTAAATTTGACCCAGGTCCATTGCAGGACCTCTAAACGCTGAACAATGGCAAGACCTTTACCAAACCGTTCCCTTAACCCCCTACCAGGTAGCCAACATATCTCCATATAGACCGTGGAGATATGAATGGTGAAAATCCTTTATTTTATATAGACAGTAAAATAATGCCAAGACACCACGGACAAACGATAAGGAAAGATCACCTTCAACATAAGTAACTAGTTATTAAAGTCATTAATACAAAACCAAATAAAAAGTGCAAAAGATTAGAAATAAAAAGTATTATACTAGACACTTTGTCTTCACCAAGTGATGTAAGAGACTTAGGCAAACATGGCCTTGATTGTCAAGAACTCTTACGATCAATCTTGGATCCCGAGACGACTCACACACTCTACGATGGACAATGGATGATGGTGGTGGATGATGGTGTTGTGATGGTGGTGGGTGGTGGATGAAGTGTGAGAGAGGTGGTGTGCCAAGGGATGAGATGAAATGAATCCAAGCACTCCTATTTATAGGCTGAACAGAGAGCTGGACACGGCCCCGTGTCCACTGGACACGGCCCCGTGTCCGTCTGACACTCTCTCTCCTCATTAATTGTAATTCGCAATTACAATAAATGCGCCTGCTGTACTTTCGACACGCCCCCGTGTCCGCTGAGCACGGCCCCGTGATGGGCAATAGAAGCTTCTATAGGTTTGTCTTTTCTGCTGCTTCTTGGGCACGGCCCCGTGCTGGCTGAGCACGGGGCGTGTTCAGACTTCTGTTTTCTCTATTTTGCTTTGGAAGGTGCCGTTGAGGGTCCGGGCAGTCCACTAATGTTCCTTTTCTTGTATTTATGTTGGATTTATATGTCTTTTTGCTTCTTTTGCGTTTTTGAGCTCATTTAATCCTGAAAATACAAAAGGAAGACAAAAACACTCTTTTTCCAATATTAGTACTAAAAAAGGGTTAGTTTTATGCCTCATTTGATGTAATTTATATGTTGCATTTTATACACATCAGCATTCCACCAACACTTGCCATCCCTTGAGGTTGACCTTGCACATAACCAAACTCTCCTTGATCACCATCACCCCCATAAGTGTAAGCATACCCGTCTTCATCATAACCCTCAAAATCCTCATATCCATCTCCCCCTATTCCCGATGATTGCCCAAATGGAAGAGTCGAATATTGAAATCCCGACTGGTTCGATGGTCTAAACGTAGAAGTAGCATGAATGACAGTTGAACCTTGTGGTAATGTATAGGTTGCGGATGATTGACCTGAAACTGGGAAGAAATGGGAAAATGGTGGAATTGTAGTAGAAGGGTTAAAGGAAAGTGAAGGTTCTCCTTGAGTGGTAATGGGTTGGGTGGTGTTAGTTGGTGTTGCATCATGAAGTGAAATAGGATTGGTAGTGGTGTTTGGTGAAGGTAGTGTTTGGTGAAGGTTGAGTGGATGATGGTATGAAAGGTGGTATAAGTTCACCCGTAGTGGGTGGTAGTGGTGGATCCATGTATCGAATTGGTGTTACTGGTGTAGTGGGTGTTGTTGGTGAACCGCTTATTCTGTTTTCTCTTAACAAAATTCTGTTTCCTTTTAATGTCCGCTCAATTCTGGATCAAACGCCAATGGTGATAGCTTGTGAGAGATCCTAGTACGCATGCACCTGTAAATACTTGCACACTAACACACCTAGCGTAAACCAGAAAAATAACAAACTTAAAACGAACAAAAATAACACACGTTGCGCACTACTCCCCGGCAGCGGCGCCAAAATTTGACGTGATGTCGCGGTCACAATCAAATTTAATCCAATTACAACTAATTAGCTAGTGGTAAGTGGGTATCGAACACAGGGAGTTTGTGGAATATGTGTTATTTGGAAGATTATATCTAACTTGACTAAATTAAACTAATTGCAAATAAAGTAGAATTCAAGATTTGATTTGAGTGAATTGGTTTTAGACTAAATTAACTAATTAAAATGCAAGAGAAAAGTTTTGGTTGTAAACAAATTAGAGACAAATGACCATCCTAGATTTCCGGTTTCAATTGACATTCATGTTAACATTCCACTAGAAAGAACTACATAGACATAGCTCATGTGTGACTACTCGCAGTGATGAAAGGGAACTAAGTACTCAGATTCCTAGAACGTGAGGTTGTAACCCGATGATCAATCAACCCTTACCCGAGCCTAACTATACCCATGATATCTCGATTGCCAACGGCACCAAGAACGTATGGTTTCTAATTAGTTCAATGCAAGAATCAACAAGTTACTAACAAGCAATTACACACCATAACAAACACACCATTAAGATAGAGATTGTTATTCTAGAAATTAGGAAAACAACATGAAATGTCTCAAACAAACCTTCAATCCAGGATGATCACAAAGTGTTTAGCCACTCATGGCTCGAATGAACATCATAACATAAGTATTATCGTTCATAAAGATCAAAAGCAACAAAACTAATGATTGAGATCGTGTTCTTCTTGCCCAAGTCTCCAAAAGTTGCTCCCCAATCGTCCACAAGCCAGTCGTAACCGAAACATATGATGAGACACACTTAAACCCCATGAAAATGCCAATTAAATGCATAAGTTACAATTTTGGATCAGTCGGTGCCGTAAGCTACGCCAGATGGCCGTAGCTTACGGCAAGCAGTGGGTCAACAGGTCAGATCAGTTCCGTAAGCTACGCCAGATGGCCGTAGCTTACGGCGGCCAACATTTCTTTACGGTAGCTCTCTTCTTATCTACGGAAGGGGTTTCTTGAAAGACATGGGACCGTAACCTACGGCCAGATGCCGTAGGTTACGGCGCTGAGCTTTGTTTCTTTTCTATTTCTTCACCAAATCTTCACTTCTTTCACTCTTTGACTCCACCAACTTCTGGCAACCAATCATGCCTTCTCAAAACCCGCATTTTGAGCACTTTAGCACCTGCATCATCAAACATAGAGTGGTTACCAAGTTCAAGCAATTAACCGAATAAAGCACGGAATGTGCATTGTATTAAACCTTTTAAGGGTTGTCCTACGGACCACCCGTCACAAAGCACCTTACCGTTTGGCACCCGAATAAATGCAGGAACTGAAGAAACAGTTAGACGAACTATTAGAGAAAGGATTCATACAGGCAAGTTCATCGCCATGGGGAGCACCGATTTTATTCATTAAAAAGAAAGATGGATCAATGCGTATGTGCATTGACTACCGTGAATTGAACAAGGTCACGATTAAGAATTGGTATCCATTACCAAGAATCGATGATCTTTTCGATCAATTGCAGGGAGTTCGATTTTTCTCGAAAATCGATTTACGATCAGGATATCATCAATTAAAGGTACAGGAAGAGGACATTCCTAAAACCGCATTTAGAACAAGGTATGGCCATTATGAATTTACTGTCATGCCATTTGGTTTAACCAATGCCCCGGTCGCATTTATGGACATGATGAACCGAATATGTAAGTCATATTTGGATAAATTCATAATTGTCTTTATAGATGATATTCTTATTTACTCTAAGAGTAAAGATGAACATTCAAAGCATTTGCATACACTTCTAAGTTTATTGAGGAAAGAAAAGTTATATGCTAAGCTTTCTAAGTGCGAGTTTTGGTTAGAACAGGTACAGTTTCTTGGACATCTAGTCAATCATGAAGGAATTCATGTGGACCCTACCAAGATCGAGGCGATTATTAAAATGGAAGACCCCTGGGTCACCAACCGAGGTTAGAAGTTTCTTAGGATTGACCGGTTATTATAGAAGATTTATTCAAGATTTTTCTAGATAGTCATTCCCTTAACTAAGCTAACCTGTAAATCTGTTAAGTTTGAATGGGGACCAAAACAAGAAGAAGCCTTTAGAATTCTTAAGCAAAGATTAACCAAAGCACCTATACTAGCGTTACCAGAAGGAACTGAAGACTTTGTAGTCTATTGTGATGCTTCTAAGTTAGGTTATGGATGTGTGTTGATGCAACGTCAAAAGGTTATAGCTTACGCATCTAAACAACTTAAGAATCATGAAGAGAATTATTCAACCCATGATTTGGAATTAGGAGATATAATTTTTGACCTTAAAATTTGGAGATATTACCTTTACGGTAGTAAGTTTACCATTTTCACCGACCATAAGAGTTTAAGGTATGTTTTTGGGCAAAAGGAATTGAATATGAGGCAAAGACGCTGGATGGAGATACTTAGTGATTATGATTGTAGTATCCAGTATCATGCAGGAAAAGAAAATGTCGTGGCCGATGCTTTAAGTCGAAAGTATCATGAAAAGCCAAAAAGAGTATGTTCTCTTAAATTAAATCTACAAGTAGATTTAAATGAAAAAAATAGAAAAGCACAAGAATCAGAATCAAGGATGATACTGAAAATTTAAAAGGAATGATTAAGGAATTAGAACAAGGAACATATGGAATTTGGAGATTCCATAAGAAAAGAGTATCGATACCTAAATTAGGAAACCTACGTCACCGTATACTAGAAGAAGCCCATAAGTCTAAGTATACGATGCATCCTGGAAGTGATAAGATGTATCAGGACTTAAGAAAGAATTTTTGGTAGATAGGAATGAAAAAGGATATAGCAGCTTATGTTTCTAAGTGTTTAACCTGTTCACAAGTTAAAGCTGAACACCACAAACCCTCAGGTTTATTGCAGCAGTTAGAAATGCCTGTGTGGAAATGGGAATTGATAACAATGGATTTTGTTACCAAATTACCCAAAACAAGAAAAAAGGTAATAATACAATCTGGGTGATTGTAGACAGGCTAACCAAGTCAGCTCATTTCTTACCAATGAAGGAAACTTTCAGTATGAAACAATTAGCTAAGTTGTATGTAAATGAAATAGTTTCATTACATGGAATTCCTTTATCAATTGTTTCTGATAGGGATAGCCGTTTTACCTCTCATTTTTGGACAAGTTACCAAAAAGCAATGGGAACCAAGTTGAATCTAAGCACAGCTTATCATCCTCAAACGGACGGACAAAGTGAAAGAACAATCCAAACAATGGAGGACATGCTTAGAGCTTGTGTAATTGATTTCGGAGGTAATTGGGACGATCACTTACCATTAATAGAATTTTCTTAAAATAATAGTTATCACACAAGTATCAATGTTGCACCCTTTGAAGCACTGTATGGACGAAAGTGCCGAACCCCAGTCTGTTGGGCAGAAATTGGGGAAAAGCAACTATCCGGACCTAAGATAGTACTAGAAACAACAGACAAGATTATTCAAGTCAAGGAACGACTGAAAGCAGCACGTGATCGGCAAAAGAGTTATGCTGATAACAGACGAAAACCTTTGGAATTTCAGGTAGGAGATAAAGTATTGTTAAAAGTCTCTCCTTGGAAAGGAGTAGTAAGATTCATCAAAAGAGGAAAGTTAAGCCCCAGGTATGTTGGACCTTTTGAAATTATTAGAAGAATAGGACCTGTAGCCTATCAGCTACAACTGCCAGAGGAAATGGCAGGAATACATGATGTATTTCATGTATCTAATCTCAAGAAATGTTTAGCTGATGAATCACTGGTAATACCTCTAAAGGATATAGAGGTAAATGAACAGTTAAAGTTTGTAGAAAAGCCTCTACAGATTGAAGACAGGAAAGTCAAGAACCTTATACACAAGAGATTAGTTCTGGTCAAAGTGAAATGGGACTCCAAAAGAGAACCAAAATACACATGGGAGCTTAAATCAGAAATGCAAAGGAAATATTCGCATCTATTCCAGTAGATCTCGAGGACGAGCTCTAAAACAAGGTGGGGATGATATAACAACCCTCCAAAATTTTTCCGACACCCTAATATAATTTAAAATATCCCAATATGTCTTAAAATACACCCCGTATGCGAATACAGGCCATGAATACCTTTATTTTCATTAAAAATAATTAAAAACAAATTTTAATGGTCTCTCGCGGGGGGCGTAGCCCTTGGCTACCACCTACGAGGGGCGCGACAGCAAGGAGATCAGGCCGAAACCCCAGGGCGACACGTGTCAGGTCACATGTGGAGGCTACGAGTCGAATCAGCAACCCTAGGGCCTACCCTAGGGAGCCTCGCAGGCCGCAAAGGCCTTGGCCAGATTTTACGCGGGGATCGACAAAACCCAATTGCAGCCCTATAAATTGAGGGCATCGGCTTCAGTCTCTGATCGCTCATTTCCTTTCTTTATCTCGAATTTCTTAAGTGTGGAAGTAATTTTCGGGCATAATACCCCCTAAATAACGAAGTTCTGCTTCGTTGTAAGTATCATAACCCCGGTTACGTATTAGATATGCTGCCCGATTGATCCAGGGTTCCGTAACGGCTGTCGTGGTTCTGCCCGACTTAGTCGTTGGAATGTCATCTCGGGGAGGGTATCATTAATATAAATATTGGGTTATTATACTAACACGTGTGCATTTGTGTAAATTATAGGTAATCTCCAGGAAACCCTTAAAGAAAACCTAAGACAGCAATGTGAGTAATCTCCTTTTTGTAACAGTTTTTACAAAACCTTAAATGTTTTACAATGAAATTTAGCAATGATTGAGTCTTTGTAATTCTACAATTACTGCCGGTATATTGGGGTTTTGTATACAAAATGTGAAACACGTTACCATTGGACAAAGAGTTAGACAATGGGTAATATGACCCACCAGTCAGGATTGACAGTACTGAATGAGTAATTGGGTAGATATAAACATTGTAATCGCTCTCAATAATCTTAATTGATAAAACTCTTCTTGATTAAACTAGGATTCACTTACTAGTATTTCCCACTGACAAAATGTTTCTAAACGCGTTTCAGGTAACAAAATGTGAAAGCCAACTAGAAGCCAGCTAGACAGCACTGAATGCTTGGAAAGGTGGCTATAAAAGTTATTCCTATAAAATGGGATTTATTCCTATAAATCAGTTTGTAATGAAAACTTGGGTTTTATCCCAATATGTTTAATTATATAAAATGTCACGGCCCCCGCCCCGGTTTGACCCGGTCCAGGAGCCGCGGGACAGGAACCCGTGGTAATTATTAATTGAGTTGACAGCGGAAGATTTAACAGGATCTTTTTAAAACTTGAAATGCCCGATTATTTTATTTCATAATTCGGGATAAACCCCCGTAATTTACAATAGAGGAATTTTCCTAGGAAATTCCCTGGTTTGCAAAACATGTTTATTTATTTAACTGAGCCACTACTTCAAGCTTGTTAGTGCTCCGTAGCACTTTTCCTTGGTTCACAGTAGCCACCTGAAACATGTTTTGAAAATATTTTATCAGCGGGGAAATACTGGCGAGTCACTCAAATTTAATAAAATGACACATAGTTATAAATTACAGCATAAGAGCGATTATAATGGCTTCTATCTTATTTTTATCTGGCGCCGTGTCACCTCCTGGTGACGATGGTCATACCACTATTGGGTCTTTCCCCAAGTAGTGATGATTATCATTGTTAGGATTTATTAGCCTAATTGTGAGAAATTAGTAATGTGCACAATACCCCACTAGCCATTGATTCAAGATAACCACGACTTAATCCCTGTAATTATAACTTTTGAAAATAATTGGAGTATTGTAAAATACTTTTGATAAAAGAGAATGACTCACATTGCAGATTTAAACGGGCAGAGTTTAGCCTACTGATTAGCCTTGTAACCTAATTTCAATAACAATGCGCACGAACTAGGTCAGTAACTAATACAGCATTTACGATAACTCACAAGATTAAAACCCTCACAACGAATGACAAAGCGCAATACTTAAACATCCATCGAATTCACGACGAATGACAAAGTATAGCCCTAATTTGGGCAGCACTTAAACATCCATTGGATAGTTTCAATCAATCGGACATTGAATCGTAGCAGCGATCGAGTTAATACCCTGTATCGTAGCAACGCTTCACTACTGTGAATATAATTTTCGACTTTTGAGTAGTATACTTCGTGTTTTTTGATTGAAATTTCGACACCATTGAAATGCTCGGGATCAGATCTATTTATAGCTGAAAATTGGGTCTCACGCGGCCCGCGTGAACCCTTGCTCGACCCTTACGCGGCCCGCGTGGCCACCTAGTCTACGTGTAGGGTTGCTGGGTCATCAGTAGGTCTGCCAGGTGGATGCCACGTGGATCGGAAACGCTTATCCGGTCAACACCACATTGACGCGGCCCGCGTCAACTTAAACTTGACCTTTACGCGGCCCGCCTGAAGACTAGTTTTCTTGTTTTCTTGGTTTTTGATATGGATTAGGGTTTCAAGGGTCCGAGTTTTTACTTATAGGTCGTTTTAGGACATTTTTGAAAGTCCTTACATCCTCCCCATCTTATTTAAAATCTCATCCTCGAGATTTACTGAAATAAGTGAGGATACATTCGTTTCATTTCCGATTCCAGTTCCCAGGTATATTCAGGTCCTCTCTTTGAATCCCACTTGACTTTGATCAGTACTAGTCGCTTGTGCTTGAGATACTTGACTTTTTTGTCTTCTATCTGTAATGGCTTCTCAACAAATTTTAACTTTTCATTTACTTCTATGTCTTGAAGAGGTACTATCAGAGATTCGTCCGATAGACATTTCTTGAGATTGGATACATGAATAACGTCATGTACTCTAGCTAGCTCCTCTGGTAGCTGTAAGCGATAAGCAACTGGTCCTATTCGCTGTATTACTGGGAATGGTCCTACGTACCTTGGACTTAGCTTCCCTTTCTTACCAAATCGAACTACTCCTTTCCAAGGAGAAACTTTCAAGAGTACCTTGTCTCTAACATGAAATTCTAACGGCTTGCGTCGATTATCGGCATAACTCTTCTGGCGATCTCGAGCCGTTTTCAGTCTTTCCTTGATTTGAGTAATCTTGTCGGTAGTTTCTTGCACGATTTCAGGACCTGATAATTGACTTTCTCCTATTTCTGCTCAGCAGACTGGAGTTCTGCACTTTCGTCCATACAGTGCTTCAAATGGGGCAGTTTCAATACTTGTATGATAACTATTGTTATAGGAGAATTCAATTAATGGTAGGTGGTCATCCCAATTTCCACCAAAATCTATTACACATGCCCTAAGCATGTCCTCCAGGGTTTGGATCGTCCTTTCACTTTGTCCGTCGGTCTGAGGGTGATATGCAGTGCTTAGATTTAATCGGGTTCCCATTGCTTCCTGAAAACTTGTCCAGAAATGGGAAGTAAAACGACTATCTCTATCCGATACAATGGAGAGCGGAACTCTATGTAAAGACACTACCTCGTCTACGTATAGCTTGGCTAACCTTTCCATGCTAAAGGTTTCCTTCATAGGTAGAAAATGAGTTGATTTGGTTAATCGATCCACAATTACCCAAATCGCGTCATTACCTTTTCTGGTTTTGGGTAACTTAGTAACAAAGTCCATGGTTATAAGTTCCCATTTCCATACAGGCATTTCTAATTGTTGAAGTAAACCTGAGGGTTTCTGGTGTTCTGCCTTAACTTGTGAACAAGTAAGACATTTAGAAACATATCTAGCTATGTCCTTTTTCATCCCTATCTAGCTATGGTATACCTAGATTTATGGGCTTCTTCTTCTTAATTCTCCCTGCTTAGGTACCCAAATCCTTTTCTTATGGAATCTCCAAATTCCATCAGATCCTTGCTCTAATTCCTTTATTCTTCCTTTCAATCCTTCAGCATCATCCTTGATTGCTGTTTCTTGAGCATTCTTCAGTTGTTCTATTAAGTCTAGTTGTAGACTTAATCTAAGAGCACGAACTCGTCGTTGTTTCTCATGATACTTACGACTTAAAGCATCAGCAACTACGTTTGCTTTTCCTTCGTGATATTAAATATCACAATCGTAGTCACTTAGGATCTCCATCCATCTCCTTTGCCTCATGTTTAATTCTTTTTGCCCAAATATGTATTTTAAGCTTTTATGATCTGTATAGACAGTAAACTTGCTTCCATATAGATAGTGTCTCCAAATTTTAAGGGCAAAAATTATGGCTCCTAATTCTAAGTCATGAGTTGTATAATTTTCCTCGTGCTTTTTCAATTGCCTTGAGGCATACGCAATTACTTTCTTGTGTTGCATTAGCACACATCCTAATCCTAACTTAGAAGCATCGCAGTAAACTTCGAAATCTTCTGTTCCTTCTAGCAAGGCTAGAATTGGGGCGTTTGTTAACTTTTGTTTCAAAATCTTAAAAGCCTCTTCTTGCTTAGGTCCCCATTCAAACTTAACCGCTTTACATGTTAGCTTCGTTAATGGTACAACTATCTTGGAAAAATCCTTAATGAATGGTCTATAGTATCCAGCTAATCCTAGAAAACTTCTAACTTCCATAGCTGTCTGCGGGACTTTCCATTTGGTAATTGCTTCTATCTTAGCAGGCTCTACATGAATACCTTCGTGATTTACCATGTGTCCTAAAAATTGCACCTCCTGTAGCCAAAATTCACACTTCGAGAGTTTGGCATAGAGTTTCTCTTTTCTTAACAAAGTTAAGAGTGCATGTAGGTGCTCACAATGTTCATCCTGGCTTTTGGAATAAATAAGTATATCGTCGATGAAGACAATTACAAATTTATCGAAATACGGTTTACAGATTCTATTCATCATGTCCATAAATTCTGTTGGAGCATTTGTTAGTCCAAAGGGCATGACTGTAAACTCGTAATGACCATACCTAGTTCTGAAAGCAGTTTTAGGTATGTCTTCTTCTTCTACCTTCAACTGATGGTATCCTGATCGTAAATCTATCTTAGAAAAATACCTAGCTCCTTGCAATTGATCAAAAAGATCATCAATCCTAGGTAATGGATATCGATTCTTAATTGTAACCTTATTTAATTCCATGTAATCGATACACATTCTCATTGACCCATCTTTCTTTTTCACAAACAACACTGGAGCTCCCCACGGGGATAAACTAGGTTGTATGAATCATTTACTTAATAATTCATCTAATTGCTTTTTCAATTCTAGCATTTCGGTGGGTGCTAACCGATAAGGTGCCTTAGCTATCGGTGTAGTTCCAGGAATTAGATGAATTCTAAATTCGACTTCCCTATTGGGTGGTAATCCAGGTAGTTCTTCCGGAAAGACATCCGGGTATTCTGATACTACTGGAATTTCTTTAATTTCCTTACCTTTCGTGTTAATGATTACTGAAATCATATACACCACTTCTTGTTTTCTTGAATAGCTGGCCAACTTCATTACTGAAATGAATTTCAGTGGCTTTCGTGGTTTATCTCCTGCAATCACCACTAATTCTCCTGTAGGGGTATGAATTTCTATGGAGTTTTTATCACAGAGAATTCGAGCATGGTTGGCTACTAACCAATCCATTCCTAATACTATATCGAATCCGGCTAAATTCATAGGTAACAGGTTTGCAGAAAATTTATGGCTTAAGAGTTCTATTTTTCCTTCTTGCAAAACCTTATCTATGTTAACAGAATTCCCATCTGCCGTTTCGACTGTAAAAATCTGCCTAAGGTTGGTTAAGGGTAAGTTAAGAGCTTGGCAGAATGAAGTATTTATAAAACTTTGGTTTGCACCAGAGTCAAATAATACTTTTGCATAAACGTCGAGAACTAGGAACGTATCAGCTATCACGTCAGGGATTAGTTCTGCTTCCTGAGTAGTCAACTGGAAGGCTCTTGCGTTTCTCTTGGTAGTTCATTCTGCAGGTTTGGCTTTGTTATCAGCTGGTTTGACCAATTTCGGGCAGTCTGGCCTGAAATGTCCAGCTTCTCCGCAGTTGTAGCAGATTATTGCTTTCTTCTTCCTGCAATCTTTTTCTTGATGCCCCGGAATTTTGCAGAAATTGCAATACCCTTTGCATCTTCCAAAATGCTTTCTTTTGCAGGCATTGCAAAATGGAACAGTGGAAGATTGTCCGGTTCCCTTTTTCTTGAAATTGCTACGGTTACCCATACGGAATCTGTAACACCCGTTCCTATAAATCAAGGTTTAACGTATATTTTGCGAAAATAATCATGTAATTAATGATTACACATACATCGGAAATACGGGTTTGTTAAAAACTTTTACAATTTAAGTGATATACATAATGTAATTTAATTCTCCGTTTAAAATAACGACAAAACAACGTTGCGGAAGCTTTGTTTAACGTGTGTTCGGTTCTTGCTCAATGCTTGATCTTCATCCGGAACTCTCGACATTCACCTGTGATCAAAACCAACTTAAAGGTCAGTTTTGATAATTAAATAATTAATATAAGGAGGAAATTTGGAAAATCCAACATTAATATCTTGAACCCAAAACAATAACTAAATTCTGATCTCCACCGTAAATTACGGTGGCACCGTAATTTACGGTGGCTCATGTATTGACCACTCCTACCGTACAACAGTAGATTAGCACCGTAACACAAATCAGCTCCACCGTAAATTACGGTGGCACCGTAATTTACGGTGGACCCTGCATCCAGCTTTTCCATTTTACCGTAATTTGACACGAAATCTTTTGTATCTTTCAAACCGCTTATCCGTTTGACCTACCGTTTCTTCCTACATGTTTGAAATTTGATTCTCCATCATATGGAGTTAAAATCCTACATCCAGCTTGATAAAATTTAAGACTTTTAAGACTTCGGCTTATTACTCTTTTACCAAAATTTGACCCGTTTGTGATTTTATCAAACATACAAGTTTGTTTGACCCCTATTTCTCGCAAACCTAATAAATTCAATAATGTCTAACATATTAGGTTCCGATTATAGAATTATATACCTTCTTTAACCCATTTTCACCCATATGCTCATTTTGACCCGTTAAGGTTATTTATGCATTTTTTAGCACCAATCTCTTTCATTCGTTTCTAAATACATAAGCCCACATTTCTTATCAAATGACAATCCACCACAACTATATTTGTGGTGGATTCAATGTGGTGATTTATATATTCCAAATTACGCACTTCAAATCATTATTTTACGGCAAAGACTCTTTATAGAGACTTTTGACCAATATTTTACGTCTTTTGCTTTTCATACTTATTTCAAGTATTTATTTCATCCTATCGCTTATTTCCAAACAACCTTTATGGTTCGTTTGCTCAATTTCACTTACAAGGGCGTTTTAGTCAATTTTAGTCCTTCATTTACGACGAATGACTTTTAATTACTTGTTTAATCCAAACTCCGATCTTTTAACTATGATTTTATTTGAAAGGGCACTAGGCCTTTCAAATATAATGACCATCGTCCGTAACATTTGGTTTACCTATTAAGGTAACCAAAAACTTATTTTAGACTTCGTTTAACTCTCATTAGCCTTACATTTAAATGAGAGTTATCTTATTATACGTACCTGGCTCGGATCATTACATTGACCCATTTAAGTACCTTGCCTCAATATCTACTAAGTAATAGCGATGTAAATATCCACTCGATATTTATTTCTGAAATCAAACAACTCATCAAACCATTAGTTGATATTGTCAAAAAGTGATATTTTCACCTTTTGACCCGTTGGTCTAAATGACCGATAATATTGGCGAGATAAAGCTTATTGCCATCTCGTCTACACGACTCATTCCAATTTACACCGCACGGTCGTTTTAACTATAATTCACCTCTTAACGCTTTTTGGCCTAATAAGGCTTACGAAATATGTATCTTTCAAAACCAATAATTATTGTCAACAAGTGTCCAAATTTAAATTTTACCCTTATTGGTTATCTTGTTCCGTGCGACTACACGCCGGAAACACCATATCTCAACTTTCCATTTGTCTTGTTCGAAATCAAAATAACAAAAAGGACATTCTAAACTATATAACTAGTGTAAGTTATACTTACCTTGCATCCGAATTATGCTTTTCCGTCATTCTTGCTTCGTTTGACCCGCTTCCTTCCCCAAGCCTTCACCTAGCTTGCCAAGCGTCAAACTATCATTGTAATTGTAAGATGGTTAGGTTAGTCATAATCATTTACGACTATTCCATCCTACTCTTCTTATATCGAATTTACCATCCGATCATACACTTGGTCGATTTGACTTTTTAAGGTCAATCGACTTATCAACTTATTCATTGCACATTTTCACTCTAATTTCAACACTTTAGTTTTCATTTAGGCATTTTAACAAACACCTAATGTGCATACATTGTTTTTACACATTTTACAACTAGGTAACATGATTTCAAGCATCTATATCACGATCTTAACATCAATTCTTTTATATCATATAACAACCCATTTCATGGTAAATATGATTTATGTACCCAAACACCTAAATTGTTCAAGTACTTTGTCTTACTAACTAATATGATGATTCCAATCACAAGTTTGACACTAACATCATCATATCATAAAAACCCATCTCAAGTCATGTATGTTCAACACTCAAACTTGCAAATTGTTCAAGTATCTTGTTTCTACTAGCAACTATGATGATTTTAAACATGTGTAAACCATCATCTTCACTACATAATCAAAACTCACTTAGCACATAATAGGTTAATTATCAAATCCCTAGTTTTAACACCAATTCTCCAAGTTTTCAACTAGGGTTTGTTTCTAAACAAGGATTTCAACACAATAGCACTCATAGATTCAATAATCATTCCAGAATTTCGATTATGATTGTTCATCATAATCTCAAAGTATCACCAAATCTTAAAATTCGACATACCTTGTGATCCCCACGACTAGGTGATCATTTATATGTGTTCATGCATCCGATTCGGGCTAGATTTGATCTTCAATTTGTTAGTTTTGTTGAAGTTAGGGTTTGAGCTCCCTAAAGCTCTTCCTGGTCGATCCCCACACACGCACACACACTCTTGTGTGTGTTATGTTTTGTTTTTAAGTTTTTAATTCCATTTTCAAGTTACCCGGCTTTGGTCCCTCGTGTTTGGTTAGTTATTAATTAGGTCACAACCTAATTATTTTCGATAATATTCCTACTTATTAACTAGGTTTAATATTCCTAGTTAACTTAGCGGGTCCGGGAATATTTATGACTAAGTTTATTTTAGGTCCCTTTAGCCCGGGCCTTTTATCCATTTTATTTCCTTAAAAGCTTTTATTCACTTTTTATTTAATATTAGGATTAATTATTTAAATCCTAATATTTACCGGGTAGAATTTACCACTAACGATACTTTACCCGTCTTTTAGTGCTAATGTGGTTTGATCACCAAACCCATTTTCGGGGTGTTACAGAATCCTTGGGTAATCTTTTGGGCCACTTCCTTTTTCCGGTTTTCCTCTCTTGTGCGTACTAGTCCGTCAGTTAGGGTGTTAGCTAATTCCACAGCATCGTCAATAGTGCGAGGTCTCGCAGCTTTAACGATATCACGGATTTCGCCAATCAATCCCCATTCGGTGGTTCAGGAATTTATTTGCCATTTGTTCTTTCTCATATTCGGGACATAATTTTCTCTCCACCAGTCGTTTAAATTCCTCCCAACTCACGGCATAGGCCGCATCGCTTCCCTTGGTTTGAAGTACCGTATTCCACCATTCTAGCGCCCCTTCTTTGAAAAGATGAGACGCGTACATGACCTTGTCTTCCTCAGCACATTTACTTATTTTAATTACCGCCTCCGTTTTCTCTAACCAACGCAGTGCAGCAGTCGCCCCTTCATTACCTGCAAATTCAACTGGTTTGCAGGCAATAAACTCCTTGTAAGTGCAACCAGGCGTTGCAGCTTTCATTTTCTTAAGGAATAGAGCTTGCATTTCATCGTTGTCATTATTAGTATGGTTGCCGCCTCCGTTTATGCTATTACTGAAATTGTCTCCGTGTGTACGTTTGCTAGGAATAATTTGTTGAGGTTCAACTGGATTTCGGGCAGCAGCAAGGATTGCTGGAATAGCATTGGCTATTCCCTGAGCAACGATATTCTCGATATCTTGCCTATTCAAAAATTAATCTTCATTGTTTTGCTCAGAATGATTAACTTCATTAACGGGTTCATTACCAGCGTGTTCCATCTGGTAATTAATTTATATAAATAATTAGCAGAAAATAATTAATAATCAAACATAACAAAACAATTGCACATAATTACGTTTAACAAGTATAGCCAAAATTGTTGATTTTTCGACTTTCGACATTTCATATATTATAATAGGCATCCGTACACACTGGCTTTCTTACAAAAGTTTTATTTTTAAGTTATTTCACATAATTTATTATTATATTATTATTAAACACATGCTTCCACCACCACATACTATCCCATTAGCTGACATTATCAGAGACGACGTTCCCTCTCGTCGTACTTCCAGGAGATCCCAATAAAAGTTATTGGGATCTCCTATAAATCATGAATGCTTGGAAAAGTGGCTATAAAAGTTATAAAAGTTATTTCAATAAAATGGGATTTATTCCTATAAATCAGTTTGTAATGAAAACTTGGGTTTTATCCCAATATGTTTAATTATATAAAATGTCACGGCCCCCGCCCCGGATTGACCCTGTCCAGGAGCCGCGGGACAGGAACCCGTGGTAATTATTAATCGAGTTGACAGCGGTAGATTTAACAGGATCTTTTTAAAACTTGAAATGCCCGATTATTTTATTTCATAATTCGGGATAAACCCCCGTAATTCACAATAGAGGAATTTTCCTAGGAAATTCCCTGGTTTGCAAAACATGTTTATTTATTTAACTGAGCCACTACTTCAAGCTTGTTAGTGCTCCGTAGCACTTTTCCTTGGTTCACAGTAGTCACCTGAAACATGTTTTGAAAATATTTTATCAGCGGGGAAATACTGGCGAGTCACTCAAATTTAATAAAATGACACATAGTTATAAATTACAGCATAAGAGCGATTACAATGGCTTCTATCTTATTTTTATCTGGCGCCGTGTCACCTCCTGGTGACGATGGTCATACCACTATTGGGTCTTTCCCCAAGTAGTGATGATTATCATTGTTAGGATTTATTAGCCTAATTGTGAGAAATTAGTAATGTGCACAATACCCCACTAGCCATTGATTCAAGATAACCACGACTTAATCCCTGTAATTATAACTTTTGAAAATAATTGGAGTATTGTAAAATACTTTTGATAAAAGAGAATGACTCACATTGCGGATTTAAACGGGCAGAGTTTAGCCTACTGATTAGCCTTGTAACCTAATTTAAATAACAATGCACACGAACTAGGTCAGTAACTAATACAGCATTTACGATAACTCACAAGATTAAAACCCTCACAACGAATGACAAAGCGTAATACTTAAACATCCATCGAATTCACGACGAATGACAAAGTATAGCCCTAATTTGGGCAGCACTTAAACATCCATTGGATAGTTTCAATCAATCGGACATTGAATCGTAGCAGCGATCGAGTTAATACCCTGTATCGTAGCAACGCTTCACTACTGTGAATATAATTTTCGACTTTTGAGTAGTATACTTCGTTTTTTTTTATTGAAATTTCGACACCATTGAAATGCTCGGGATCAGATCTATTTATAGCTGAAAATTGGGTCTCACGCGGCCCGCGTGGCCACCTACTCTACGTGTAGGGTTGCTGGGTCATCAGTAGGTCTGCCAGGTGGATGCCACGTGGATCGGAAACGCTTATCCGGTCAACACCACATTGACGCGGCCCGCGTCAACTTAAACTTGACCTTTACGCGGCCCGCCTGAAGGCTAGTTTTCTTGTTTTCTTGGTTTTTGATATGGATTAGGGTTTCAAGGGTCCGAGTTTTTACTTATAGGTCGTTTTAGGACATTTTTGAAAGTCCTTACATCCTCCCAACCTTATTTAAAATCTCGTCCTCGAGATTTACTGAAATAAGTGAGGATACATTCGTTTCATTTCCGATTCCAGTTCCCAGGTATATTCAGGTCCTCTCTTTGAATCCCACTTGACTTTGATCAGTACTAGTCGCTTGTGCTTGAGATACTTGACTTTTCTGTCTTCTATCTGTAATGGCTTCTCAACAAATTTTAACTTTTCATTTACTTCTATGTCTTGAAGAGGTACTATCAGAGATTCGTCCGATAGACATTTCTTGAGATTGGATACATGAATAACATCATGTACTCTAGCTAGCTCCTCTGGTAGCTGTAAGCGATAAGCAACTGGTCCTATTCGCTGTATTACTGGGAATGGTCCTACGTACCTTGGACTTAGCTTCCCTTTCTTACCAAATCGAACTACTCCTTTCCAAGGAGAAACTTTCAAGAGTACCTTGTCTCCAACTTGAAATTCTAACGGCTTGCGTCGATTATCGGCATAACTCTTCTGGCGATCTCGAGCCGTTTTCAGTCTTTCCTTGATTTGAGTAATCTTGTCGGTAGTTTCTTGCACGATTTCAGGACCTGATAATTGACTTTCTCCTATTTCTGCCCAGCAGACTGGAGTTCTGCACTTTCGTCCATACAGTGCTTCAAATGGGGCAGTTTCAATACTTGTATGATAACTATTGTTATAGGAGAATTCAATTAATGGTAGGTGGTCATCCCAATTTCCACCAAAATCTATTACACATGCCCTAAGCATGTCCTCCAGGGTTTGGATCGTCCTTTCACTATGTCCGTCGGTCTGAGGGTGATATGCAGTGCTTAGATTTAATCGGGTTCCCATTGCTTCCTGGAAACTTGTCCAGAAATGGGAAGTAAAACGACTATCTCTATCCGATACAATGGAGAGCGGAACTCTATGTAAAGACACTACCTCGTCTACGTATAGCTTGGCTAACCTTTCCATGCTAAAGGTTTCCTTCATAGGTAGAAAATGAGTTGATTTGGTTAATCGATCCACAATTACCCAAATCGCGTCATTACCTTTTCTGGTTTTGGGTAACTTAGTAACAAAGTCCATGGTTATAAGTTCCCATTTCCATACAGGCATTTCTAATTGTTGAAGTAAACCTGAGGGTTTCTGGTGTTCTGCCTTAACTTGTGAACAAGTAAGACATTTAGAAACATATCTAGCTATGTCCTTTTTCATCCCTATCTAGCTATGGTATACCTAGATTTATGGGCTTCTTCTTCTTAATTCTCCCTGCTTAGGTACCCAAATCCTTTTCTTATGGAATCTCCAAATTCCATCAGATCCTTGCTCTAATTCCTTTATTCTTCCTTTCAATCCTTCAGCATCATCCTTGATTGCTGTTTCTTGAGCATTCTTCAGTTGTTCTATTAAGTCTAGTTGTAGACTTAATCTAAGAGCACGAACTCGTCGTTGTTTCTCATGATACTTACGACTTAAAGCATCAGCAACTACGTTTGCTTTTCCTTCGTGATATTAAATATCACAATCGTAGTCACTTAGGATCTCCATCCATCTCCTTTGCCTCATGTTTAATTCTTTTTGCCCAAATATGTATTTTAAGCTTTTATGATCTGTATAGACAGTAAACTTGCTTCCATATAGATAGTGTCTCCAAATTTTAAGGGCAAAAATTATGGCTCCTAATTCTAAGTCATGAGTTGTATAATTTTCCTCGTGCTTTTTCAATTGCCTTGAGGCATACGCAATTACTTTCTTGTGTTGCATTAGCACACATCCTAATCCTAACTTAGAAGCATCGCAGTAAACTTCGAAATCTTCTGTTCCTTCTGGCAAGGCTAGAATTGGGGCGTTTGTTAACTTTTGTTTCAAAATATTAAAAGCCTCTTCTTGCTTAGGTCCCCATTCAAACTTAACCGCTTTACATGTTAGCTTACCGCTATCTTGGAAAAATCCTTAATGAATGGTCTATAGTATCCAGCTAATCCTAGAAAACTTCTAACTTCCATAGTTGTCTGCGGGACATTCCATTTGGTAATTGCTTCTATCTTAGCAGGATCTACATGAATACCTTCGTGATTTACCATGTGTCCTAAAAATTGCACCTCCTGTAGCCAAAATTCACACTTCGAGAGTTTGGCATAGAGTTTCTCTTTTCTTAACAAAGTTAAGAGTGCATGTAAGTGCTCACAATGTTCATCCTGGCTTTTGGAATAAATAAGTATATCGTCGATGAAGACAATTACAAATTTATCGAAATACGGTTTACAGATTCTATTCATCATGTCCATAAATTCTGTTGGAGCATTTGTTAGTCCAAAGGGCATGACTGTAAACTCGTAATGACCATACCTAGCTCTGAAAGCAGTTTTAGGTATGTCTTCTTCTTGTACCTTCAACTGATGGTATCCTGATCGTAAATCTATCTTAGAAAAATACCTAGCTTCTTGCAATTGATCAAAAAGATCATCAATCCTAGGTAATGGATATCGATTCTTAATTGTAACCTTATTTAATTCCATGTAATCGATACACATTCTCATTGACCCATCTTTCTTTTTCACAAACAACACTGGAGCTCCCCACGGGGATAAACTAGGTTGTATGAATCATTTACTTAATAATTCATCTAATTGCTTTTTCAATTCTAGCATTTCGGTGGGTGCTAACCGATAAGGTGCCTTAGCTATCAGTGTAGTTCCAGGAATTAGATGAATTCTAAATTCGACTTCCCTATTGGGTGGTAATCCAGGTAGTTCTTCCGGAAAGACATCCGGGTATTCTGATACTACCGGAATTTCTTTAATTTCCTTACCTTTCGGGTTAATGATTACTGAAATCATATACACCACTTCTTGTTTTCTTGAATAACTGGCCAACTTCATTACTGAAATGAATTTCAGTGGCTTTCGTGGTTTATCTCCTGCAATCACCACTAATTCTCCTGTAGGGGTATGAATTTCTATGGAGTTTTTATCACAGAGAATTCGAGCATGGTTGGCTACTAACCAATCCATTCCTAATACTATATCGAATCCGGCTAAATTCATAGGTAAAAGGTTTGCAGAAAATTTATGGCTTAAGAGTTCTATTTTTCCTTCTTGCAAAACCTTATCTATGTTAACAGAATTCCCATCTGCCGTTTCGACTGTTAAAATCTGCCTAAGGTTGGTTAAGGGTAAGTTAAGAGCTTGGCAGAATGAAGTATTTATAAAACTTTGGTTTGCACCAGAGTCAAATAATACTTTTGCATAAACGTCGTGAACTAGGAACGTATCAGCTATCACGTCAGGGATTAGTTCTGCTTCCTGAGTAGTCAACTGGAAGGCTCTTGCGTTTCTCTTGGTAGTTCCTTCTGCAGGTTTGGCTTTGTTATCAGCTGGTTTGACCAATTTCGGGCAGCCTGGCCTGAAATGTCCAGCTTCTCAGCAGTTGTAGCAGATTGTTGCTTTCTTCTTCCTGCAATCTTCTTCTTGATGCCCCAGAATTTTGCAGAAATTGCAATACCCTTTGCATCTTCCAAAATGCTTTCTTTTGCAGGCATTGCAAAATGGAACAGTGGAAGATTGCCCGGTTCCCTTTTTCTTGAAATTGCTACGGTTACCCATACAAAAGGCTGCGGGCATCTTTAACTACGCTTTTAGCAAATAGAAAAAGATCATCTGGAATCGGTGGTGGTTGGTTCAGAACTATCACTCTGGTAAGGGTTGTCATACCTTGTCACTAGATCCCAGTTTCGACCAAAACACATCATATGCAGTGGCACTCTGGCTCCACTTGGCTGGTAAAAACCCCCATGATCCACACCCCACTTTGACACATATTCACAATCTCAACCTAAAAGATTAGATAGATCTGGGTGGTCAACTACATGTAAAAGAGCATTGCATGCATTGTTGTTGAAAAAAAAACCCTGGCCCAACCCTGCCCAGCTCGTTTCTCTAGCTCACCCTGCCTCCACTTGTTTTATTATGGGTTATTATTTGCTCGCTAAAAATATATGATAAATAAAATATTATTAACAAAACTGAAACAATTGTTTAAAAATTGAATCACTATTCATGGCAATTTTCACTTGTTTTATTATGGGTTATTATTTGATCGCTAAAAATATATGATAAATAAAATATTATTAACAAAACTGAAACAATTGTTTAAAAATTGAATCACTATCCATGGCAATTTTGTTTTAATATGTACTAGAAAGATTCCCGCGCGCTTCGCGCGAGCCTTCATTATCCGTCTAGTTCATTACAGTACCAGTACGATACCGACACTCGGCATAAAAATCGTTGCCAATCGACGATTTTTTTTACATTGATTGAAAACCCAAAAAAACAAATACCTGTACTTGCACTGGTGTTGTTTTGTCGGTATCGGTCCGTTATGATACTAGTACCGTACAGACAGTCGATATAGCTTACGATACCAAAAAAAATACTTTATTGCGAATATTACTTTGTGTTCAATGAATTTTATACCGCCAGGTCGAGAATTCTAGAAAATGAATACGATACTGTTATGATGTTGTTTGGTCGATATATGTTCGGTTTGTGATGATAAAAAAAATCAACTATATATGCCTTGTTCGAATACCGATGTTGTTTGGTCGGTATACGTTCGGTCTGTGATAATAAATAAAATCAACTATATATGACCCGTTTGAGTACCGATGTTGTTTGGTCGGTATATGTTCGGTTTGTGATGATAAAAAAAATCAACTATATATGACATGTCCGAGTAGAACTTTTATCGAATCGTACATAATAATAGACACATGATGATGTTAATAATAAAAAAACTATGTCGATGTTATACGGTACTTGTATCGATGTTGTTCGTGAGCGGCTTGGCTTGTTTACTACTGTGACAGTTGTTTGCACTTGGAACAAGTTTAGGTTGAATTCAAGCTTGGCTTGTTTGTAAATGATAAGTTTATACATGAACTATGGGTGTTAATCGGCTCGATTTATTTTTCTTATTTTAACAAGAGTTAACTGCCATTTTCGTCACTGTGGTTTGTTTAATTATGCCAGTCGAGACCAAATTTCAAATTTACACCATTGTCGCATCTGACATTCTTGAAACATGCTAATTTCGTCCAAAAAACCAAGGTTGAATCGAATAATTGAACAAACCACAAGGATGAAAATGACAATCAACTAATTTTTTTTTTGAAACTGGCATGTTTCAAGAATATCATGAACAAAAATGGTATAAATTTGAAATTTTGTCTGAACTGACATAATTAGACAAACTACAAGGACGAAAATGACAGTTAACTTTTTTAACAATAAACCCCTGCACAAATTTTCACCCATCAATTTTAGATGGTGTTATTATTTACAAGATTTTGTTACCATCGAGCCTCGAGTGGTAGCCCCATGACTTTCTACATGGGAGGTCATGGGTTAGAGTCTTGTCTAGGACAAATTTTCTTCCGGGTTGAATCAGTGGGTTTTCTCAGTTGTGGGTTTCCACTAGGAGGGTGGATCGGGTCACATCCATCTGTTCTTCGGGTGAAAGGGTGGATGGGGTCACAACGATCTATTTGTCAGGGTAATCCTGGATGTTTATGTCGTTGCTATTAGAAAAGATATTTACACGATTTTAGACTTCTATAAGTTTGAAGAACGTAATAACTAAAAATGTGAATGGAGCATGGTGCATTTATTGATGAATTAAATCTTTTGTATGACATGGTCCAACTTTATTGGCCCTAAATCCATGCGATGTTTTCGTCAGTATATTTAAGAAGTGGAATATTTTTAAGGTAGTCAAATTTTTGTTAGAAAAATCTTACATTTATAGCCATGACATAAGTAAAATTCTTATTGGTTATCTATTTTTACTAGTAAATTAGTAATTACTCTTTACATGTGATGGTAATACAAAAAGCAAACAAGAAATACATGTTACGTTAATAAAACTTGACTATCTTTTTATGCTTGTGTACGCGATTGTCCCAAAGTCATTGTTGATGCAACAGATAATAGACCAGTGCTAGTAGCGAGGCTGGTTAGGCAAAAGGGTTGAAGGGTTCAATTTTGCCTAACGCATGTCGTGGGGTCCCCTCACGTTTGCAAGACTTGGAGAGAGGTTCACTAGTTAGATTTTGTTGTTTGCTCGAGATCCTCCACTGAAATGTGTTTAGCTTCGGACAATGACGGAACCAGAACTTCTTTGTCAGGGGGTCATCATAAGACTCTCTTTTCTACCGGCTATAACTAGAGAGTCTAAAACATGTTTTTTTCTAAAAAAAATTTAGATTGTACATATAAAAATCTTACAAATTTCTATGTCCGGGGGGTCAGCGAACCCTCTTGACCCCCCCTCTGGTTCCGCCCCTGGCTTCGGATGTGGGAGCAAAAAGGAATGTGTGTGTTGAATGTGAAGAAAAGTGACTTGCATGGAACAAGTACTCAAGAACAATGACCAGATATCCCAATGGAATCCGGGCTGATCGGAGAATGTCCTGAGCACTAAATGAAGTGTCACATTTATAGGGAAAGCCTTAGCTCAAAGAGGAAGCTGTTGACTAGTGAACATACTTGCAGTGGGGACTTACCCTTTTGGGGGTTAAAGCCTTTTGACCTACGGATAAAAGACTGTGTTCTGTGATCTTGTGTTACTTTTGCGTCTGGGAAAGTTGGTGAAGCAATCAGAGATGTGACTATTTACTATTTACTGTTCACGTATTGTTTTATCTAAACTCCCGGTTTTTCAACCTTTGAACCTTTTAACCCTTTAAGCTTTAATGTGTCTAAGCCATTTTATTTGGTCTTGGGCTACCCCCGTCATCAGCCCCCCAAGTTAGAGGTTTTTGGGAAGTGAGCTCAAAGACTTCTGACTTTTGCACATTTGTTTTTATTGCTTAAAGGCTTGAAGGCTTGAGAACAGTTGAGAATTTTTGAATTTCAAAACTGACAACTGATTTGATTGATGTGTGGCAGTTTATTGGTCGGCGGTTTTTGCAGAGGGCAGGTTAATAACTGTTATGTAATCATAACTTCTATTAGTTTTTATTTTTCATTTATTGTTTAAGGCAAACAACAATCTTTCATTTTCTCTCAAGTTTCCTCCATATTCCCCCTTCTGTTTTCCAGGTTAGTTCTAGTTTCTTTTGTTTGCTTTACTTGTTCTTTATTTTGATCATAGGTGCACGGAAGGATCTTTCCGTTAGTTTTTCACGCCTCACCCAAGAGGAAGTGGAGAACTTTTGTATTGATTGGGGCATTGACCTTAAGTTTAATCCGGTTGCACCGGGTTGTGATAAATCTGTTGATCAATGTCCCCCTGGTTCGATTGCTTTATATTGTCGTCACTTTGAATTTTCCAACCTTCTTCATCCTTTTTCGCTTTTTGTATTGAATGTTTTGGAGTATTACCGTGTTTCCTTTGGTCAAATTCATCCGAAGGGCATGGCTAGGGTTTTACACTTCGAGGTTTTATGTCGTGCCCTTGGTTATGATCCTTCGTTGTTGTTATTCCGTCGGTTTTTTCGTTTGACAAAAATGTAACGCCCCAAAATCTGAATGTTAATATTTGTCGGGTGTTCTTATGTGACACGTCATGAAATAAATAACTAGGCTATTTAACCTAGTTAAGGGTATGGTCAAAAGTATTAAATGATGAAGGTAGTGTCAGTTATGTTTTAAAGGTAAACCTGAGGGGCTAAAATGGAACAAATGAAAGTTGATTTACTAATTAAAAGAAATCAACACACAAATAAACACACACATCGTGTGTGTTCGAGAAAGAACCAGGAGCTCCATGAGAGCTCCACAAACCCTAATCATGAAGATCATCAAATCGGAAGGCAAGATGAAGCTTAAATCCATAACCGAGCATGGATTAATGATCACCAACACAAGGGGATCATAAGGTATGTCTTAAATCTAAGATTGGTGATCATGGGTGAAGTGGGTTATGTTCTAATCCGTGAGTTAATATGAAATTGATCATGTACAAGGGTTAGAATCCTTGTATAGAACATGGGTTATGTATGGTTTGTGTTAATTTGATGATTAGAGGTGAAACCCGTTAGTTTGGGTGAAGATGATGACTAGAATCACCTCCCATGTTCGAGTCTTGTTGAAAGATTGATGTATTATGTGGGTATGATGATTACTTGTTAGAAGAATTAGGAGAAATGTGATGATGATATGTTTGATGTTTATTTGGGAATGATACATGATGATTAGTAGTAGGTTTTGATGGGTTATGTATGAGTTTAGAAGATTTGTGCATGAAATAGTTGTACGTTATGCTTAAAAGGCAGTACTCACATCAAGTGTATGATGAAATGTATATAGTGTCGTCCGTATAGTCGATTATGATGTTACGAGTATATGATGATAAGTCGATGGTTAAATATGGTTAATAGTTGACTCTTGAAAGTCAACTAAGTATAAGAAACATGATTTGACTCGTTGTTGTAAAAGCAGGATTATAGGAAGTCGTTTGATACATGTTATGTTAATATGTGTTAATTTTGATTACCCAATGAATTACGTGTGTTGGAAAGGATATGAAGTTGATTATATGTTTTAATGCTTGTTAGAAATGACTAAGGAAAGTTAAGTGTGAATTACGTGAGTGATATGATTGTTACATGTACAAATGAGTATGCTAATAAGAGCGTGATTTCGATGAAATGAAAGTATAGGAATCACGTCGAGACGGGCTCAAGCATGAGGTGTTAACGGGTCAAGAAGAGGCAAGGAATCGGATACGAGCACGGACACATAAGGTAAGTGATTTCTATGATCACTTCTTAGTTCGATTAAGTAATATGGTGTTTTAATTAACTAAACATGATGGTTGAGGTTAAACATGTGACGTAGTCTTTCGTCGTAAATGATGGGATTAAAGTTGACCAAAATGCCCTTGATGGGTATTTTGGGCAAACGATCTTAAAGGTAGTTTAGAAACAAGTTATTCGATTAGTGTAATGTTTTGGTCAAGTATGAAAGTGAGGGGTATGGTTTTGTAAGTCAGAAACGTTTTAATGCGCAATTACCCTTAACGGGTCAAAATAAGCTTTGAGCGCAAACGGGTGAAATAAGATGTAAGGTATCCGGGAAAGAATTCGTTTATGACAAATGACCTTGATATTATCAATTCATATGAAGTTAAGGTCAAACAAACAAGTTATGTGATAGAATTATGAAGGGGTCAATTCTTGGGAAAAAGGGTAGTAAGCCGAAGACTTAAAAGTCTGGAATTTTGTTAATCCGGATGTCGGACCTTAACTCCATAAGATGGAGAATTAAATTACGGACGCGTAGGAAAAAGAATCGGGTAAAACGGACCAATAACGAAGAAGTTATGACCGTTTCCGTGAAACGCGGACGTGCTGGGAATCTGCAGCACAGCAACACAAACATTCTGTTTGTTTCAGGGCGTCGCGCTGCGCGACGTCCCGCGCTACGCGACGGGGTGTCAGTTTGGCGAAAATCGTTTGTTTGCTCTGTTTTGTCTTGGGAACTCGTTTAAACACGTTTTAAGTTGCGTATGACTAATTTAACTTACGTTTTTATGAGTATACATGTATGCACATATGTAGATAGGCAAGTATGTATGTTTGTATGTTTCTATACACGTATGTAGAAGTGTATGTAAGCATGTATACACGAACGTATGTAAGATTATAGCTAGGTAGCAAGTACATGAGGATATATGAATACGTATATGAGTAGGCAAGTATGAGTCGGGTATATTGCAATAGGTGATTGTAAGTATGTATGTAGGTGTGTATATAGGTAGTACGTATATGTACGCAAGTGAGTATGTACGAAGGTATGCACGTATGTAGGTTTGTGTGAAGGCATGTAATAAGTATGTATGTGTGTGTGTGTGTGTGTGTGTGTGTGTGTGTGTGTGTGTGTATGTGTGTATGTATGTATGTATGTATGTATGTATGTATGTATGTATGTATGTATGTATGTATGCACGTATGTATGTATGCATGTATGTATGTTTGCACGTACGTAGGTACGTACGTATGTATGCAGGTACGTATGTAGGCAAGTTGCTATGTGTGATCGTAAGCGTATGTATAAGTTTGTATGAAAGTATGTACGTATGCATTCAATGAAATTGAGTACTAACGATAATAATAGCGTGCCTGGTGAATGAATTGTAACGCAGGAATATCAAAGAAGTCTCACTACGGATCGTATGATCAGAGGGAAAGCCGGGATGTAGAGAGTTAATGGAATGAAAAATAAACGTGAATAAATCTTATATGTTTATGATACGTACTAATGTTATGAATTTTATGTGGTGAGCTCAGGTAGTACAAGCCATGGGGATTATTAAGGAATAGAGATCAAAGATCGAGTCACTAGAGAGATTGTACGGGAACGTTGATTTATATAATGTAGTAAACATAGGCTATGTTTTTAATTAGTAAATAAGTTAAGGTATTTATAAAGAAAGAAATTTTTGGGCATGATCTTCCGCTGCGACCTATTGGTCAAACGTGAATCAGGGTGTAACAAAAAAACGGCGATTGGTTCACCTTTGAAACATCCAAGGTTGATACTTGCCTAATCTCTTCCATGGTTACCACACTTGGTACTTGGAAAGATCGTTTTTTTCTGGGTCTCTGATTCTATTATCCCCTTCAAAATGGTGTGGAGGCACCCGGATGCCGTTCTCAATGAACTGGAACCTTCCGAATCTGATTTGAATGGAGTTTTTCTTAAAGCCATCCGAGAGTGCCCTTCAAGGGTTCGTCCTTTCCCTGAACATTTGCTAGTTCTGTTAGAGGTTAGTAAATTGTGGGAAAAGGCCAATCGGGATCCGGTTCTTATGAGGAATGGCCAGGGTATGCTTTTTCTTGTTTTGCCTTTTTGGAACATCTTTGTTTGGTGACTTATTTGTTTTTGAAACATTTTGCAGTCATGTCTGCTTTGGACTTTATCAAGAGTGATGATACATCTGACGTTGCTTTTACGGATGCCCAAGCCACTGAAGGGCATGATCATGTTGCTAGGGGTATAGAACAGAGGTTTGAGGATGTTGGCTATGTTAGTGTTTCCAACGTTAAGGGTTTTTCTAAGCCTGCTGCTCCCAAGGCTTCAACCCGTCGATCTACTCGCCATTTGTCAAAGGGTGCACCTCAATCCACTTCTTCTAAACCAGTGGAATTGAGTGATGATATTGATGCTTCCGAAGGTCAAGATGTTGATGTGGATGTTGAGAAGGAGAAGAAGTTGGTTGTTCATGGCAAGAAGAAGGCTTCAGCTAAGAAAGTTATGACTACTCATGTTCAGGGTTCATCGAGCAGGGACGTTGAAGGGTTGAATGAGGATGAGGTTTATGTGCCTGATTGGACTGTGAAGGTTGGTGATAGTTTTAAACATCCTACTGTTTGTGCTAATGTGCTAGCTCACTTTGCTCCTCCTGCCGTTCGTGGTGCCATCTCTGAAATGGAAAGTGACCATTTCATATCAAGATTGATGCTTAGCTCCTGCAACCTTTCTGCCTTGGTTGCTGAGGGTGTTACCCGTTTTCAGAAGGGTATGCAGGAGTATGAGGATTTTTCTAAGAAGAATGAGAAAATGAAGTCTTCGATGGCTGCAATGAAAAAAAAAAATTGATGGGTTTGCCAAGAAAGAAGAGGCCTGGGTCAAAAAGGTTGGTGAATTGACTAGAAGGCATGAAATTGAGATAAATGATCTCAAGAAAAGCTTTGAAGCCGATCGGTTGAAGCTAAAGGCTGGTAGGGAGGCTTTGACTATTCAACAGAGAGCTTTTGATGAAGAGAAGGAAGGCCTGAAGGCTTCAGTTGCTCAAGCTACCAGTGATAACCAATGGCTTATTGAGCAAGGTTTCCAGCAAGTTGTTACTTACCTTCTTCATTCCAAGGAGTTCAATTCTGCTCTTGGAGAAGTTTATACCAAATTGCTCAACTTGGGGAAACATCAAGGTCTCATTGCCGGTTACAAGCTTCATGAGTCTGGTCATTCTTTAGAAAAGTCTCCCTTATATCGTCCTGAAGCTTCTAAGGTCTTCAAGGGTTTTGTTGAACAGATGGAAAGGTTGACCTACCCGTATGTTAATCAGGTTTCTACTTGTTTTGGTAAGCCCCTTTCTGTCTTGCAGGAGCTAAAACCGGATGGTCTTAACGAAAAAGTTTGTGCTGAAGTCCTCGGTTCCCTTTCAAGAAAGCGATCTTATTCAGGAGATAGTGAAGATACCCTTTCAGGAGGACCTGATGCTTCCAAGGATGCGAGCTTGGAAGGTTCAGCAGTAGGTGGTGATGGTGGCTTGAAAGCTAAAAAGTCAAAGAAAGCAAAGAAGGTTAAAAGTGATGGTTCCGGGGCTTCCAAGCCTCCTGCTGACGTTTGATGGACATTCGTAGCTTTCTTAGCACCCTTGAAAACAATTTGTGGTTTGTATGTTAACTTAAACAATCTTAGGTTTTGCAGGAACCCTTAAGGTTCCTGTTATGTGGTTGTGGTTAGGCCTTGATGGCCATTTGAACAATTTCCTAGATTTGCAAGCCACTAAGGCTTGTTTTAACTCGTTTGGATGCTTGGAAGCCGGTTAAGGCTTCCTTTATTATGCTACTAAGTTTCTACTATTTGCCTTGTGTCGTGTTTTTTGTGCTTGTTTTGATAAGGCCGCTTGGTTGGTTTCAAGCCTTCAAGGCTTCTGTCTGTTTGGATGTGTATAGCTTGGAGCCTTCAAGGCTTCCGGTTATTACTTTGGTTTCATGACTTGACGCTTTGGTTTGTATGTTTGAGATGTGTGTTGTGTGTAACCTTTTTACTCATGTTGTTGCATTGTTCCTTGGATTATTCTTATCTTTATTGTATTGTCTTTGTTGGGTTTGTGTTGTCTTTATGTTTTTCATACCTTGAAGGGTTCAGTGTTGCAGTCACTTAGCCTTGGTAATTTTAACAAGAAGACATAGCACCTATCCTATTCATCATTTTTCTTGGTTTGGTTTCATTTCGTAAGCCTGTTTTTCGATACTTTTTCTAAGGCTTAAGGAACATTTGATGTAGGCTGTTCAAACCTGTCTATGAGACAACTTTGTGTTTAATAATAAGTCTCATGGAGTTGTATTGATTTAGGAACTCACCCCTTATATAGGCTCATTTAACCCTTGAACCTATTGAGCGATGTGGGCTGGGAGCTCATCCCCTTACATTGCCCTTGCCATGGAGTTTATTGCTAGGTTCTCAACCTGATTCTAGGATAGAAAGACAAATTTGATAAAACATCTTCATTCATTCAAGAGATATTCTGTTACAAAAGGTGATCAACTCTTGAAATACAACTTTGTGGAATACAAACCAATCTTTCTTGATTACACATGAAACCTCTTAAGGGTTTTTCCATTCCAGTGTCTTGGAAGCTTTTTACCTTCTGAGTCTGCTATCTTATAAGATCCACCCTTATGTGCCTCAAGGATGGTATATGGCCCCTCCCATTTTGGGCCAAGTTTTCCTTGGTTCTCTTTCTTACTAGCCTCATTGTTTCTAAGTACCAGGTCTCCTAGCTTGAAGCATTCGTATTTGACTCTTTTGTTGTAATAGGCTTCCATCGTTTGTTTGTACTTGGCTTCTTGGATTGCAGCTTGGTCTCGTGCTTCCTCTAGGAGTTGTAAGTTCAACATGGTCTCTTTTTTGTTTGCTTCGGGATCCATGTTGACCGTTCTTTGTGTTACAACTCCTACTTCAGCTGGAATCACGACTTCAGATCCAAATACCAAGATGTAAGGTGTTCTTTTATGGCTTGTTTTTTCGGTTGTTCTTATGGCCCATAGAACACTTGGCAATTCTTCAAGCCAATTGCTTTCATATCTTCCCAATCTGGCCTTGATTCCTTCAACTATGCTTCGGTTCATCCTTTCAACCTGACCGTTTGATTGTGGATATGCCACTGAGCTAAAAACCTGAGCTATTCTGAATTCTTCGCACCAAACGCTGAAAGGCTTCTCAGCGAATTGCTTTTCATTATCGGTAACAAGCACTCCCGGTAACCCATAGCGACAAATGATGTTTTCCCAAACGAAGTCGATGACTTGCTTGCTGTTGGGATTGAACCCTATCAGAAGAACAGATAATTAAAGCCAAAACCGGATCAGAGCATTGGGTCCAGAATAAGCAGATGTTATGTATACAAGTCTCTCCCCTTGAAAGTGATTTCAACATCTGATGACCTCCAATCCACTGATCGTTACAACTGCTGATCAAGTCAAAGAATGATGAAGACTAAAGCCCTGCGGTTCAATCTACTGCTATGGGTCAAGCACTGCTGAATGCATCAAGTACTGCTGGGTTCACATCAGCGGAAGGATTCAGCAGTAGTTTAGTTTGTTTTTATGTAATGTATTGTAATCAGTAGTTAGCATAAGCAGTGTTTGTATTAGATCAGTTGTTAGAGTTTGTTAGGAGGTTAGATGTCACTTCATGGTGACATCAGCAAAGATGCCACAGTGGTTTGTCCGTGCCTATAAATAGAACAGTACCCTATACTGTTCTATTAGCTCTTCACCATCTTTCTTCCTGTACGAACAAATCACTGTGAGCTCAGGCTGAGGGGGAGTTTGTTACATGCATGCATTGTAATTGAATCTTGTAATAAATCCAAGCATTCGGTTCTTTGTTGAAAATGTGTGTTTTTTTATTGTGTGCAAAGTTTGTTTCCATTTACATTCCGCTGCATTACTTGTTCATTGTTCATCTTAATTCAAACACAAAACATAATCAATCCAAACTCAGATCCTAAAAATTGGTATCAGAGCTGGGACAGTCAAATTTGATTTAACAATCATTTTGACATAAATAGTTCAGCTCACAATCGTTGATACTGATAGTTGTTCGTTTTGTTGAAAACAGAGCAAGGTTTAATCACCATCAAAGTTGATTAATCAGTGCCTGTAAAATAACCAGGATGACGTCACCATCACAAGATGATAAAAATAACATCGGCTCACTTTTCAAGCCACCCATGCTTAAACGAAATGAATACAACTTCTGGGAGAGAAGGATGGGTCACATCCTTGCTCAACAAAATACTGGATGTTGGAGATCTGTTGTTTTTGGACCACATGTTCCCATGGTGCCAAGTGCTGAGGATACAAAGAAGTTCGAACCTAAAAAACCTGAAAATTATACTAAAACTGATTTCCAAAAGTTCGAACTCGATGCCAAAGCATTTAGCATTATTGCATCTGCATTACCCAATGAAATTTATGCTGGGCTGTTACATTGTAACAGTGCCAAAGAGCTATGGGATGCACTGAAGGAACAGTTTGGGGGAACGAAAGAAGTTATTGAAAATAATAGGGAAATTCTGAATCAGCAGTATGAAACCTTTTGTCACATCAAGGGTGAATCATTGACCCAACAGTTTGATCGATTTAGTTGTCTCATTAGTGAGCTAAGACTTGTTAAAGTTACATTTCCTAATTCAACACAAAATAGCAGGTTTCTTAGATCACTACCTGAAAAATGGGATACAATTGCTTTTGTAACTAGAAATTCTGCTGAGTTCAAAGATCTGACCCTGATCCAACTTCATGGTAGACTCCTGACCTATGAAAGGGAGTTAAACCAGAAAAAAAAAAGTTGCAAGAGTCTGGTAAAGTTGCTGATGATTATTCATTTGGCAACACAGCTCTCTTTGGTAAGGAAGAATCTGGTAGCAGTAGTAAGGATCAGAGTTATGATCATTTTATTGATATAACTGCTGGTGGAAACTTTAACAACTCTGATTCTCACTCTGCAAATTATGCTTTTACTGCAAATTGTGAAAACCAGATGTCAGATAACTTGAGCTTTGAACTAAATGACTTACAGCACTTTGATCCAACTGATCTTGAAGAAATGGACATTTTGCATCAATTGGCATTGCTTAGTGTAAGAACAAGCAAATTTTACAAAAGGACAGGAGAAAATTCCTAGGGTTACATGGGAATTTAAAAGTGGGGTTGAATAAGTAAAAAATCAAGTGCTACAAGTGCAATAGGCTAGGAAACTTTGCTAGGGAATGTAGGAGTCAAACCACTGGTCCAATTGTTACTCATCCCAGCTCAAACCCTAGGCCACAAAATCAAAACACTGTGCACTATTCCCATTATACCCTTGTTGCCCATGTAAACACTACTCATTATGCAAACCTTGTTCCTGTGCATTATGTTCAAACCACTGTCCCTCAAATTCAGTATGTTCAGGCTCCTGTACATCAGGTTCAAGTTCAACCAGTTGCACCACAACAAACTGCACCACCAGCAGTGGTTCAACCAGATCAGCAAAGCTTTTTCACCCAAGGCTTTGTTGACTGGAGCAGCTTACCTGAAGAGCTAGGGGATGAAAATTTTGCACTCTATGCTACTAATGATGAATTTTGTCTTATGGCATTAGAGTCAATACCAGAAGAGCCGGATGCTGAAAAGGGGCAACAAGTGCTGAAACAGTGGATGAAGTTGCTGAAGCAGTGGTTACTGCTTTTGCTGGTGAACTACTGCTGGGAGAAAATTCAGAAACCCTGATTGAACCATTGGTTGACCCCTGGTCCAAACAAGAAGAAAAAGAAGAAAAGGAAGAAGGTGAGAAAGAAGAAAGAGCTGATGAAGAAAATGATCATCAATGTGACTGTGCCATGATGGCTTCAGCTAAGGTATCATCTCAGGTTCTTGAAAATCTGTGTTCAGACAAGTGCATTATAGCATTTGCTAACATCAAAGAGGTGAATGAAAACCTTAGGGATAGAGTGTTGAATGATGAGGTCAAATTTGAAAAGTCTTTAAAAGAACTTAAAAACAAATTGGCTGAAAAAGACAAAGAAATCTGCAGCTTAAAAGAAGAGCAAAGCATAACCAGGAACCAACTCCAAACTATGGTAGAAAAATATCAAGTTTGCAAAAAGGAGTTGGAATCCACCCAAATCACTTGTGAAAGATGGGTGGAATCTTGCAAAGGTTATGAGGTCATGTTAGAAAAACAGCTTGAAAGCAATGTGAAATTTGGCATAGGCTTTAGAAAATATGATGAAATTGAAAACACTGCTGCTAAACAAGCTGGTTCAGTTGAAATAACACCAACAAACAAGAATGGCCAAGAAGTTAAGATAACTGACAAACTTGGTAACAAAATCACTCTGGAAAGATCTGTGGGATCCTCAACTTTTGAGGAAATTGAGAAATACCAATTTAAACCCACATGGTCTGATGAGTGTGACATTCTTGAGAATTTTAAACCAATGGACTTCACAACCACTGATGGTGTAAAAGCTCCTAAAGCAAAGGTCATTCCTCTCAAAGACATCCCAACAGTGGTTCAAAACTTTGTTGCTAAGGAGTCTAAGAAAATGAAGAAAAGAGAAAAGATCAAAAACCTGTTTTGTGATTTTTGTGAAAAGAAGAATCATCTAAGAAAAGACTGTTTTCATCTAAAAGCATATGATCTAAACAAAGCAAGTGTCATTGTACCTCCTGAGAGCTGCACCATCTGTGGTAAAACAAACCACAAAACTCAAGAATGTGTGTATCTCAAAAACTTTGATGTAAAAAAGAACGAGTACACTGCAAAAACATCCTTAAGTTCATCAACATCATCTGTCAAGTTCAGCAAGAACCAACCACTGTTTGTGCCAGTCCAAACAGCTGTTAAAAAACAGTTGAACCAAACATCTGTCCAAAGAGATGTTCAAGTGACTGATGCACCCCCTGCCAATCAATACAGAAGAGGCAAGGGACAACCATCATACCAAAGGATCCCACATGTTTATGAGGCTTACAAAAGGCCTTCTAAACCAAGAGTGAACAAGCATCCTTTTGGTTATCAGCAGATCATTGGGCAAGACCCCCAACATTGGTTAGAGAAAAACAGTCCCAAAACTGTCCAAACCCCTGACCTAACCACTGTCCATCCATCTGAACTCATCCCAGACACTGTTGAGACCCCATCCAAAGCCTTATTGGCTTTGGAGACCCTAATAAACTAATCCTTTTACTTCATGTGCAGGGAGCTTCTGCATGCTTAGATAGCCTTTGGTATGTAGATAGTGGAGGCTTCAGGCACATGACAGGATGTAAAGCCCTACTCAAAGATTTCAAAATCCATGGAGGGGGTGATATATCCTTTGGTAATAATAGTAAAGGGAAAGTTCTGGGGTCTGGTACAGTACAATCTGGTAATGTAAAATTTGAAAATGTTAATCTAATAGACAATATAAAATTCAACCTCCTAAGTGTTTCACAAATGAGTGACAAGGGCTATGGCTCATTCTTCACAAAGGATTGTTGGACCAGAAATGGTTGAAAAGATTGAAGCAATAATAAAAACTGGAAAAACCAAACTTGTTGCTCAAAGAAGTGGCAATGTTTATGTAGTTGATATGTCAAAAGAGAGCCCCCAGAACTGATGCCTGTCTGTTCTCAGCTGCATCAAACATAGAGACAAAATTATGGCACAGGAGATTGGGGCACACAAATCTCAAGACAATCACTGCCATTTCAAAACAGGGGTTAGTAAGAGTTTTACCTCAAAAACTGTTCACCTGTCCTAAGCATTGTGTTTCCTGCCTAAAAGGAAAACAACATAAAAGCTCATATAAATCAATTGATGAGTCCAAAACAACCAAATGTTTGCAAATGCTTCATATGGATTTGTTTGGCCCAGTTAAAGTCATGAGTCTTAAGAAAAAGAGATATTGTTTGGTTATTGTTGATGACTTTTCTAGGTTTACATGGACTTACTTTTTACACTCAAAAGATGAGACTGTAGGCATTCTGCAAGACTTTGTGAAACAGGTTGAAAAGCAGTTTGACCTTCCAGTAAAAATCTTCAGAAGTGATAATGGCACAGAGTTCAGGAACAAGGAGTTAGATGATTTCTGTGTATCAAAAGGAATTGTGAGGCAATACATCATTCCAAGAACACCAGAACAAAATGGGGTTGTTGAAAGAAAGAACAGGACCTTGATTGAGGCTGCCAGAACCATGCTTGCTGATTCAGGTTTGCCATTAACTTTTTAGGCAGAGGCAGTAAACACTGCTTGCTATGTCCAAAAGAGAGTTTTAATCAACCCCAGGCATCAAAAGACTGCCTATGAACTGCTGTATAAGATAAAGCCATTGATTTCATATTTCAAAGTTTTTGGCTGCCCATACTTCATTTTAAACTTAAAAGACTCTATTTCCAAATTTGCAGCCAAAATTGATTGTGGTTATCATCTGGGATACTCAACCACTGCTAAGGCCTACAAAGTGTTTAACACAAGGACCAAAATAGTGGAAGAGACTTTGAATGTAAAGTTCAATGAACTTTCATCAATGAAAATCCCAGCAAATCCTGCGGACTTATTTGATCTTGATAAATTCACATTTGAAAGTGTTGCTATCAAGACTAACAATGCAGGTCCATCAGAAAATTCATCATCAGACTATGGATATGAAATCATCATTCCACAATAAAAGTCTGCATCAAGTGGAAGAGCAGCAGATGTTCAAAACAGCTATCAAAGCACAACCACTGCTACCTCAACAGTTATTGATCAAAGTAGCCCTTTAACCCCTGCTCCCACATCATCAAACACTGTTGATAGTCCTCCATCAGTGGATAAAAGTCAACATGTTTTCACACCAGTTCCACCTATTCATCCACCTCTATTTGAAGCCACTGCTGGATCATCAAAGTCACCAGCAGTGGTTAGCTCAGATGATTCACATCTGCAGCCTTCACCATTAAATGCCATTGTTCCATACCAAGGAGATCTTATCTTCTTGAAATCTCATCCACCTAACCAAATCATTGGCAACATCAATGAAGGGGGTGCTCACAAGAAGTCAATCCCAAAACATTTGTCTTTTTGCTGGTTTCCTATCTCTCCATCAGCCAGTCAAGTACCAAGAGGCACTGAAAGACAACAGCTGGGTAGAAGCCATGCAAGAAGAGCTCCAACAGTTTAGAAGACAACAAGTTTGGGAGCTTGTACCATTGCCAGAGGGTGTAAGTCCTATTGGCACAAAATGGGTCTTCAAAAATAAAACTGATGAAAGGGGTATTGTTGTCAAGAATAAAGCTAGGCTTGTGGTTCAAGGGTTCAGACAAGAAGAGGGCATTGACTATGATGAAACATTTACCCCTGTAGCAAGACTTGAAGCTATCAGATTATTTCTGGCCTTTGCTGTCAACCACAAAATCAAGGTGTATCAAATGGACATTAAATGTGCATTCCTCTATGGTAAGATTCAAGAAGAGGTTTATGTTTGTCAACCTCCAGGCTTTGAGGATCCATTTAATCCAAATCATGTCTACAAGCTAAATAAAGCTTTGTATGGCCTGAAACAAGCACCAAGGGCCTGGTATGAAACTTTTTCCACTTTCCTACTATCCATTGGTTTCACAAGAGGTAAAATAGATAAAACATTGTTTTTAAAATGGAGAGGAAAGGATTTGATTATTGTCCAGATTTATGTGGATGACATCATCTTTGGAAGCACATGTAATAAAATGTGTGAAGAGTTTAGGAACTCATGACAGCTGAGTTTGAAATGAGTGCAATGGGTGAGCTCCAGTGCTTTCTTGGTCTCCAAGTAAGGCAACTGCAAAATGGCACTTTTATCCATCAAGGAAAATATGCCAAAGAACTTTTAAAGAAATTTGAGATGGATGATTGTAAGCCATGTAGTACACCCATTGCAACCAATAAAATAGTCATGTCTGATGAGAAGGATGAGTTGGTTGATCAAACTTTATATAGAAGCATGATTGGGTCTTTATTGTACCTAACTGCATCTAGGCCAGACATCATGTTTGCAACATGTGTTTGTGCAAGATCACAGTTGTTGATACATGATGTCTAAAGCCTATGTCATAAGTCTAGGGTCTAAAAGTGTCAAGTATGAAAAGTGTAGGGTCTGAATGTAAAGTTTAACTTAGTTTATTAGGTTTCGCTTGAAGAGTAATGATGTAAGTCTCAAGCGAAATCACATGATAAGATTTCGCTTGAGACAGGTTGAAGCGAAATCCAGTTGCCTATATATAGGCCAGTGTAGTTCTCAGTTGGTACGCATTCCGAGAAGTTGTAACGAAGTGCTGCCAGTTTTTCAAGTCAATATATAACAGAGAACAAGTGTTAAAAGTGAATCTATTCAGTTTTCTACTCTCTTCTGTCTGATTCTAAGCTGTTTAGATGTTTCCGCCATCTAAATAGTGTGAACACATTCAAATTGACTCATTTGATCGGTTAAATCGATCCTACAATTGGTATCAGAGCCAGTTATGAGTGTGTTTGCTTGAATCAGTTGGTTTTTACTCACAAAAACTGATTTCTGGACGAAAACACGGACAAAATGGACTGAGTTTGTCACAGTGTGTGTAAAAGTGTGTTTTAACAAAGCCTTGAGTAATTCAGATTAAAAATCGGACTAAAATTGACAAAAATGACTTGAAAACCAGATTTCGCTTGAGCGAGCAGACTAATTGTTGGTATTTTTGAAGCGAAAACGTGGATTTCGCTTGAAATCTTCTGTTTGCTTGAAGCGAAATTGTATATTTCGCTTGAGGAGTCTGTGGTTAGCTGAAAATTTTGGTTTGAAGCGAAACCATAGATTTCGCTTGAGATATTGCTGTTTGAAGCGAAATCATATTGTGTTTGATTTGTTAGTTTCGCTTAAAATCTTCTGTGATTTCGCTTGAAGTTTGAGTGATTTCGCTTGAGATTTCTGAAAGTCCATAGTGTTCGTAAACTTGTTCGATAGTCTGATTTTGTGAATAGTGTGTGTGTAAAAATTTTAAAACTACTCGGTAAATTTCTAAAAAATGGAAAACCAAGAGTTTTATAACTTCTTCTCGGGAAATGGTATGGTAGCAGGACAAACCTCAGGTAGTGTTTTACAAAACGTCAACATGGAGAACGAATTGGGAACAATGCAAAAGCCTCCTAAACTCATGAACATCGACGAATATTCGAGTTGGGCAGGAAGATTTAAAACGTGGGTTCAAGCTAATCATTTTGAAAGTTGGTTAAAGATTGTGGATAAATATGTATATCCTGTTAATGCTATGGGTCATCCGAAAGGGATTGGAAGTTTGAATCAAACGGAACAAGCTGACTTTAAGGCTGAAAAGAAAATGATGAGCATCCTTCAACAAGCAATTAAAGAAGACATCTTAGTACTATTACATCACGAAAACAATTCAAAATCTCTTTGGGATAAATTGTTGTTAAAGTTTGAAGGAAGTGGAGAAATGATGAAAAGCAAGAAGGCATTGATAAACAAGCAGTTTGACATTTTCACGGGAATGAAAGGAGAGACCACAAAGCAATTGATTGAACGATACTGTCATTTGGTTTTGGAGATGGGTAGATTGAAGATAACCAAGACAAATGAAGAGTGGATCGACAAATTAGCAGACGCGTTACCTTATGATGAATGGGGAACGTACCTGATGGTGTTGAAGAGCAATACAAATTTTGCTGACATAAATTTGAGTGATTTCATTGAGAAAATTGAGGCACATGAATTGGAACTATCAAAGATCAAACAAATGAATTCAACAAATGTGCAACAAGACATATCTTTGTATTACAAAGGAAGTATTCCTGTTGCAACAAATCAAAGTCCAAAGATACAGACGGGTTTTAGTGCTGATGTAAATTTGGGTGGTTCTACAAACACTCCACAATCAAACAAGCCTTCACCATTTGTGAACTATGATCCAAATTTCAAAGTTCAAGAGCAGTCTTCACCTCAAAGCTCTACAAGTTCAAGTAATCAGGCTTATGTTTCTGGGGTGCAGTGCAACATCGCGGTAAATATTAAGAATGGAAATGAAATTACTGAAACTGCCGCAAGACAACACATTGCAGTACTTGCTTCCGTTCTAGAGGCTTATGAAGGCTTGGTGGCGGGTAGGATTGGTAATCCTGATATGACCAAAGAGGATTATGACCAGATTGACCCAGAGGAACTTGAACTGATTGATATAAAATGGGGCATGGCAAGTTTGGTTAGAAGAGCACAACGGTTTATGGAGATTACAGGCCGAAACAGTTTATCAGGCCCTGATCAGAAGTTAGGGTTCGACAAATCAAAAGTTACGTGCTTCAAGTGTAAAGAACGTGGTCATTTTAAGAGAGAATGTCCGAATCGTGAAGTAAACAATCATCAAAACCCGTTCACCAACGACTACTACAAGCAAGCAATCTATCATCGATCAAATCAACAGCCTACTGTTCAAAGACCACAAATTGAGAATAAACCAGAAAAGGCGATGATTGTAAATCAAGATGATGAGAAGGTAGCTGCAGATTTCAGCTGGGATAAATATATTCCTAGTAATGATGAACAAGCAATGATGGCTGAAGTTGTTGAAATTTCTGAGACAGTGTCTGAACCGAAAACAGTTACTGAAGATGTTTCTGTAGTTGTTGAAGAGATTTCTGTTGAAAATGTGGACAATTTTGGAGAAATAGCTGATGAAGTTCATTACTCTCAATCTGAGAAGGAGGTATTAGCTAGTTCTTTGAAATCTATCATGCCGCCTAAAATTTTTGAATCTTTTGCAGATTTCTTTGAAGAACCGACGACTGGATTGTGTCCAAGATATGAGGAGAAGAAAGAATTTGTTGAAGAAATGATAGATGTGACAAAGGAAATGACCGTAGACACTTTGAAAGAAATTGCTGACAAAGCTCTCATGGCAAAACTGAGAGAGGTAGACTCAGAATCTGAGGAGTCTAAGTCTGACAGTAGTGAGTCTGTCAAACGAGAGGAATCTGGAGTTCAGGGAAACGAATCAGTCAAACTGTCTGAGTCAGAGTCTGAGAATGTCGGTAAACAAGATGTGAAAAATGTTTGTCATGAACAGGTTGTTGAAAAAATCGTTTCAATTCCTGAAACACCATGCCAGAAGTGTTTACAACCTTGCATGGAGTGTCTTGAGAAAGACACTAAGTATCAGGAAATGAAACATCATGTAGACATGCTAAAATTTGATCTGAGCGAAGTAAAAGAAGCATATGACAAATTGGCTAAATCTATCAAAATGATTCAAGATGAAAGTCTTGAAAATGACAAAGCCACGAAATTGCTAAAATCAACTGTTTTAGAAAAACAAATGGAAGTCAATTTTCATTTGGACACCATTGCTTCATTAAAAAGGGAATTGGAGTTAACAAAAATTGAAAATGAAAGAATTGATAAGAAGTTGATGAGTTATATAGCATCTTCATATGTGATTGAACAGATTGTCCCAAAACAACCTGATGAAACACCAGTCTTTAACAGTGTTCCACCCCCAATGTGGAATCATTACACACAGAAATATCCAGATGGGGTGGAAGCTGCTTTGAATCTCAAATTGAGAACAATTGAGGATGATTTGCCTGAAAGCATCGATGTTACATTCTCTGCATCCGACACCGACAACGAATCACAGGTTATCAAAACTGTTGTCGATCAGGTGTTAGATGAAGAGATTGATAACTCTGAGAAGTCACAATCTGAGAAAGATGTTACAGATTCTGAAGATGAAAGTAATTTCTTGGAACGATTTATACCGAAATCGGACAAGAGTGCGAATGATGATTCGATTATGGTAGTATATACTATGATTGGAACAGACAAACTTTATTCCGATTTCGAGTATCCTCTTCAGAATGTGAAAATTGAGAATGTTGAGAAAGTTTTTAGGTTGGTTGAAATGAACATTGATGAGGTTAATAACAAAGAATTCTTTTCAAAAACTAAAAAATCATTTGTTACAACACGTGTCCACAACTTTGAGAAAAAGGAATGGGAAGGTAATGGTTACAAGAAAAATGGTAACAACTTTAAAAACAAAGGAATTGGTTTTGAGAAAAAGTTGGCTAAGAAGGTTGTCAAGCCAAAAGATAAAATGAATGATGTTTTTGTTGTTGGTCCAAGTGTTGATGAAGAAAAGGAATACATTTTTAGTCAAAAAGCAATTGACGATTTCGATACAGCAAAGAAACTGAAAGAAGAGTCGTTCAAATCAACTTTTGTCGAATATGATAAAAGAGTTTGCTATCGCTGTAATGAAATTGGACACATGGCAAAACAATGCAAGAAAGTTTTTGAAAAACCTGTCATTAAACCATTTGTTAAAAAATCTCAACCTAAGTCACCAGTTAATACAAAGGGCAAAAAGCCGATGGTTTCACCAATTCGAATCTTGAAAAGGGGTGAATCATTGAAGTCGGAAGATAAGCTGAAATCAACATTTGAGATTGGCGAATCTTCAAAGTCTCAAATGACTTCAAAGATTTATCCAAAAACGAAAACTTTTGAAAATCAATTTTGGGTTGTAAAATCAAAACCATCGGTCGAGGAGAAAAAGATGGAAAACATTTTGAAAAATGAAACAAAAGTTGGTGAAACCAAATCACAATCAGTTGAGGTAAAGAAAATGGAAAATGAGTTAAAGTTTGATTCAAAAGCTTTTAATCCTACTGTTCAAAATATTTTTGGAAAAATGGTTGACAGAAAAGTCAAAGGGGTAAAGGAATTTTATGCATCAAAAGTGGGTGCTAATGATAAACAAGAATTTGAATTTGAGCTTGATAAGTTTCTTGCAGAGTTTCCTCCTATTAAAGAAAATATGCTAAAATCAAAAGTGGAACCTGTTGCTTCGAATGTCACATTTGACTTTCCTAAGATTGATGAAAAGTGTGATGTAGTGTTTGGAAGTGTTTCAGAAGTTAAAAGGTCATGGAGTTCATTGTTTGAATGAATTTGATATGATATGTGCAGGGGCTGCCCAAGTCAATTCTATCAAAATGGATCATGGATAGTGGTGCATCAAGGCACATGACTGGGACGCTTGCTTTGCTCTATGATGTAAAATCCATCAATGGAGGTCATGTAGGATTTGCTGGGAGTCAAGGTGGAAGAATTGTTGGTCAAGGAACTTTGACAAATGGTGTGATATCTTTTGACAAAGTAAACTACATAGTGGAGTTGACTAACAGATACTCAGTATTTCACAGATTTGTGATAAAGATTTCAGTGTACATTTTACAAAAACTGAATGTGTGGTTTTGAAACCAGGGTTTAAAATCCCTGATGAGATGGTGTTGTTGCGTGCTCCACGTGAGTATGATCTTTATTATCTTGATATGAGCACAGCAAAGTCAACGTCACATCAGAAACAGTGTTTTGTGTCTAAAAACAAAGCAACAGAAAAGGATTCAATCATGTGGCATCGTAAGATGGGCCACATTCATGTTCGCAAAATGAATTTTTTGGTTCATAATGATTTAGTTGAAGGTGTGAACTTTAAAAATTTTCATTTAAATGATGATTGTATTGCATGCAAGAAAGGTAAGCAGGTTCGGAAGTCACATCCTTTGAAGGTCATGAATTCAGTCAGGTTACCTCTTGAGAGATTGCATATGGATCTCTTCGGGCCTGTCAATGTTAAGAGTATCAGTCGGGATTTGTACTGCTTGGTGGTTACAGATGATTTTTCAAGATTTTCTTGGGTTGTGTGCTTAGAACGGAAAGATCAAACATTTGAGTCTTTGATGATACTTTTCAAGAAGATGGAAACAGTATACAAACTGCCTATCCGGAGAATTAGAAGCGACAATGGAACTGAATTTAAAAACAACAGAATGTACGAGTTCTGCAATGAAAAGGGAATTCTTCATGAATTCAGTGCGCCGTATACTCCACAGCAAAACAGCGTAGCTGAAAGAAAGAATAGAACCCTAATCGAGACAGCACGTACAATGTTAGCAGATTCCAAGCTACCTATTTTCTTCTGGAGTGAAGCAGTATCTGCAGCGTGCTATACACTGAACAGAGTCCTTACTGTCAAGAAGTATGGAAAGACATGTTTTGAGTTGCTGCATCGTTACAAGCCGAATCTTGAGTTCTTGGAACCTTTCGGATCACCGTGTACGTTTATTGATGAAGACGGAAAGTTTGGGGCAAAATCAAATGAAGGTTTCTTTGTAGGTTATGCCAGCCCACTAAAAAGGGTGTTCGTACCATGTCTGAGCAAGGTGATTCAGGTGCTTCATGTGGATTATCAGAAGCATACTCCGTCACCACAACTTCCCGGACAAAGATTCCTATTTGACTACGATAAACTCTGGGAATCGTTTCATATGCCATCCGAGCCGAGTGAGGAGGAAGTCGCTCTCATGTATTTGTATCAACAAAGTCATTTGTCAGAGCCAGAATATAGACCGCTAGATGTTCCTACGCCCACCGTGGGTACTCATGATGATGAAGCCGGACCAAGTGAAACCGTTCATATACCACCAGAGGAATCAGAGGAACCAGCTCCGTCATTTGACGTTTCTGACGACTCAGAGGAGGAACCCGCTCCTACCTTTGACGAGGAACCAAATGAGACAACAGAAGAGACTGTTGACCAAATCGTTGATCTTGACATTTCAAATCTGGAATCGGAAGTTGTAGTGCCTGACAGTGCAATGCCACGAACGTTATCCTATCATCCCTCAGAACAGATCATTGGCGACTTGCAAAGTGGTGTTAAAACTCGACATCAAATAGATCAAGCTCTTACTTGTTTTTATTCATCTATTGCTGACATGCAGAAAGAAGTTTCTTTAAAATGTTTTATCTCGCAGATAGAACCCAAGACATACAAAGAAGCATTGACCGAGGAGAGCTGGGTTAATGCAATGCAGGAGGAGTTACAACAGTTTCAAAAGCTGGGTGTCTGGGAGCTTGTTGATCTTCCACCAAATCAGAAGTTAATCAAAACAAAGTGGGTTTTCAAATGTAAAAGAGATGATCGAGGAGTCGTGGTGAGAAACAAAGCAAGACTGGTAGTTCAAGGATTCAGTCAACAAGAAGGAATTGATTATGATGAAGTCTACGCACCAGTTGCAAGGCTAGAGGCAATTCGGATTTTTCTGGCCTTTGCATCATGGAAGAACTTTAAAGTATATCAACTTGACGTGAAATCTGCTTTTCTCTATGGAACTATCAAAGAGGAAGTGTATGTGGGGCAACCGCCAGGTTTCACAGACCCACAGCACAAAAACAAGGTGTTTCTACTGGACAAGGTGTTATACGGACTTCACCAGGCCCCGAGAGCCTGGTATGAAACGCTATCGACATACTTGTTGGACAACGGGTTCACAAGAGGTACAGTAGATAGCACTTTGTTTATTAAAGAAAAAGAAAACCATTTGTTGATTGTGCAGATTTACGTGGACGATATCATTTTTGGATCTACCAACGACGATATGTGCAAAGAGTTTGAGCTAGTGATGAAGAAAAAGTTTGAAATGAGCTCAATGGGCGAAATGAAGTTTTTCCTCGGGTTGCAGGTAGAACAAATGCCCGACGGAATCTTCATTCATCAGTCAAAGTATGTGAAAGATGTGCTAGACAAGTTTGATATGGCAAATTGCAGTCCAGCATCCACTCCCCTTGCACAAAATCATGGGATTTGTCCTGATGAAAATGGAGTGAAGATGGATGAAACATTGTACCGATCAATAATTGGTTCCTTGATGTATCTCACAGCTTCTCGTCCGGACATCATGTATCCGACATGCTTATGTGCCAGATATCAGTCGAATCCGAAGCAGTCACATCTGACAATCGTGAAACGAATACTACGGTATTTGAAAGGCTGTCCAAACATCGGTTTGTGGTATCCTAGATTAGGTGACTTTACTTTATCCGGTTTTGCTGATTCATATTTCGGAAGCTGCAAACAGAACGCAAAGTCCACCACTGCTGGGTGTCAGTTCTTTGGAACTCGACTTGTTACCTGGCAGTGCAAGAAACAAACCACTGTAGCGCTTTCTACTTGTGAAGCTGAATACGTTTCAGCTTCCAGCTGCTGTTCGCAGATCCTTTGGATCCAACAGCAAATGCGTGACTTTGGTTTGCAATTCTTAGATACTCCAATTTTCGTGGACAATGAAGCAGCCATTAATATTACTAAAAATCCGGTTCACCATTCAAAAACAAAACACATTGAAATCCGTCACCATTTTATTCGAGATTGTAACGAGAAAAAATTAATTCGGATTGAATATGTGCACACCGATGAACAGAAAGCGGATTTCTATACCAAACCATTTGATAAAAAGAGGTTTTATTATCTTTTAAAATTGAATGGAATGAAAAATCTGCAATCTGGGAGGGTTGTTGAATGTGATGCCGAATTGGACGGCGATCTGACGTGAACTTTTGTCGTGTTGTCAATTTTGTTTGTACAGTTTATTTTCTGCTTTTCGATAAAAACAAAAACACAAAAATATGTTTTTATTTTTAGGGGGAGAAAGTTTGCAGAAAAATACAAAAACATGATAAAATCTATAAAAATCAAAAACATTTGAAAAAAAAGTAAAAATGAGTTTGTGTATAAAAGGGAAATGATAGTACATCAGCTAAACGGGTGCAGTACGCTAAAGAAATGTAAAGTATAAATGTGTTAAGCAGTCTTGTAGATGATGTTCCGATAGGTCTTTTCACATTCAGTAAAAATGTTCGGGATATTAACATAAAATTACTTGCTTTTATGTGGGGAACACCTCCAGGATATATAGGTAACCCCTGAAATCTCGTTTGAAAGGTTTCGTATTCTGATATACTAGGATTGTTTACTCAATGATCTCTGGGGTATTATTCCAGGACTTCTGCTGAACGGTGGTTCTGACCTAGTCCTCGAATAATACTTTTCGCAAATGCTTGAAATATAGCATCACCCTCAGCATATATGATAAGACAATAAAATTGCTTAGCAATGCTGTTGTAAAAAAGATCCTCTAAAAGGGGACACACCAAAAGTCGAGTCATGATCTCTCTGCTGAACGGTAGTTCTGACCTGAGCTCTCATGATTCTTCATAAGTTATTAACCCCTTACAGATATCATTTGTGTTAAATCTTTCCTGTAAGACTGAATATTGAGATCTGGATACGGGAGTATATTCTGAGGTGGGACACATATAAAAGTTTAAGTCTTAAGACATTAATTTCGTATCCTGAACAGATTGAGAAATGTGTGAAGATTTAAAGTGGATCAGTATATCGGAAATCAATGCAAATTGTTTAATATTGGTAATGTAACTCGGCTTAACGGTACTTGTATCTTGTTGGCAGCTGATATGATCCCTTAACACGCTCACAAAAAAAAATTGTGTGTATATAGTTTCAGTTTTTTTTTTCAGTTTAAAATCCAAAAAGATTTTAATTTTTCATTTTATTTTCGACAACTGACATTGGGAATCGAAAGTTCAAAGTCTTGTGCAGATCATGTCTGAGATTGATGAGGATTGGGTAAGCTTGTGATGCAGTATAATGATTGGTACAAGTGTTTGTTGATTAAAATGAGTTTGAAAGATCAAAATGATTCAAAAGTTCATTAATTTGAACTTATTTTTCAAGAAATCCGGTATCTTCATAGTTTGGTTAGCCAAGGTCATTGAGTTGGACTTGGCAGACTAGTCAGTTGACCAAGGTCATTAACTTGGACTTGGTTAATTGGGTGTGACATTAAAATCTGAAAAATCAAAAAGGTAAAACAAATTTTTTTTAAAGTTTTCGCTTCAAGAAAAATGCGCTTAAATCTGTTTCAAGCGAAACCTTTATGTAACGAATTCGCTTCAAGATGTTGTAAGTATGCCTGAAGCGAAATCGTCAGAAGTATAAGAGGACAACATTGCTTCGCTTCAGTCATTTTTTCCAAACACTTCGCTTCAAGGTCTGTCAGAGAGACTTCAAGCGAATTCATCTAAACTTCGTTTTTCTACCGTTACTCTGCCCAAATTCACACAAATCTTGTGTTTTTAGTTGGCATACACAACTATTAACATGGTGAATGTAAGTAATCTCTGAGTTGTGTACAGATTTTTGTTGATTTTTGTGTGTCGGCGATGGTTAGGGTTAGAACACATAGTTTTAGGGTTTTAACTTGATAAAAATCAAATCAAAACATATGTGTATAGTCGGAATCATGTGTAGATTGTTGTGTTTAGTTTGATTGTTTCAGATCTGAGTCTGTATAATATTGACGTTTGAACAGATTTTTATTCTTAGATCTAGAACAGATGGATGGGATAAAATGAATGAAATTCACATCATGTTGCTCGGAATTGATAGTAGTACAGGACTGTGTGATCAATTTGATCATTTGTTTGAAAAATTTTTGGATGTTTGAACAGTGTCGCTTCAAAGGGTTGTCAGTGTCGCTTCAAGAAAAGCATTTTGTGACTATTTCGCTTGAACAGTTTGTTGTTGTTTGTTGATTATTCAAGCGAAATGTTCAAATACCATCTTACTTGAACAGATCTTATGTGCTCAGATGAATTTTAAGCGAAATCTTGGATATCGCTTGAAATGATGAGTAATTTTGAAATTTTTATAAAAAATTGTCTAATGTGTTTGAATTTTTGTGGTATTTGATGTGCAGCCTTCGAATATTTTATTCAAAGCTCTTCACAACTCTTGTTGTGATCTTGATGTGACAAGGAGTTCAAAGTTGTCTGAATTCTCTAGCATTCTGGAATTCATGAGAAGATTGCCGATTCAAAAAGCTTTAACAGATAGAAGAATGGTGTATAAGTCACACATCAAACGTTTTTGGAAGCATGCTGTATATGATGAGAAAAACAAAGTAATTACTTCACTTGTTAAGGTTGCTGATGAAAAGAAACAAATTCTGATAACAGAGGCATATGTTCGTGAGATTCTAGATTTTCCTGATTCTGAAAAGTCACCAACGGCATTTCCTGAAAGGATGGTGAAAGGATGTTTGCTTAGAATGGGATACATTGGAGATGTGAATGCTGCTAATGTTTTGAAATCAAAATTCACAAAGCCGTTCAAATTCTTTATTCATTCAGTGCTGATTGCTCTAAGTCATCAAAAGGGTAGTTACGATGCTATGCGTGATTATCACATGAACATGGTAGTTGCTCTTGTTTTGAACAAGAAATACAATTTCTCACATATTGTATTTCATTATCTTGTGGAAGAGGTGACATCAAAAAGAAAAAGCTGGATATATCCAAGATTCATTCAAATGATGATTGATCATGCTTATCCAGAAATTGTTCGAGATATGGAGAATGACTTGTTGGTTCTGGCTCATATGAACAATGATTCTATTGCTCAATTAGCAAGATATCATACAAACCATCCTGAACCAGAGAAGGAAGTTACATTTTTTGGTTTCATAAGCAATCCAGATTATCAAGATCCTGATCCAGTTAATCATGAACACTGGAGGAATGAAGTTGAAAGAACTGAAACTGGTTATGCTGATGAGTTGGAGAAGTTGAAAAAGTTTAAACCTTCAAGAAGTGTGTGGTTTGTAAAAGAACAAAAGAAGAGGAGTAAGAAAGCAACTCCTAAAGTGCAAGCTGAAGAAGGTTCATCTTCACAACCAAAGAAACGTCGTAAGAAGGTTGCTAAAACGCTATTGGTTGATGAACCTGAAGTTGAAGTAGTTGAAGCTGTAGAAGAAACTAATGTTGAAACTGAAGCTGAAATCAACATTGAAGCTGAAACTGAAATTGAAACAAATGTTGAAGGAGATATTCGTTTTTCTCCAAGATCTACAGAGTTTTTGAAAGGGATATCTGAATCTGTTCCTGAACAAAGTAAAGCTGCTGACAATGTAGTGATTGAAGATGTTGATACAAGTTCTTCTAGTTCTTCTGATGAAATTATTGATGAAGTTGCACGTCAAAGAAAAATTAAAGAAGCAGCTGAACAAGAAAAGTTGTTGAAAAAGAGAAAGAGACAAGAGAAGGATGATGCTGCTTATGAACCTTCACCTGAACATGTATCTGAAACTCAAACTCCTGATAGTGGTAGAAAGAAGAGAGGAGCTCGAAAGAAAGTTGCTCAGAAGAAGACTCAAGTTGTTAGTCCAACAATCAAGATTCCAAAAATTGTCTTGAAGAAGAAAACAACTAAAGAAACCAGTCAATCTATACCACCATCAGAACCTATTCCACCTCATTCACCACCACATCAAACTTCACCACCACATCTTTCACCACCACATGAACCTATTTCTACTCCACAAATTAATATCCAAACACCACCATCTTCACAACCTAACATTCAAACAACACCTGGATCTTATGGATTTAAAGGTTTTGCTGGTATTCCTGAAAATATTTCTCTTGATGATATTGGAAATATTACTTTTGCAACAGATGAACAGATTATACATGTTGAAAAGAGGATTGATGTTGTAACTGATGAAAACAAGAAGTTAGCAGCTGAGCATAAAAAGATGGAAAATCGTGAGAAAGTTCTTGAATTGAGAGTAAAGGCAACTGAAGCTGAAAACAAGTCTTTGCTGAAGAAAATAGAATATAATGAAGCAGAGATGGATATTATGAAAGTTCAGATTGCAGAGCTACTGGAAGAAAAGAAGAACAGGGATGAACATCTCAAGTACTATGAGTTGAAAAATCAAGAGTTGGAGGAAATCAAAGCAAGAAATGAACATGAAAGCAAGATGATGAAGAAAGTGTTGGAAAAGTTGGTGGGTACATCTTTAGAGTTGAAATTCAATGAAGCTGTTCGTGATGAAGAGAAAGCTAAGAAACAGGCTGAAATTGATAAGCAAATGAAGGATAAGGGAAAGGGTCCTGAAATTGAAGAAAAAGCTATTATTCCAGTTGATGTTTCTGAAGATATCATTCTGAATGTTCGTCCTCTTACAGCAGTTTCTGGTATTTTTGATGTTGATGTTGAAATTGATGATCTTCTTTCTGGAGAGAATGAAGAGGATGATGACGAAGATGAAGAAGAAGATGCAGATGATGATGTGATCTCTGCAAGTAGTAGTGATGATGATGATGGAGATGATGATCAAGATCAAGGTGCTTCTGGTCTGAGAATTTCTGAGAAAACAACTGAAGAAGCAATTGATGAGTTATTACAAGATGATGCAAATGTTGAACATGATAATGCAACAAGTGAGGGGGAGCGTGGTGATGATCAAAATGTTGATCAAACTGAAAAGTTGATTCTTAGATTGGATACATATCGGGAAGAAGGAGAGCATTTTCATAACTATTCGCTGGAAATCATAAAAGAAATGACTCGAAGAGATCATCCAGAGTTCAAGTTTGATTTTGAAGAAGAAATGAATTCTGATTTAGAAAGAGAGCTTAATGAGTTTGATGCTGATCATTATGATGATTATGAATATCGATATGTTGAAGATGCTGATCTGTATGACAGAGTAGAAGTTGAAGACTGGGAAGATGATGAAAGTGTTCATGAAGATACTTCTCAGTTTCCTACACTGATGGAATTTTTCACTGAAGAGAATCGAGATGAGTTGAGGAGAAAAGTTGCTGAAGTTATTAAAAACTTTAATCCTGATGGTACAAAGAAAGACTTAGAGAAAGAAGAGAAGAAGAAATGGTTTAAGGTTGATCATGAAAGAAAGTTCAAAAGACCATTGAAGTTTTATCAACGGGATCGAAGTATTTCTTTGGGAGATATTATTAGTTGGGGCTTTTTACCACACGTGAATGCTTATGCAGTCAGAAGAGAATGTGGTGTTCAGTATTTTGAAAAGTTGTTTGATCTTATGTCACTCCCATGGTGGGATGTTGAGGAGTTATCACAGGTTAAAGCTTTGGAATATCCTGTGAGGAAGAATGATATTAAAATGTGGGGGTTTATCAGATTTCAATCATTTAAGGGATTCAGATTCTGGAAGCCTCATCGCCCAAAGATTATTCCAAGAGTTAATACTGAAACTGGTGTTGTAGAAAGGATTCTTAATATCAAGAAGCCAAAGACAATGAAGATTATACCAGTACCTCCAATGGAACAAGAATTCTATAAAGGATTTATACATTGGGTATATAGTTGTCTGTCTACTGAAGCAGTGATCTCGTATCAAGCAGAAGGTAAACTGAGAGAAATTCGTGTCTTTGATCCAATGTGGCTTGTTAATTGCTCGGCAAAAGATATAGAATGCTTGTTTATCAACAAGATTCATCATTCGCCAAAAGATAGAGATCAGGCAATGCAGTTTCAGAGAGTTGTGAATGTGTGTTTTCAAAAGAATATCAATTCTGGAACTAAATGGAAGTCATCTTGGTGGGCTTTGGAGGAGAAAGTCAAAAGGAAAGCTGAAAAGGAACGTAAAGCTCGTGAAGAAAAAGGATAGATATCTTCGGGAGACATTTGCTCAAAGGCAAGCTGCTGAAGAAAAGAAAAGAGCTGATGATAATGAAAAGCTTCGGAAGATGTTGTCACGAAAACCTAAGCCTAGAGAAGAAAAGTTCAAGTCCATGTGAAGACCTAGACTGAAAACTCCGGCTTTATCCAAGGGGGAGTTTGTTGATACATGATGTCTAAAGCCTATGTCATAAGTCTAGGGTCTAAAAGTGTCAAGTATGAAAAGTGTAGGGGTCTGAATGTAAAGTTTAACTTAGTTTATTAGGTTTCGCTTGAAGAGTAATGATGTAAGTCTCAAGCGAAATCACATGATAAGATTTCGCTTGAGACAGGTTGAAGCGAAATCCAGTTGCCTATATATAGGCCAGTGTAGTTCTCAGTTGGTACGCATTCCGAGAAGTTGTAACGAAGTGCTGCCAGTTTTTCAAGTCAATATATAACAGAGAACAAGTGTTAAAAGTGAATCTATTCAGTTTTCTACTCTCTTCTGTCTGATTCTAAGCTGTTTAGATGTTTCCGCCATCTAAATAGTGTGAACACATTCAAATTGACTCATTTGATCGGTCAAATCGATCCTACAACAGTCAGCCCCTAGAAAATCAAACCTTATTGCTGTAAAAAGGATATTCAGATACCTAAAAGGTGCTCCCACACTTGGTATCTGGTATGCAGCTGATGGTAAAATTGAGCTTTCAGGTTTCTCAGATAGTGACTTTGCTGGATGTGACAAGACAAGGAAGTCCACTTCAGGAGGGTGCCAATTCCTAGGCAGCTGTTTAGTGTCTTGGCAAAGCAAAAAGCAAGCAGCTGTTTCCACATCCACTGCTGAGGCAGAGTATATAGCTGCTGCGAGTTGTACAGCCCAACTGCTTTGGCTTCAAAATCAGTTGCTGGATTTTGGTATCACTGCCTTAAAAACACCACTCATGTTGGATAGCCAGGCAGCAGAAAATATCATCAAAAATCCAGTTTCCCATTCAACCATCAAGCACATTGACATCAGACAACACTTTGTGAGGGATTGCTATGAAAAAGGTTTGATTTCTCTGCACCATGTACCAACTAAGGATCAGCTGGCAGATGTGCTAACCAAAGCATTAGACACATCCACCTTTGAAAGCTTGATCTCTAGGATTGGCATGCTAAACATGGAATAACAGGCAAAATCCTGTTTTTCTATGAATAAAAGCATTAAAATGTTTTCAGAAAATAAAAAAATCCATCCTTAAAAATAGCTAAAAATGATTTTTTCATTAAATCCTTAAAAGTCTGCCATTACCACTGCTTTGTTCAAAAATCTGTTCTACTTAAAAGTCTGTCCACTGCTGAAAGTCAACCCCTGTTCTCTCTTTTCCTTGATAAGCACTGTTGTTCAAAATCAGTGTTTTATCCATTGTTATGCTATCCACTGATAGTAAAAATAACCCACTGCCTTCATTATTACCGTTACAACCACTGATCTTGTTCCATCAGTGGTTTTCATAAAAACCCTTGTCCTTCATTTCATCAGGGGTTGGCACGTGGACAGTACATAGCGGTCAGATCTTTTGTAACCGCTGCCACATCATCATTCACTTTTTTCTTTATAAAACCCTCTTCAAAACCCAAACAGGGTTTTACTGTCGAATCGAATTCACAAAAATTCCTTTCTCAAAGCAGTTTTCAACTCCTTCTCTCAAATCCTTCATCGATCTTCTTCTTCAAAATGACAAAATCAAAGTCTTACGCTGGATCCAGTTTACACTGGGTCACTAAAAAGTGTCTTTCAATTTGAAGGAAGAAGTCCCCAGTACCAAGACAAAGGGGCATCAGTGGATGACTTTTGGAATACAATCCCTGAGTCAACAACTGTTACAACCACTGTTAGTGGGAAATCAGATGATCCCATTAAGTTGGGTGATGGTTTAATGTACCGAGAATTGACGGACAAAATTGACAAACTGGATACTTCTGTTGTAGAAATTAAAGATATGCTGCAACAGTTGTTGAAAGTTCAAAAGGTACCAACCACTGCTGCTCCAGCTCAAGCACCTGCACAACCTGTACCTGCTGCAAATGAGTTATGGAACTTATTTCAACCACTGCTCCAACAACAAAGACAATTGGCTGATCAGCAGCATGAGATTCGTGTTCAAAAGCTGAGAAACATGATGGAGTCAAGGTTTAAAGATACCCAAGCTGACATCAAGGCTATAAAGGCCCACATCCTGAACACCACTGGCACTGCTCCTCCCACTGTTCTCTTTATTGATAACCCACCACCAGATAATGCCAAAAAGGGGGAGAAAATCAAGCAGGGGAAGAAGAAGGGAATTGAAGATGGTCTTTATATTGAACCAGAAAAAGATAGCATGACTAAAGATATTCCCTTGCCAGATGGTAGTAAAAAAGATTGATGTTACCACAAATGCACTTGCTGAAGCAAAAGCAAGTGTAAAAAGGGATAGAGAGGCTAAGGATAAAGCCAGTTGGGAACAGGAGAAAAGAGCTTTTATGGAGCTGAATGTGCAGGGTCCTTCTGAACCTATGGATGATGAAAATCATAAGGATGAAAAGAAGAAGCCCATTAGACAAGTGAGGCAACCCAAACACACACCATCCAGACCCACAAAGCATGCTTCCAAACCACCTTCCAAAGGCTCCAAACCTCAAACTTCCACCCAAACAGCTGTTGTAACTCCTGTTGTATCAACAACTGCTGATACTTCAGTAGTTTCAACAACTACCAGCCAAACACTTGCCATCACTTCAACACACACCACAACCACTGCCTTACCACCTCTACCAAAAATCACCTCACCACCTAAAACAACTTCACCACCATCATCACCTCCTGCTAAAAAGCAGAAGACAATAGATGCTACAACATCTGTTGTAATGGCAACAGTGGTTGAAACACCAGTTGTTTCAACAACTGTTTTTCAGCCACCTTCCACCACTCAAATCACCACTTCACAACCATCCAACACACCACCAGCCTCTCCTAAACAAAAAAGGAGAAGGATAATTTTCCTTGATGATGATTCTCCATCACCACCACCAACATCTTCACAACCTCTATCACTTGTTACTATACCAAACCCTGTTCCTCTTTGTTCAGCCCAAGTTCAACAACCAATCACTGCCATCACTCCAGCGGGTTTCCAATATCCTCTTGAACTTATAGCAGTCAGAGAAGAGATCAAATCTTTCTACTTTGAGGATGATCCTGCTAAAAGGAGTTTGCCATCTGTTGAGGGATATCCCAGGCCTAACAACATTGAAGAATACTTGAAAGTTAAGGCTCAACAAGCAGAGGATATCTCCAATAAAAATTCACAAGGAAAGTCTGACAAAGAAATACAAAGGCATTATCAATTTCTGCTCACACAAGTCAGATCTTTGGAGCAGTTTGCAAAGAATGTGTGTCAGCAAATATCAGAAAGAGCAGATGAATCCCTTAGAAAAGACTATATTGAAAATATCATGACTTATAAGAAGTATAAGGGAGAAAAACATATGAACAAAGAATGGACCATTCCTGAGCTTGAAAGTGAAGCAGCCAGGATTCAAGAAATGATTAAAAACAAGGTCAAACACACTCCTCCTGATTGGGCAAAGTACAAAAAGAATGTACCTGAAAAGACATTGGAACTGAAGAGAATGAAAGAGGAATTGATCACTGCTGAATTTGGGTCAAAGAATCAAGTGATGAGGTGGAAAGAAGACAAAGTCAGGGTCGCTTATAAAAAGTTGGAGGAATTAAAGAAGAAAAATCCAAAAATTTCCACAAAAACCTGACTATCCTGAAGCAGAGGTTTCAACAAGACCACCAAAGCTGCAAATCAGGAGATCCACTGCTCCAGCTGGTGCTGCCATCTATAAAAGAAGACAACAAAAACAGCTGGATGCAGAAATAGTGGAAGAATTAATGGCAGGAGATGACCTTGTAAAAGAGGGTATTAAGAGGATAATAGCATAAACTCTTGGATTGAATCAACCTGCAAGCACTGCTCAGTCAGTCATCACCAGGCCAGCATCACCAAACTCCTCATCTAATAAAAATCTACCAAGAAACCCACCAGACTCAAAAGTACTAAAGTGGAAAACTGACAAACAGACCCATGTACTTATTGTGATCAAGTCTAGTGGAGAAGTGAAGAAAATAACAAGGGAACAATCACTTGGCCTAAGTATTGAAGATTTGCAGGATCTCCTTGATCTTCCACTTTGCAGGGATGAAGATGACACATATGCCTTAGACTTTGAGTTACAACTCAAAGGGCAAATAAGGGAACTGTTGATGAGGCAATAAAGATCTACAAATAATGAACGGTTTTGGCATTATCTGTTCCAGGGGGAGATTGTTGGGCTTGAACCCTATCAGAGGAACAGATAATTAAAGCCAAAACTGGACCAGAGCAGTGGATCCAGAATAAGTAGATGTTATGTATACAAGTCTCTCCCCTTGAAAGTGATTTCGACATCTGATGACCTCCAATCCACTGATCGTTACAACTGCTGACTTACAACTGCTGATCAAGTCAAAGACTGATGAAGACTAAAGCCCTGCTGTTCAATCTATTGCTATGGGTCAAGCACTACTGAATACATCAAGTACTGCTGGGTTCACATTAGTGGAAGGATTCGGCAGTAGTTTAGTTTGTTTTTATGTAATGTATTGTAATCAGTAGTTAGCATAAGCAGTGTTTGTATTAGATCAGTTGTTAGAGTTTGTTAGGAGGTTAGATGTCACTTTTATGGTGACGTCAGCAAAGATTCCACAGTGGTTTGTCCGTGCCTATAAATAGAACAGTACCCTGTACTGTTCTATTAGCTCTTCACCATCTTTCTTTCTGTACGAATAAATCACTGTGAGCTCAGGCTGAGGGGGAGTTTGTTACATGCATGCATTGTAATTGAATCTTGTAATAAATTCAAGCATTCGGTTCTTTGTTGAAAATGTGTGTTGAAAGCAATTCTCCTGTTTGATTGTGTGTTGTTTCCATTTACATTCCGCTGCATTACTTGTTCATTGTTCATCTTAATTCAAACACAAAACATAATCAATCCAAACTCAGATCCTAAAACTTGCTCGTGATTTTTGCAAGTGGTTTAACCTCAGGCCACTTGGTGAAGTAGTCTATGGCTACTAACAAGAACTTCACTCCACCTTTGGCTGGTGGGAATGGGTCGACGATGTCCATTCCCCATTTGTAAAATGGCCATGCTGAGGTTATCGAGACAAGATCATGCTTGGGACTTTTCGGGACTGGTGCATGAATTTGGCAGGAATCACATTTCCTTAGTTGCTCAGCGGTGTCTCGGTGCTTGGAGGGCCAAAAATACCCAAGGTTCATTAATTTAGCAACCACCATTCTTGCTCCAAAATGGGCTCCGCATACCCCTTCATGAACCTCTTTGACCAAATACTGTCTTCGTTCGGGACCAACACATCTCAGCAAGGGTGCAAGGTAACCCTTCTTATAGAGGATTTCACCTTGCATCACGTAATGTCTAGACTTGATTTTAACCCTTTCAGCCTCTGTTTGATCAGCAGGTAATTCACCATTTTTAAGGAATTTCTTGATTGGAGTCATCCAATTGGGACCTTTTTCGGTGATTACGTCTTGAACTTCCAATTCTTCAATTGATAGAGTTTTCAATACTTCTACCAACACCTTTTTAGTGAGGTGGGCAAAAGTGAGAGAAGCGAGTTTACTCAAGGCATCAGCCTTCTTATTTTGAGACCTGGGAATTTGCTTGATGGTACACGTTTGGAATGTGTTCATCAGTTCTTTGGATTTTTCCTTGTACCTCTTCATGTTAGGTTCCTTTGCAACATAACTGTCATTCACTGGGCTTGACACCAACAACGAGTCCATGAAGACTTCAAGCTTTTGGACCTTCATTGCCTTGGCTAACCTTAAACCAGCTATCAGTGCTTCGTATTCAGCTTCGTTATTGGTGGTCTGAAAATCAAATCGAAGAGCATACGTGGATTTTAACCCTTCCAGGTTGATTAGAATGAGACCGGCCCCTGACCCTTCAACGCTTGAAGCCCCATCGGCGAAAAGCTTCCAGGCTTCAAGGTCTGAAGGTTCAGTGGCAGCTGTGTTTATTTCTCCAGTTGTTTGTTTTGGGACTTCTACAATGAAATCAGTCAAGATCTGGTCTTTGATGGCTTTTCTGGGAACATAGGTGATGTTATGTTCACCGAGTTCAACAGCCCACTTGGCTAATCGCCCTGAATTCTCCGGTTTTTCAAGCACACTTTTTATTGGTTGGTCGGTGACCACCTGTATGGGGTGTGCTTGGAAATACCTTCGAAGCCTTCTAGCCGTTTGGACTAGGGCTAGAGCAAGTTTTTCCAAGGGAGGATACTTGATTTCAGCCAATTTTAGAGTTTTGCTGAAGAAATAAACGGGTACCTGAACTTTGTCTCGTTCAATGGTGAGGACCGCACTTATTGCTTCTTCAGCAACTGAAAGGTATACCGAGATCAATTCTCCCGTTTCCGGGGCTGCAATGTCAGGTAGAGAAGCTAGGTGTTTCTTCATCTGGTTGAAGGCTTCTTCAGCCTCATCTGTCCATTTTAAGTCCTTCTTGTCAGAGCACCCTTTGAGAGTTTTGTAGAAAGGTAAAGACCTCTCAGCCAATTTTGAGGTAAAACGCTTCAGGGCTGCAAGCTTCTCATTTAGGCTTTCTACCTCCTTTTTGCTTCGTGGTGGCTTGGTTTCAAGAACAACTTTCACCTTGTTTGGATTGGCTTTATACTTTGTTTCCCCACAATGTGTCCCAGAAACTTTCCTTCTTCGAACCCAAATGAACATTTTTCGGGGTTGAGCTTCATGTTGACCTTCCATAGGTTCTTGAAGGTTTCTTGGATGTCGTCGAGCATTTGGTATTCCGTTTTGCTTTTGATTACCAAATCATCGACATATGCTTCCATGTTTCTACCAATTTGATTGGCAAAAGCTTTGTTAACTAGGCGTTGGTAGGTGGCACCCGTGTTTTTGAGACCAAAGGGCATCTTTTGATAGCAAAAGATCCCTTTGTCCGTGTGAAAGGCTGTTTTCTCTTCGTCTTCTTCCTTCATGAGGATTTGGTGGTAACCCTTGTAAGCATCGAGGAAACACTTGAAAGGGTAACCAGTGAGGGAATCAACCTTGAGATCAATTTCTGGCAACGGGTAACAATCTTTAGGACAAGCCTTGTTTAAGTCTTTGAAGTCTATGCACATTCTCCAAGAGTTGTCGGGCTTTCGAACCATGACTGGGTTTGTAACCCAGGACTGATACTTAACTTCCTGGAGGATGCCGGCTGATACAAGCTTTTCAACCTCTTGGCATGCAGCCAAGCTTCTTTCAGGTGCTAGGCTCTGTTTCTTCTAGACAAAAGGCTTGACATCTGGTGGTATTTTTAACTCATGTTCAGCAATGCTTCGAGGAATGTCCGTCATGTCTTTCCGGCACCAAGCAAAGACATCGCTGTAATGTACCAACAACTTTTTAAGGTACGAGAGAGTTTCTTGTGAAAGGCTTGGATTAACCCTTATCCTCTGTTCAGGATACTTAGGGTTGATGAGCAGCCTTTGCTCATCTTCTTCACTCTCGGAACTTTCCCCTTCAACCATATAGGCCTCTTGAGTAGGTTGAAGGGTTGCGATCCCCCTCTCGGTAGGAAACTTGATGGTGCCATGACCAACAGAAACAGCCATGTAGAATGCACATTACCCCGACCTTTCCTATGATTACGTCATAGTTTGAAGGTATATTGATGACCACAAAAGTGAGTGGTTGAACTCTTTCCATCTTGCCTTCGCTGAAACGGACATCAAGGGTTAGTTGCCCTAAAGGCTTGAGGGGTATGTCTGCAATTCCTTTTATGGAGGTTCCAGAGGGTTGAAGCTTCGAACGTTCCTCATTGCTCAAATGGTTGAAGAATTTTTCAAACATGATTTCAGTGGCTGCTCCAGTGTCTATGTATGCTTTGTTTATTTGTAGTGTGCCCACGGTTGCTTCAACCACAAGGGGGTTTGAAAGTGGGTTCTTTTCTTTGTAGGAGTTGGTCCAAAGTCAGCTCGTGCCCTAGTGGAGCACCGGCTGTAGCTGGCTGGGAAGAGAAGAGAGGAAATGTTGTTGGATTTGGCCTTGTGTATAGGTATGGGTTTGGATTTGGAGGAGGATTACTGGGACCAGCCTCATCCCTAGATGCAGAAGGTTGTGAGTTTGCAAAAGGAGGGATGGGGGTCCAGGAGATAGTGTCGGTTCTGGTTCGTCATAGTCCAAACGAATCCTCACTCCCTTGTCTCTCTCTCTACTCACATATTGGTTGAGGAGAGACTTCAACTCCAGGAAATTGTTGGCGACCCCTTCAGGGGTAAGTTCAACATGTGAGGGGGTGTTAGAGACACCGACATTAGGGGAAGGGACCCCTGATCTAGATGGAGTTGGAGTGTGGAAAGTGAGAAACTCGGGAGTGCTTACTGGTGTCGAGAAAGACGTTGGTATAGCCACATGAGCTTGGCCAGTGCTTGGGGTAGAGGTATTTGGAACCTGATTCACCTTTCCCGGAGATTCACTTTCCGACATGGTGATTTCAAGAGAATGGAGCTACACTACTAGGTCTTTTGAAGAAAATTAGTGGCGTAGCCCCACGGTGGGCGCCAACTTGTTGATGCAACAGATAATAGACCAGTGCTAGTAGCGAGGCTGGTTAGGCAAAAGGGTTGAAGGGTTCAATTTTGCCTAACGCAGGTCGTGGGGTCCCCCCACGTTTGCAAGACGTGGAGAGAGGTTCACTAGTTAGATTTTGTTGTTTGCTAGAGATCCTCCACTGAAATGTGTTCAGCTTCGGATGTGGGAGCAAAAAGGAATGTGTGTGTTGAATGTGAAGAAAAGTGACTTGCATGGAACAAGTACTCAAGAACAATGACCAGAGATCCCAATGGAATCCGGGCTGATCGGAGAATGTCCTGAGCACTAAATGAAGTGTCACATTTATAGGGAAATCCTTAGCTCAAAGAGGAAGCTGTTGACTAGTGAACATGCTTGCAGTGGGGGACTTACCCTTTTGGGGGGTTAAAGCCTTTTGACCTGCGGATAAAAGACTATGTTCTGTAATACCGAACTTGAAGTCATGTGTCATATTTTTATTAGTGTATTTTTTATTCACTTATTCATATATATGTATTAATTTAAAACATTGGGATGAATAGTGCTACAATGATTTTTCTTTTTTCTTTTTTTTTTGGTCTTTGACTTTGTCTTTTTGTTTTTTTTTTTTTTTTTTACTTTTAACCTTTAACTTTAGTATTAACTCTTTCGACCCTTTAACTTTCTAAATACTTTTTAACCGAGTTTTACGTCTTTATTTTTATTTACGTGTCGATAAAACTTAAGTTGATTTACGTTTCGACATAATTTTTTTTTTGTGTTTTCTCAACTTTCAGTATTCACACTGACAACCCTTTAACTTTCTAAATACTTTTGTAGTTGGTGATTTTTTTTCTTTTTTTTTTTTTTTTGTCTTTTTGCTTTTTTTTTTTTACTTTTAACCTTTTTTCAGCATTGAGTCTTACAACCTCTTAACTTTCTAAATACTTTTAATTGACTTTTACGTCTTTATTTTTATTTACGTGTCGATATAAACTTAAGTTGACTTATATTTCGACATTTTTTTTGTATTTTCTCAACTTTTAGAATCGACACTGACAACCCTTTAACTTTCTAAGTACTTTTGTAATCGAGTTTTCCGGTCGATGTAAAACACGTGTCGACATACTTTTGTACGTACCACGACTTTATTTTGTAAGTTTTCTCTTTCGACTGCTATATCGGATCAAAAATGGTTGTAACCCACTAGTTATCAATAAATATTCAATTATGAATTTCAGTCAAGTCGAAGAATCTACAGTGACTTATACAATCTACGCTTATATTTATATCATATGAAATTGTCATACATGTATGAAACTTTCATTAATTTCAAATTACTACTTTCGCTTGTCCATGTCTCCATGTTATAGGTGCAATTAATACTTATGCAATTCTCAATCTCAATATTTATACAATTGTTGTAATGAATCCACCACCTGTGGTTCCCTTCGCCTCACGAGAGACGAACTGAGGCGTAAGCCGGAGGCGGAATTAAAAAATTAATATAAAAATTATATATCTTTTCAAAACTAAAATACTAAAGATAAAATATAAAATTTTCCTAATGTAAATAGAGTTGTGAGAATAGTTTTGGGTTGAATATGATAAAAGTCTAACGTTTAAGGGTGTTTATATAAGTTTTTGTAAATGAAATAAATAAAGGTGTAGTTATTTTCTTCAGTGACCCTAATAAGTTACATCACTCTTTTATCGTTGTCATCAACTCCTCTGTTCTACTTCTACCCTAACTTTCTTGGTAATCCATCGCTATAAGGTATGTCTCCATCTCTGTTCTACCCTATTTTTTCTTGATTGCGCATAGCTACAAGCATCGTACGTATTTATCCGGCCAAAAAAACCCTAATTTATCCCGCCTAAAAACCGTATGCCTCTGATTTACCATTCCTCGAAACGAAACGTCTGCCTCGTACCACTGAGGCATACGTATAATAACTGGCATTGAGGCGCAGTTAAGACAACATAATATGGCTGAAGTGGGACAACCGGGCTCTCAAATTTGGAGAGTGCGGCAGCCTAATACAAGAAAGTAGTCGTTCCAAAAAAAATACAATTGATGTAACGAAGTAACATTAACCATTGAAAAACATATATTTATACAATTGATGCTTATGTATTTTTTTAGTTATCATCAATGTACTTATGGTTTATGTTTTGCATCATTAGGGGACTAAAAAGCAATACGCGAGTAAAAGGAGATTCACGACTATAAGATGCATGGATATGACTGTATGTCAAATCCAACCTACCGTGTACAGGGTATTCGAGTCTGTAGTTTGTACAACCTTTCAATGCTTCTCAAACTAATGCACGACGTCATCAAAATCACACTTCAACAACACGTTTACTAACCGACAAATACAATCATAATCTCTAGCACAATACACACCAAATTTACAATCTTAATTCCGATGCACACCATCACCATGTAGTAAGCAAAAAGACCAAACTCTTAATAGCACCCTTGTCTACATAATCATCATATAGGCCCTGTACCAAAGTGCGGAGCAAGATAAAATATTTCATTTGTAAAAGAATAAACACACGTGATTAAGAATAGACCAAATAGGTGACTACAAGTCTACAACATACTTGGTCACTTCACATTGCTAACTTGGGATCAACTGTCCCTGTGGCATTTCCTTCTCCTGTTAGGATATGATCGGGATCCTGAAAGACATGATTTCATTAGCAAATATATTATAAAAAAATTTTAAAAAAAATTATTATGACATACCTCCATTCCCCATTTAATATAATCTGGGGATTCACAGGCCTTATATTCATCAACCAAACTCTCAATAATGTCCCTCGCCTCATCAAATTCCGAAAGATCGTTGTCCTAAACAAGTTTTACAAAAATCAAACGTTGATAAATACATACAGTAGCTACACTAATATCATCATCTGATCAAAATAAGTTATAGTGAGCAACAACTTACACTAAACATTGGGAAATCCCTGTATTTGTCGAGAAACGCCTGTCGCTTTCTTAGGAGAGAGTACTGACTCAAGCATTTTGAGAATAAATGTCGAATTCCGGTATAACTTGCTAACATCAGCCCACTGACCTAAAGAGTATAACAGCACACAAATTTCATTATTTCATTCATTCTTATTCATCACTATTGTTAATAGATACGGTAGTGTTCCAGGAATTTAAAGAAGTCTCACCCTGTGGGCAGTTTGAACATACGGTGACTTTCTCGAGAGAGCAACCTGTTTCATAAATAAAGGGAAAAAATAAATTTCGAAAAGAAAAAATTTTGTAAATTACAACTTACATTACCCTGGGTGTCATTACGAGACATACCTGAATGCTAGCAGGGCCCCACTCAATGAAATTAACAAGCTTTCTTTCACGTATACGCTGCAAACTATCATGTACCTAATAAAACCACCAAAAAGCATTTGTAGGTTAGAACACAAAATAAGTGTTCCAAATTATAAAACCGTAGATTCATAAAGGATGTTGACTTTGACAGTTTGACTCACCTGGGTAGGATCAACTTCTCCCTGAATAATGTTTAGTATTGATATATATTTAGCCTGACTGGCTTCTTTTGTTCTAGCATGTGATGAAACCATAATATTCTTTGTCTGCAAAACGTACATTTGTCAAAACATATGAGAATTCATGCTTCATTAAAATAATAATAAAAAATTACTAGTGTTCCTGCCTGGAGAAGTCTTCTCATCACATCCAGTACAGTTGTTTTACGAATCATATTAGCCTGTAAATGTGATATAATCAGAAATCTTTTCATTCAAGATAATGTGACACGTAATGCCACATAGATATTGAGATCTGACCTGGCGCTCTACTGTCAGTGGTGTATACCCCGTCATAAGAAAGTGACACCGCGGGGTTGGGATCAAAGAAGCAAGAAGTCCGACCAAATCATTGTTCATATATCCAGGATACCGCAGGGTGGTTGTACTGGCGGACATAACAGTCGAAACTAAAGAATTGGTCTGAGAAACAGAAGGATTTTGTATATGCAAGCGTTCTACAGCAATTCTATTTAGTGCAGTGTTATCAAGAACAACAACACAGTCAGCATTAAGTGTAAGTCGTTTGAGAGTCAAAAGGGAGTTGTATGGCTGGACCACCACGTCACTTATCTCATTCTGATTAGGAAACACACTGTATGTTTGAACAAGTTTCTTGCTGTAACGATCATTTAAAGTCTCCAAAAGGTATGAGCCCATACCTACATAAGTTTGTGTATCAAAACGTAGTATAATGCAAAAATTTTACATACGTATGAAAGCTTGAAGGTGAAACTTAATGTTTACTCATGTATCAATCATAGCAGGACAAGAAACAGAAATATATATTAATAACGGAGATGTATGATTAGCATATTAGTCAAAACCTGAGCCAGTTCCTCCAGCAATTGAATGACATAAAACGAATCCTTCAAGACTATCACTTCCATCCGCTTCTCTGTCGATCATGTCCATCAAATCCTCCTCAAAACTCTTACCCTGCAAAAAGATTATTAATATGTTATAAAAGTCACAAAAGTATTTGTGAATATAGTAGAGTTGTGTTGTACATGATGTGATCTACTGCAAAGAAAATTCAACTTAAACTTGTTCTGATAACAACCTGATGATATCCACTGGCCCAATTGTTTCCTGCACCCCCTCCTTCTTTTGAAGTAAATATATTCTCGTGATTATAAAGATTTCTGTATTCACCAGTTTGGATTCCATTAATCACCCTGGGCTCCAAATCCATTAGCAATGCTCTTGGTATGTAGTGTTGATCATCAGCTTGATAGAAAAACACATCTTTTCTGTCACCTCCCTGCAGCGATTTTGGTACACATAATATTAAATCAAATCATACAATAAATTAGGAAGGGTCACTTGACTCTTGAGTCAACAAATTGAATTTGGAATTGGATGAAATAATATTAAACCAGACAGGATTCGATTGTAACTATTGAACTCAAATTCATGCTCTCTAACAGACAAACACTATAATCGACCAGAACCGTGGTAACGATTATAAATCCCACCAAAATGTCAAACACACTACACATACTAGCAAGGCAGAAATGACTGCTACTCTAGTAACTATAAAGATATAAACTAACACAAATAACATTTAAACAACTAAAACCTCTGAGAGAATTTACAATTGCTCCTAAACAGAATCCTAGCATAACACAATATCCACACAAGCTCTAAGATGTATGTTCAATCTAAAATCAGGTTTCCAAACAGCAACAAAACAACAAAGGTATAACCTAAAGCTCAATAACAAGCGTAAACAGCAAGAAGTGTGACTTAAAATCCTATAATCCTTGTTAAACCTACAGTAAATCACACCAAAATATCAAATCCACTATCCCTAGAACACCGATGAGTCTAGCACACTACACGTACGAGCAACGAGTGCTACTCTAACTCTAGTAACTATACAGATATAAACCAACACAAATAACATTTGAACAACAGAACCCTAGCATAACACAATATCCACACAAGCTCTAAAAAGTACCTAAAATCTAAAATCAGGTCTTCAAACAGCAACAAAACAACAAATGCATATCCTAAACCTCAATAACAATCGCAAAACGGTAAGAGTATTCGAATATTCATCGAGATCGGGCTTAAATTGGCAATTAAGTCGATATATTATGAATTAAGCTTCAATTATAAACAGATAACTTGATGAAGAAGTAACCTGAGTAGCGAAATCTTCGAGTATACCGTCTTTAGAGATACCGTGCTCCAAACAAAGTTGTTTCCAGAACTCCATTCCGATCTGGTTGCCGCATTGTCCTACTTGAAGCGTTATGATTTCACGAGGCATCTTTTGATTCTACTTCTTCTTTGATTGATATTGATTCTAGGGTTTCGAAGTTGTGTGTATAGTGTGTGTGTGTGTGGCGGGGACGACGGTGTTTTTATTTTTCTGGGGATTTTCAGTGGCGGGTTGCTTCTGTACGACCCCTCGTCAGAACGCCGTCCTAGAATGCTTGCGGGGCCCCCACGCCTAAGATTTTCTATCGGTCATCCCCATCGAGGGCTTAGGCCAAAAGATGTCAGCCGTTGAATACCGTGCTATCTTAAAATATCGGCTCATGATTCCTATGTTCCCTGATGATGAGCAATGCCCGATTTGCCGGAAAGCTTGCTTAGACCAATTTGGGGAGCATGCTCTGCACTGTAAAGAACTGCCAGGTTTTAAGTATAGGCACGACTGGGTGCGGGATGTCTTGGCGGACATCCTCAAACGGGCGGGGATCTCGGTGAAGAAAGAAGCCCCCGTAAACTTTTTGACAGATCCGAGGGAAGGAAGATCCACATTGCGCCCCGCGGACGTTTTAGTTTTCGGGTGGGATGCAAGTAAACACGCTTGTGTTGATCTTACCGGGGTCTCCCCCCTTGTAGGCTTTCGGGATACAAGTTTTGTCCCTAGTCAGGCGATTGCAAGGGCGGCAGCGAAGAAAATGGACAAACATGCAAAAGCCTGCGAGGATAATCAACATTCCTTTATCCCTTTTGCCTTTGATACCTTTGGCTCGCTAGCCCCAGAAGCCATCAGATTTCTTGAACGGGTCCAACGGGTTGTTCACAGCAACATTTCGTCTCCTAGAGATCGGGGTTTCGTTTTTACTAGGTTAGGTTTCGCTATTCAAAAGGGGGTAGCGGCGCAGCTTGTTGCCCGCTTACCGGCTATCTTGGTGTAATTTGTTTGGCCTTATATATAATATATATATAAAAAAATAACTTATTACAAAAAAAAAAAATTAAAAAAGAGAAAAAGAGTGGAAAAGGGTATGATCTATGTTTTGAAACTTTAACTTTGTGGTTGAGTTGTGTGTCTACCAAATGTAAATCTAAAAGCCCAACTCAAAACCACTCTTTAAGTCATCCAATAGTTTATATGATCTATGTTTTGAAACTTTAACTTTGTGGTTGAGTCTACTACTACTTTATGAATGTGTTTGTTTTATTTCGCAATAAAACTTTCTTGTATTCATATATTGTTAGCTGTAAATTAGTTGTGATGTTCGAAAGTTGAAACACAAGCATAAATATAAATTAGGAAAAAAAAATTACTTAAGTACAATTTGGTTAGATTTGGTTTATTTGGTTTCGAACCGAAACCAAACCGAATTGAATTTGGTTTGGTTTGGATCGGTTTGCATATTCCTTATTTGGTTTGGTTTTTGGTTTGGGCTACAAAATTTTGAAAACCGAATAAACCGAACCGAATAAACTAAATAAACCATAAACCAAACCGATGAACACCCCTACTAATTAGCCTAGTGACATCTTGGTGGTGTGATAAGGCTTATGACCATTAGGTCATGAGTTCGATTTCTACAAGGGGTTTTTTTCCAAATTTATTGGGTTTACTCCTGAATTGGTGTATAGGCATCATTGCCTAGTGGAGACGAATATAATCGGGTGGTTTCGCTAGTGGCACGAGGATACTCTAGTGGTCCGTCAGTGATCCAAATTTGTCTTTCAAAAAAATATGTTGGAACCACTCATATTTATTGTAATGTTGGTGGATCTGACGGTGTTTATGTGGTCGGTGTCTTGGGTGGTGTTGTTGCTCTTTCTTCCATGTCATGGGTGTCTTAGACGCGTGGTATGATTTCATTGAACCTAAATATGGTCGGGCAGTCGTAAACATGAACTTCGCCATCCATATTCGAGGGATATTTTGTGGCAACGAAAGGTTAAAGAGATGTATACTCAGTGAAAAGGGACATGCTTGGGATTTCCCTTTCTCAATAGGTGTTTAGTGCTCACCTAGGAAGATACCACCCGTCGCTACACCAGCAACCCGATAACGCCTAGCCGGAACCTTGGGGAACTCGTTCGGGTACCACTCATATATATATCTACAACACACACACACACACAAATCCTACCTAATACACCGTAGACGATGTTATCGATCAGGTAGGGGGTACGTGATCACCTCACCCGATGGTGCTCCGACCCCCCTAACACAATGTATAAAAATCTCAGTAAATACGTAAATTTTATTTTTATATAGCAATATCATACTCATATTAAATATAAAAAAACATTTGTTATTATAGTGAATTTTTTAAATATCGTATAAAAAAATTATGGAGGTTTTTGAATGAAAGGGGAATTGCATACGATAGGTTGGCATATGAGAAGTTGAGTAGCTTCCTTTTACCTCGACTCATTTGTCATCTTCCCTTGGTCCTCACTTAAACACATGTCATTCTTTAGTGGTTTTCTACCCTTGTCATATTTTCTTCACTTTGTACCATATCTATACTCTATAAATTATTACTATTTATCACAAAAAGATTTTAGCAATGACCATATATTCATCTATTATAACGTTATGCTAGTATTATTTTAATTTTAAGATAATTCTATTTAATTATTTTGACAGTGATATATGTTTTGTTTGATAAGAATTGAACAAATTTACAACCATATAGGATATTTAAAAATTTTAAGCCTGTATATAGTATTGAAAGGAGTCGATAATAATATTATATATATTTTTATTTGTTATTGATAGGAGTTGATAATAATATCATATATATTTTTATTTGTTAATTGAGACACCAGTACCTTATAATGGAATTGGTGAAAATATTTTTCTTTCTTTTTTTACTTTCATTGTGTCTTTTCTTTTCATTCTTTAATTTCACAATCTATGATTCTTAACAATTGGGGTTTTGATCTTACTATCTTTTTATTCATATCAAAATTATTAAAATCATTTGCTAGACAAAAGCTTTCAAGTGAAATGAAGTTGAAAATAGTTATATAAATGTAAAAAACAAATCTATCATCATCTAACATTTTTCCCATTACCTATAATCGATGTATGAGTGTCATGCAAACTTATTATCGTAAAAACTAAGAACGTGCATAAAAAAGAACATCTTGCGTAGCAGATCGAGTCATGTGACTTGATGGTGATGGACTGGTGACCTTCAAGTTGACGGCGTGAGCTAATGGTAGGTGAACGTAAGTAAATTTCGTTCTAGAATATAAAATAATGATAATAACATAGCAACCATAGACTAGAACGACTAATATCATCGTAAATATAATATAAAGCATAAACTTTAGTAAACCATTAGACAACAAACATATTAAAGTTATGTGTCAAAACAAAATTGAAGAATGAGTTAAAAAATTTGAATCGCACAATTGTATTGACAACCTAACTTCCCATTGTTTTCATGTTCAAATAAAGGAAAACTCAGTATAGATCCTAAGGTTAACCACACTTCTTCAACTTCATAGGCTCATATATGCTTTATGAAAAAGATGGAGAGTGGGTGGGTGGGTTTGTGAACTAGAAACCTAATAGAAAAGGTTAAGCAACATATTGTTAAAAACTATATTTGTAAAGTTTGAAGCTATACGTAAGTTGATTGAGGGGTGGTTTGTATGAGAGTTGAAATTAGGATAGAAAAATACATGAGTTTACATAGTTAATTTAAATTAGGAGATAACTTCCTCTTCAATATATATTGATTTTAATTTCGTTCATGTTTAGTCATACCTAACATGCTATCGACATGATATATGACAATCCAATTTTTTTCAAATAATACTATAACTATTCTCTTGTCATATCGGTCACTCAACTTCACAAAAGTCGTGAATCCTCGAGAACCATAGTCCCAACTCCCACTGGCCGTTGTCATGGTAGCCTGTGTAGGAGATGAGTCACGATTTTATTAAAATTATATTAACAAAATAATAAAGATACTCTCGTCATACATTTGGGAAATTGTAGTATATGAACCGGGTACAAATACAAACGATATATATATATATATATATATGGTGGGAGTTGGCTACAAAGTCTATTTTTCTTACAAAGTGTAAAAAGTCATAAAACACCATAATGTCAACCATAAAACATACTTAAAACCCCCCAAATAACAAAGTGAAGATCACTAAACGCCATATTTGTGGGTTTTGTGTTGTGTTTTGGATGATAAGACTTTGATTATCGAATGACTAACATTAGTGTGTTTTATGTTGATTATCCTGTTGTGTTTTATATTCATAGTTCTAGGATGGTGTGTTTGAAGTTTTTATGGATTGTTAGGGTTTGGATATTGTGTTTTAGTGATCTTCACTCTGTTATTTGTGAGTTTTAAGTGTGTTTTGTGGCTGCAAATTGTGATGTTTTATGACTTTGTACACTTTGTAGGAAAAATGAACTTTGTATATATATATATATATATATACACATAAGGCGGGTTCTAGAGTGAACACTAGTGTATTTATAAACTGGGTGAACAAATCCTGGCCATTAATTTACATCATCAAATCGTAAAATACACTAGTATATTTTCATCATCAAATCCTGATCAAATTCTAGCCATTGATTTACACTTGTGTATTGATAACCAAGGGCTAGGATTAATTGAAAAGTTACTTATTAAATTATTGTCACAATAGTAGTTGTGATGTCTCTTGCAATCTCGTTTTCGTCTCACTCCGATGTTTTCGCCATCAGTTGAGGTGTGACAACATATGTTGAGGAATTATAGAAAGTACAAAGAGGAGTACTCTCTTCTCGATCCACCATATTCGCATTCTAATCTATTCCACAAATTCTAACACTACAATTTTACCTAGTGTAACCTTGGGCATGTGAGTCATCTCTGGCACTACAGACTACTTCCGCTGTTGTACCCTGGGAGACAGACGTGTTGTCTAAGTGCGGCGTGAAATTTGTTTAAAGTGACCCGTGTTGGACACGAATCCTCAGCCACAACCGTCAACATTAGTTTGTTCAATCTTGCAGCTAAGAATGATTATACAAGAAGATGTGGTTCAAGTTCTCGTTAAAGACGAAGTGAACCATACAAGAAGACGCAACACAAGTTCTTATCGAAGAAAACGGTTTGAATTACTTTATTTACATAAAATTGTGTGTGTGTGTGTATATATAGGGTTAGGTTCATTTGTGAACAACCCTCTTAATAGTGTACAATACATGGAAGCAAATTACGACAAATTGAAATCTAACAACTTAACAATAAAACATAGAATTAAACTAGGTGTGTTTCTAGCCATCCTACTAGATTCTTTCAACACATCATCATCACAAACCTGCAATATATATTAAAGTAACATGTCAACACAAAATGCATTGTTGAGCATACAAGTTTAGTGTACTAGTATATGTATAATGGAATTTAACGAGATCTACATGGCAACAACGTATATTAAGGCATAAACATAACATGAACTAGCATGCATCACATAAGTGTCAACCCAAAGATTCCACTAGCCTAATCATGTCGTCGCAACGATAAGACCGTTTGTATGATTGTATTACTTAACATAGACCCATCAACGGGCGGTGTGCTACTCACATAGCGCTATACATGTTAAGGTAGGCTTGTACGAAGTTAATGACAAAGTATAGTGCAAGAATGGCTTCTAGCATGCATGTATTCCTAAAGTATAAACGTATAAAGCATGTATATTGGATTCGTTTGTAAGAATAATGCATTTGCATATGTGTGTTTGTGTGAGTTTTAATATGGTAATATATATTGCATCAAGAAGTATGAAAACGAAAAGGGGGTCATGTATACTCATGGTTTGCAAAAGTTTCAAAAATCGCTACTTTTAATAGCAAAAAAAAATAAAAAATAAAATTTTTTGCTACTAAAAGTAGCGATTTTAATGTAAAAAATATTTAAAAAAATTGTGTGTTTTTTGATTTTTTTTTTATTTTTTTAGATTTTTTGGGGGTTTAGTTTTTAGCATTTTAGCTTGGGGGTGGGGGGGTTAGGTTTTTTTTTTTTTTTGGGGGTGGGGGTTAAGTTTTTTAAGGTTTTTTTTAGGTATTTTTGGTTGTGTTCGCATTGGTTCTCGCGGTTCTCGCAATAAAGGTGATTCTCGCATGAACCTTACCCTATATTTATATATATACTAGAAGGGTGTTCGTATAATGTAGCGGGAAATACACACACAATCAGGGTGTGTATGGTTTGGTCAGTTCGACTATTACTCTCAACCGAAGCCAAAATTGAATATATTGGTTAGGTTAGATTCATGATTTTTGGTTCGGTTCATTTAATTTCGGTTAATAGCCAAAACTAAATTGAAATGAAATTGAGGTTTAAATATATGAACTGGAGGTATAATAGCTAGAAATATATGAAAATATGAATGGTTTGGTTCGGTTAATTTTGTTAAACGAGAGTAAAAAAAACACCGATAACCATTTTTGGTTAATTCGGTTTTCGGTTTCGTTTAACGATTCAGTTATTGATCACCCCTAGACTCTGTTAATCACATAATATATCAATATTGAAGAAACACTGGTTTAATTTATCGGAATCAACTGAACCAGGGGGTTTGAATCTGCATAAAAGGGTTAAGTCTTCTCGTTTGATTCAGGGGTGAATGATCTCCTTCTTCGAACAACAACTGCAAAACACACAGCCGTTAGACTCGTCACGGGGAGAATGGGGGTTCTCTCCGTGACCACCCTCCGGCGTGGGAATAAGTATAGGGTTTGATGAAAAAGAAGAAGTAGTAGTAGTAAAGTGAAATGAGAGTAACTTGAAGAGTGATACCTGAATTATCCTTTATTTATAGCCGAAGTTTGGGCGGGAAAGTCTATTGATGAAAAGATGACGGAAAGTAATTTCCGTGAGCGGTTATTTTCTTTCACCGTTAATCACTAACGGGTGTGTGTGCACACGGATCGTGGTTATGATCGATGGTTGGGGGAATACCACGTGGAGAGTGATCAAAAGTGGATCTTCCTTCAATTTGGGTGTTATCATCGTGACTCTGGGGAATGTCCAGGATGATGCCACGTGGCCATTCGGTTATAACCGAATGGTGGTGCACGATGAAGTCTTTCTAGAAGGATACAGCTGTTATCCTGTGTAGCTCTTCTTCATGCTAATTTTGTGGTAACATAGAAGTTACTTTTATCCAAGTCTGGATGTTATTTATGCGGAAGTTTTGTTAGGATTTTATCCTATCCGTTGTATGAAAGCTTGCGCAAGGATATGTAATATCTTTCTTGGTGCGCGGATGTTGGAGATCGCTTTCTTTTTAAGTTCTCTTTTTAGGACCAGTGCACGGCTGCACAAGGTTCTTTTAAAGAGGTTCTTTGTTGGTGAAGTTATGGTATGGTCCTGAACTCCCGTGCAGGGTTTTTGGGACCTTACCCCTTCAAGTCCTCCCAGTCTAGTGTTGCTCTTATGCAAATAAGTGGAGCACTGGACTATAAGAGTTGGGTGGATTTTTTGCTGTGGAGCTTTTAGGCTCGAAAAATGGAAATCTTCTTGGGGAAGATATTCTTGCCCCAGATTCTGATTTTGAAAATCTTGACTTTTGGCAGGTGAAAAGTTGCAGTGATGACGGTTGACGTGTGACGTGTGACAGGCTGTCGCTGTCACTTGTACGTTGCTGATCGTGGCTTTCACGCGCGCTTTGTCACACCCCAACCGATGGCGGAAACAACGGGGCATGGCACTGAGCGAAACAGATTGTCCAGAAGTATCCATAACAATTATCAATACTATTCAATTTAAATAATACGTCCCATACCGTATCTCAAACAGCAAAATAATTATTACAGACAAAAATCCAGGCAAATATTCTGTTCCGACAACTCAGATTTAAATAGACAGCAATTGTTTATCTGCTTCTAGAGTCCCTTAGTTTGACCACTACGGACAACTATTTGTTGGGCTCTAAAGCTTTATTCTAGCTTCAAATTTCTACCAAGTGTGCGTCCTAAGCACCTGTCACATACGTTAAAATTAAGTCAATACATAAAATGTAAAGGTGAGCATACAAGTTTGATAATAGCATATAGAGTTCGAATTCGTTTACGCATAACCAGCACGTACACATAGTGAAATGAAGCACGTTAGTTATCGACATAGATCCATCGATACCAATGACTGCGGGTTGACTGCCCGAGGCAGTTCGCAATACATGATTACCACCGTAATCCATGCAAGTAATTGTCCTTAACAACCCCCGTGTGAACGGGTGCTGAGTCCAAACTATAGTACTATCGTTGCTAAGGCAGGTAGACAGCATTCCATGTGTAAACATAACAAACAAGCATTCATAAGCCACGTATAACATGCATTAACGGTTAGCGTTCAAATAGTATTGAGTAGTGTGATTGTTGTAGTTTGAATATTCGTAACGTATGTAACACCCAAAAGTGCATAAAGCAAAAAGGGATCGAGTATACTCACAGCGGTTAATGGATTGAAGGGAGCGCTTAGCGAGTAAGGTTAGCCTGAATAGATTCGATAGCATAACGATAAGTGACGCGTAAAACGGTACAAAGTGTGAAAGGGTCGGATGGTGGTTCGATCGGATGGTAATCCGATCGGACAGCAATCCGTGCGGATAACAATCCGTTCGGGTGGTCATCCGGTCGGACAGCTTGTCCGGTCGGATGACGATTCGAGTGGATTGTTACTTCCTATAAGAAGGATGTGTTTGTGTATGATGGCTTGACTTTTGAAGTTTTCGTTGTAGCATTTTGAAAGCATTGAAGTATCTCTATCCATCAAGTCGGTCGATCGGATGGTTAGTCGTGCGGATGACAATCCGTTCGGATGGTCATCCGGTCGGACGGCAACTAAGTGGTGAGATTACTTGGTGAAGGCAAGTTCACAGCAGAAGTGTCACTCGATCGGATGTCCCTCCGATTGGGTGGCAACCCTGTTAATGAACATGTTGAAAATTGTTTAAGTCTTTAAAGTCTTAGTATCTCATGATCCGAAGAGTAATCCAGTCAGATGTCGTCCGATCGGATTGCAATTCGTTCAATACTCAAACTTCAGGTACGGTTGTTTAAGTGTGGGTCCCAAAGTGTGATCCGTTCGGATGGCAATCCGTTCGGATGACCTATCCGCTCGGACAGCAGTCCGGTCGGACAGCAGTCCGGTCGGACAGCAGTCCGGTCGGACAGCATTCCGTTCCGGTTGTTCCGTTCGTCCTACACTTGGTCGTTTTGATGGTTTGTCGTTATTTCGAGACGTCTTGACAACGTGTTAACCAACAGAACCCCCATTTTGACCCAGATGACTCAACCGACCAAGAATCACCCTAGTTCGGTTAGTTACCGGCTCGAGATGGTTGTTCTTGTTTAACCCGAAATCGGTGGTCTCGTGGGCAGAATCCAGATCTGGATTAGTATAACACTAAGGATGAGTAGGAGACTAGAACAGAGCCCGATTCCATCGGTTTTGAGTGTATCGAGTGTAAAAGAGTTGAAAGAAAGTTAGAAACCATCTTTCAATCCTTTTTCACCACTCTTGTGTCGAGATCTTTACAAGATCTTTGTGTAACCGGGTGGAAATCGATTAGATCCTAGTTGTTCTTGGTGGATTGAAGTCAAAACATGAAGTTCTTGAAGAACACATGATGACGTCATCCTAGAACACCCGAAATCTAGTGATCTTGCGGTTAAAAGTTAAGATTTAAAAGATAGAAAGGTGTAGGAGTGCGTGTAGATCAAGAAAGTATAAGATTTAGGACGAGATCTTACCTTGATCGAGAGAAATCAAAGAAAAGGTGGGGAGCACGAGCTGTTCGGACAGAGGGTTTCCAAAAGTAGAAAGGATGACAATGACAGGGGTATTTATAGGATTCCAAAAGAGGAAAGGGCTGTCCGATCGGATGGCACACCGCTCGGATGACTTATCCGGTCGGATGACATTCCGGTCGGATGGCACCTGGCCTGTGGCATTGTGGCTATCCGGTCGGATGGCTATCCGGCCGGATGGCACTTGGTTCGAATGTTTGACGCGACGATTTTTGCTGAGTCGATTTCGATTGCGAGCGGTTCGATACGATAGGGTTTCCTAGTCAAATTACTTTCAGTCCCAATCACTAATTATCATAGTTCGATTGTGATTCGAGTTCGAGTTCGATTTCGAGTTTCGATTGCGTTTCGATTGATTAACACAACATAAATAAGCATGCACAGATAACACGTAAGGCACACACACACGTATAACAACAAGTAAAATACGCAGCTCGAGTTGCGATTCGTTGTCGATTCGATTAGCATAGTTTGATTATTGATTAATTAACTTTATCGCATTGTTACTTCCTATAGTTCACAGTCGTGGGTCGTTTGAATAACACGTCGATGGCTTGTAATTAACAACACTTACTCCACATAATACAAATAAAATAAAGAAATTTCTATAAGTCAAATACGTATCATCGATCGTTGACTTTGACCTTGACTTGTGAAAACACGGGGTGTTACAGCCTCCCCTTGTTTAGGGAATTTCGTCCCGAAATTAGGCTGGAAGCTGTACAATGCCGTGATTCACGCTTGAGAACTTTCTCTTTCTAGACTTTCTCTTTAAACAACTGCGGGTACTTAGCCTTCATGTCGCTTTCGAGTTCCCAAGTGAACTCTGCGCCTCGTTTGCCTTCCCATCGGACTTTCACAATAGGAATGCGTGAGCGTCTGAGCTGCTTGGTTTGGCGATCCATGATTTCGACAGGCTTTTCCACGAATTGTAATGTTTCGTTCACTTGCAGATCATCGAGAGAAACGTGTAAATCGTGGTCTGCTAGGCATTTTAGGAGGTTTGACACGTGGAAACTCGGGTGGACGTTACTAAGTTCCTCCGGTAGTTCGAGTTTGTAGGCGACTTTTCCGATCCTTTCCAGAATCTTAAAAGGTCCAACATATCGAGGCACGAGCTTTCCTTTCTTGCCGAATCGGACCACACCCTTCCAAGGTGATACCTTTAGGAGTACGTAGTCACCAACGTAAAATTCAAGGGGCTTGCGTCGTTTATTGGCATAACTTTTCTGTCGATTCCGAGCTTTCACCAGGTTGTTTCGAATTTGGAAAATTCTGTCTGTCGTTTCTTGTAATAGCTCAGGACCGATTAATTGCGAATGACCGATCTCGTGCCACACAATAGGCGATCGACATCTTCTTCCGTATAATGCCTCGAAAGGTGCCATTTGGATGCTAGAATGATAGCTGTTGTTATACGAGAATTTGACTAACGGCAGGTATTTATCCTAATTACCACCGAAGTCTATTGTAAGGACTCTCAAAATTGTCCTAAAAATACCCGTAAGTATCAACACGTACCCCTGAAACCCTAAACTATATTAAAAATCAAGAAAAACAAAACTTTGGGTCTCAGGCGGGCCGCGTAAAAGACAAGCCCTGTCTTACGCGGGCCGCGTCAATACTAAGTTGACCGGATAAGTGTTCCGGATCCACGTATCAACCACCTGGCCAACCTATGCATGACCATGCAAACCTATACGTATACTAGGCGGCCACGCGGGCCGCGTAAAGTACAAGGGGTGGTTTACGCGGGCCGCGACGGGCCTTAATTTTAGCTATAAATAGCTTAGCTCAGGGGCTTTCATTCTGTGTCGAAACAAACTTTCAAAAACGAAGTTACAATACTCTGAAGTCGAAAATACTTTCAATATTAGCGAGGCGCAGCTCCGATACCAGGTATTAACTCGATCGCTGCTATGATTCAATGTCCGATCGATTAAACTATCCAATGGATGTTTAAGTGCTGCCCACATTAGGGTTTATGCTTTGTCATTCGTCGTTAATTCGATGGATGTTTAAGTATCGCACTTTGTCATTCGCTGTGAAGGTTAATCTCGTGAGTTATCGTAAATGCTGTATTAGTTACTAACCGAGTTCGTGTGCATGTTATTAAATTTAGGTTAAAAGGCTAATCAGTAGGCTAAGCTCTGCTCATATAAATCTGCAATGTGAGTCATTCTCTTTTTATCAAAGTGCTTTATAAATTCTTAAATATTTTCAAAGTTATAAATTACAGGGATTAAGTCTTTGTAATCACCAAATTACAGCCGGTATGTGGGGTTTTGTATACATTACTTGATAACCGTCACCATTGGACAACGGGGTAGCCAAGGGGTGATATAACCATAGTCACAGACACCATTGGACTCAGAGGTTACCGATGGATGTTCGAGTGACAAATACTGTGGGTAGTTGGTTGATATCAGGAAACATTGTAATCGCTCTTAATACTGTAAATTATAACAAACGAGTCGTTTTAGTAAAAAGAATGATTCACCAGTATTTCCCGCTGACAAAACCTTTTTCAAACATGTTTCAGGTGATCTGTTGTGATCCAGGAAAAGTGCCGCGAAGCACTACAAAGCTTAAGGAAGTGGCTCAGTATAAAATAAAGAAACATGTTTTGGAAAATAAAGATTTCTCAGTGAAATCATATGATTGTAAATTACCGAGGTTTTATTCCTAGTTGTGAAATAAAATAATTGGGAAATTTGCAGTTTTAAAAAGGTCCTGGTAAAATCTTCCGCTGTTAAATAAATACCACGGGAATTTCTGTCCCGCGGCTCCTGAAACGGGTCAAACCGGGTCGGGGACCGTGACAGAAAAAGGTGGTATCAGAGCCATTGATTTAAGCCAATTAAGTATCTAGAAAATACTTAATTTTTATTGATTGCCATTTTGTGATTATATGTGTTTTATTATTTGAATATTTGTGTACAGCATGGGTAAGCAAAAGCTTTCAAATATCTATCTTAAATTAGATAGGTCATCAAACGAGAAGGGAAGTTCATCCCAAACAAATTCCTCAAAACATTATGCAAATCCTGAAGAAGGAATATTTGTCCGAAAGGCACAATATGAGGAACCACTTTCTTCTAATAAAAGAAGTTTGATTATTAGGAAAAGTCAAGAGAAACTAAAGAAATCAAAAGAAAAGAGAATTAATCAGAAAACCCAAGAACTAGGCAATAACACACCATGGGAAGACAAGTTAGATGAAAAATGGGCAGATCTTTATATGCTAGCTACTGTAGCAGTAAATGCAAATCTTTAAATATACCTGATTCAAGTTTTTAGCACCTTATCACCTACAAGCCAGAACCCTTATCCAGTAAAATAAATAAGTTTACAGTAAACCCTGGTGTGTTTTAATTTTCAGTTGTCTTTTAATTAGTCACACGATATGAAATAATATTTAAAGGTTATTTATGAAATTTTGTTATAAAATTTTAACTTAGCAATTTTTGTGTATTTTGCATATATAAAACAGCATGAATGACTTGTCTGAAGCCCTTCAGAATTTAAATCTCTATCCAGTGAAAATAGAGGTTTCCAGAGATTTTAATAGGTACATACTCGATATAGAAGAACCTGTGGAATTCAACGCTCCACCTCCGGAGAAACCCAAGCCTAAGAAAAGGAGAAGATTTGTGGGATGGAGGCGTGTGCGTAGAAACCCGCGACTAGAAAGATTCCTAAAATAGAAAATCCCTTAGACAAAGGAAAGGGGATTGAAGTCGGGGAAGATTCTAGGCAGATGGAAATGCAGTTTGAGGAATATTCTAGGCAAATGGAAATGGAGTTTGGGAAAGGTTCTAAGCAGACAAAAATAGAAATTGGAGAAAGCTCTCGACAAATCGAGGAGTTACCATTTCAGGATGAATTAGATCGTGCATTGGCGAGCTGTGATGTCGTCAGGCCTATCAATAATAATCTTTACCCTTATCTTGCTGAAACTCAATTACCAATGAACTTTGAACCAGCAATTCCAGAACCTATAATCCACACCCAACCTCTAGGAATGGATGAGTGGTGGACGAATGATTGGCAGTTCTGTCACACCCCAAATTTCCACGTATTACCGGTGGGCCCGGTAGGGGAGTAACGTGACGTGGTTGGCAACATCATAGTCAAACAACACAATATATAAATGCACAGCGGAAGCAAAAAGGATAAATATATTACAATCCGAAATAGTGTAACATCAAAGTATTACAACGGAAGTAAAGGATCCACAGGCGGATCGAAAATAAAATAACACTGTTCAACAGACTTTAGGCATCTAAGCTTGCGAGACTCTTTAATGATGCTAGGAGTAGCCAGCCGATTCCGATTAGTACCTGCACTTAGCCTTTTTGGAAAATACGTCAGTTTACACTGGTAAATACAATCAACTGACTCATTTTGAAAAGGGTTTAAAAAATGATTGATTTGCATGCACATGGCACAAATAATATTTTATAACTTGGGATGCTTATTTAAATATATAAACTTGTAAAGGATTTACATGTTCCTTATGCGTTCAGTAGCCCGGATCGAGCCGGGTTAAAGATCAATAGACACACCACTTTATTTATGAGACACTGACAGGTGTACGCCTACACCTGAGTGCTAAGGTCGTGGCCATTTCGTGAAATGATGCCAGGGATATCCGGGACAACGGTCATTAACCCCCAAAGGCTTTAAGCAAACAAAACAAATTAAACGGAACATCTCAATACTTTAACCATCATACAATTAAAGATTCAATGTCCGACCAAGCGGTATTTTATATACCGTACCCCAAGCCCGTATAGGGAAATAAGTTAAAAGTATTTACCTGAGCTAAATATAAATTCAATCCCAGCCGTATCAAATCAGCAAGTACAGATAGCTTTTACTGGGCTCCTAAATCTGGAACGAATGTTTTTAATAACCTATTAGAATCCTAACGGGTCTTTAATTAAGTCATGACTTAGACCGGTTAGTTTTCAAAAGGAAGATACGGTTCAAACGCATGATAAGGCGAAGACTGGAATAGAATGTGATTTAGACCCGACAAGTTCGGAGACTTGTATAATATGGGTATATTATACACATTCTGGATTTTGAGATAAAACCGATAAGGTTTGACCCGTTTCGGCTAATTTATGTAAACTAGTTACATAAACCGAACCGAACGCGTATGAAGCGTAACGGGTAACCATAAGAGTCCTAAACAGGTTTCCTAAGTTAACATGCCTTAAATATGTTGTGATATCAGTAGGATACCTTCCATTATGCCCAAAACGAGTTTAATCTCATATTAAGCCCCTTAAGGGTATTTTGGTCATTTTAAAGATTATAAAAGGGATCAATTAAGCTTCTGTGATCCAAGTCTGAATAAATCAGTAAAATAGTTTATTTTAACAGGTTATAACATTTTATTATAAGTCTTATATGCCAAAATAGTTTTAAACCCAAACTATGCGTTTAATACGCGTATAATGTCGTTTTAAGCGATTTACGGGTTAATATAGGATTCTGAGTTTTCTGATCAGTTCAACAGGTTCAAAATACTCCATTTATTATTTGAAATCAGTACCAATTGGATTGGTGTCAAAAGGATTTGTAAAACTCATTTTATGGCAGAAAAGGGCATATTCGGTATTTACCGAATTAAGGCGATAATCCTAGCTTATGATCAGTTTAAAAATAATTAAAAATCTTCAAAAATCCCAAAATATTATATTACATCAGTGGGTAAAAGGTTTGGTGTCAAAAATGGGGTTTAGATAGGCTTTACGCTAATGACGCCGATTAATTACTAAGAAGCGTTATAATTACGTCATTAAGCATAACTCCTAATCTAGACCTCCGACTGATGTGAAAATTTACAGACATGTTTAAAAATCAGTAACTAAGATTATTGTACTTTCACATTTCCAAAATTCTCGTTTTATAGTCATAAGGGCATTACGGTCAATATTTAAGCATTCAACGGAAACGTCGGACAATCGAGGGTTCAAGTGGTATAAACGCAGAGGATTATACAATCATGTAACTAGGTCCTAATGGAAATTTAAGGCATGTCTAAACCTATATAAATCGGGTCAGAATCGAGGTCAAAGCAAAAGTCAAACTTTTGCGTCTTTCGGTTCCGAATCGGTTCAAAACAGAAAGTTTTCGAATCAAACAAGTTTAGACAAGTCCGTACACTTATTACCAAGTTATATGAATGATAAAACAGGTTACACGCCTTCTATATCGCTAATTACATAATTAATGGTTCTGTTGACTTTTTCGGACAACGTTTGACTCGACAAACGACCTAGTTAGGATGGAAATCAGTGGGTGCCCTTTTAAGGGTTTAAAGCCCACATAATTACCAACTTATAACAACTTTCACTTCGACAAAACACTGGACCGTTTGTGTTTTATCGTTAAGTCAAACCGTAGTTACGACGGTTTGATTTTTAGGCTATAAACTAAACAAAACTTGATTAAGAAGGGTCAAGGGTACTTACACAAGTCTAATGGATGATTAGGAAGCTCTTGTGGCTGCTGTTGTGCTCCTCAAATGATCAGAAATGAGTTTGGAAATGAATGTATGAAAGTTGCAACATTATGAGCCTTATCTAGTGACTTTAATCATCTTAGATTGATGCCAAATGGGTCTACAATGTTCAAGGATGATTACAAGTGCCCTATACAGCCTAAATACCAGTATAGGGAAGCCCATGGTATGCCAAAATTCGATCTAAGTCGGTTAACAGACATGCAGGACATCTGTGCATGTTTTCTGATCAGACAAGGCAGTCGCGTAGCGCGACTGCCGGGGGTATTCATGCTCGCGCTACGCGAGCGGGTTGATGACCAGCCCAACAAGTTTTTGTTATTTGCATTTCAGTCCCTGGTCCCCCGAAAGGTCATTTTCTCAATGTTTTCTTGCATTTTAAGACTTTATATTTGACATATGGGGCTTTAGGGCTTATACCATCTTTGTTAAGTCCTCGGGTAACTTTGTGATCACCCGAAAAGCCCTAATTTTCAACATTGTCGAATCTAACCCTCACACACGAATTTTATCATAACTTTTCTCATACGGTAACGAAACTTTGTGAAATTTTTATGGTGCATTCTAGTGAGCATAATTAATCGTTACAAAGCTTCGGGTTTGCTAAAAGGTCACTCAGAGGTATATCTTTAACATGTTGACACATTTAACCCCTGTAGTTTGTAATCTCTCACTTTCTTTCACAATTCGCTTCGTATGATCCATGATCCATTCGTTTAAGGTTATAAACATCATGTAGGGTTATTGCAAAGTATATTCATTCATTGTTGACACTTTGAACCCTTATATTCACATAGTTTCTATGTTTGTCAACTTTAGTCCTTCTAGAGTATTCTTTCACACGTTCAAAGCTTATGACACGTGTCAATACATTATTGGACGTAAATTTTCGAGTTGTTACATCCTCACCCCCTTAAAAGAAATCTCGACCTCGAGATTTACTGAAATGAATGAGGGTACTTTTCTTTCATTGTGGACTTTACCTCCCACGTGTACTCGGGACTTCTACGAGCATCCCATTTGACCTTTACAATCGGTATATGCTTCCTCCGAAGCTTCTTAACCCGTCGATCCTCAATAGACAAAGGTTCTTCAACAAACTTTAAGCTCTCGTCAATGTGCACATCCGTATGCGGTATGACTAGCGATTCATTAGCTAGACATTTCTTTAAGTTACAGATATGGAAGACATTATGAATACCGCGGAGCTCCTTATATAGGTCTTAGCTCATAAGTTATTTGATCTTGATACATTCGATCTCCTTCGAATGATTCTATATTTTCAGGGCTTAACTAGCCTGAGTATTCAACAAATCGGCACACCCTACCCGGGTGATATCTTTTGTTGAACCTTATTCCTTAACAAGAATTTAGGAGGTTTGCCATTTTCATTAATCCTTGATTTTCTGCCGAATACTTACATCTTACTGAAGGTTATGAATCTGCGTGATTTTATTTGTTGTTTCCAATACAACTTTCAGATCCTGATAATTGGATTTACCAATCTATTGTCCTAACAATAGATGTGTAGCATTCCATCTATACAAGGTCTCCCAAGGAGCAGCCTTGATGCTTATATATCAATTATTATAGAAAAGCTTATCTTAAGGTGAGATGTTATTCCAACCATTGCTCAAAATTAATCTTAAGAAATAGCTAATCCTTGCCGTTAGTCGAACAGATCGACGATCCTGGGCAGCTGATGGCAAATTCTTAATCGTTGCCTAATTAGGGTTGCGGTGATAATGCATAAGCAAAATGAACCGTCTTTCATAATTAACTATACCGGATTCCCAGGATATTGAGTTAGGCTATATGAACCCTCTATTTTAAACTTAGTTAATCAGGGTTTCGATTCTTCTAATGATAGTACTAGCCGTTTTGGAGATTTCATAATAACACAGCCTTAAACGGAATTTACACCTTAACTCTACCTGCCTCTCAGGGGTAAACAGGGTAATAATAGGAGAAGATAATCAAGGTACAAGGAGGTTACAGAGATTTTTACAAATCTCAGGCTCCAATTCATCCACCATTGTTTGTGTCAATTAAGTGACACATTTATGTTATGAGTCCAAGAACTCCTTAATCGGGAACATTTACTTGGACAATTCCATTCTGGATATCTCCTTTGAATACCATTAGTTGACTTTAGTACCATATGACCTCTCGGAATATCTTTGTGGTCCCATGCATTAAACCTCCATACTGATCAGGCATGGAAGCAATCTATGGAACTTATTTAGGTACACCAATCTTCATATGGTGCTTTTATCATACCATCTGGTATTCGGAATCGATAGAGATTAAAGATATATCAACTATATATGCTTTCACACTTCCTCTTAGAGAGAGGATACTTCGAAAATTTTATGCCTAAAGGTTTCTGACAAGAACCGAAGAAATGGTTCTTATGATTTGCCTGAAGGTTCTACCTTACACTTAACATCTGGGGTTCTTACAGGGAAAATTTTCTAAAAGTTTGCTAAGTTTATGGTCTTGTGAGAGACTTAACAGCACCCGAAACCACATGTAATTTATAGCAATAAATCACAAATAAGGGTTTATCTGGTGAAATTCCTAATGTGAGCTGTCTCTAATTATTCAACAGGAGGGTTAAACACCTCCATTATTAATCCTTCTAAACTTAGCTGTAAAATCTTAGATAACTTTAGGGCAGTCTCAGCTTTGACTGGTTATTTCTTAATCTATGCAACGTGAGTAGCTGAGGTAGATCCATAATGGATTTTTAAATGAGTAGGTTTTGAAACCTTAGTGTGCCCTCTTATTGCCAATGCTACTCACTAATAATTATGTGATTTAATAGGGTACTATCTCAGCCAATGAATTAAAATTTGCGACATACAGTCGACAGTCTAGAACTGTTATGGCGAGAGTCAGAAATTCTTATTCCGTCTTTTCCCTTTTCGCGAAACGGATGCTAGGTTTTTCTAATAAGGTCCTTAAAACTTGGACCATTCCACAATGTATAAGAGGATCCTTCTTGAGGATTTCATTAATGTCCTTACTAATTAAAAGTATTGCCATCGAATGACTGTGATGTATACCTTACCATGTCCTTTCTAGCGTAACCACTGATATACTTAATGGTTTCTACTTCATCCTTTCTAGTGTTTAGTCAACATAAGCAAGCCAAGAGTAATTAAAACATAGAGATAAAATCTTGGATTCTAATACTTAGTTAACATAAGAAGGATAAGTAGGTGACTTATAGTAAGAAGTAAGGAAGTTATTGTACATGTGCTTATATTAAATAAAAATGGAAATTTCACAAACTAGGCACCTAGCTCGATTGGCTAGGCGCGCGAAAGGGTGTGGCCTAGACCCAGGTTCGATTCCGGGGACGGCCGTTTCCACCATTTTTTTATGTTTAATATTAATTAATCGTACTGATACATATAATTATGAGGGTTGTCTCATAAGGAGTCTTGATAATTAATTGCTTCTTATCACCCACAATATGGGCTTGATTTTCAAGACAAACCATCGATTTTTATTACTATATCGAGTCCTCTTATATTTTAACGGAAAAATAGGACATCGGAAAAATGATTCCTAATGGATATAAAACATCCATCTAATATTGCTGAAGTAGTTTCTGAGGTACTATCGGCCAATTTTACTTCACACTTAACGCTTAGAGTTTTAACAAGTAGATTTAATGATTTACAATATCTATTGTCTACGAGAGACTTATCTGAACCTGAATCAATAATACTCTAGCGTGAGTGTTATTGGTAAAGAAAGTACCTGTTGTGACATTGTTATCCTGAACAGTCTCTTGAGCACCCGTTTGAGAGCTTCCAGCTTTGATCTTTTTAACTTCCTCAAGCTTTTTAGCATATTTAGGGCAGTTGGTCTTAATGTGCCCTCTTTCATTGCAACCATAACAGGTTGCGTCCTCCATCTTCTTGCAGTCCAAGGTCTTATGCCCCTTGGACTTGCATATCCCACATGCAAAAGTTTTCGACCGTGTATGCAAGTTCGATCCATACCTGCACTTCCCGAAGTGCTGTTTCTTGCAGATTTTGCATCTGGGTTTTTCACCCGACTGTTGGTTGTTTTTCAATTCTTTGCATTCTTGGGTCTTGTGATCCATCTCTTTACAGATACCACATCCCCTAATCTGTTCGTATATACATTTACTGAAGTGCCTCTTCTTCCCGCAATTCTTACATTCGGGTTTAGCCTCCTTTGGCTTAGACTGGTTATAGTTTGAACCGGTCTTACCCTTTTTACAACCTTGCTTAGGGGTATTATTGCCCTTTCGCTTGTGATCCCTTAACGCTCGGTTCACGGCTTTGTTTACAGCTGTATCTAACATAGCCTGTAACTCGGCGCCCGATAAATTCAGTCTTGTATCATCATTCCGATTAACTGGATGATTGTGAGCTTCTGAGGAGTCAACCATGGTGAAGCTTTGAAGGCTACAAACCAGTAGTAATATTTGATTTAATTATATTGTGAATTGTCGAATTTGTTGAATAAATAGCCATGGCGTAATTAAACCATATAGGCCAATAGATAGAATTTAATTTATTTGATTATGTTTTGCCTAAGTTTAAATAAACCATCTTTGGCATTTAAGCGGAATATAATCCTTCATATTTATTAGACAGGGGACATAAGTCACGACTGCCAATGTCATACTGACATCTTTTATATATAGCACAAGGGCTTGTTCCAAAGGACTTATGATGGCTCAGAGGCCTTGTCAGTAGGGAAATTTTAAAACATAATCGATAATTCCTTTGGGTCGGAAAATTTCATAGTTCATTGTCTTGACAAGAAGTTATGAAATAAAACTATCTTTTTCATGTATTCATCTTTACCCGTATGTATACATCCCAAATGGATGTTTTGATGCGTACATCATTTTCGACGTCTACCAGCCAAGATTCCTATTAATCATTTACGCTAACTAAGGGATTTGGAAACTACCTATTAAAAGGATGACAAGTGTGATTTTATCGCATCACGGTTGTCGGGAGTGTTAACACATTTTCAGATGTTAACAAGGATCTGAATCTCTTTTTAAACAGATTTTACCATCTTAGCTAGGTCTCCAATGACATTCAAGCTAGGTCAAACCTTTTAAGATTCTCTTATAATAATTATACTGGCAGGTAAGGAATGATATTTATTTTTATTCAGGATTTTTATCACGAATCCTAATTTATAAGTTAGTAATAGCACAAATGGCCTAGTCGCGTAGACAAGTTTAATTTATAAGCCATGATTTCAGAGAATCAAAGCATGAAGGTATACTGGCACAACAGGCCTAGTCACAAGGACATTTATAAATTATAAGCTATGATTTCAGAGAATCAAAGCATGAAGGTTTGAACCTAGTTCATTACCTTTATCTGACAGGGAGTCATTGCTACCACTGTCTTTTGGTTCATATGGAAATGAGCAGGGCCTGTAGGCGCTATATTACCACGTATGGTCAAAATATGATCATCTCAAGGGATGATCTAAACCCATGATTCAGAGATCATTATATTGGGTTAGGAATCTTTTGAAGAATCCAATAATAAGAATGACGTGTGTGATTTTAATGAATCACTTCTGCCAGGAGTGTTAACATATTTTCATATGTTAACTGGGATTTGAATCCTTGAATAGGTCCTACCATCTTGGCCTCGTCATATAGGCTAGGTTTACCTTTAAGATTCATTTTTAATAATAAACGCAGAACAATCCTAACTCAGGATGTTAATAAGGATCTAAATCTAGTTGAGTAACTACCATCTTTGCCCTGTCTCAAAATAATGTGTGGCTAGGTCTTGTCCTTATTAGATTTTGCCATTTTTACTAAATAATGGTAGATCATATAATATAGGAATGATATTTTAAACATAATCGTTCCTTTAAAACTTAAACAAGTATAGGGTTGCCCTAAACGGGACTTCAAAGGAATAATGTTGTCCTCGAAGGGACTAAAAGATAAATATCGTTATAAGGACTTTTAAGGAAACGATCTTTAGCAAAAGGAGTTTCTTCTTTATTTTATTTCTGAATGCTTTCTCCTTGGTTGCACGTTTCATCCTAGCCGTTGTACGAAGGTCAGCAATTTAAGGCTCCGGGTGTGGAGAATTCCTATTACGGCTTCTTCGCTTAGCGACGTATCCAATATATAAAAAAATTTGGAAGCAGAATTTCCAGATGAGGATTGAGAATATTCCTATGTTAAGTCTAGACTCAGAAGGTCAAGGAATGTGCTAATGTGTCATTGAGATTAAACACAAAAAGATAGTGTTTAATTCACTCAATGTTGGCTCTGATACCAACCTGTCACACCCCAAATTTCCACGTATTACCGGTGGGCCCGGTAGGGGAGTAACGTGACGTGGTTGGCAACATCATAGTCAAACAACACAATATATAAATGCACAGCGGAAGCAAAAAGGATAAATATATTACAATCCGAAATAGTGTAACATCAAAGTATTACAACGGAAGTAAAGGATCCACAGGCGGATCGAAAATAAAATAACACTGTTCAACAGACTTTAGGCATCTAAGCTTGCGAGACTCTTTAATGATGCTAGGAGTAGCCAGCCGATTCCGATTAGTACCTGCACTTAGCCTTTTTGGAAAATACGTCAGTTTACACTGGTAAATACAATCAACTGACTCATTTTGAAAAGGGTTTAAAAAATGATTGATTTGCATGCACATGGCACAAATAATATTTTATAACTTGGGATGCTTATTTAAATATATAAACTTGTAAAGGATTTACATGTTCCTTATGCGTTCAGTAGCCCGAATCGAGCCGGGTTAAAGATCAATAGACACACCACTTTATTTATGAGACACTGACAGGTGTACGCCTACACCTGAGTGCTAAGGTCGTGGCCATTTCGTGAAATGATGCCAGGGATATCCGGGACAACGGTCATTAACCCCCAAAGGCTTTAAGCAAACAAAACAAATTAAACGGAACATCTCAATACTTTAACCATCATACAATTAAAGATTCAATGTCCGACCAAGCGGTATTTTATATACCGTACCCCAAGCCCGTATAGGGAAATAAGTTAAAAGTATTTACCTGAGCTAAATATAAATTCAATCCCAGCCGTATCAAATCAGCAAGTACAGATAGCTTTTACTGGGCTCCTAAATCTGGAACGAATGTTTTTAATAACCTATTAGAATCCTAACGGGTCTTTAATTAAGTCATGACTTAGACCGGTTAGTTTTCAAAAGGAAGATACGGTTCAAACGCATGATAAGGCGAAGACTGGAATAGAATGTGATTTAGACCCGACAAGTTCGGAGACTTGTATAATATGGGTATATTATACACATTCTGGATTTTGAGATAAAACCGATAAGGTTTGACCCGTTTCGGCTAATTTATGTAAACTAGTTACATAAACCGAACCGAACGCGTATGAAGCGTAACGGGTAACCATAAGAGTCCTAAACAGGTTTCCTAAGTTAACATGCCTTAAATATGTTGTGATATCAGTAGGATACCTTCCATTATGCCCAAAACGAGTTTAATCTCATATTAAGCCCCTTAGGGGTATTTTGGTCATTTTAAAGATTATAAAAGGGATCAATTAAGCTTCTGTGATCCGAGTCTGAATAAATCAGTAAAATAGTTTATTTTAACAGGTTATAACATTTTATTATAAGTCTTATATGCCAAAATAGTTTTAAACCCAAACTATGCGTTTAATACGCGTATAATGTCGTTTTAAGCGATTTACGGGTTAATATAGGATTCTGAGTTTTCTGATCAGTTCAACAGGTTCAAAATACTCCATTTATTATTTGAAATCATTACCAATTGGATTGGCGACAAAAGGATTTGTAAAACTCATTTTATGGCCGAAAAGGGCATATTCGGTATTTACCGAATTAAGGCGATAATCCTAGCTTATGATCAGTTTAAAAATAATTAAAAATCTTCAAAAATCCCAAAATATTATATTACATCATTGGGTAAAAGGTTTGGTGTCAAAAATGGGGTTTAGATAGGCTTTACGCTAATGACGCCGATTAATTACTAAGAAGCGTTATAATTACGTCATTAAGCATAACTCCTAATCTAGACCTCCGACTGATGTGAAAATTTACAGACATGTTTAAAAATAAGTAACTAAGATTATTGTACTTTCACATTTCCAAAATTCTCGTTTTATAGTCATAAGGGCATTACGGTCAATATTTAAGCATTCAACGGAAACGTCGGACAATCGAGGGTTCAAGTGGTATAAACGCAGAGGATTATACAATCATGTAACTAGGTCCTAATGGAAATTTAAGGCATGTCTAAACCTATATAAATCGGGTCAGAATCGAGGTCAAAGCAAAAGTCAAACTTTTGCGTCTTTCGGTTCCGAATCGGTTCAAAACAGAAAGTTGTCGAATCAAACAAGTTTAGACAAGTCCGTACACTTATTACCAAGTTATATGAATGATAAAACAGGTTACACGCCTTCTATATCGCTAATTACATAATTAATGGTTCTGTTGACTTTTTCGGACAACGTTTGACTCGACAAACGACCTAGTTAGGATGGAAATCAGTGGGTACCCTTTTAAGGGTTTAAAGCCCACATAATTACCAACTTATAACAACTTTCACTTCGACAAAACACTGGACCGTTTGTGTTTTATCGTTAAGTCAAACCGTAGTTACGACGGTTTGATTTTTAGGCTATAAACTAAACAAAACTTGATTAAGAAGGGTCAAGGGTACTTACACAAGTCTAATGGATGATTAGGAAGCTCTTGTGGCTGCTGTTGTGCTCCTCAAATGATCAGAAATGAGTTTGGAAATGAATGTATGAAAGTTGCAACATTATGAGCCTTATCTAGTGACTTTAATCATCTTAGATTGATGCCAAATGGGTCTACAATGTTCAAGGATGATTACAAGTGCCCTATACAGCCTAAATACCAGTATAGGGAAGCCCATGGTATGCCAAAATTCGATCTAAGTCGGTTAACAGACATGCAGGACATCTGTGCATGTTTTCTGATCAGACAAGGCAGTCGCATAGCGCGACTGCCGGGGGTATTCATGCTCGCGCTACGCGAGCGGGTTGATGACCAGCCCAACAAGTTTTTGTTATTTGCATTTCAGTCCCTGGTCCCCCGAAAGGTCGTTTTCTCAATGTTTTCTTGCATTTTAAGACTTTATATTTGACATATGGGGCTTTAGGGCTTATACCATCTTTGTTAAGTCCTCGGGTAACTTTGTGATCACCCGAAAAGCCCTAATTTTCAACATTGTCGAATCTAACCCTCACACACGAATTTTATCATAACTTTCTCATACGGTAACGAAACTTGGTGAAATTTTTATGGTGCATTCTAGTGAGCATAATTAATCGTTACAAAGCTTCGGGTTTGCTAAAAGGTCAATCAGAGGTATATCTTTAACATGTTGACACATTTAACCCCTGTAGTTTGTAATCTCTCACTTTCTTTCACAATTCGCTTCGTATGATCCATGATCCATTCGTTTAAGGTTATAAACATCATGTAGGGTTATTGCAAAGTATATTCATTCATTGTTGACACTTTGAACCCTTATATTCACATAGTTTCTATGTTTGTCAACTTTAGTCCTTCTAGAGTATTCTTTCACACGTTCAAAGCTTATGACACGTGTCAATACATTATTGGACGTAAATTTTCGAGTTGTTACAAGTTCCAAAACCATCTCAATAGTCCTTATTCATTTCTCCCTCAGTTCGACCCAGAACCTATACCAAACCCACCAATGAGCAATGAAAATTTAGCTGAACTCCGCCACTTTGGCGAGGAGCTGGTGGATGCAGGAAATAGGATCAGGGAAGTAGGAGAACAGATCTCCTGGAAATACGACGAGAGGGAACGTCGTTACTAAAATACCAACTAACGAAGGATAGTGGGTTGTGAAACTGTGGTTGTATAATAAATATTAATCTTGTGAAATAACCTAAAATAAAACTTTGTAAAATAATGGTATGTATTGAAGCATATTATATAAAAATGGGAATCGAGAAATCGATAGTTTTGGTTATATATTGTGAAATTTGTATGATTGTTTTGTGTATAATTGTTATTTATTCGATACTAATAAATTATATATATTAATTATCAGATGGAAAACGCTAATAATGAACCAGTTAACGAAGTAAACCAATCTGAGCAACATCAGTAGAATCAATTTATGACTAGACAAGATATAGAAAATATCATTGCTCAAGGAATAGCCAATGCTATTCCAGCAATACTTGTTGCTACCCAGAAACCTGTTGAACCTCAACAAATCGTTCCTAGGAAACGTATTTCTGAAGATAACTTCAGTAATAGCATAAACGGAGGCGGTAATCATACCAATCACGATAATGATTCACGGCAGGCTCCGATCCCTAAGAAAATGAAAGCTGCAACACCTGGTTGCACTTACAAAGAATTTCTTGCTTGTAAACCCACTGAATTTGCAGGCAATGAAAGAGCAACTGCGGCACTGCGTTGGTTAGAGAAAACCGAGGCAGTGATTACAATAAGTAAATGTGACAAGGACGACAAGGTCATGTACGCGTCAAATCTGTTTAAAGATGGGGCACTAGAATGGTGGAATACAGTACTTCAAGCCAAAGGAAGAAATAGAGCCTATGCCATGAACTGGGAAGAATTTAAGAGTCTTGTAGAAAGAAAATTATGTCCCGAATATGAAAAAGATCAAATGTCAAATAAGTTCCTAAACCATCGAATGATGGGTATAGACTGTCGAGGGTATACTTCGACATTCTTTGAATATGCTAGGGTGGTACCAACACTGGCTTCGCCAGAACCGGTACTCATTTCTCGCTATATTTGGGGATTAATTAGCGAAATTCGTAACATCGTTAAAGTTGCGAGACCTCGTACTATTGACGATGCCGTGGAATTAGCTAACACCCTAACTGATGAACTAGTACGAACAAGAGATGAAAACAGGAAAAAGGAACTGGCTCAGATGATTACCCAAGGAGTTCGTACGGGTAATAATAGCAGCTTCAAGAGAATAGGAACAGGGCAATCTTCAACTCCGCCGTTCTGCAGGAATTGCAGAAAGAAACATTATGGAAGATGTAATGTGACCTGCAACTTTTGCAAAGCCATAGGACATCGTGAAGAAGACTGCAGAAAGAAAACAAGAATCTGCTTTAACTGTGGCGAAGCAGGACATTTCAAAACAGAATGTCCTAAATTGGTCAAACTAGCAGACAACAAAGCCAAAACGACTGATGGAGCTACTAAAAAGAATATCAGAGCATTCCAGCTAACCACTCAAGAAGCAGAACTCATTCCGGATGTGATAGCTGGTACATTCTTAGTTCACAACATTTACGCAAAAGTATTATTTGACTCTGGTGCAAACCAAAGTTTTATCAATACTTCATTTTGCCAAGCTCTTAATTTACCATTAACCAACCTTAAGCAAATTTTTACAGTCGAAACGGCAGATGGGAATTCAGTTAGTATAGATAAGGTTTTGCAAAAAGAAAATATAGAACTTTCAGGTCATAAATTTCATGCAAACCTATTGCCAATGAATTTAGCTGGGTTCGATGTTGTGTTAGGAATGGATTGGTTAGTAGCCAACCATGCTCGAATCCTTTGTGATAAGAATTCCATAGAAATTCAGGCACCCACCGGAGAAATAATTATGATTACAGGGGATAAACCACGTAAACCCATGAAGTTCATATCAGTAATGAAAGTTGCTAGTTATGAACGAAAGCAAGGAATAGTATATATGATTTCAGTAATCATTAATACTAAGGGTAAAGAACTTAAGGAGATTCCTGTAGTCTCAGAATACTCAGATGTATTCCCAGAAGAGTTACCAGGATTACCACCCGACAGGGAAGTAGAATTTAGGATTCATCTAATTCCTGGAACTACACCGATAGCTAAGGCACCTTATCGGTTAGCACCCACAGAAATGTTAGAACTGAAAAAGAAATTAGATGAATTACTAAGTAAAGGTTTCATACAACCTAGTTCATCCCCGTGGGGAGCACCAGTGTTGTTTGTAAAGAAGAAGGATGGTTCGATGAGAATGTGTATTGATTATAGAGAATTGAATATGGTTACAATTAAGAATCGATACCCATTACCTAGGATTGAAGATCTTTTCGATCAACTTCAAGGAGCTAGATACTTTACTAAGATCGACTTACGTTCCGGATATCATCAGTTGAAGGTACAAGAAGAAGACATACCTAAAACTGCTTTCAGAACTAGGTATGGTCATTACGAGTTTACAGTCATGCCCTTCGGTTTAACGAATGCACCTGCAGCATTCATGGACATGATGAATAGGATCTGTAAACCGTACTTGGATAAATTTGTAATTGTTTTTATCGACGATATACTTATTTATTCCAAAAATTAGGACGAACATTGTCAGCACTTGCATGCACACTTAACTTTGTTAAGAAAAGAAAAGTTTTACGCCAAATTCTCGAAGTGTGAATTTTGGCTACAAGAAGTGCAATTCTTAGGTCATATGGTGAATCACGAAGGCATTCATGTAGATCCTGCTAAGATAGAGGCAATTACCAAATTGAAGGTTCCGCAATCCGCAATGGAAATTAGAAGTTTTATAGGTTTAGCCGGATACTATAGACGGTTTATTAAGGATTTTTCCAAAATAGCTGTACCATTAACTAAGCTAACCTGTAAAGCAGTTAAGTTTGAATGGGGGACCTAAGCAAGAAGAAGCTTTTAGGATTCTAAAGCAAAAATTAACAAAAGCTCCAATCGTAGCTTTACCAGAAGGGACTGAAGATTTTGAAGTTTACTGTGATGCTTCAAAACTAGGATTAGGATGTGTGCTAATGCAACGCAAAAAGGTAATTGCGTATGCTTCAAGACAATTGAAAAAGCACGAAGAAAACTATACAACTCATGACTTAGAATTAGGCGCCATAATTTTTGCCCTTAAGATTTGGAGACATTATCTGTATGGAAGTAAATTTACTGTCTATACGGATCATAAAAGTTTAAGATATATATTTGGGCAAAAAGAGTTAAACATGAGGCAAAGGAGATGGATGGAAATCCTAAGTGACTACGACTGTGATATTCAGTATCACGAAGGAAAGACAAATGTAGTTGCAGATACCTTAAGTCGTAAGTATCATGAGAAACAAAGACGGGTTCGTGCTCTTAGATTAAATCTACAATTAGATTTAATGGAACAATTGAAGAATGTTCAAGCTACAACAATCAAAGATGATGATGAAATGAAAGGACGAATAAAAGAGTTAGAGCAAGGAGCTGATGGAATTTGGAGATTCCACCAAAGCAGAATTTGGGTACCTAAACAGGGAGAATTAAGAAATAAAATTTTAGAAGAAGCCCATAAATCTAGGTATACCATGCACCCTGGAAACAATAAGATGTACCAAGATTTAAGAAACAACTTTTGGTGGATAGGAATGAAAAAGGACATAGCTCAATATGTTTCTAAATGTCTTACTTGTTCACAAGTAAAGGCCGAACACCAGAAGCCTTCAGGTCTACTACAACAATTAGAAATGCCTGAATGGAAGTGGGAACTAATAACAATGGATTTTGTTACTAAGTTACCCAAAACCAGAAAAGGTAATGATGCGATTTGGGTAATTGTGGATCGATTAACCAAATCAGCTCACTTTCTACCTTTGAAAGAAACCTTTAGCATGGAAAAGTTGGCAAAGTTGTATGTAGAAGAAGTAGTATCCTTACATGGAGTTCCACTCTCCATTGTTTCGGATAGGGATAGTCGTTTCACTTCCCATTTCTGGACTAGTTTCCAAGAAGCAGTGGGAACTCGATTAAATTTAAGCACTGCATATCATCCGAAGACAGACGGACAAAGTGAAAGAACAATCCAAACTCTGGAAGACATGCTCAGAGCATGTGTGATAGATTTTGGTGGAAATTGGGACGACCATTTACCTTTGATTGAATTCTCCTATAACAATAGTTATTATTCAAGCATCGAAACTTCCCCATTCGAAGCACTGTATGGACGAAAGTGCAGAACTCCAGTTTGTTGGGCAGAAATAGGAGAAAGTCAATTGTCAGGTCCTGAAATAGTGCAAGAGACGACCGACAAAATTTCCCAAATCAAGGAAAGACTGAAGACTGCTCGAGATCGTCAAAAGAGTTATGCGGACAATAGACGGAAACCGTTGGAATTTCAAGTAGGAGACAAAGTACTATTGAAAGTTTCTCCTTGGAAAGGAGTAGTTCGATTCGGTAAGAAAGGAAAGCTAAGTCCAAGATACGTAGGACCATTTTCAGTGATCCAACGTATAGGACCAGTGGCTTATCGTTTACAACTACCAGAAGAGTTAGCTGGAGTACATGATGTATTTCATGTATCCAACCTCAAGAAATGTCTATCAGACGAATCTTTGGTAGTACCTCTCCAAGATATAGAGGTAAACGATAAGTTAAAATTTGTTGAGAAACCTCTTCAAATAGAAGACAGAAAGGTGAAGTTTCTCAAACACAAACGGTTAGTACATGTCAAGGTTAAGTGGGATTCAAAGAGAGGACCTGAATACACTTGGGAGCTGGAATCGGAGATGAAGCGAAAGTATCCTCACTTATTCCAATGAATCTCGAGGACGAGATTTAAAATAAGGTGGGGAGGATGTAAGGACTCTCAAAATTGTCCTAAAAATACCCGTAAGTATCAACCCGTACCCCTGAAACCCTAAACTATATTAAAAATCAAGAAAAACAAAACTTTGGGTCTCAGGCGGGCCGCGTAAAAGACAAGCCCTGTCTTACGCGGGCCGCATCAATACTAAGTTGACCGGATAAGTGTTCCGGATCCACGTATCAACCACCTGGACAACCTATGCATGACCATGCAAACCTATACGTAGACTAGGCGGCCACGCGGGCCGCGTAAAGTACAAGGGGTGGTTTACGCGGGCCGCGACAGGCCTTAATTTTAGCTATAAATAGCTTAGCTTAGGGGCTTTCATTCTGTGTCGAAACAAACTTTCAAAAACGAAGTTACAATACTCTGAAGTCGAAAATACTTTCAATATTAGCGAGGCGCTGCTCCGATACCGGGTATTAACTCGATCGCTGCTATGATTCAATGTCCGATCGATTAAACTATCCAATGGATGTTTAAGTGCTGCCCACATTAGGGTTTATGCTTTCTCATTCGTCGTTAATTCGATGGATGTTTAAGTATCGCACTTTGTCATTCGCTGTGAAGGTTTAATCTCGTGAGTTATCGTAAATGCTGTATTAGTTACTAACCGAGTTTGTGTGCATGTTATTAAATTTAGGTTAAAAGGCTAATCAGTAGGCTAAGCTCTGCTCATATAAATCTGCAATGTGAGTCATTCTCTTTTTATCAAAGTGCTTTATAAATTCTTAAATATTTTCAAAGTTATAAATTACAGGGATTAAGTCTTTGTAATCACCAAATTACAGCCGGTATGTGGGGTTTTGTATACATTACTTGATAACCATCACCATTGGACAACGGGGTAGCCAAGGGGTGATATGACCATAGTCATAGACACCATTGGACTCAGAGGTTACCGATGGATGTTCGAGTGACAAATACTGTGGGTAGTTGGTTGATATCAGGAAACATTGTAATCGCTCTTAATACTGTAAATTATAACAAACGAGTCGTTTTAGTAAAAAGAATGATTCACCAGTATTTCCCGCTGACAAAACCTTTTTCAAACATGTTTCAGGTGATCTGTTGTGATCCAGGAAAAGTGCCGCGAAGCACTACAAAGCTTAAGGAAGTGGCTCGGTATAAAATAAAGAAACATGTTTTGGAAAATAAAGATTTCTCAGTGAAATCATATGATTGTAAATTACCGAGGTTTTATTCCGAGTTGTGAAATAAAATAATTGGGAAATTTGCAGTTTTAAAAAGGTCCTGGTAAAATCTTCCGCTGTTAAATAAATACCACGGGAATTTCTGTCCCGCGGCTCCTGAAACGGGTCAAACCGGGTCGGGGACCGTGACATCTATGACACACGAACGGAGCATGTCTTCAAGAGTACGAATCGTTCTTTCGGTCTGACCGTCGGTTTGAGGGTGGAATGCGGTACTTAGATTAAGCGATGTACCGAGTGCCGTTTGGAACGTTTCCCACAGTCGTGAAGTAAACCGAGCATCACGATCAGAGATGATGTCACGAGGCATCCCATGATTACAAATGATCTTGTCGGTGTAGATTCGGGCTAATCGTTCTACCTTGTAGTCTTCCCGTATTGGCAAAAAGTGAGCTGATTTAGTCAAACGGTCGACCACAACCCAAATGCTGTCGTGACCTGATGACGTGTGCGGTAGCTTGGTTATGAAGTCCATAGTTATACTTTCCCACTTCCACATGGGAATTGGTGGTTGTTCGAGTAAGCCAGAGGGTCTTTGATGTTCAGCCTTAACTCTTGCACAAGTTAGGCATTTTCCAACGTAGAAAGCGATATCCCTTTTCATGCCCGACCACCAGTACTTATAGCGAAGATCCTGGTACATTTTGTTAGCACCCGGATGAATAGAATACCGGGTTTTGTGGGCTTCGTCCATCAAGATCTGTCGCAAATTGGTTGGTTTGGGAATCCAAATTCGGTCCAGAAAGTGGAATATCCCATTCGATTTGCTCACAAGCTGGGCTCCATCGTGGTAGATTCTTTCTTTCTTCAGGGTGCGTTCGTTAAAACACGCGTGTTGAGCTTCGCGGATGAGAGTTTCGAGATCGTGTTGGGCTTGAACGTTACGGGTGCTAAGCAGATAGCTCCGTCTGCTGAGTGCGTCGGCAACAACATTTGCTTTACCTGGGTGGTAACGGATCTCACAGTTGTAATCGTTGAGAAGTTCTACCCATCGGCGTTGACGCATATTAAGTTCCTTCTGATTAAAGAGATGTTGCAGGCTCCTATGATCGGTGAAGATCGTACACATGGTACCATACAGGTAGTGTCGCCAAATCTTTAATGCGAAAACAACTGCGCCTAGCTCGAGATCATGGGTTGTATAGTTCTTCTCGTGGACTTTGAGCTGACGAGATGCGTAAGCTATGACCTTGTCCCGTTGCATGAGAACACAACCAAGACCAAGGTTGGAAGCATCACAATAGACAATGAAATCATTGTTTCCGTCGGGCAATGTGAGAACAGGAGCGTTGCAAAGCATGTGCTTGAGGGTTCGAAAGGCAAACTCTTATTTAGTTCCCCAAACAAAAGGCTTGTCTTTATGCGTGAAAGAGGTGAGCGGCACAGCGATCTTTGAGAATCCTTCGATAAATCGTCGATAATAGCCCGCTAGTCCGAGAAAAGAACGGACTTCAGACGGGTTCTTAGGCGTAACCCAGCTCTTAACGGCTTCAATCTTCGCAGGATCGACGTGAATACCTTGACTATTAACAATGTGACCCAGAAACTGAACTTCCTCCAACCAGAATTCGCACTTTGAGAACTTGGCATAGAGTTGGTTCCCCTGGAGTAACTCGAGAACCAAACGTAGATGTTGCGCGTGTTCGGCCTTCGATTTGGAATAGATCAAGACATCGTCGATGAATACGATGACGAAACGGTCGAGATATGGTTTACACACGCGATTCATAAGGTCCATGAAGACCGCGGGTGGGTTGGTTAGACCAAAAGGCATGACAACGAATTCGTAATGGTCGTAACGAGTGCGAAACGCGGTTTTGGGTATATCCTCCTCTTGTATGCGCAGTTGGTGATAGCCTGAACGTAGGTCGATCTTCGAGAAACACGTAGCACCTTGTAGTTGATCAAACAAGTCGTCGATACGAGGTAGGGGATATCGGTTCTTGATCATTAACTTATTCAATTCCCGATAGTCGATGCACATCCTGAACGACCCATCCTTCTTTTTGACGAAAATGACTGGCGTGCCCCAAGGAGAGGTGCCCGGGCGAATGAAACCTTTCTCAAGTAATTCCTGGAGTTGGTTTGAGAGTTCGCGCATTTCAGACGGCGCAAGTCGATAAGGAGCTTTGGCAATAGGGTTGGCTCCAAGAATGAGGTCGATACGAAAGTCGATATTACGACTTGGCGGTAGTCCGGGAAGATCCTCTGGAAAAACATTAGGAAATTCTTGAACCACAGGAACGTCTTCCACTTCCTTCTTCTCTTTCTTTTCCTTCTCCGCTACTACAATGTTAGCCAAGAAGGCTCTGTATTCCTTGCGGAGATACTTGCTAGCTTGAACACATGACATGAGCTTGAGGCCCTTCGAGGTAGTATCACCGTAAACACACAATAAATCACCATTCGCGAGCGAGAATCAAATCATCTTGTCGAAGCACACAACTTCAGCATGGTTTTCTCGAAGAAAGTCCATGCCTACTCTGACGTCAAAACTTCCGAGTTGCATCAGAATAAGGTCGATTGGGAAGATGTGATTGTTGAGCTCAAGAGTACAATCACGAAGAACAAAATTGGCGGCGACGGTTCTTCTGGTAGCGACTTCAACATCGAATGTCGAGGAGAGTTGGGAGCGTTTATGTCTAAGGAGTTTCTCGAATTCGAACGACACAAAGCAATTATCGGCTCCAGTATCAAACAAGCATGAAGCATAAATACCATTCACAAGGAACGTACCATTGACCACGTTGTTGTCGGCCTGGGCTTGACGCACGTTGATGTTGAAAGTTCTGGCGCGTGCGGCCTGTTGTTGCTGTTGCTGCTGTTGTTGCTGCTGAGGCTGCTGTTGCTGGGGCTCTTGTTTCACGACCCTGTTTGGGAACATGTTGGCGAAATGGTTCGGGTCGCCACATGCGAAGCAGGCTCTGGATTTGACCGCGGGTGCCGGAGCAGCTTGTTGACCCTGAGGGGCGGTGAGTAGAGCTTGATGAGCAGGAGCTTGTCGAATACGGCAGTTGGCAATAAAATGGCCGTATATATTGCAATGAGCACAAAATCGGCAAGCATTGGCAGTCGGGTGGTGGCAGGTACAAGTAGGGCAGAGCGGGTGTGGCCCAGTGTATGCACGCTTTGCAGGCGGTGCATTAGCCACAGGCGCTGCTACTTGACGCTGTTGGGCTGGTACAGCTTGAATCGGTGCAGCAGTGATCGCACAGTTCTTGTTGCTGGAGCTGTTCTTTCTCTTGTTCTTCCTCTTGTTGCTCGATGTGGTGGGTTCTGCAGTTGGTGCGGCGGTAGTAGCTTGATGCAGGTGATTCGGAGTTTTATCCCAGACACCAGCCTTGACCCTCTTGTCGTTGATTTCGGCGGCCAGTAGGTAGGTTTCTTCGATCGTCTTAGTCTTATCCGCTTGCACGAAATATGCGACGCAGTCGGGCAAAGCTCGGATGTATTTTTTGATTGTGATCTCCGGAGTCTTGACTTGATCGGGACCGATTAAGCTGAGCTGCTTGAAACGAGCAGTGGGAGCAGCATTGTCACCTTCGTGCTGATGTATGTGCCAAAATTCATCCTCTAGCTTTTGACGTTCATGAGGAGGGCAGAATTCCTCTAGCATGACTTCCTTGAGTTCGTCCCACGACAGTCCGTAGGCTGCATCGTTCCCTCGCTTGTTCCTCTCGGTCGTCCACCAGTCTAGTGCACGGGACTGGAAAACGCCGGTAGCATTCAGAGTTCGGAGGTCATCGGGGCAACCACTTTGTCGTAGTGTGACCTCAATGGAATCAAACCATTGGAATAGTGCAGTAGGACCTCCCTCGCCAGTGAATTCCTTTGGCCCACACGACTTGAATTGCTTGAAATTGAAGGACTTGGTGGTAGCTTTAGGAGCTTCGGTCCTTGACTCCTCAGATGATTTGCTGGCATTCTTGTAAACGTCACTCACGACCTTTGCTACACTTTTAGCGATGATGGCAGCAAGGCATTTGTCCCTCTTTTCTTGACGAGAAAGTGTGTGATGGGATCCAGATGACATTGTCTGCAGCAGACATCGTCACAGGACTTAACACATCGTATTCGAATCTCACCTCACACATCTACTACTTACTAAAGCTCAGGAACACGCATATTCACGTAAACACATAACACATAGAGCACAAAATCGCATAACACATAAGCACGTAGAGCACATAATCACATAACACCTAAACACGTAAAGTACAGAAGCAAGGAAGCATATACGCATTTAATCACTAGAGGCAGTCAGAAAACAAAAACCTATTATTCAAAGTCTGCGATCGTTCGAGAATAGCGTAGTATAAGCGTTTATCGTAGTATAAAGTCGCCCATAACTCAATGATTTGTTAACGTTTTAGGGGTAGAAATGCAGTGCGAGTCGTGTGTGTGTCGATCGAAGCGAAGGCACAAATCGATTAATTCTTCCAAAATTAAGCACATAAACAGGTAAACGCACATAAAAACACATAAAATCGACGAATTATCAGAGTTAGCAGTAGCGGGCTCAGATTCGAAACTCATAAAAATCGAGAGATAGATTGTCTGCGGCTAGTAGACTTTGACTAACCAAGGCGGTTCAACTATTCACAAGGACTTGTCATTCATGTCTGACCTTCGGAGCTATGCTTTTGCCTCGATTCTTGGGCGTTTTGCACACATCCCGTTAGTCACATCAAGATTTCAGGTCATTGGAGTCCGTCGAGACCTTGGTAAGAGTTTTGTAAAATATGCGGGACAAGTCGTCAAGGTTAGGGTTTCACCCCTGGCTTAACAACTTCGTCCCTGTTTTTGATAAAATGGAGGAGATTATTCATCAAAATATGGGTTTCACCCCTGATTTGGTATAATTTCCACCGCTGAGCAAGCGTTCGTTATAAAAAAAAGAATGAAGAAATCATTAATAAGTTGACAAAACAACATTGATTAAGTAATTTAGTCGGGAGTTTGCAGTTTTCACACCTAATCTCGACTTTATCGCCTATTTATAGTTGAAAATTTGAGTGGAGTGATAGTGTAGCATAAGCGAGAATGGCGAGAAACAAGCTTGTACATAATCCCTACTGGTTGTACTCAAGTCGGTCCGTTGGTTCCTAACTATAGACTCGGTTTCTAAGACATCGACCCGGACTAGGTCGAGTCTTGGCTAATTCCCTATAGTTATGGCTCTGATACCAATCTGTCACACCCCAACCGATGGCGGAAACAACGGGGCATGGCACTGCATAAAAGGGTTAGGTCTTCTCGTTTGATTCAGGGGTGAATGATCTCCTTCTTCGAACAACAACTGCAAAACACACAGCCGTTAGACTCGTCACGGGGAGAATGGGGGTTCTCTCCGTGACCACCCTCCGGCGTGGGAATAAGTATAGGGTTTGATGAAAAAGAAGAAGTAGTAGTAGTAAAGTGAAGTGAGAGTAACTTGAAGAGTGATACCTGAATTATCCTTTATTTATAGCCGAAGTTTGGGCGGGAAAGTCTATTGATGAAAAGATGACGGAAAGTAATTTCTGTGAGCGGTTATTTTCTTTCACCGTTAATCACTAACGGGTGTGTGTGCACACGGATCGTGGTTATGATCGATGGTTGGGGGAATACCATGTGGAGAGTGATCAAAAGTGGATCTTCCTTCAATTTGGGTGTTATCATCGTGACTCTGGGGAATGTCCAGGATGATGCCACGTGGCCATTCGGTTATAACCGAATAGTGGTGCACGATGAAGTCTTTCTAGAAGGATACAGCTGTTATCCTGTGTGGCTCTTCTTCATGCTAATTTTGTGGTAACATAGAAGTTACTTTTATCCAAGTCTGGATGTTATTTATGCGGAAGTTTTGTTAGGATTTTATCCTATCTGTTGTATGAAAGCTTGCGCAAGGATATGTAATATCTTTCTTGGCGCGCGGATGTTGGAGATCGCTTTCTTTTTAAGTTCTCTTTTTAGGACCAGTGCACGGCTGCGCAAGGTTCTTTTAAAGAGGTTCATTGTTGGTGAAGTTATGGTATGGTCCTGAACTCCCGTGCAGGGTTTTTGGGACCTTACCCCTTCAAGTCCTCCCAGTCTAGTATTGCTCTTATGCAAATAAGTGGAGCACTGGACTATAAGAGTTGGGTGGATTTTTTGCTGTGGAGCTTTTAGGCTCGAAAAATGGAAATCTTCTTGGGGAAGATATTCTTGCCCCAGATTCTGATTTTGAAAATCTTGACTTTTGGCAGGTGAAAAGTTGCAGTGATGACGGTTGACGTGTGACAGGCTGTCGCTGTCACTTGTACGTTGCTGATCGTGGCTTTCACGCGCGCTTTGTCACACCCCAACCGATGGCGGAAACATCGGGGCATGGCACTGAGCGAAACAGATTGTCCAGAAGTATCCATAAAAACTATCAATACTATTCAATTTAAATAATACGTCCCATACCGTATCTCAAACAGCAAAATAATTTTTACAGACAAAAATCCAGGCAAATATTCTGTTCCGACAACTCAGATTTAAATAGACAGCAATTGTTTATCTGCTTCTAGAGTCCCTTAGTTTGACCACTACGGACAACTATTTGTTGGGCTCTAAAGCTTTATTCTAGCTTCAAATTCCTACCAAGTGTGCGTCCTAAGCACCTGTCACATACGTTAAAATAAAGTCAATACATAAAATGTAAAGGTGAGCATACAAGTTTGATAATAGCATATAAAGTTCGAATTCGTTTACGCATAACCAGCACGTACACATAGTGAAATGAAGCACGTTAGTTATCGACATAGATCCATCGATACCAATGACTGCGGGTTGACTGCCCGAGGCAGTTCGCAATACATGATTACCACCGTAATCCATGCAAGTAATTGTCCTTAACAACCCCCGTGTGAACGGGTGCTGAGTCAAAACTATAGTACTATCGTTGCTAAGGCAGGTAGACAGCATTCCATGTGTAAACATAACAAACAAGCATTCATAAGCCACGTATAACATGCATTAACGGTTAGCGTTCAAATAGTATTGAGTAGTGTGATTGTTGTAGTTTGAATATTCGTAACGTATGTAACACCCAAAAGTGCGTAAAGCAAAAAGGGATCGAGTATACTCACAGCGGTTAATGGATTGAAGGGAGCGCTTAGCGAGTAAGGTTAGCCCGAATAGATTCGATAGCATAACGATAAGTGACGCGTAAAACGGTACAAAGTGTTAAAGGGTTAGATGGTGGTTCGATCGGATGGTAATCCGATCGGACAGCAATCCGTGCGGATAACAATCCGTTCGGGTGGTCATCCGGTCGGACAGCTTGTCCGGTCGGATGACGATTCGAGTGGATTGTTACTTCCTATAAGAAGGATGTGTTTGTGTATGATGGCTTGACTTTTGAAGTTTTCGTTGTAGCATTTTGAAAGCATTGAAGTATCTCTATCCATCAAGTCGGTCGATCGGATGGTTAGTCGTACGGATGACAATCCGTTCGGATGGTCATCCGGTCGGACAGTGGTCCGGTCAGACGGCAACTAAGTGGTGAGATTACTTGGTGAAGGAAAGTTCACAACAGAAGTGTCACTCGATCGGATGTCCATCCGATCGGGTGGCAACCCTGTTAATGAACATGTTGAAAATTGTTTAAGTCTTTAAAGTCTTAGTATCTCATGATCCGAAGAGTAATCCAGTCAGATGGTCGTCCGATCGGATTGCAATTCGTTCAATACTCAAACTTCAGGTACGGTTGTTTAAGTGTGGGTCCCAAAGTGTGATCCGTTCGGATGGCAATCCGTTCGGATGACCTATCCGCTCGGACAGCATTCCGTTCCGGTTGTTCCGTTCGTCCTACACTTGGTCGTTTTGATGGTTTGTCGTTATTTCTAGACGTCTTGACAACGTGTTAACCAACAGAACCCCCATTTTGACCCAGATGACTCAACCGACCAGCAATCACCCTAGTTCGGTTAGTTACCGACTCGAGACGGTTGTTCTTGTTTAACCCGAAATCGGTGGTCTCGTGGGCAGAATCCAGATCTGGACTAGTACAACACTAAGGATGAGTAGGAGACTAGAACAGAGCCCGATTCCATCGGTTTTGAGTGTATCGAGTGTAAAAGAGTTGAAAGAAAGTTAGAAACCATCTTTCAATCCTTTTTCACCACTCTTGTGTCGAGATCTTTACAAGATCTTTGTGTAACCGGGTGGAAATCGATTAGATCCTAGTTGTTCTTGGTGGATTGAAGTCAAAACATGAAGTTCTTGAAGAACACATGATGACGTCATCCTAGAACACCCGAAATCTAGTGATTTTGCGGTTAAAAGTTAATATTTAAAAGATAGAAAGGTGTAGGAGTGCGTGTAGATCAAGAAAGTACAAGATTTAGGACGAGATCTTACCTTGATCGAGAGAAATCGAAGAAAAGGTGGGGAGCACCTAATATGCTTTCGCTATGTTGGGAATCATGATAAGCTCTACTGAATCACTGATCATCTTTTTGTGAGTCCATTTAAGTGGTAGAAACATTTTAAGTAATATTTTAGGTGACTTTCAACTCGTTTTCACCCACATGACCCATCTCATATTTAAAAGCTTTATCAGTTCTAAGTATCAGGTTGATCAGCATGTAAACCATATATATACAAGTTATTATCATTTGTGAATAATTATATATCTGAGTTATAAATTCTAAAAGAAAAAACTTTGACATACCAATAAACAGGGGTCATTCGGTCATTATTTGTCATATTAAAATCAGCATGATACTTGGCTACAATGTAAATCAAGAAGGATGTTTGACCATACAAAGCTGCAATACGAACTTTAAGAATTGTAGTTACGGACTAATAATCTCTAGTTGATTTTGCACAAAAAAAGATACATATAGGTCTAGATTTTTTCTCTAATAACTGATAATCGACGTTCATTTGTTTCAAAATCATCTAAACCTAAAGTGCTCATCGTAAAGAAGTGATTTTAAAGGTAAATGATTTACCCAATAACCCTTACCATCAGCAACATCAACAAGAGAACCAACTTTACCCACTAACCTTTACCATCAACAACATCAACATGAGTACCCCTTAAAATCAAATGAAAAGGGAAAGCAACTATCTTAAAGTTTGAACAAAGACCAATCATCGAAATAATAATCTGAATTCAAAATAACCCAAAAATCATTATAGATAAAAAGTAAAGTTAACAAAATTCATCAAACTTTATTTAACGAAGCGCGACTATAGATCGATTAAAAAAACTTATCAGGTCGCTTCCAATGGCGATTGAAGATGAAGTTGAAAAGGCAAAACTGCCACCGAGAGTTGAAAGAAAAACCTGCTGTTTACCAATCTTCCCATTCATCAAGATTTACCAAAAATACAATATATGAAGAATCATCGTACCTGAATGAAATGAGATTCAGAAACGGGTTTCCCACGATTAGATTAACCAAAGCAACAGCAGATCTGAAAATGAAATGCTCTTAGTTAGGGTTTTTAACTTGAAACGGGTTATTGAATCTGCAAATTTGGTGATGGAAGGGAAAAATTAGTGTTTGGAAGATAAACAAACTTTGAATCACAAAAACCATCGATTTATCATATTTGATTACCATTTAAGATAGAATGAAGCCAATGGTGGAGAATGTAGATGAGATCTATGTGAAACAATAAAAAGACTAAAATGACTAAAACACTGTGAATCGTAACTATAATCATACTGATAACAATCAGACAAGGATTAGATTATAGATCGAAGAAACTTATCAAAACCACAAACCCTAGCTTCTCAAACACCCAAACTTCCTTAAATCTCCACTGTTTCATGTTATAAAACCAGAAAACAATCAGAATCAAACGCTCAATCTCGTAAACACGTTCATCGAACATATTACACGAACAGATTTTTCGAATTAAGAGGTTGATGATGGAAGTCTGATGAAGAACCAGGGACGAACGGCGTTGAAAATTGGTTAGGGTTGAGAGACTACAGAAGAAAAGAATGACAAGTTTCACAAATCAGGGTTTCTAGGTGGCTAATATACCCGGGTCAAAACATGCGGGTATGGATACCATACGCGGATCCCGTGTAAAAATAACACATTTTCCCACTTTTTCCCGCCAAAAATCACAAATGCTTGCACCAGAACATGACATGTGTCCCAAACCTTATTCATATATTATATATAGATATGTTGCGTATATGCAATGTATCATATATTGCACTTATGTAATATGAAGTTTTATAGTTTTTTCATTGCTCATTGCTTTTAAAAAATTGTTCGTAAAACCATCGCCAACCCAAACCTAGTATCTAACATTGTGTTTCAGAGTTTACTAACGGAAGGAAATGAAAGGAAACAAAAAGAAACTAAAAATATTTTGTGTTCCAGAGTTTCACATTTAAGGAAAGAAAAGAAAGGAAAATAAAACATGTCGTGTTCCCGAGTTTCGTTTAAGGAAGGAAATGAAAGGAAAACTAGGCTAAATTCTTTAATTTTTCTTTCCTTCCGATTTGGGAGAAAACAGTGGGAAAGACATCTTTTTTTTCCTTTCTCATCCTTTCCTTTCTCACTTTTACTTTCTTTTCTTATCACTCGTTAAGTTAACTCGGGAATAGAGCGTAAAAGTTTAGTTTCTAAAATTAATTAATTAAAAGATATTAAAGTATTTGAAATAATATTTAGTAAAATAAATAAAGATCCTAATGATAATATTAATAATGGAATCATAATAATAATAAATAAACAAACATTATATGAGGTTAATTATGAAGATAAAATATAGAAATTGTGATGAAATTGTGAAAACTAAAGCTTTTAGCTAACAATTGTTATTTAATAATAGTATAATATTGATGGACTGAAAAATAATAGATATACATATGCTGTATAATTATAATGCGTAATTAAACATGGATGCATACCTATCGCTATACAACCACTGTTTAAACTGCTACAATTAGTCTCAGTCGTGATTTTACGGTAATAAATTAAATCAATAGATTTTTAAAAAATTAACCGGTAGGGCTACATTTTTTACGACTAGACCACTACCGTCCAATCTTGGTGCAATTCAATCTCTAAATAAAATAACCTTTGTAGTACTTTCTTTTTTTATGAGTACTTTAACCGTTAATTAATTGTTTTTTTATTGTCATTGAACCGTAAAAAATATCGACATGATTATGACATTGGTCTAGAAAAGGCCTTTTACTTTTGTCGACATGTGAATGATATAAGACTAAAGGGTATGGAGAGGATGGGCTTGGAGGGATGAGCCGCCACGTAGGCGGCTCGTGGGGGATGAGTCTCCTTCACATTTGAGGGGGATGGAGGATGCGGCTACCCCACCTCATTATTTTATAATTTTCTAAGTGTTTAAATTGAAAAAAGGATGAGAGAGAAGGTATTTAAATTGAAAAAGGATAAGAGAAAGGGTATTTAAATTGAAAAAGGAAATATAATATTCAAAGTGGGGCCCCATCTCATTCGGCTGTGGGGAGCCGTTTGGGCCGAGCCGACCCTCAGGGGGGCTGTGTGGGGGACCGGCGCCGGTCCTAGCCGGGCCTAGCCGACCCCCATACCCATTAGTCTAAGGTAGCTATTATATTAAAACGGCTTAACCTATTTACCTATATATTAAAAATTGAACATAATGAACAGTAACAAACAACCTATATTATATTGTATATATCTATAAATTTAAATTTAAGTTATCCTATATATTAATAATACAACCTTAAGAATAGTATTTTTATATTAAGTTGGATAAGTCTGGTGTTAACCGGCGCTGCTATCGAAGATACTGGTACGCCCCGGTTCGGTATCATTAGTGCATTTTATATTATAATAATTTTTAAATTTGTGTCACGGGTCGGGATAAACTTGGTGTCAACCGGTACTGGTATCGAAAATACCGGTACGCTCCGGTTTGGTATCGGTACATGAAGGTAAAAACCGTCACCAACCTGGTACAGAAAACGTCGAAAGTTGGTACCGAATTGATATTGGAAATCTTTTAGTTTGGCAAATTCGGTACTGCTACCCGGTAACATTTGCTCATTCCTGATCACGGGCACCGTACGAACAACAACGGTATCGTACAATTTTTTTGTTGATTTTCTTCGACTTTTAATGATTTTTTTTAGTTTCAAGGGTAAGGATGAGCTCAGTGGCAACCGATACTGAATTGGCACTGATATCGAAAATACCGGTTATGGTACATGTATATGAAGGTAAAAACAGGTAGCGAACCGGTATCAGGAACGCCAAAAGTCAGTACTGAATTGGTACTTAAGATACTTGGGTTCGGGAAATTCGGTACTGGTACCCAATACCATTTGCTCATCTCTTACTACAAGTTTCATACGAACATCATTACCATACAGATTTTTTGGTTGATTTTCTTTCGGTTATCTTTTTGTGTATTTTTCTACATTTTATTTTTATTCTTGTCAACGGTTCCGTGCGCAACGCGCTTGTAGTGATTTCAAAACACAATTCAACACAGACTAAATAATAAGAGAAGTTAGCCGCAACGCGGCGGGACGAAAAAACTAGTGTATTTTACGATGCATTGTAGTATGAATTGGACCTATAAGAATAACTTATTTTTGTTACATAAACATAAACATGATATTTATCGGTAGTTACAAAGTGGTTTTAGTTTTACACGATACATAATGACTTTTAAGTATAAACAATGTATATTTAGAGTAAGTTACCAAAATGGTTTCTTCAATTAAAAAACCAAGATCTCTAATGTAGAGTGGTTAGATGTGGTGGCTATAGGTGGAGATGCGTTGTTGTGTGTAGTCGTTGGTGGTTAGAGGTAGCAGCCGGTTGTGGTGGTTAGGGTGGTGCAAAGAAAAATGGGACTAGGGTTTCTGAATTAATAAAAAACGAATAAACATGTAAAAAGATGAAAATGTTCATAATTTAACGTTAAAAATGGATGGAGTTAGTCAGTTAGACGAAAATAGCAAGATTTTGAAACCTTGAGGACCCAGATGCGAAAAAAAAAACCCGTTGAATGAAAGTCACAAAACACTACAAGAATTATACACTTTTACCGGCGACACCTTTAGCGACGACAGGCCAGGTGTCGCCGCTATTGGTCGATCCGCGTCAAACCCAACCCTAGCCGTTGATCATTAATCTGATCTAATGGTTGGGGATTAAGGAAGCAATACCGGCGACAAATAATAAGCAATAGCGGCGACACGCTGTCTCCGCTAAAGATTGGTGTCCCACTTTAATCCCCAGCCACACAAATCTTATCCTGGTTAACCGTAGTTAGAATAGTAGCGGCGACAGAGGACCTAATAGCGGCGACAGGCTGTCGCCGATATTGATCTTTCCGTAAAAGAACTCACAGCGCCATTTTCTTCCCTCCTCCTTCATTTTCCCCCTTTTCTCTGCGAACCACCGCTGTAGAACCGGTTTTTTTGCCCAAATCGGTTAGTTTAACTTTGTTTTTGTTAAATCTCTTCTCTATATTGTTATTTACATGTTATAGGCTTTAATTTTTGCTCGTTTTTTATGTATATTTGTGTTTATGGAAGAAAATTCGGATCACCACCTTCACTTCTCCGGCACCACCTCGTCTCAGCGGTCTTAGTCTACTTGAAACCTGAAAAAAACGGTTAGTTTTATATGTATTTTTTTTAAAGTTTAGAAATTGTATAATTTTTGGTTTAGGTATGTAAATATGTGTAAGGATGAATGTTTGTATGTTAAATGTATAATGTAGGTGTATTTGGAGAAAATGAGTATATGAAAGTCTATGTATTTATGTATGTAGGTGTATGTAAGCATGTATGTGGGTATGTAAGTGTATGAATGAATGAATGTATGTATGTAAGTGTATGTTAGTATGTTGGTGAAAAATGTGTATGTTAGTATGTATGTTTGTATAAAGTATGCAAATGTGTATGTAAGGATGAATGTTTGTATGTCAAATGTATAATGTAGGTGTATTTGAAAAAAATGAGTATATGAAAGTCTATGTATTTGTATATGTAGGTGTATGTAAGCATGTATGTGGGTATGTAAGTGTATGAATGAATGTATGTATGTAGGTGTATGTTAGTATGTTGGTGAAAATTGTGTATGTTAGTATGTATGTTTGTATAAAGTATGCAAATGTGTATGTAAGGATGAATGTTTGTATGTCAAATGTATAATGTAGGTGTATTTGGAGAAAATGAGTATATGAAAGTCTATGTATTTGTGTATGTAGGTGTATGTAAGCATGTATGTGGGTATGTAAGTGTATGAATGAATGTATGTATGTAGGTGTAAGTGTATAAATTTTATGGGTTTGATCAAAATGTGTGTTTGTTTATGTGTAGGTTTGAAAAAAATGTTAAAGTTTGATAATTTGTATATTTGTGTTTAGGTTTTAAAACATTTATATTTAAATTTGACAAATATATATTAGTTAGGAAATACCCTCTTTATATTAAAATCATCATTTAAAACATAACAAACATATAAAATACCCGCCAAAATTGAAATCGTCATTTAAAACAAAAGGAGCTAAGAAAATACCCGTCCGAAATATAAACCATTATGAAGAACATTATGAGCTTAAAAACTGTGCCTGATATTGAATTAATCATTTCAAACATAACGAGCTAAGAAAACACCCAATCGAAATTGAAATCATGATTTAAAACATAACGTTCCGCCCAAAATTTAAAACAAACATTAAGAACATAACAAGCTTAAAAAACTGTGCCCGTGTTTGAATTAATCATTTAAACATAATGAGAATACCCGCCCGAAATTGATTTAGAAATTAATTTCGGGTTGTCCCCGTTTATCTTGGGACTGCTTTTTGAATATTTTATCTCATTTAGGATGTGAATGTGTATTACATGATTGTTTGTTTAAGAAGGATTCGGTTATCATTTTCTCTTTGCTCCTCGGGTATATATATCATTACATATATACTTGGGAGCTAAGAGGAAATGCTGTCGAATTTTTCTTAAACAAGCAATCATGTAATACACATTCACATATGAGATAAAGTATTCAAAAAGTGGGTTTAGCAGCCTACCCTTGTCTTGTTAATCCTAAATTAGATTTTCTTTCAGTTGTATAATGCCTATCGATAAAAGTTGGATTGATTCCCCACGTCATTCACCTCACTACAAGAAAGGACTCAAGTCATTTATCGAGATGTGTGAAAGAGTGATAAAAAACCACGATGAAGTTAGATGTCCGTGTACCAAATGTAAAAATTCCAGCTTAAAAACTATGGCAGAAATGAAATACCATTTACGTATTAACAGTTTTTGGAAGGAATACACGAAGTGGACCTATCACGGGGACACGACTCCAATTGCAGAAGTAAACGATGTTGCGCCACAAGACGGTATGGTAAACGTTATTGAAGACATTAGGGGGGAGCGTATGGAAGAAGATACATACCTTAACCAAGAGAACTCGAATGGAGATATTAGCAGTGTTGTTGATGATTTTGAAGACCTGGTAAAGGAAGTTGAAACAGAATTATATCCTGGTTGTACCAAGTTTTCTTCTATCGACTTTTTAGCAAAGCTTTTGAATATAAAGGATACGTACCATTTGCAAAATGAAGCAGTAGATCGACTCCTCTCGTTGTTGCGAGAGTCAATGCCAGAAGGCAACAAGATTCCCCCTTCGTATTATGTAGCTAATAAGACATTCAAGAAGATTGGTTTGGCATATGAGATGATAGATGTGTGCACAAATGATTGTGCTCTCTTTTGGAAAGAAAACGAGTCCTTGCAAAATTGTCCCGTTTGTAATGAGAGCCGATGGGTCGATAAAGACACAAAAGGCACGAAGGTGGCTCGTAAGGTGTTACGATACTTTCCTTTGACGCCTAGACTACGACGTTTGTATTGTTCAAGGCACACAGCGAAAGATATGATATGGCATAGTACCGGTCGATAATGACGTTGTCGGCAACAACTCTTCATCTGACTGTCCACTTGTCATTGACTTGACCCAATACTTTCAAATTGGATCTTATCATGTTACTGCGGGTGAGCCTTCAATTGAAGTTGATCCCCCAAAGGCTGCCGTCGATGAAGTGTTTGAGGTCGAGACTGATTGTGATGAGGTCGAGGCTGATTGTGATGAGGATGATCCCGATTATGTGGAGTCTGACTAAAAGAAAAGTTATTGTAATTTATATTGATTTGTAATTGATAAACACTTGTTTGAAATATTTATTTGAATTTGAGTTACACTTGTTGTACTTTCCCTTAATTTCTATTAGATACACATGCTGTAACATTTGTAACTTTATAGGGATTATGTTTTCGGTATTGCTGATATTCGCTTATTTGATGGCGGATGTCGCCCCCTGGGGACATGGGGGTGACGGCACTGGTGATCCACCGCTTCCTCCTGGTGGGTTTCGTGGCACACACGAGACAGACGGTAAGTCTTTTACTAAATTATTTTGTAGTCCTTATATTTTATATATTATAAATGTTGTTACTAATTATTTTTGTTTTAATTGCAGCGGTTCCCCCAAAGAAGGTTAGGGGGAAAGCTAAAAACGAGAAACTACGGCGTCTAGTAAAAGCGGGGGGGGGGGGGCTGTATCGCTTACTTTTGACAGACAGGTCACGTTCACCCCTGTTGGTAAATCAAGAGACATGTTTTCAAGGGAGGCCGGCATGTATATGTGGCGGGGCATCCCGTTTGATAAAATTGGATGGGATAATGTTGAACAATATTACAAGGATGCCGTCATGAACCACTTACGGGTAAATAAGTTATATGCATAAAATTTTATCAAATATTTAAGCACATGCAAATCTAATTTATATATGATATTTTAACTTTTTTCTTTAATTTGTAGGAAAATTTCAATTTTGATGAAGTGGAACGTGATTATGAGGCGAAAAACTTGAAGGGTGGTATTAGGAGTGTGCTTATGAAGCGGTACACTAACCGCAAGTATGAAGCTAGACAATTATTTGATAGCCAAGGAGGTTACGATGATCTTGAGAGGGCAAGGGCATACCATCCCACGGATATGCCCTATGAAAACTGGTTGAGAACCATCGAAGGTTTCCGGCAAGAAAAATATATTAAAAAAAGCAAGGCCAACAAACTAGTACGCGACAAACAACAATTCCCATACCGTGGGGGGACATCGTCGTACGGTAGCACCGCCTATAAAAATGTAATGTTTTATGTATGTGTGCGTGTGTGTAAGCTTTTGTTTATTTAATGTCTAATCTAAGTTTAATGTTAAACAGGATTTGGATTGGGTACCTACGTATGCTAAAACCCACACTGACAATCAAGGGAATTGGGTTGATCCGGTTGCTGAACAAAATTACGTAAGTATTTCTTTTAAGTATTATTTTCTATAAAAAATATATATATATATATACACATATATATATTTAATCATCTTCGTAAAATATAGCGGAACATACAACAGGCCACAGATGAATGGAGATGCGATGGTCCTCCAATTGCCCCGTATCAAGAAGCGTTGGGAGAGCGGCGAGGATGGTACCGAGGGATGGGGCCTAAACCTTCTTCCAACACGTCCTCGAACACGTCCTCGAACATGTCGTCTTCGCAAGCTCGGACGCAAGAACCCTTTTCCGAGGTAAACTACGCAATTTATAAAATGACAAACGAACGCATGTTTCCTTGTTAAATATATGTTGGTAGCGTTAATTATAATATGCTAATATACGTTTTGCTATCTATTATTGTAGGATTTTGTTAACAGCTTGTTCCAAACCCCGTCATTTTTGAACCAACTTAACAACGATCTTGCTTTACAAGGAAAAGGAAAAGGAAAGTCAAAAGACTACGATTCTGACAACTTATTCGATAATGAATCCGACGATGAATCCAACGATAACGATGAGTGACTTGTTTTTAATGTATGTTTTTAATTAAATGTTGTAGGATTATAATGTACGACTTAAACGTAGTTTTTAATTATATTACCTTTAGTATATGTTCGTGGCGAATGTTTGTGTTGTTTGAAATAGGCAGGTTCTGTTTTTTCGACCGAAAAAATGGCTGGGTGCTGTAAATACAGCAGCTGTATTAAAAAAAAAAGACTTTTAGCGGCGACAGGTGTCGCCGCTATTGACCTTAACCCTTTAGCGACCAAGAACAATACCGGCGACTCTTTAGCGACGACCTCTGTCGTCGCTAATGGTTTAAGAGCAATACCGGCGACACCTACTTTTAGCGACGACAAGTGGCCAATACCGGCCAATCAATACCGACGACACTTTACCGGCGACATGTCGCCGCTAAAAGTCAATAGCGGCGACAAAATGGACCAATACCGGCGACACCTGTTGTCGCTAAAGGTGGCCCGTTCTTGTAGTGAAAGTAGCAAAAATCAGGGACAAAAATGACATTTTACTATAACGATAATTTTGTAACAAATTGATTTTATTGGTAATTTCATTGAATATAACCAAATTTAATAAATTATTGAGTAGATAATGGGTATTATAAATGAAGATTGCATTTCGCATTAGTCATTATTAGGGTTGTTCAAACCGCCCGTCGCTCGTTTGGAAATTGTTTTTTCGATTTGATTCTTGGTTGTAAACGAGCCGCTCTGCTTGGTTCGGTTTGTAAACGAGCCAAGCATGAGCAAAGGTCTCCTCGGCTCAGCTCGGTTCAGCTCGAATTATTACTTTTAATTAGTATACATATACATATACATATATAAACATGTATATACACAAATATAAATTATACACACATATATATATACACACACCTATATACATACACACATACACATATATACTTAAATATAAATTAAATTTGTAGTTTATATATACCATTCTATTATATTTTGGTCCACTATATACAAATTTACAACTATATCTATACGTACTAGCCCAATCACGCCAATAAAACAATTAATATCAAATCTAAAAGTTTAACTCTAAACCAATAAACGACAGTCTGCTCATCGCCTTAATGTTTCATGCCGTTACCCTAAGTCGATCGTCTCCGGTTCTCAACGTCATTGTCCGTGCAATATGATCATCGCCTCATAAGAAAAATATATGCCATGAAATATGCCTGTTTTTTAAGACATAAAAACTTGAGACCTAACATTGTCACTATCACTCTCAACAAATTTAAATCGGTCGACACTGTTGTCCATATCGCTTGAACTTCACTCGACGCTCGCTCGGAATATTTACTGCCCGGAAACTGCTCGCTTGATTTGAGGCTCGGTTTTAAATGAGCCGCTCCGCTCGGTTTGATTTGTAAACGAGCCAAGCATGAACAAAGGTCCGTTTGGTTCGGGAACATCCCTAGTCATTACACTCAAACAAATTTAATAAATTATTGAGTAGATAATGGGTCTTATAAATGAAGATTGGATTTCGCATTAGTCATTACACTCAAAGACAAATTTAGTCATTAAGCACTCAAATACAAATTAACTTATGCAGTAAACAAGTTACCAGAACATGCTAAGGACTTTGGGCAGGATAGTCCTAGTTAAATAGGGCTAAATTTAAATTGGAAGGAATTAGAAAAGATGTTCACAAATAGTTCTCATGTCATTTTTCATGGATAGTATTACAGATGAATTCTTTGCCCTAACCTAGACTACAAAGTGGATGCTTGAGATCATTGTCACACCCAGAAACTTAGAAGCACTGACTTTTGTTTGATTTACACATTAGATACATAACATAAGACCTAAAACTTATTTCAATGTCATTACATGTTAAAAATGTGACATCCAACATTTTCAGGTTAATTCTGTTGACACAACTCCATTATCTTTATGTTATCACAAATATTCATTATTGCATTACACTTAATTAGGATTAATTAAGCGTGTCAGTTAGTACACGAACACCCGTATAACGGGCTTATGGTTTGGTTACGGACTTATGTCGGCACATACATCAGTGTCCTAGCTATGCATTGATTTGATCATCGTAATTCTCTTTGGCTACACATACTATTTATTACCATATACATCATTTAAATATCACGGGAGTCCAGGGAAGTATTTGTGCTGCCAAATATTTCATGGGGACGAGATTTCATGTATTATGGGCAAGGGTACTAGATTTTCATACACTTGTTTACATGAAAATGGTTTATGAGGTGAACCTTTGGGTGGGTACTAGATTTTCATACACTTGTTTGCATGAAAATGGTTTATGAGGTGAATCCTCGGGCGGATACTAGATTTTCATATCCTTGTTTGCATGAAAATGGTTTATTAGGTGAATCCTCGGGCTAATACTGGATTTTCATACCCATGTTTGCATAGAAATGGTTTATGAGGCTAGTCCTCTGGCAAGTACTGTATTTTCATACAATGAATTGCATGAAAATAATTTGTGAAGTGTTCTTCAGTTGGTCCTAAGATTTTCGTACAAATATTTTGTACGGGTTTCTATTATGCGAAACAAACTTGTGAACTCACCAACATTTTGTTGACATTTTTAAGCATTTTTTTTCAAGTATTTCACCCTAGTGGGAGACTACATTTGAGTTGCATGCATGCTAGGATACGGAGCCCTTGCAAAAGTCTTACGTTAGCCTTCTAGTGTAGGCTTTTATTAAAATCCTGGTATTTGGGATGTAAAAAACATTTTGTAAACTTTCGATTTATGTCATAAAAGTGTTTGCTTAACCATATGCTCCAAAAACCTTTTTGGTTACACTCGTGCGTTTCTGCTTTGGCGGCATGTGACACGCGTCTCATGGGTAAACTGGCACATGGCCAATGCCTAATTGCGTAATAGTCTTTGAATCGTTTTGGGATTAGATCATACTACCAACCTCAATCAATATGTGTCCCTTTATCAACTCTTTACCCTAGTTATCACACAACTCTCTCTTCTCTTTCTCTTTCCGATTGCCACGATCACACACTCCTTTTCTCTCCCTCTAGGTCACACAAGTCTCTCCCTTTCTCTTTTTTCTCAGCCACCAACAACACATGGGGTGGGGAAAAGACTTGTTAAGTTTATCATGGAAGTTGAAAACCCTAGCTTCCTCCCAAGCTAAACTCATTTAGACTCGTTAATCACCTAACCCAAATAGTTTAATTAAATAAGTTTATAACATAAATACAATCAATAACTAGTACGTTTAACATACATACTTAGATACACGTTAAATCACAATAGTTATAACACCTTTCCCTGTCTAGTCTTTACTTTGAGGAGAGATAAACATATACTACCTAATCCTGAAAGTTGAAAACAATAACTTCATCACTCTCTCAAAGTGTAATCCCCTTGAAGATATTAATGAATAACAAAAGAAAGAGAAAATATTTGAAAACACAAGTTATTATAGGTGAAAATGAAAGGATAATCATCGAATAGTATGTTAAAAATGGTAATGATTATTTTGGCCCTAGAGAAGAAAACATCATGTGTACAAAAGTTTTTTGACTGCTAAAGAAGAAGTCGGGTCAAACTTAAGTGTTGGTATTAAGATTGTAATATGTGAGGCGTCACGTCTCTTTTTAGGGCATGTATTGGTGTAGAGAGAAAATCGCCTTTGCCTTTCCGGAGATACGAACGTATTTTAGTAATTGTCGTTCTGTAAGACCATAATGAAAACGCAATTTTTGTTTTTCTTCTAGGCGAATACGATATTGGGATTTTTTTCCCGGAATGCGATTGGTTTCTAAGATCACTTCCAGCTCTGAGCCTTTTATTAGTTAGCCCTGGTAAAGCCCCAGGCGACATATTTTTTTTAAAATGAGAACCTCGGTAACGCGACATAAAGACTCCTTATTTCTATTTAATTATTAATTCTTATTGATGTACTTAAGCTCTACAGTTGAAGCCTTAGGTGGCCAATTTACCCAACTCGTTATTTGAAGTTGGTAATTGTGATGTTTGCCTTCAATATTTAAAGGCATTATTTTCTAAGGTGTCAAAATGTGCCATCTAGAATGATCATAAAATTACTAAAAGGCTATGATCATAAAAAAAAACCAAAGTAATGTGATAGATTTAAATATATAGCAAATTAAAATTAGTAAAAGGCTATGAGTATAAAATTTAAAATTAGTAAAAGGCTATGAGTATAAAATTATACATGATGTTGATCAGGGGCGCAGCTTAGTGGAGTTTCGAGGGGGCGCCCGACCCCTCGAACTTTTTGATGCGTAGTGTTATGAATAGTACTTTCGTATAGAAATTTTTTAGGTATATACGTTTCCACCCCCCCCCCCCCCGGTTTCGGAAAAATGGGGGGGGGGGGTGGGCGAAGCTTCGCCACTGATGTTGATGATTTTAGTATCATCTAGCTATTTGATGGGATTGAGTTTACTAAATGACTAGTGAGAGATCATAGTCATAGATGAGATAAGTTGAAATGTGTGAAGTACATACTTGTTTGAGAATGCTATGATTTCACATTTGCAAGACAATGATGGTACGGGGGTAGCGTTTCCGATAGGGTCCTAGGATTTTATAGTTTATATCTGCCTGTCTGGTCACTCTAAGGATATATGAATACATACAGATTACCCACACTCGTTCTTGATTTCTCTCTAGAATTATCCAATTGAATTTTCGTAATTACCAACGAAATAATTCGACCCAAAGTATCATACGTGATACGGACACAACCCTAAGTACCTAAAGTACCCTAATTCTTTTTTTTTTTTTTTTTCATTTTATAAATTAAAACTAAATGATATATTTAAAAACACAAGTGTTAATCAATATCATAACCAGTGGCGGACTCACCTTAAGGGGTAGGTGGGCGACCGCACCCCTTGAAAAAAAAAATTAGTGGTATCTTTTGCGAAAAATCCCGACCGCACCCCTTGAAAAATTTCAACCGCACCCCTTGGAAAATTCCGACCGTACCCATTGGAAATTTTCGTCCGCACCCCTTAGGAATTTATATAAAAAAATTGTAAACACTGATTGAAATCCGATCAAATTATCTAAATAAGTTAGCCCACTAACATCTTTAATAAAACTTAAATTCAATCCATCAAGCCCAATAACTTAATACCTATTCTAGCCCAATCCAACTACTAGTTTTGTTAATCAAAATCAGTCCACATAATAAAAAAAACCCAAATCGCTGCCACTTACCAGCGACTCCCGCCCTCCCTCTGCCTCACTTCGGCGCCCAGCGATAGCATAATTCCGGCCGACCGCTACAAAATTCCAGCTGCAAACTAGTTAATTCAGGCCGCCCCTGACAGGTACATGTTTTGTTTTTTTTTTTGTTTTTTATTTTGATGTTTATGTGATTTTGTTTAAGAGTCATGAGATAATAGGATTTTAGGATGGTTAAAAAAGTTTAAACTTTTATGTGTTTTGAGGTAATTTGGGGTTGTTCTAGTCTTTATAGGATGAGTTTGTTGTTTCTTAATTTCTTATTGATTATATGATTCTAGTATAGGGTTTGAAAAGATGAAATTTAAAAATTGAACTTAAATAGGTAATTCGATTTGTTTTGATGTTTTATTGGGTTTTTTCAAAAGAAACAGATATATATATATTTGTTAAAAAGGTTTAAAATTTTATATGTTTTCATGTATTTTTTGGTTGTTCTAGTCATTAGTTGGGTGGTTTTGTTGATTATATGACTGTTGGTTGGTAAATAACAATTACTAGGGCTTAAAATTCAAAATTTTAAATTGAAAATTAAGAAATATGGGCTATGGTTGAACACTTGAAGATCCTTGTTTATTTTGTATGCGATAGGATTAGGAAGGAACAATGAATAGTGAAGTTATATCGTGTAACACCCCAAAATATAATATTAGACTATTTGAATGTTTAAAGGTTTTAAATAAAATTTATTAGGTTATAATAAACAAGGAAGTTTAGAATGTTGGTAAAATTGTACTAGAATTATAACATGATTAATCCCAAGGGACTGAATGTGTAAAATTAGCAAATAAATAAGAAATTAAAGGATTTTATGTGGGGGAATGGTGGGGGCGACGCAGGGGAACGACCAGGAGGGGAAAACCCTTCTTCTTGCCCTAGCTCCTCAAATCACAAGCAATTGAATGAGTTTCTAGCCCTAATTCGAATGCATGTGAGCGAATTCTCAACTATCTAAGAGTTTCCTACATAGGGTAAGTCAGATTTTGTGAATTGATGCTATTTAGTGATTATGGGTTTTGATCAATCTGTGAATTAGTATGAAATTAAGCTTGTATATGCTTTAGAATTATCATTTAAAGGATGTTCTATGCCTGAATTCGTTTATATTGAAAGTTTGAAGTAAAACCCATTTAACCTAGTGATGTGGTGTTCTTGCAATTCTATAAATTGAGTAGTTGTGATAGATGAAAGTTTGAGTATAAAGATAATTGATGAATTACCAGGTTATAGGATGATTTTATGATGTGATTTGAATTGATAAAAAGAGTTGTGAAGGCTACTAGGGAAGATATGAATAAAACACTTGTACCTTATGCTTTGTTAATGATACGCACACCAAGTGTTTGATGAAATGCTTAGGAGAAAATGATAAGTGAGATTGTATGCTAATAATAAATAAAGGTATATAGAATGTGATGATGATGTATTAGATAATAGATTTGTATAAGGAATGTGTTTTGAATAGATTACAAGTAGGAAATTAGTTTAATAAGATGATATGGCAAGAAACCTTCATTAAAAGGTATGTATCCTCATGTATGCTAATCATGTTATGATGAATGTGATGATATGTACGGATAGGAGTCATATTAACATGGATACAAGCATGGAAGGGCAACATGCCAAGGATAAACACGGAAGGTATGCTTGAACTCGGGTGCACGAGGTAAGTGAATCACGGACTTACACTTTAGATATAAAATGTATTGTAGTATAATGATTATTGTGAATCATGTGAGACAGTATGAAACAATGGAAGTAATAAGGTAAGTTTACGGTAAATGAGTTGAAATGTGGTTTAGAACTAGTTTCTATTAAGTATAGGTGAGAAAGAAGCTTACATGATGGTATTATGCATAAAGATGAAATAAGTAGTTATACGCGTAGGTATGGGTTAGTTTGTAAGTAAGTAATTGGGACTCATAGGAGAGTATGACTATAAACTCGTAAGTATGGAGAATTATGTGTATACGATTTACATGTATAGACGTGTGTGTTAAGGACTTGTAAGTAATATTGTGTAGAATGTAAGTTGCAAGTACATGTACAAATAGAAAGGGTATGTATGTATGAATTTGAAATTTAGTTATATGTGCAAATGAATGAGACTTGTTATGTGTATACATGGATATGTTCGTATGAATAAAATCTAATGATGCTAACCGTTTTCCTATTGAGAATGAAATGGGAATGCAGGTATACTAGTGATGGAAGTGGAAGGTTGACTCCGCTATCCGATGCGAGTGATCGAATGGATGGATGAAAGGGCTAGTATAAGAGAAAGCATGATATGTTGACGCCTTATTATACATGTGTTAAGATTTTGTATTATGTCACCGGTTACTAATGATGTGATTGAATGTGGTGACTGCAGGTTGTACAGGTTTATGGATGTTTCATCAAGAAGTGTACGCGGTTGAAGATCGAGTCAACGCATGGATTGTACGTGGGTGTGAATGTGGTCACTTAATTTTATATAAGTATGTTAGTTTTTAATTAATTTATAAAAAGGGATTAATGTATTTAAGTGAAAGAATGAATATAATGAAAGAAAATTTTTAAAGTTCGTATTTCCGCTGCGACTTTCGGTTATAACGTGTTAGGGCGTTACAAGTTGGTATCAGAGCCTAGGTTTGAGCGAAATCAAGTACAAATGAGTGAGTACTTGAACTCAAACCTGTGTGCTCTTGTGATTAATGACCCGTACAATCCAAGACTCGATCAAGACCGAAAGGTAAGATTTAATATAAGTAAGTATGATAGAGGTTACTAATAATGATGAATATTGAAAGGTGAGCTTGATGGATAATGAGGATGTTCCGCAGTCGCGGGCTAGTACGAAAGCTAAGGTGTGAGATATGTCAGGAAAATGGACCCCAGGTACACAAATTTTAAATTTGGCAAGCATTAGTATATAGCATACCCTTATATACGAGGGTAAAATCCTTGAAGGATTCAAATGGGAGTGGCACGAACTTAAGACCGGTTCCCTAGACATAAAGTGATAATTCTTATGAGGACACGAGACTAGTATGTGGATTGCACGCTAGGCCAGTGTGCAAGAAGCATAGGACACTCGTGGGATCATGAGGATCATCACATGTATGTCCGGACGAATCCGGAATAGGGGTCGTGTGGGATGGAAAGGGGTTCCCCGATTCTGTAAGAATCGGGTCAAACATGAGAAAGAAAGATAAAAATGAAAAGAATGTAAAGTATGAATGCTATGTTAGAATCCGCGAGACGGATTCGAAACATGAAAGAAGTCAAAGTATGAATGCTATGTTAGAATCCGCGAGACATATTCGGAACATGAAAGAAGTTAAAGTATGAATGATGTGTTAGAATCCGCGAGATGGATTCGAAACATGAAAGGAATAAAGTATGAATTACCTGTTTGAATTCGCGAGGCGGATTCAACACATGTAAGGAAGAAAAGAAGAATGAAAGGCTTGAGCCGTAAGCAGTAAACGAATCAAGTACGCGGAAAAGCGTAGTTGGATGGAAGGTAAGTAAAGCTTACGGCATTTAAATTAGTACAACTACTTATGTATTTGACTAGAAATAAGAGATGTTACTATTCGAAAAGAGACTTCGAAATAAGATGTTCCGAAACGAATCGATACGGGTCGGAACAAGTTAAAACTGGAAGTAAACCATATTTGATGGTAAAAAGGGTAAAATAGTAATTTGGTCATGGAATGATGAAAGTATAATGAGTTTTGAAAGATTTTGTTATGATGTATGCCATGATAAGTAATAAGGGTAAAACGGTAATTTAGTTACATGGATGAATGAAAATAAAGTTTAAAGAATACTCTATGGCGTAAGCGATGATAGGTTAAATGTAAGGAAGAAAGGTTTAAAGATTATGACCATACGGTGAAAATCCGCAATGAGTCAAATGAGCGAAATGGTAAATCGATACCATTTTATTTAAAATGAAAAAGGTTTGGGGCGTTTAGACCAAATGGGTCAATTAATGATGATAGGATCATTTGACGATGATGACTAATGAATGTTTGTTGAGTTTTATGCTCACATGATGGATAGCGTATGGAAATTGCGTTGCTAATAATTAGCAACTTACTTAATGAAGTATTAAACGGGTCACAGCTTGATCCAAGCCAGGTATGTACGAATAAGATTGTAGTTAAAAAGTGTGACTTTTAGTCAATTATGTATTAAGGTCCTTTGTCGTAAGAACCGGAGCATTTGTTCACCAAAACGCCCTCGAATGACAAAGCGGGTAAACAACCCTTATGGGCTATTTGGAAACAAGTATTATGATCGAGTAAGTCTTTTGAAAAGTGTAAAGGTTAAAGGAATAAGCTTTTGGGTTTTGCCGTAATAGGAGGATCCAAGGGGTAAAACTCGGATTATATAGATCACCACGTTAGATCCACCACAAATGTAGTTGTGGTGGGAAACCAATTGATAAGAAATGCGAAAATATGAAGCAAGAAGCAAATGAAGGTGATCCGTGCTTAAAATAGACTTAAATACCCTTAACGGGTCAAAATAAGCATATGAGCGAAAACGGGTTTAAGAACGTATATAAACCCGTGATATGAACCTAGTACGATAGACAATATTGAACTTATGGAGTTCATGAGAAATGGGGATCAAACAAACGTGTTTGTTTGATAAATGCATGAACGGGTCGAATAATTCTTAAAAGAATATTGAGCCGAAAGCTTGTAAGTTAAGAGTTTTCTTAATCCGGACGTGGGATTTTAAGTCCATATGAAAGAGGACCAAATTTTGGTCATGTAGGAAGAAACGGGAGGTTAAACGGGTAAACGGTTCAAAAGTTATGCGCGTTTAAGTATGTAAGAACGACGGAAAATGAAACAGCAGGAAAATGAATAATCGAGGTGCCGTCGCCGACGGCATGTGTGATCTGGATTTTGGCCGACGGCCTAACCTCTTGTCTACGGGGATTTTGGGCGACGGAGGTGCGTCGCCGACGGCCCATATGGCGTCGGCGACGGTGCCCAGAATTTACGTTTTCTGTTTACTTCCATTTGTGATCTCGGTTGATCCAGTGCGCGTCCCGGTGCTCCGTTAAGCTTCCAAATGGGCCGAAATTAAGTTCTAATGCATTTTTGATAAAGGACTATTGTCCAGAATAAAAAAAAAAATTCAAGCTGACCTGGCAGCTCGACCCCAGCCAGGGGCTCTGCCCCTTGGACCCCGCCAGGGGCTGCCGCCCCTTTGACCCCGCTTCTCTCGGGGGCGCTGCCCCCGAACCCCCGTTACTCCCAATGAAGGATATGCACGTATGTAAGTATGTATGTATGTATGCACGTATGAAAAGCATGTACGTATGTACGATTTAGATACGTTTGAGTATTAACGTTATTAATCGTGTTTCCGTTGAGAAAACAATGTAATGCATGTATGAGAATATTGGATGCATGAGGAATTGAAGTTGATCTCAGAAAGGGTAAAGTTGCGTTATGTTACGAATTGAACCAATTATGGACCTTGTAAGGGTTTTATGAGTATGAATATGTTATCATATCTAAAGTGTTGAGGTGTTATAAACATTGTATGAAAGTTTATGGGCATTATTTATATAAAATGTGAAGGTCCTTATAAATTTCAATTATGTAAGCTTAGGTCTTACAAATTATATTATTTGACCCATGTACAGTATAATGCTAATGCAAACCGGGAAATTGTGAAGGAACTATGGGTGAATGAACACCAAGTTGAACGCAAGTATGAAAGGAAATGTGATAACCATTAATGTTATAAATGAGAATGATGGAATTCTTGGCTGAGGAATGTAATAAATGTATGAAGGTACGTATGAGTGTGTGCATTATATAACGATAAGTAAGCATGTAAACATGTACGTATAGATGTGTTATTGTTGCAAGTATGTTTTCGGGTGTATGTAAATAGATGTATGAGTGTACATATATGAACGTATGTACATATGTGTTAAAGGGGATTGAATGTGCACAAAGGAATAAAGCTTGTATGTATTATGTATGTATGTATGCATGCGTGAATGTATTCACGAAGGTATGTATGTATGTATGTATGTATGTATGTATGTATGTATGAACATACGTCTAAATGTAAGTATATGAGTATTATACTTGATTTAAGAAAGTAAAGATAGGACGTATAGTTATATTTGTTCATGAATGAGACCTTTTTATAAGGTATGAGTAAATTCTTGCCATGGTGGGTATTGTGAATGAAATGAATGAATAACCAAGTAGTGATGATCATCACTAGGGGACTAACATGAGGCAAGAATTCGAGATCTCAAGATACGTATATTTTAGGATTGTGCGAAATAATAAGGACTAGTATCAACCGGTCAGTTAAGGACTATGGTTCCGTGGAAATGAGCAAGGTTCCGGGGACGAAACCTCTTTTAAGGGGGGTAGACTTGTAACACCCCAAAATATAATATTAGACTATTTGAATGTTTAAAGGTTTTAAATAAAATTTATTAGGTTATAATAAACAAGGAAGTTTAGAATGTTGGTAAAATTGTACTAGAATTATAACATGATTAATCCCAAGGGACTGAATGTGTAAAATTAGCAAATAAATAAGAAATTAAAGGATTTTATGTGGGGGAATGGTGGGGGCGACGCAGGGGAACGACCAGGAGGGGAAAACCCTTCTTCTTGCCCTAGCTCCTCAAATCACAAGCAATTGAATGAGTTTCTGGCCCTAATTCGAATGCATGTGAGCGAATTCTCAACTATCTAAGAGTTTCCTACATAGGGTAAGTCAGATTTTGTGAATTGATGCTATTTAGTGATTATGGGTTTTGATTAATCTGTGAATTAGTATGAAATTAAGCTTGTATATGCTTTAGAATTATCATTTAGAGGATGTTCTATGCCTGAATTCGTTTATATTGAAAGTTTGAAGTAAAACCCATTTAACCTAGTGATGTGGTGTTCTTGCAATTCTATAAATTGAGTAGTTGTGATAGATGAAAGTTTGAGTATAAAGATAATTGATGAATTACCAGGTTATAGGATGATTTTATGATGTGATTTGAATTGATAAAAAGAGTTGTGAAGGCTACTAGGGAAGATATGAATAAAACACTTGTACCTTATGCTTTGTTAATGATACGCACACCAAGTGTTTGATGAAATGCTTAGGAGAAAATGATAAGTGAGATTGTATGCTAATAATAAATAAAGGTATATAGAATGTGATGATGATGTATTAGATAATAGATTTGTATAAGGAATGTGTTTTGAATAGATTACAAGTGGGAAATTAGTTTAATAAGATGATATGGCAAGAAACATTCATTAAAAGGTATGTATCCTCATGTATGCTAATCATGTTATGATGAATGTGATGATATGTACGGATAGGAGTCATATTAACATGGATACAAGCATGGAAGGGCAACATGCCAAGGATAAACACGGAAGCTATGCTTGAACTCGGGTGCACGAGGTAAGTGAATCACGGACTTACACTTTAGATATAAAATGTATTGTAGTATAATGATTATTGTGAATCATGTGAGACAGTATGAAACAATGGAAGTAATAAGGTAAGTTTACGGTAAATGAGTTGAAATGTGGTTTAGAACTAGTTTCTATTAAGTATAGGTGAGAAAGAAGCTTACATGATGGTATTATGCATAAAGATGAAATAAGTAGTTACACGCGTAGGTATGGGTTAGTTTGTAAGTAAGTAATTGGGACTCATAGGAGAGTATGACTATAAACTCGTAAGTATGGAGAATTATGTGTATACGATTTACATGTATAGACGTGTGTGTTAAGGACTTGTAAGTAATATTGTGTAGAATGTAAGTTGCAAGTACATGTACAAATAGAAAGGGTATGTATGTATGAATTTGAAATTTAGTTATATGTGCAAATGAATGAGACTTGTTATGTGTATACATGGATATGTTCGTATGAATAAAATCTAATGATGCTAACCGTTTTCCTATTGAGAATGAAATGGGAATGCAGGTATACTAGTGATGGAAGTGGAAGGTTGACTCCGCTATCCGATGCGAGTGATCGAATGGATGGATGAAAGGGCTAGTATAAGAGAAAGCATGATATGTTGACGCCTTATTATACATGTGTTAAGATTTTGTATTATGTCACCGGTTACTAATGATGTGATTGAATGTGGTGACTACAGGTTGTACAGGTTTATGGATGTTTCATCAAGAAGTGTACGCGGTTGAAGATCGAGTCAACGCATGGATTGTACGTGGGTGTGAATGTGGTCACTTAATTTTATATACGTATGTTAGTTTTTAATTAATTTATAAAAAGGGATTAATGTATTTAAGTGAAAGAATGAATATAATGAAAGAAAATTTTTAAAGTTCGTATTTCCGCTGCGACTTTCGGTTATAACGTGTTAGGGCGTTACATATCGCGATTTCTCGAGAGGAAAGGGGTTAAACCATTTTTTTCGCCGGATTCTTCTAATTAAAGACCAATGTATGTTTTAGATAAGTTTTTTTGTTTTTTTTATTTAATGATTAAGAGAAATATAAGTAGAGATGGTTTGAACTTTGAAGCTTTTTTGTTTGTTAATGTGATAGGAAGTTAGGAACTAGGGTTTGATTGTTTGAAAATTGAAATGGACCCGACCCGATCTGATTCGACTCGCTATGAAACTTCGTTTGTTTGTGTTTACTTGTTTTACATGACCCGATCCGATCCACCCGCTATGAACCGATTTTTTTTTGTATAGCTAGTGGTCTAAAATCTTTAAAAAAAAAATCGCACCCCCAGGAAAAAAATCATGGGTCCACTGATGATAACTTAATATATTTAAAAAACACAATTGTTAATCAATATGATAATAACTTAAGTAAAAATAAGAAAGCATAAAACAATCATTTTCATTAAAAAAATACAATTGAACCACATGATAATCTTTCACGGTGTAACCCATTTTTTTAGTGTACCATTATTATCTATTATTTAAACCACATGATAATCTTTCACACTTTAACCCAATTTTTTAGTGTACCATTATTATCTATTTTATTAAAATTGTATATGGTTAAGAAGTCAAAATACAGAAAATTTAGCAAAATATTAGTAAAGATTAAATGGGTCCAAGGATTTAAAACTCATGTCTCACATACAATATTAACATACAATATTAATGCCAGCTCATTTGGTATTTTTCTTATCAATACTTACTATATAATAAAAGAAACCTGATTTGGGACACATGTCATTCAATGAGGGCATCAATAATTTATTAATAAATTTTAAATTTTAAATTAAAAAGATTAGAATATATTAACATATTTAGATTTACTTAGTTGTCGTATAGTGTCTCATGTCTTTATTTTTATTTTTTCACTTATATATATGTTTCATTGGTTCAATTGTACATGTAAAGTATTACATTATACATAGTATTTTCTAAACTATAGTTAATTGGTTTTATTGATTCAATTTTTGTCTATTCATTTACATTACTTATCTGTCTAGAAGTCCCTTTTCAGACCTTTCAAATTGTATGGGACATATTACATTATCAATACTTTTTATTTGTTTCCTTGCTAATTGTGATAAAAGTAATTATTTCGTACAATTCATATTGGTTTATAGCTTTGAATACGAGCATACCTTATATTAATGTTAATGATAGCGAAAGTGAGGAAACTATATTTGGATGGTAGAAAATATAATATTATGCCAATATTAACCGTCAGAATAATCTATTATCAGATAAAATCAGACATGTTACCTTTGAACAAGAAAATGTCACAATAAATATTAGTAGTGGTACAAAATTTTAAGTCCTATGACAAATCCTAAAACAAACAACAGATCATATTATTATGAATGGCTATACAAACTTCAATATTTATTTCGTATTTGGTCTGCATATTACTCTATATTATATATACTTAGATCATATTATGAACATATTTTTTTTTATTTCACATTATAATTATAATTCACCCCGTGTATTACACGGGACAATAACCTAGTATATTTATATTTAATACCACATGAAAATCTTTCTATACCTGAAGACATAAACCAATCTTCTAGCCGAACTCCATGCGGAGGTGTTGCCACGGTACCCAATATACCCGAAGTCAGTATCCGAGACACGCCCCTAGCACCCTAAACAAGACAACGTTAAAATAAAAGTCAAGTTTAGTATTATTATTATTATTTACATGATAGTATAATGTCTTTGATTTCGTCATACTATTGAGTCATATAAAGTGATCCCAACTTTCCATGTGTGATAAGTGAGAAGCACAAGCACTTCTGAGATATACCATCAATTAATTGTTGACAAACTCCCGAAAAATACATATTCATGTAGTTAGCCACAACTTGATACATGTCATACTATGGACTTATTTTATAGAGTAAATTACAAGTTTTGTCCTTTAGGTTTGTCCCAAATTTCAGACGCTGTCCTTTACCTTTAAAATTGATGAGTTTTTTCCTTAATGTTTGCAAATATTGCACGTTACGTCCTTTATGGCAAACCCAGTTAGATTTTTTTGGTTAAATCTGCTCACCAAAGGGTATTTTTGTCTTTTTACCTATATATTTAGTATTATTATTTAAAAAATTAAAACAAAATATATTTAAAAAATACTATTATTATTACTATTATTTATATACATATCTTTACTATATAATAAAAGAAAATACTTTAGGGACACTTGTCATCATATTAGAGCATCTCTTATATATAATTATTATTTTAGTTTTATCTCTTCAAATTAATTATAGATAACTCTTCTACTAAATATTATTTAGTTTAATATCTTATGGATAATTATTATTTAGTTTAATCTTCTTCTCAATTATAATATTATTTATTTGAATTAATTATTAATTTTATATTTATCTATTTACTTCAAATTCAAACTTAATTATCTAATTTGATATTAACTATCTAATTTGATATTAACTATATAATAAAGTAAATCAAATGGAGGACATATGTTACCTTTGTGGTGATCTCCATAGAGTAAAATCTAAATAAATATGATAAGTATTTCTCATTCATCTATACTTAATTTGTATAAATTAAATAAATATAATAAGTATCCGTTTTAAAAGTTTACTTTTAAAATAAAACTAGTCCTTATAACCCGCGCGTTGCGACGGAACCGTTAAACCAAACAAACAGTAGACTTAAAAACGTTTAACCATGCACATGTGTTACGGCGTGTTAATTCGCAAAAAAAAAGATCAAAACGAAAAGCATAAAAAAAGGATAACTAACTCGACTTAGGACCCGCGTGTTGTGACGGCACCGTTAAATTATAAAAAAAAAACAGACGTAAAAAACGTCGAACCACACACACCCGTTGCAAAGTATTCACTCAAAAAAAATTATACTAAAATGTAAAACATTAAATTTAAAATCAAATAAGAGTTATATGATGATGACAATTATTATTAGTTAACTTATATTGTCACATTCTATCATGTCAATATTAGAATGAAGGAGAGGGCTAAAATATATAATAGTTAACAAAGGATTTTTAATGGACCACAAATAGAGAAAGTGAAATGATAATAGATCAATAGAATTCTGATTTTTAATGCTTTACCAACTTGTACTTAAGCTATGTGAGGTAGTAAAAAAATGAACAGTGAAAAGTAGACACAAAAGAATTTTTTAAAATAATGGTGAGATAATGTATAATGTTCCTATCTTCGTTTATCGAAATTATTTTCAAAACTAATATGAAGGTAATTTTTGGTTAAAAAGAGTTTTTTTTTTCAAATATTCATATGAGATAAATAATTTGTTTTTCTCTCTTTTATTTTTTATCCGAACTTTATATATTATATTACTTAAAGGTTTATCCATCTTCGTTTTTTCAGACAACATTCCATTTTAAGAAACTCCGTATTTGAAACAATATAAATAAGTTGTTTATAAGTAACTCTTTTTAACCCTATCACATTTTAATTGAGATTGTATTATTAATTTTGTGATTAAAATAGGATTCCAATACATCTTAATCCTCTCATATTTTAGAAAATAAACAGTACTGTTATAAATAATTAAAGATATTATGATTATCAATTCCTAATATAGTCCAACTTGTTCTCCAAGTCTTTTCCCCTAATAAATACTCAATGTATTCTAATGTAAAAGATGCATCATTAATAATAAACATCTCCTTCTCTCCCAATTATTCTTCTCATCTTCTTGCTATTAGGCTTGTTTATAACACGTTATCAGCACGCTTGCTTTGGATCACACAATCATAAGGTATGTCATATTCTCTATTTATTTTACAATCATTCATCACACTCATACATAATCCATATTGCAATTCATACAATTTTGGTTACGTTAGAGACAACCACATTAACAAACCATATTCATTACATGTATATAAATAATCGAACCCAACATTATGCAGTCTAGTTAACTATATAATAATTTTGGTTGATTTTATTAGACAATAAACATATTCTGTTTTAATTATTAATCTAGTTAACCATATATTTTATAATGTTAATGAATAATTATCAACCATTATATATTTTATATAATTAACGATTTTGGATCTGTACGAGATATACTGTAATATATGTTGGGTACTATAATTGTTTTTACATATATTTTATTTTAGCAAATATATGAAATTAATCACATTGATAATTTTAAGGAATTAACCCCTCAATACGAATTGGGGCTTAAACTAGCATACTTTGTTTTTCTGTTAAAACTTTTAATGTATAATATATTATATAAACTTGACTATAGCATTACGATATGTTAGTTTTTGTTAGTTTTATCTAAGTTTTGATACATGATTTTAACATTAATTCAGTAGCATCTGCTAAAAAAAAACATGCATATCACCATGGAAAAGTGAGAAAAACTATAAACACAATTATAAAAAAAAAAAATATTTGAACAGTCAAATAAACATATGTGTGGATAATTTAGATATGTTATATTGTAGGAGATTTCTGAATGATGTTTACGAATCGTTTTATTGTAAAGTATTATTATACGATAAATTAATAGATGGATAATATAAGGGTAGTTGATTTAGAACATGTTGATGCATAATAAGATTATTATTATTATTATTATTATTATTATTATTATTATTATTTTGCTCTTGTTATTTCCAATCAATATTTCTACAAATCTTAATCTAATATCTTATTTTTTACAATAATTATATTGCAATCAATGTTATTAACAGTTTTAATTCACATGTAAGTATCTTTTTAATACAGTTCATCATGATAAATCTTGCAAAACTTGAGTTCATGGCTTTAGATATTACTGGGAAAAACTATTTGTCATGAGTATCGGATGCTGAAATACATTTGAATGCCAATAATCTGGGTGATACAATTAAAGAAGGAAATAAAGCAAATACCCAAGATAAGGCAAAAGCCATGATATTTTTACGTCATCATATTCATGAGGCTTTGAAAAGTGAGTACCTCACTATCAAGGATCCACTTGTCCTTTGGACCAACCTGAAAGAAAGGTATGACCACCAGAAAACGGTAATATTACCGAGAGCTCGTTACGAGTGGATCAATTTAAGGTTGCAAGACTTTAAGTCTATAAGCGAGTACAACTCGACAATGTTTAGAATCACATCACAATTGATTCTATGTGGTGAAAATATTACTGATAAGGAAATGTTGGAAAAAACATTCTTAACATTTCACCCCTCGAATGTGATACTGCAACAACAATATCGTGAAAGGGGTTTCACCAAATATAGTGAGTTAATATCATGTTTGCTTGTGGTCGAGCAAAACAATGAGCTCTTAATGAAAAATCATGAGACTCGTCCGGTTGGAGCAACCCCAATCCCTGAAGCTAATGTGGCAACATATAATGGCCAAAGTGAAAGTTACGGACGTGGTCGAGGTTATCATCGTGGTCGTGGTCGTGGTTATGGCCGTGGTTGTGGTCATGGTCGTGGACGTGGCCGTGGCCGAGGAAATTATCATAGTGTTCAGTTTAAAAACAAAGGGACCCACCAAAAGTGGCATAATAATGAAAATAAATCCAGTGATGAAAAAAATAAAAAGAAGGTGGGATCTTCATCGAATGCATGTTACCGATGTGGAAGTAACAATCATTGGTCGAAAACTTGTCGTACGGCCAAACACTTGGTGGAACTTTATCAACAATCCATCAAAGACAAAGCTAAAGGAATAGAAACAAATTTTACATATGTGGTTGCAAATGTTGATGTCACTGATGGTCATAAAGATCATAATGATACAACTAATCTGGATTATGATGATTTCCTTATTGAGCCAACTAACTTGGATTCTGGTGATATCGTGGCTGATACAACCCAGTTGGATGCTTGCAATTTTCCTTACATATGAATTATTAGTTTTTTAAGTGATGTTATTTCCTTCATTTCTTTAAGACATTTTGAGATTTTGTTTTGTTTTGTTTTGTTTTGTATTGTTTTGATGCGTATGAAACATTTTGGGATTTGTTATGTTTGAAGCATGTTAGACATTTTATTCATATGATTTTGTTTTGTTTTGAAGCATATGGAGTGTGTAACTAAGATCCCTATTAATGGAGAAGACATATGTCTAATTGACAGCGCATCAACGCATACAATTCTTAAGAAAAAGAATTATTTCTCTACTTTAACCATGAAAAAGGCAAATGTTGGTACTATATCTGGTAAATCAAAATTAATTGAAGGCTTTGGAGAAGCTTATGTAGTATTGCCAGGTGGAACACCATTTAAAATAACCAATGCGTTATTTTCCCCAATGTCTCAAAGAAATCTAATTAGTTTTAAAGATGTTCGTTTAAACGGATATCATCTTGAGACTACATCTGAGGGACATGATGAGTACCTTCATATCACAAATATAAGTTCGGGTAAGAAGCATGTGTTAGAAAAGTTGCCCGCGCTTGCCTCTGGTTTATATTATACTAAAATTAATGCAATCGAATCAAATGCAGTCATAAACAAGAAGTTTATAGACCAAGAAAATTTTATCATATGGCATGACCGGTTAGGCCATCCCGGATCAACAATGATGCGAAAAATTATAGAAAATTCAGTTGGGCATTCTTTGAAGAACCAGAAGATTCTTCAGTCCAAGGATATTACATGTGTTGCATGTTCACAAGGGAAGTTGATTACTCGCCCATCACCAATGAAGGTGGGGACTGAATCCCTGATTTTTTTGGAAAGAATACATGGGGATATTTGTGGACCTATACATCCTTCTAGTGGACCATTTAGATACTTTATGGTCTTAATTGATGCATCAACTAGATGGTCACACGTGTGCCTACTATCAAGTCGTAATATGGCATTTGCACGACTACTTGCTCAATTAATAAGGCTAAGAGCACATTTTCCCGATTACCCCATCAAGAATATTCGATTAGACAATGCTGGTGAATTTACATCCCAAACATTTAATGATTATTGCATGTTTATTGGGATAAATGTAGAGCATCCTGTACCTCATGTACATACACAAAATGGGCTTGCTGAATCGCTTATCAAGCGACTTAAAATGGTTGCAAGAACAATGATTATGAAATCAAAACTACCAGCATCTGCTTGGGGACATGCAATTTTACATGCAGCAACACTAATTCGCATCAGGCCAACGAGTTATCATACTTCCTCCCCATTAAAGTTGGTTCTTGGTCAGGAACCAAATATTTCCCATCTAAGGATTTTTGGCTGTGCTGTATATGTTACAATCGCTCCACCACAACGCACACAGATGGGGCCTCAAAGGAGGTTAGGAATATATGTTGGGTATGAATCACCATCGATCATTAAGTATTTAGAACCTACAACGGGTGATTTATTTACAGCTAGATTTAGTGATTGTCATTTTGTTGAATCAACATTCCCAACATTAGGGGGAGACAAAAAGCAGCTGGATAATAGTATTATTTGGAATGAATTATCATTATCTCATCTTGATCCTCGAACTAAACAATGTGAACTAGAAGTTCAAAGGATAATTCATTTACAAGGATTAGCAAATCAATTACCAGACGCATTCACTGACCCAAAGAGAGTGACTAAGTCACATATACCAGCTGTTAATGCTCCAGTTAAAATAGGTGTCCCACAAGGACAACCACATATTGGTAATGAGTCTAATGCACGCCTAAAACGTGGTAGACCAATCGGTTCTAAAGATAAAAATCCTCGAAAGAAAAAGGGAGCAAATAATGTAGATGGTCAAGTCGAGGTAACAATAACACAAGAAAAAGAGTCTCCAGAAGAGACACTAGACATGATGGTTCTAGAAGAACCTCAGGTACCTGAAAACGAAGAGATCTCAATTAATTATATCATGTCTAGAAATGTATGGAACCGAAGCGAAATCGACGTCGATGATAGTTTTTCATATAATGTAGCGCTACAAGTAATGGAAAACAATGAGGATCAAGAACCAAAATCAGTTGAGGAATGTAAACAAAGAAATGATTGGCCAAAATGGAAAGACGCGATAGAGGCAGAATTGAATTCCCTAAATAAACGAGAAGTTTTTGGACCAGTGGCCAATACACTTGAAGGTGTAAAGCCTGTTGGATATAGATGGGTTTTTGTGCGAAAACGTAATGAGAAAAATGAAATTGTACGATACAAGGCAAGATTAGTAGCACAAGGATTTTCGCAAAGACCTGGAATTGATTATGAGGAGACATATTCTCCAGTGGTGGATGCGACAACTTTTCGTTATCTTATTAGTCTGGTAATACAAGAAGGGATCGATTTGCGTCTAATGGATGTTGTGACAGCCTACCTCTATGGCTCACTTGATATTGATATTTACATGAAACTTCCCGAAGGGTTTAAATTGCCAAACTCATGTAAATCTAGTTCTCGAGAACATCTTTCAATCAAACTAAACAAATCATTATATGGGCTAAAACAGTCTGGGCGTATGTGGTATAATCGCCTTAGTGAGTATTTGTCGAAAGAAGGCTATAAAATGATTCTGTATGCCCGTGTATTTTTATAAAAAGGTCAGGATCTGAATACGTTATAATTGCCGTATATGTTGATGACATGAATATAATTGGAACTCCAGGGGAGCTTCAAAAGGCAGTTGAATACTTGAAAAGAGAATTTGAAATGAAAGACCTTGGAAATACAAAGTTTTGTCTTGGATTACAAATTGAACACCTTAAGGGTGGAATCCTTGTGCATCAAGAAACTTACATAGAGAAACTACTAAAAAGATTTTATATGGAAAAATCACATCCATTGAGTACCCTAATGGTTGTAAGGTCGCTTGATGTGGAAAAAGACCCATTCCGACCTCCTAAAGATGGAGAAGAAATCCTTGGTCCAGAAGTACCATATTTAAGTGCAATTGGTGCATTAATGTTTCTTGCTAGCCATACACGACCTGATATATCATTTTCTTTAAATTTGTTGGCAAGATATAGTTCATGCCTAACAAAGAGGCATTGGAATGGGGTAAAACAAATATTTAGATACCTTCAAGGTACAAAAGATATGGGTTTGTATTTTACAAATCAATCGAAAACAGGTTTGGTTGGTTTTGCAGATGCAGGATATTTGTCTGATCCTCACACTGGGCGATCTCAAACTGGATATTTATTTACAAGTGGAGGTACTGCAATTTCATGGCGTTCGGTAAAGCAGACAATCACAGCTACATCATCTAATCATGCAGAAATATTGGCGATACATGAAGCTAGTCGAGAATGCATTTGGTTAAGAACTGTAACACAACACATTCGTGGATCTTGTGGTATTTCTTCGGGAGATGAGGGACCGACAATCTTACATGAAGACAACGCAGCATGCATTGCTCAACTTAAGGAAGGATACATCAAAGGTGATAGAACAAAGCACATTTTGCCAAAGTTCTTTTTCACACATGATCTACAAAAGAATGGAGATATTATTGTCCAACAAATTCGTTCCAGCGAAAATTTAGCAGACTTGTTCACTAAATCATTGCCGACCTCAACATTCAAGAAGTTAGTTCATGGGATCGGGATGCGCCGACTCAAGGAGCTTAAGTGATCATCATCAGGGGGAGATAATACGCGCTGCACTCTTTTTCCCTTAGTCAAGGTTTTGTCCCATTGGGTTTTCCTGACAAGGTTTTTAATGAGGCAACATTAAGCGTATGGAATTGATAATCAAGGGGGAGTGTTATAAATAATTAAAGATATTATGATTATCAATTCCTAATATAGTCCAACTTGTTCTCCAAGTCTTTTCCCCTAATAAATACTCAATGTATTCTAATGTAAAAGATGCATCATTAATAATAAACATCTCCTTCTCTCCCAATTATTCTTCTCATCTTCTTGCTATTAGGCTTGTTTATAACAAGTACATCAAAGTTTATTTTTTAAACATATCTTAACGACTATATGTGTAATACACGGGTTTATTTAACCCGTGCAATGCAATACACGAGGTTCTTAAATATATAACTTTTTCTTGTTTCGTGTATAAAACAACATTTATTCAATCCCGTGTAATACACGGGGTTATAACCTAGTACAAGTATATATCAGATCAGATTCTTCACTCTCTCTCCCTCCATCTACAACTCTCTCTCTCTCTCTCTACACCTCCCTCTCTCTCTACCACCATCCACCCCTGCAACCATCATCCCCACCCCTGCAACCACCGCCCCCACCCCACCTACCACCACCGCCCCCACTCTCTCTCTTCTCTCTATCGGCGATTGATGTGACATAAGTAACGACTATTCGCCGTCCTTCTTCTTTGTCTTCCGACGCTATTTGACCGGCGAAGTGGTGGCTCTAATTTCTTAGTTTCTTATTTCGATTTTGCAGCCTGGAGATAGAGAGAGAGAGAGAGAGAGTAAACGAAGAGTGAAGATCGAAGAGGGTAAACGGTGGTTGGAGTCAAAAGAGGGGAAGAATGCGGTGGCGGTGTGTGTGGTGACGGTGTGCTCTTCCGTCAATCGGAGACCTTACCACAGTCGTCGCTTTGCTCTTCCCTCTTCTCCGACGACTATTGGCAGCCTGATTTGATACACAGAGAGGGTTGTGATGGTGGATGGGGTAGTGGTTGCTGATTTGGGTTGATTGCAAGGTTAGGGTTCCGGTGGGGATGGGGTAGTGGTTGCAGATTAGGGTTAGTTATTGATGAATGTTAATGTTGAATCTGGTTCAACAATTGTGTAATTTATACTGGTTTTTAGTAATTGAAGAATGTTTTTGGTTTTTGGTGATGGTGGATCGAAGGGGTGGATGTTCATGGTGATGTTGGAGACAGTGGAGTGAGTGGTGATGGTGGGTAAGGCGATGGTGGAGATGGTGGGTGGTTGGCGGCAGGTGAGGGTGGGAGCTGGTGGTGGTCGACGGCAGGTGAGGGTGGAAGGTGGTGGCGGCAGGTGATTGGCTATGTTTTATTTGTTTTCTAAAAATCATTTATAAATTAGGATGTGAAAAGACAATGCTACCCTCATGTGCCTTGCACATGACCAAATTTAACCAAAAAATCTAACTGGGTTTGCCATAAAGGACGTAACGTGCAATATTTGCAAACATTAAGGACAAAACTCGTCAATTTTAAAGGTAAAGGACAACGTCTGAAATTTGGGACAAACATAAAGGACAAAACTTGTAATTTACTCTATTTTATATTTGTGAAATACGAACAATTTTAATTGGGTTATTGGATTTTAATAATCCTAAGTTTCACCTGTTGGCCGATAATAATCCCAACTTTAAAAATTCCCTCAAATAATCCCAACTTGTAAAAGTTTGACCGTCATTGATCCTTTTTCTAACATAGGTGCACTTAAATCAATTAAGGAGTCTCTAGGTGTAATTGAATCTATTGAGGAGACCAAATTCTTATATGTTTGAAAAGGATCATTGGCAGCCAAACTTTTACAAGTTGGGATTATTGAAGGGAAATTTTAAAGTTGAGATTATTATCGGTCAACAGGTGAAACTTAGGATTATTAAAATACAATAACCCATTTTAATTAGATGCCTCACAAATTATAATGAACAATATTATTCTTAAAAAAAAAGAGTTAGGGGTTGTTTGTTTACCTTTTAATCAGGCTCTTAATAATTTACACCTCTTACTGGTTTAGCACTTAATGGTTCAGATTGTTTGTTTCGTGAGCAGATGTCTGAATGGATCAGACATTTGCCTCTGAATGGTTAAGCATTATACAGAGTCTGAATGGTTAAGACCTCTAACTAAATTGGTCATACATTTGCCTCTGAACGAATAAGCATTATACAGGCTCTTAATGGTTCAGACCTCTTACTGGTTCAGCACTTAATGGTTCATACCTTTTACTGGTTCAGCACTTAACAATTCAGATGTTGTCAAACAGCCCCTTAATTACATGGATGATCATTGTGATTTGCCCATATTATCATTTTGGTCCTTAACTTTTATAAAGTACACATTTAGACCAACAGTTTACATAAACTAACACACAAATAGCTTTTGAGTGCAGTGGTGGATCCAGGAATTTTTCCATAGATGCAAGACCTCGAAAATTCACGTCCTATAATGTGTTGACACGTGTCATAAGTTTGAACGTGTGTAAGAATGTTCTTGAAGGACTAAAGTTGATAAACCTGGAAAGTATGTGAATATACGGGTTCTAAATGTCAACAGTGAATAAATATATTGTACGTTAACCCTACATGATGCTCGTACCTTCAAACGAATAAATCATGGATCATACGGAGCTAAATATGAAAGAAAGTGAGAGATTACAAACTACGGGGGTTAAATGCGTCAACATGTTTAAGTTATACCTATGAGTGACCTTTTTGACAAACCCGAAGCTTTGTAACGGTTAATTATGCTCACTAGAATGCACGATTTAAATTTCATAAAGTTTCGTTATCGTATGAGAAAGTTATGATAAAATTCGTGTTCGAGGGGTTAGAAGCGTCAACATGGAAATTTAGGACTTTTCGGGTAAACACAAAGTGACCAAGGACTTCACAAAGTAGGTATAAGTCTTAAAGCCCCTATATGTCAATTTTAAAGGCTTAGAATGCAAGAAACAATGAGAAAACGACCTTTCGAGGGACCAGGGACTGAAATGCAAATAATGGAAACTTGGTTGGCAGGTCACCATGTGCTCGCGTAGCGCGAGCCTTAGACCCCTATGTCGTCGCGCTACGCGATGACCTTCTCTGATCAGAAATGTTGCACAGGTGGCTGTCCAGCTCTTAACCGACTCCAAGTGACTTGTTTCAATACCATGGGCTTCCTATACTGGTTTTTAGTCACTAGAGGGCACTTGTAAGCATCCATGAGCATTGGTAGCCTTGCATGTCAACAATCTAAGGAGTTTTGATCAATATATAAAGCTCCTAAGTTTGCAACATTCATACATTCATCTCATCTGCATTTCTTGAAGACTTCTGGAACTCAAGAGCCTTTTCTAAGCCTTCCTAATCGTTCATTAGACACTTGTAAGTATGCTTAACCTTCTCTAATTGAGTTTAGCTTTGTTATTTAGCTAAAAGTCAAACCGTCGTAATTACGGTTTGAATTCAAGATTAATTAATAATGGCTCAGTCAAATCTCGAATTAAAAGTACCTTTAAGTAGGTAATTATGTGGGTAATAAACCCTTAAAAGGGTACTTACTGATTCCCATCCTAACTAGGTCATTTGTCGAGTCAAAGATGCTTAGAAAAAGTCAACAGAAATGTAATCTTCGATTTAACGCATAATTAACAATGTAAAAGGCGTGTAACCTATTTTATCATTCATATAACATGGTAATAAGTATAAGAACTTTCCTAAGCTTGTTTGATTCGACAACTTTCTGTTTAGAACCGATTCGGAACCGAAAGTCGCAAAACTTTGACTTTTGCTTTGACTTCAGTTCTGACCCGATTTAGATAGGTTTAGACATGCCTTAAAGTTCCATTAGGACCTAATTACATGATTGTATAACCCTCTGCGTTTATACCACTTGAATCCTTAATTGTCCGACGTTTCCGTTAATTGCTTAAATATTGACCATAATGCCCTTATGTCTATAAAACGAGAATTTTGGAAATTTGAAAGAACAAAAATATTTGATACTTATTATTAAACATGTCCCTAAATTTTTACATCAGTTGGAGGTCTAGATTAGGAGTTATGCTTAATGACGTAATTAGAACGCTTCTTAGTAATTAAACAGCGTCATTAGCGTAAAGCCTATCTAAACCCAGTTTTTGACACCAAACCTTTTACCTGCTGATGTAATATAATATTTTGGGATTTTTGAAGATTTTTAATTATTTTTAAACTGATCATAAGCTAGGATTAGTGCCTTGATTCGGTAAATACCGAATATACCCTTTTCGGCCATAAAATGAGTTTTACAAGTCCTTTTGCTACCAATCCAATTGCTACTGATTTTAAATATTAAATGAAGTGCTTTGAACCTTATGAACTGACCTGGAAACTCAGATTCCTACTTTAACCCGTAAGTCGCTTAAAACGACTTTATAAGCGTATTAAACGCATAGTAAGGGTTTAAAACCATTTTGTCACAAAGGACTTAACACCAACTGATATGACATGTTAAGATAAGTCATTTTACTGATTAATTTAGACCCGAATCACAGAAGCTAAATTAATCCCTTTTATAATCTTTAAAATGACCAAAATACCCCTACGGGGCTTAATTATTGGTTAAACTAGTTTTGGGCATAATGGAAGGTATCCTACTGATATCACAACATATTTAAGGCATGTTAACTTAGGAAACCTGTTTAGGACTCTTATGGTTACCCGTTACGCTTCGTGCTCGTTCTGTTCGGTTTATGTAACTAGTTTACATAAATTAGCCGAAACGGGTCAAACCTTATCGGTTTTATCTCAAAATACAGAATGTGTATAATATACCCATATTAAGCAAGTCTTCAAACTTGTCGAGTCTAAATCACATTCTGTCCGGTCTTCGCTTAATCATGCCTTCGAACCGTATATTCCTTTAAAACTAACCGGTCTAAGTTTAGACTTAATCAAAGACCCGTTAGGATTCTAATAGGTTATTATAAACCTTCGTTCCAGAATAGGAGACCCGGTAAAAGATACTTGCACTCGCTGATTGTGATTTATACTTGCTCAGGTAAATACTTCTAACTTATTTTCCCTATACGGGCTTGGGGTACGGTATATAAAATACCGCTTGGTCGGGCATTGAATCTTTAATTGTATGATGGTTAAAGTATTGAGATGTCTCGTTTAAATTGTTTTGTTTGCTTAAAGCCTTTGGGGGGTTAATGACCATGCCCCGGATATCCCTGGCATCATTTTACGAAATGGCCACGACCTAAGCACGGGGCGTAGGCGTACGCCCGTCGGTGTCTCATATAATAATGTGGTGTGTCTATTGATCTTTAACCGGGCTACTGAACGCATGAGAAACATGTAAATCCTTTACAAGTATTATATTCAAATAATTATCCCAAGTTATAAAATATTATTTGTGCCTTGTTCCTTAAATTCATTTTCTTAAACTCTTTACAAAATGAGTCGGTTGATTGTATTTACCAGTGTAACCTGACGTATTTTTCTCAAAAAGGTTAAGTGCAGGTACTACGCATAATAGGCTGGCCTTTCTCCTAGCATCCACAATAAGTCTCGCAAGCTTGGATGTCATAGACTGTTGAACATTGTTTCCTTTTATTTTGAATCTACCTGTGGATTTATATTCAACTATTTGTGATACTTAATATTACAATATTGTTTGGTTGAAATGAATCTATACTTTGCTTCCGCTGTGCATTTAAATATTGTGTTGTTTGACTAATATGTTACTAACCACGTCACGATACTCCCCTACCGGGCCCACCGGTAATACGTGGACTTCGGGGTGTGACAGGTTGGTATCAGAGCCAACATTGAGTGAATTAAACACTAGCCTTTTTGTGTTTAATCTCAATGACACAATTGCACATTCCTAAATCTTCGAGTCTAGACAAAGAACTTAGGAATAATCCAAAATGTTTTTATTTTAATTTTATCTTGTCCTTTATTTTTCCTTGTTGTTTTCCTTTGTTTATATTGACAGGTTTAACAATGCCGCCAAGATTCAGGCGAGGAGAACGAGGAAAAGGGCCAATCAGTGCCCCTAACGACCACGAGGCCGGGCCTTCGCACCGGCGAACTCCTTCTTCTACAAGGAGTGCAGATCCGCGAGAACCTTGGAGGACTTATGAGGACCCTGCCAGACGATCTACGTCGTATAGCTCAACGCCTCCATATCATCACTCCTATGGGCCTCAGTCGGAGAATGAGCCCAACAACCCGCAACCTTCATACATACCTCTACAGCGGTCCTTATCGCACCGTTCCTTCGACGACCCTACTCCTGTCTTTCAGGGCCGGTTTAACCCGGCAGAATACCTACCAGAACAAATGGGCTTTAACCCACTAGGACCAGAGGATCACTTTTCCGGTGATCAAGCGATGAACATGGACGAGGACACAGATCCCGTCGAGCCTGCAACCGGAACCCCGAACCATCCTGTTGAGATCTCTGATGGTTTGTCTTTTCACGGATCACCATACCAAGGTCCGGATAGTTACCAGGCACGGTTCAACCAGTATGAGTGGTACTTTACACCATCTCACCATTCATCGCCTCACCAGCAGCAGCAACAGCAGCAGCAAGATCTCTCTGGGGATCCACGTTTCGTGGCAGTCACGCCACCGCCTCCACCGCCGCTAGTTCATCTAGCACCTCCAGAACCACCAAGATGTAGGAGGACTGGCGCACGGATGTCAGCACGAGGAGGGGATTTTCATTTCAGCACCCCTCAACACTCTAGTGGCAGCCACTACCCGCCACTATATGAAGACCCACAAATGGGTGGACCTTCAGTTCCAGTATCTGAGGTAAATTCGACACCTGTTGCACCGCCACCAACGGGTTTTGACAACCCTATCCCTGCTTATACTGCTCCAGCAACATACAATCCATTCGGACCGCCAGTTTACCCTAACTATAACTATGCTGAGGATCCTTACCAAGTGGCATCAAACTACCTTGCCCATAATCCTGAGGGACCATATGGAACCCCTTGGGGAATAGGACGCCCAGCTCTTGGGTATCAAGTACCTGCTCAGCCACCACTACACCACCAGCCACCACGGTTTTCCCCACCAGAGCAGGAGGATCTCCGTCAAAGGCTGGAAAGGGTTGAGCGAGACTTCCAGAGAAAACGTAGGAAGAATCAGGGATTCATGAGTGGCTTAGCAAGTTTGCTGAAAGGAAAGAAGAAACGGGATCGTTAAATCCCAATATGTATTATTGTATTTCCTTGTTTAAATTAAGTCCCTGCGTGGACATTTATTTATATGTGTATTAGTCCCTGTGTGGACATCTATCTTTGTACTTAGTCCCTACGAGGACTTGTCTCTATTAGTCCCTGCGTGGACATTTATTTTTATAAACAGTCCCTGCGAGGACTTGTATTATCGGTATAGCTCCTGCGTGGGCAAGTGTTTCGGTGAAAATTCCCGTTTAGGGCAAAGTGTACTACTTTTAAATTTTAATGGAATGTTAAGTTTAAAATTTTTTATTTCTGTCATCTATGCATTTATATATTATACATGATATAAACGAAATAAAATCATTCCTTTTAAAAATGATCTGCCTATAAAATACTAAATAAAGATCTTAAAGGTAAAACCTAGCCTACATGTCATTATAAGACTTGGCCAAGATGGTAAGACCTGTATAAAAGATTCCAATCCCTGTTAACATCTGAAAACATGTTAACGCTCCTGGCAGATGTGATCCGTCAAAATCACACACGTCATTCTTATAATTGGATTCTTCAAAAGATTCCTAACCTAAACTAATGATCTATAGATCATGGGTTTAAATCATCAATAAAGATGATCAATTCTTTTTACCATCCATTGGTAATATAGTGCCTACGGGCCATATTCATTGTCATGTAAGACAAAAGACAGTAGTAGTCTACGACTCTCTGTCAGAAAAAGGTAAGGAACTATGTTCAAACCTTAATGCCTTGATTCTCTGAAATCATGGCTTATGAATTAAAAATGTCACTATGACTAGGCTTTTGTGCTACTAATAAAACTGTTATTGTTTTATAATTAGGATAAGTCATAATAGAAATCCTAAATAAAAGTGAGTAATAAATTAACCATATATGGTCTACGTTTACCACGGTTAATAAATTGCCATAGAAGACAATTCTATAATAAACTCACCAATAAATTATTGTCAATATGTAACAGTTCAAGCTACATGGCCGACTCAGACGAGATCAATAGTCACCCACAGGGAGAGCATCCTAATGCCCGAGTAAATGTAGCGGGTGCAGAATTACAGGCAATGATAGATAATGCCGTTAATCGAGCTTTGGATAGACAGCTCCATGATTCCAGTGGTACCCATACAAGGACCCGATCTGCACCACACTCTAGAACACCCTCCAGGACCCACACTACCCACAACAGTAATTCTCACCACTCATCAAACCAGAGGAGTGCTCCATCCCAAAGAGTCGTACAGAATCAAGAACCCCGTAATAAGGGTTGCTCCTATAAGTACTTCGTTTCGTGCAAACCCAGGGATTTCACTGGGGAAAAAGGAGCAGTAGATTGCATGACTTGGTTGGACGAGATGGATACGGTTGTGGATATCAGTGGTTGCAATAATAGGGATATTGTGAAATTCGTGTCTCAGTCTTTTAAGGGAGAAGCATTAGCTTGGTGGAGATCTTTGATCCAAGCTACGGGGAAAGTCCCATTGTACAATATGACCTGGGAACAGTTCATGTCACTAATCAAGGAAAACTACTGCCCTCAGCATGAGGTTGAGAAAATTGAAGCTGACTTCTTGTCGCTGGTCATGAGAAACCTAGACTGTCAGGCCTACCTTACGAGTTTCAACACCTTGTCAAGGTTGGTTCCATATTTGGTAACTCCGGAACCCAAACGTATAGCTCGATTCATTGGGGGTTTGGCCCCGGAGATCAAGGCAAGTGTGAAGGCCTCCAGACCAGCTACTTTTCGGTCTGCAGCAGACATATCATTGTCTCTTACCTTGGATGCGGTCAGGCAGAAATCGCAGAGGAACACCGATACCGAAAAGACTCACGACGTTCAGACAAGAAGCATAAGGGAAACAATGACCACAGGAAGGGGTCAGGATCTAGGAAGGATGGTCAGCAGTCAGGTGAAAAACCCAGATGTAAAATCTGCAAGAGACAGCACTTCGGGAAATGCAGGTATGAGTCAAACTCGCATTCACAATCAAAAACTTTTGCATGTGGGTTATGCAAGTCCAAGGAACACAAGACCTTGGATTGCAAAAAGATGAAGGATGCGACCTGCTATGGTTGCAACGAAAAAGGGCACATAAAGACAAATTGCCCAAAGTTTGCAAAGAAAGCTGAAGAAGGAAAGAAGACCAATGCTAGGGTCTTCAGGATGGATGCTAAGGAAGCCGTCCAGGACGACAATGTGATAACAGGTACCTTCCTCGTAAATGATGTTTATGCGAGAGTGTTATTTGATTCAGGCGCTGATAAGTCGTTCGTAGATAATAAGTTTTGTGAATTGTTGAAATTATCTGTTAAGACCTTAAGTGTGAAGTATGAAGTGGAACTAGCAGATGGTACTTTAGAAACCACCTCAACCATACTAGATGGATGTTTCATATCCATTAAGAACCACTCTTTTCCTTTGTCCTTACTTCTTTTGAAACTAGCCGGTTTCGACATAGTTTTGGGTATGGACTGGTTATCTCATAACCAGGCCCAGATTGTTTGCAATAAGAAACAAGTGGTGATCAAGACTCAATCTGGTGAATCACTTACTATCCAGGGAGATACCCAGTATGGGCTGCCTGAGCAAATGTCTATGCTCAAGGACTCTAAATGTTTGAAGAAGGGTTGTGTCATCTACATGGCACAAGTGATTATTGATGAGCCGAAGCCCAAGATTGGGGATATCCCCGTCATTTCTGAATACCCCGAAGTATTTCCTGAAGAACTACCTGGTTTGCCACCAGATAGGCAAGTAGAATTCCGAATTGACATTATTCCTGGATCAGCACCAGTAGCAAGGGCGCCTTATAGATTGGCACCAACAGAGATGAAGGAATTGAGAACGCAGTTAGATGATTTGCTAGCCAAAGGTTTCATCAAACCAAGTTCGTCTCCGTGGGGAGCACCAGTTTTATTTGTCAAGAAGAAGGATGGATCGATGCGTCTGTGCATCGACTACCGTGAGCTTAATAAGGTCACTATCAAGAATAGGTATCCTTTGCCCAGAATCGACGATCTGTTCGATCAACTTCAAGGGGCAAGTTTCTTCTCTAAGATTGACTTAAGGTCAGGCTATCACCAACTGAAGGTTAGAGATGAAGACGTACACAAGACTGCATTTAGGACTCGTTATGGTCATTACGAGTTACTAGTGATACCTTTTGGGCTCACAAATGCACCTGCCGCGTTTATGGATCTCATGAATCGCGTTTGCAAGCCTTACATGGATAAATTTGTCCTCGTCTTCATCGATGACATCCTCATCTACTCAAAGAACCAAGCTGACCATGAGAAGCACCTTCATTGCATTCTGGAACTACTTCATAAAGAAAAGCTCTATGCCAAGTTTTTGAAGTGCGAATTCTGGCTTCGAGAAGTCCAATTTCTCGGACATGTTATTAGTGAGCGTGGTATCCAAGTAGATCCCGCTAAAGTTGAAGCTGTCATGAATTGGCAAGAGCCAAAGACGCCTACAGAAATTCGTAGCTTCCTAGGTTTGGCAGGATACTATAGGCGATTCATTGAAAACTTCTCAAGGATTGCTGCACCCCTGACTTCGCTGACGTGTAAGAAGATTAAGTTTGACTGGGGTCCTAAGCAGCAGGAATCCTTCGATATTCTGAAACAAAAGTTGAGCGATGCTCCAGTATTGACATTGCCTGATGGAATCGAGGAGTTTGTAGTTTATTGTGATGCATCACACACCGGGATGGGATGTGTGCTTATGCAGAAAGGCAAAGTCATTGCCTATGCTTCACGCCAGTTAAAGGTGCACGAAAAGAATTACACCACCCATGACTTGGAGTTGGGTGCCGTTGTATTCGCACTAAAACTTTGGAGGCACTACTTATATGGAATCAAATGTGTGATCTATTCTGATCACAAGAGCCTCCAGCACATGTTTAATCAGAAGGATTTAAACATGAGGCAGCGCCGATGGATGGAGACTTTGAATGATTATGATTGTGAAATCAGATACCATCCCGGCAAGGCGAATGTAGTCGCTGATGCCTTGAGTCGAAAGGAAAGGGTGAAACCCATCCGAATCAATGCCAAGAGCATTGAAATTAAGAACAGTTTGAATGAAAGGTTGTTAGCTGCACAGAAGGAAGCTGTGTTGGAAGCTAACTATCCTAATGAAAAGCTAGGAGTAACTGAGGAGCAGTTATCTCTTGGAAAATACGAAATTCTGAGATTGAATGGACGAATATGGGTTCCGATCTATGGAGAACTTCGAAATGTTATCCTCTAGGAAGCCCATAGTTCTAAATATTCTGTTCATCCTGGAGCTGATAAGATGTACCAGGATCTGAGGGCAAACTATTGGTGGATAGGCTTGAAGAAGTCTGTAGCTACCTATGTAGCTAAATGCTTGACGTGTGCGCAAGTCAAAGCAGAACATCAAAAGCCGTTAGGCTTGCTACAACAGCCTGAGCTTCCCACTTGGAAGTGGGAAATGGTAACTATGGATTTTATCACCAAGTTACCCAAAACAAGGAAAGGAAATGATACGATATGGGTTATAGTTGATAGACTGACTAAGTCAGCACATTTCTTACCCATCAAGGAGACTTATAGCTCCGATATGTTAGCCCAGTTGTACGTGGATAAGATTGTAGCTTTACATGGCATACCTGTGTCTATTATTTCTAACAGAGATACTAGATACACGTCACATTTTTGGAAAAGCTTCCAACAATCTTTGGGCACACGTTTGAATTTTAGTACGGCTTACCATCCTCAGACGGACGGTCAGAGTGAGCGTACTATTCAAACTTTGGAAGACATGCTTTGAGCATGCGTGATTGATTTAGGTGGTAGTTGGGATAACCACCTGCCATTGATAGAATTCTCCTACAACAATAGCTACCATACCAGCATTAAAGCTGCGCCTTTCGAGGCCTTATACGGTAGAAAGTGTAGATCGCCCATTTGTTGGGCAGAAGTTGGAGATGTCCAATTATCAGGACCAGGGATAGTCTTTGAAACGACGGACAAGATTGTCCAGATTCGAGACCGTCTCAAAGCTGCCCGAGATAGGCAGAAGAGTTACGTAGATCCAAAGCGTAAAGCTATGAACTTCGAAGTAGGAGACAAAGTGTTGCTTAAAGTATCACCCTGGAAGGGAGTGATGCGATTTGCTAAGAAAGGCAAGTTAAGCCCGAGGTACATAGGACCGTTCGAAGTCATCGAACGTGTCGGATCGGTTGCCTATAAGTTAAACTTACCAGAAGAGCTCAGTGGAATTCACAATGTATTTCACATCTGCAATCTGAAAAAGTGTTTCGCTGATGAATCACTGGTCATGCCACATACAGATGTGCATATAGATGAGAGCTTGAAATTTGTGGAAAAACCATTGTCGATTGAAGATAGACAGGTTAAGAAGCTTCGAAGGAAGCATGTGCCTATTGTAAAGGTCAAATGCGATGCTCGTAGAGGTCCCGAATATACGCGGGAGGTTGAGTCCACAATGAAAGAAAAGTAGCCTTATTTGTTTCAGTAAATCTCGAGGTCGAGATTTCTTTAAAGGGGGTGAGGATGTAACACCTCGAAAATTCACGTCCTATAATGTGTTGACACGTGTCATAAGTTTGAACGTGTGTAAGAATGTTCTTGAAGGACTAAAGTTGACAAACCTGGAAAGTATGTGAATATACGGGTTCTAAATGTCAACAGTGAATAAATATATTGTACGTTAACCCTACATGATGCTCGTACCTTCAAACGAATAAATCATGGATCATACGGAGCTAAATATGAAAGAAAGTGAGAGATTACAAACTACGGGGGTTAAATGCGTCAACATGTTTAAGTTATACCTCTGAGTGACCTTTTTGACAAACCCGAAGCTTTGTAACGGTTAATTATGCTCACTAGAATGCACGATTTAAATTTCATAAAGTTTCGTTATCGTATGAGAAAGTTATGATAAAATTCGTGTTCGAGGGGTTAGATGCGTCAACATGGAAATTTAGGACTTTTCGGGTAAACACAAAGTGACCAAGGACTTCACAAAGTAGGTATAAGTCTTAAAGCCCCTATATGTCAATTTTAAAGGCTTAGAATGCAAGAAACAATGAGAAAACGACCTTTCGAGGGACCAGGGACTGAAATGCAAATAATGGAAACTTGGTTGGCAGGTCACCATGTGCTCGCGTAGCGCGAGCCTTAGACCCCTATGCCGTCGCGCTACGCAACGGCCTTGTCTGATCAGAAATGTTGCACAGGTGGCTGTCCAGCTCTTAACCAACTCCAAGTGACTTGTTTCAATACCATGGGCTTCCTATACTGGTTTTTAGTCACTAGAGGGCACTTGTAAGCATCCATGAGCATTGGTAGCCTTGCATGTCAACAATCTAAGGAGTTTTGATCAATATATAAAGCTCCTAAGTTTGCAACATTCATACATTCATCTCATCTGCGTTTCTTGAAGACTTCTGGAACTCAAGAGCCTTTAGCCTTCCTAATCGTTCATTAGACACTTGTAAGTATGCTTAACCTTCTCTAATTGAGTTTAGCTTTGTTATTTAGCTAAAAGTCAAACCGTCGTAATTACGGTTTGACTTCAAGATTAATTAATAATGGCTCAGTCAAATCTCGAATTAAAAGTACCTTTAAGTAGGTAATTATGTGGGTAATAAACCCTTAAACGGGTACTCACTGATTCCCATCCTAACTAGGTCATTTGTCGAGTCAAAGATGCTTAGAAAAAGTCAACATAAATGTAATCTTCGATTTAACGCATAATTAACAATGTAAAAGGCGTGTAACCTATTTTATCATTCATATAACATGGTAATAAGTATAAGAACTTGCCTAAGCTTGTTTGATTCGACAACTTTCTGTTTAGAACCGATTCGGAACCGAAAGTCGCAAAACTTTGACTTTTGCTTTGACTTCAGTTCTGACCCAATTTAGATAGGTTTAGACATGCCTTAAAGTTCCATTAGGACCTAATTACATGATTGTATAACCCTCTGCGTTTATACCACTTGAATCCTTAATTGTCCGACGTTTCCGTTAATTGCTTAAATATTGACCATAATGCCCTTATGTCTATAAAACGATAATTTTGGAAATGTGAAAGAACAAAAATATTTGCTACTGATTATTAAACATGTCCCTAAATTTTCACATCAGTTGGAGGTCTAGATTAGGAGTTATGCTTAATGACGTAATTAGAACGCTTCTTAGTAATTAAATGGCGTCATTAGCGTAAAGCCTATCTAAACCCAATTTTTGACACCAAATCTTTTACCCACTGATGTAATATAATATTTTGGGATTTTTGAAGATTTTTAATTATTTTTAAACTGATCATAAGCTAGGATTAGTGCCTTGATTCGGTAAATACCGAATATACCCTTTTCGGCCATAAAATGAGTTTTACAAGTCCTTTTGCTACCAATCCAATTGCTACTGATTTTAAATATTAAATGAAGTGCTTTGAACCTTATGAACTGACCTGGAAACTCATATTCCTATTTTAACCCGTAAGTCGCTTAAAACGACTTTATAAGCGTATTAAACGCATAGTAAGGGTTTAAAACCATTTTGTCACAAAGGACTTAACACCAACTGAAATGACCTGTTAAGATAAGTCATTTTACTGATTAATTCAGACCCGAATCACATAAGCTAAATTAATCCCTTTTATAATCTTTAAAATGACCAAAATACCCCTACGGGGCTTAATTATAGGTTAAACTAGTTTTGGGCATAATGGAAAGTATCCTACTGATATCACAAGATATTTAAGGCATGTTAACTTAGGAAACCTGTTTAGGACTCTTATGGTTACCCGTTACGCTTCGTGCGCGTTCGGTTCGGTTTATGTAACTAGTTTACATAAATTAGCCGAAACGGGTCAAACCTTATCGGTTTTATCTCAAAATCCAGAATGTGTATAATATACCCATATTAAGCAAGTCTTCAAACTTGTCGGGTCTAAATCACATTCTGTCCGGTCTTCGCTTAATCATGCGTTCGAACCGTATATTCCTTTAAAACTAACTGGTCTAAGTTTAGACTTAATCAAAGACCTGTTAGGATTCTAATAGGTTATTATAAACCTTCGTTCCAGAATAGGAGACCCGGTAAAAGATACTTGCACTCGCTGATTGTGATTTATACTTGCTCAGGTAAATACTTTTAACTTATTTTCCCTATACGGGCTTGGGGTACGGTATATAAAATACCGCTTGGTCGGGCATTGAATATTTAATTGTATGATGGTTAAAGTATTGAGATGTCTCGTTTAAATTGTTTTGTTTGCTTAAAGCCTTTGGGGGGTTAATGACCATGTCCCGGATATCCCTAGCATCATTTTACGAAATGGCCACGACCTAAGCACGGGGCGTAGGCGTACACCCGTCGGTGTCTCATATAATAATGTGTTGTGTCTATTGATCTTTAACCCGGCTCGAACCGGGCTACTGAACGCATGAGAAACATGTAAATCCTTTACAAGTATTATATTCAAATAATTATCCCAAGTTATAAAATATTATTTGTGCCTTGTGCCTTAAATTCATTTTCTTAAACTCTTTTCAAAATGAGTCGGTTGATTGTATTTACCAGTGTAAACTGACGTATTTTCTCAAAAAAGTTAAGTGCAGGTACTACGCGTAATAGGCTGGCCTTTCTCCTAGCATCCACAATAAGTCTCGCAAGTTTGGATGTCATAGACTGTTGAACATTGTTTCCTTTTATTTTGAATCTACCTGTGGATTTATATTCAACTATTTGTGATACTTAATATTACAGTATTGTTTGGTTGAAATGAATCTATACTTTGTTTCCGCTGTGCATTTAAATATTGTGTTGTTTGACTAATATGTTACCAACCACGTCACGATACTCCCCTACAGGGCCCACCGGTAATACGTGGACTTCGGGGTGTGACAATAGGGGTGCGGAACATTTTTAAAAATATTAGGCCCCAAGGTATATAAGTAAAAAATCGGTTCGTATCGGGTTGGGTCGGGTCATATAAAACAAAAGAACATCGAACTAAATTTATATAATCATCAAAAATATGTCAAACCTTGTTACAACTTACAAACATAAATAAAACGTCACCCTTCGGGTTTTCATTTTTTGAAATCTATCCAAAACATGGCTCCATAACATATTACATAATATATCAACTATTCAAGCCCTAGAAATCATAATGTAAATAACCCTAACAATCATCTAAACAACATATACACCATAAAAGAAAAAGCCAAACATTCTTCACTAACAAATATAACCCATCAGATCTACTGTGTGGTGTATGCAGCTATAAAAAAAAGCAAAATATCATCACTAACAAAATATAACCCACCATATAACATAATGAAAAACAAAACGAAGCACATTTCTACTGTCATGGTTAGTATGCGGCTAATATCAACCAAAAAATCAACCAAAATTCATCAAAAATAACAAAGAAATTTACCCGTGTTCGATCGGCGGTGGTATGGTGGCTGATTACGGTGGCATAGAGAGAGCGGGAGAGAATATGTAAGGGTTTTGGGCTTGTTTATTTTATTTTAGTTTGAAATATTGTTGATTTGTTGGGTTTGTTTATTGGGCTAATACTTAGTAGTGGGTTAGTTAAAGGTATTGGGTATTTGGGTTTAGTTATTTAGGTATTAAAAGTTATATAATTTAGGTAGTATTTAAAAAAAAATAAGAGTTTACTAAAAAAATTAAAATATAAATTGATAACACTTTTTACCTAAGGGGTGCAGACGGAAAATTTCAAGAGGTGCGGACGGAAAATTCTAAGGGGTGCGGACGAAAAATTCCAAAAGGTGCGGACGGGATTTTCGACGGAACTTAGCACTAATTTTTTTTTCTCGAGGGTGCGCCCGCCCACTTTGGCTTTGTCTTAAATCCGCCCCTGTTTGAGTGAATGAACGTCAATTTTCTTTTTTAAACAGTTAAAATAAACTAAAATAGAAAATGTACAAACTCAATGGAAATTGGAACCTAACCAAATTATTACTATTTATTACTATATATTATTACTATATATTACTATTACTATATATTAATAAATGAATTGAAATGAATACTGATTTTAATATTATAATAATATATAGTTTTTTTAATACTTTTATTTTAATATTATAATAATAGTTATTTTCTTTACTTTTTAAATTTAATCCTTTTTTTAATATCAATGGTTGGGAAAGCTTGGTGTCAACCAGTATCGAACTAGTACTGGTATCGAAAATATCGGGACGGTCCTGTTCAGTATTAGTACATGAAGGTAAAAATCGGCACTAATACATAAAACATCAAAAGTTGGTTTCGAATTGATATTGGAAATCTTTTGGTTCGGGAAATTCAGTGCTGCTACCCGGTACCATTTGCTCATCCCTGATCATGGTTACCTTACGAACAACGGTATCGTACAACTTTTTTTTGTTAATTTTCTTCAACTTGTAATTTTTTCTTTTTTTAGTTTCAGGGGTAGGGACGAGCTCGGTGCCAACCGATACAGAATCGGTACTGATACCGAAAATACCGGTTACGGTACTGATATATGAAGGTAAAAAAACGGTAGTGAACCGGTACCAGAAACGCCAAAAGTCGGTACCGAATTGGTACTTAAGATCTTTCGGTTCGGCAACTGGTACCCAAAATAATTTGCTCATCTCTGACCACGGGTTTCATACGAACAACATCGTTACCATACAACCTTTTTGGTTGATTTTCTTTCGGTTATCTTTTAGTGTTTTTTTCTACATTTTCTTTTTATTCTTGTCAGCAGTTCCGTTCGCAACACGCTCATAGTGATTTCAAAACACATGTAAACACATACTAAATAACAAAAGAAATTCGCCGCAACGCGGCGAACTTCTTTAATCCTAGTTAAAATAAAATAAAAAGGCCTTAACACCTGCGACTCATTTTTCCGATGACCCTCCCCCCCTCAAAACCGACATCACCACCAACCTTCTCCACCATGTCGTAGCATTTTTTGATGGACAGAGTTGACGGAGGCCAGGATTTCATCTCGAAAAAGAGGTAGAGAAGGGGGAGTGGTTGCGGTGAATGGTGGTTGTAGATGTTGCGGTGGGGGACCAGCAATTTGCTTGCCTGAATGATGGTTGTTATGTCCTCTTTTTAATGGTGGGATACTTCGCCCTATGCTACGGGAATTCAATCACTATTCATAAGGTTCGTTAAGATATCTTCAGTTGCTATAGTAACCCAAGAGGATACTAAAAGATCAAATTTATTAGGGTTATTGGATTTTATCACCCCCAACTATTGGCCATTGGCCGTTGCCACCCGCAACTAACACTTTGACACCCGGCACCCCCAACTTGACTTTTTGTTTGCACTGGCACCACCCAGTTAAATCTGCTCTAACTTGGTTTGTTTTTTGTCCGACGTGGCACAATTTTGCTGATGTGTACATGATTACGTGGCGCTTATGTGTTATATCCCACTTATAAAACCCTGCTAAGTGCTAAGCTCTTTTCCAGTCATCAAACACATATCAACCAATTCAAACCGGTAGTGCCGTAGTGGTGTTGTATGCGTTAAATACAATAAAAAAATCCAAATAATAATCATGTCAAACTGTATCGATAAAACCATCACGATCCGAGAAGTATGGTCTCACAACTTACAATCCGAGTTCGATTTGATCCGATCACACAAGCATCGTCGACCACACAAGCATCGTCGACCGTCGGATCATTATCAGCTTCTTAAGTCAAACATTGACGTTTTGAACCTCATCCAGCTCGGCGATACCTGCAACGGCGACTTCACCAGCGCCGGAGGATGTAGAATCGTCTTCTTCTTCGTTATCGATGACATCGTCTTCATCGTCCTCTTCTTCGTCATCGATGACATAGCATCGTCTTCATCGGCCGTAGACGGTGGTGATGTGAGTCGATTTCAACAAAATCTCAACAACCACCCCTAGATCCGCCGCCACATGACTTTCCGATGACGGGATGTCGTCAATTTCAACAAAATTTCAACAACAACCAGCAGATCTGAGTCGATTTCAACAAAATTTCGACAAATCTGATGGTGGCAGTGGAGGCTGATGGTGGCGGTGGTAGCAAGGTGGTGGCAATGGAGGTTGAGAGTGGCGGTTGTAAAGAGAGAAAGGGGTGGGTCGACTGATGGTGGCGGTGGTAGCACGGTGGTGGCAATGGAGAAACGGGTGGTGTGCTGTGGGAGGTATGTTTGTAAGAAATACCAGATATATAACTTTATATGGACATAATATGCCACGTATTCGCCACATAATCTGTCTACGTAATCAAGTCTGTGCCACGTCTGTGCCACGTCGGATTAAAAACAAACCCAGTTAGTGAAGATTTAACTGGGTGGTGCCAGCACAAACAAAAAGTCAAGTTGGGGGTGCCGGGTGTCAAAGTGTTAGTTGCGGGTGGCAACGGCCAATGGCCAATAGTTGGGGGTGATAAAATCCAATAACCCAATTTATTAATATGGTAAAAAGAATATCAACACGTGTTTCAAAACAATAAAAACGAATTCCGGTATCAGTAGCCTTTGTTTGATCGGAATTGGTTCGGTTCGTCGGTACTGGCGGTCATATTTATGATACCAAATTTTGAATATAATTTTATACTGGAATGTTGAGAAAATAAATAAACATGCCAGCATTCATATAACTTACTAGATTTTTTTTACTAAATTTGAATATAGCTCCTTTTTCACCCAAAAAATATACCGGAATACTGAGGTAAAAACAAATTTAAACACAACTGCGTATTCAGTTTTTTTAGCTAACAAATGCCGATTAACAAAGAAAAACCAATTTAGTAAAAAATAAACTAGTTAAAAACGAAAATTATATATAGTGTTGGGTGAAAACTGAAAATAAAAAAAAGTTACAACAAAAAGAATTCATATTATACTATATATTAAATAACGGTAGCACATAAAATCACCTTCATTTTGTTTTTAATTACAAAATACCATTCACACTCATATCATTATCATTAACTTTTCTTTGGATGACACTTCTGTAATTTATTCATTTTTATATGGCATTTGTAAACATAATATAAGACAAACTATTCTATTTTTATGTTTTGACCAAAAAAAATTTGTTCTTACACTTTTAACACCTAGAATTTTGTTAGTTTTTTTAACTAATTTAAATTATTATCCCTTGATTTTTAACAAATTTATCAAGCATCCCCTGAATTCTAATAAAATTATTTTTACCCCATTAAACCGCTTTACACTATAAACCCATAACTTTAATAAAGTTATCGCTTTAAGTTTTAAACGAATTTTACATTACCATGTCATGATTCTGTCACTCCCTGACTTTTGCGGAAGCTTATGATGTGTGACTTGCTTAATATCATTGCATTCAATTATAATAAACAACTATATGATTAAAATGATCTTCATCCATTCATAAGTTTAAAACGTTACAAACACAAGCCATTTAAGTTCCAACCAACATGACCTCTAGTTAAGTTACAGACCAACAAAAGTGGATGACATATAGACTTGAAATTTACGTCTTGAAAACAACACAAGCGCCCAAGATCCATCTCGTTTCCTGAAATACATGTAATTTTGAAAACATCAACAAAAGTTGAGCGAGTTCATGTGTTTTGTTTGTGAGCTCGAATATTCTTGTAAACCTTTGTAATTATGCCTTTGTAATCCAGTATAAAAGCGTCTATGAACAGATCAATTAATGATTTGCAAGGTCATTAATATGTGTGCAACGGTGTAGGAAGTCTCAAACCTTTGCGGATTTCGTACCGGGCCACCCGGCGGGAACGACATAGTCACCACATGGGCCAACTCGCGGACCCATGGGTGGGGCTCGCAACACCCAAATAGATCTATCACTCATGCCCCTCGGTCCTTATACTAGGATTAATGGTCTTAAGTGTGCGCCTACCAATTCACATGATCTAACAGTTCATTCCTTAGCTAACCATACCATTTAAAAATGTTTGTAACATGTATTTCACCCCTCATAGTTATAAAACCAAAAACAGTTAAAAGAAAAGGGGGACATGAACTCACTGTTCTGCGTCCTGTATCTTGTGTACCCAAAGTATGTATCCATAAGCCGTACTATCACCTACACACGTGCTAAGTTTTATTACACGTTTAGGTCGTGTAACGACTCTTAGTCTTAGTTGTTTATTAAGACTTATTTTGGAATTCTTGGTATACTTTGAGTTACATCTTTGATGTACATTATATAATTCCAAAGTATATAATTATTAGTTAAAATAATAATATTATAACTTAAATTATATTTATTCAATTATTTGGAATATTGTTAAAATAATATATTTTAACTTGGTTTACTATGTATTTCCACATATGTATTTTCCCAAGTATGGGTGCACTTGTACTTGTGTATTCTTATACTTGTGTATTTTGCCAAGTATTGGTGGTGTATTCAGGTATGTATTTATACATATTTTCTTGTATTCATTAAGTATTTTATATTTAATTTTGTATTTAACTTTTCGAAATATTATTTTTAGACAACTAAAATCACCAAATTTATATTCTTAAAATATTCATATTTTAAGAGAATGTTTATAGAAAAATATCTATAACTTTAATTGGCAAAAATAAATATACCTTCATATATATATATATATATATATATAAATATATTTAAGATTAACTTTAGAAAATATATATTTCTATTTTCCACCCAAAATAATATATTTTAACTTGTTTAAGAAAATATATATTTTTCTACACTAAAAAATAATTTATTTTCTATTTGACAAAATATGATATATTTTGTAATACTTGTAAAAATTCATATCTTACCATTTACTTGGTTTCAAAAAAATACCGTTCGTCATACTTTTCGAGTTACGAATTTATTTCCGGAATATATATATATATATATATATATATATATATATATATATATATATATATATATAGTCCAAAGTCCTTGTCCGGTTTATCTAATATTCGGGTATAGTTTAAATATTTATTTTCTTGGGATTTTGGTAATATTTTCATGTTACAAATTTTGGTATATTTGTGAGTTATATTATTTTCAAGTTCCTAAAATAATATAACTAATACAATAGCACACCATTTGTGACATCTAAATATATATTTTCCTAAATATATACTTTGTCATTTTTATTATCAAAAATCAACCTCCAATATTTGTAATTTTTGTAATAAAATTTATGGCAAATTTTTATATGTAAACCATGATCAAAATTTACTTGTAAACACTTGTTTAAAAATATTTTTCTAAGTGTTTAATTTCTATAAAAATTTTTGCCATAGTTTCCCCTTAAAAATGGAGGTTTCCATGCTCATAAGCATATCATTTTCTTTTCAAAACTCATCATCAATCATCAACAATTTACACAAGACTTACCATGAGCCATAAAAAGCACTTTAACAACATGTCATGAACTTGATGTTTAACAAAAATGTATAGTAACTTCACATGTTGTTTAGTAAGATTAGTGATCTCTAAAAACATGGTTTTTAGTTTATAAAACTCATTCTTGTGAATTTTAATTCTTTACAACTAGTGTGATGATTTTTCAAGAATTAATCTTCTTGTATTTTTCTTGTTACATATACTTTACTAGTCTTGTTTTAACCCTTAAAACATGATTCCTTTCTTTAAAAACCAAGTTCGTGTTAAATCTTGTAATAAACTTTGGTTTCTTGAAAATATTATTTTTGAAATCTTTATTTTCAAGACTAATAACCTGTAGATATAATCATTATACACTAAAACAAGTTCATATTCAAGTTTATGATTCACATAAAGGATGATCATCATGATTTTCTCAAGATCCATCCTTATACTTGCTAGATCATGTGTTTAATCATCATCTAGCAAGCTTCATATGATGATTTACATCATAATCACAAGAAATCAACAAACAAGTTTCACACATACACTAAAACAACTTGATCTTCATGTTATTAAGCTTTATGTTCAAGATTATCTTTATGTTTTGTTGAGATTCTTTAGTTTAACAAGTTACATAACACTTTAACCACTAAAATTAGATATAAAAACAAGATGTAAGGAGCTTACTACTAGCTCTAAGGCTAGGGAAGAAACAAAGATGAAGATGATGAAAAAAAGTGATGGTTTCGGGCACTTAAATCATCAATCGGAAGGCAATTTTGTAATCCCTACTTTCCTACACACTATTCTAGTGTAACTTTTGGTTTCGGGGTTCATTTTGTGTCTTAACATCATGTCTGTCTGAGTACTGAACTCCTGTCAGTACTTCTAGTTTGTCTGATAACTGTGCTAACTTTGTTTCGTGCACCAATTGAACCATACTGTGTTGCATGTAATAATGATAAACAACCTTCTAACATGAAATGCATTTGTATATATATGTTAGTAATAAGAAAATCATTCATGTCATTAATTCAATCAGGCACGGACATTAAAACACAAATTACTGTTTAACATTGTACGGATATATGGAAAATTGCCAATTGTCACAGATTCTTCACACGTTTTAACTTTTTATATATAGTTAAATAATATTAACGGTGCTCATTAATTATTTTTGTCTACGTTTCGGCATTAATTGATGTAACATTACTTTTAAACTAACCGATTATTTTGGACGTTTTTAAATCATTTGGATTTTAAAAACCATATGATGCTTATGTTTATGTCATGATTTTTTACGTGTTTTATCTTTTTATATATAGTTTCAAATAATATTGACGATGCACATTAATTATTTTTATCTACGTTTCGGCATTAATTGATGTTGCATTACTTTTAAACTAATAAGTTGTTTTAGACGTTTTTAAATCATTTGATTTTTTAAATGCGTATGCCGCTTATGTTTTTACTGTTGTTACATGTTTTTTTTATCTACGGTTAAACCGACTCACTGCAACATGTTACATTATAACTTATATTAACTTACATCACAAAATTAGTGTAGCAGCTACACTGTTGGTGTTTTTTTTAACTTTTTGAAGTTTCAACTTAACCTTATATACTATAAATAATATACGTTTTCCCAATAGTTTTAATATCATTTTATAATTTTTGTTTGTTACTTTTTGTTTACAAAAGCTACATATGGGATATCAATTTTACATTTGTTACATTTTGTTTCAATTTTGGTTTTTACACAATTATCTTTTGCATTTCTATACTGGTGTTTATAGTTTGGTTTGTATACGGGTTTCTCGCCGCAACGCGCGGTGAGGAAATCCTAGTACATATTAAATAACATCATAAACTACGATATACTTTTTCACCTTTATTTTTTACCACAAATGTTTTTAGTTTTGATTTTTTACTTTTTACCCCTTGATGCTTTGAAAATTCCAAAATTAAATTAACTAGCAATAACACCCGCGCACGTTGTGGCGCGGGTACATCGTAAACATCGAATTAATCAAACGTTATGCGATGCATTAACCATATGAAAATGTGTGTTTCGACATATCCGATTGAACTCAATGTAACCTATATAAGCATTACGATTGGATTAAAATGTAAAGTAAATCGAGTTTTATATCGTACAATCATAACGTATTATATGTGATCTAACTCAAACATAGAAAACATAACGGGTATAAAGGAAAATTTGACACGTTTAATAAAAAAGGATTAATTAAAGCTTTTGAAAAAAATAATAAACCACAATTTTACTCCACTCGGTTGGAAACAAAATTTACGAAACATCCATAAAATAAGAACGACAACATATTATATTTGACCTAACTCATTTGCCAAAAAAAATTAACGTCCAATCGTAGACCAACTCGAATTTATAGCAAAACGTACATAAAATATGCACGTAACAACGTTTTTTAAACGAAAATATATTGTATTTGACCTGACTCGTTTCCAGAAAAGTTTACATCGAAACGTAGAACAAATCGATTTATACCGACACATACATAAATATATGAACATAAAAAATAGTTTTTTAAGTAAAGGAAGTACATGAGTAAACTCAAAACAAACTATTAGTAAAAAACTTAATACGTTAAAAACGTTTGTAAAACCGTGCCAAGATGCACCAATACCACACACTGCCAGTGACCACCAACAGCGCAAAAGCTTGTAAAAATAAAAGAATAAAAAGAAAAGTAAAACCAGACGAAACGTAAAGGCGTGTTAACTCGCAAAATTTAAAACGAAACGTAAAACGTAAAACTTGCTAAAGATGAAAAGTGTGTGGACCAAAGTTGAAAATAAAAAGTGTTGGGGTTAAAATTAATAAGATGAAAAATTTTGTGTTAAAAGTAAAAAATCAATAGGTTAAAATACAAGAATAAAAACCTTTGGGTTAGAAATGAAAATACAATTTTTTTTTTGAAAAGCTATCAATGCATAAAATACAACACCATATAGCATCAACATGTTAGTAAATTATAGTATGGAAATAGGTTACATTTACCTAATTATTAATATAAAAATTCATAGGTTACAATTACATAATTAATTATATAGCAATTCATATTATAATAATCAACTATAACCTCTAAAGTGTTTTTTTTAAGTTTTAAATTAACTCTTACGTTATAAAGAATCCATATCTTTAACCCAATAGTTTTATTTTCCTTTTATAACTTTCTTATGTTAGTTTTTTAGAAGGACCAAATAAGTATTTTTTTTAAACGGCGTAATACTATGTGACCACCATTAGTTTTTCATTCATTCAGGTCACTACACCGCGTAATAGGTTCCACGCCACTATTTTCTTCTATTTGTAACATTTTATTTCGTTTTTTTTTTTGTTGTTTTACATATTTACATTGTGCAGCTTCATAGTGGTCTTTCATGTTTAGTTCGTACCCAGATTCCTCGCCATAACATGCGGTGGAAAAACCCTAGTTGTAGTTATTTGGTAGCCAGTTCATGTGGAAAGTAAGAAAAAAAGAAATAAAAGATAATCTAATTGTTTGCTTTAATTGTAATAGTTAGGATAATTATGAGCCCGTATTTTATTTTTATTTTTTTAACTATAAAGGATACTATGTCATTTTGCATGTTATTAACAGAAATATCGTTATGTACATTCATTTCAAAGACTATATGTCCTATATCTGTTCAAACTATTGGTCGATGTAGAGATTAAGTCCTATATCTGTTCAAACTATTGGTCGATGTAGAGATTTATGTTAACACGTCAATTGAATTGACTTGATATGGCGACCATCGATTCTTCCTACTTTTCTCTGGCCCTCAGGATCATGTGTTAAGAACTTTTTGTATACGTTAAGAAGAACTTTTATGAGATATGATTTGTTCTGTCACATTTGATGTAACATTTTATGATCTGAGCTACACAAGCCGCATTGTTTTCATAGTTGATCGTCTTGGAGATATTTATAAAAATATGTAATTAAATATTCAACAATAACAAACGAATTGAGGCCGAGTCAGGCTCGAGCTTGAGAAATAACCAAGTAACCGAACTTGAGGCTTGTATATAGAATTTGAAATAAGTCAAGCTTGAGCTCTTGCTCTTGTAAACTAAATGAGCCGCACTTATGCTTAGATAAGTTCAACTTTACTCAACTTGTATACAACCTAATTACAATATGAAGTGAATTATTAAAGGAACTAATCACTATCATACTCAATCTTTATCTTAAAAAATGATTTCTACAGTATGCTATTTTGATTGTTTTCTTATCACACCATCACACCATGGGAAGAACTAAACAACATGTCTATTATGTTTTTTACTTTATTATTTTTGGCTATGATTCTAGCTCTTTAATTTGGATTTTAATATGTTTTATTTCATATTTAAACCTAAACTAGTATTAAAACCCGTCGCGACTGTGAAAAAGCGGGTAAATAACTAACGGTGTGCGCGTTGCCATGAAACCAATATTATATAGTTTTTTTTCATATTTTTATTATTTTAATAGGCCCAAACTATCTACACACCAAGTGTGTAGATAGCCACATCCAAAAAGATGTTTTTGTCCTATATGTACACCCTGCAGTGTCGAGATGTGGCCAAAGCGTGGCGTTTTGGTCCGGTCAACCAGACAAAGACTGACGGGTGTCTGACGGGTCTGTTGACCGGACCAAAACGCCGAGCTTTGTCTGGTTGACAGGACCAAAACGCGGCGTTTTGGTCTCGTCAACAGACCCGTCAGACACCCGTCAGTCTTTGTCTGGTTGACCGGACCAAAACGCCGCGCTTTAGCCACAGCTCGACATTGCAGGGTGTGCATATAGGACAAAAAACACCTTTTTGGTGTGCCAATAGGCAAATGAGTGTGTGAATAAGTACACCCTTTTAATATTAGAATTGACTATTATTATATTTACTTTTAACCTTAAACATATTTCTTTATTTTTAACTTTTAATGACTTATTTTTTTTATGTTACTACTACTACCTAAATAACATCAGTACCGTATCGTATAACATCGGTATAGTTTTTTTATTTATTATTATTATTATTAACATAATAATGTGCTTATTATTATGTACGATTAGATAAAAATTCTATTCGAACGGCAGAACGGATCATGTATAGTTGATTTTTTATCACCACAAACCGAACATATACCGACCAAACAATATCGGTAACGGTACCATATTCGTTTTTATAGATTTCTTGACGTGACGGTATAAAATTCAATGAACACAAAGTTATATTCACAATAAAGTACATTTTGGTACCGGCGTAGGGGACAAATGGGAGGTGAGGTGGCGACTTTTCATTGGTTGGAGGTTTTTGAGTTGGTTTTGATTGGTTTTTGTTTATTTTATAAAGCCACCACTTTCACACGCGTCTCATCTCTTGCCTTTTTTTTATCACGCTCTTTTTATAGCATGACTGTCACGTGACGCTTAATGCCTTTTCTTCGTGCCCTCCAACTATGTGTAATCTAATGGAATTTGATTAAACACTACATGCTATGAATATGAATGGACGTAAATAAACATCGCCCATAAATACAAATACAAATCCACCTGTCTCCTCTTGTTATTTTCCTCTCATAAAATAAATGACTGATGGGGTATCTTATTGGACCTGACCTGAACGGTTGGACATTCCCGTTACTTATCGTCTTTTATATTAATATTTATTATTGTTATTTACTAACTCAACCACAAGGCCCAACGCGATGTAGTTTACACTACATTGGACTGGGGACTTGTAGAGCTAACCCCTAATTGGGTCTGGCCCATTGAGGTTAGGGGGGACTCATGTCTCCTGTATAAAGAGGTGTTCACCTCATCAGGGCACAGGATATGAAGCCGCCACACCTTTGTTGCTGGAAATAGGAGATTTAGGTCCAAAAGGAAAAACGAGCTGTGATTGTCGGTCTATTAGAGAAAGCGGTCCACATCACCCCTACTGTGAATTCGTGTTTCTTCAATGACTTTGTATGATATCCAACTTCCCCGTATTAGTATTACTAAATAGCCTATATATATATGCTCCAACCTAGTAGAATCTTTCCTCACTACTCAATTTCCATTCATTTCTTCTAACATAGAAAACAAGAGAAAGTGGAAACAAACACTCACACCAAGGTATTTCTATTTCACATTTCTCTCTACAAGTCTATACATAAATATTATATATATATATATATATATGTAATGTGTCTATTTCGTGTCAGCCACCATTGTGTTCTTCATTGGTGTGTGTTCTTTTGTATGTTTATGGATAAAAATAATCCCAAATCTGTGATGTGTTCTTGCTATGCACAATTGTGAACAGTAGAAAGATAAAAGAATCAAATTCACCAAACAGTTCACCTTGTCTCTCTGTCTCTCTCTCTAAGGGTTTCTCTCTCTACAAAAAGCCCATTTTTCCAGATCAAGAAGATTCCTCAAGTCAATTCTGGGAGACCCACAAAAGTTTAACCATTACTACCACTTCTTTATCAATCTATCCACTCATAGTGTGTTTCTGTGTGTTTCTTGATCATCATTATCTCAATTGGTATTACTTAATTCTTTCTTTTTTTTAAGATATTATATTTAATATGTTAATTGTTTTCTTGATTGTACCTTTTGAAATTCTTTTTGTTGCTACTTGCTCTAACTTTCTTGTGATATGGGTACCTCTTAATTTTCAAAATTCAATCTTTTTCTTTATCTTCTTTGATTTCATAATCTTTTTTTACATGGGTATGATCAAATTATCATTTTATGATATGGGTTATGTTTATCTTGATGAAAGTTTGTCACTTTTGTCAAATTTGTCAAGCAACTGAGTCTTTTTTATTTATTTATTTATTTATTTAATTTTTTTTTTTTTTTTGTAATATTGTTATAGGAACAAGCAATTATGTTAGAAAAGATGGAAAAAGGATTTGATCCTGAAGAAGTGATAGAAGAATTTGAAGCTTTAACCAAAGATGCTAAGAGGGTTCAAGTTGAAACTTTAAAGAGAATCTTGAAAGAAAATGGTGAAGCAGAATATTTAAAAAAATGGGGTCTTGATGGCAAAACTGACACTGAGAGTTACAGTACTTGTGTCCCTCTTGTCACCCACAAAGATCTTGAGCCTTTAATTCAACAAATTGCTGATGGTGCAACTCACCCTATTCTCACCGGCAAGCCAATCACCACTATTACATTAAGGTATTTTGAACTACAATGGTTTGTATTTTGTGCATTGAATATTGATAGCTGTTTGGTGAACTAGTATTTATTTATAGTTGTTTTGTTGAGTATTTATAGTTCTGGGACTACTGAAGGGAAGAGAAAGTTTGTACCTTTTAATGATGAATTGACCGAAACAACTATGCAGATTTATCGAACTTCTTTCGCGTACAGAAACAGGTAAACTTTATGTGCAAAACATCATAATTTTGTAACCGTGAGAACCAGTTAGTTAAAACGCAGAAAAATCAGTGAAAGCCGGATTTAAACCTGTGACCTCTGTTGGAGGGACTCAAACGCTTACCACTGTGTCACAGCATGAAAAGATCTAAATTTAAGTTAAAGTAAATATAATTTGACATGTTATGAATTTTTCCATGATTCTGGTAAAAGCTATTGATTGTTTTGTCCATTTTTATTCTAGAAACTTTTATTACCTCCTAGTTAATGTGTCTATACTGTATAGGCAGAGTTACTAAGGGGGTCCTTTTAAGGTTTGGTAGGAAAGTTTTCACACTGTCTTTTCCTTATCTTCTTTTAGTAAGACCTGTTCATGACCCAGACATAAAAAATGACATTTTTTATAAGCTTCTAGGCCTATAAAAATACTAGAAATTATTTCCTATACCTACTTTATAATGCAAATATTATTATCATAAATGTCTTGAAATGTACAAACCTGACTCGGCTATTAAGAAAATTATTTCGCTTATCTCGTATGTATTAGAGGTATAACTTGATCTGAAGTATAAGTATACCTAAAAATCACTATCCTCCCTCTTGTTTAAATCCGAGTTTTAATTTTTACTATTTTCGTGTAGGGAATTTCCGATTGGAAACGGGAAAGCTTTGAGCTTTATTTATGGGAGTAAACAATTTAAGACGAAAGGCGGTTTACTAGCAGGCACTGCTACATCTAACGTATACCGTAGTGCACAATTCAAGAAAACCATGAAGGATATGCAAACCCCGTGTTGTAGCCCGGATGAAGTCATTTTCGGGCCAGATTTTCACCAATCTTTATACTGTCATCTTCTTTGCGGGCTCATTTTTCGTGACGAAATTCATGTTATATCTTCGACTTTCGCCCATAGCATTGTGCATTCATTTAGGAGCTTTGAGTTAGTCTGGGAAGGATTATGTTCCGACATAAAAACCGGAACCTTATCCACCCGAATCACTGTTCCAACAATTAGAACCGCAATGGCCAAGATATTGAAACCGAACCCTGAGTTAGCCTACAAGATTCATGAAAAATGTTTGAGTTTGAGCAACTGGTATGGGTTGATCGAGGAGTTGTTCCCGAATGTGAAATACATATACGGGATCATGACTGGATCGATGGAACCTTATTTGAAAAAGTTAAGGCATTATGCTGGTGGAATACCGTTGTTGAGTGCAGATTACGGGTCTTCTGAAGGGTGGATTGGAGCAAATGTTAACCCTACCCGCCCGCCTGAAATGGCTACTTTTGCCGTGCTTCCCCACATTGGGTATTTTGAGTTCATACCATTGAGAGACGCCAGTCCATTGGGCCGGGTCGAGCCTAGACCCGTGGGTTTGACAGATGTCCAGGTCGGCGAAGAATATGAGGTGGTTGTCACCAATTTTGCAGGTACCAAAGATCTTAATGCTTTTGTTTATTTATAACTTTTATATCATGGGCATTGTTAGTATCAGTGAAAGTTCGGTTCGATTCGGTTCAGTTTGATTTTATTTACAAAATGAGGGATTTGCTTTGGTTAGATCACTTATTGATTAATTAACAGGTGGGACATATCCACGTGTTTTGTAACTTTGTTCAGTGTGAAATGCTTCATATTTGATGTCTAGTTGTGGTACCACATGTTGTACAACTTTATAAGCATTGTCGCAACATCATGCAACTAACTTCAAGATTCCTCAAGCGTTGACTTTCTGACTTTCCCGATGCAGGTTTGTACCGTTATAGGCTCGGTGATGTTGTTAAGGTTGTCGGGTTCCATAACTCGACCCCAGAACTCCAGTTTATTTGTAGAAAAGATATAATGCCGGCAATCAACATAGACAAGAACACCGAGAAAGATTTGCAGTTATCAGTTGAAGCCGCCGCCAAGTTGTTGGCAGCCGAAAAACTCGAGGTGGTTGACTTTACAAGTCAAGTTGACCTCTCGTCGGATCCGGGACATTACGTGATCTTTTGGGAGGTAAGTGGGAACGCAAGCGATGAAGTATTTAAAGAGTGTTGCAATTGTATAGACTCGGCATTTGTTGATGCTGGTTATGTGAGTTCCAGAAAGGTCCAAGCTATTGGACCGCTGGAGCTCAGAATTTTGAAGAGAGGGACATTTCAAAAGATATTGGACCACTATGTCGGGTTGGGGTGCACCTTGAACCAGTTCAAGATGCCAAGATGTGTTGGTCCGGTTAACGATAGGGTGTTGCGGATTTTGTGTGATAATGTTGTAAAGGGTTACATTAGTAGTGCTTTTGGTTAGGGGTGTTTGGGTTTGGGAATAAAGGTGTATCTTTGTGTGTGTTGCATAGGGCTTCAAATAATGTTGTTTTGGTCATGATCGAAGTTCTAGCACAATGTGTAGAATTTCCATACACAAAGTTACAATGTAATATATTAAAATGTATATTGTTTTAATATATTTTGTTATTGAGGTAGACTCTTATCCTTAGTCTCTCTATTGTTAAAAAAATCATGTCTCAAGCCTTGCTTGAAAAAAGCTTGTTAGAAATCAGCTCGTTTATAAACGAGTCGAGCCCGAACCAAGATAAACTTACTCATTGATTCTCGCATTTGCCTTGTTTAAATTAAAGCTAAAATTCTAATATATATATATATATATATATATACTAGGTTAGAACCCCGTGTATTACACGGGTTGAATAAATGTATTTTTATATATTAAATAATAAAAAGTTATATCTTTATGAAACTCGCATATTGTACGGGTTAAATAAATGTAATTTTATATATCAAATAATAAAAAAAGTTATATCTTTAAAAACCATGTGTATTACACAGAGCAAATAAATGTAATTTTGTATACTAAATACTAAAAATGTCGTATCTTTAAAAAACCCGTGTATAATCGGGTTGAATAAATCTACCAAATGATAAAAAAAAATTACATCCTTAAAAACCCCGTATATTACACGTGTTGAATAGATCTAAAAAGAGTTATATCATTAAAAATCATGTGTATTACACAGATTAAATAAATGTAATTTTTATATTAAATACTAAAAACGTCGTATCTTTAAAAAACCCGTGTATAGTCAGGTTGAAAAATCTACCAACTAATAAAAAAATTATATCCTTAAAAACCATGTTATTACACGTGTTGAATAAATCTAATTTTACATAGCAAATGATAAAAAAATTATATCTTTAAAAACTTCGTGTATTACACGGGTTATATAAATGTAACTTTGTATAGTAAATAATAAAAGTTAAATTTTTAAAAACCCCGCATTTAACACGAGTTGAATAAATAGAATTTTGTATACCAAATAATAAAAAAAGTTATATTTTTAATAAATTAGAATAACATTTAATATTAATTTATTATTTATATATTTAATATAAGATAAGTAGGAAAGAGAGGTATTTGTTTTAAAAAATATATTAAATTAACAATTTAGATTTGAGGATATTATTTTATTAAAGTATGATAAGATTTAATATTAATTTATTATTTATTTAATATAAGATAAGTATATATATGAGGATGCCTTCAATGAATGACACGTGTACAAAAGTTGGTTTCTTTTATTACAACAACAACAACAACCATACCCAGTAAAATCCCACAAATAGCAAAGCTACTTGTAGGGTCTGGGGAGGGTGGGATGTAGACAGACCTTGCCTCTATCCCTAGGGATAGAGAGGCTGCTTCCAGAGAGACCCTCGGCTCAAAAAAGAACAACATACCAACACACCAAGTCAAAGAATCTAGAAATAAGAAGTGGACCATACCAAGCCAAGAAAGTGGTCAGAGTGACACAATATAATGTAAAACAAGTATAAAAGCATACAACATCATTTGGGCATAAACACAAGTAGGCGATCACCGGAAAAGTCCCTTAAAGAGTAAGGAAAGCCTACGTCCCTAAAATACACATAATACCTTACTGCGATATCTTCTAGAAATCCTTAACCCTAATCCTATGTCTCCACGAAGTCCTATCTTGGACCATGTCCTCAGAAAGATGCAACTCTAATAAATCATGCCTAATCTGTTCATCCCATGTCAGTTTGGGTCTGCCTCTTCCTCTTCTCCCCTCCACAGTAAGAGTTTCCACTACTCTAACTGGTGCCGTCATTTCCCTCCGCTTCACATGCCCACTACTCTAATCCTATGTCTCCACGAAGTCCTATCTTGGACCATGTCCTCAGAAAGATGCAACTCTAATAAAAGTTGGTTTCTTTTATTATAGTAGATATATATGGGGTATTGGATTTTAATAATCCTAAGTTTCATCTATTGCCCGATAATAATTCTAACTCTAAAAATTTCCTCAAACGATCCCAACCTGTAAGAATTTGGCCTACATCGATCCTTTTCAAATTGTAGGTGCATTTAATTTAATTAAGTAGACTAAAGGTGCACTTGAATCTATTGAGGAGGCAAATTCTTATATGTTATAAAATGATCAATAAGGGCCAAATTCTTACAACTTAGAATAGTTGGATGAAAATTTTAAAGTTAGGATTATTATCGGCCAATTGGTGAAACTTTGGCTTATTAAAATTAAATAACCCTATATATATAAATTATAACCCATTTAATTCTCGCATTTGCCTTGTTTAAATTAAAGCTAAAATTCTAATATATATATATATATATATATATATATATAGAGAGAGAGAGAGGCCGGTTATCATACAATATGCCTAATCGTACAATACGTACGCTATAACCACGGTCGTCGGATCATCTCAAATAACCCCCGTGTTTAACTACTAAATTAATCAAATAAACATATATATATATGAAACCGCCAAGGTTAAAATCGTCCATTACGAAATAAAAAACCCTGTTAATCAGCAAACAAAACCTCAAAATCATAACGTAAGATTCTTAATCGAAAAAATATAACAATTACTCAAAAAACGATCGATTCCTAATCACCATATCCTTCTTTGAATTGAACTTCTGATGAATTTGGAAATTCAGAACTGAAACAAATCGATGGACCAACTATCGAAGATGATGATGCAGGGTGAAAATTAAAAAGAAAGGGTGTGTTTTTTGTAAAGTTTGCGAATTCATATAACATTATATGCGAAAAACACTAAAGGTGTAATATAAGGTGCGAATTCATGACAATACACATGCGATTATAAGTAAAAGTTAATAATCTTTGAAATTTCATATAATTTGCGAATTCATGCTTTAACACGTGCGATTTCAGTAAAAAAGAATTATGTTCTGAATTCTTAAAGTTTGCGAATTTGTATATGTTTCAAATGCGATTTTGAATAAAACACTGCAACTAATTTCAAATTTCTGTCCTAAAAATGCAAAAAAAAAAAAAAAAACAAAAAAAATTAACGAATATTAAAAACTAAATTAGAACTATTTTATATAAAAAAAAAACTTAATTTATTACCGATGTGACTGTAATTTGACATGTAATGATCAATTTTACAATAAATACTACTGAACTTACCACCCTACCTACATAATAAATTTACTATATTAATATAAAAAACCCAGATACAACTAACTTCCATATTAAGACATACATAGAACAAACACAAACAGACCAACAAAAAATGGCATCTGAAGATGATGAGAAAAATAAAAAACATTGCAATCAAAGAGCTATTGTGAACTCGCACGTTGACAGAACTAAGCACTGATGTCAACTCTTCTCATCTTGTTCTTGATGTGCAGGGCAAAATTCTTGAACAAATCAAGAAAAATCAAGATATATGGGAACGCCTAGTTCAAGAACCACCATCAAGCTTCAAGGACAGAGCTTTGGAACACATAAAGGAGCAATCTCGAGCTGATGACTTAGCCTTCTCTTTCCTGACAGATGCTCTAAACACTGTGAAGGAGAAGATGGAGTTCAGCTCTTCTGAACGTGACAAAATATTTGCTTCAAGTAACTAAATTCTCTTTTTAATCGTTTTGTGGTTGTGGTTGTGTTAGACAATAACAACTATATTTATATTTGGTGTACATGTTTTGAACACATATTATATTTGCTTATAAATATTAAATCGCATGAATGATATTGCCATCTGTCACATAAAAAACAAGTTAAATCGCATGTACTAAAAGTGGAATCGCATGTACTAAATATGTTAGATAACTCAAAATAGCATGAGCTAAAAGTGAAATCGCATGTAAGAATTATTATAAACCGAAGCATATAAAATCGCATGTTCATACACTAAAATCGCATTTGAAAATGATTTAAACAGATGAATACAAAATCGCATGTGTTTCGTGTGAATTCGCATATACATTTAGAAAAAAAACTACTCATCCTCATCATCTTCAGAAACCTCCTCCCACTGATCTTCTTCTTAAGAACCATCATCACTACTGTAATCTTCAAACTCATCTTCCTCTTCGTCGTCTTCGACCTCATTGTCTTTGTCTCTGGCAACATTTTCGATCTGGACGCCCTTCGTCTTCTTTTTTTGCTGTTTACCTTGTTGTTTGGCTTTCAGCTCCTCGCAAGTCCGAATGTCATGACCTTTTTCATTACATACGCTACATGTCCTTGACCTTTTTCATTACATACGCTACATGTCCTTGACCTTTTCCCTTTGCGGCTGATCATTTGTTCCTTCTTTGATTTAATCCTTTTATGCGAGCCGCGACCTTTGTTTCTTATACCAGCCGGAACACGGACAGTAGGAGGAGCACTAGTTACTGGTTGTTGATAACCAATCAACTTTGAAAATCGGTCAAATTTTGGATCAAGTTGCTTGGTTATGCGACTTTGATCAACTCTCTCTTTAAGCTGCATCATTTGATCCCTCACTAAAACAAGCTGATCATGGTCAGAAATCAAATTGCTAACCAAATACTCCCCTGTGTGGATGATTTCATGAGCAATCCGTTTAGCCTTGTGTTGCACATCCTTGCCACCCACATTTAGATTGTACTTCACATTTAACTCATTCGATACCACATCCTTCGTCCATCTCTTCGTAACATATTTGTTTGGTATTTCTTTAACACCAAACATCTTGAAAAGAAAATAGATGTGTTTGCATAGCAGCCCATACTGCTCAAAACGCAAACAGCTACACTGTGCAGTTACATCATTTTCAAGATTCTTGAACCACACCTAGGAAAAACCAAAAAAAAAATGATATTAAAAATTAAAATCGTATGTGTAACGTAACAATTTCGCATGTCTAAAAAGCATGTAACTGAATAAAATTTAAAATCGCATGACAAAACCAAAATCGCATGTAGGTTATCAAAAAATCGCATGTTTGAAATATATATGCTATAGTACCTCCAAAAAACCATCTCCATGGGCTTTAAAGTCCTTCAACAATATCCTGATCTGTGGACCCTCTACTTTGGTGTCCATCGGTAGACATTCAGAAATTGTACCACAAATCTCTATTTGCTGATCAAAGAATATAGACCCGGTGAATCTCTTAGCAGCATCTTTTTCCAAAGAAGTTCCGGTCAAATCAGCAGGCTCAGTATATCTTGAAATATGATCATTCTTTCTATGATTAAACCGTTGGACATCCATTGCACCATCAAAATGATTCATAAACTCTACGAGAGTGAGTTGTGAATTAGCCACCTGGCAGAAAAAATGGTTCTCACTCTCTGATCTTGAAGTTGTTCTCATAAGTCCCGACATTGGCTCGTGCCGGTAAAAAGCGGGAATCCACATGGATCTCATCACAAACATATTATCAATCCATTTGTTTTCTGTGAGACCGAACTCAATCATCACCAACTTCCACTGTCTCTCGAATTCTTCGGGCTCAATGGAATTAGTCCTGTTGGTGCATGCGTCTGTCGACTTCGTCTTGTATCGAGTCTTGTTTGTATTTAGATAGATCAGGGCACGTTATACGAGAAATATGTCAAATATAGGGTGAATGGCAGGTTCAAACGAAATTAGATAAGGTAATTCTGCCTGAAAGTGTCATGACAATTTCAAACGAAATTACTATGCTAATTCCGTTTGAAGCTAATTCCGCTTGAATGTAATATCGTTTGAGGCATGTTCAAACGGAATTACATTGCCTATATATAGGAGGTGCCTGATTTCGTTTGAGTAGTTCTATCTTTCCGGTTTGAGCCACGAAGTGCTGCCGAAGTGTCGTCTTGCTGTAATATGTTATCAAATCAATCATACGACAGTTTAAAGTGTATATCTTGATGAATTGAATTCAATACGTTTGTTTCCGCCTTTCGTATTGAGAACAACTCTTCTGATCGACTCGTTCGGGTCTGAAAACGATCCTACAAGTGGTATCAGAGCTCAGGAAGAAGAGTTCATACCAATTCAACTGCAATTTCTGATTTCTACACCTTCTTTTTCAAAATTAACAACTTTTCACGGCAAAAACCGAAACATGGAAGAGGAATTTTATAACGCTTTTGCTACCTCGATTACTGTTACTCAACAGACGATGTTGGAAAATGAAACGGGGACTATGCAAAAACCGCCTAAACTCATGAACATCGAGGAGTATAAAGGTTGGGAAGGACGTTTTGAAAACTGGGTACAAGCAAATTATTTGGATGCTTGGGAATGTGTTGAGACAAAATATGTTAGACCGACGAATGATGACGAAGAGGAAGTTGCAATTAAAGATATGAGTGCTGATGATAAAAGGAAATACAAAAATGAAAAAATGATGTTAAGTCTTCTACAACAAGTTGTGAAAGAAGATATTTTGGTTTTATTGCAACATAATGGAAGTGCTTATTCAATCTGGAAAGCTTTAAGATCAAAGTTTGTTGGAAGTCAAGAGATGGTTAAAAACAAAAAAATCACTTCTGAAGAAAGAATTTGACCTGTTTCGTGGTTTGAAAAACGAAAGCACAAAGCAAATTATTGAAAGATATTGCAATTTGTTAGCAAACATGAAGAGATTGAGTATCAATAAAGATAACGAGGAATTGATTGAAAAGCTAGCTGATGCATTGCCACACGAGACTTGGGGCACATATCTCATGATGCTAAGGAACAAGAAAGGGTTTAGCAGTCTGACACTGAGCAAGTTCATTGAAAGAATTGAGGCTCAGGAGATGGAACAGAGAAAGGTCTTAAGAATGAAAGATTTTGATGGTGAACAAGACATTGGGCTTTATTACAAAGCAGGGTTGAATGATAAATCTACCAACATGTCACCAAAGATCGAGACTGCATTCAATGCAAAGAATTCTTCAGGAAGTTCATCCAAAGGATCAAACAGCAACACAAGTTTTTCATCATATCCATCTTTTGATCCAAACATTTCAGCAACCAAGAATGGAAGAAAGCTACAATGTAACATTGTATTGAATCTTGAAAATGATCAGGATTATTCTGAAGAAGTTGCAAAAAGCCATATGTCTTTGTTGGGAACCGTGTTGGAGTCGTATGGAAGTTTTATGGCAGGTCGGATCGGGAAGCCAATGCTTACAAAAGAGGATTACGATCAGATTGATGCTGAAGAGATGGAATTGATGGACATAAAATGGTGTTTGGCAAGTGTATTGAGACGAGCTGAGAAATTTAAGCAGATCACAGGAAGAAATGACTTACGTGATGCTAATATTTCTACTTTGGGTTTTGATAAATCTAAAGTCACTTGTTTTCGTTGCAGGGAAAAGGACACTTCAAGAGGGAGTGCACAAATCGCGAAGCAAGTGGAGCTCAAAATCTGTTCAACAACAATGATTACTACCGGAAGGCCATTTATCAGCAAGCTGCTCAACAAGAACAAGAACCACAAGTGGCACATGGTAGAAAAGTAATAGAGGAGTCTTTAAAGAGAGCATGTTTGGTGAATCAAGAAGATTTCAGTTGGGACAAATATATTTCAGCCGACAACAAAGCATGCCTAATCAATCAAGATGATGAAAAATTGCCAGAGGGTTTTAGCTGGGAAAATTTCAATTGGGATGATTATGATCCAAATAAAAATTCAAATCATAAAGCGTTTGTTGCTCGAGTTGAAGAAGATAGTGATGATGATAATGAATATTATGCAAAAAGAATGGCAGCTCATTTAAAAATGATGGCAGAAAGTGATAGTGAAGATGAAAAAGCTAAAAAGAAAAAGAAAAAGGTCAAAACACTAGTCAGCAGTGATGATGAAGAAGTACCAGTGGTGATCAGAAGAAAAGTGAAAGAAGTTCCAACTTTCAAGATTGATGAAGAAGCTGATGCAAAAGAGATTCCAGTGAATTGTGAAACCTATAAGATCATAAAGAAGAAAAACAGTGAATTGATTAACAACATGAACAGGTTGAAAGAATCATACGATGTTCTGAACAAAGCCATGAATATGTATAATGAAACAAGTGAAGAACAGGCAACAGCAATGAAGACACTTCAAGGAGCGTTCATGATAAAACAGAAAATTGTGAACAATTATATCGAGAAGTGTGCTGCTCTGGAACAGAAATTGGAGACTCAAAGGATTGAAACTGAGAGAGTTAATCGGTTGTTAAAAAGTTACTCATGTACTTCTTATGTCATTGACAGGATTTATCCAACTGTTGAAGGCATGAAAGCTTTTGAAGATGATGAAGTAACTGAAGAACAAAAGGTATCTGAAGAAAAGATTCCTGAACAGAAGAAAGAAAAGAAGAATGATACTGAAGTGAAGACATCTGGTAAGAAACAAAGTGCCAGTTACAACAAGTGTCCACCCCCGCTTGAAAATGGATATTCTCTGAGAAATCCAAATTCAGAAAGAGTCGAGAAGGAAACAAATTTACAGTGGGAGTCGGAGTCTTCAGTTAACCTGCCAGAAAATATTGATGTTACATTTACATCGTCTGACACTGATCAACAATCTCAATTGATGAAGAAAGTAGTGGATCATGTGTTAGATAACGATGAAACTGAGGAGTCAAAATCGGAGTCTATGTCAGAGTCAAAGTCTGAGTCCAGCACTCCAAGTCAAACCGTCAAACAGGGCAAAAGGGTTTACAATAAAGAATTCCTGTTATCAAAATCTAATTTGAATGATGAAACATTTAAAGTGGCTTATACTTTGAATGATTCTGACAAATTATATTCTGATGAGGAATTTCCAATAAGAGGTGTCAAAACAGAAATGATAAAAAAGGTTTTCAAACTTACAGAAATTAATATTTCTGAAATAAAAGATGTAAATCTTTCTGAAAAACTTAAAAAATACACCTCAATAGTTCAACAAAGAGAAAACAAGAAAAAATGTTACAATTCTGGTTTTGGTTATCGAAAGAAACCAAACCATAACGGTAATTTCAAAAAGAAAGGTCTTGGTTTTATTCCACCAGAAAATTATAAAAATGAAAAATATGTTCGAGATTTTAAATCAAAAATGATATTTCTTTCAGGTACAAGTGCTGAGGAAGAACAAAAGAGTCCATTCTGGAAACAATCTAACAAAGAGTTCCTTGCACAAAAGCAAGAAGAAATGAAGAGTGGATTTGATCAGAAGAAGGAAACTCGAATCTGTTTTAAATGTGGAAAAAGTGGTCATATTGCCATGAACTGTTCGCAGGCAAAACAAATCAAACAGGGAGTTTCTAAACTGAAAGAGAAAGTGATTGAGTTTGAACCACCAATTGAGAGAACTAAACTTTTCAAAAATTTAAAATTTTGAAATTGGTGAATGTTCAAACAGGTTTTACAAGAGAAGGGCAAATTCTGACAACCAAAAATGGGTTGTTAAGAAGTCTTATGATAGTACTAGCAATGATTCTGATTCATTAAAATCAGAAGAGCTATCTTCTGGTGATGAATCTGATTCCACAAAGTCAGATGAGCCACAAATTGGGGTTAAAAGTGAGAATTCAGTTCCTCCAATGGATGATGCAAATTTTCCACCATTGAGGGCTGAGAATTTTAAACAAAAGGTTGGTAAATTTGAAATTTCAAATCAATTTTTTCTCGGAAAAGAAAGATTTTGATATTGAAAAAGCCTTTAACTCCAAAGTGAAACACATTTTTGGTAAATGGTTGATGGGAAAGTAAAGGGAGTTAAATAATTTTATGAAAAGAAATTGAAGAAACCAGGTAAGGGTGTTTCATCCCAGGTTTGTGACTGGGATGGAACCTATTATGATCAGTAAAATCAGGACTTGCCGGAGCTCCCAGGTTGGTAAGAGTGGAGCAGGTATCAGCATATTTCTTGAGAAATTCACGAAAGTGATTTCGTCTTACAAGTGGTAAATCAGGGACATTAAGTTGTACTTGATTTTCTACAAGTGGTATTTGTTGTTTGTACTAAAAATTGTTAAATATTTCAAGTGGTTAAAGATGAACGATGTGATGAAACCCCTAACCTACATGTGGTTGTGAATTTCAACAAAACTTATTTTCCGAAAAAACCATTTGATTAAAGCAAACTTAAGTGTTTTGAAATCATAATGGGAAAATGTTTTGTTGTGAGGGGGAGTTCTGATTGTTTATGCCAAGTGAATGGCGAATTGAGGCGATTTGATATCAGTTGTCAATTTACTTGTTTAGTTTGTTTTCAAATTTCTTTAAATGTGTTTGAATTTTAGGGGGAGTAAGTTTTTTTTTCAGAAAATCCAAAAACATTTGAAAATTTGAAAAAGTCAAAAACTTGATAAAATCAAAAATGAGTTTTGTTGTCAAAAAGAGGAAATGATAGTACATCAGTGGACGATCACAGCATGCTAAAGAAATGGAAAGAAAAATGTGATAAACGGTCTCACTGATGATGTGCCAGTAGGTTTTTACACATTTAGTAGATTGTGACGAGATATAAACCTAAATTTCAAACTTACTTATTTCGTGGGGAACATCTCTCGGATATATGGGTAACCCCCGAAATCTTGTTTGAAAGGTCCCTCTTTCTGAGATACTAGGTCTTTATACTCAGTGATATCTGGGGTATTATCCCGGGACTTCTGATTTTGCGGAAGCAATGGCCTAGTCCCCGAAGAATACTTTCTGCTTGCTTGAAATATAACACTACCCTCAGCATAAAAAATGATGAAACATTGCAAAATGCTAATCATGTGCTGTTGAAGAAAAGATCTTCTAAAGGGGACACACCAAAAGTCGAAGCCGTCATCTCTCTGCTGAACGGAAGTTCTGACCTGAGCTCTCACGACCCTCGCAAATTAACCCCTTACAGATATCATCTAGGTATACTCACCTGTAAGACTGAATATTGGGATCTGGATACGGGAGTATATTCTGAGGTGGGACACGCGAATAAGTTTAAGTCTCTAAAACATTAATCTCATATCTCGAAGCAGTTGAACTTTGTGTGATAATTTAAGTGGATCAGTATACTGACAATCTAAGTGAATCGTTTAGAACTTAAAATGTTTAAAGCTTAACGGTGTTGGTGATTTGTCTCAAAAACTGATATGATCCTCTTACACAAACTCACAAAAATATTGTTTGTAAATATTTTTTTCTGCATTTTAATTCTGTTCTTACAAGTGGTTTAGTATAAAATTTTGAAAAATCCAAAAAGATTTTCGACAACTGAGGTTGAAGAGCTAATTTTCAAAATTCAAAGTGCTAGACATGATGAACAGGTTTGGGAGTCTGTGTTTAAATAAGAAAATGTTTTGAATGTTCTGTTTACAAGTGGTCATCAGATGTTTTAAAATGTTAATTCATTTCATTCATACAAGTTATTCATCAAAAATTAACATTGTAAAATCATTTGATGTTGTTTTTGTTTATACAAGTGGTAAGCGGAGAATAAATTTGTAAAATGTTAAATTTATTTATGGGTTAAGTTTGTGCAGGTAGGCCAGGTTACGATCTTGGAACTACTGATGCTGATGAACTAAAGGAATCAAGAGATCTGATCAAGAGAATTATAAGATTCAAGAGTCAGATTGTGACTCTAGAATTGAAGATTAGATCAACATTCGAGGGGGAGATAAGTTGATAAAGAGAAGACAAAGATTGAGGATACTTACATTGTTAGATACTTCAAAAAGAGTTCGAGAGGACTGATAAAGACTGAGGATGTGAAGACTCGACACTGAAGACTCGTCAACATTCGAGGGGGAGTCTGTTGGTGCATGCGTCTGTCGACTTCGTCTTGTATCGAGTCTTGTTTGTATTTAGATAGATTAGGGCACGTTTTACGAGAAATATGTCAAATATAGGGTGAATGGCAGGTTCAAACGAAATTAGATAAGGTAATTCCGCTTGAAAGTGTCATGACAATTTCAAACGAAATTACAATGCTAATTCCGTTTGAAGCTAATTCCGCTTGAATGTAATTTCGTTTGAGGCATGTTCAAACGGAATTACATTGCCTATATATAGGAGGTGCCTGATTTCGTTTGAGTAGTTCTATCTTTCCGGTTTGAGCCACGAAGTGCTGCCGAAGTGTTGTCTCGCTGTAATATGTTATCAAATCAATCATACGACAGTTTAAAGTGTATATCTTGCTGAATTGAATTCAATACGTTTGTTTCCGCCTTTCGTATTGAGAAAAACTTACCTGTTTGTCTTGAAAGTTGCATCGAACGATATCACATCCCCAAATTCCATATAGTTAAGCTTGCATAAACCATCAGCCCAAAACAAACCAGTTAACCGTTTGTCATCATCAACAGAATAGTCAAACGAATAATCAGCTAAATACTGTTTTTTGTCAGTCATCCTATTAATCACCATGTCAGCGTCATATTCCCCTATATAGCTGTTAATTCGCTTCCTAAAATTTTTGCAATCATCAACCGTAGCACCAACGTTCTCGAAACCACCATAACGTTTCCTCATTATATGGAAAGCTTTGACAGGACCAAGGTTTAAAGTGCCTAGTTCCCAAACCAACTCCTCCTGGACATCTGACAATTGTCTGTAAGCTGGCAACATGTGAATATCATCTTGGCATACAAACTTATGATTATGGCCATCAACAAATCTCTTTACTGTATATAATCTACCATCCACAGTGCAAATCATAAGTTGAGCTTTGCATCCAGTTCTAATAGTCCCCCTGTTCCTTGTTTTGAATTACTTTTTTGACTTCGAACGATCGTCAATACACAGTGGCTTGTGTTCCTCTTTAGAACAAACAAAATACTTAGTTTTGATTATACCACCACTGTGTACTTCACCACCTTTCCGAATAGAAAAACCAGCTAACTTAGCATATGATTTGGTAAAACGCATATGCTTGTTCAATAGAAATAAATTGCATTCCAACAACAGGTGTAGCTGATGCTTGAACCTCCGGAGTGTAAACCCTTTCATCTACAAGAACCAAAATCACAAAACAAAAACACGTGCGAATTATCGAACAAGTACATGCGACATATTAATTCCATCATAAAAGAACAAACACACATGCGAATTGTATGAACAATAACATGCGAAAATGGCGATTTTGATTAATTTGTTTTATATATGCGATTTATTATACCATAACATGCGAAAATGCATAAAAAAATCAAATGCGAATTGTAAGAGTAATAACATGCGAATTTGTGCATGTTGCTTTCATATCAAAAATATAATCAACATTCAAAACTTCAAAAAACAGTTACAACAATATAAAATCATTGCTATGATTAAAATGAATTTAGAGATCTGAATTAACATAATTACCATTAAAAAACTCGTTTACAGCACTTGTACTTGCAATTGGATTTTGGATTTGCAGGTGGCGGATTTAAAACATCCTCAATCGAAACTCTCTGATATGCAGATAATTGAGCATGATCAACGATCGGTCGAGTTTCTTCAAAATCAACATCTGTTCGTCCCATGCTGCTCTGTGGATCCATCGAAAAAAACAATTGAATGAACCCTAACACAGAAGAACGAAAACTGCAATTTGAGAATTATGAAAAATTTGAAACTGATTCGAATGATAATTACCGGGATATTAGTGTAACGAACATCTCGCTGATTGAATGAAGAGACGAATTTGCCCTCAGATGATTGAATTAATTGTCTGATTTAACCTTATTAAAGAATAACTGAATCAGGACACGTGTACGGCTCAAATTCTCGCGTATGTAATGTACGATAACCTTATTTGTACGATACTCTTTACCTATATATATATATATATATATATATATATATATATGGGGTATTAGATTTTAATAATCCTAAGTTTCATCAGTTGCCCGATAATAATTCAAACTCTAAAAATTCTCTCAAACGATCCCAACTTGTAAGAATTGGTCCACATCGATCCTTTTCAAATTGTAGGTGCATTTAATTCAATTAAGTAGATTGCATGTGCACTTGAATCTATTGAGCAGACCAAATTCTTATATGTTATAAAATGATCAATGAGGACCAATTCTTACAAGTTAAGATGGTTGGATGAAATTTTTAAAGTTAGGATTATTATCGGCCAGTTGGTGAAACTTTGGATTATTAAAATCCAATAACCCTATATATGTAAATTATAACCCATTTAATATATATAAGTATTACAAATTCGTTTTAAAAATTAAGAGTTTTTTTGCAACGCCCTGCTTTTTCACACTTTCCATAATTAGAAAGCTTGCCTTGTAATGCTATTTTTGGAAATTTTGTATTCTTGTAATCGTCTTTTCGTTGTAAAATCTAAGACTTGAATCATAAATAAAATTCGTATTTCTTTTCACATTCTACATATTCATACATATCATTCGTTCGAATTCATTGTACATCGAATCCGTATTCGTAATTTATACGCATACGATACTTATTTACGATACATGTCCATGCTTGTCCTTAAATTGTTGATACTTAAAAACCCCTAATAATATGCGTCTTTACACAATGATTAATCATCTAATATGGACATATACTTGTCACTTACAAACATATTACATACTTATACGTCACACTTTTTACCTAGTTAAATCATGTTTTATTTCATATTATAACTTGTTACAAGTTAGGGGAAACATTGTTGCATATTATTACACAACTTAATTAACAAAATTACTCATTATAATGTTTAAAAGAAAAAAAAAATAAAGAAATATGGCAGCCCCAAATCAACAAAATTCAACCCCATATGGTTGGGTTTTGTGGGCTTGTTTCAAGGTTTAACCCCATCTAAACACTTCCAAAGCCCAACCCATTGAAACCCTAATCCCTTCCCTATATAATAAACATTTACCCACTCCTTATTCCACTTTTACAAGCCTCCAAACACTTCAAAAACTCTCCCAAACTCAGCTGAGTTTCAGCCACGTTTTTGAAAGTTCCAGCCATAAAAAGTGAGTTTTAACTCACTTCCACTTCAATTTTCTTCTTTTTTCTTCTTCTACAACACTTGGATAACCTCTAGGAAGGTTCTCACAAGTTTGCTTGGGCAAACTAAGGTGAAACCTCACCATTTTTGAGGTCCAAAGTGCACCTAAATTCTGCTCATTTTTATCTTCATATTTTGGAAGAAAACTCATGTTTTCTTCATACGTTCCTATGTCCTTATGCTCATAATCAAGTCTATGATTAGTTGGGCTTAAAAACAAGGTTGTGACATGTAAAATTCAGAGGATTAATCCTCATAAACATTCTGTTTTGATAGGGTTTTAACCCACAAGTGATGAACAAACTTAAAGCTTGAAGAATTGTGTGATTATAAGGATAGCTTGGACTATCCTATTTGAAAATCCACACATCACTTGATGTTTTCTTAGATTAGTTGTAATTATTCCTTTCTTTATTGTATGTTCAAGACCCTCCTTGTTGTCTATGACAACAAGTGTAGTGGTGAACACCAAAGAGGTACCTAAATGGAAGACTTGTCTTTCTTACCTCATGCATGACTTATATGTGATACAAAAGAGGTTCCTAAATGGAGGATTTATCACCCTACCTCATGCTTGACTTATATGACATTATGATATATATATATAACTTATATAAAATTCAAGAAACCAAACTTTTGATGATGAACTAGTGGTCATTTGTCAAAGGTGAAGTTACATTATCTAAGACTCTAATAACTTGTTATGATTCTAATGGGTATTTTGACTCATGAAAACATTCTAACCCTTTTTGGGCTTCATAGTGTCAAACAAGTATTATATGACTAGATGATTATTTTCATATGTCTATTTTCATGTCCTTGAACTTCAAATCCGTAAACCCAAATGTAATCATCCCTTAGAACTCCGAATCGAACACAATCAATCTTCTAGTCTCAACAACTTCGTCACATTGGATAATCGGAAAGCATATGCAATTTTGTGAGTATACTCGAACCCATTTTACCTTTTAAACACTTTTGGGTGCAACATGTATTCTATGTAAAAACACTAAATACTTGAAACTATTTGAATCATATGCTATCCACATGTAAACATGTTCACCTCCCGCTAGTCTATTGGGAGTTAGTCTATGAACGATTTGATGCTTGTTAATCTCATATGCTATGTAAACTATTAGTGTCTATATGCTCATTAACTTCGTACAAGCCCACCTTAACAATTATAGCGCTATAGGAGTAATGCACCGCCCACTAGTCTTGGGGTATTGTTAAGTTAAACATGTTACCTCCCGTTATTCTTTGGGATAGGCTATTTTAACGCATTGTATTCTACGGTTTGAACATATAGTGACACCGTTTCAGCGTATTAGTAACTTGCATAAAATTATTTATATGGGATATGAACACGTTAAACAATTTTATTCTATGTTATACTATGTACCAAACTTGTATACTCGTCAACTTTTTGTTGATTGTATTTTAATACATGTTGCAGGATGATAGACAAGATGATGCTAAGTGAAAAAACAAGATTTAAGTGGACTTAGAAACACACTTAGATTAAACTACTTTGTTGTTATATATTTGAAACAATGTTGTTCATATTTGATTCTTGTATGACTTTTCAGCAATTTATGAAATTCAATTTAAATTATATTGTCACATAGTGTTATGAAGTCTCTTGCAATCTCATTTTTGTCTCATCCCGATGTTTCCGCCATCGGTTGGGGTGTGACAGATTGGTATCAGAGCCATAACTATAGGGAATTAGGAAAAGTAGGAATGCTTTTACCTAGTCTATAGTTTTAGAGCTTTATTCTTAGGTTTACTTGAAACTACTTGCATGCTACGCTTCTTATTCATTCTCTTTGAACTTTTAAACATATATGTCGTTTTATCTTTATGCACTATACTTGACATGCTATCCTTATGTGTTAATATTTGTCTCATTATGTGATAATACTTGTTTAATTGTTCCATTCTCTATGTGCTATTCCTAACATGATTTCTTATGTATTAACGCTTGTTTTTATTATTCCTCAACATATGCCTTCCTAAGGCATTTTACTCGATTCTACTATACTAGAAAACACTCGTATTATACAAACGAGACGACTTCACCAAAATAGGCGTGAAACCCACAATTTGGTGAACGACTCTCAATCCACCCATTCTTTTTACACGAAATACACCACTAAGTTAGGAGTGAAATCCCCATTTTAATGGAAATTTCAAATTTCAATTTCAAATTCTAGTGGACCCTCGTCAACGTGTTGAAATTTAATTTTGACCCGACGAGTACTAACCACACTTAGGGTATGAAATCGTCAAGTTAGGGGTGAAACCCGCATCTCGTCGACTAGTCCCACTCCTTGATTTTTATAAATCCCGCCAAGTCTCGAAATTTCGATTGAATTAAGACATGTAGTAACCGGAAGGGTGAATACCGTTAACCAACTTGTCGGCGAGAGTATACCATCTATTAGGCCAAAGCTTGTTCCTCAATTTCGAAAGACCTTTCGATCACTTTGGTTAGTCAAAGTTCTGTTTTGGAACCATCCAAGTTTTTTATCGGACTTACACTCTATTGTTTTTTTATCTTTTATGATGCAATCCTCTCTTCTCAATTTTGAACCATTTTTGAAATTTCATTTTGTGCATACATCATACTATTAGTTTTCATACGATTATACATTATTAACATGCATGAGTTCATATAAATTTTTGTTTATTCTCCTTGTAACCACAAATGGAGACGTGTCAACAAGATAGGAGTGATTTCTTTACCGTGACGACTAACTCAGTTTCTTTTCTTATCTTACAACGACCTCACCAACGAGTTAGGGGTGATTCCCTTACTTAGGTGATCATTACCAAGACTTTCTTTTAATATACTTTATTATGTACACACTATCATGCTTATACCCAAATTGATTATTATTAGTCAAATTCTTATTCGTCTCAACATATTGTTTATTACACTTACTTCTTATACTACAACCTACTTTCACATTCACTCACATACACGCAATTCTTAATATTACCGTAAACGCTCATTTCTTGAATTTCAAAACTTCACGAAATGCTACTTATCAACTTAGTCGACCCAATAAATCCATTGCCCACAAAATTTCGTATTCCACGTAATTACTAAAACACACTCATCTCGCATCATTATATTAAAGATTGTTATTTTTTTTCAGTTGAGAATCAAACCAACTTTTCATACAAAATATTACAAATATTAATCGATCGTTGACCAAAACTCTTTTCAAAATCAACAAAATATTTTATTAAGAACACCTTTCACGACCACTAAGCTCATATACCAAATTTCTTTTCTAAGGAGCAACATTTTCACAAGGACCTCTAAACTTCAAATCTCTTCGTTAATACAAGGTTATTTAAAGCGATGCAATCTTATTTTTACTCAATACATCAATTGGACTTTAAAACATGTGGGAAAGGGAACCTCATAAGAACCAACAATTTTCAACTTATGTAAATTCTTTTAAAACAAGAGTAGCATTTCTATTCTTTTTACAAAGTACGTTTCACGTAACCAATAGATGTTTTATATTCTCTTCAACTTCACAACCTAGACTCCACATTCCAAATCGACTCAATCTATTTTGATTCCATTTTTGCTCAAACGACTATACATACATATCATTTTACACGTTTTAGTCAATATCTCACAACAATCTCACGCATATGACTTGTTTTCTTTTCTTTTCTTTCCTACCCAAAAGTTCGTGCTTATATTCGTATATTTCGAATTAAACTATAAAAAAAATCATTATTCCTTACATCCATACTTATACATATTCCTTCACTTATATTCACACTTACACATTTATGTTATGATCATGATTCAAATTCATACATTTTACGTTTATACATATACTCACAATTATACATTTATGTCATACTTACATTCACATTTATACCTACATTCATATTCATATTCATATTCATGTTCATACATTTTTTTTTTGTTTTATTCACACTATTACAACTTTGTTTACACTTATATTCATACACATATTTTGTTCATACTCAAACCTTCATGTCTTACATTTATATTCACGTTTATATCTATACTCATACTCACCCAATACGCTTTATGCTTACACTTGTACTCATATTTATACTCACATTCATACATTTTGTGACTATACTCGTAATACTGCTCATACTCATGTGGTTTACGCTCATATTTATACTCATACTTGTACTATATTCATATGTTTTATGTTTATACTCACATGCGTATTTAAACTCAACTTAAACTATGCTCATGCTTTTATTCATACTCAAAATTGATACATTCGTACCTATACGCGATTGAAACCCGAGGGATTTGCTTACGTGGGTCTCATGCATATTTTAACACAAACATGCTTATATACTACCTTCTTACACGTACTCAATCTTATTTTCAGAATTTATGTATACCTTAATTCATACGCAAGTAGTACAAGCTATGCGGATCATGCGATGATCAGTATAATCGCGGGTGCACACGGGATTATAGTGATAAGCGCATGAGAACCTTAGAGTGTACTACTGTGTATGGTAAGACACATAACGTAACATTGCACCGAATAACGAAACTGACGCAACATGGTCAAAAGATGGTGGATACGCCGCTGGTACTTCCTATATATAAGAGTTTTCACCATGTTACCAAACTTTCGTAAAACGTGCCATGAGAAATTCAGTGTTTTGCAGACCTTTTGGACCTTATACAAACTTTAAACAACTCATAAGCGCATTATATCCGATTATCCACGACGAGACTTCATTCTTAACACTCTATTTTCGTCTACCCAATACTTATGCCATTCTTATACTCGCATTCGTTTATTAAAATCAATCGTTCACTTTTATACTCCCATTATTCTCCATTATTCCTTGTCTTTTATACGAACCCCGTTCGCAATCAAGGCGGTTTAAACGTTTGAAATCCTAGCCTACCCCCTTACTTTTAAAACTACCTTTCTATTCTTTATTCATGTACAAACACCTGTATTTTATCGTTACCCCCAAAACCGTTTTATGTAAAACGTCAAACCTTCTCGTTCCTCTCAATAAAACAATTTTCTTCAAATGTGCAAATTGGTACTATTCTTTAAGCTCTCCATACAAACTACCTCACTTTTCATAAAAAATAAACCGTTTTGTACAAAATTTTTCTTCTTAACACGACACATTTTATATATATATCTCCAACTTGGATTAGTCAAAACTGTTTAAGCTCATTTTACCTATACGCACACATGCACGTTTTACTTATGCTTAAATGCCTCAACTCATTTTAGTCAAACAAAATCCTATCATTCCGTTCTTCAAAATTTCGTACGTTTCAAAACTCCCAAGTCTCGATTCTTTTAGCCAGTGTTGTAAAAGTCGGATTCCAAGGCCTTGGAATCGTCGATTACTCGGTCCTCGGAACACCTCCGAGGTGACTTTCTCCTAGGCGGACCCAACTACTCGCCGGCGGTTAAAGTCGGTCAAAATCGGCGCCTAGTCGGACTACTCGGGACTAGTCGGCCTAGGCGGTCAAGCTTGTTGTTGACTTTTTATTTTTAATTAAAAGAAAAAAACTTAAAATCTAATTTCTAATAACACTTTTTACCCCACCCAATGCAGTCTTCAACTTTTCCCCAATTCAACCTAATTCCTAAACCCTTCCAGAACCCGCCACACAAGATTCAACCTAAAAGCTTTTGGTCATGCAAGATTCAAGTACACAGCAACATAAGAACGCAAATGAAGGTTAGTCATCGTTTCTAGTCCGACTTTGTAAGGTTTTTGTCCGCAGTTTTTTGTATTTTGGTTGATTTTGGCAAATAGGAGTAAGAAATTTGTGTTACGAGCTGATTAAATATGCTAATATTTCAGTGTTTTAGGTTCAAAATTGGTCCATGAATGAGTCAAATCATTGCTAATTTTCTGGCTGATGATTATAATTGTTTTAAGGGTACTATTTTGTTCGATTATTAAAGTTTAAATTGACATTTGATAATGTTCAACGATTGCAAACTTTGTTAGCTGTAATATTTTGTATACAAGTTTAACAAATATAAATGTGAATGTGAATGTGGATTTGGATTCACACCTTATAGAGTTAAATCAAGTCTGGGTAGGTAGCAACTTGTCATTATGGTTTTTGATTCCATTATTTTAGTCTTTTATGAAGTTGTTTGTCTGATTATGAAGTTGTAATATTTTTTATTCACATTTTCACTTATGTAATTTCACATTTGCTGTAAGTATTCAATATTCATATCAGTTGACTATTTTGTTTTTTTTTCTTTATATTTTGGCCGATTAAGGTTTTTTTTTTTATTCTAGTTTCACTTTCATTTTGCTAGTCTTATGCTACAGAGACAAAGTACAAACTATTTGTCATGCTTTTTTCAGTTTGTAAAAAAGATAGCTGGTTGATTTTCATTTATGCCCATCAAAAACATTGTCTTTGATGAGGCACTTCACTAAAAAAAGAGATATTGTGAGGCCGGGAGTCACGAGATTTGCTTCCGCATTTCTCACTTTGCAAAGCTTGGCAGATAAGAAGACCCAACTGAAACAAATGTTTAATAGTGATGAATGAGAGGCTTGTAAGTTTAGAAAATCGGCAAAAGGGAAAGTAGTGCATATATATATATATATTATCCAATAATTAATTTTCTTGATATTTACCATGTTCGAGTACTCTCCGATAATTAATTTTCTTGATATTTACCATGTCTGAGTACTCTCCGAGTACACCCCGAGTACACCGAGTACACCCAACTCCCTCGTTGGCCGACTAGGTTCCGCCTAGCGACTTCTGCAACACTGCTTTTATCCAAAATGTTTTTTCTCCAAGGTCTTCCTCTTGAATAAATCTCGGGACGAAATTTCCTAAAGGAGGGGAGACTGTAACGCCCAACTTTTTTAAACTTTCCATAATTAGAAAGCTCGCCTTGTAATGCTATTTTTGGAAATTTTGTATTCTTGTAATTGTCTTTTCGTTGTAATCGTTGTAAAATCTAAGACTTGGATCATAAATAAAATTCGTATTTCTTTTCACATTCTACATATTCATACATACTCATGCGTTCGAATTCATTGTACATCGAATCCGTATTCGTAATTCATACGCATACGATACTTATTTACGATACATGCCCATGCTTATCCTTAAATTGTTGATACTTAAAAATCCCTAATAATATGCGTCTTTACACAATGATTAATCATCTAATATGTGACATATACTTGTCACTTACAAACATATTACATATTTATACGTCACACTTTTTACCTAGTTAAATCATGTTTTATTTCATATTATAACTTGTTACAAGTTAGGGGAAACATTGTTGCATATTATTACACAACTTAATTAACAAAATTACTCATTATAATGTTTAAAAGAAAAAAAATAAAGAAATATGGCAGCCCCAAATCAACAAAATTCAACCCCATATGGTTGGGTTTTGTGGGCTTGTTTCAAGGTTTAACCTCATCTAAACACTTCCAAAGCCCAACCCATTGAAACCCTAATCCCTTCCCTATATAATAAACACTTCCCCACTCCTTATTCCACTTTTACAAGCCTCCAAACACTTCAAAAACTCTCCCAAACTCAACTGAGTTTCAGCCACATTTTTGAAAGTTCCAGCCATAAAAAGTGAGTTTTAACTCACTTCCACTTCAATTTTCTTCTTGTTTCTTCTTCTACAACACTTGGATAACTGTAACACCCCGTGTTTCGGGAAGTCAAAGTCAAAGTCAAGGTCAAGGTCAAAGTAAGAAAAGATTGCTAGTAGCGATCTGTCACTTTTTGCACAACTACGGGCTGCCATCCGATCGGTGACCCACCCGATCCGACACCTCTGCGCATCTTCTTTCCACTTTTCGAAACCCTATAAATACCCCTCCTGTCACATCATTTGATGTGACAGCACTCTCACTCGAACCAGTTCGGTCCAACCCACTTTTCTCTAAATTTCTCGCGATTCCGGTAAGATTTCAACTCAAGCCTTGTACTTCTATGATCTACACGCAATTCTTCATCTTTTTCACCTTTGGATCTCAACTTTTAACCGTGAAATCAGTGGATTGAGGTGTTCTAGGGTGATGTCATCATGAGGTTCATATGAACTTCAAGTTTTGGCATCATTCCACTAAGAACAACTTAGATCTGAACGATTTCCATATGATTGACAATGTTTTCATCCAAATCTAAACGTTTTCTAAGTTAAAGAGGAGTGAAAGATGGTTTATCCAATTTCTTTCAACTCTTTTACACTCAATACCGATAGAACCGGACCTCGTTCTGATCTTCTACTCATTCTTAGTGACATGTCGGTTCAAGATCTGATTTCTATCAAAGAGACAACCGATTTCGGGTTGAACACGAACAATCATCGAGAACAGCTTGCTGATCAGATTGGGGTGATTCCCGTCTGATCGGATAACCCGGGCTTGATGGAGTTCCTATTGTTTACCCCGATGTCATACCGTCTCGATCAAACCGCAAACTTTCAAACTTAACAACTTTCAAAAAAAAATAACGAAACAGTCACCATGCGAACTGCCATCCGATCGGATTGCCATCCAATCGAACGGCAATCCGCACGAATGACTTGGATGGTAGAAACCTTTCTTGTTTTGGAAAATGCCACAACGAAAACTTTAAAGGACAAGCCATCATACACAAACACATCCTCACCAACAAAAGTCAATCCAACCGAATGGCCATCCGACCTGATGACCATCCGAACGGATTGACATCCGATCTAATGACCATCCGGCCGGATCGCCATCCGACCGGGTTACCATTCGACACTTGTGATCTCGCACCGTTTTACGCACCATTCTTCGCTTATGCCATCGTTAACTGTTCAGGCTAACCTCACTCTAGCGCTCCCTTCAATCCATTAAACAATCATCGCTGTGAGTATACTCGAACCCTTTTTGCTTATGCACTTTTGGGTGTTACATACGTTACATATATTCAAATCACGTCGAACACACAACGCAAACACTTTAACGCTAACCATTACAGTATGTTATACGTGACTCGATAAATGCCTGTTTGTTATGTTTACACATTGATTGCTGTCTACCTGCGTTAGCAACGATAGTACTATAGTTTGGACTCAGCACCTGTTCATTCAGGGGTTGTTAAGGACAACCACTTCACGTGTTCACGGTGGTGAACATGTGTTGGGAACTCGCATCACACAGTCAACCCGCAGTCATTGGTATTGATAGGATCTTTGTCGATAACTTACAAGCTTCACATTATACGTTGTACATGCTGGTTATGAGTAAACGATTTCGAACTCTACTATACTATCAAACTTGTATGCTCACCTTTACACTATGTGTATTGACTTTATTTTAACGTATGTGACAAGTGTTTGAATGCTTAGGATGAGTCGCTTGCTTGCTGTGGAAACCAAGTAGGAGAGTCTAGAAACAAACAATTTAAATCTGAGTTGTCGGAACAGTTTACTTGTTTTTGAGACAATTATCTGTAATAACTATATTTACTTTATCTGTTATTAGTATGGGATATTAACTTTAAGGATTTGGTAATTTAATAGTTGTGGATTCTCATGAATAATCTGTTTCGCTCAGTGCCGCGCCCCGATGATTTCGCCATCGGTTGGGGTGTGACAGATTAGTATCAGAGCCATAACTATAGGGAATTAGGCAAGACTCAACCTAGTCCGGGTTGATGTCTTAGTATTGACCTAGACTATAGTCTAAGTACCCAATGCGACCCCTATTTGTGTGAACTCTATCATCTATGCAACACTAGGAGTACTCGTATGAATTGGGATAACTCGTACAGAGTGAGTTACTTCGCTCGAGTGAAACACCTCGTATGAAGTAAGTCACATTGCTCGAGTTGTGCACTTCGTACAAAGTATTCCAGCTCAATCTCCAAACGCTCGACAATCTTTCCTAAGATTGTCAAGCTGTTTTAGCCTTTCCTAAGGCTATCGCACGCACGACTTTCAACACAATCGAGTAATTCAATCGGGAATAGGTGTGAAAACCGCAAACTCTCGATTGGATCGCTCGCTCGACACACATTTTTACTATTTGCATTGAATCAGGAGTGAAATCCGTACTCCGACGCAAATTTTCCACTTTACTTCATCAAAACAGGGAACATAGTCGTTAAGTTGGGGGTGAAACCCGAATCTTGATGACTTATTCCGCTTTTATTATGATTTCGCAAAAACTCTCACCAAAGTCCCGACGGACTCCAACGACTTGAAGTCGCACTATGACTGGAAGGATTCGTGTCAATTGCCCGGATCGAGGCAAGAGCACAGTCTGGAAGGCCCCAGTGTGCACTTACGAGTCCTTGTGAATAGTCGATTCACTTTGGGTAGTCAAAGTCTAGCACACCCGAGACATCCTATTCGAATTTATGGGTAGCCGCCAACTCTGTGATTTACCGATTTTATGTGTTATGTATTTCGATTGTTGGAGATTTATTCGTTTCTCGTTGTTCGCTTTAGTCAATACACACCACTCGCACTGCACATCTATCTCAAAATGGTAACAAATCGCTTGACATGCTACTCACAATCGCTAATCGCTTCTCGCACTTGCAACTCTCGAACGGTGTTACGCCGCTGTGAAAGGTAGGTGAATACGTACAATACATGTAGGTGAATACGTGCAAAATATGTGCTTAGGTTACTTTATGTGCTTACGTGCTTATGTGATTCTGTGGTTATGTGCCTACGTGATTTTTGTAAATCGATGTGTTCCTGAGCTTTATGGTGAAACGCTAGTCTACACTAGGCCCTAGTATAGTCTATGGTTAATCAAATTGTGTTGAGTCCTATGGCGATGTCTGGTGCAGACAATGTCGTCATCTGGATCACTTCGCTCCCGCGCTGCTAAACGCAAACTCGCTGATAAGCGACTCGCTTCACTCATCGCAAGTCAAGTCGTTAAAGTAATTCCGCAGATCGTCAGCGAGTTGAACGAAAACGCCAGCAAATATTCGGAAGAATATAGGACAGATTCACCTAAAACAACTTTCAGCTTCAAGCAGTTCAAAACCTGTGGTCCAAAAGAATTTACTGGCGAAGATGGTCCTACGGCCGTGTTTCAATGGTTTGATTCTATCGAAGTCACCCTGCGCCAGAGTGGCTGTCCAGAACACCTTCGTACTGTCAATGCTACCGGCGTCCTCCAATCCCGCGCTCTTGATTGGTGGACGGCCAAGAGAAACAAACGAGGAAATGATGCAGCTTTTGGATTGTCTTGGGATGAGTTCAAGAACATCATGATGCAAGAGTTCTGCCCTCCCCATGAACTCCAAAAGCTCGAGGATGAGTTCTGGCACATTAAATAGGATGGTGGAGATAACGCTGGTTTAACTGCTCGCTTCAAGCAGTTGAGTATCATCTGTCCCGGTCAAATTACTACCCCGGAGATCACAATCAAGAAGTATATCCGTGCTCTGCCGGATTGCGTCGCTGATTTTGTTCAGGCTGCGAAGACGACGACGATCGAGGAAACCTACCTGCTCGCCGCTGAGATCAATGACAAGCTAGTCAGATCTGGTTATTTTGATAAAGCTGCTAAAAGTCTTTATCAAGTCACCACTGCTACCCCCGCCGAGACTACCACCGCACCGCAATCGTCAAAGCCTTCACGTCGCAAGAAGAAGAACAACAGCTCCAGCAACAAGAACTGTGCAATTACTATTGCTCTGCTTCAAACAGTGTCTGCCCAACCGCAACCTCAACACCGTCAAGTAGCGGCTCCTGTTACCAATGCACCGCCAGCCAAGCGTGCATACACTGGACCACACCCGCTTTGCCCTACTTGTACCTATCATCACTCGGTTGGTATCGCTTGCAGATTCTGTGTTCATTGCAACATGTACGGCCACTTCACTGCTAATTTCCGTAATGGTAATCGACAAGCTCCAACCGCATCTCAAGCTCAAGGTCAAGCTCCTACTCAACAAGCTCTACTTCCCGCCCCTCAAGGCCAACAAGCAACTCCTGCACCCGCGATCCATGCTAGAGTTTGCTTTGCATGTGGTGATCCCAACCACTTCGCAAACATGTGCCCAAATCGAGTGGTAAAGCAAGAGCCACAACAACAGCAGCCACCACAGCAGCAACAGCAAGCAGCCCGCGGGCGAGTCTTCAACATCAACGCCCATCAGGCTCAGGCAGACAACAACGTGGTCAATGGTACATTTCTCGTAAATGGTATATATGCTTCGTGTTTATTTGATACTGGAGCCGATAACTGTTTTGTGTCGTTTGAATTCGAAAAGCTCCATAATCGTAAGCGCGCCCATCTCCCTATGACCTTCGACGTAGAAGTTGCCACTGGAAGAACCGTCACCGTCAGTTCTATTCTACGTGACTGTACTCTCGATCTCAACGGTCACGTTTTCCCGATTAACTTCATACCTATGCAACTCGGTAGCTTTGATGTCATAGTATGTATGGATTTCCTTCAGGAAAATCATGCTGAAATTGTTTGTTTTGACAAGATGATTCATTTTTCACTCGCGAATGGTGATCAATTGTGTGTTTATGGTGAAGTCGCTTCGAAGAAACTCCAACTCTTGTCGTGTGTCCAAGCTAGCAGGTATCTCCGCAAGGAATACCAAGCTTTCTTGGCACACATCGTAGTGGCAGAAAAGGAAAAGAAAGGTAATCCCGGAGTAAAAGACGTTCTCGTAGTTTGTGAATTCTCCAACGTATTCCCTGAGGATCTACCAGGCTTACCTCCCACTCGTGATATCGATTTTCGAATCGACCTCATTCCTGGAGCAAATCCCGTTGCTAGAGCACCTTATCGACTCGCACCTTCTGAAATGCGCGAACTCTCGAGTCAGCTCCAGGAACTACTTGATAAAGACTTTATTCGCCCTAGCACCTCTCCTTAGGGCGCACCTGTCCTTTTTGTAAAAAAGTAGGATGGATCGTTCCGGAAGAGCATCGACTACAGGGAATTGAATAACCTGACTATTAAGAATCGATAACCCCTGCCCCAAATCGATGATTTGTTTGACCAGTTACAAGGTGCTACATGTTTTTCGAAGATCGATCTACGTTCAGGCTGCCATCAGTTACGAATTCAAGAGGAGGATATACCCAAAACCGCGTTCAGAACCCATTATGGTCATTTCGAATTTGTTGTCATGCCTTTTGGTTTGACTAACGCTCCCGCAGTCTTTATGGATCTAATGAATCGCATGTGCAAACCCTTCCTTGACCGCTTCGTCATCGTATTCATCGATGATATCCTGATCTATTCCAAGTCCAAGGCCGAACACTCGCAGCATCTACGTTTGGTTCTTGAGTTACTCCAGGGAAACCGTCTCTACGCCAAATTCTCCGAGTGCGAATTCTGGCTTGAGGAGGTCCAATTCTTGGGTCACATTGTCAATAGTCAAGGTATTCATGTCGATCCCGCGAAGATCGAAGCTGTTAAGAGCTGGGTTACACCAAAGAACCTGTCCGAAGTTCGTTCTTTCCTCGGACTAGCGGGCTATTATCGCCGATATATCGAAGGATTCTCTACAATCGCTGTACCGCTTACCTCTCTTACGCACAAGGACAAACCTTTTGTTTGGGGAACCAAACAGGAGGAGGCCTTTCAAACGCTTAAAACTATGCTTTGCAATGCTCCCGTTCTCTCACTTCCCAACGGAGACGACAATTTCGTAGTCTACTGCGATGCCTCAAACCTTGGTTTTGGCTGTGTTCTCATGCAGCGAGATAAGGTTATCGCGTACGCATCTCGTCAGCTCAAAATTCACGAGAAGAACTATACCACCCACGACCTCGAGCTAGGTGCAGTTGTTTTTGCGTTAAAGATCTGGCGACACTACCTTTACGGTACTAAGTGTATGATCTTCACCGATCATAAGAGCCTGCAACATATCTTTGACCAGAAAGAACTAAACATGCGCCAACGCCGGTGGGTAGAACTACTCAACGATTATGACTGTGAGATCCGTTACCATCCAGGAAAAGCAAACGTCGTCGCCGATGCTCTCAGTCAACGAAGCTATCTGCATAGCGTTCGTAATAATTAAGCCCGGCACAATCTCGAAGCTCTTATCCGTGATGCTCAGCATGCTTGTTTCACCAAACGAACCTTGAAGAAGGAAAGCATTCTAAACGATGGCGCTCAACTCGAGAATAAATCGAATGGCATCTTTTACTTTCTAGACCGAATTTGGATTCCTAAGCGTACCAACTTACGACAAATTCTGCTAGACAAAGCACACAAATCTCGATATTCCATTCATCCCGGTGCCGATAAGATGTACCAGGACCTTCGCTACAAGTATTGGTGGCCGGGCATGAAGAAGGATATCGCTATATACGTTTCGAAGTGCCTGACTTGTTCAAAAGTCAACGCCGAGCATCAAAGACCCTCTGTAGAGGTGTTCAAAAAGATCCGAATCCGAAACCGAATCCGAACTATCCGAAAATCCGAACCCGAATTATCCGAATTTTCGGATATCTGAAATTTCGGATATCAGAAATTCGGATATCCGAAAATTCGGATTCGGATTCGGATAGTACTTTTGAAAATTTTCGGATATTTCGGATATCCGATATCCGAAATATTTTCTTTTTTTTATTTAAATATATATGTAAATAAATCAATACCCTAAGGGTTCCATTTGAAAGCTATACAATTCTCAGTTGTTCACTTTGACACTTTTCATTTTGCCGCCCACCCCACGAGTTCACCAAGGGTTATCATCGAACATCGATTCCAAGTGGCGACTGGACATCAAACGGTTGTAGATCGAAGGGTTACATCCTGATTTGTTCCGATCTTTGGATCGAAAGGTTCCGTTCAAAGCCGTTCTATTTTGTTCGACTTTTCTTACAGTTGTTTGTGATTTTGTCTTTCAATCGACTGATTGCATACTTTGTTCTTCAATTTTCTAAGCATAAACCTCAGTTCTTTAATTTCCTAAGAATAATACATTAATACTATATTTAAATCTACTTTAACAGCCTCTTTTATTATTTTCAAACCATGATCTTGTGTTTATTTGTTTCTGAACGTAATATGGATCATTTGTTGAATTGAAAAAATGGATATTGTTTTAAACTTTGAATTTTTTGTTTTAGAATTGTGGATATCCGTTTCACTATCCGAATCCGTATCCGAAAATTCGGATATCCGAATTTTCGGATACGGATTCGGATAGTGATATTAGCTATCCGAAATTTTCGGATATCCGAATTTTCGGATATCCGGTTTTGAACACCCCTAACCCTCTGGCTTACTCATCCAACCCGAGATCCCTATGTGGAAATGGGAGAGTATAGCTATGGATTTCATAACGAAATTACCACGCACGCCATCAAGTCACGACAGCATCTGGGTTGTCGTTGACCGTTTGACCAAATCTGCTCATTTTCTGCCGATACAAGAAGACTATAAGGTAGAACGATTAGCACGAATCTACACCGACGAGATCATCTCTGACCGCGATGGTCGGTTTACCTCGCGTCTTTGGGAAACGTTTCAATCTGCTCTCGGTACTACGCTTAATCTAAGTACCGCTTTCCATCCCCAAACCTACGGTCAGGCTGAAAGAATGATTCGCACCCTTGAAGACATGCTCCGCTCGTGTGTCAGAGATTTCGGTGGTAATTGGGACACGTACTTACCTTTAGTCGAATTCTCGTACAATAACAGTTATCATTCTAGCATTCAAATGGCACCATTTGAGGCATTATACGGAAGAAGATGTCGATCGCCTATTGTATGGCACGAGATCAGAGACTCGCAAATTACCGGTCCTGAGCTTTTGCAAGAAACGACTGACAAAATCCTCCAAATTAGAGACAATCTACTGAAAGCTCGGAGTCGTCAGAAAAGTTACGCCGATAGACGCCGCAAGCCCCTTGAATTTGACGTTGGCGATCACGTACTCCTAAAGGTCTCACCTTGGAAGGGAGTGATCAGATTCGGTAAGAAAGGAAAGCTCGCGCCTCGATATGTGGGACCCTTTAAGATTCTGGAAAGGATTGGCAAAGTGGCCTACAAACTCGAACTATCGAAGGAACTGAGTAATGTTCACCTGACTTTCCACGTTTCGAACCTCAGGAAGTGTCTAGCCGACCAGGAGTTACATGTCCCTCTTGAGGATCTGCAAGTGGACGAAACATTACACTTCGTGGAAAAGCCTGTCGAGATCATGGGCTAGAAACCAAGGTACTCCGACGCTCACGCATTCCCATTGTGAAGGTTCGCTGGGAAGGCAAACGCGGCGCCGAGTTCACCTGGGAACTCGAAAGTGATATGAAGACGAAGTACCCGCAATTGTTTGACACGTCTATTTCTTAAATTTCGAGATGAAATTTCCTAAAGTAGGGGAGACTGTAACACCCCGTGTTTCGGGAAGTCAAAGTCAAAGTCAAGGTCAAAGTCAAAGGAAGAAAAGATTGCTAGTAGCGATCTGTCTCTTTTTGCTCAACTACGGACTTGACCACCTTGACTTGTAACTAGTTCTGTATTTGAAACACTTTAGTTTTATTATGTGGAGTACATGTTAATTGATCGTTATTTAATCGCTTATTAATCGCTAATCGACCTATCGCAAATCGCATCGCTATCGCATCGCAACCCGAAATATGCGTTCTGGATATTGTTTTACGTGTGTGTGTTATTTAAATGTTACTTGTGCATGTTTAATTATGTTTTGTGGTGATCAATCGCAATCGATATCGCAACTCAATCGAATCGCAATCAAATCACAAACGCTAAACGCAAGTTAGTTATAGTGATTGTGTGTTAGATATAGTGGTTAGGATTAATGGGTAATACTATCGCATCGCTCCCACGAATCGCATCGCAACGCTCAACGCACGAAACAAAAACGCAAAATCCAACTCGCCGGAGCCACTCGATCGGATGGCCAACCGATCGGGTCGCCATCCGATCGGGCTGCCATCCGATCGGTGACCCACCCAATCCGACACCTCTGCGCATCTTCTTTCCCCTTTTGGAAACCCTATAACTGTCACATCATTTGATGTGACAGAACTCTCACTCGAACCAGTTCGCTCCAACCCACTTTTTGTCACACCCTGGCTTTGCGGAAGCGTAGGTTTATTTGGTGTGACTTCTTAATACCATAGCTTAATCACAACAAAGCTATATGAAAATAAAACATGCAGATCATCCATTGATTTAAGTTTGAAAAGTAAAATACCACAACATTGTCTTAAGGCGTTGACGCAAGCAACGGAAATTACAACCTGATAATATAAAAACTTTGTTCTTAAAACGCAACCACAAATATAACATAAACACTGTTTAAGTCTTGCGACTCGTCCAGGTAAAAGTCGCAATCCCTAAACGTGGATGATCCCGTAACTCTAACACAGCGGGAAAACGTAGCATACCGTGCCAAATCCTTAGTTCCCTGAAATACATGTAAGTTGGAAAAATCAACATAATGTTGAGCGAGTTCATGTGTAAGTGAGTATGTAAAACACTTGTAAGTATAAAATCCCTGGTATGTAGCAAATAAGGAAAATGAGATCGATTAACGTGTAGCTAATACATTAATAAGTGACATGGCCTAGGAAGCACTCAAACCTGTAACGCAGATTTCGTACCGGTCCTTCCGACGGAACGACATAGTCACCACATGCAGCCACACGCTGGCCCATGTGTGGGGCTCGCAACACCCGATAGATCTATCACTTATGCCTCTCGGTCCTTATACAAGGATTAATGGTCTTACGATAATAGCCTATCCAGTCACGTGATCTAGCAGTAAGTTCCTTAGCTAATCATACCGTGTATAAAACGTTTGTAGTAAATGTAACATGTATTTCACCCCCGCAGTTTAAAAAATGAAAACAGTTAAGAGAAAAGGGGGACATGAACTCACAGTAATGCGTCCTCGAAAACAGCAACTCAAACTCGGTCTGTAGCCCGACAACCTACAACGTGCTAATATCTATTAGACGAACGGCCGTGCCTTAGCTTAGAGTTTTAACGCTCTTGGGGAAATAGTTAGACAGCTATTTCATGTTTATATTTCTTGGTTATCGAATACATAGATTCCTTCCCAAGGATGGGGTATTCGTACATGTATTATGTATTTGGTGACTTAAAGTATTGACAAAATATATTTACAAGTTTCATATCCAACACTTTAAAGTTTTATGTCAAAACTCATGGCGAGATTTAATTCCGAGAAATAAAGTTAAACATACTTGTTAGAAAAATAGTTTTTCTAAGTCTTGGTATTTTTAGAAAAATTCGCCAGAACTTTCCCTAAAAACGGGAGTGTCCGTGCTAATACGCACATCATTTTCTTTTTGAAATCAACCCATGATCATCAACAATCAACCACTACGTTTTGACACGCAAAACACTACCTTTGTCATTTCAGTTTTAATATCTGAAAAACTGCACTGTTTTCGGACGAGTAAATAAAATACTTAACTTATTCCAAAAATTCCCAAATTTTTTCGGAACGTCATAATCGATCCACAAATTATTGTGTAAAAATTTCGGGGTCTAGTTCATTATCAGTAATTTATAGAAAATCGTTTACCGAACTGTGATCAGATTTGTTACATTCTGATCACAGTTTACGGAAAAATTCGTCAAAAATTCCTTGTAAGTCCGTTTATCGAAATTCCAGTTCGAGGGCCACAAATACATCCGTGACCATCTTTGATAAAAGTTTCAGGGGCTGGTTCGGTTCAGGTTTTAAGTTGTGATCGAAAACGTATGACCCATTTTAATGCAGTTAAAATCAGCCTTAGCTGCTGTCACGAAAACAGACTTTTAAAATAGTAACCGACCTCCGAAAAATACGATTCCAGCGCCATTTTCTTCGTTTTTCGAAAAGACACGATTTAGGCTTTTGAAATTCCGTTTTTCGTGTTTTTAAAGTTCGTTTACAGCCTGTTGAAGGCGGCTGGAAAAGTACATCAGCATGTTATTTCCCGGTTTAAACATTACTAAATCGCATCAACGAGTGTCCGAACATTGGATTTAGCAAGAAAACAACTTTTAAACATCAAGTATGATTTAACCAACCCTCAAACCAACAAGATTCCGCTTCATAAATCAGCCACAAGTAAACTTTTATGTAACTTTTATATTCTCTATTTTTGTTTAACATCTACTAGTCTTTTGATCTTTAGTGATTTAACAACAAAACATCATACTACAAGTCATAATTTCGAACAAGATGAAATCAAGGGTGAAGAACCTTACTACTAGCTTATAGCTAGGGATGATTCTTGTGTGAAAGTGATGAGAAAAAGATGATGAAAATCCTAGAACAATGCTCCTTTGAAATCCCTTCAAGTTGTAACCTCCATTGATCCTACTTAGCTTGAATGGAATGTATAAGATGAAGAAGATGATGAGGTTTAAAGGTGGTGATGGTGTGTTCGGTTTTGGGCAGCCGAGACAAGAGGGAGAGAGAGTGAAAATGGAGTGTGATATCTAGTGAAATGATAAGCTAATCCAAGTCCATACTTATATAATCATCTCCACATTTTTGTGCAACTTCAACAAGCAACATCTATTAAAATAATAGAATTAAATCAAGTAGGGGATTTGGAGTATGGGGGTGGGTCCCCTTGAGGGCTGAATTCGGTTTGGGGGGGGGGGGGGGGGTATAATTGCAAAATTTCAACTAAAGTCTAACTACTAGTTAGAACCCAAGTGTTGGATGGTATATGATAGATTGTTTTTTTTAGCGGGTGTTATGACGTACGGGGATCATGACAAGCCATAAGTAATAAAACAAAATGTCTGACAAAATTTTAGTGTCCCGGGTAATGTCCGGGTATCCGGTTAAATACCGTTCCGTTAAAATGTTTAATTATGCCGAAAAAGGTTCTTTATGTATATTTTTGTAACATAAATTATTCCCGGTACTTAGGAAAATATACGGGACCGTTCTGCAATTTTTTTGCACTTTATTAGTAATTTAAAATGCTGAGTTTTGTATTAAGTGCAGAATTTTTGTACTTAAAGTACGTTTTAGGCACATCCGGTCACTATAAACTTCACCTAGTGACGTAGTTCTAAAATCCTCACCTCCCTACACTCACTACTAGTGTAGTAAACTATTCCCGGCTCATACTGGCCTTAGAGGCAATGTCTGCCTGATGCTGGTTATGTCAGCATGTTTAATGGGTATCCCGTAGTGTGCTCACTGTGCTTATTGTGCATCAAGGTTGTCACTGATGTTTGTATAAAAATAATAGAGTGACAGTATAACATGTGATGCATGAGCATGTATGTATCAGAAATCAGTAAGCAGTTTAATCACAGTTGTAAGCAAGCACAGTAATTAATCAGTAATTAAATATTAATTAATTCGTACGGATACCTGGTTTGGTGAGGGTTGTCACATTCTCCCCCCGTTAAAGAAATTTCGTCCCGAAATTTAAGTTCTGCTACTAGATGTAGGGTTCTTAGGAAATAAATGGGGGTATTTCGCTTTCATTCGATCCTCATGTTCCCACGTGAATTTAGGTCCATGCCTAGCATTCCAACGAACTTTGACGAGTTTGACACTGCTCCTGCGAGTTTTATTAACTTTCCAATCCGTGACCTCAACAGGTTCTTTAGTGAAGTGGAGCGTGTCGTCGATATGTACTTCGTCAGCAGGGATGATCACTGTATCTTGTGTTGGACTTTTTCTCAAATTGGATACATGGAATGTATCGTGAACACCATGGAGTTCAGCAGGTAGGTCCAACTTGTAGGCTACAAGCCCAATCCTTTGCAGAATTCTAAAAGGGCCAATGTAACGCGGATTCAACTTCCCACGCTTTCCGAAGCGTGCCACCCCCTTCCAGGGTGAAACTTTCAATAAAACCATATCTCCAATCTTGGAATTCCAAATGTTTCTGGTTTGGATCTGCATAGGCTTTCTGTCTTTCGCGAGCCGCTTCGATGCGTTTTGGAATCTGCGCAATCTTATCTGTCGTCTCCTGGACGATTTCGGGACCAACAAGCTGTCTATCACCGGCGTCAGCCCAGCATAGTGGTGATCGACACTTGCGTCCATAAAGAGCTTCAAATGGCGCGGCTCCAATACTAGTGTGGTAGCTGTGTTGTATGCGAATTCGGCCAGTGGTAAATGCTTATCCCAGCTACCACCAAGATCCATTACACATGCTCTCAGCACATCCTCCAATGTCTGAATAGTTCTTTCACTTTGGCCATCAGTTTGCGGATGGAATGCAGTGCTCAAATTCAATTGTGAGCCAAAAGCTTCTTGGAAGGATTGCCAAATCCTTGATACAAATCTCCCATCTCTATCAGAGATGATTGAGAGAGGCACTCCATGACGTGCAACGATTTCTCTCATGTATATTTCCGTAAGTTTACTCGTATTGTCCTTCTCTTTGATTGGCAAGAAGTGCGCGGACTTTGTTAGGCGGTCAACTATCACCCAAATAGTATCATGACCCCTGGGCGTCCTCGGCAGTTTCGTTATAAAATCCATTGAAATCTGTTCCCATTTCCACTTGGGAATTTCAGGTTGTTGCAGAAGTCCCGAAGGCTTCTGGTATTCAGCTTTAACCTTGGCGCACGTTAAACATTTGCTTACATAAACAGCAACGTCGCCCTTCATCCTGGGCCACCAATAATAATCCTTAAGATCCTGGTACATCTTATCCGCACCGGGATGTATAGAGTACCGTGATTTGTGTGCCTCATCAAAAATAGCTTTCCTCAAACCACCCAACAGAGGAACCCAAATCCTATAGAACATAACGTTCCTTCCTTGTTTGGTACTAATTGCTTCTCCATCCCACGGAGATACTCATCTTCAATATTTCTTTCCTTAAGAGCTTCTTTCTGGTTGAATGTGTGCTGTAAACTCTTATGATCTGTGAAGATTGTACACTTCGTACCATATAGGTAGTGTCTCCAGATCTTTAGTGCAAATATCACTGCGCCTAGTTCCAAATCGTGTGTGGTATAGTTCTTTTCATGTACTTTCAACTGGCGTGACGCGTAAGCTATAACTTTCTGGCGTTGCATCAACACGCAACCCAATCCTTGACGCGAGGCGTCACAGTATACCACGAAATCGTCAGTACCTTCCGGTAGTGCTAGAATTGGCGCATTGCAGAGCTTATCCTTTAACAACTGAAATGCTTCCTCCTGTTTGATTCCCCAATCAAACTTCTTATCCTTTTGCGTGAGGAGCGTCAGTGATTGAGCGATTTTTGAAAAATCCTCAATGAACCTTCGACAGTAACCAGCCAAGCCTAAGAATTGTCGAATCTCGGTTGGCGTCTTTGGAGTTTCCCAATTTTTGATCGCTTCAATCTTGGTTGGATCCACATGGATTCCATCTCCATTTACCATATGTCCAAGAAATTGGACTTCACGTAGCCAAAATTCGCACTTAGAGAATTTGGCATACAGCTGTTCTTTTTTTTTTCAGCAGTTCCAAAATAGCTCTTAGAGGCTGTTCGTGCTCAGCCTTTGTCCTTGAATAAATCAAGACGTCGTCGATAAACACAATCACGAACTTGTCCAAGTACGGCTTGCAAACTCTATTCATCAAATCCATAAAGACTGCAGGTGCGTTTGTCAACCCAAACGGCATAACAAGGAACTCGTAGTATCCATAACGAGTTCTGAAGGTTGTCTTCGGGATACTCTCCTCTTGTATCCTTAACTGGTGGTATCCAGATCGCAAATCGATCTTTGAGTAAAAGCTTGAACCTTGCAGTTGATCAAACAGATCATCAATTCTTGGCAGAGGGTATCTATTTTTTATCGTCAGCTTGTTCAGCTCCCGGTAGTCTATGCACATTCGAAAACTACCGTCCTTCTTTTTGACAAACAGGACCGGAGCTCCCCAAAGCGAGAAGCTTGGTCGGATAAATCCCTTGTCTAACAACTCCTGAAGTTGTGTCGACAATTCTTGCATCTCAGACGGGGCAAGTCTATAAGGTGCCTTAGCCACAGGCGCGGCGCCTGGGACTAAATCGATGTAAAACTCCACTTGCCTCTGAGGTGGCAGTCCAGGCAAGTCCTCCGGGAAGACTTCCGGATACTCCCTCACAACAGGGATGTCTTCGATCTTCGGTTCTGCAGCTTTCTTGTCTACAATGTGTGCTAGGAAGGCAGCACACCCTTTTTGCAATCACTTTCGCGCTTTGAGGCAGCTGATAATTCTTAACGGCGTATCGCGCTTTTCTCCATGTACCACAATTGTTTCGCCTTCTTCGGTCGGGATATGAACGACCTTTTCGTGACAAACAATTTCTGCCTTGTTGCTTGATAACCAATCCATTCCTACTACCACGTCAAAGCTCCCCAGCTGGACTGGTAGTAGATCCAAAGTAAACTCACGTTCTCCCAACTCGATTGCACAACCTCTGATCACTTCATTGGCTTCTACTAACTTCCCATTAGCCAATTCGATTGAGTAGGGAATATCTAACTTACTATCGGCTAACCCAAGCATATTCTTAAATTCTAACGATACGAAGCTATAGTCGGCACCAGTATCAAAATAAAACGGATGCATAGCGTTGGTTTACAGGGAACGTACCAGTAACGACATTGGGATCCTGGCGCGCTTCCCTCGCTTCGATATTGAACACTCTTCCACGGGCTTGGTTCAACTCTGGGCAGTTCCTCTTAAAGTGCCCGATATCACCACAGTTAAAGCATCCAGGTCTTTGCCCGTTTCCACCTCCATTTCCAGCTTGGTTATGATTCACAGTGCCCGCTTGATTCACATTGTTGCCTCGATTCCCATTACCTCCATTGTTTCCTTGTGGGCGATTTCCAATTCCACCCCGGTTATTGTTTCTGTTTCCAAATCCTCCTTGGCCTCCCTGGCCAACAGTGGCCCAACAAGAATCCTTCAAGTGGCCAGGTTTCCCACACGCTTCACATACCTTCAAACCACATCGGCCAGAATGGTGACGCTGGCAGGTGTTGCACTTGGGCTGGGTGCCCATATATCCCTTTCCTTTCTTTCCACCGCCAGCTGTAACCTGAGCTGGTGCGTTTGGCTCTCCTTTCTTAACAACACCACTAGTGCCTTGTTTGAAGTTCGAGAACTTTCGTTTGTTACCTCCGGATGACTCGACGTGAGTCTCTTTCTTCTTTGTCTCGATCTCATCGAACTTGTTCAGGCAGATAGCCTCCTCAGTGAGAGCCACGCTCAAATCGATTGCCTCAGTAATTGTTGCAGGTTTGGAGGAGGTCACCATGCTTATGATTTGAGGAGCTAATCCCCAAATGAAGCGTTCAATCCGCTTGAATTCTGGAGTGACCATATAGGGTACCACATGCGATAGGTCGTGAAACCTCTGAACATATTCCGCGATCTTCGGACCTTCCGTCTTCAAATGCCAGAACTCAGTTTCCAATCTTTGGATTTCAGCGCGAGAACAATACTTTTTGCGCATTAGTTCCTTCAGTTCGGTCCATGTTAGTGCGTAGGCAGCAGCTTCACCAAGTGTCTGCACTTGCAAATTCCACCAAGATAGGGCTCCATCCAAAAATAGCCCAGAAATGTAGGTGACTTGCTGGTCTGGTGCACATTTGCTCATGCGGAGAACAGATTCAGTCTTCTCGGCCCAACGAACAAAAGCGACAGCACCTCCGGTGCCATCGAAGTTGACAGGCTTGCAGTCTAGAAACTGCTTGTAGGTGCACCCATGAGGTGGATTGTTGTTGCCATTGTTGTTTGAGCTGCTTCCGCTGGGTCTTCCTTGCGAGGCGGCGTATTGCGCGATGGCAGCAGCGATGACTTGTTGGAGTTCTGCCTCATTGGTAGGCATCGGCGTTTGACGTCTCGGCGGCATCTTCTAAAAGATGGGTTCACGTCGGTCAAACCATAATAAAGCGTACGTATATAATGATAGTAATAGTACATAACATCTCATGTTATAATCATATCAATCACACAACTTCCCATGTTATAAGACATAAATAATCAATCAAAACATCACATATGATGAGAATACTGCGATTGCATTGCCAAAATCGGGACCACATGGTAGAGTGTACAAGTACATAATAGTGTCATACATCATCATCGACTAAGGGCTACATCACCCCAGTCCAAAAGAATATCAAATCAGTGTCAATACATCCCATATACATGATCAACAAAAGTCAGAATCAGAATGCAGTCTCCAAAATGCTGTGTGGTCCGAGCAATCGCCGTCTTCTCACCAACGTCTACCCATGCTGTACTAAAGATGCCCTAAACTGATGGTGGTGGAGGAGGGGGAAAATGGGTGTAGAACAAACGTCGCAAATGGAGCCAGTCCTCCTCCATGGCTCTCTGGGTACGCAACCAAGAAGCAACCTGCTGCTCAAGTGCCAAAAGGTGTGCAGCATAGTCAGGTAACAATGGTCGAGGGTGCTGCGAAGAAGCAGGGTGGGTCTGACCCTGACACTGGCACGGCGGTGGCTGAGCTCTCTCAAGCTCCTGAATACGTCGTGTGAGTGCCTCCTGCTGGACAACAAACGACATCAGAACATCCTCAATAGAATACCCCATATGGAACAGATGGTAGGGGTCGGTCAGTGGCATAACAGACGGTGACGTCCAGAGAAACGGCTCGCTGGCTGGATCAAAAGGTGGCACAACGAATGGTGGTGCAGGGGGAATAGCAGAGGAAGACTGTGGCATAACTGGAATAGATGTCGGCACATGCCCAAAGGGATGAGCCGAGGAACCCTCTCCAGGTCGAGCTGGAGGTGTGTACTGTGCAAATGAAAAAGAGAAATCGACGTGACGTGCATCGGTGGTATGAGGAGGAATAGGTGGAAGCTCATCATCCGCAGGAATCCACCCATGCTGGGCGTGCTCATCTCGTGGGTCAATCTGTGCCTCAAAAAGTGCTCGATCAAACTGTACAGGCATAGGGTCAAGGTGGGGTGCAACAAGAGGGTCAGCAGGTATATCAGCGATAAGTGGGGGATCAACATGATCAGCAGCAATAACATGGTCACCCTCCAGTAGTGGTGCATCAGCAGGGTGATCATCAATGGGTAGGTCAGCAATCACAGGATCAATGGGCATGCCAGCATGAACAGGGTCATGCTCAAACACTGGGTCAGGAGCAGCTACTGGCTCAAGGGCCATGGCAGGCTCGGGATCAACGAACTCCATATCAAAATCTGCATGATCAGCGAATGCAGGGTCAACTGGGTCTACTGGGTCAACCATAGGCTGATCCAAGTGGATGAACTCTATCTCCTGGTCCGGGTCAAATCCAGGGGGAAAAACAGGGTCTGAATCCTCATCGAGGTCGTGATCAAAAGCAAATCTAGGAGCAGAGACAGCAGATGATGCCCTGTCAGGATCTGAACCGTGTGAATAGTGTTGTGCGCTCCGAGTGTGTGACGGTGCGGAGGCCACAGACTCGAAGGAGTCTGGAGCGGATGAGTGTGCAGGTGACTCCCCAGCTGGAGCATCTGCGAGTAACAAAAGACCACCGTCAGCTAGAAGGGCCTCGCCCTCAACATCGTCCTCCAGGGGCTCATCATCAAACAGATCGACGTCGTCGTCAACGTCGGCGTCGAGGAGTATGTCGTAAGCAGGATAAGAGGCCAAAGGTATGGGAGCAGGGATCTCTACGAGTGGTAGGTACCCAGTAAAAGGACCATCAGCGGGCTCATCGACAGCGTCGGGCAGCGCAAAGGGCTGAAAGTCATCCTCGTCTGTGCTGGTAACATCTGATGTGTGGACCTCGTGCTCTGAAGAATCTAAGTCGTCTGATACTATGGGTCTAGGGCCCGTGGTGTCCGAATCACCTGTGCCGGACGAGTCCATGGTGTCTGTAACACAAACACAAATATGTACAAATAATCAATCAAATAATCAGATAAGCACATTAGTCACCAAGTAAGAAATCAAATAATTCTCCTAGTCCCACTAGCCTCCCAGCCTCTCAGACTGCTCTTCCTAGTCCTACTAGCCTATTATCTCAAACTGCTCTTCCTAGTCCCACTAGCCAACTACCTCGGTCTCCTAGACCGAGCCTCGGTCTTCCAGACCGAGCCTCAGCCTCCCAGACTGAGCCTATAATAAATAAATGTGCTCAACATTTGTTTGTAAAAAGTTTTGGATCTGGACTTAAGTGGTATGAAGTGTAAAAATGTTTTCGTGAGAGCCCTAGTGATCATAGTCTAGACTCGAGAAGGAATCCTAGTTCGCTATGATCAGAGCTCTGATACCAAGCTATCACACCCTGGCTTTGTGGAAGCGTGGGTTTATTTGGTGTGACTTCTTAATACCATAGCTTAATCACAACAAAGCTATATGAAAATAAAACATGCAGATCATCCATTGATTTAAGTTTGAAAAGTAAAATACCACAACATTGTCTTAAGGCGTTGACGCAAGCAACGGAAATTACAACCTGATAATATAAAAACTTTGTTCTTAAAACGCAACCACAAATATAACATAAACACTGTTTAAGTCTTGCGACTCGTTCAGGTAAAAGTCGCAATCCCTAAACGTGGATGATCCTGTAACTCTAACACAGCGGGAAAACGTAGCATACCGTGCCAAATCCTTAGTTCCCTGAAATACATGTAAGTTGGAAAAATCAACATAATGTTGAGCGAGTTCATGTGTAAGTGAGTATGTAAAACACTTGTAAGTATAAAATCCCTGGTATGTAGCAAATAAGGAAAATGAGATCGATTAACGTGTAGCTAATACATTAATAAGTGACATGGCCTAGGAAGCACTCAAACCTGTAACGCGGATTTCGTACCGGTCCTTCCGACGGAACGACATAGTCACCACATGCAGCCACACGCTGGCCCATGTGTGGGGCTCGCAACACCCGATAGATCTATCACTTATGCCTCTCGGTCCTTATACAAGGATTAATGGTCTTACAATAATAGCCTATCCAGTCACGTGATCTAGCAGTAAGTTCCTTAGCTAATCATACCGTGTATAAAACGTTTGTAGTAAATGTAACATGTATTTCACCCCCGCAGTTTAAAAACTGAAAACAGTTAAGAGAAAAGGGGGACATGAACTCACAGTAATGCGTCCTCGAAAACAGCAACTCAAACTCGGTCTGTAGCCCGACAACCTACAACGTGCTAATATCTATTAGACGAACGGCCGTGCCTTAGCTTAGAGTTTTAACGCTCTTGGGGAAATAGTTAGACAACTATTTCATGTTTATATTTCTTGGTTATCGAATACATAGATTCCTTCCCAAGGATGGGGTATTCGTACATGTATTATGTATTTGGTGACTTAAAGTATTGACAAAATATATTTACAAGTTTCATATCCAACACTTTAAAGTTTTATGTCAAAACTCATGGCGAGATTTAATTCCGAGAAATAAAGTTAAACATACTTGTTAGAAAAATAGTTTTTCTAAGTCTTGGTATTTTTAGAAAAATTCGCCAGAACTTCCCCTAAAAACGGGAGTGTCCGTGCTAATACGCACATCATTTTCTTTTTGAAATCAACCCATGATCATCAACAATCAACCACTACGTTTTGATACGCAAAACACTACCTTTGTCATTTCAGTTTTAATATCTGAAAAACTGCACTGTTTTCGGACGAGTAAATAAAATACTTAACTTATTCCAAAAATTCCCAAATTTTTTCGGAACGTCAAAATCGGTCCACAAATTATTGTGTAAAAATTTCGGGGTCTAGTTCATTATCAGTAATTTATAGAAAATCGTTTACCGAACTGTGATCAAATTTTTTACATTCTGATCACAGTTTACGGAAAAATTCGTCAAAAATTCCTTGTAAGTCCGTTTATTGAAATTCCAGTTCGAGGGTCACAAATACATCCGTGACCATCTTTGATAAAAGTTTCAGGGGCTGGTTTGGTTCAGGTTTTAAGTTGTGATCGAAAACGTATGACCCATTTTACTGCAGTTAAAATCAGCCTTAGCTGCTGTCACGAAAACAGACTTTTAAAATAGTAACCGACCTCCGAAAAATACGATTCCAGCGCCATTTTCTTCGTTTTTCGAAAAGACACGATTTAGGCTTTTGAAATTCCGTTTTTCGAGTTTTAAAGTTCGTTTACAGCCTGTTGAAGGCGGCTGGAAAAGTACATCAGCATGTTATTTCCCGGTTTAAACATTACTAAATCGCATCAACGAGTGTCCGAACAATGGATTTAGCAAGAAAACAACTTTTAAACATCAAGTATGATTTAACCAACCCTCAAACCAACAAGATTCCGCTTCATAAATCAGCCACAAGTAAACTTTTATGTAACTTTTATATTCTCTATTTTTGTTTAACATCTACTAGTCTTTTGATCTTTAGTGATTTAACAACAAAACATCATACTACAAGTCATAATTTCGAACAAGATGAAATCAAGGGTGAAGAACCTTACTACTAGCTTATAGCTAGGGATGATTCTTGTGTGAAAGTGATGAGAAAAAGATGATGAAAATCCTAGAACAATGCTCCTTTGAAATCCCTTCAAGTTGTAACCTCCATTGATCCTTCTTAGCTTGAATGAAATGTATAAGATGAAGAAGATGATGAGGTTTAAAGGTGGTGATGGTGTGTTCGGTTTTGGGCAGCCGAGACAAGAGGGAGAGAGAGTGAAAATGGAGTGTGATATCTAGTGAAATGATAAGCTAATCCAAGTCCATACTTATATAATCATCTCCACATTTTTGTGCAACTTCAACAAGCAACATCTATTAAAATAATAGAATTAAATCAAGTAGGGGATTTGGAGTATAGGGGTGGGTCCCCTTGAGGGCTGAATTCGGTTTGGGGGGGGGGGGTATAATTGCAAAATTTCAACTAAAGTCTAACTACTAGTTAGAACCCAAGTGTTGGATGGTATATGATAGATTGTTTATTTTTAGCGGGTGTTATGACGTACGGGGATCATGACAAGCCATAAGTAATAAAACAAAATGTCTGACAAAATTTTAGTGTCCCGGGTATCCGGTTAAATACCGTTCCGTTAAAATGTTTAATTATGCCGAAAAAAGTTCTTTATGTATATTTTTGTAACATAAATTATTCCCGGTACTTAGGAAAATATACGGGACCGTTCTGCAATCTTTTTGCACTTTATTAGTAATTTAAAATGCTGAGTTTTGTATTAAGTGCAGAATTTTTGTACTTAAAGTACGTTTTAGGCACATCCGGTCACTATAAACTTCATCTAGTGACGTAGTTCTAAAATCCTCACCTCCCTACACTCACTACTAGTGTAGTAAACTATTCCCGGCTCATACTGGCCTTAGAGGCAATGTCTGCCTGATGCTGGTTATGTCAGCATGTTTAATGGGTATCCCGTAGTGTGCTCACTGTGCTTATTGTGCATCAAGGTTGTCACTGATGTTTGTATAAAAATAATAGAGTGACAGTATAACATGTGATGCATGAGCATGTATGTATCAGAAATCAGTAAGCAGTTTAATCACAGTTGTAAGCAAGCACAGTAATTAATCAGTAATTAAATATTTATTAATTCGTACGGATACCTGGTTTGGTGAGGGTTGTCACACTTTTCTCTCGATTTCTCACGATTCTGGTAAGATTTCAACTCAAGCCTTGTACTTCTATGATCTATATGCAATTCTTCATCTTTTTCACCTTTGGATCTCAACTTTTAACCGTGAAATCAGTGGATTGAGGTGTTCTAGGGTGATGTCATCACGAGGTTCTTATGAACTTCAAGTTTTGGCATCATTCCACTAAGAACAACTTAGATCTGAACGATTTCCATATGATTGACAATGTTTTCATCCAAATCTAAACGTTTTCTAAGTTAAAGAGGAGTGAAAGATGGTTTATCCTATTTCTTTCAACTCTTTTACACTCAATACCGATAGAACCGGACCTCGTTCTGATCTTCAACTCATTCTTAGTGACGTGTCGGTTCAAGATATGATTTCTATCAAAGAGACAACCGATTTCGGGTTGAACACGAACAATCATAGAGAACAGTTTGCTGATCAGATTGGGGTGATTCCCGTCCGATCGGACGACCGGGCTTGATGGAGTTCCTATTGTTTACCCTGATGTCATACCGTCTCGATCAAACCGCAAACTTTCAAAAAAAACGAAACAGTCACCATGCGAACTGCCATCCGATCGGATTGCCATCCGATCGAACGGCAATCCGCACGGATGACTTGAATGGTAGAAACCTTTCTTGTTTTGGAAAATTCCACAACGAAAACTTTAAAGGACAAGCCATCATACACAAACACATCCTCACCAACAAAAGTTAATCCGACCGAATGGCCATCCGACCTGATGACCATCCGAACGGATTGACATCCGATCGAATGACCATCCGGCCGGATCGCCATCCGATCGGGTTACCATTCGACACTTGTGATCTCGCACCGTTTTACGCACTGTTCTTCACTTATGCCATCGTTAACTGTTCAGGCTAACCTCACTCTAGCGCTCCCTTCAATCCATTAAGCAATCATCTCTGTGAGTATACTCGAACCCTTTTTGCTTACGCACTTTTGGGTGTTACATACGTTACATATATTCAAGTCACATCGAACACACAATGCAAACACTTTAACGCTAACCATTACAGTATGTTATACGTGACTCGATGAATGCCTGGTTGTTATGTTTACACATTGATTGTTGTCTACCTGCCTTAGCAACGATAGTACTATAGTTTGGACTCAGCACCTGTTCATTCAGGGGTTGTTAAGGACAACTACTTCACGTGTTCACGGTGGTGAACATGTGTTGCGAACTCGCATCACGCAGTCAACCCGCAGTCATTGGTATTGATAGGATCTTTGTCGATAACTTACAAGCTTCACATTATACGTTGTACATGCTGGTTATGCGTAAACGATTTCAAACTCTACTATACTATCAAACTTGTATGCTCACCTTTACACTATGTGTATTGACTTTATTTTAACGTATGTGACAGGTGTTTGAATGCTTAGGATGATTCGCTTGCTTGCTATGGAAACCAAGTAGGAGAGTCTAGAAACAAACAATTTAAATCTGAGTTGTCGGAACAGTTTACTTGCTTTTGAGACAATTATCTGTAATAACTATATTTACTTTATCTGTTAGTAGTATGGGATATTAATGTTAAGGATTTGGTAATTTAATAGTTGTTGTGGATTCTCATGAACAATCTGTTTCGCTCAGTGTCGCGCCCCGATGATTCCGCCATCGGTTGGGTGTGACAGATTGGTATCAGAGCCATAACTATAGGGAATTAGGTAAGACTCGACCTAGTCCGGGTTGATGTCTTAGTATTGACCTAGACTATAGTCTAAGTACCCAATGCGACCCCTATTTGTGTGAACTCTATCATCTATGCAACCCTAGGAGTACTCGTATGAATTGGGACAACTCGCACAGAGTGAGTTACTTCGCTCGAGTGAAACACCTCGTATGAAGTAAGTCACATTGCTCGAGTTGTGCACTTCGTACAAAGTATTCCAGCTCAATCTCCAAACGCTCGACAATCTTTCCTAAGATTGTCAAGCTGTTTTAGCCTTTCCTAAGGCTATCGCACGCACGACTTTCAACACAATCGAGTAATTCGATTGGGAATAGGTGTGAAAACCGCAAACTCTCGATTGGTTCGCTCGCTCCACACACATTTTTTCTATTTGCGTTGAATCAGGAGTGAAATCCGTATTCCGACGTAAATTTTCCACTTTACTTCATCAAAACAGGGAACATAGTCGTTAAGTTGGGGGTGAAACCCGAATCTTGATGACTTATTACGCTTTTATTGTAGGATCGTTCTATGATCTAATTGAGTCAATCAGAAGAGCTAATACTGATTTGAGCGGCGGAAACAAACAAATCAGATTCAATTCAGCAAGTATTCACCTTTAAACTGTTGATTCTATTGATACTGATAACGTTTACAATCAAGTCAACACTTCGGCAGCACTTCGTGGCTCACCGGAAGACAACACCTAGAACTATGTATGTGGTTTCGCTCATAGACCTATATATAGGCAAGCATATTTCGCTTTTATGTACATGACATAAAAGCAAAACCTCCTAGATACCATATAAGCGAAACCTAACTTTGACACAAAAGCGAAACCTAACTTTGACATAAAAGCGAAACCTAACTTTGACATAAAAGCAAAATCAGACTTGTCACATGAGCGAAATCTCATATAATGCTTTCAACCCTATTTTGTCTCTTGTGATATGATGCAATGATGACTTCATCATTATGATGTCATCATGAGAGATGTTGACATCATCCTCTTTCAGATCCGCAACGAGACTGAGACTCGTCATAAGACGAAGACGACAGATGTGTGCACGAACAGACTCCCCCTCAGATGTTGACGAGTCTTAAGTGTCGAGTCTTCGCATCTTCAGTCTTTACCAGTCCTCTCGAACTTTTTGAAGTATCTGACGCTGTAAGTATCCTCAAATCTCCTCTCTTCTCTTTTTCCTCAGCACCAATACATTCCTTCCTTTAGGTGTCTTCAGACTCCCCCTTTCGATATGCTGGGATCGCAGCCTGGTATGTTGAAATCACAAAGTCCTCAGGTATCGGAACCTGGCTTTTCTATCATTCAAATAACCTGCACATTCTCTACCCAAAAATAAATTTTCTGATGATAACTTGTAAAAACAATCTCACCATCTGCTGAACCACTTGCAGGAATTATACAATCAAAGAATAATTTTACCATGTTAATCATTGATGAACCATTTGTAACAAGATTTAAAATTCTTTCTCACACAACACTCCCAAACCAGTTCGTCATGTTTAGCACTCGGAATTTTGAAAATTAGCTCTCCAACACCAGTTGTCGAAAATCTTTTTGAATTTTTCAAAATTTATGCTAAAACACACTAAAAATCTTTTTGGAATTTTTGAAAGAAAATAACTGACACCACTTGTAGAATCAAGAAAATGCAGAAATCAAATATTTACAGACAATATTTTTGTGAGTTCGTGCAAGAAGATCATATCAGTTTTTGAGACAAATCACCAACACCGTTAAGCTTTATTTCATTTTAAGTTTTAAACGATTCACTTAGATTGTCAGTATACTGGTCCACTTAAATTTTCACACAAAGTTCAACTGCTTTGAGATACGAGATTAATGTCTTAAGTACTTAAACTCAATCGCGTGTCCCACCTCAGAATATACTCCCGTATCCAGATCCCAATATTCAGTCTTACAGGTAATTATGACACAAATGATATCTGTAGGGGTTAATAAATTATGAAGAATCATGAGAGCTCAGGTCAGAACTACCGTTCAGCAGAGAGATCATGACTCAACTTTTGGGTGTGTCCCCTTTAGAGGATCTTTTTTACAACAGCATTGCTAAGCAATTTTATTGTCTTATCATATATGCTGAGGGTGATGCTATGTTTCAAGCATTGCAAAAAGTATTATTCAAGGACTAGGTCAGAACTTCCATTCAGCAGAAGTCCTGGAATAATACCCCAGACATCACTGAGTATAAAAACCTAGTATATCAGAAAAAGGAATCTTTCAAACGAGATTTCGGGGGTTACCCATATATCCGAGAGATGTTTCCCCACAATATAAGCAAGTTTGAAATTTAGGTTTATATCTCATCACAATCTACTAAATGTGCAAAAACCTACTGGCACATCATCAGTAAGACCGTTTATCACTTTTTATCTTACCAATTCTTTAGCATGATGTGATCGTCCACTGATGTACTATCATTTCCTCTTTTATACAACGAAACTCATTTTTGATTTTATCATGTTTTTGGTTTTTCAAATTTTCAAATGTTTTTGGATTTTCTAAAATTTCTTACTCCCCCTAAAATGCAAACACATTTTAGGAAATTTGAAAATAAACTGTACAAACAACGTGACAACTGATATCAAATTGCTTCAAATCGCCATTCACTTGGCATAAACAATCAGAACTCCCCCTCACAACAAACTATTTTCCCATTGATTTCAAAACACTTAAGCTTGTTTTAATCAAATGGTTTTTCCGGAAAATAAGTTTGAATTTACCACTTGTGAAGTTAGGAGTTTGATCCATCACATTGTCTACCAACCACTTGTAGAAAATCAAGTACAAATTAATGTCCTTGATTTACCACTTGTACTAAAAACACAATTAACTACAAAGAATAATGCCGATTCCTGATCCTAGATTACAAACTTGGGATCTCCGGCAAGTCCACAGACTTACTGTTCGTAGTATGTACCATCCCAGTCACAAACCAGGGATGGTTCAACTTTATCTTTCTGCATCTTCTTCTCGTAAAACTCTTTAACCCTTTTGACTTTTCGATCAATCATTTTACCAAAAATGTGTTTCACAGTGGGGTTAAAGGCTTTTTCAACATCAAAAACCTTGTTATCATCATAAAATTGGTTTGATATTTCAACTTTACCAATTTTCTTCTTAAAATTTTCAGCCCGAAGTGGTGGAAAATTATCATCATCCACAGTCATAACTGATTTTTCTCCTTTTACCTCAACCTGTGGCTCATCTGATTTTGTGGAATCAGATTCATCGCCAGAAGATAGCTCCTCTGATTTTGACCTATCAAAATCATCGCTAGAACTACCTCCAGACTTCTTAACCACCCATTTTTGTTTGTCATTTTTAGCTCTTTTCTTGTAAAACTTGTTTGACATTCACCAATTTCAAATGTAGAATTTTTGAATAACTTTGTTCTGTCAATTGGTGGTTCAAACTCAACCACTTTCTCTTTGAGTTTACGAGAAACTCCCTGTTTTGATGATATTGCCTTAGAACAATCTCTGGCAATATGTCCAACAGTGTTACATTGGAAACAGGTTCTCGTATCTTTCATCTGCTCAGCCATCTTCTTCATTTCGTCTTGCTTCTTTGCAAGGAACTCACTGTTTGACTGCCTCCAGAATTCTTTCTTTTCTTCTTCTTCTGCTGATGTTCCTGAAACAAATGTCATCTTTGCTTTAAAATCACGAACATATTTTTCATTTTTCTGTGTTTCTGTTGGAGTAAAACCAAGACCTTTCTTTTTGAAATTACGGTTAGGGTTTGATTTCTTGTGAAAACCAGAACCAGAACTGTAACCTTTTTTCTTGTTTAATCTTTGTTGTACTCTTGAGGTGTAAGGTTTAGGTTTACCATTAAGATTTAAATCTTTTATTTCAGAAATATTAATTTCTGTTAGTTTGAAAACCTTTTTGATCAGTTCATTTTTGACACCTCTTATTGGAAATTCCTCATCAGAATATAATTTGTCAGAATCATTCAAAGTATATGCAACTTTAAACGTTTCATCATTCAAATTAGATTTTGATAACAGGAATTCTTTGTTGTAAACCCTTTTAACCGAAGATTTTGGACTATTGACTGTTGAACTCGAACTTTCAGAACCAGACTTTGACTCTGACTCTGACTTTAACTCTGAGTTTGACTCCAACTTTGACTCCTCAGTTTCATCTTTATCCAACACCTGATCGACGACTTTCTTTATTAACTCGGACTCATGATCAGTGTCAGATGATGTAAACACAACATCAATATTTTCTGGCAAATTGACCGAGGACTCAGACTCCCACTGTAAATTTGTTGCTTTTTCCACTCTTTCCTGATTTGAATTTCTGGGCAAATATCCATTTTCTAGCGGGGGTGGACACTTGTTGTAACCTACATCTTGTTTCTTACCAGAATCCTTCTTGTCAGTCTTTTTCTTTGAGTCATTCTTCTTCTTGTTCTTCTTTTCTGGAGTCTTTTCTTCAGCCACTTTTCCATCATTATTCTTTTCTTCAGTTACGTCATCCTCTTCAAATGCCTTCATGCCTTCAACAGTCGGATAAATCCTGTCAATGACATAAGAAGTACATGAGTAACTTTTCAATAAACGATTAACTCTTTCGGTCTCAATTCTCTGAATTTCAAGTTTCTGCTCAAGCACAGCACACTTCTCGATGTAGTTGTTCACCACTTTTTGTTTCGTCATAAAAGCACCCTGAAGTGTCTTCATTGCTGTAGCTTGTTCTTCACTTGTTTGATTATACTGATTCATCGTTTTGTTCAACACATCATAAGATTCCTTCAAACTATTCAAGTTATAGATCAGTGTACTGTTCTGCTTCTTCACAGCTTCACAATTTTCACACTTCACTGGAATCTTCTTTGCATCAACTTCTTGATCAACTTTGAACTTTGGAACTTCAACCTTTACTTTCCTTTTGATCACTGGAACAATCTCATCATCACTGCTTACTGGAGTCTTGACCTTTTTCTTCTTCTTTTTAACCTTTTCATCTTCACTATCCCTTTCAGCAATCAGTTTCATATCAGCATCGAATTTTCTCGCCCAATACTCACGATCATCATCACTATCTTCTTCAACTCAGACTACAAAAGCTTTTTGATTTGAAATTTCTTCATCTGGACAACAATCATCCCAGTTGAAATTTGCCCAGCTAAACCCTTCAGGTAACTTTTCATCATCTTGATCTATTATCAATGCACTACCATCAGCTCTCTTTGAAGCACAAGCTCTCTTTCCAGAGTCTTCAATCACATCCCTTCCATGTGCAGTTTGTGCTTGATGTTGATGTTGTTGAGATGGTTGCTGAGCAACTTGATGGTAGATGGATTTTCGGTAATAATCATTGTTGTTGTTGAATGGATTTTGAGCTCCACTTGCTTCGCGGTTTTTGCACTCCCTCTTGAAGTGTCCTTTTTCCCTGCAACGAAAACAAGTGACTTTAGATTTGTCAAAACCTAAAGTAGAAGTACCAGCTTCACGAAGATCATCTCTTCCAGTGATTTGCTTGAATTTCTCAGCTCTCCTCAACACGCTGGCCAAGCACCATTTTATGTCCATCAGTTCCATCTCTTCAGCATCTATCTGGTCGTAATCTTCCTTTATCAGCTTTGGATTCCCGATTCGACCTGCAACAAAACTACCATAAGATTCAAGAACAGTTCCCAATAAAGACATATGGCTTTTTGCTAACTCTTCAGAATATTCCTGATCATTTTCAATGTTCAACACAATGTTGCATTGAAGCTTTTTGCCATTTCTTGTTGTTGAAACATTCGGATCAAAAGATGGAAATGATGAAAAACTTGTTTTGCTGTTTGATCCTGATGATGAACTTCCAGAAGAATTCTTGGCATTGTAAGCAGTTTCTATTTTTGGAGATAAATTTGTAGACTTCTCATTCACCCCTGCTTTGTAATACAACCCAATATCCTGTTCACCATCGAAATCTTTCATTCGAATAATCTTTCGTTGCTCCATCTCTTGAGCTTCCAACTTCTCAATGAACTTGCTGAGTGTCAAACTGCTAAAACCTTTCTTGTTTCTAAGCATCATGAGATATGTGCCCCAAGTCTCATGTGGCAATGCATCAGCAAGCTTTTCGATCAACTCTTCATTGTCTTTTTCGATGCTCAATCTCTTCATGTTTGCTAGCAGATTGCAATATCTTTCAATAATCTGCCTTGTGTTTTCATTCTTCAAACCACGAAACAGATCGAACTCTTTCTTCAGAAGTGACTTCTTGTTCTTTATCATTTCTTGACTACCAACAAACTTTGATCTTAAAGCTTTCCAAATTGAGTAGGAAGTTCCATTATGTTGTAATAACACCAAGATATCTTCTTTCACAGCTTGTTGTAGAAGACTCAACATCATTTTCTCATCTTTGTATTTCTTTCTAGCATCGGCGCTTAGATCTTTAATCGGAACCACTTCTTCATCATCATTCGTCGGTCGAATGTATTTTGTCTCGACACATTCCCATGCATCCAAGTAGTTAGCTTGCACCCAATTCTCGAAACGGCCTTCCCAACCCTTATATTCTTCGATGTTCATTAGTTTGGGCGGTTTTTGCATTGTTCCCGTTTCGTTTTCCAACATCGTATTTTGTGCAAGAGAAATTGGAGTAACAGGAGTAGCGAACGCGTTGTAGAATTCCTCGTCCATGATTCAGTTTTTCAAATGAACTGTATCACCTTGTAAAATACCTTTAAACACTTTGAACTTCAAACTGTGTGACCTGTAGTTCAATCTTCAAACAACCTGAACTGGTGCTAATTGAATTTGGTGTGGACAATCTCAAATCTTGGGCCGAGATGTTTAAGTGACAAACATTTACAAACACATTTGATAAAAGACTTATGACTGGGCCGCAAATACAAAATCACATGCAAATGTATTGGATCCAAAATCACATTCAAACATGCATTGGGCCTCAATTCTTGTTCACATGCAAACTAATTATGAGCCGACAATTATATAGTGTGCTGTCAATTTGTAAATGTTACAAATCAGATCACGTGATTATGCACAAAGTGGCAGACAAAACTTTCAATTTATGAAAATGGCCGACAACTTTCAATAATAAAACAATTCTATTTGACCTCCTTAATGCTCACTGATTTTACCAACAAAAACTCACTAGGCCGACAACAACACATGATCAAATGTCTCGATTTCCACATTTATATCGAATACTAAAAACACAATTAATTCAATCACATGTATTCTTACAAACATTTTCTTGGGCCGATGATCACATGCACATATATTATACCATTTCCAAGTTTCAAGAATTAATCATATCACATGCAACCAATTTTAATTCAAAGGAAATGATGACAATTGATCAGATAGAGACACGTATCACAAAACCTACTGAACCACTTTTGGAGCTGAATCACAATGTAATCAAGAGCAGAATTACGATGTATTCAAGAGCGGAATCACGATGATCAAATGAGCGAAACCTATGATATTGTGTCACTGGAGTGAAATCAGTCTGTTCAAATGAGCGAAACCTTATGTTCAAATGAGCGAAACCTATGATTTGTGCATCTATGAGCGAAATCTGATTGTTCAAATAAACGAAACCAGCGATGACTTAAGAGCGAAATTAACACATGACGTCATCATTTCTCGAAATTGTTTCAGGTGAAATCACTATTTTGACAAGTTTTACTTTGAATTAACTGTTGAAACTTTCACGGATTTGTTAGACACTAATTCCGAGCAAGATATATAAAAATCAGACCAATTCAATCATTTCTCCTCGGTCAAATTTCAAAAATCAGTAAAGAAAGGGTAGAAAATCAGAAATTTCGGCTGAATTGGCAAGAGCTCTTCCTCCTTAGCTCTGATACCACTTGTAGGATCGTTCTCTGATCTAATTGAGTCAATCAGAAGAGCTAATACTGATTTGAGCGGCGGAAACAAACAAATCAGATTCAATTCAGCAAGTATTCACCTTTAAACTGTTGATTCTATTGATACTGATAACGTTTACAATCAAGTCAACACTTCGGCAGCACTTCGTGGCTCACCGGAAGACAATACCTAGAACTATGTATGTGGTTTCGCTCATAGACCTATATATAGGCAAGCATATTTCGCTTTTATGTACATGACATAAAAGCGAAACCTCCTAGATACCATATAAGCGAAACCTAACTTTGACACAAAAGCGAAACCTAACTTTGACATAAAAGCAAAACCTAACTTTGACATAAAAGCGAAATCAGACTTGTCACATGAGCGAAATCTCATATAATGCTTTCAACCCTATTTTGTCTCTTGTGATATGATGCAATGATGACTTCATCATTATGATGTCATCATGAGAGATGTTGACATCATCCTCTTTCAGATCCGCAACGAGACTGAGAGTCGTCATAAGACGAAGACGACAGATGTGTGCACCAACATTTATTATGATTTCGCAAAAACTCTCACCAAAGTCCCGACGGACTCCAACGACTTGAAGTCGCATTATGACTGGAAGGATTCGTGTCAATTGCCCGGATCGAGGCAAGAGCACAGTCTGTGTCATAACCCAACCGATGGCGGAATCATCGGGGCGCGGCACTAGGCGAATCAGATTGCTCAAGAGAATCCATAACAACTATATTGTGACAGTATTTAATGCATTCATTATCCCATACTAACAAATAATTACAATCACATAAGCTGTCACGAATTTCCTGTTCTCTCAAACAGTTCAAATCCGACAACCTAGATTTTAGGTGTGTTTCTAGACTTCCTAGCTTGTTTGATGTAGACTGCGACTAAACCTGCAACATACGTTAAAATAATGTCAATACAAAAGTATTGGCAAGTATACAGGTTTGATATGTAATAGTGTAATAGATAAAAGTTGCGAATTTCCACATACATAAACGTAATACACGACATATATACTCACAAAACTGATACTACCAGCTAAGTCCTCGAGCTGCGATTGCGGTTGCAAAACTAGACCCCGTCGGGCGCAATAGTACTATATTAGTCATGGTGGGACGTCGCGAGTATAAGTCCAAGCACATATGTAACTAGCTTCACGTATAACTATGCACGTAAGTCATTCACAAATGATAAGTATTTTAAGCATTTGATGTAATTCGATTTGATAGCAACGTATGTTACACCCAAAAGTGCAAAAGCAAAAAGGGTTCAAGTATACTCACAGTCGATGTTCGGCAAGCAAACATAACTTGATTGGATTGATGGGAGCGCGTCTGAGATTAGCCTGGTTACAATTTGATAGCGTAAGCATCGACCAGTGCGTTAAACGGTGGCGAGTGAACCAAGTGTCGAATGGTAATCCGATCGGATGGCCAGTCGATCGGGTGGCAATCCATTCGGATGGTCATCCGATCGGATGATCATTTGATTGGATGGTCGCCTTGGTTGGTGATGAGGTATTTGCGTATGATAGTTTGCCTTTTGAAGTTTTCGTTGTAGCATTTTGAAAACAGAGAAGTATCCCTACCTTTCGGGTCAGTCGATCGACGGTGATCCGATTGGCGAGACACTTTTGTTTGATGACAGGTTCACAGCAGACTGGTCACTCGATCGGGCGGCAATCCGATCGGGTGACAATCTATTGGAACTGATGTGCGATGAGGATTTGAAAGTGTCTAAGTGTTGAAGATCCAAACGTCATCCGATCGGGTGGTCGTTCGATCTGGTGGCAACCCGATCGGATGACGATCCGTTCGTCGTTCAGGTCTTTGAGTTTGATTAAGTCATGACAACAAGTGCAACCCGATCGGATTGCAGGTCGATCGGGTGGCAGTCCGATCGGATGGTAACCCGTCCCACAATCTGGTCGTTTTACAACTTGGCTATTTTGTTTAGTTTTTGCGATTTGATCGTGCGGTACGACTATGAGCTAAAAAATGGAACTCCACCAAGTCCGAGTTATCGGGTCAGATGGGAATCACCCCGTCCGATCACTTAATTGTTCTTGACGGTTATTCGTGTTTAACACGATAAGCCGGCCATCTCGTCGATAGGAACTAGTTCTCATACCGACACTTCACTAGAGGAAGAGCAGAAGGTCTGTACGAGCTCTGTTGCTACCGATTTCGAGTGAAAAGTTAAGAAAAGTTCGAAGAGAAGCTTAGAAAACTTAGATTCGACTTATATTTAGGTGAGATTAGTGTTTATACACCGTGGAATCTATTAGATCGGGACTGTTCTTGATGAGATGCGGTCACACTTCATTATTCCTAAGAACTCCATGATGACATCACCTTAGAACGGCTCAAATCCGAAGATCTAGCGTTGGAAAAGTGAGATCTGATGGTGAAAAAGATGAAGAAGTGCGTGTAGATTATAGAAGTACAAGATTTAGGTCGGAAACTTACAAGAATCGCGAGAAATCAAGAGAAAAAGGTCCAAGAGCGTGCTGGTCGAGTGTGAGCTGTCACATCACTGTTCAAGTGATGTGACAAGTGCTATTTATAGGTGAAGGGGAGTGGAGGTGATGCAGTGCATCGGATCGGACGACTGTCCGATCGAGCGACACCTCGATCGGGTGATAATCCGATCGGATGGTAGTCCGATCGGGTGATAATCCGATCGGATGGTAGTCCGATCGGATGGCCATCCGATCGATCGGTCAGTCGATCGGCGGCATCCGGCGAGTTGTGTTTCGTTGTTTCGATGAGCGTTGCGATAGTTTTGGTTACACATTTTCATATATATATTTATTATAATTAATCACAAAAGGTCGTACATACGTATTTACATTCCCCAGTTTGTGTTGCGATAGTCGGGTTTCGTTTCGAGTTTGCGTTACTTGCGACACATCATGGCTATCGAGGAGGGTAGAATAGGTCCTCACTCAACGTCATCATGAGTGTTAGTATGTGCGATGAGACGTTTTATGCTACAATGATCAACGGGGTACCACCCACTCGTATTACCATCATCGTCAGGACGGTCGGTGGGGTAGTACGCACTCATAGAGTCATTGTTAGCTCTAATGTTTGCGTTAATGTATTATGCGAAAATAGAGTTGTAATAGTGTAATATGTGACGCAGTTCATTATGATCTGAATCTCTGGTGCTTGGCGTAACGAGTGTAGCGATTAGTAACAATGCACGAACGTGCGGGTTGTTACAGTCTCCCCTGCTTTAGGAAATTTCGTCCCGAAATTAATCCACAAGAAGGGTTGCGAAAGTTGATGCGAATAAGGGTAGCGATAAAACGTCAATATAAGCGAGCGGTCGATTGAGATTCGACGAGTGTGGGCGACGAGTTAAAGCGATTCGTATAACCAAAAGCGATAACACACACAGAAAGGTGATTCCCAAGCGTTTACAATTTTTGAAAAGTCGGTTAATTTGAAAAACTTGATTACGAAAATTCCTCTCACAGTACGGCGTTAACTGTATCGATGTTCACACCAGCGCTATGAGGATGGTTTTGTTGGGTTACTAAAAGATTTTAAAGTGTTTAAAACTCGTTTTACAAAATTTTCTCATCACATAGCGTTAACTTGAGTCGATTGTCACACCAGTGTTATAAAAAATCTCGTTTCGTACAAAGGTTTTTAGAAATTTTTATAAGGGAAAATCTTTGTTTTCACAAAGGTTTTAAATAATATCAAGATTTTAAAATTTGAAGTCGGCCCCGCATGTCACACCCCGACTTTCCACGTATTACCGGTGGGCTCGGTGGGGAGTATCGTGACGTAGTTGATATCATCATAGTCAAACAACACAATATGTATGAATGCACAGCGGAAGCAAAAGATAAAGTATTACAATCCGAATATATGGTAATATCAATATATTACAACGGAAAGTAAAGGATCCACAGGCGGATCTTAAAACATAAATATTGTTCAACAGACTTTAGACGCCTAGAATTTGCAAGATTCCTTATTAACGTCCTGAGCAGCTTCCAGCCTATTACGTACTTGTACCTGTCACTTAGACTTTTGAAAATACGTCAGTTTTCACTGGTAAATACACTCAACCGACTCATTTGAAAATGTCTATGAAAATTGGTTTAGGTGCTCAAGGCACGAAGATGTTTTGACACTTTGATTATAATGCACAAGGCAAAAGTAATCTTTTATACTTGGGACAAACTATATTTCATGTTATCAGTTTTACATAACTTGCTCTACATACGGGGCCCGGTTCTATGCCGGTTCCAGATTAACCGACACACCACTATTCCCTTATTGGGAATCCCTTATTGGGTATAATTAATTAATAAACATATAGCATCTGTCAGGTGTATGCCTACACCCCGTACTTAGGTCGTGGCCATTGCAATTTAATGAGTCAAGGATATCCAGGACACGGTCGCATTAATCCCCAATGTTTCAGTCAAGCAATAGGAATTAAAACAGGTTATTTGGATTTCCTGACTTATTGGTCTTTGAATCCCATACCTGACCATGCGGTATTTATATTACCGTATCCCAAGCCCGTAATAGGGAAAATAAGTTAAGAGTATTTACCTGAGCTAGCTCCTGTCTTAAATAGCAAGAATTATAATAACTCAGCGTATTCACTTAAGTAAGCGTAGGTACAATTTACCGGAAGGCTCTAGTCTAGAATGATGGTATAAATAACCAATTAGAATACTAACGGGTCTTTAATTAAGCCTAAACTTAGACCGGTTAGTTTTAAGGAAATATACGGTTCAAACGCATGATTAAGCGAAGACCGGATTAGAATGTGGTTTTGACCCGACAAGCTTGTATGCTTGTTTAATATGGGTAACTTAAACACATTCTGGATTTTGAGACAAAAATGATATGGTTTGACTCGTTTCGGCTAATATATGCAATCTAGTCACATAAGCCGATCCGAACGCGACAAGTGCGTAACGAGTAACCAAAAGAGTCAATTACAGGTTTCCTAAGTTAATATGCCTTAAATATGTTGTGATATCAGTAGGATACCTTCCATTATGCCCAAAACGAGTTTAATCTCAAAATAAGCCCCGTAGGGGTATTTTGGTCATTTTAAAAGATTAAATGAAGTTCTGAGATTCGGGTCCGAATACATCAGTAAAATAACTTATTTTAATAGGTCATATCAGTTGGTAATAGGTCTTATATGACAAAATGGTTTTAAACCCAAACTATGCGTTTAATACGCTTTAAAAACCATTTTAAGCGATTTCCGGGTTATACCAGAAATCTGAGTTTTCTGATCAGGTTATAAAGTTCAAAATACTTTATTTATTATATAAAATCAGTAGCAATTGGATTGGTATCAAAAGGACTTGTAAAACTCATTTTTATGGCCTATAAGGGCATAATCGGTATTTACCGGATTAAGGCGATAACCCTAAGTTTTGATCAGTTTAAAAATAATTAAAAATATATAAAAATCTCAAAATATTATATTACATCAGTGGGTAAAAGGTTTGGTGTCAAAAATTGGGTTTAGATAGGCTTTATGCTAATTGCGCCGTTTAATTACTAAAAGGCGTTATAATTACGCTAATGAGCATAACTCCTAATCTAGACCTCCAACTGATGTGAAACCTTAGGGACAACTCTATAAATCAGTAATAAGGATTATTGACCTTTCATATTTCCAAAATTCTCGTTTTATGGTCAAAAGGGCATATTGGTCAACATTGGGCAATTAACGGAAACGCGTAAACGAATGGGACAATCAACGATCCAACCACAGAGGGTCATGCTAACATGTAGCCTGGTCCTAAGGAAGCTCTAAGGCATTTCCAAACCATACCAAATCGGGTCAGAACTGAAGTCAAAGCAAAAGTCAAAGTTTTGCGACTTTCGGTTCTGAACCGGTCTAAACAGAAAATTGTCGGGTCGAACATGCTTAGACATGTTCTTACATTAATTACTAAGTTATAAGAGTAATAAAACAGGTTGCAAAGCTTCTACATTGTTAATTATGTTTTAAATCGCAAATTAGGATCCTGTTGACTTTTTATAAACAACTTTGACCCGACATTTGATCTAGTTAGAACGCGAATCAGAGGGTGCCCTTTTAAGGGTTTAATGCCCACATAATTACCAACTTATAATTACCTTCAATTCGACTAATCACTGGACCATTAGTGATTAATCGATAAGTCAAACCTTAATTACAACGGTTTGACTTTTAGGCTAATAACTAAGCAAAACTCAACTAAGGAAGATTAAGGATACTTACCAAGGTCTTAATTAAGACTAAGGATGATTAGGGTCTGCTCTAGAGCTCCAGGAAGTCTCCAAAAATGCAGATGGAATGAGTGCAAGAATATTGCAACATGAATGGCCTTTTATAGTGATCTTGATTCATTTAGATGATGACAAATCATGCTATACATGATCATGGATCAGTAACAAGTGTCCCTAAGGTCTAAAATTAGTAGGGGACGCGCATGGAAGTGAAAAAGGGCAATACTTGACGTTTGAATGGGCTGAACAGGCAAAATAAACGAGTTGCTGCATCTGGGATCTGCTTGCGCACCGTAACGTCCCCAGTGTTGAGGTGCGCAAGCCTTTGGTCAGCAAAAATGAATTTTTCAAATGTTGACAGTTTTGACCCCTGGACTTCCAAACTTGATTTTACCTTTATTTCTTGCACTTTGGGCCCTCTAAATTGAATTCTAAGGGCTTCAAGACTTATACCAACTTTGTTAAGTCCTTGGTTAACTTTTGACTACCCGAAAAGTCATAGATTTCAACATTGACGCTTTTAACCCCTCGCACACGAATTTTATCATAACTTTCTCATACGATAACGAAACTTGGTGAAATTTTTATCACGCATTCTAGTGAGCATAATTAATCGTTACAAAGCTTTGGGTTTGCTAAAAGGTCACTCAGAGGTATACTTTAAACATGTTGACACATTTAACCCCTGTAGTTTGTAATCTCTCACTTTCTTTCCCAATTAGCTTCGTATGATCCATGATTTATTCGTTTAAGGGTATAAACATCATGTAGGGTTATTGTAAAGTATATTTATCCATTGTTAACATTTTGAACCCTCATGTTCACATAGTTTCTTTATTTGTCAACTTTAGTCCCTCTAGAGTATTCTTTCACACGTTCAAGCTTATGACACGTGTCAATACATTATAGGACGTGAATTTTCGAGGTGTTACATCCTCACCCCCTTAAAAGAAATCTCGACCTCGAGATTTGTTAAAGTAAAGGAAGTAATTTCTGCCTTACATTGGGCTTAATCTTCCCAGTACCTTTGAGCCTCTATGACATTCCAATTGACCTTTAGCATAGGTACATGTATCCTTTGGAGCTTCTAATCCTGTTGATCCTCAATCGACACAGGTTGCTCATCATATCATAAATATGTATGTCATTATGTGATAGTGTTTCTTGACTTATTGGCGAAACACGTCCTTAAATCATTAGGGTGGGGTGCATTGCGCGTTCCACCGAGCTCCTTAATTAGGTCTTAGCTCGTAAGCTATTTAATTTTGATACATTCTAATCCTTCGAATGGTTCTATATACTCAGAGCCTGACTAGCCTGATAATTTAACAAATTTGGCACACCCTTCCTGGGTGATATCTGTTGTTGAGCCTTATTTCTTAACAAGAATTTAGGAAGGTTAATACTTTCCATTAATCCTTGATTTTCTGCCGAATAATGGCAACTTATAGATAATTAGGGGTTGGTATGATCTTATTCGTTGTTTCTAATGCAACTTTCAGATCCTGATAAGTGGACTTACCAATCTATTGTCCTAACAATAGATGTTTAACATTCCATCTTTACAAGGTCTCCAAGGGAGCAGCCTTGATGCTTACATATCAACTATTATAGAAAAGCTTATCTTAAGGTGAGATGGTTATTCCAACCACTACTTAACTAATATTAAGGAATAGCTAATCCTTGTCGTTAGTCGAACAATTCGACGATCCTGGGTAGCTGATGGCAATTCTTAATTGTTGTCTAAATGGGGTTGCGGTGATCAATGCATAAGCAAGATGATCCGTCTTTCTTATTTATATAAATCGGAGTTCTTAGAACTTCGAATTTTGGCTTTATGAAATCTTCTCTAAAAACTTATCGACTTGGCTCTCAGTTCTTCCTATTCCGTTGGTACTAACGGATATAAGGCTTTTACAATAATTGCAGCCCTAAGCGGGATGTTTGTCCTAACATCCACTTGCCTCTCAAAAGGTAAACACGGTAATTCTTATAAAGAAGATAATTATGACACACAGAGATGTTAGAGATGTCTGTATTTCCAGGCTTTGGTTCATCTATCGATGTCGGTGTCAGATAAACGACACATTCTCTTTACAAGTGTAAGGATGTCCTAAGTAGAGATACTTATAAGGATATTTTTATATTGGATATCTTCTTTGAATACTACTAGTAGACTCTAGTACAATATGACCATTGGGATATCTCAGGGGTTCCATGCATTAAACCTCCATACTGATCAGGCATGGAAGCAATCTATGGGACACACTAGGATACGCCAATCCTCATATGGCACTCTTATCAAACATAGTTTGGCATTCGCAGGAGAAATAAAATAATGAGAAAATAATAAAATAAAATAATATATATTGTCGTACTTTTTCTGGGGAAGAGTACTCCAGATTCTTATGTAAGGATTATCTCCGAGGATGGGAGAGAGGGTCATTAAAGATTCCATTGATAAATTATACCTCATTTTTAATATCTGAAGTTCTTATGAATGCAATCAAAAGTTTGCTAAGCTTATGGTTTACTAAAGGTTTATTATCCCTTGCATTAACGTAAAATACTTAGCAGATACAATCGATACTAAAAGGTAAGGACGTACCTGATGCTATTATTGATATGTACTGTCTCTGTCATTCAATCGGTAGTTCAGGCGTTTCCTTTATTATCCTTCCCAGACTTAGCTGCTCCTTCCTTGGCAGCCTCAGGGCAATTAGTACTGATGTGGCCCTTTTTGCCACAGCTGAAACAGTTTGCATTCTTTATGTCCCTACATTCGTGGGACTGGTGGCCCGTTCTTTTGCAGATGCCACATTGCTTTACCTTTTGGTTTGATCGACACTGTCCCCAGTGTCTTCTTTTGCAGGTTTTGCATGTAGGCTTCTTGTTGGAATCCGGTTGGTTATTGTTGAACTCGGATTTGCTCTTCTTAGGATTCTGGGAGTTATTCTCCTCCCTTTTTCGCTTTCCATCTTCAGAGGCCTTGGCAGCCTTGTTTCTAACCACATCGAGTGTGAGAGATAGCGACAGATCTACCGCTGACATGAATGTAGTAGGTCTCGATGCTTTCACACTTGCCTTTATTTCTGGGGCTAGACCCAATAAAGCGAGCTATTCGCTTTGGTTCCGGTGTGATCAAATAAGGAACCAATCGAGACTTGGTATTGAAACTTGTAAGGTATGCTTGACAATCTAAGTTCTCCATGACTAATGTCAAGAATTCAGTCTCAATCTTCTCAACTTCATGTTGAGGACAGTAATTTTCTTTGATAAGAGCAACGAACTGATCCCAAGTCATGTTGTACAAAGGGATCTTCCCGGTGGCTTGAATCAACGATCTCCACCAGGCTAAGGCCTCACCCTTAAATGATTGCGACACAAACTTGACCACATCCCTCTCAGCGCATCCGCTGATGTCCACAACTGTATCCATCTCATCTAACCACGTCATACAATCTACAGCTCCTTCCTCCCCAGTGAAATCCCGGGGTTTACATGAAACAAAGTACTTGTAGGAGCAACCTTTATCACGGGGTCCTTGATTCAGTATGATCTGTTGAGACGGATCACTGTGATGATTAGAAGAGTGACGCTCGTCATCTTCCTTCTTGGGTTCATCCTCCTTGGGGGGTGGCTTTATATGTGGTGTTGATAGGGTCCTACTTCGAGTCCCACTATACTCTTCGTACTGCCGCTCTAAGGCCTTTGTAATTGCGTCGTCTACTAACGCTTTTAGTTCAGCACCCATTAAATTAATTCGGGTGTTATCATTGTTCTCCACTGGGTGGCTATTAATTTCATCTGAGCCAGCCATTTAATTGAACTGTTACATAAAACAAGGACAATAGTTTACTTGGGAGTTTATTATGGAATTGTCTTTTATGGCAATTCATTAACCATAGTAACGGAGACCATATTTGGTTAATTTATTAATCACGTTTATTTAGGATTTATATTATAACTTATCCTAATTAAAAAAATAACAGTGTTACTAGTGGCACTGAAGGCCTAGTCGCAAGGACATTTATGAATTATAAGCTATGATTCCAGACAATCAAAGCATGAAGGTATATCAGCACAACAGGCCTAGTCACAAGGACATTTATGAATTATAAGCCATGATTTCAGAGAATCAAAGCATTTTAGGTATATCAGCACAACAGGCCTAGTCACAAGGACATTTATGAATTATAAGCCATGATTTCAGAGAATCAAAGCATTTAGGTTTGAACATAGTTCATTACCTTTTTTGGATAGGGAGTCATCGCTACCACTGTCTCTTGGCTCATGTAGAAATGAGCAAGGCCCGTAGGCACTATATTATCAATGTATGGTCAAAATATGATCATCTTAATTGATGATTTAAACCCATGATTCAGAGATCATTAAGTTGGGTTAGGAATCTTTTGAAGAATCCTTATATAAGAATGACGTGTGTGATTTTAATGAATCACGTCTGCCAGGAGTGTTAACATATTTTCAGATGTTAAGAGGGATACGAATCTTTTAAACAGGTCTTACCATCTTGGCCAGGTCTTTATAATGACACTCAGGCTAGGTTTCACTCTTAAGATTCTTATTCATATGTATACTGGCAGGGAAGGAAGTATATTTATTTTATTCAGGATTTTTATCATAAATCCTAATTTACAAGTTAATAATAGCACAAATGGCCTAGTCGCGTAGACAAGTTTAATTTATAAGCCATGATTTCAGAGAATCGAGGCATTAAGGTTTGAATCAAGGTTCATTACCTTTTCTTGACAGGGAGTTGTAGGCTACCACTGTCTTTAGTCTCAGAGGACATTAACTATAGCCCGTAGGCACTTCCCTTCTAAGGGATGTTTATAATATGATCATCTTATAGGATGATATAAGCCCTGATTTCAGAGAATCGAGGCATTAAGGTGTGAATCAGAGTTCATTACCTTTTCTTGACAGGGAGTTGTAGGCTACCACTGTCTTTAGTCTCAGAGGACATTAATTATAGCCCGTAGGCACTTCATCCTTAAGGGATGATTATATAAATAAGGGAAATTGGAGTAATCTTATTTAAGGATGACTCATGCGATTTTATCAAACCACGTCTGCCAGGAATGTTAACATGTTGCAGATGTTAACAAGGGTTTGAATCTCTTGAATAGGTTCTACCATCTTGGCCTTGTAATATAGGCTAGGTTTACCTTTAAGATTCTTTTTAATAATTAACGCAGAACAAATTTTAAATCGAGATGTTAATAAGGATCTGAATCTAAATTGAGGAACTGCCATCATGGCCCTGTTCTTAAAATGACACATGGGCTAGGTCTTGTTCTTTTTAGATTTTGCCATTTTATTATAATGATAGATCTTATAAAAGCAATGATATTTCTCATTTATTTCATGTATTATATTTATATATATATATTGATAAAAATGAAAATTTTGATAAAACCTTCCAATGATTTTAAAGGAGGTACAGAATTGCCCTGAACGGGACTTGAATGGAAAATGTTGTCCTCGAAGGGACTGAAAGATGAATATGTCCATATAAGGGCTATTAAAGAAACGATCTTCAGCAAAAGGAGTTTCTTCTTCATTCTATTTCTGAATGCTTTCTCCTTGGTTGCACGTTTCATCTTGGTCGCGGTACGAAGCTCAGCATTTCAAGGCTCCGGGTGTGGAGAATTCCTATCACAGCTTCTTCGCTTGGCGACGTATAAAAATTTGAAGCAAAATTTCCAGATTAGGATTGAGAATATTCCTATGTTAAGTCTAGACTCAGAAGGTCAAGGAATGTGCTAATGTGTCATTGAGATTAAACACAAAAAGCTAGTGTTTAATTCACTCAATGTTGGCTCTGATACCAACCTGTCACACCCCGACTTTCCACGTATTACCGGTGGGCCTGGTGGGGAGTATCGTGACGTAGTTGATATCATCATAGTCAAACAACACAATATGTATGAATGCACAGCGGAAGCAAAAGATAAAGTATTACAATTCGAATATATCGTAATATCAATGTATTACAACGGAAAGTAAAGGATCCACAGGCGGATCTTAAAACATAAATATTGTTCAACAGACTTTAGACGCCTAGAATTTGCAAGATTCCTTATTAACGTCCTGAGCAGCTTCCAGCCTATTACGTACTTGTACCTGTCACTTAGACTTTTGAAAATACGTCAGTTTTCACTGGTAAATACACTCAACCGACACATTTGAAAATGTCTATGAAAATTGGTTTAGGTGCTCAAGGCACGAAGATGTTTTGACACTTTGATTATAATGCACAAGGCAAAAGTAATCTTTTATACTTGGGACAAACTATATTTCATGTTATCAGTTTTACATAACTTGCTCTACATACGGGGCCCGGTTCTATGCCGGTTCCAGATTAACCGACACACCACTATTCCCTTATTGGGAATCCCTTATTGGGTATAATTAATTAATAAACATATGGCATCTGTCAGGTGTATGCCTACACCCCGTACTTAGGTCGTGGCCATTGCAATTTAATGAGTCAAGGATATCCAGGACACGGTTGCATTAATCCCCAATGTTTCAGTCAAGCAATAGGAATTAAAACAGGTTATTTGGATTTCCCGACTTATTGGTCTTTGAATCCCATACCTGACCATGCGGTATTTATATTACCGTATCCCAAGCCCGTAATAGGGAAAATAAGTTAAGAGTATTTACCTGAGCTAGCTCCTGTCTTAAATAGCAAGAATTATAATAACTCAGCCGTATTCACTTAAGTAAGCGTAGGTACAATTTACCGAAAGGCTCTAGTCTGGAATGATGGTATAAATAACCAATTAGAATACTAACGGGTCTTTAATTAAGCCTAAACTTAGACCGGTTAGTTTTAAGGAAATATACGGTTCAAACGCATGATTAAGCGAAGACCGGATTAGAATGTGGTTTTGACCCGAAAAGCTTGTATGCTTGTTTAATATGGGTAACTTAAACACATTCTGGATTTTGAGACAAAAATGATATGGTTTGACTCGTTTCGGCTAATATATGCAATCTAGTCACATAAGTCGATCCGAACGCGACAAGTGCGTAACGAGTAACCAAAAGAGTCAATTACAGGTTTCCCAAGTTAATATGCCTTAAATATGTTGTGATATCAGTAGGATACCTTCCATTATGCCCAAAACGAGTTTAATCTCAAAATAAGCCCCGTAGGGGTATTTTGGTCATTTTAAAAGATTAAAAAAAAGATTAAATGAAGTTCTGAGATTCGGGTCCGAATACATCAGTAAAATAACTTATTTTAATAGGTCATATCAGTAGGTAATAGATCTTATATGACAAAATGGTTTTAAACCCAAACTATGCGTTTAATACGCTTTAAAAACCATTTTAAGCGATTTTCGGGTTATACCGGAAATCTGAGTTTTCTGATCAGGTTATAAAGTTCAAAATACTTTATTTATTATATAAAATCAGTAGCAATTGGATTGGTATCAAAAGGACTTGTAAAACTCATTTTTATGGCCTATAAGGGCATAATCGGTATTTACCGGATTAAGGCGATAACCCTAAGTTTTGATCAGTTTAAAAATAATTAAAAATCTTTAAAAATATCAAAATATTATATTACATCAGTGGGTAAAAGGTTTGGTGTCAAAAATTGGGTTTAGATAGGCTTTATGCTAATTGCGCCGTTTAATTACTAAAAGGCGTTATAATTACGCTAATGAGCATAACTCCTAATCTAGACCTCCAACTGATGTGAAACCTTAGGGACAACTCTATAAATCAGTAATAAGGATTATTATCCTTTCATATTTCTGAAATTCTTGTTTTATGGTCAAAAGGGCATATTGGTCAACATTGGGCAATTAACGGAAACGCGTAAACGAATGGGACAATCAACGATCCAACCACAGAGGGTCATGCTAACATGTAGCCTGGTCCTAAGGAAGCTATAAGGCATTTCCAAACCATACCAAATCGGGTCAGAACTGAAGTCAAAGCAAAAGTCAAAGTTTTGCGACTTTCGGTTCTGAACCGGTCTAAACAGAAAATTGTCGGGTCGAACATGCTTAGACATGTTCTTACATTAATTACTAAGTTATAAGAGTAATAAAACAGGTTGCAAAGCTTCTACATTGTTAATTATGTTTTAAATCGCAAATTAGGATCCTGTTGACTTTTTATAAACAACTTTGACCCGACATTTGATCTAGTTAGAACGGGAATCAGAGGGTGCCCTTTTAAGGGTTTAATGCCCACATAATTACCAACTTATAACTACCTTCAATTCGACTAATCATTGGACCATTAGTGATTAATCGATTAGTCAAACCTTAATTACAACGGTTTGACTTTTAGGCTAATAACTAAGCAAAACTCAACTAAGGAAGATTAAGGATACTTACCAAGGTCTTAATTAAGACTAAGGATGATTAGGGTCTGCTCTAGAGCTCCAGGAAGTCTCCAAAAATGCAGATGGAATGAGTGCAAGAATGTTGCAACATGAATGGCCTTTTATAGTGATCTTGATTCATTTAGATGATGACAAATCATGCTATACATGATCATGGATCAGTAACAAGTGTCCCTAAGGTCTAAAATTAGTAGGGGACGCGCATGGAAGTGAAAAAGGGCAATACTTGACGTTTGAATGGGCTGAACAGGCAAAATAAACGAGTTGCTGCATCTGGGACCTGCTTGCGCACCGTAACGTCCCCAGTGTTGAGGTGCGCAAGCCCTTGGCCAGCAAAAATGAATTTTTCAAATGTTGACAGTTTTGACCCCTGGACTTCCAAACTTGATTTTACCTTTATTTCTTGCACTTTGGGCCCTCTAAATTGAATTCTAAGGGCTTCAAGACTTATACCAACTTTGTTAAGTCCTTGGTTAACTTTTGACTACCCGAAAAGTCATAGATTTCAACATTGACGCTTTTAACCCCTCGCACACGAATTTTATCATAACTTTCTCATACGATAACGAAACTTGGTGAAATTTTTATCACGCATTCTAGTGAGCAAAATTAATCGTTACAAAGCTTCAGGTTTGCTAAAAGGTCACTCAGAGGTATACTTTAAACATGTTGACACATTTAACCCCTGTAGTTTGTAATCTCTCACTTTCTTTCACAATTAGCTTCGTATGATCCATGATTTATTCGTTTAAGGGTATAAACATCATGTAGGGTTATTGTAAAGTATATTTATCCATTGTTGACATTTTGAACCCTCATTTTCACATAGTTTCTTTATTTGTCAACTTTAGTCCCTCTAGAGTATTCTTTTACACGTTCAAGCTTATGACACGTGTCAATACATTATTGGACGTGAATTTTCAAGGTGTTACACCGCATGGCACCTTCCCACGAAAGTTCGATAATATGGCTAAAACACTTATATATAGGAAGTACCAGCGGCGTATCCACCATGTTTTAGCCACATGGTTTCCGTCCCGTGAGGCAGTGTCATGTGTGTCGACACAGTACCGATAGAGCTCGATTCCCTCGGTCTAAGCGAAAGAGGCTCGGGCCAAGTGTAAGAGAAAGATTTGAGAGAATTAAGCGATGAGGTCTTTTATGAACTCAGTTCAGCAATGCAAGCGAGAGGGATGGCGGTATGCGATAAGCGAAAAGCGATGAGCGATAGCGACAACCGTCGACCGATAAGCGACGATTGTTGCGATGCCAACGATGGTGATATGCGCGATTAATGCGATTCGATTGGATTGGATTGATCAACTCTTCAAAATTCAACTAACATTAGACCCCACATGGCCTTTTTCCACGAAAGTCTTCTGATATGGTTAAATCACTTATATATAAGAAGTACCAGCGACGTATCCACCATGCTTTAACCATATGAGTTTCATCCCGTGAAGCGAGGTCATGTGTGCTAACTTTAACACAGATAACACAGATAACGGTAAGCGATAGCGATAGCGATAGGCGACGAGCGATTGAGCAATACACAGCAAGCGATACAGCGATGCACACAATAAGCGATAGCGATTCACATAATAGGCGATAGCGAGATAGATTTTAGCGATAAAGCGATTTAATTAGCTTCGGATAGAATCACAAATTTTAACTATTGTTGCGCCCCACATGGCATCTTTCCACTAAAGTTTGCTAATATGGCTAAAACACTTATATATAGGAAGTAACGACGGCGTATCCACCATGTTTTATCCATACTAGATCCGTTTCGTGAATCGATGTCATGTGTGCCTACATACACAAGTAGCGATAAGCGTTAGAAGCGTTAAGCGATGCGAGTATCGAAGTGATGAGATCGATAGATGCGTTAAGCGTTAAAGTGTTGCGAGGGTGATGTGCGTTAGATTCCAGCGAAATTGCGATTGAGTTGCGATTAAAGACTTATGACCAGTCTTGCATCGATGCAATTGCCCTGCGGGGGTAGACTCTCCAGAGTCCATCGATGAGGCATTTGCATTGCGTTTGCAGACTTACGACAAGTCTCGTGATGATGCGATGTAATTGTTACGCCTTGCGAATGAGTGTAGTGTGTCGAAAATTACCATCATAGTATAGGTCTAAATAACGTTCAACTCCACGTGGCACTTTCTTCACGAGACTTCGGTAGTATGGCAAGGCACACCTTGCTTTACCCCTACTACTTGCATCCCGTGAATAGATGTCGCACTTTGTTGACATGGTCAAGACGCTTATATATAGGAAGTACCACCGGCATATCCACCACGCTCGACCATGCTTTTAACGTTATGGCACCATTAGAACTCACTACGATCTCCGTGCATTGACCAGAATAATCCCGTGTGCACCCGTGATTAGTCGTTCCTTGCACGTTTATCGTATCTTATTCTAAGAGTGTAGTGAGGGTAAAACACATTATATCATGATATAATATATAGCATGTGTGTGATTCCAGATTAAGTGCTATGACGAGGGAGGAAGCGAGAGATAAATGGAGTCCACATTGCGTCGAAAATAGAACAAATTCAACACATAAAAGAAACTAACGGCCAAAATCGTAGCATTGCTACAACATTGGAAGCATGACAAATGTTGTTGTGGAGGACTTTTGCGGAGACTGCGATCGTTGCTGAGATTCCTCAAGTCTGCGGTCCCGTGCGACAGTGTTGGGTAAGGTGACCATACCAGTTGCAATTTGCGCAAAAGCGACAGTTAGCTTCTGGCGGGTGATGATACGTACACATGAGACACAGGGGATGAGTTCCGTTGTAGTCGCGCTTCGAGTGAACTGGAACTGCTTGAAGAGGTTCTGGTTCCGACAGTTCAGTTGTTGAAGAGTTTGGGCTCATGGTCTTTCGTTTGCGGCTGGGCTGAGCTTCCTGAAACGGTGCGTTGTCGTCGGAGGATTCGTCTGAAGACTCGCTTGAAGAATCATCGGTAGAATCGTTGGAAGAATCGATGACGATTGCTTGGTGAGCTTTCTTGAAAGGATTCTTGGAGAAAAATCCGTCCAAGACTCGTTTGTCGTTGATTTCTGCGGCCAAGCGGTAGGTTTCTTCGATGGTAGCAGGTCTTGCAGCTTCGACAAAATCTCCCACACATTTAGGCAAGCCACGAATATACTTCATGATGGCTTTTTCTGAAGTGTTGACTTGACTTGGGCAGATTATACTAAGCTGTTTGAACCTTGCAGTGTAGCCAGTATTGTCACCTCCGACTTGCTTGATTTTCCAAAATTCGTCTTCTAGCTTCTGGACTTCATGGGGAGGGCAGTACTCTTTCTTCATGAGCTCTTTCAGCTCATTCCAAGAGAGGGCATAAGCCGCAGAGATCCCACGTTTGTTACGTTCAGCTGTCCACCAGTCGAGTGCTCGCGATTGAAATACTCCGGTAGCGCAAGTAGTACGAAATCCATCGGGACACCCACTCTGAAGAAGGGTAACTTTGATAGAATCAAACCACTGGAATAGTTGGGACACACCTCCTTCACCCGTGAAAACCATTGGGTCACAGGCTTTGAAGTGCTTGTAGAGGAAAGCAGATTGCGGCGCTTTCGTCTTAATGTCTTCCGAGGTTCGAGAGTTACAGGGAGAGTGCACTTGAGCGACAATTTGAGGAATGACCTTGGCCACTTACCTGGCCACAAGCGAGGCAATCCTCTTCTCGGCGCTTCGTTTCGCTCTTCTCCTAGCTTTTCGTCTCGAGGTAGAGTCGTTGGAAGGCATCTAGACAGAGAGAGATTTGGAGTGAGATTCGATCATAATGATTTTTGAGTTTGGGATGCGATTGAGTGCGATCAAAACTTGTAGCGAGTAATATAATAGACTTCACATAGGAGCCACATAGGAGACACGAAATTCCTAAGTTCCCACACAATTGATTTGCTTGTATATATATAATTAGTTGTAGTTTATGCTTACCCACATACACGTCGGGATATAATGCGCGAGGACTCGTTGAGGGGAGAAAACGAAAGCGAGGAATTAGACATTAGTTTTGTTGCGAACGTTCGGTTTTCGTTTTAGATTGCGATGGTTGTGCGAGTTGTGCGGTTGCAAAAGCAGGGAGCGAAAATCGATAAATCAAGAAATCGATAAAGCGTAAAGTTAAAAAGTGTAAACACATAAGCGTAAATAGATTCTGATAAGCGTATAATTGGCGAGTCGTAAGCTAGAAAAATAGATAGAGTGCCTCGGGTGTTTAGGCGTCGACTGCCCAAGGTAATCCAACTATACCCAACAAGTTCGTGCACGCGCGTTGCCCTAGAAGGCTTATGCTTCCACTGGGATGCAGCTCATGGCATTCGTCTTCCTAGTCATCGCGTGGCTCGAGTTATCGTTATGGCCGAGTCCTTGGGGAGAGCTTTTTGAAAACCATTTTATAGAGAGTGGAACGGTTTATTAAGATACGGGTTTCACCCCTGACTTAATAACTTCGCTCCTAGCTGTGGTTGTGCTCTTCGAATAGATTCGGGAGTTCCACTAGATTTTGAAATGGAGACTTTCGTTGAGTTATGGATGTCACTCCTTGCTCGACGAAAAGTTCTCGTGCTAGAAAAATGCGCTGAGTGAGCGATCTTATCGAGAGTTCTTGGTCTTCACGCCTGATCTCGACTGGACCACTCGGTTGTGTTATGCGAGTATTTTTGAAAACCTGTGTATTGTGTTGGCCTTAGGAAATGCTAAGTAATATTCCAGCCTTAGAAAAGGCTCTTCGCGTGAAATTGTAGTATGCGGTGTTCACGCGAAGTAGTAGCTTTTAGCGAATTCGAACGAGAATCTCAATAGTAGACTTTATACTAACCCCTACTGGGCTTCGGACGAGGTCTGGTCTGTTGGTACTTAGACTATAGACTAGGTCAACCTGACTCGTATCCCGGACTAGGTCGAGTCGTAAGATTTTACCTAATTCCTTACAATTATGGCTCTGATACCAATCTGTCACACCCCAACCAGTGGCGGAATCATCGGGGCGCGGCACTAGGTGAATCAGATTGCTTAAGAGAATCCATAACAACTATATTGCGACAGTATTTAATGCGTTGAGTATCCCATACTAACAAACAATTACAATCACATAAGTTGTCATGAATTTCCTGTTCTCTCAAACAATTCAAATCCGACAACCTAGATTTTAGGTGTGTTTCTAGACTTCCTAGCTTGATTTGATGTAGACTGCGACTAAACCTGCAACATACGTTAAAATAATGTCAATACAAAAGTATTGGCGAGTATACATGTTTGATATGTAATAGTGTAATAGATAAAAGTTGCGAATTTCCACATACATAAACGTAATACACGACATATATACTCACAAAACTGATACTACCAGCTAAGTCCTCGAGCTGCGATTGCGATTGCTAAACTAGACCCCGTCGGGCGCAATAGTACTATACTAGTCATGGTGGGACGTCGCGAGTATAAGTCCTAGCACATATGTAACTAGCATCACGTATAACTCTGCATGTAAGTCATTCGCAAGTGATAAGTAGTTTAAGCATTTGATGTAATTTGATTTGATAGCAACGTATGTTACACCCAAAAGTGCAAAAGCAGAAAGGGTTCAAGTATACTCACAGTCGGTGTTCGGTAAGCAAACACAACTTGATTGGATTGATGGGAGCGCGTCTGAGATTAGCCTGGTTACAGTTTGATAGTGTAAGCATCGAGCAGTGCGTTAAACGGTGGCGAGTGAACCAAGTGTCGAATGGTAATCCGATCGGATGGCCAGTCGATCGGGTGGCAATCCATTCGGATGGTCATCCGATCGGATGACCATTTGATTGGATGGTCGCCTTGGTTGGTGATGAGGTGTTTGCGTATGATAGTTTGCCTTTTGAAGTTTTCGTTGTAGCATTTTGAAAACAGAGAAGTATCCCTACCTTTCGGGTCAGTCGATCGACGGTGATCCGATTGGCGAGACACTTTTGTTTGATGACAGGTTCACAGCAGACTGGTCACCCGATCGGGCGGCAATCCGATCGGGTGACAATCTATTGGAACCGATGTGCGATGAGGATTTGAAAGTGTCTAAGTGTTGAAGATCCAAACGTCATCTGATCGGGTGGTCGTTCGATCGCGTGGCAACCCGATCGGACGACGATCCGTTCGTCGTTCAGGTCATTGAGTTTGATTAAGTCATGACAACAAGTGCAACCCGATCGGATTGCAGGTCGATCGGGTGGCAGTCCGATCGGACGGCAATCCGATCGGATGGTAACCCGTCCAGCAATCTGGTCGTTTTACAACTTGGCTATTTTGTTTAGTTTTTGCGATTTGATCGTGATGGTACCACTATGAGCTAAACAATGGAACACCACCAAGTCCGAGTTATTGGGTCAGATGGGAATCACCCCGTTCGATCATTTAATTGTTCTTGACGGTTGTTCGTGTTTAACACGATAAGCCAGCCATCTCGTCGATAGGAACTAGTTCTCATACCAACACTTCACTAGAGGAAGAGTATAAGGTCTGTACGAGCTCTGTTGCTACCGGTTTTGTTGGACCGTTCCTTGACCCGAAAACGTCAATCCGAGTAGCTCATCTTCATATGTAAAGGCGGAATCAATGCATATAAAGTCTACAACAGCTTATCCTTTCAATTCCTATCTTTTATTGCTTTCTGATGATATTTTGACAAAGATTCGGCTCCTAAGCACACACATACAACTCTGAGACTCTGATCCGCTCAAATGAACAATCTCACCTATATATAAATGTTCTGGATCGCTTGAACGACATGACAAATAAGCGAACCAGACAACTTGACATATAAGCGGACCAGAACTAATACCCTATAAGCGAACCAGACACAAACAATGTCATAAAAGCGAACTAGACTCTATTTCACATAATATTTACACTTTTAACCCTTTGTTGACCAATCTTGACTTGTGACTTCTTGTAAACGCAGTCAACAGACATTTCATGTATCAACAGACTCCCCCTTGGATGTTGACGTAGTCTTTTAGCTCCTGAGTCTTCAGTCTTAGTCTTTTCTTCAACTCTGTCTTTTCATCATAAGCACTCTATCTTCACATTCCCATTGACTGTTGATCCAGACTCCCCCTTTCACAAACTCCCCCTCTCAATATACTAGAATCTGAGGTATCTGGTTCAAGCTTTGACAATTAGCTTCCGTTGGGAATAATGAAGTTCAAACCTGTTACTCAACCAACAAACATTACAAACTATCTTTCCATCATTAAATCACAAACTCAATCAGTTATAACAATCCACTCAAGTATTCAGGTCCAAGTTAATGACCCTGATTACTTGATTAATCTACCAAGTCCAATTTAATGACCTTGGTTTATCATTTGACGAAACAAACTGATTTAAAATAACAATTTCAAACAATTTCTGAAAATAACAAGTATCAAGTCAATGAACTTGTTTTTGACTATTCAAACAATTCAAACTTCTTCAAAGATAAGCTCTCCTCATTCTTCAGTCCAGAATCTCCTGCATCTGCTTCAAATATCTGAGAATCCAACAATCAACTCTCCACTTTGGTTTGTCTAAAATAAAGCAGAAATAAAATCTTTTTGGATTTTATCAAAGTGTTCTAAACTAAGAAATGAAATACAGAAAACTTAAATTGCAGAACTTAAACAAAGTAAACTAATTACAAACATATTTTTGGTGAGCGTGTCAGGGAATCATATCAGTTTTTTAAACAAATCACAAGTACCGTTAAGCTATATTACATACTCAGACTTAAACAATTTACCTCGATTGTCGATATACTGATCCATCTTAAATTCTCACACAAATTTCAACTTACTCAGGATACGATTTAGATGAATTAAGAACATAGCTCATTCATGTGTCCCACCTCTTGAATATACTCCCGTATCCAGAATCTCAATAATCAGTCTTACAGGTGAGAATACTACAATGATATCTGTATATAATTTAGGTATGCGAGGGCCGAGGGATCTCAGATCGATACTTCCGTATACGCAGAGAGATATCAGCTTCGACTTTTCGGTGTGTCCCCTTTAGAGGATCTTTTTGCTTACAACAGCAGCATTTATCAATTTTATTGTTTCAGCATGCTGAGGGTTTAATGCCGTGTTTCAAGCATTGCAGCAAGTATTAGCCAGGGACTAGGTCAGAACTACCGTTCAGCAGAAGTCCCAGAATAATACCCCAGATATCATAGAGTATAAAGACCTAGTATATCAGATTAAGAGACCTTTCAAACGAGATTTCAGGGGTTACCTATATATCCAAGTAGTGTTCCCCACAAATTCACAAGTTTGAATTTAGGTTTATATCCCGAATAAATCTACTAAATGTGTGAAAACCTATCGACACATCATCAGTAAGATTGTTTAACTCTTTTATACTTTTCAAATCTTTAGCATACTGTAATCGTCTAGCTGATGTACTATCATTTTCCCTATATACACAAGCTCTTTTTCACATTTTATCATGTTTTTGTATTTTTGCATTTTTTTTACTGTTTTTGTATTTTCTGAAAATAACTATGTACAAACAAACATCTACTCCCCCTAAATACCAAAACAAGTAAAAATTCGACAAACCATTGCAGATTGTTTCTCGTCTTCATCCGCAACAGTACTCTCATCAACGCCAATTATGCCATCCGACATCGACAGAAGCTTCATACCATTCAGTTTTAACAAATATTTAAACCGATTTTTATCAAAAGCTTTGGTATGTAAATCAGCTTTCTGTTCGTCAGTGTGGATTTTCTCAATTCGTATCAACTTTTTCTCAAAGCAATCACGAATAAAGTGATGACGAATTTCTATGTGTTTAATTTTAGCGTGATGTACTGGATTCTTTGTAATATTTATAGCGGCCTCATTATCAACAAAAAGAGGTGTGTTAAGAAACTGCAAACCGTAGTCGCGCATCTGTTGCTGTATCCACAAGATCTGAGAGCAGTAACTGCTAGCAGAAACATACTCCGCTTCACAAGTAGATAACGCCACAGACATTTGTTTCTTACACTGCCAGGTAACCAATCTAGGACCAAAGAACTGGCATCCTGCAGTTGTTGATTTTGAATTGACTTTGCAGCATCCGAAATCCGAATCGGAATACCCTTCGAGCGTAAAATCACCTTTCCTAGGATACCACAACCCCAATGAAGGAGTTCCTTTCAGGTAGCGCAATATCCTCTTCACAATGATCATATGTGATGCTCTCGGATTAGACTGAAATCTTGCTGCGAGGCACGTTGGGTACATTATATCAGGACGTGAAGCAGTTAGGTACATTAAAGAACCTATCATGGATCGATAAAAAGTTTCATCAGCCCTGTCTCCGGTGAGATCTAGGTGAATCCCATGATTTGTTGCAAGTGGGGTAGCAGCAGGAGTAGAACTTGACATCCCAAATTTCTCTAGAATATCATGAACGTACTTTGACTGATGAATGAAAATTCCCTCAGGAAGTTGTTCAACTTGTAAACCCAGAAAGAATTTCATCTCCCCCATTGATGACATTTCAAACTTCTGCTTCATCACTGATTCAAAATCTTTGCATAGATTTTCATTTGTCGACCCAAAGATTATATCGTCCACATAAATCTGAACTATCAGAAGATGACCATCAACGACTTTAGTGAAGAGAGTGGCATCCACTTTTCCACGTATGAACTAGTTAGCGAGTAGGTGTTGAGACAAAGTCTCGTACCAGGCTCTCGGGGCCTGATGTAAACCATACAGCGCTTTGTCCAATAAGTAGACCTTGTTTTTGTGGATTGGATCAGTAAAGCCCGGCGGCTGACCAACATAAACCTCCTCTTTAACCTTCCCGTAAAGAAACGCCGATTTAACATCCAACTGATAAACTTTGAAGTTCTTCCAAGACGCAAATGCTAGAAAAATTCTGATCGCCTCTAGTCGTGCTACAGGAGCATAGACTTCGGTAAAATCAATTCCCTCCTGTTGACTAAATCCCTGAACAACGAGTCGAGCTTTGTTCCTTACAACAACTCCTCTATCGTCCCTCTTACACTTAAACACCCACTTGGTGTTAATTTTTCTATAACCATCCGGCAAATCAACTAACTTCCACACTCCCAATTTCTCGAATTGACTAAGTTCCTCCTGCATTGCATTAACCCAAGAGTCTTCAGTGAGCGCCTCTTTGTAAGTTCTTGGCTCAACCTGCGAAATAAAACAACTTAATGAGAATTCAGTTTGCAAAGGAGCAACTTTTGAATAAAAACATGTAAGCCCTTTATCAATCTGATTTCGAGTGCGAACGCCTTTCTGCAATTCTCCTATGATCAACTCCTCTGGATGATATGAAAAAGTTCGCGGCATCACTTCACTTGGAACATCTACATTTCCCTCCAGATTAGTAACATTCTGCTCTGCATCTTGTTCACCAACTTGGTTTGTTTGACTTGAAATCTGAATTTGCTCCCCCTCAGAATCTGAATCTGAATCACCATGATCAAATACTGGCATGTTATCAGCTTCTAGATTATCATTCTGAGCCGACTGATTATCCTGAGCAACTTCATTTTGTTGGACATCATTATGTTCACCAGCATTACTTGGACCTGCTTCATCGTCATTTGAAGTTTCCCGTGGTCTCCTCAAATACTCAGCTGGAAACCTTAACTGCGACTCATATTCACGCAAAATATCCAACTCATCAAAGAAATCTTCATCATCCTCTAATTCTTCTCTCATGTCAAACGAATCCCAAAGTTTGTCATAATGATAACGCCATGAATCACCAGGATTCTGCGGCGGCATAGTATAACCTTGACATTCAACATTTGCAGCTTCAATAATCCGCTTTTCACTTGGAACGAAGACACGTCGCAATGGATTTGAATAACCAACAAATATACCCTCAATGCATTTCGGACCAAACTTTCCAAAAGGTTCTATAACCGTACAAGGTGACCCGAACGGTTCTAGATACTTCAAATTCGGTTTGCGGTTATTGATTAGCTCAAAGCATGTTTTGTTGAACTTCTTGACAGTTAGAACCCTGTTGAGCGTATAGCATGCGGCGGAAACAGCTTCAGCCCAAAAATTTATCGGTAACTTTGAATCTGCGAGCATAGTTCTAGCCGTCTCGATTAGCGTCCGGTTTTTACGTTCTGCGACTCCATTCTGTTGCGGAGTGTACGGAGCACTAAACTCATGCAAAATACCTCTTTCATCACAAAATTCTTCCATCTTGCTGTTCTTGAATTCAGTACCATTATCACTTCTAATTCTCTTAATACGCCTTTGGTACAAATTCTCAATCTTCCTGAACAGCCCCATCAAACTGTCAAATGTTTCATCTTTCGTCTTTAAGAAAGAAACCCATGAAAATCTGGAATAATCATCAGTAACGACCAAACAATAGAAATCTCCTGTAATACTTTTGACATTCACTGGACCAAACAAATCCATGTGAAGTCTTTCCAGAGGTCTCGAAACTGAATTGACTTGCTTTGTAGGGTGTGACTTTTTCTTCTGCTTGCCTTTGACGCAGCTAATGCACTCCCCTTCCAGATGAAAACCTTTGATATTAACTCCCAATACCAAATCATTGTGCACCAAGTGATTCATTTTTCTAAGATGAATATGCCCCATCTTTCGGTGCCACAATCTGGATTCTTTCTCAGTTGCTCTAGACACGAAACAATGTGCTTGACCAGTAGTTGTAGTTGCTACAGACATATCTAACACATATAAATCATTCACTCTAGGTGCCCTCATAATAATCCATTCTTCAGGAACAACAAAACCAGGTTTCAAGATCAAACATTCCTTATCAGTAAAGTGAGTAGTATACTGATTGTCACAAATCTGCGAGATACTAAGCAGATTATTCTCCAGCTCAGTGATGTAGTTAACTCTCTCAAATGTTACAATCCCATTGGATAACGTTCCTTCACCAACAATTCTACCACCTTCATGACCAGCAAATCCCACATAACCACCATTAATGTTTCTCACATCATACAGCAACGCGGTTTTTCCTGTCATATGTCGAGATGCGCCACTATCCATGATCCATCTTGAAATGGCTCTTGGAAGATCCTGCATATACCACAAGTTGATTAAAAAAAACTTCAATAAAGATGCCGATACATGCTTCGCGATCCAGGAAGCTCCGGCCATTCAAACTGCTTATTCGAACATGGTGTCCACCCAGGCCTCATCAGCCTTAGGTGTAACCTTGACTCTTGCAATTTGAAGTTTGAAATTTTCAGCCTTCAAAGGTGGAAAATTTGCATCATAATCAACCGAAATTGATTCTTCAGCCTTTTTCACTTCAGAAGTTGAAATTTTCATTTCTGTTTTTGGTTTCCAAATTTGTTCAGTTAATGCAACCCGTTTATAAAACTTGTCATTTTGAGTTACCAACTTCTTTACAGGTTCAGTTTTTGCTTTTACATTGTTGATTTTAACGTTTTGCTTCTCAACCACTTTCTTCTCAATATACATTAGTGCTTTACTCTTCACATCAACCTTCTTTTGTTGAACCTTCACAGTTTCAGTCCTAGGCTTCACATATGTACACTTTCGTGCAATATGACCAACTTGTTCACATCTAAAACAAGTACGAGTATCAGCTACTCGACTCGTGCCTTCAGACTGAGCCTGCGAAGCTCTCTTCTCAAAAAACTCTTTATTTGATTTTGAAAAAATTTCATTTTCCTCATCAGAAAGTGAACTTGAACCATTTACAAACACCTTCTTTTCAGCAAACCTTCTGTTTTGAAAACTCCTTTTCTGATAACTCTTACCATCTCGATAACCACCCGACCAATTGTTTCGATTGTTATTATAAAAACGTGGTGGAACAATAGGCTTTTTGTAATAAGCTTTATCTTTCTCAAAATTCATTTGCCTTTTTGTTTGACTCAAACTGTTCACCTCTGACAACTCAACTTCAACTAACTTAAAAACATTTGTCAACTTTTTCACATTAACATTCTCAATGGGAAAATCAGAATCCGAATACAACTTATCAGATCCAGCCATCTTGTACATCACAAGACCCGGTTCATCACTTAAGTTGTTTTTGGAATTTGATTTCTGAATGTATTTGTCTAAGAAACACTCATCCTCCTCAGAAGTGTCACAATCCGGTTTAAGCACTTTGTCTACCACACTTTTCACCACATCACTTTGGACACCCTCGTCATTGGAAGATGTGAACGTGACATCAATGTTTTCAGGAAGTTTAACTTCACTTTCTTCCTCAATTTCCACCAAACTAGACTGCTTTTTCGTGTAGTTGTCTAAAATTGGCGGTGGAACTTTGTGAAAACCTACACCCGTTCCATCAGAAAACACATCCTCGCCATCTTTGTTTTTCCCTATAGGTTTAGGAACAATATGTTGCAAAACAAAACTTGCTGATTTATAGCTGTTAAGCTTCAACTGGATTCGTTCATTCTCAATTTCAGCTTCTTGAACTTTAAGTTTCAGTTTAGCAATTTGATCCAGTTGTTCATTAATCGATTCTTCTTTTAACCTCAAAACAGCTCTTAGATGTTCATTTTCTTTAAATGTTTTGCCATTACGATCATCACTATCTTTGACATTGTTTTTCAATTTCTCAAACTTTTCAGAAATCTGACGGTTTTCAAGAATTAACTTTTCATTTTCAGATTTTATTTTCTCACGTTCAGTTTTATCATTTTCAATTTGAGCCGTTAATTCGTTGATCCGTTCAGTTGAAGCTCTTACACTTTTGTCACGATCGAGAATCTATTTTTCAACATTTCTAACCTTTGTTGTCAGATTCTGAATTTTCTCATTGTTAAGATACGTGACAGTGCTACAAAAATTGCATTGCTTGGTGCAATTTTTGCAATCAGCATTCCCGTCAATTTTGTTACCTGACGCATTTGTTGACACACTTTGACTGACCGATCCCTTTGACTCAGTAACAGAATTAGAGTCTACCTCAAGTGCTTTTGCAGCTAGCACTTTGTCAGCCATCACTCCCAGGTTCTCAGCTGTCAACTCTTGCGTAATATCAATTAAGCCTGTATCAACCTGCTTTTCTTTCTTCTCTTTCTCCTCTTTCTCCTTTCTCTCTTTCTCTTTCTCTTCTTCAATCATTTTCGAAGTTGGAGTTCCCCACCATTTGTGTTGCCAATATTCATCTTCTTCTTTGTACTCCTTGATGATGGCTTCGATATCTAGCGTTTTGTCATCAATCGCAATGTTGCCATACCTATCAAGATAGCACTCTCTATCTGGATCCCATCTGTTTGCTCTTCTAGCTTCCAGAAAGATACCAGAAAGTCTGATAATCTTGGTTTCAGCAACCATCTACCGGTATTGATACTTCTGTTCCTCAGTACGATCATCTTTCCACTTAATAGGTTCATCATTGCTTGCCATGAATGCGTAACCCACCGCATCTTCTTCCGGTAAAATTTCCTTACTCCAATCATACCCCTCATCATCATAAATCACAGCAAGAGCCCTTGATTTGTCTCTGTTATCTTCAACTTGCTTTAATCTAGGCGGCTCAGATTTATTCTGATGGTAGATTGCCTTTTTGTAATAATCATCTCTGAAAGGATTTTCTGACTCATCAACATAAGCGTTTCGGCATTCTCGTTTGAAGTGACCCTTCTGCTTACATTTGAAACAAGTCACCTTCGATTTATCGAACCCCAGCTTGGTAGAAGCACCACCAATTGTTTTTCTTCCGGTAATTTCCATGAATCTTTGTGCACGACGAACAGCACTTGCCATAGCCCAACGAATATCGATCAGTTCCATTTCCTCCGGATCAATCTGATCGTAATCTTCTTTCGTCAGATTTGTATTACCAATCTTCCCAGCTACCAATCCTTCATATGATTCCAACACTGATGCTAGAAAGATCATCTGCTGCTTGGCCGATTCCTCATCAAAGTTCTGAGCATTCTTCAAGTCTATTGCGATGTTGCATTGAAAACGATTCTTTGCATCAGCATTTCCAGAAGATAAAGATCCACTGTGAAAACCACTGTGACTTCCACTGCTTTGACCACTTTGACTTTCTTTGCCAACTGTCGACACATTTTCAGCTGAAAATACAGTCTTTGGAGAAGTAGCTTTCGGCATCATGCTCTTTGGATAGTATAAATCCAGATTCTGCTGATAAGATGAATTATTAACTTTGAACGTTTTCTTCAACTCTAGCTCATGACTTTCCAGTCTTTCAATCAACACATCTGGAGTCAAATCTTCTGGAGCAATAGTGTTTTTCAACATCAGCGCGTAATATCTCCAATCCACTTCGTCTGGTAATGAATCAAATAGTTTATCAACAAGTTCTTCATCAGTATACGTGATCTTGTGTCGAGCAAGCTCCAGTTTCAGATGACCGAACCTTTCAATCATTTTACATACTGACTCATTTTTGAGACAACCAAACATATCAAACTCTTTCCTAAGAAGTTTCTTTTTATTTTTTTACAATCTCTTTGCTTCCAAGACACTTCTTTTCGAGTTTTTCCCATAAGTCTTTAGAATTGGAGTAATCTATCAACGAAATGATGTCTTCACGCACCGATTGAAACAATAATGCCACACATTTTTGCTCAGCTACAAAATTTTCAATCTCTTCAGCTGATCTTAATGCTTCACCATTCTTCTTTCCTTGGGCAAAACCATTCTTCATACTCTTCCAGCTAGAAAAAGCAAAAGCCATCAACCAATCTTCGAACTTTGTTGCCCACCTGCTATAATCTTCTATAGCCATCAGCTTAGGAGGTTTGTTAAATGTTCCAAATGCGCTTTCGGACTCCCAAGCTTCCTTCTTTCTTTCTTTCGGTGGACTTTTGTTTGCATCACTTAAAGAATTATCGTTGTTTCCTGAACTACCCGTGAAAGCATACATATCGCTGAAAGGATTTATGAAAATATCATCCATTTTGATCGTACCTGTGAAATCAATCAACAATTAGAAAAATTTTCGAGAATTTTAACAAATGTGACAAATAAGCGAAACTATCAATGTTGTCCAAATAAGCGGACCAGATTATGTCCGTTCAAGCGAACTAGATATTGTCGTTCGAGCGAACTAGATATTGTCGTTCGAGCGAACCAGATAAGGTTCGTATGAGCGAACCAACAGATGTTCAGATAAGCGAACCTCACAAGCTGTTCGTTCGAGCGAACCAGCTAATGTACGTAACAGCGATCCAGAGAATGATCGTTCGAGCGGACCAAGTAATATCCGTTCGAGTGGTTCAGAAAATGATCCTTCAAGCGGACCAGATCTTTCGTAACAGCGGACCAGAAACTTGCGATGACCGAAAAAGCGAACCACAGATTTTAACCAAGTTTTAGACCGAATTACAAACTGATACTTTCAAGGATTGTAATACACTTAATTCCGATCACAATGAAATGATTTTCGTTCAATTCCGACCGTTAATCCATTCTAGATCTAAGTTTTAAATTCTGTCCGAAAAACCGATCACGTTTTAGATGAAATTGATTGATTTTACTGTGTTTTAATGTCTGAAACTTATACAGATTGTTTAATAACAAGTTTCGGTCAATATACTTGAACTTCAAACCATTCTGTCCGACAAAACTTGTTTAAACCGAAAAATAAAAGAGAAATGAGTAGAAATGATGAGAAAAGTGTCGAATCAGCTGATGTAGTATGAGTTCCTCGTCCTGAAGCTCTGATACCACTTGTTGGACCGTTCCTTGACCCGAAAACGTCAATCCGAGTAGCTCATCTTCATATGTAAAGGCGGAATCAATGCATATAAAGTCTACAACAGCTTATCCTTTCAATTCCTATCTTTTATTGCTTTCTGATGATATTTTGACAAAGATTCGGCTCCTAAGCACACACATACAACTCTGAGACTCTGATCCGCTCAAATGAACAATCTCACCTATATATAAATGTTCTGGATCGCTTGAACGACATGACAAATAAGCGAACCAGACAACTTGACATATAAGCGGACCAGAACTAATACCCTATAAGCGAACCAGACACAAACAATGTCATAAAAGCGAACTAGACTCTATTTCACATAATATTTACACTTTTAACCCTTTGTTGACCAATCTTGACTTGTGACTTCTTGTAAACGCAGTCAACAGACATTTCATGTATCAACAGGTTTCAAGTGAAAAGTTAAGAAAAGTTTGAAGAGAAGCTTTGAAAACTTAGATTCGACTTATATTTAGGTGAGATTAGTGTTTATACACCGTGAAATCTATCAGATCGGGACTGTTCTTGATGAGATGAGGTCACACTTCATTATTCCTAAGAACTCCATGATGGCATCACCTTAGAACGGCTCAAATCCGAAGATCTAGTGGTGGAAGATCTGATGGTGAAAAAGATGAAGAAGTGCATGTAGATTATAGAAGTACAAGATTTAGGTCAGAAACTTACAAGAATCGCAAGAAATCGAGAGAAAAAGGTCCAAGAGCGTGCTGGTCGAGTGAGAGCTGTCACATCACTGTTCAAGTGATGTGACAAGTGCTATTTATAGGTGAAGGGGAGTGGAGGTGATGTAGTGCATCGGATCGGACGGTTGTCCGATCGAGTGACACCTCGATCGGGTGGTAATCCGATCGGATGGTAGTCCGATCGGATGGCCATCCGATCGATCGGTCAGTCGATCGGTGGCATCCGGCGAGTTGTGTTTCGGTGTTTCGATGAGTGTTGCGATAGTTTTGGTTACACATTTTCATATATATATATTTATTATAATTAATCACAAAAGGTCGTACATGCGTACTTACATTCCCCAGTTTGCGTTGCGATAGTCGGGTTTCGTTTCGAGTTTGCGTTACTTGCGACACATCACGGCTATCGAGGAGGGTAGAATAGGTCCTCACTCAACGTCATCGTGAGTGTTAGTATGTGCGATGAGACGTTTTATGCTACAATGATCAACGGGGTACCACCCACTCGTATTGCCATCCTCGTCACGACGGTAGGTGGGGTAGTACGCACTCGTAGAGTCATTGTTAGCTCTAATGTTTGCGTTACTGTATTATGCGAAAATAGCGTTGTAATAGTGTAGTATGTGACGTAGTTACATTATGATCTGAATCTCTGGTGCTAGGCGTAACGAGTGTAGCGATTAGTAACAACGCACGAACGTGCGGGTTGTTACAGTCTAGAAGGCCCCAGTGTGCACTTACGAGTCCTTGTGAATAGTCGATTCACTTTGGGTAGTCAAAGTCTAGCACACCCGAGATATCCTATTCCAATTTATGTGTTTTCAACCAGCAGCTGCCAACTCTGTGATTTACCGATTTTATGTGTTATGTATTTCGATTTTTGGAGATTTATTCGTTTCTCGCTGTTCGCTTTAGTCAATACACACCACTCACACTGCACATCTATCTCAAAACGGTAACAAATCGCTTGACATGCTACTCACAATCGCTAATCGCTTCTCGCACTTGCAACTCTCGAACGCGTTACGCCGCTGTGAAAGGTAGGTGAATACGTACAATACATGTAGGTGAATACGTTCAAAATATGTGCTTAGGTTACTTTATATGCTTACGTGCTTATGTGGTTATGTGCTTATGTGATTCTGTGGTTATGTGCCTACGTGATTTTTGTAAATCGATGTGTTCCTGAGCTTTATGGTGAAACGCTAGTCTACACTAGGCCCTAGTATAATCTATGGTTAATCAAATTGTGTTGAGTCCTATGGCGATGTCGGTTGCAGACAATGTCGTCATCTGGATCATTTCGCTCCTGCGCTGCTAAACGCAAACTCGCTGATAAGCGACTCGCTTCACTCGTCGCAAGTCAAGTCGTTAAAGTAATTCCGCAGATCGTCAGCGAGTTGAACGAAAACGCCAGCAAATCTTCGGAAGAATCCAAGACAGATTCACCTAAAACAACTTTCAGCTTCAAGCAGTTCAAAGCTTGCGGTCCAAAAGAATTTACTGGAGAAGATGGTCCTACGGCCATGATTCAATGGTTTGATTCTATCGAAGTCACCCTACGCCAGAGTGGCTGTCCAGAACACCTCCGTACTGTCAATGCTACCGGTGTCTTCCAATCTCGCGCTCTTGATTGGTGGACGATCGAGAGAAACAAACGAGGAAACGATGCAGCTTTCGGATTGTCTTGGGATGAGTTGAAGAACATCATGATGCAAGAGTTCTGCCCTCCCCATGAACTCCAAAAGCTCGAGGATGAATTCTGGCACATTAAACAGGATGGTGGAGATAACGCTGGTTTAACTGCTCGCTTCAAGCAAGAGCCACAACAACAGCAGCCACCACAGCAGCAACAGCAAGCAGCCCGTGGGCGAGTCTTCAACATCAATGCCTGTCAGGCTCAGGCAGACAACAACGTGGTCAATGGTACGTTTCTCATAAATGGTATATATTCTTCGTGTTTATTTAATACCGGAGCCGATAACTGTTTTGTGTCATTTGAATTCGAAAAGCTCCATAATCGTAAGCGCGCCCATCTCCCTATGACCTTCGACGTAGAAGTTGCCACTGGAAGAACCCAGACGTTCTAACCGTTTCTTCGATCCTCGCAGGGACTCAGCCCTGATGTTCTCTGATTTCAATGCTTCATCTTGAGCATCACAAATTTGGGCGGGAAGATTGGAGTGAATGGTAAGTTGTAACGCACGTACACGCTTAGGTTTAGTTTCTTTGCGGCTGAGGGCATCGGCCACAACATTGGCTTTGCCCGGATGGTACTTGATCGCGCATTCGTAGTCGTTGAGAAGTTCGACCCATCGACGTTGTCGCATGTTCAACTCCTTCTGATCGAAGATATGCTGGAGACTCCTGTGATCGGTGTAAATGGTGTACTTGGTATCGTACAGGTAATGTCTCCATATCTTAAGAGCAAATACCACTGCACCCAACTCCAAGTCGTGAGTAGTGTAGTTCCTTTCGTGAACTTTAAGTTGGCGCGATGCAGATGCAATGACTTTCTCACGTTGCATCAACACACAACCAATTCCTTGGATTGATGCGTCGCAATAAACCACAAAATCATATGTGCCTTCAGGTAACGAGAGAATAGGTGCGCTACAAAGTTTCTCCTTCTGTTGCTGAAACGCTGATTCCTGTGCATCACCCCAACGATAGGTGACACCCTTCTGAGTTAGTGAAGTGAGAGGTTGCGCAATCTTTGAGAATCCTTGATAAACCTTCTGTAGTAGCCCGCCAAACCCAAGAATTGACGGATTTCGGTTGGTGTACGGGGTGCAGGCCAGTTCTTGATCGAGTCAACCTTGGATGGATCAACATGAATCCCATCCTCGTTTACCACGTGGCCTAGGAAATGGACTTCACGAAGCCAGAAATCGCATTTCAAAAACTTAGCATAAAGCTGCTCTGCTCGAAAAAGTTCCAGAATAAGTCGCAGATGATGCTCGTGTTCCTCCTGCCTCTTAGAATAGATCAGGATGTCGTCGATGAATACAATAACGAACTTATCCAGGTAAGGTTTGCACACTTGGTTCATGAGATCCATGAAGACCGTAGGTGCGTTTGTCAACCCAAAAGGCATGACCAGAAACTCGTAATGGCCGTAACGAGTTCTGAATGCTGTCTTGGAGATGTCCTCGTTTCGGACTCTCAGTTGATGATAACCCGATCTCAGATCAATCTTAGAGTAGTAACTCGACCCTTGTAGCTGGTCGAAAAGGTCATCAATACGCGGGAGAGGATAACGATTCTTCACGGTCACCTTGTTGAGTTCGCGATAGTCAATACACATTCGGAAGGTACCGTCTTTCTTCTTCACAAACAAAACCGGAGCTCCCCAGGCGAAGAGCTAGGACGAATAAAACCCTTGTCCAAGAGTTCCTGTAGTTGTGCTGACAGTTCTTCTAGTTCTGATGGGGCTAAACGATAAGGTGCACGACCTATTGGTGCTGCTCCAGGAGCTAGCTCGATTTGAAACTCGACCAGATGATGAGGCGGAAGACCAGGTGATTCCTCATGAAATACCTCAGGGAAGTCGCGTACAATAGGAATGTCTTCTATCTTCTTCTCTTTCGTTGAGGTGTCAGTAACGAGGGCTAGAATAGCTGTGTGACCCTTTCGTAAGCACTTCTAGGCCTTAAGGAAAGAGATTATGCCCACGACAGCACCACTCTTATCACCATGAATAACAAGAGGTTCATTACCAGAACCAGGAATGCGGACGATTTTCTCCTTGCAAAGGATCTCTGGTCGATGTTAAGATAACCAATCCATCCCAATGACGATGTCAAAACAACCAAGAACGATGGGGATAAGATCGATAGAGAAGGTCTGACCAGCTAGGACGAGATTACAACCCTTAACTATGTGTGTGGCCTCAAGACTTTTACCGTTTGCTAGTTCTACTACATGCTTGGTGTTCAAAAGTGTTGGAGTACGCTTAAGCATTTGACTAACTTTTAAGGACACGTAACTAGTATCGGCACCCGAATCAAACAAAACTGAAACAAAGAAATCATCCAGTAGAAACTTACCCATCACAACGTTGGGATCGTTCCTCGCGTCACCCTGACCAATCACGAAAGCACGTCCCCTCGCACCATTGCCATCATTGTTACCCCCGTTATTGTTTCCGTTCCCCTGATTGTTGTTGTTGTTCTAATTCTGGTTCAGCTGGGGACAGTCTCTTTTGAAGTGACCTTCTGCAGCACATTGAAAACATCCTTTGTTGTTACCCCTCTGTTGCTGCTGCTGGTTCGGTGGATTCTGCTGCTGTTGCTGTCGTCGTTGATTCGCAGGATATAGGCTCCTGCAATCCTTGGCCGCATGGCCATGTTTATTACATCTCTGACAGTTACCCTTAGTGCATGGTCCGTTGTGCTGAAAGCCACAACGATTGCATTTGGGGTGGTTTCCCTTGTATCCACTCTGACCGTGATTCCCAGAAGACTGCTGACTGGGGCTCTTGTACTCGTCAGTCTTTAACTGCTGAGACTGTGACTGAACAGAAGTTGAACCCTTGCTTGAGTTTCCATCCCACTTGCGCTTGTTGTCGCTTGGAGCATCCGAAGTAGCGGTAGCACTAATACGCTTGGGCAGCTTGTTCTGCTCAACTGCCTGATCAGTGAGACGATGAACCAGCCGTATGACTTGCTGGATCGTAGGGAGGTTAGCTGAAGTCACATGGCTCTGAATCTCCGGCACTAAACCTTTGAGGTACAGCTCGTTACGTTTGATAGGAGGATCCACCATAGTAGGACACAAGGTAGCCAATTCATTCGATCTCTTCGTATACGCCTCGATTTTAGACCCCGTCATCTTCAAGTTGTAAAACTCCACCTCTAGCTTGTGAATGTCGTCACGATGATAGTACTCCTCTTTGATCAGCTCTTTAAAGTCGTTCCATGGGGTGGCACATAGCTAGAGCAAGTTGATTTTTTTGAACGGTAAATTTCTTTTATTTCTATCGTCTGTAGAACTTGAATTCAATATCTCACTCTCCCAAAGTGTTTAAAGATTTTGCGTTTGCCAATTGACCACCACCCCATTGGCGCTCATAACTTTGACTCACCTTTCTAACAATATTTGATATTCCATAACCAAATCAAATAAATTAAACTTAAACTTTACGAGACCTTTGTCATTACTCTAAGTTATCTATTTTTGTTTTCTCGTCTCTCTCCTACTTTAATTATAGATAATAATTATTATTTAATTTAAATTATTAAATTTAATGTATGTTTCAAACAATCAAGAAATTAATCATATGTTTCCGATAAAGATCAATAAGTCATACAATTGTGTTTTTGTCATAGTGGTGGAACCGTGTCATTTTCTTTCTATACCTGAGTTTATAATAATCCGGAGTCAAAATTTTCAATCAGGTTGAGACAAATCACATAGTCTAACGATGATCGACGTCGAACCTCGTAACTCTTTAGTTTCCGACTGTTATTCTCGCATATAGATTACAATCGACGTGGTCTTTTTTCAATTTAGGTTAAACAATTGAAATAAACTAATTAGACATGGGCTTATAATAGTTTTTTGAGTTAAAATAATAAAAAAAGCATGGCCTTATTTAAAGTCCACTATTAAAAATTAACTAGGCTTAATTTTTAACTATATATTTGTATTGAAAAAAATGGTATCGATCTTAAAAAGACAACAATGTCGCTTGAATTTTTCCTGTTAGACGTTACGGATGATATGTGAAATTATATGGTGTCGGTTGAACCCGTTCACACAATGTGGCTCCACCAAAATGTGTCTCCGCCACTGTTTTTAGACCACTCGTAGTGAGGGGTTTTTTGGGCGTTTTCCCCTGAAAAGCGCCCCACAACGCCCATCTTCCACCCCCGGGGGCCTTTTTTTCAAAAAAAAATTGCCTTTGGCGTGCTTTTTTCCACACCTTACTTCATTGGTTTTGGCCAATCACCCTTGATCTTCTTTTTGTTTGTCCAATAAAATTGTTTGATGGTTTTTTTTATTTAGTTTTATTACACCTCTTTTAACATAATGCCCCACAATGCTCACATCCCCACTACATCCATTTTAGAAAATGCCCTATAATACCCTATTGCTGACTGAGCTGCCACGTGACGCAAAACGCACAAGGATAGGGGTATTACCACTACACATGGTCTTATGGTCAAGATTATGAAAACAATATAAGGTGCAAGAAAATTAATAACCTTTGGTGGACATTATGAAAACAATACAAGGTGCAAGAAAATTAGTAACCTTTAATGTAACTCGTGTAGCTTAAATTGTTAGAATTTTTAATGCAATGGCCAATGGGACATTAATGAGGTGTGCACCTGTAGCAATCAATATAACTAGTCATACCTTCATCATTGTTTGTTTCCAATCTCACATTCATAAGAACGTTTAGCCATCGTAAGAAAAGTCCAAATAATTTAAAAACGAAAAAATGGTACCCAACCTATAAAGTGCTCAAGTTTAGTACAAATGTTAGTACTCGAAGAAACCATTGTGATACATAAATTACAATTCTTAACAGACAAGGTACACATCAATCTACATCTCTATCATATAGGTAAAATCTATCGCAACCTAGCTAGTAACGTAAAACCTAGTAAAAATTGTGTACGCTAATGAGTCTTGTATCAATTGGTTTGGGAGGAGTAACCCCATGACCTTTCAATGTGGAGGTCATAAGTTGGAGTCCCATTTTAGCTTGCAATTTGTTTTAGGTGGGTCGGAAGTTTTACCATAGCGGGCCTTCGGACGGTGGTTTTCCATTGAAATGGTGGCCAGGCCTGATCACCAGTGTTGTCTACGTACGTACAGCTTGAATGACCTTTTGTCAATAGGTTTGCTCAGTTAGCCGTGCTTGTATTAACCGTTAAAAAAGTTTTGTATTGTAATATGACATTGACGTACATTTGGAGTTTAATGGGGTACCATGTAACCCAATTTTCCGAAAAACACAACTTGGACCACACATTTAATAGTGCAATAATTATTAATGATGTTGAAAATTTTGTTTTCATCATGGATCATCCGTCACCACAAGTAGAATATGTTATTTTTTTTAACTGAAGCGAAGCAACATCTTAACTCTAATGGTTTTTTCAATTGGTCAAACTCCCACAAAGTAGAATATGCTAGTAAGTATCCATATTTGAACCTATGTATCAATCAGGGGCGTAGCTTTCAAGGGGCAGCCCCCCCCCCCCCCCCCCCCCGCGAACTTTTCGCTCTGTAGTGTTATTTATATACGTTTCGTATATAATTTTTTAGGTATATACGTTTTCGACACACGCAGTTTTATAAAAATAAAATTTCCTTATATAGAATTTTTAGGTCCGGTGACTTCCGACCCCCCGGTGAAAATTTTCAAGGTTCGCCACTGGTATCAAATATGCAAGATTAAAATCATTGCTTAACTGGATTGGATGTAATCTAATATACGGAAAACTAAATTGAAATAATTATACATGTTATAGATCATACTATCCCCTGTTTTTAGCAATTTTTTTTTTTTTTTGTATCAAATCCGTTTGTCAACACTTAACTGCGTTATATTTGGATTTGTCGTTTCTGATGGCTATTGGATGCGAAAAGAAAATAACGAGAAGAAAAAAGACAGTCAAAGTCAATAAACTAATATGATGAATAAAAATTAAAAACTATACAGGTCGTATTAGTTCTGCTTAGGCTCAAGATCGTTTAAATTTCCTTAGAGATCCATTTATGGGCTAAACACTTTGTAAAACTGTATGTGCTAGAATACTTATTCACACACACTTATTGAAAACTACAAGAATGGCATAAAACACTTTGTACGCAGTGTATTGGTGATTTAAAAAGGATAGTGGGGTAAATAATTATATAATTGTCTTTTGTATCATACGTAACCAAAAGATACGATGTTATGCAACTGCTTTCTATTGCATACTTATAATTATGTATGCATCCATGCTTATAGCATTCGAGTATAAATGGTGATTGAGAATTGAATGTTAGAATCTTCAACGCTCATCCTCCTCCCATTTGCCACCCCTCCCCAACCCCAACCCCAACCCCATCCCACAGGACCGGCCCTGAGAATTCATGTACCCTGTTCGAGCTCGAAAAAATGTGCCCTTAGGCCTTAACGAAATTGGGTATTGGGATCGTTAAAGGTTTAAACCTAATGTTAATGGGCTAATAACTAAATTGAACCATAAAATAGTTTTATATGGGTCAATATTGATATTTGTATGAGTATACCCTATTAATTTATTTATTTTTACATTTACATATCGGATTTTCTTTTAAACAACGTGCCCTTCAAAATATCGGGTCCTGGTCGGTGGTCCTCCTCATCCACCCTAAGGGCCGGCCATGCCATCTCATTACTAGTCACCGGCCACCCCACTTCCCTCAGCCTCTCCATGCCTCCATTGACTACCCTCATAACCGTCGCCACCACCCCCACTAGTCACCATTGTCGTTCCCACCCAGCCCACCTTGCTATCATCGCCACCCTACCATCGCCGCCACTAGAGGTGCTGGTGGTGGGGTAGGGGTGTGAATTTTTGACATCACACATTAACTCGACTTAAACCTAACACAAAATTCGTGGGTTTGAGTTTAGTATAAACGAGTTCGAGTGAGTTTTAGGTTGGACCCATGAACCTGTCTAGCTAAACGAGTTGGTTCGGGTCAACCTAATGGGTTGACCAATTTAACCCATTTATTTTTTTTATTATTTTCTTAATATGGGTTTTATTTCATATATTAAAATATTCTTTGTATTTTATGATAAATCTTAAACTTAAAAACATAATTTGACATAAAATTATTATTAATTTTTAATTTTTTATGTCCCTTTATATATATATATATATATATATATATATATATATAGGGCTGTAAACGAACCGGACGAACACGAACAAGACCTTGTTTGTGTTCGTTTGTTAATAAATATATGTATTCGCGAACCGTTCACGAACACTTATCGAACGAGATTTTATGTTCGTGTTCGTTTGTTAAGGAAATGAACTTGTTCGTGTTTGTTTGTTAATTTTAGGCAACGAATGTTGACGAACACAAATGAGCACAAACTAATGTTCATGAACACAAATGGAAACAAACGAACACAAACAATCGTTCATGAACAAAATATATAATAAACTGACACTTATTATATATTTAATTTGTCGGAATTTTGAAGTATTTAAATAAATATAAAAACTAAAAACACTAATGAATTATCGAACACGTTCACGAACATAAACGAACGAACACGACCTTTGTTCATGTTTGTTCATTTAACTAAACGAATGAATTTTCTTATTCATGTTCGTTTGTTTATTAAACAAACGAACACAAACGAACTTCCCGCCGAACAGTTCACGAACTGTTCGCCGAACGTTTGGTTCGTTTGCAACCCTATATATATATATATATATATTTGCTTCCAAAATATAAATTTAGAGTTTTAGTATGTGAAAAAAAATCATGTCAAATGGGTTGTGTCAGGTTAACCATCAATTTTTCGTGTCATGTTCAGGTTCATATGTTTTTTCACAGGTTCGGGTCAGGGAGCTTTGTAATTATGTAATGTTCTCGGTTGACTGTCCCATTTCGTAAGTTAAGTTAGTGTTTTCTAATGAAGTTTACTTAAAAAAACATTTAACTCACTATCCTTAAGTATTTATGTCAGCTCTATTATACCTGCATTAGAAGCTACAAAATTAAAGGAAAGAATCAAGATCAATCACACAAGATCTTAAAAGGTTGCACACAACACTTAATATAAAGAATAATCTTTTTAGTTTAAGAACCTTAATATTCTTTTCTTAAACACTTAAACTTGCATACTATAAGGATTAAACCCCTAATCTCTATTTAATTCACCAACACCATTGAGATATTCCCAAATAAATACCACATGGTAAAATAGAGTAGTGGTTCACCCACCTACACATTTATTACCTAATCATTGTTTTTTTAATTTTAAATTATAAATTAGACAATAGTTTTTATAATATAATTAAAATTAATAAAAAAGACTACATTTTATAAATATGAAAGACAGAAATAAAAACCATACAACTCCAAAATATAAAAGACCAAATTAAATTGCAAAAATACTAGAATACACGGCCTAAACGTGCATGCAAAATTCACCTAGCTAGCTGCAAGATGACAAAAGCTTGTGTTATGATGCGTTTCGTACTCGACATGTACAGCCTCAATCGCTTGATCTTCAGTCATGCCCTCTTCGCGATTGAATGCATTGACAAAAAGCCTCTAAAAAACCCACAACCTACTTGCATCACCCTAAACCTTCCAGTAATGTGAGCCAAAGTACAATTGTTTGTACCTACTAAATGGCGGAAGTGTGTCAAGATCGTGTTTCAAATAGTAGCATTATTTGGAGCGTGCCCTAACTCCACAACATGCACTCAACTCGTTGCCAAAGCAATATCCTCTTCATCGATCCATCGGTTCACCATGAAATTGGATGAAAATATGTAATAGATAATATTTTTGGAGAATGTTTTATGTTTTATAAATAAGTTAGTGAGTTGAAATGGTGGAAAGAATAGGTATTTATAGTATTACATATAAAAGAAACTGATTTTTTTTATTTAAAGGTAGTTACCATTTGTAACGGTAACTAGAGTTATGCGTCGCCCGCGTTGCGGGGCGCTAAACCGAATATTTCATAGTTTAATAACATGTACGTGTTTATGTCGGTTAGATATACATGCTACTTATAACACGATATAATAAAGATACATCAAGTTAACCAATTAAAGAAAAACAGTATTATAGTTATGATAAAAAAAACAACTAAAACGATGGCAAGCGTGTAATTTAGAGTTGGGGGCAAAATAATAATTTGTCAGGACCAATTAGCGAGTGCTAGGCAGCTGTTTCACACGAATAAAAACAAAATTGACTCAACCAAGTAAAATAAAACACTACCATGGTTTTGCCTAAAAAAACGATGGCAAGATTGCAATTTTTAGCTGAGGTAAAATCATAATTTTATAATGGAGGTAAAATATTATTTTTAACAGAGGGGAAAACTAATTTTTTTATTTTGAATTGGGGGCAAAATCATAATTTTTTAACTGCGGGCGAAATCATAATTTTTAACTTGGGGCAAAACCAAAGTTTTATTTTGAACTGGGGGCCAAATCGTAATTTTAAACTGGGAACCAAATCGTAATTTGGCAGGACTCTAGCGGGGGGCAAAAGCATAATTTTATTTGAATTTGGGGCAAAAGCGTATTTTTTAACTGAGGACAAAAGCGAAAATTTAAGCAGGGGGTAAAACAAAAATTTTATTTTGAACAGGAGACAAAATCATAATTTTAAACTTAGGAAAAAAATTGTAATTTGACAGGACCTATAAATAACTATTATATGAAAAAAAAAAAAAAAAAAAACCAAAGTGGCCGTCACTTTTGGCCAACCACATAACACAACTATTCCCGCCAACCAAAGTTTTATTTTGAAGAGGGGGTGAACTCGTAATTTTAAACTGAGAACCAAATCGTAATTTGGCAGGACTCTAGCCGGGGCAAAAAGCATAATTTTATTTTGAACTAGAGCAAAAGCGTATTTTTTTTTTACTGAAGAGAAAAACATAAATTTAGGCAGGGGCAAAAGACAAATTTTATTTTGAAAAGGGGGGGGGGGGGATAATCGTAATTTTAAAGTTAGGATACAATCGTAATTTGGCAAGACCTATAAATTACTATCACTGTTATATTAATAAAAAAAAGGTGGCCGCCATTTTGGCCACCGTCATTTTGGCCAACCACGAAACATCACTATTCCCGGCCATGAAATTTGTATTGTTGTAAATTGACTCGATTAACACAAACGTAACACGTGGTCTAGAGCATGAGCACAGGCCATTTTTGCCCAACCACGAGCTAGGGGTGGTGCTCTCTCGTGATTAGGGTGTTGCATGCACAAGAACAAGACCCACTACATATGTTCTTAAATTAGAAGATAACTTCATACGGAGAGCTTTTTTTCTTTTTTTATTCTCCAGAAGGATGATTCGGGTGTTGGCAAGAAGGTTGTTTCAATATATATATATATATATATATATATATATATATATATATATATATAAGGTATGGTTCTAGAGTGAACAACCTCCCAAGAGTGAACTGTGTGAACAGATCTAGACCGTTGATTTGCATCATCTTTAGATATTAAATGAATGGCATGATGGTAATTAGTTTGTTAATTTTTTCTTTTTAATTAAATGAATAAGGGTACTTTTGTAACTACACAATATAATAAAATTCAAAACCTGGAAACTTTAGTTTCCATACCTGTTCGATGCTCACAATCCCTTTAATATCGCACATCCAGATTTTCAAGCCCTGGTATTCAGTTTTTAATTCAATAACCATCAATCTCTCTCTCTTTCATTACCGTCTTCATCGATGAAGAACAGAGGAAGTCCGTCGAACTTAACAAGACGTCGGAATAGTCTTACGATTTTCAGCATCAAAGGTACAAAATGATAAAGTGTAAATGTGTATATGATTCAGTAAATCGATTCATGTTGTGTATGTTTTATAAATCTTTTAAGAAGATCAAATCGGAAGCTAGGGTTTCTTTAATCTCTTGTAATAGTTGTTTAATTACGATGTTTTGTTCCAATGGTGTGTTTTGACCAGTCATAGTTCGAGTACATGATTAAATTTTTTGTAGTAATTTAAGAAATAGTTGATTTTACTGATCTACTGGAGTATTAGGGTTTCGATTTAACTTTTTGGAGTTCAATTTTTTCGAAAAAGTTGTTTGGATTGTTTTGAGGTTGAATGGGTAATCGCTGTGGTTAACAATACTGTGGTAGGGTTTAGTTTCTTTTTTATACAATTCCGATTACTGGTCTTGTTTTTTGGGGTAAAATGTGATGATGAGTGAAGACTGGGTTGCACACATATGTACATGGTGTTTTTTTAGTTGATGCACAGGGTTTTTTAGTTAATGCACTAGTTCGGAATACACATGTGTTCTTCTTGCCCTGTTTTTACAAATTAGTTCTTCTGGCTATGTTTTTATATGTTTTTTTATGTGAACTGGTTCGGAATACACATGTGTACATTAGTTCTTCTTGCTCTGTTGATTTTACACTTGTGAATTATGTTGAACTGGTTCAGAATACACATGTGTATAGACATTTAAAATGGCTACAGAAAAAACAGAGCATAACCGGTGTACACATGTGTACTGACATTTAAAATGGCTAATGAAAAACAGAGCATAACCGGTGTACACATGTGTACAGACATTCAAAATGGCTAAAAAAACAGAGCATAACCTGTGTACTCAGGTGTTAAAATGGCTAATGAAAAAACAGAGCATAACATTACATATGTTGGAATAGGTCTAATGTACTTTCAAATGAAAGATTTTCAACCTAGTAAGTGGATGGGGGCTGCGATTGTCAGTTGCTTTACGTCAGTGCTTAATTTTGAAGAGGTTAATAGAACTAAGGGAACATATCCGCGCCTTTTTTGCCATATCGATTGTAATAGTGTTGTTCTTAAACAAATAGCAGATCTTGATATTTTGATTTATTGCAATTACTTTTTTAGATGTATTCTGATTACATTTGACATGAGTAGATGTATTTTGAAACTATAATATGTTTTTTTCGTTTTGTCATGTAGCTGAAAAACTGGAACAGGCTGAAGGTCAGTTGTCCCATTCGCGTTTCAGACCTCTCATAGCACCTACCCAAAGAAAGAAAGAGGTTAGTGGCAACATAATTACGATATCCTAGAAGTTCAATAAGATTTACCTTAAACTTATTAAAAACAAGAGCTTTGTGTCATTTTTCATTCATTGTAGGAAGAATCATAACTTGCTAAAATTACACGGGATAGTGCAAAGATCACTGTTGAGCAGGTTCATGGTTTAATGTCACAGGTGGGTTCACGTTATTACGCTTTTTAACTATGTTTTCTGAATATTATTATTGATCTAACACCTGGCTCATCAGATTTATCAGGTTATCAAGGACATACTCTTTAATTCAGTTCGTCCATCGCGTAAATCTCAGCCAGAGTCATCAGGACCCGAGCCTATGGTCCATCGCATAAATCTCAGCCAGAAACAAACGAATTGTTTCCAAGACGCTTAGTAGATTAATTATCTACATGCATCAGTTTGATTCATGAACCATGTTTTAGTTCGTTTTTTTTTCCATTTATATAAGTGAATGTTTGTTGGGTGATTGTTTTTTTTTTTCATTTTATGTGACTACATTTTGTTCTTTTTTTAATTGTCCTAGCATATATGTTAAGGCGACATGAATGATACTGAGTTTGGTATTCATTGCATTATGTTTTAGAAACACATGTACCTACATCAATACACATCTGTATATTTAGAAATACATCTGTGTATATGCACATATACAGTTTTTGTATTATAATTCATCCAACTGTGTAAATCCATCAATACTTTTATGACCTCAATTAATAAGAAAACATCTTTGTTTGTTATTATAACCTGTACAAACCACCGTTTTACATTTGACCCATTCAAGAATCTCTAAAGTGCATCTGTGTACTTAACTAGAATAAAACTAAAACAACCAGCCAAACAATCAAACTTGTGTACACATGTGTGTCGACTGTTTATTCACATGTGTACAAAGTGTAAAACCTTTTGTACACATGTGTAAATCGCATAAAAATAGAGTAAAATCCATTATCTTGTTAAATCAACCATATCCTTCAAAAAACTATGGATTCGAAAAGGCCTTCCCAATCATCACCACAATAAATCTTAAAAAGATTAACAGTAATATACAACACAAGAAGCCCGTTTGCAGCAATAAGAAAACCCATAACGGCTCCTGATCTGAATGCGACAATAAAAGCCTTACTGACACCCTTTCTAGCCTCAAGGGTAGTTCTGGCATTTGCGTATATTGAACTCATGTAGAGAAAATCTAGACCGGCTTGACTGCATTTCATTCTCGACAGTCTCATTGCTTTATTCGTTATATACATTGGGATCTGTAATTAAAAGTATATAAAGTTAGCTTTATACCAAGAAACTAATTTAAATCTGAAAGTTCTAAATGAAATGAATACTTAGTAATATGCATAGCTCTTTTACCTGCTCTTTTGCCAAACTTATTTTGACATCCTAAACATCAGCAATTAGTACTGCATCCTATATTAGCCTATTGAAATAAACTCAGAAAGTAAGTAGAACAGAACATGACAATCTTGACTAGAGAATTGGATAACGGGTCGGGTCAAAACAAGTAATTTTGGCACAGATCAAGTTTTATAAGTTATTTCATAAACATCAAATGAGATTACAAAAAAAAATGTTACAGTAATTATATACAATGTGTATGACTCTCCACCCCGTTTGACACATTCGACTTCCTTTTAAATTAATATTTTTAGTTTTTCTTGTTTGACCCGTTAGATATAATACATAACTTAACATGTTGTATAAGTATACGGGTCATACACCAGTAGATCAAAAATTAAACACTAAACAACTTAATCGGAACGTCATACACCACATCAGAAAAAACAAAAAAAAGGATGTTGAATAGATGTATGGAGTAATGTTCAGGCGAATCACCGGAAGATTCGTCGGCGGCACCCTGTTTACACCGCCTGAAAAACTTGGAAACGATGAACAGAGGATTGCCGAAATCGGAAAAGTCAACATTCCAGAAATCTCATGCCGTTTAACATCTCCTTCTTGATCTCTCTCCAACTCCGGCAAACAGTAGCACATCCGACAACATTCTTCCTCGACGACCACTTATTCTCCGACGATTCATACGTGATTTAACTGGAAGAAGATCGATTAAGATGTTAAAACAACACATACAGATCCAGAACAGGAATATTAACATTAAAACAACAATACTTGAAACAATTGCTGATAAATTGATAACAAATGAAACCTAAAATGGATAAATTAGGGTTTAAACGTACCTAGGGTTGCCGAGGCGGCGAGAGTGGAGACGGGGAGCGGAGAGCGGCGGGGGAGCGGGGCGGTGGATCGGAAAGATGAAGATCTTATGGTGGACGTTAAAGTTCTGGAGATTGAACCTCACCATGCCATTTTTGTTCAAGTTCTGGTGCAGGGATGAAGGGGATAAACAAAAAAAATGGATTTGAATTTGATGAGATTTTAATAAAATGGAAACAATTTAGGGTTCCTGATTGAATTCTTTTGATTGTGTAATTACACATATACCCTTTTATATTTAATTAAATTAAAAAAATTAACCAAATAATTACCATCATGCCACTCATTTAAATCTTAAGATCATATAAATAAATGGTCTAGATCAGTTCACACAGTTCACAAATAAGGATGTTGATCACTCATGATCCCTATCCTATATATATATATATATATGGGACCGCTAAAATGAGAACCACCTCCAGTTGTAAGAACCGTGAGAACTACGCCGTACGGGGCGAGGTGGACCAAATTTTTTTCATAAACGTAGATGTATGTATTATAATCACATTTGTAAAAAAAATTCTAAAAAAATGTCGGGTGTGTAGTTTTGAGCACCCAAAGTTTGCGTTTACGGGACCCGTAAATTTTATTTAAAATTTACGGTACACGTAAACACAAACTTGTGGTGTTCAAAACTACACACATGACATTTTTTTTGGAATTTTTTTTTACAAATGTGTTTATAATACAAGCATCTACGTTTATGAAAAAAAAATTTGGTCCAACTCGCCCCGGATCAAAAAGTTCTCACGGTTCTTACAACTGGAGGTGGTTCTCATTTTAGCGGTCCCCTATATATATATATATATATATATATATATATATATATATATATATATATATGTTTTTTTTATTTGACAAAGGCTAGACGATTGATTCATAATTAAATTTTTACAATGCTAATTTAACTTTTAAAAAACATCTTAAATAAAATAGCAAAACTAAGCCTTTTAAAAACTACGTCCATAAATCTCGGGGTCATAACATTACTATGCATGACCCTTTGAACTCGACTAAGTAGGTCCATAGCCTCTGGCACCAGAAAACCAAAAGTATCAAAAGCAAATGGGATAAACGCGTGCTGGTTGTCAAGGCACGCTTTCTCATGCTTGATCACTTTACCCGAAGCAGCCTTTAAAGCAGTCTGACCCAATGTGAAAGCACTACTCCCTAAACCCACAAGCGGGGAAACCCCTGTTAGATCCACACAAGCGTGTTTTCGTCCTATACATCCAAAGACAAGAATGTCGGCTGGTCAAAGGGTAGATCTCCCTTCCAATGGGTCTGTTAAGAAATTAACGGGTGTCTCTTTCTTAGCAGAAATACCAGCGCACCTGAATATGTCAAAAACGACATCCCTAACCAAATCATGTCGGTATTTGAACCCCGGGAACTCTCTACAATGAACTGCATGCTCACCAAAATAATCCAAACACGCCTTATGACAAACTGGGCATACCTCGTCAACTAGGAATAAAGGAATCATGAGGCGATACTTAAGGATAGTACGGTACTCCACCGGCGACATATGTTGGCCTAACCCATCTATAGGTATAGCAAGAAGAAAATCTTGTGCATGTGGTGCTCGGAGACACTCAAAAACGTCTTTTTTGTCTAACGGTCAAGTCAAACTGCACTTCGATTTCGTGGACAATTTTACTAAAAAGAGCACTCGCCAATGCATGTTGGGCTTTAGGGGGCGGTGTCCTTATTAGTGAAACCGATGAAGTCAAAGCTTGGAATCGTATCACGGCGACAAGCCAAAGCACAAACATAATCAGAATCCATACCACATATGCCACTGTCTCTTAAGATGTGGTCCTGTAGCACCCACGATTGGGCCCTCGAGGCCACAAAAGCGTAGGATGAAGCCTCTACAGCCGAATACAACCCCAAACCTCCAAACCTAATAGGTAAAGAAGTAAGTCGCCACTGGAGGTCTCCAAAGAAAGGACCTCCACAGACCACCAATTCCTCAATCGCCTCACGCAAACCTTTGTCAAAGAACAACGCTGCATCTTCCATGTGTACAGGTTGGCATGTCCTCAAGCCAAAGAAAAGTTTGGCAATGCCCATACAGGATCGAAGCAAGAGTAGTTCACTCTGCGGGTCACCTAATTTCGGTAGAAGACGCATCAAATCTATTGCCTTAGCAGCTCTTTTCTTTGCCAACCCACTAATAAAGCTTGCGTCTCTACTAAATAAAAATATTTTCCCAAATATCAATCAATCAATCATACCTCATATAATCCCATTCATCAGGCTACTAGTAGGGTCTGAGAAGGATGAGATGCAGGCAAGCTTTACCTTTATTCCAAAGGATAAAGATGCTGCTTCCGGTGTGAAACCAGATCCGAAGCCATATTCCCAGATATATATTGGTAAAATTAATTTTTTTTTTAATTTCTAGTTATTATAATTGATACCTTAGCTTTAGCTTTTTAATACCAACACTCCCTGTGTACAGTGTTCATTTTATCTGATTTTTTCAACTATTAAACTCTAAATTAAGTTCTCTAAATGTATATTGGGTTTACCACGGGCATTCCCTCTGGTGTCTGACTATAGCCCGTTAAGATCTTATAGCGATTTTTACAAATGGCCAAAAAACTGGTTTCCGAACCGGAACTGAAGACCCGATCCGAACGGGTTCATGATCCGAACTCGTTTCATCTCAACTGGTCCCAAACCTATTCAAACCGCCGGTTTCACATCGGTTCCTTTCCCTAGATGCTCAAACCGACCCGACCCGGACCGGTTTCGTAGCCAAACCGGTTACCGAACCGACCCACTGAAACCGGTTTTTACCGTTGGAAAGCGATTTGACTGTTTGGACCCTTATTCTAGTTGTTTTTGCCCCCCAAATCATCATTTTGTCATTCTATGTTAGTATAAATAGCTAGTGGGTGTTTTTCGTTGATCACAACTTACAAAAATGTGAAAACGCTATCGTCTCGCAAACGTTTTGCAATGACTTGCTCACAATCATTCGTTGGCGGTGTTGGTGCACCCTCTAGTGATTTTCATGTTATTCAAAGTCTAGAAACGAAGCCATACCCCGATATTTGGGGAGAATATGGAGGTTTCGACTTATGTTTAATGTCTAACGGGCCTCAAAAGAGTTGCTGGCGAAGTTGTGAAGGTTTTTTCCAACCAAACTCAAACTCGACTTTGAGAAATCATAAGTCGAAATATTTCAAGTCTTCCAAAGAAAATTCATCTCAAACAGGTGAAGCTATGTTGCATACCGAATATGGAATATTTATTTACAATTTTAACTAGGTTCAAGATTATTTTGCAAAGTTCGTGATTCAAAAGGTTTGTCGTTCTCCCACTTTAATAACTCTCGCTTGACGAAGATGATTCGAGACACACTCCAACCTCGTTACAAACACGTAAGTCGTCAAGCTCTTAGACGTTACTGTATAAAGGAAATAAACTAAAAACGATTCAATTTCGAATTTTGAAAATTCATAAACTGGTGTGAGCTTAACTACCGATGTCTGGTCAGCCCCACACAGTTTACAAGGATCATACATTTGCGTCACCGCTCATTGGTGCGGTCTCATTACTTGGCAAATGATGAAACGTATGATTGCGTTCGACTAGATTCCATATCCAGTATCCACACTCCGGTAAAAAAAAAATTCAACTTATGTAATGTAAACTTTTAAATTAGATACAAAAGATTTTCAGTTCTGTTTGATAATGCCTCAAACAACACAGGCGTCATTGAAAAACTAAAATAAAATATGGACCGATTTGCAACAGCAATTTTTTCATCCTCTATGCGTTGCACATATTATTAATTTAATATTGCAAGATGGCCTCGCATGTTCGTTGCTTGTACAGTTCAAATATGCTTTTCGACTAATGCTACTGTTAGAAGATATGGAAAAAATAATTCAAGGGATCAGTGTTTATCCTTCACATCATCTCCCAAAATAGTCCCTCAATCACAGCCCAATCACAGCCCACGATTGTTTGCTTTTTCCATAGTTAGTTTATGAAATTTGTATTTATTTGGTTATTCTCCCTCAATGTAAAATCAATAAAGTCAATACAATCAATAGAAAAAAAATAACTTTTTGATCCATTTGATCACATGGTATCATACCAGTGTGATTGATCCTTACCTGCTTAATTATCATCTTCACAAAAACAACTTCAATCAAAACCAAACCCAAAACCACTCCGGCGAAAAATTCTTGATGTTGTCAGCCAGACTCGAAATAAGGAAGAACTTACAGAACCATGGCGGCTACTGTGGAGATTCCACCAGCAACTCCAACAACAAATCAAAGCAAAACAACCATAGTGGTGACGGCGCCTTCAGCGATGGCGGAACCGTACCCACTGACAGAACAAGAAGCCACAAATCGGGCGGCATCACCACCGTTAAAATAGGCGGCAACAGTGGATCCGTCACCCACAAATCAAACAGCACTGTTAAAACGGGCGGCGGCGTATTCGCTGGAAAAGCAAACCCGAACACGGCAGGCGGCGGCGCTACAACCAGCGATGACGGACATCGGAGTGAAGGAGGCGTCGGTGGTATGGTCTCCGCCGGAGAAGAGGGTGGAACATCACCATCGCACAACAACAGAGGTACCTGGTTTGGGGACAAATTCTCAGACCCATTGTTGTTTAATAATTCAAATATGCTTTTTGATGGAGAGCAAAACGTGAAGACCGGTCACGTTAGCCTGCTTTTTGATGAGTCCAAGACATCAGGTCTAATGATAGACCAAACCACTAGCCACATTAACCCTCACCATTCTTGCAATTGTCATTTGAGTCCCTCTAGTTTATTTAAACCTGAATACTTTCCCATTGAATTTCAAAAATTACTTGAAGGCACCTCTTTAAATTTAGAGATGTCAAAAGAAAAACTACTTTTACAACAGGAAGTTAGTTTTTTTAACAATGAGTTTGAAACAATGGGAAAAGTAAATGTCACAAATGGTTGTGACAGTCGTAACGGCTCTTGGATATTCGACTGTGGCACCACAGATACAATGACATATGATCCGTCTGATATAAAAACAAGGATGAAACCAATAAAAAGTCATATCCAGACTGCTAATGGAGAAATTATTGAAGTTAAAGGGGGAGGAACAGTTGAAGTGTCACCAACGATGAAGTTGTCAAATTGTCTTTATATACCTTCCCTGTCACATAAACTTTTATCCATTAGCCATGTCACGAAAGAGTTAAACTGTACAGTTCTAATGCATCCAACCTTTTGCATCTTACATGATATCAGGACGGGAGTGATCATTGGGCGTGGCACTGAACGCCAAGGGCTGTACTATGTGGATGAAGTGACTCATCAGGGGACTATGATGTTAGCTCATGGAAGTATCGATAGAGAAGCATGGCTATGGCATAGGAGACTGGGACACCCATCCACTGGTTACTTACATCTTTTGTTTCCAAATTTATTTCCTTCAAAAACCAATTCAGTTTGTGAAACTTGTGTTTTGGCCAAAAGCCATCGTCATACCTATTTACCAAATAATACTAGAGTCGATATTCCTTTTTCGTTGATTTACTCTGATGTTTGGGGGCCAGCGAAAGTTGCGGGGGGACAAAACTTTTGATATTTCGTTATATTTGTTGATGATTGTACTCGTATGACGTGGAGGTATTTTTTGAAGAATAAATCCGAAGTCTTTGAAAAATTCAAGGAACGTCATACTATGGTCGAAACTCAATTCCATAGCCTCATTCAAATTCTCCGATCTGATAATGGAGGAGAATTTGTTAATGACTCCATGAAACTTTTTTGTAAATCAAAAGGGATAATCCACCAAACTTCATGTTCCCACACCCCTGAACAAAATGGTGTGTCAGAACGGAAGAATTGGATCTTGTTAGAAATAACACGTGCCCTATTAATAGAGTCCCAAGTTCCTACATCATTCTGGCCCGAAGCTTTAGCTACGGCTACGTATCTCATAAATCGCCTCCCAACCAAAGCACTCCAACTTAAAACCCCAGTTGAAACCCTAACCAAGTTCACCAAACTCCCTCCACCACTTACTCTTGAACCTAAGGTATTCGGTTGTTCTGTCTTTGTTCACATACCCAAAATTAACCGAAACAAACTTGGGCCATGTGCAGAAAAGTGTATCTTTGTAGGATATGGAGTTACTCAAAAGGGATACCGTTGTTACAATCCGAAAACGAGGCACATGTATACTACAATGGACTGTGACTTCCTCGAAACAGAATATTTCTATATCTCCCAACATAATGGCCAGGGGGAGAAGGAGCATGCTGATCCATTAAGTTGGTTGACTTGGTTGCCTTCGTCAGAAGAAATTTCTCACAATGAGTCACTAAGATCCACACAGCCTGCGGAACCATCGGTTAGTGCCACTGAACAAGGTCCTCTTGACTTGATACCCGAGGTAAGTGAATTTCCCTTACGTGAATCACCCATACTTGAACCAAATGATAATTCTTCATTTACTCCTAATCATGATATTCAACAAACAGTAGTTGAACAGGGGGAACAAACAACTAATAACAATGATGTTCAGCAAACAGTAGTTGAACAGGGGGGACAAACAACGGATGCCAATGAGCAAGGAGTACAGGAAACAAATGAGCATTATGTGCTACCTCCAAGGGTAAATAGAGGAGTTCCTCCTAAACGGTACTCTCCAGAAAAAGAGTCACGAAGCTCCAAATATCCTATGGCAAACATTGCCAAAGGAAACTTGTCCAAAGAAGCCAAGGCATTTGATTCATCATTATACTCAGAAGAAATTCCAGCCACTGTTGAGGAAGCTTTAGCATCAGAAGTGTGGAAGGATGCAATAGAGACAGAAATGAAGGCCCTAATTAAAAATGATACGTGGGAAAAAGGCAAGCTTCCAATAGGAAAGAAACCGGTAGGATGTCATTGGGTGTTTTCTATTAAACGTAAACCCGATGGTACCATTGAAAGGTATAAAGCCCGATTGGTGGCCAAAGGGTACACACAAACTTACTGGATTGATTACTCAGAAACCTTCTCTCCAGTAGCAAAAATCGATACAATTAGGGTGCTTCTCTCTATTGCGGCTAACAAGGATTGGCCACTGCACCAGTTTGATGTAAAGAATGCTTTCTTACACGGAGAATTAAAGGAGGAGGTTTATATGGCAGCTCCACCAGGGTTCACTGGAGACTTCAAAACAGGAGAAGTATGTCGATTGAAGAAGTCGATCTATGGGCTTAAACAGTCTCCACGGGCTTGGTTTGGGAGGTTCACCATTGCTATGAAAAAATATGGTTTTAAACAAAGCAACTCTGACCATACCCTGTTCTTAAAAAGGAGGGGGACCCTTGTGACATGTTTAATTATTTATGTTGATGATATGATAAATACAGGGGATGATCATGAGGAAATGTCAAGATTAAAGGAGAATCTGTTTACAGAGTTTGAAATGAAAGACTTGGGAAGGCTTAAGTATTTTCTTGGAATTGAAGTCCTAAGATCCAAAAGGGGAATATTTATTTGTCAGAGAAAATATATCCTTGATTTATTAGCAGAAACTGGAATGCTTGAATGTAAACCAGCTGACACTCCAATGGTTGTAAATCATCGGTTGCACATGGAGGAAGGAGCAAAATTGGCCGATAAAGAATGGTATCAACGGATGGTGGGAAAATTAATATATCTTTCTCATACTCGTCCAGATATAGCATATGCAGTGGGAGTGGTTAGTCAATTTATGCATCAACCTCAAGTAAGTCACATGGAAGCAGTATGGAGAATTGTAAGGTATCTCAAGGGTACAGCTGGGCATGGCATCTTATTTAAAACAAACAAGCATTTGGAGATTCAAGGATATACAGATGCTGACTGGGCAGGAAGTAAAGATAACCAGAGATCAACATCAGGATACTTCACTATGGTAGGTGGAAATCTTGTCACTTGGAGAAGCAAGAAACAAAAGGGAGTTGCTCTTTCTAGTGCTGAGGCTGAATTTCGAGGGATTGCTCTAGGTGTGGCGGAAATTTTGTGGATACAAAAACTTATAACGGAGATTGGTTTTCCTCCTAATAAAACCATTAAACTTATGTGTGATAATGAAGCAGCCATTCAAATTTCAGAAAACCCTGTGCAACATGATCGAACAAAACATGTTGAAATGGATAGACACTTTATCAAAGAGAAAATAGAGACAGACATAATTGAACTTCCATTTGTTTCATCTGAGGACCAACTAGCAGATATCCTAACTAAGGCGGTCAACGGGAGAATTTTCAACGAATGTTTAGGCAAGTTGAGTTTTGGAAATCCTACTACTCAACTTGAGGTGGAGTGTTAGAAGATATGGAAAAAATAATTCAAGGGATCAGTGTTTATCCTTCACATCATCTCCCAAAATAGTCCCTCAATCACAGCGCACGATTGTTTGCTTTTTCCATAGTTAGTTTATGAAATTTGTATTTATTTGGTTATTCTCCCTCAATGTAAAATCAATACAGTCAATACAATCAATAGAAAAAAAACAACTTTTTGATCCATTTGATCACAGCTACGTGATGTTTTTAAAAACAATAAGCAATGACCAGGGCCGGCCCTAAGGGTGCGGCGAGCCGCACCTCCGGCCAAGGCCCGTTTTTTTTTAGGGTCTTAAAGATTTTATACATATGCATATATAAAATATGCAGTGAGCCCATAAATAAAATAAGAAGTGAATCTAAACACAAAATAAAGCATTCTATAAGTGGTAAGGGCCTTCTTCTTTTAAAGGAGTGTTCGTTATTTCTTTTTAATTTTTTGGTTATTTAAAAACAACTTTCAGATAGTGTGTTGCGTATTCCTTTCTTCTACGGATACTTGGACTAGCCAAAGGACTCTTGTTCACACTTCACAGACATTTTTTTCTAGTCTTTATCTAGTAATTTTTTACTTAAAGAACACAAATATTTTTTCTCATAATAAAAATCATTATTAATTTTTTTTCTTTGGTAAATCATGCGTTTATGTTTAGAATATATTTATAAACTTTATTCGAAACCAAGTTGGTCTTCGCTTCAACGAATTTTATTTAAAATCGAGCCGCGTCAGACATCATACTTTTTTATTTTTTTATTTTAAATACGCTTGCATGTTTCTTAATACAAACTTTTTACCAACAAGATAACTTTTTCTTGATTTCCGAATATGCGGTTGTAACATAAAATATCTTCATTTATTATTATTTTTTCAAATTTTATTAAAAATCAGCCCTTCAGACACTATACGGCATGTCATTCAAATACTATGACTTTGCTATGTTTATTGCTATAACGTCAATCGCCGTTTGAAAAAAAAAAATAGTTTATATAATTCGTTAGGGTCTAATGGCCTTTTTTTCGGCTCGTACAAGGCACTTCATTTCTCAGGGCCGGCTCTGACTATTCTTATGCTTTAGATTAGTTAATAGCCAATTGACATTAGGTTTAGACCTTTATTCAATCCAATACCTAATTTCGTTAAGGTCTAAGGGCACGTTTTTGGAGCTCGAACAGGGTACACGAATTCTCAGGGTCGGCCCTGGCAGTGACACACAAAATACCAAAAATTGTGATGTGATACGAAATCCACTTACTTAAGTTCGAATTAAGACTTACCTATTAGGTGGTATTTGACCTTTACAATGTTTCAAAGTGTTTTACTACAAAGAACAACCTTACAAACTTTTCATAATGATCTTGCAGCATGTGGTCGAGTAAACCCGTTCTCGAATGAGGGTTAGGAAACTATAGAACAAATCACCGAATTTCTTGAGGTTTTAAAAAACGCAGCAACATGATTATCGGGAACATAATTATCTAACTAGTACGAGGACATTTCACGAATTTAGTATATGGCTAATAAAACAAGCGAGTTTGAGTTTAAAAATGATTTTTTAAACAAATGATAGAATCAATGAAGGAAAAATTTTAATTTCGAGAAAATCCCATTCGTTTTTACTTTTGCCTAGGCTTTAAAACCATGCTTAAAGTAACGGGTGTTTAAACTATAAGCAACCACCTAAATTCCGAAGCGGTAGAGATGTGCATATGCTTAAAGGATCATTTGGACGTGGTGGATCGTATACAACACATTTCAAGTCTTGAAGACGAAGTAATAGTTGAAGGACCAATACACAATGAAGAGGTGGATGAGGAATTAAGTCCTCCACTAACCGACGACGAAGAAGCATATACGACGCGTTGATTCGCAACTCTTCAGGAAAGAACAAACACTTAGTAGTTAGTAAATTAAAAAGCATTATTATCATTATTGTAATTTTTGTTTTTCTATTGATTTTTTTTCCGTTTTGAAAAATCAATAACTTAATAAACGAGAGTTTTATGTAACTTTTTTGTCGATGACTAAATGCATGAAAAAGAAAACACAATCTGGTTTGGAATTGAAACCGGAATTGAACGGAAACGAAACCGGTTCAAAAAACCCGACTCTTAAACTGGCCAAACTGGTTTGAAATCGAACCAAAACCCACCTAAACCAGTAGCCCACAAAACAGGTTTGAAACCAAAAAAAAAAAAAAACAATTTGGCCACCTCTTGCCAATTGTAATCTTGGACCATTTTAGTACCTTGGTCCAGTGGTCCTTGAATAAGTGACAAGCCCAGGGCTGGCAGTTAGTAGAGTGTCTGCTTATTTTTTTCTTTTTTTAGCAAGTAATATGGGTGTTTATTCATCTCTTGAGATAACAGGAAAATAATTACATGGATAATCTCTGTTGTATACTTGTTTTATATGTATAAAAAATTACCGGTACGTCTGCATGTTGCCATTTATTTCCATTATGGGCTATACAAACTCTTAGTAACTTTCATTGAGTGTATTCAACATTTTCATCATCATTTTCACTAAAACTTGTAACATCACACCTAACTTCTGTGTTGGACCATCAATTCTTAGCTAGAGATGATGTGTTTATGGGTAGTAATTTCACCAAAATCCAACCACTTCTTATATTACTTGTTGTGGGAAACCCACATAAACTTATCGATTCTTCATGTCATTGTTATTTTTTAAGATAAAATAATCAGAATATTAAGATGTAGAATTAAATCTCCATTTATCTTGTGAACAGAATTGACACCCATGATATCTCCTCCATTTACCTTGTGAACAGAATTGACACCCATGATTTCTCCTAATTGGTTAGTTATTACTGTTTGTGATAAATGTTGATGTTACTAAAATCTTGCCCCCACCAATCAAGTGCTGAAATTCAATACAAAATAACCTCACTATAAAATACTGGCGGCACCCTACCCTAAGACCGCGGTGTGTGGGGTGTAGGTTGGAGCGGCGGAATGCCAAAAACGCTGGCTAGACCACACCAGGCTAGCGTTGGCCATGGTGTTGCCCCGCTGGCATGGGGATTGAGCCTGTCGTGAGGCGGGAGGCAGTGTGAGTTGGCTGGTTTGATGTAGCTGTTGGGGCTAGCCGTTGCCAAACGGCTACTTTTTTTTAAAAAAAAAATTCGTTTTTACACATTATAAATACCCACCCATTTTTTACCGCTTCTCTACTTCTTCTATCATATCTCTATATTTTTTTATAAAATCAACCCACTCAATCCTCTACAATGCATCATTTTAACCGCGGATACGACCCAAACAACCCCTTTGGATACCAAGAAAACCCGAACCATAGCCCGCCACAAAACCGTCCACTACCAAACCCAACCCAAATACCCCTTACACGCGGCCATCCACAACAACCGCCACACGGTTTAGTATACTCACGGTGTCTCGATCTAGCCGGAATCGCATCGTATTTAGGAAACCGTGAATACACGAACTTTCTATACGACGGTTCATCTATTCCAGTTAACCTTTCCCAACCCCATTCCGTGCCCGAAACTCAACCGCAATAGCGGCCGCTCAACGTCATACTATAAAAAGGTATCTCTAAAAAAACGCGAAGATATGAAATTTCTCGCCATGCCCGTCGATCACCTTACCGGTCCCCACATTGGAAATGAAAGAAGAAATCATGAAAAAATATAACATGGGGAAATCATAAAGTTTTAATTTTTTTTTTATTTTATGTAGCTTTTTTTTTTAATTTTATTTGTAGTTTTTAAAAATATTACATGTAATCTTCTATTTTAATTAATGTGTTATTTTAATTAAATGAAATTTTAAATAGTTTAAGAAAATAAATAAAAAAATACACATGGCTGGCCATGCCAGCCGAAGCCACGCCACACCACACTTTGTGGATTCCACACCTGCCATTTGTCGAGCAATGACCCCAACCCAAACCCCCCACCCTACAGTCTAAGTACCCTTGAACTTTTTTATACTATAAATAAATTCAACAATTAAGTTTAATTAAAATTTAAACAAACTAATAAAATTATATAAAGAAAAAACATAGATAAAAAACGAAACTATTCCTCCTCTTCCTCCACGAGGTACGGTAGATCTTGAGCTACAAGATGGACCACATGATCATCTTTTTGTCGATAATGCGTATCTCGATCCATCAAGTCGCGAAGAGCATCATTGTCAAAAACGAGTTGGATGACAGGATCTCGGATGTGGACTGGTGAGAACGCTTTTCTGTCGTCCTTTAAAATCATATTGTGCAGTATGATGCATGTTTACGCCACGCTAATAATCTTTTCTAAAATCATAGTACGCATGGGTCTCCTAAGTATTCCCCATTTTCCTTTTAGCGCACCAAAAGCACGCTCCACATCTTTTCTTGCCCCTTATTTCAATTTCTTGAACTTCTTTCAATTAGGATCAACGAGATATGGAAACGTTTTCACAAACGTTGACCAAGTAGGGTAGATCCTGTTAGTTAGATAGCATCCACATTTGTATGTACATTCATTCACTTGAAATGAACACTTAGGTGTAGTTCCATTCCTTTCAGCGAGATATATTGGAGATTAATGGAGAACATTGATGTCGTTGAGTGATCAGGGCGGACCACAACATGCATGCCAAAACCATAAATCTTGTGATGCAACTGCTTCGACCATGATTGTCGGGTATTCATGATGATGTCTCATATATTATCTTCGTAACGTATTGGGATACATCCTCCAAACAAGATGCGTACAATCAATGCTACCTAACATCCCATGAATGTAGTGTTTTTCTTCGTGATTTTGGTACAAAATTGCTACGCCATTGCTTGTCGGCCTATGCAAGAAATCATCACCGAACAATTGATTCACGCTCTTACAAAAATATTGTAGCAAAATTCTGGTACATAGTTAACGTTTTCTAATGTCAGTGCTTCAGAAACAACGTCTCCAACTCCAACTATTTTCCCTCCCTTTTCATCTCTGGCGAAGGACACAAAGTCGCCATCGATAAATCGGAAGTTTTTCAGAAGTTCCTTTAAACCGGTCATATGCCTCGAGCATCCACTGTCCACATGCCAGATGTATTCCATGAGCATCCGAAGCCATTTCTGGAGTTTATTCTGCTATACAACAACAAGAAATATATACAAGTTAGTTAGATTTTGGAACCCAAACTTGTTTCATTTTTTATCTATCGTGGTTTTGAATCACGATATCTTCTTTTCGTTTCCAAAAACAAGTAGTAAAATTAACTAGGCTTTTGGCTGATTTCTTAAAATTATCAAACTGCTCTGTGAAATTTTTTTACGAAAGTATGTTCAGGTTTAGAAAATTTCTTGCTTTTACAATGTTTCGCCGTATGTCCTAAATGACCACAGTGAAAACATCGTTTGCATTTTGCTCTTTTCTTTTTGGAGGTTGAAGTGTTAGAAGATGATGTATGTGATGAGTGCTTGAGCTGTTTGAAGAGTCGTCTGATGCAGTGCAGCTTGAACTCTCAACTTTCTTCATTTTCTTGTCGATACGGCTTTCATCTTCTGAACAGTCTTCATCATCGTCGGTGTCTGATGAAACATCTGATTTCTGGTCTTCACTTGAATCATCCGAACCTTGATCCTCACTGGAGCTTGAATTTTCTTCACCGTTCTTTGAAGTTGCGGTGTTTGAGTCTTCGTGTCACACCCCGACCGCGTAAAACAACAAACCGCGGCGGAAACATCGGGGCGTGTCGTAACAGAATAAATTGTTTCATAACCATGGCATACAAAGTTGTATTTTATTTATCAAACAAGGGTGTTACATTGTCTTGAACAGTAAAACAAAGAGTTTATAACATAATTAAACATGGTCTAGCTTCATTTTAAGTCTCTAAGGCACAGGTCCGCCCTAGTGTCATGATCATCGTCCTACGGAAAAGCACCTGAAAACACATGTGAAAGTAGGTACGTCAGCATAAAAATGCCTGTGAGATACATAGTTTTGTGAAAATAGGATTCATGACTTGTATTTGAGAAAATGTTTAGTCATGAACCTTGTAACTTGCTTTGTCTTGTAAATCATTTGAAAAACGATAAGATCAGTTGATATGTATAAGTAAATGTAAGGTTAAATGAATAACCATGTAAAATGAGTTTGTATAAGATAAGTTGGTTGTAAAACAATGTCTTATGAAAAGTATGTTATTTGTATAAAATGTTATATGTATCAAACTGAAATGATTCAAATAACGTTACGCTATGTAATATTATACAAACACTTATATATAGGAAGTACCAGCGGCGTATCCACCATGTTTGTATCATATTACACACGTATCGTTACTTAATCACTTAATCAAACCAAACCATCAAGATGTAAAATGTTCATGTACAAACCAATTGTCAAGTGTTATTGTGTAAACTATATCAAAATGTCTATGTCCAATGTAAACCACCAAATGTGTATATCAATGTCAAAATGTTTATGTTCAATGTAGATCATGTAATGTGTAACCAAAATGTCATGTATGGTAAGTGAAATGTATCAACTAAACCATATGTAAAATGCACAACAACAAGGTATTGAAGTAAAACACAGTTTAAATCAAAGTCATGTTGTGTGTAACAAATGCATGCTATACTGATACAAACATTTATGCGGTATTGTTAAAATGCATACATCCAAGCCTTGAGACTGTGGTGATAAACCCTTAAACAAATTAAAGGTTCATCTGAATTATGTATATCGAATTCGGTCATTCCTTTCATCCCCTTTCCCTGGGATGTCCGGAACGGGAGTTGTCAATTCCTATGGTACCACTACCTACTAACGAACGGCGTAATTAATGTTAATGAATGTATTGTTCCATGTTAAACAAACCAAATGTCATAACAAAATGTAAGCATGTGAAAACGATGCACTAAGTATGTAATCAAATGAACATACATAGCGTGAAATGTCATGTAAAACGATGTACTAAGTAATGCACACAATGGGCACACCTAGCATGAAATGTAATGTAAAACAATGTACTAAGTAATGCACACGATGGGCACACCTAGCATAAAATGTAATGTAAAACAATGTACTAAGTAATGCACACAATGGGCACACCTAGCATGAAATGTAATGTAAAACAATGTACTAAGTAATGCACACGATGGGCACACCTAGCATAAAATGTAATGAAATCATGTACTATAATGTACTAACGAACATAGCATGTATATGATGTGAAAACAGGAAAGCATTAAAGTAACAAGTAGGCACATGTGTTCCACCCCAAAACAGTTTGGAAAACAGTAAAAGAGGGGTCTATGTACTCACTTGAGATTGCTCAGATGTCTAAAGATAACCACCAAGCAATGCTAGAGATCACGGAATCAAACGGCACCTAATATAGGTAACTATGTTAATAAACCGGACCTAAATCGGAAGATCGGGTAGCATGAGGGTTTGTAAACCAAACGAGTATTGAGACTCATGTAGTATGGTTCAACAAAGCCTACATACTAATTGAAACCTAACATAATTGTTTACGACCCATTACGACTCGTTTAGGTAGCTTATGCTACTTTAACGCGTCGTTCGCGTGAAACGCGTTCGGACCGCCTAACTAACCCTATGACAAGTGTTATATGCCTAAAACATGTTACATAATCAGTTATGTGACAAAGGTTTAGGTTACATATGCTTAATTACCAATTATACATGAAAAGGGTATCCTGGTAATTTACCTAAGGCATATAAACTACCTATCATACAACTACTTAAACGATGTGACCATAGGGTATAACCTCGGAAGGTTATTCCCTACCTACTATGGTCACCTAATGTGTTTGGTCGGATCCTAATGATCGACCAAACTGGGTCGGGTTCGAGGTATAAGCGATTTATTAGATCGCTTACCCTACGACCCTAGACAACGTGGTAATCAGTAGGCATAGTCCCAAGGGACTATGACCATCGTGATTACAATCACGTTGCGAAGTTCAAACGAACTTCGCATTGACCATTACTGGTCAACGCTGAAAGTCAAACAAAGTTTGACTTTCTGACTCGAAAAGCAGTAAAATAAGGAAAAGAACGAAAGAATACTTACGAAGGGTCCCCGAATGCTAAACTTGATTCAAAAATCTCAGGTATGAAACAAATGTTTCAACTTAGAGTTTCTCAAATCAAATTTCTTGTGATTTTAGCAATGGGGTGTTGGGGTATTTATAGTGTTTCCCGAACCGTTAGGATCGTTTCTTGGAAAACGCGATTCGATCTTGGCCATACACATCAAGATGGTGGTTTTTTGAAAACCATTGGAGCCCCTAGTATTACCCAATACCATGTGCATATGAGGAAAGGACTTGATTCAATGTTTCTGCCATTTTTCTGCTGTCTGAACTAGGCTAGCGCACCGTTACACTAAAAGTGTAGAGGTGCGCTACTTACAAGTTTGGCAGAATTTCACTTTTGGTCCCTGTCATGCATTCAGCCCATTTTCGACACGTTTAAGGCCCGTTAACCCCATTTCAAAGCTCTAAAATGAAGTTAAAGTATAGGGAACTTAAAATGTGCTAAAAAATATCTCGGATGTCGGTTCGTTTAGCCGTACGGTCGCGATGTTCGGTTAATTACGACGGAATACGCATAAGCGCGAAAAACGATCCAAATGACGCGACGAATGGATTTTTCTTATGGCGAACACTAAAATATAATATAGTCATGCTCACATAAATTTTTGGATGTCCGGATGTATTCAGAACGTAAGTTATGCGCGAAAATGCAAACTTGTGCACTTTTTGACACTTTTAGTCCCTGAATGACCCAAAAGTTTATTTTAGCATACCGAACCCCTCAAAGCCTATTTCTAAGCTATGTAAAGGATATTTAAGGTATGTTTAACTTATGGTCATGTTCCGGAATGTTCGTTACAGTTCAAATTGGCATACTTTCGCAGTTTGTCAAGTTTAGTCCCTGTAGTCGAATTAACTTGTTTTTGCCATACCAAAGCCTTCAAAACTTATTTCTAAGTTATGTAAAGGTTATTTAAGGTATGTTGAGTATATGTTGATGTTCCGGAGTATTTCTCGCATTAAACTGAGTACGTTTACGCACTAGTTTGCGTATAACTCTCCAGAAAGTGATGTAGAGTTTGGAATTGAACAAAAGTCAAAACATGAAAAATGTAAAACATAACAAAACAAACATTGGGATCAAATAACATTGTTTTATTGATAATAGAACTGTTCACAATGATTACAAGCACAGTTGTTACACTTCGCTGCTACTTTCTTCATTTAGCTCCTTTTCAGACTCCGATTTACCTATGCTAGATTGAACAAATTCTGAAATTTCCTCGGTGAGGAATTTCTCAAATCTATTTTGTTTCAGTTCTAGAACAAACACAGGCGGTTCACCCACAACCTTTTCATTACCAAATGCAGAATCTAAATCATGACAATCAACCACTACATTATCATGGCTACAAGTCTTAAATGTAGGCACATGGCCATTACAGTCATCCCGAATATCAAATTTTGGCACATGGCCATTACAGTCATCCGTCCCAGTTAAATTATTACATTCATCCCGAATATTGTTTTTCTTATTACAGTTCCAGACGAACCAGTTAACAGTAGAATAACTGTCGCCTGAATATCCTTGAGCCACCGCAGTCATCATCCTCATCGCACACGTCTTCTTTACACACAAACGCATATGCATTACTTTCAGAAATATTAGTGGCTGTTTCATTTTCAAAAGAAGATTTTGAGCAATAAGATCTTTTTCTTCAATCAAATCATTATCGGGATGAGGAGATGGCATAGGCACATAGTTTTTGCTATGTGGTGGAAAGAAGAGTTTTCTTTCATTTCCTAGCTTATCCTTATACCCGATCCCATCTTTCACATATGTCGGTCGTTGGCAATTTAATGTCAACCAAGGCCTTTTTGCTAACATTCCATTTATCGATTATAATTTGCAGTTTATTGTTTTTTCTAATCTTTCAGTTAAATCGTTAATGATAAAATCTTTTCTGAAAACAAATTCTTTTAGAGTCTGCATTTCAGCTAAAATTGAGTTCAACTTTCTCTGATATGCAGCTTCATTTTCTTTAAGTTCTTTGTTAAACTGCAAAACTCTTTCTTTGTCCCTAATTAGCTCAAGGTTGAGAAATTTGTAATGTGCCACGATGTTCACACATGATTGGGAGCATAGTTTAACTTTAAACTCGTACGGAACGCTATTTACCAAATCCTTATCTTCCTTCTCTTTGGCGTATTCGGTTTTCATGGCTACTGCTCGAGCTTTTGCCTTCTCCTTCTTGACACCACTTGCTTCTTCTTGGATTTGTTCCTTATGCTTAGGCTTCTCAGCTTCTTCTGTTTTCTTATCTTCCACGGGCTCAGTTGGAGTGAGAATACTCTTCAAACCCTTGTCAGTGGCTTCGTCTCCTTTGGGAATTCGAGCAGCTTGTTTCTCGACGAAGTTTGACGAAGATGAGGAAGATTCGCTAGAAATTTTAGCTATGAGTGCCTGTTAACTTGCTCCGTAGCTTCAGCAATCTCCTCCGCCCAATCGTAGTCTTCAACAACCAAGGCCTTTGGCGCGTTAGGAGCGGTATTGTTGTTGTTGTTTCCTTCAATAGCAACGGGTATTTCTGTAGGAGTAGTTTCAGCATTTTCATTTTTCAACAGAGGACAATCCCATTTGAAGTGGCCCAAGTTCTTGCAGTTATAGCACCTTAGCTTAGACCTGTCAAAACCAGCTTTCCCGAGTGCCAGATGCTTTCCAGTTTTGTCTTGAAACTTTTTCAGCCTGAGAGTTATCATTGCCATTTGCCACTTAAGATCCATTTCTTCCATGTCGTCGGGATCAACTCGATACATATCTTCTGCAGTGAAAATCTATTTCTTGAGTTCTCCCGACATAAGAGCTTCATAACTACTCAAAAACATGTTAAACAACGCCACGTTTTCAGTTGAGATCTTCAGGGCTTGAGTATCTCCGACCACAGTTGCCTTTTCATTTGACTGTGGAGCCTTTGTTGCGCTTGCGGAAGCGTTGAAGTATGACACATTCGAGGCTTGTTGACTTGGACCTTCAGAGGCAAGAAATGCCACATTCTTCAAACCAACAGTTGATTGAGTAGACTTTGCAGGATAACCAGCTGTGTTCATTTAACGCTTGTTCACATCCATTTCGAAAGATTTCAAGGTGTTGATCAAATCAGACAGAGTAACGGGATTTGTGCTGTTAAGAAAGTCTCGTTTGATCATCATGCACTAAAGGCTCCATTCTTTTGGAAGTGAGTCCAAAAGTTTCTTTATAGCAGCTCGATTTGTGATGGGATTGCCTGCCTTCTTCATTTTGGTCATCATATTCAGAAAACGACTGATGTGATCATAAAGACTTTCTCCTCGGATTCCACCAAACATGTCGTACTCTTTCTGCACCATATCTCTCTTGTTTTGAATCAGCTCTTCGTTTCCCTCGTAATAGTCGAACAATGCCAACCAGAGCTCGTTTACTGTCGTATACTCTTCAAACATGTTACAATCATTAGTCGAAAAGGCCATAGTCAAAGCTGCATGAGCACGGCGATCTCGTTGAATAAGGGCCTTGTCTTCATCAGTGTACATTGTGGGGTCGGTGTTCACAGTTCTCACATCACTTCGAATCACCATTGGTACATGGGGTCCAACAATGACCGATATCCATTAATTGTAGTCCGTGTATTCAAAGAAGGACTTGATAAGGTTTTTCCAAGTTCCAAAATCGACCGAACCCTTCAATTTTGCTGGTCTTGTTGAAGTTTCGGTTTCTAGTTCAGCTTGTACGATTGGATTGAGTTGATTTAGTGACATTTTGGTTTGTTTTAAAGTTCAAATTGCTGATCAGAGGTTAAATACGTTGGGTCTTAGGTTCTGGGTACAATTACGCCGATACACATATCAACTACGCCGAGAACAATCAAGTACGCCGAGTACAGTGATGATCTGGGAGCAACTAAGCTGGGTCAACAACTTCACTAATGAGACTTGAGATCCTGCACCGGCGAAATTAGCTAAATCCGCTGAGACAAACAACACATACGTTAGTTTGGCTAAGTACGCCGATCACCGTGATAAAAACATTGCGGTTCTTTATCACTAACTTCGAAGTCGCCTTCGATTAATTACGCTAACACTGTTTTTGATACTGTGTCGCCGGCTATCAACAGTTACGCTCGTAAGTTACTGGCGTAATTAGAGCTTTCACCAAAGAAACTAGCCAAAACCTTGGGCTAGGGTTTCATATAACACATATATATAGGACTGACCACCTGGCGTATTTGATAAATACGCCAGGGTTATAAATACGCCAACACAGGCTAACAAAGTATCTAAACATTACATTTTCACCCCCCTGCATTATCTAAAAGCTGATAAACATAACCAAAACTATCCATAACTATCTAAAACAAGTATCAACGATCTCAAAAACTATATCAGGAAGGAGGCACCTAAAGTTTCGTTCGAATATTATACAACATTGCTCAACATAAAGGATTGCACATTAAAGGATAAAGCAACAAATCATTGACTACAAAAGTTTTGTTCGACTTTCAAGGAAGATGGACACACGTCACTTAAAGGATACATGTTAAAAATGAGGGGGAGACTTACTCAAGTTGCACTCTTTTTCCTTTGACTATGTTTTGTCCCATTGAGTTTTCTTAATAAGGTTTTTAATGAGGCAATATATCTGATCCAAAAGTATTAGGGGGAGACAATACGGGTTGCACTCTTTTTCCCTTAGCAGAGGTTTTGTCCCACTGGGTTTTCCTGACAAGGTTTTTAACAAGACAATATCTCCAAGCGTATAAAGTTGATAACCAATGGGAAGTGTTATAAACATATATTATTATTATGGTTATCAACATCAAAATAGATTAGCTTCCTCTCCAAGTTTTGTACTCCTGTATATATCCTTATTGTATCTTATTGTAAACATATCTCAATCAATGAAATATCAAATCCTTTTCTCACTATGTTATTCTTTTCTTTCTCTTCTATTGGTTGCTATTAGGCTAGTTTCACAACAATGCTAACATTAGACTGAGACTGGGTTTTTACGAGTGAAAAATCGGATAAAGATGATATCTTTAGAGTAGGATCAATGGTGTTTTTCAACTTTTGTATTTGAGGGTATGTTTGGCATAGAGCTTTTAGAAGCTTTTAGAAGCTTTTAGCTTTAAGTTTTTAAGAAAAAGCTCATACTCAATAAAAAGTCTTGTTTGGTTGAAGGAGCTTGGAACTTTTAGGTTAGAAGCTTGAAGCTTTTGGTTGAACGCTCCTACTAGTAGCGTTTAGAAGGATCTACAAGTTTTTAGGTAAAAAATGACTATTTTAACCTCCAAAGATAATGAGTTTTTTAGTTATGTCCATTTTGGTCATTCTAAAATTTTATTAAAAGCTTCAGCTATTTTGCTAAATACCTAAATATATCTAAAAAGCTACAGTCACCAGTTAACAGCTACCAGCCACCAGCTTTCAGCCACCAGCTACTTTTCTTGAAAATACCCTAAATGTAAGTAGTTGTTGGCTTGTTGCGGTTGTTAATAATAAAAGTTGCCTTTAACAAAAAAAAAATAAGAAAACAGAAATAATAAAATAGTCGTCTTGTCATGTTTGATATTTACACCGACTATATAGTTGTCAATCTACCGTTCTCATTGGCTGCTGGAAACAACGATGGGGTTGTTGAGCTGCACCTTATTATTCAATTATTTATTGTCATAAAATTAAATATCTTTGCTAGAAAAAATCTTCAGCTAAGTTATTTAAAATGTATTTTCAGGCGAAGAATCAAAAGCTACTAATCAAACGTGGCAATTTTTCAATGATTTTTCATATGCTTATTTAATTAAAGGTTTTCACTTTTCATATAAAAGAATGGTATATCATGTATCACTTCTTAATTTGAGTAATTAACTACAAATACTTTTGACCATAATGTTTTTTTGTCAATAATTTATTATTATTAGTTTTTTTTTTTTTTTTTTTTTTTTTGGACGGCGACTTTCACAACAAACGGCGAGGCCGCTACTACCGATAAATCGGTAGCAGACCACCACCCCACTCAGCCAAGACTATGTTGTCTTAACCGGGCCCACGCTTGGCGAGTGTGGCTTTTTAAATAGGTATTTTTGTTATCATAAGCTTTATTTATTTAATTAACTTGTCCACCACTAGTATAAGTGGCGGATATAGAAGAAAAGTTAAGGGCTAACACGGGTTTAAAACGAAGAAGAAAAAAAAATTACATTAAAAGTGTAATTTGCAAAGAAAGTTGAGAGATTGCGTGGGTTATTCCTCATGGTATGCTAGATCCCTCCGTGAGTGTAACCACCGACACCGCCTATAGTGTAAAAAAGGATTTTAGCATAGCATGTGCCATTATTCGGACGTTTGGGATCATATGTAGATATAAGATATTATGCGCACGAAAACACCACCCATAAATTTTCAAGGTTACATGCATGAAATCAATATGATAGAAATGTTTCGTATTCAAATTCTATGAATTACCAACATGGTTGGATTTTTTTTTAACAACAATTCATAGTTTTTTTAGGATAAATACACAAATGCTTACACCTTATAAGATTCAAACTTCAAACATTTTGGTGAGCACACTGCTTAACCCCTTGGGGACACCTACATGATTAGATACTCTTCTTGTATCAAGTGTAAAAGATTCATATCTATCGAAGTAGACTCCCGAAACAAATGATGACCTTAGCGTTAGGCATACAAGTTTTAACCCTTTAAACCCGAAACAAATGATGACCTTAGAGTTAGACATACAAGTTTTAACCCTTTAAATTTTCTTAAACAAGGTATACAAGCAATTATTTTGATAAATCTAATACACTTACCCAAGTCTAGCATTATGGTTTAGATTATCAAATATGGAGTACATAAAGCCTCTCTAATATATACACAAACTAATTTTTATGCTATTTAAAATATTGCACCACTAATTCTTTTTTAAATAGGAAAATTGGTTTTTAATAAACCAACATTTGCCCCATTGGTAATTAATAATCCTACCTACAGAATTGGTAATTAATAATCCTACGTTTCAATATGTTGGTACTCAATAGACCTCCGTTAGTTTTTTTTAACTAAAGTTAGTTTTTAAGTTTTATTTGTTACACAAACAGTCCCTGTAGTTATAATTTACTAGTTTTAAGTTTTATTTATTACACAAACAGTCCCTGTAGTTATAAAAAAAATCATAAAAATAAAAAAAAAATCTAAAAAATCAAAAAAATTCAAAAAAATCATAAAAATTCTAAAAAAATCAAAAAAAATCTAAAAAAATCAAAAAAATTCAAAAAAATCATAAAAATTCAAAAAAAATCAAAAAAATCATAAAAAATCATAAAAAGTCATAAAAATTCAAAAAAAGCAAACGTTTCGACCCGGACCGTTTCGACCCGTACCGTTTCGACCCGTACCGTTTCGACGCGTACCGTTTCGACCCGAACCGTTTTCGACCCGGACCGTTTCGACCCGGACCGTTTCGACGCGTACCGTTTCGACGCGTACCGTTTCGACGCGTACCGTTTCGACCCATACCGTTTCAACCCGTACCGTTTCGACCCGTACCGTTTCGACGCGTACCGTTTCGACCCAGACCGTTTTCGACCCGGACCGTTTCAAAAACGGTGGTGGTGGTGGTGGTGGCGGTGCTATGGTGGTGGCGGTGGTGGTGGTGGTGGCGGCGGTGCGGTGGTGGTGGCGGTGGCGGTGGTGGCGGCGGCGGCGGCGGCGGTGGTGGTGGTGGCGGCGGTGCGGTGGTGGTGGTGGTGGCGGTGGCGGCGGTGCGGTGGTGGTGGCGGCGGTGCGGTGGTGGTGGTGGCGGTGGCGGTGGTGGTGGCGGTGGTGGCGGCGGTGCGGTGGTGGTGGTGGCGGCGGTGGCGGTGGTGGCGGTGGTGGTGGTGGTGGTACGGTTCGAAACGGTTCGCGTCGAAACGTTTGCTTTTTTTGAATTTTTTGAATTTTTATGATTTTTTATGATTTTTTTGATTTTTTTTGAATTTTTATGATTTTTTTGAATTTTTTTGATTTTTTTAGAATTTTTTTGATTTTTTTAGAATTTTTATGATTTTTTTCAATTTTTATGATTTTTTTGAATTTTTTTGATTTTTTAATTTTTTTTTTTTTTTATGATTTTTTTTATAACTACAGGGACTGTTTGTGTAATAAATAAAACTTAAAACTAGTAAATTATAACTACAGGGACTGTTTGTGTAACAAATAAAACTTAAAAACTAACTTCAGTTAAAAAAAACTAACGGAGGTCTATTGAGTACCAACATATTGAAACGTAGGATTATTAATTACCAATTCTGTAGGTAGGATTATTAATTACCAATGGGGCAAATGTTGGTTTATTAAAAACCAATTTTCCTTTTAAATATTGTATCTTTTGCATGTATACAAAAATAGTAATAAAACTTATTCAAAAGATTTTACTTCAATAATTTAAGAATGCCCAAGTGAATCGGAAGCACAAAAGATGATGTGACATTGCAAAAATAACAATGGAGGAATAAGTGAATCGAAAGCACATCTTGAATAAGATCAATGTAGTAAGTGAATCGAAAGTACAAAATACAAAATGATAATTACTAACAGAGGATAAAACAAAAAGGAAACAATTCAATTATTTAATTTTATGATTTAGTCAATATTGTATTTTTAGCTAGTGTATATCTCTCCTAGAATAGTGGAGTCTATACGTGTATATATTGTTGTGATTGTAATCAATTTAAGCAAGGCAAATCATTCTCACATGGTATCAGCCTAACTACGATCCCCTTTTTCCTCTTCAATATCCTCCTTCCTTCTCCCTCCCATGGCTGCCGAATCCAACCCCCTTCCCATTCATTCCTTCTGTCAACTAATTAACATCAAACTCTCCTCCTCAAATTATCTCTCATGGAGGAATCAAGCTTACCCTGTTTTCTCCTACCTCAATCTTCTTGACCATATCGACGGAACCTCTAACCCTCCATCCGAAACTACTAAAGAAGGTGATAAAACCTCACCTAATCCCAAATGCCTTGAATGGAAACATGCCGATCAACGTGTCGTTCTCCTCATTCATTCGTCTCTCACTGAAGAGGCCATGGCTGAAACCATTGGCCATTCCACCGCTCATCACAACTGGAAGGCTCTCGAAAATGCATAGAGTCATCAATCTCTTGAACGTATGCACACACTTCGGGACACTCTCAGCCAACTCAAGAAAAACACTTCCACCGTGTCGGAGTTTGGTCGCAAATTCAAGTCCATGTGTGACCAGTTGGCCGCTATCAGTCATCCCGTCACCGAGGAAGACAAACGGCACTGGTTCCTTCGTGGTCTTGGCACCACATATGAAACCTTTTCCATTGCGCAACGTACCGTTCAACCGGCTCCTGCCTTTCGTGATTTATTAGCCTATGCCGAAAATCACGAAATCTTTCTTCAAAATCTTCATGGCGACCAAACTCCACAGACTGCTTTCTTGGCCCAGACATCTCGTGCTTCCTCAACCTCTAGACCATCTCGTGGCAGATCTAGAGGCTCCTACTCAAACCGAGGCCGTTCCACACATAACCGACGCCCTCCTCATTGTCAGCTCTGCCGAAAAGAGGGCCATTATGCCTCCGCTTGTCCGGATCTGGCCGGCTATGCTCAACGAGTGTCCTCTGCACCGCTTGACGCCCATCTCGCACAAGCTTTCCAAGCCCAATGCGACATCAGTCCAACTGACCCGGATTGGACCGCTGACTCTGGTGCCACCACTCACATGCAATCTACCGAACACGGCTTAGATGGCTCTCATGCGGACTCTGGTAGAACTTTTGTGACCTTTGGTAATGGTTAATCTCTCCCTGTGTCTCGAGTTGGAAACACCACTCTTTTAAATTCCATTCCCTTAAAAAATGTCTTGGTGGTTCCAAATCTTACACGCAATTTATTGTCTATTAGCAAACTTACCAATGATTCTCCGGTTGATGTTCTTTTCTCTAATGATTCTTTTCGTATTCAGGACCGCAAAACAGCAAGGGTCATCGCTAAAGGAACCCGCGAAAACGGTTTCAAAGTCCTCTCGCATGGTCACCAGTCTCTTGTTGCAGCTTTGTCCGCTTCTCATTTACGTGCTTCGGTTAATAAATGGCATAGTCGATTAGGACATGCCTCGTTTGATGTCATTTCTTTATTGAATAAACATAGACATGTTTTGCTTACTTCTATTTTACCCAAACCGGGTTTATGTTCATCTTGTCAGTTATCCAAATCGCATCGTTTACCATTTAATGAAAACCCCAAACGAGCATCCCATCCGCTTGATCTCATTCATTGCGATCTTTGGGGTCCCGCACCAATTATATCCACCGATGGTTATAGATATTATGTCATTTTTGTGGATGATTATTCCAGGTTCACTTGGTTTTATCCGTTAAAAGTTAAATCCGATTTTTTCCAAACACTTGTGACATTTTCAAACTTCATTCAAAATCAATTCTCCACCACCATTAAAGTATTCCAAAGTGATGGAGGAACGGAATTCACTAATAACCAAGTGCAATAATTTTTCCAACAAAACGGAAATCTTCATCTGCTATCTTGTCCCCATACGCCACAACAAAACGGTAGAGCCAAAAGAAAACACCGTCACATCACCGAAACGGGACTAGCCATGATGTTTAATGCTCACGCTCCATCAAGCCTATGGCTTGATGCGTTCACCTCGGCAACCTACATATAAACCGACTACCCACCCCTCTTCTCGAAAACAAGTCTCCTTTTGAACTTATTTTCGACCACCCACCATCCTATGCAAATTTTCGTATTTTTAGGTGCCGTGTATTTCCATATCTTAGGGATTATGACAAAAATAAACTTATGCCTCGAAGTATTGAATGCATTTTTATTGGTTATAGTCCTCGATATAAAGGTTATCGGTGCCTTGACCCTACTACATCTCGCATCTACACCACTCGTCATGCGAAATTTGATGAAGAATCATTCCTGTTCTCTGGCAATACTTCTCCAATAAATGATGCCACACTCATTCTCTCAAATTTTGATGACACATTACCCTTACCCACTCCATCAACAAACATACCCATCCCTATACCTCAGACAAAAACTGACATACCCATCTCTACCCACTGCCCAACTTGTCCTACCCCTTCCCTTCCTCAATCGGCCCAGCAAAAACAGGCCCATATCACTCCTTTAAACTCCACAGCCCGTACCATCCCATTAACCCCTCCCTCCTCACCCACTCCCACGGCCCACACTCTCGTTCACAATCCTGTCCAGCCCGAACCCACAAATATGGATTAGCCCATCCACATTCAACCACCGTCACCTCAGCCAGATACTACTCAACCGATTCCTACTCCACCCGTCACCTCTTCTCACTCGATAACCACAAGGTCTAAATCGGGAATTTTTAAACCTAAACATTTTGTCACCTTAGCCGATTTTTTCCCTCACACTCTTCATCACTCTCTTCTTGCAACCACCATTCCTAAAACCTACAAAACTGCATCCAAGAACAAACTATGGCTAGAGGCCATGCATCATGAGCTTCATGCCCTCCATCGCAATCACACGTGGGAACTCGTCCCACGACCCCAACATTCCAACGTTGTTGGTTCCAAGTGGATATACCGTATCAAATACAAGGCCGATGGTTCTCTTGATCGATACAAGGCCCGCCTTGTTTCGCAAGGATTCACGCAAATTCCCGGCTTAGACTTTTCTCACACCTTCAGCCCCATTGTCAAATCCTCAACCGTTCGTGTTGTTTTAAGTCTTGCCACCATTTTTAAATGGAATCTTCGTCAACTTGACGTTAACAATGCCTTCCTTAACGGAAACTTAACCGAAACTGTTTACATGGAACAACCGCCGGGCTTTATCAACTCAAACTTCCCACACCATGTATGTCGACTCAAACGTGCCTTGTATGGTCTAAAACAAGCACCACGTGCTTGGTTTCAACGATTGAGTACCTTTCTTATTTCTCTCGACTTCGTTTGCAGTAAATCCGATCCATCTTTGTTTGTCTACAACAAGAATAACAATCTCATTTATCTTCTTGTCTATGTAGACGATGTTATCGTCACTGGCAACAATGAAACTCTCATCAACACATTCACATCTCGCTTAAACACCGAGTTCAAGCTCAAAGACCTTGGTCCTTTAAGCTACTTTCTTGGTATCGAGGTCCTTCATTCATCTGCTGGTCTCTTTCTCAGCCAAACCAAGTATGCATATGATGTCCTTGCCAGAGCCGACTTTCTTGACTCAAAACCCGTTGCCACACCTCTATCTTCCACCGATTATTTCTCCACTCCCGGCACTCCGTTTCATGATCCCACCTTGTATCGATCTCTCGTGGGAGCCCTTCAATATCTTACTATCACTCGACCGGACCTATCATATGCCGTCAATCAAGCTAGCAACTTCCTTCATAATCCCACCATCTCTCATTTTCAACTTGTCAAACGATTTCTCCGTTATGTTAAGGGAACTCTATCTTATGGTCTCACGTTTTCTAGTCCTACTAACACTACTCTTGTAGGTTATTCAGATGCTGACTGGGCTCGCTGCATAGAAACACGGCGTTCCACCTATGGCTACTCAGTTTATCTTGGCGGAAATTTGGTCTCATGGAGTGCAAAGAAACAACCCACTGTGTCTCGCTCAACTTGTGAATCCGAATATCAAGCTATGGCTAACACCGCTGCAGAAATTGTTTGGTTGTCAAATCTTCTCAAAGAACTTCATGCTTTACCAGCTACAAAACCCACCTTGTTATGTGACAATAAAAGTGCAATTTTCCTACGTCAAAATCCGGTGGCACACAAGAGAGCTAAACACATCGATATCGACTGTCACTTCATTTGTGAGTTAGTCTCTGACGGTCGCCTACAAACAAAATACATACCAACCAAGCTCCAAGTGGCCGACATCTTCACCAAGAGTCTTCTAAGACCCCTGTTTGAACGCTTCAGAAATCTACTTCGTGTCGGACCACCACCGATTCGCTTGAAGGGGGGTAACAGAGGATAAAACAAAAAGGAAAGAATTTAATTATTTAATTTTCTGATTAGTCAATATTGTATTTTTAGCTAGTGTATATCTCTCCTAGAATAGTGGAGTCTATACGTGTATATATTGTTGTGATTGTAATCAATTTAAGCAAGGCAAATCATTCTCACAATTACTTATCATATTGTTGATTTGTTGTGTAGGCATAGCTCCATTGTTCCTCCGTTGCGCGTGACTATAAAAGTCAAGAATTCAAAAACTAAAAAACCCATAAAACCCTTTCATTTTATGAGGCCCTAAAATAACTAGGGTCTAAGCAAGGGTTTTTTTTTGTCAATGACTTTTAGAGCTAATCTTGCCACCACCACAACCGGCATTACGTCTCCTCCCACTACGCGTTACATGCTTGTCTGATCCTGATCTCTGACTGTCATTAATTAGCGTCTGATCATCATCTCCTCCCATCCTGTACCTCCATCACTGAACCTATGTTATACCCATGCATCGTTCCTCACCCTTTTTTCTATATAATCTTTTAAAATAGAAAGAGCGTCAGATCATCATCTCCTCCCGTCCTGTACCTCCATCATTGAACCTATGTTATACCTATGCATCGTTCCTCGCCCTTTTCTATATAATCTTTTAAAATAGAAAGAGGAAGAAATTTGGGGAGCCTGAGAGGGTGGCCAAACTCACCCTGGAAAGTAGTGGGATAAAGGGAGGCGGCGTGGTGTTTCCCGCTCCTCCATCTTAAAACTCAACTCAAATTAAATTATTTTTGTCGTCTGATACGTGCAAATATGAGAGATAGAATTAAGAGAAAGAAACTAAAAAAGAAAGTTCATTCAACTCATCGATACCCACTCTCATTCCGATCATCCTTTTTGTACAACTAAACTATTACAAAAGACCCCTCATACTATTCAAGACTTACATTATAGTCCCTATACTGTTTTAAAGTTCTTGACCTCAAGAACTACAAAGGAAATCGACTAAACTAGTGTGATACCCCGAACCTTAATGTACTGGTTATAAACATGTGAAATATGTAATTTATATTTCATATATTGTTAAACGAGTAAGTAACAAGTAGAATGGTTGTTTGAAATATGAATTATCTTGACGAGCCTTGGTTATTATAGGAGACCGTTTAATATTAATAATCAAATTATATTATTTATGACCTTACTACGTTTTTAATTAAACTTAGGTTAAAATGTAGGTAAAAATGAGCTCGTCTCAACGACATATTCTTCGTTTTATAAAACGTTATATTTTAAAAGTTATACGAGAAAAATGAGTGAATAAGCTGAATTAATATAACTAAGCTAGCTAGCACGTCAATCTATCCCACATCGAACCTTTGTGCTTGCCTTTCTGTATATATCTGACTTAATAGTTTCACTTTTTAGTATCAGTATCTTTTTGGAAACGCTCTAGCATAGAGAATCCCGAGTATACAACACCCCATTGGGTGTTGTTAGTAGTCGTTTTTCTTGAGCACGAGTAGGAGCAGAACTAGGAGTAGGGAAACTTTACATCAACATGCCATAGATGGTTTTAAGGTATGCTCTCATATAGGTTTATGTCTGGTAATTTATTTTTAGTAGTTAATACTAGTATTATTATTAGTAGTAGTAACATATTATTATTAGTAGTATTACTTTTAGGTACTAGGGTTATTGTCAGAGGCGGATATTGGGTAACCTAGCCTTAGTTAGGCATGGACTGATCAACCATGCTTAAACAAGGCAATGCTAACCAATATCCAACCATGATAATGACTACTAAGGTGTGCCATTGCCTAACCTATGATTATGTAATTGTGTCAGGACTCTGAGATAGTATCTGATCGTACTAGCAGCTGTTTAACAACTGTTAAATAGGTGAGTATCATGTTTGCTTTCCCAAAAATTGTGATATATGTTTGTGTAATAAATATATGTGTTGTGAAGGGGGTGTCCAGACCATGTAAGCCCTGCAACACATCCAAACCTAATAAATAAATGAATGTGATGTATCATACATGCATGGGCATTGGGGTATTTCGGATCCATGGATATATAATGAGGTATTGAGGCTGGGGAAACCGCAATGAGCCCTCTCAGTATGTGTTGCCCAATAGTAAAATACGCTCATAATAGGCAGTATGACATCGTCTTATATAATGGCAGTACATCAGCCCAATATGGGTATTTGTTTAATATGTAAGGTGGAGGGGATGTATACCCACACATGTAAAAGTAAATGTGGACATGCTAAGGTAACCAAGACATGTGCCAACCTATATGTATCATGTAATTAGAACTGGTATTGTTAATTGTTCATAAAAGAAATGATTGTTTTTATATAACTATGCATGTGCTCACCAGCATAAACTAACATAAAATCGTCTTTTAAATAAACCGATATATATTGTAATATTGTAAATAATAATCGATATATATTGTCATAGGATTAGCAAGTTCATAAGGAAAGTTACAATTTCGCTGCTAAGTTAGGGATCAACTGTGCATGATCACCTGGGTTTCGAGTGGGGTGTTACAACTAAACACTAAAATGAACACTTTTTAAATAAACCGATATATATTGTAATATTGTAAATAATAATATCATTCATACACAGGGGCTGAACTATAGGGTTAGGAGCCGTAGCACGGGCTACAACTTAACCCCATATTCGTAGTGTTTTTTTTTCAATTTTTTACAAAAGATACCCATAAAAAAATACGAGGATACCCTTAACCAAAAACATGATACATGATATTACTAAAATCCTATTTTTTATAAGCCCAAACATTTTACAACCCGGAAACTTGTAGAATAATTAAGTCTAAATGATAAAATAAGCCCAAATTAACAATAATAGAATTGGGAGACCCTAAATATAATTGATAAAGTTAGACAAAATACCCAAAACAATATTGTAATCGAAAGAGACCCATTTTGATTTATTATCATTTTTCATTATAGTATAATTACATGATAAAAAAATTTCAGAATACCCCTAAATTAATGTGTTAGCTTCTTCTCCACTATTATACATACATATATACAGGGTTGAGATCCTGTACAAACAGTGCTAATTATAAGAACTGTAAGAACAGATCTGACCCATTGATAATTTAAATCAAGGGTTGATATTGATTATAAATAAAACTCTTATAATTAAAAATTACTACTAACAAATTAGGGGTAATTTTGTAAAATTGCTAGTCATTTGACCATTTTCCATTAAATACAAATTTCACCAAGGTTTTTTAAACTAAAATAACTTTTATATACTTCATTATTTAAAAAAAATATATATATCATAAAATCAAGTATTTTTTTATCTTTAATATGAGTACCATATTGCTATACCTTTTTTTTGTATTTATAAAAGTGATTTTTAAAAAAGTTAACAAAAGGTGTTCTATAATTGTGCTGATAACGTGCTGATTATGTGTTAATTACAAAATAATACAAACAAACACCAAAAGTAGATATAATCAGCACATCTGGTGTGCTGATAATGGAGAACGATTGAGGATGTTGTGCTAATGTCGTTTATGTTGATAATGGAGAACGGTTGAGGACGATGTGCTGATGATGAAGAACGATTAAGGATGTTATGCTAATTATATAGTGTTGTGCTGATTATATTTTTTGTAATTATTTTTAATTAGTTATAAATAAATATGGTCAAAATGTCTAAATTACCCCTAAACTAATTTTTTATTGATGGACACTTGTCAATTATGTGTTGGTTCTTACGGTTCTTACAAACTTAAGTGTTTGTATTTGATCCCATTCCCATATATACATATGTTGGGAAAACAACATGAGCGTATTAGTCGGAAATCTAACATTTTTCCGGCACGTAGGACCCTCCTTAATATTCTAGAAATATGTTGACAAATGGCAATGGACTTTGTCACAATTCACAAACAGTTGGGTCTTCTAGAATCAACCAAATTAAATATCTTTGCAGTCACTCTCTTAATATTTATTTATTTTAATTCTCAAAGACATAGCATCGAAATTACATGACGTATAAACAATTGTCATACACATGTTTGTGGAGTTAAGATATGAAGCTTTAGTTCATCTTGTTAAGGAGGATGCGGTGCTTAGAGCTTTCAAATATCTTCCTTTTAATAATATTCTTATAACTATATTTAAAAAAGAGTAAACTACCATTTTGGTCCCTGTGGTTTGGGCAGTTTTGCCATTTTAGTCCAAATCTCAAACTTTTTAAATCTGGGCCCCTATGGTTTCACTTTTATTGTCATTTTAGTCCAAATTTCAAAAACCCTCATTTTTTACTGTTCCAACATGCCTATTTTGTCTTTTTGTGCTGGGGCATTTTGGTCATTCTGATTTTAATATAACATATTAATAATTAATAAACTAAATTAATATTAAGTTTATGTAATCCATTTTTGTTTAGATCATCATCTTGCTAAAACCAGAGATTTCTCCGATGGAACACTACCTGCCACGCCCCTCTCGCACCACCACCCCCACCACCACCTGCGCCAAAACCAGAGATTTCTCCGGCTCCATTTCGCCCAACCGATTCAGATCCGAATCACACCAATTCAATCAAACCTGATTCAATCAACAATGAGGTAACTTATGACACAAACCTGATTCAATCAACAATGAGGATTCACACGAATTCAATCAAACTGGCGTCATCATCTTCATCATCGGCATCATCCTCATCATCGGCATCATCCTCATCACCGGCGTCGAAACCCTAACCCTAACCCTCAACTTCCCCGGTGACGGCGACGGAGGTGTTGGTGTCAAATCTGAGTTATATGTTCTTGTCAAGTGTTGAAAGTTGAAACGAATGGCGGATTTGACAGTTTTTGTATCGGATGTGGTTGTTTTGATGCAAAATCATATGTTTCCGATGTGTTTTCAAGTTTGTTGTGGTAGTTTTCTGTTAGTACAAATGTCTGTAGCTTCCGTCTGCATTGAGTCTTATGTATTTTGTGTTGTGTATGTACTTTTGTATATGTATGTTTGTGTCTAGACAATTCAGGGAACGACGCGAAACTGTTAAAGTGAATTCCGTCGGGTGACTTGTGTCAACCGAACGGATGGCCATCCGACCGGATGAACAACCGACTGGGTGACACCATAACCTTCCCTGATTGCCTATAAATAGAAGGTTAGTGCATTGTGTCTAGAACTTTTGGCTGATCATTGTAGCGAAGCTTGTTTGTCTGACTTTCAACTGGTTCTTCTGTATTTTCACAATCATTCAATGAAATCAGACGCATTAATCGTTGAAACTGTTGCTAGTGATTCTCTGACAGTATCGAGGGATTCCTCACCTCGATACTAATCGATTCGTCTACGTTCTACGTCAAGAACATATCCGTTCGAGTGGCCTAACATTTTCACTCTGTGAGGACTCAAGAAATCACAAAGCATCTCCGATTGTAGCCCACACTGTAGATCTGAAAGGTGCCGCTGGGTGTGACGGGTCATTGCAGGTGGTTAGGTTGTGTCAGGTGGTTGCAAGTGCCGCCGCTGTTCCTTGGGCGTCCTCGGAGTTTTGGTGTAGTGGTGGTGCGGCGGGGATGGTGTTGGTGTGGTGGGGATGGTGGTGGTGCAGTGGGGGTGCGGTGGGGATGGTGGTGGTGCAGTGGGGGTGCGGTGGGGATGGTGGTGGTGCAGTGGGGGTGGAGAAGATGATGGTCTGCGGTGAACTCTATGTGAAGAAGAAGTTGGTCTGAAGAAGATGATGATGGTATTTAATGTATTATAATAATTGTATAATAATATTCCAAATGACCAAAATGCCCCTACACAAAAAGACAAAATAGGCATGTTGGAACAGTAAAAAATGAGGGTTTTTGAATTTTGGACTAAAATGGCAATAAAAGTGAAACCACAGGGACCCAGATCTAAAAAGTTTGAGATTTGGACTAAAATGGCAAAACTGCCCAAACCATAGGGACCAAAATGGCAGTTTACTTTTTAAAAAAATATAAACATATTTCTTCTTTGAGTAAATTTCTGTTTTCGTTCATGAAGTTTGTCCATTTTAACTAATTTAGTCCAAAAAACCTAAATTATAACAAATTCAGCCTTAAAATTTGCATTTCTTAACGTTTTTCGTCCAAATGACCAACTTTGTGTACCTCCTCCTTAACCTTTGCATCTTCGACGGTTGTGGCCTTTATTCCCACATTTGGTATATTTTGTGGTTTGCCCTTGTTGATCCCAGATAACAATGCTCTTTAACAAAATTTGGCAAGTGATTTCAACAAGTATGAAAATAATGTGCGGACATATAAATCAAACTTTCCAGAAACACAACTACAGAATTTTGAAGTTTGTATCACTTTGAAACAAGGTTTACAAGGTGATTGTGAGGTTATTGGCTAATACAAACAAATACTTTAAGAATTCAGCAATGAAGGGCAATGGAGTTTTCGTTGTATGTAATGAATGCTTGGCTTAACTCAATCTCTCTTCAGTGTTGGGTTCTCTATTTATAGAGAAGGTTTGACATGAATAAACATTTGTTACATTTGTTTATTCATGCATTTGTCTGCATAAAGTAGTTTTTTGGCATATTCATTGAATCCATCCAAGGTCAGCTTGTTACTTTACTATGGTGGCGGAGCCTTATCTTTTAGACAAGTTGGTTCATCAAATTTTCTGGTGCATAACTTACCAGAAATCTGTTGAATTGGTCACCAGATTTCTGATGAACAGAATTCACCAGATTCTGATAATAAATACATGATTTATCATCAGACTTATCAGATTGATCCTTTCTGATCGTCATTCTTTGCTTGTGACCAATTTCAGATACATGCTGAAGATGATGTTTGGCTTTCTGCTTTGTATTGTTATCTTGTATCTTATTCTTGCGTGATCTTTTGACTTTATCATCTTCAGGACATGATCAAATTAATCATATTTTCTTCAATACTTACAAAAAGTTTCATAACAGCCCTTTACTAGTCATTTTACCTCCTTTGTCAAATGTCTTTTTTTTTGAACCTCCTCAACATTCGTCTCCTCTTTTTCTTTTGTCTTCCCACCTAGAATCATATACATACACATTTCAATTCATACAGTTTCAATTCAGATATTAGGCATTCTAAACAGTGTCATGTATCCATACCCGCTTATGATGTTTTAGAGGAATAAGTGTGTTGTGGGGCATTGTCATGGAGTCCACATTTCAGGACCATCGATTGGCTCAATGATGTGGTCGTATGCTTTATTTTTCATGTATCTAACCAGTAAACTTTTGACACCTAATTTGCTGGTATTCCAGCCCTAATACCATTTTTAGACATGTCTCAAATCCCACTTTCTCCATGAGCATGTTTTCAAATCCACATTCACCACACACTAAGACCTAGAACCTGTAACATGGTATTTTTGAAGCATTCACTATGAGAACAAACATCTGTGTAAATTGTTCTTTAATTTGTTTGAAGACCCCTTCAACATATGGTGTTTATGGTCTAGTTGATTTTGTTTGAATATTTTTGACATTAACAATCCTTGTTGTCATATATTCCCTGATGTACTCCAGATATGTGATTACAGGCTTGTCTTTAGCTCCAATTAGTTGCCAGTTAAGCACCTCACATATGTTGTTCAATAGAATATCACATTGTGGCCTACCTGTAAAATGAGCTCTTAATCAGGTTTTAGGTGGGATCTGGAGTAGCCAATGGTGTAAGGCTAAGCCAGATGCCTTTATGTCATGCATATCCATGTTAAAAGTAAGGAACTGTTAAGTCAAAATCATCTTGAAGGTTCCTCAAGAACGATGCCAACTCTGATAAGTTTCAGCTTCAACAAGGGCAAAAACAAGTGGATATATATCATTGTTACCATCAACACCCACATCACTCAAGATCTGACTTGGATATGGACCTTTCATGAAAAAAACCGTCCAGTCCCAGAATATCTCAACCACAAATCTTAAAGCCCCTCTTCATGCCAGCATAACATATTTATATCCTTTTAAATTGCCTAGTTTGTAGACTAGGGTTTGTGAATGACTCGACATCTATTTTGATGGTGCTACCTGGATTAGCCTTTGCCAGTTCTTTACAAAAACTTCTTAACAAACCATATTCGTCTCTGTAATCACCAATCAATTTGATGGAAGCAATACATTTAGCTCTAAAAACTTTCATTATTGAAACATGTACCTGATGCTTCTTTTATATTAGATCTTGTACAGTGGGGAGGCGTATTTGAGCGTTGCTTTCCATAATCGGTTCTTTCTCCTTGGCGAGGATGCTCATGCTATAGAGACCTGGTTCTCTAGTTTCTAGACACTGGTATTCAGGCTGAATTGTTTCTAAACAAATGGGCAAGTTGGGTTGGTTTCCTTTTCCATAGTTTTTTGGTTTTTCTAGTTTGACCCCATATGGTATGATCACCTTACTCTTCTAGACCTTCAACACCTACCAACTTAGGATTTGAACCCTTGCAAACTATCCTATACCTTAAAGGTTCATTTCTACCTATGTAAATTTCTCTTCTTGACTTAACTGCATACGCTTTAACAATCTGATTCATCTGCCCCCAACACGGGAGCCGTGAACAATCAAGTGGTACCGTTGGTTATTTTGAAAACATTGTAGCACAAATTTCATCAGAACCGTGAGTTAGGAAAAATACAAGAGTTTATTGACACCGGAATTTTATTTATAACAAAAGAGAATAGAACCCATGTTTTTCAAATGTAGCTTTAATATGGGATAAACCCAAATACATAAAACGACGTTTCTTAATTTAATTGATAAAACAAGCCACTCCTCTAAGCCTTCTGGTGCATATTACAACTCTTATTCATATCTACTATAATCTCCTAAAACAGGTTTAAAAACATTTTGTCAGCAGGAAATACTGGTGAGTTCATTCATTTGTATAAAAAAACACAGTATTGTAATCACAGCATTAAGAGTTTTTACATTTGTTTATATCTTTCAATTACCCACAGTACTTGCCACTCGCCCATTTCGGTGACTGTGGTCATATCACTACTGGCTAACCCTTTGTCCAATAGTAAAGATTATCAAGTAATGTATACAAAACCCCACATACCGGCTGTAATTTCAGAATACAAACACTTAATCACTGTAAATACAACTTGGAAAACATTTTAGGGTTTTGCAAATTGTTTGAGTAAAAGAGATTGACTCACCTTGTAGGTCTCGTGATTCTAAGCCTTCTGATAGTTAAGCATCTACGTTTATAGTTCTGAATCTTCTGGTAATTAAGCATCTATTTTGATAGTAAGTTTGTATTGCAGAGGTTTCTGATAGTTAAACATTTAGTTTAACAGAGTAGAATACGTATTAGTGTAAAACCTGATCAAACATAACGATGGTCATGAAATCAGAACCATAACGTAAGTTAACAAAGTATAGCCTTATTCAGGCAGCACTTTGGCATTCGTTAGTTGGTTCTCTGATAGATCGACCAGAATATTGTATCGGTGATTATTTGTTAGAACACCAACGTATAGAGAGAAGAAGAGAAGAAATGAGCAAGGAAAAATGGATTCTAGGCTTCCTATTTATGGGTAAGGAATATGCATTTCTTTTCTAGGAAGTTTCATATATACCTTCCCTAGATAAGCCTTCCCAAGATAAATCTTCCTTATATATACCTTCCTTATATATTATCTATCCCATATATACCTATTTAGATGTTATCTACTTTATATATATATATATATATATATATATACACGTTTATGTAACAACCCGCTTTTCGAAAGTCAAAGTCAAAGTCAAGATTGAAGTCAAAGGAAGAAAAGATTGCTAATTGCGATCTGTCACTCCTTGCTCAACTACTGTTTTGACTTCTTTGACTTGTAACCGAATCCTATTAATTATTTGTTTTAGTTGTATTATGTGGGGTATCTATTAATAATCGAGGTTTAATCACTATTTAATCGCATATTAATCGCTAATCGACTTATCGCTAATCGCAACTCGAATTATGTATTCTGGATATTGTTTTACGTGTGTGTGCTATCTATGTGTTACTTGTGCATGTTATGTTCATGTTGAGGTGTTAATCGCAATCGCAATTCTATCGCATCGCAATCTAATCGCAAGTTATTTATAGTGATTGTATGTTAGATATAGTAGTTAAGTTATTTGTGTAACCAATGGGTAATACTAACGCATCGCTCACTCGAATCGCATCACAACGCTCAACGCGCAAATCGAAACGACAAAACTTAACGCGCTGGACACCTGGATCGAGTGGCCAACCGATCGAGTGGCCATCCGATCGGATTTCCATCTGATCGGGTTGCCATCCGAACGGACTGCCATCCGATCGGACTGCCATCCGATCGGGTTGCCATCCGATCGGTGATCAATCCGACCCATCGCACTTTCCCTTTATGGAAACCCTATAAATATCCACCTGTCACATCATTTGTGATGTGACAGCTCCTTACTCGACCATCCGCACTCAAGCTCTCATTTCTCTCGATTTCTCGCGATTCTTGTAAGTTTCCAACCTAAATCTTGTACTTCTATGATCTACACGCACTCCTTCATCTTTTTCACCTTTGAATCTTAACTTTTAACCATGAAATCACCGGATTTGAGGTGTTCTAGGGTGATGTCATCATGGGGTTCTTATGAACTTCAAGGTTTGGCTTCATTCCACCAAGAACAACTTAGATCTGAAGGATTTCCACATGAATAAACAATGTTTTCGCATTGATCTACACATATTCATGGTTAAAAGGATTGAAAGATGGTTTTCTCACTTTCTTTCAACTCTTTTACACTCAATGCACTCAAAACCGGTAGAATCGGAGCTCGTTCTGATCTTCTACTCTTTCTTAGTGATGTGTTAGTTCAAGATCTGAATTCTATCCAAGAGACAACTGATTTCGGGTTAAACATGAACAACCATCTCGAACAGTGAGCTGATTGGACTAGGGTGGTTTCTGTTCGATCGGATCACTTGGGTCAAGATGGGGTTTCTGTTATTTAGCACGTTATCATACCGTCTAGATCAAAACTGTAAAACTTTCAAAATAATCAAGTACCAAGACGATCAGGTCGTTGGGACGGGTTGCCGTCCGATCGGATTGCCATCCGATCGAACAACCATCCGATCGGTCTGCACCTGGTTTCACACTTAAACTTTTATTTTCAACTTTCAAAGGACTGAACGTCGAACGGATTGCCGTCCGATCGAATGACCATCCGATCATTTGGCTATTGGAACTTCGACACTTAATCATTTTTATAATTTTCAAAGATCATAAGTAACTAAGGGATTACCAACTGATCGGATTGCAATCCGATCGAGTGACAATCCTGCTGTGAACTTGTTCTCACTAAGTGTCCTGCTAATCGGATCGCTATCCGATCGGACTGCCGTTCGATCGATCGACCTGAAGGGTAGAGATACTTCTCTATTTATAAAACGCTACAGTGAAAACTTCAAAGCCAGCATACACAAACACATCCTTACCAAACGAATGTCAATGCAATCGAATGGCCATCCGATCGGATGACCATCCGAACTGATTGAAATCCGATCGACTGGCCATCCGATCGGATTGCCATCCGATCGGATTACCATCCGACACTTGGTACTTTTGCACCATTTCACGCGTCGCTCATCGTTTATGCTATCGTTAACTGTTCAGGCTAATCTTTCTCAGCGCTCCCTTCAATCCAAGAGAGTGTTTACTTGTTAAGCACGATCTGTGTGTATACTCGATCCCTTTTTGCTTTATGCACTTTTGGGTGTTACATACATTAATTATTCTAAATCACATCTTTCACACAACGCAAACACTATTTATATTTTATACGTTGACCGTTACTGCATGATACGTGTTACTCGATGAATGCTTGTATGTTATGTTAACACAGTGATTGTTGCATGACGCCTTAGCAACGATAGTACTATTTGTTTGGACTCAGCACCTGTCGTGGACAGGGGTTGTTAAGGCTACCTCTCACATGTCGCATTGGTGATATGTGTTGCGCATTCTGTTAGTGCAGTATGTCTATCGCCTTCGTCAATCAAGATCGTAGCATAAATAGTTTTATTCTAGGCTTATATTGTAATATCTTGTTACTAAAAGGCAAGGTGGCATTATTGTAAATAAGGAGAACCTCCTTATAACCTTGGCCTATAAATAGAACCATTAGGGTTCTCATTTAGAACTTTTGACACTTTTTGGCATTTTTGGAGCTTTGAAGATCTAGACCTAGAGAGAGAAAGTCTAGAGAGAGAAAGTTTTGTCCGCGTGATTCAGGTGTTGTACATTTTCAGATCTGTTAATAGAATCACCAATTATATTACGTCTCGTGTGTTCGGTCACGTTCGTGTACGGATTCCGCACGTCACACGTTCGGTTCGCAATCGTTTCGGAGTCAAAACCGGTCCTAACACATTCTACAACTCGCAGTCTAGTCTGTGCATATTTCATTGTCGATAACCTACTAGCTTCGCATTTTATATGTTACATGCTGGTTATGCGTAAACTATTTCGAACTCTACTATGCTATATCAAACTTGTATGCTCACCTTTACACTATGTGTATTGACTTTATTTTAACGTATGTGACAGGTGCTTAAGATGCTAGGATGCGTGCTTGCTATTTGATGGAATTGAGCTTAGGAGGGTCTAGAAACCAACGAACAATTTATTTATTTGAAATCTGAGTTGTCGGAACAGAACAATTTGTCTTTGATTTGTCTGTAATAACTATGCTACTTGTTATGTCATGGTATGGGACGTGATGTTTAAATAATTGGTAATTGTAGTTGTTATGGATTCTCATGGACAATCTGTTTCGCTCAGTGCCGCGCCCCGATGATTCCGCCATCAGTTGGGGTGTGACAGATTGGTATCAGAGCCATAACTATAGGGAATTAGGCGAGACTCGACCTAGTCCGGGTCGATGTCTTAGAAACGACCTAGTCTATAGTCTAAGTACCAACAGACCGACTTGTGCATACCCGGTATGGGTTTTGTACGAGCTTATTCACTATTTCTCGCTCACACTCGCTGTACACTACACCTTTGCATGAACATCGCTTTCCTAAGGCTAGACATACACACAAATGAATGATCTGGTTAAGATTAGGTGAGAAAACCGTAAACTCTAGACCAGATTACTCGTTCGAATTGCTATCTTTACTATAAAACAGGAGGATTTGCGTTGAATCAGGAGTGAAATCCGCACTTCGACACAAATTTCCCTCTCTACCTTATCAAAAACAGGGACGAAGTTGTTAAGTCAGGGGTGAAACCCGAACCTTGACGACTTGTTCCGTGCTCTATTTTGGTTTACAAAACTCTCACGAAGGTCTCGACGGACTCCAACGACTTGAAGTCACACTGTAACTGGAAGGATGTGTGCCGTTCACCCAAAATCGAGGCGAGAGCACAGTCCCGGAAGCCAAAGCGTGTACCAGAAGTCCTTGTGAATAGTCGAATCACTTTGGGTAGTCGACGTCTATCAGCCGCAGACAATCTATACTCGACTTTTATGTGTTTTCAATTCTGAGCCTGCAACTGCTGACTCTGATAATTGTCGCTTTTATATGGATTATATGTGTTTTATGTGGTTTTACCTGTTTATGTGTTTCGATTTTGGTGGTTTATACGCTTTCCGCTTCTCGCTTCGATCGACACACACGACCCGCACTGCACATCTATCTCAAAACTTTAACAAATCGTTGCTACCCGTGGATGATCGCATGCTATGTTACTTGTCACACCCTGACTTTTGCGGAAGCGTGATTATGGTATGACTTGCTTAATACCAATGCATTCAATCATAACAACAACTATATGATAAAACCGAAGATGTTCACCCATTAAAATAGTTTAAAAACATAACAACATTGTCTTGAAACATAGACTTCAAATTCGAGTACAAATCATGCAACTTGTTTGAGAGTTCACAAAGACTCGACAAAAGACATTAGATAAAACCAGACTTGGAAAGGTGTGTCTTGTCCAGGATGAGACACACCATCCATATCCTGCGACACTGGATGACATCTTTTATTCCCAACATAACTTGAAAACATCCAAACGCCCGCCAGATCCACTTAATTCCCTGAAATACATGTAGTTTGAAAACATCAACAAAAGTTGAGCGAGTTCATGTGTGTGTTTGTGTGCACGAATAAACCTTTTGAAATCATTGAAAGTATGAATGTATGTTTGTAAATCCTGGTATGAAAGCAACAAGGAAAACAGATCACCAATGGTTTTCAAGGCCATTGATATGTGTGAAGTGATGCAGGAAAACTGAAACCTAGCAAATTTGTCTTCGGGAATAAGACATAGTCACCACATGGGCCACCCTGGTCCGCATGGGTGTGGGCTCGCTACACCCAAATAGATATATCACTCATGTCCCTCGGTCCTACAAAGAGGATTAATGGCCTTAAGCGTCATACCCACCACTCACATGATCAAGCAGTACCCTTCCTTAGCTAACCATACCACATAAAATGTTTGTATACAGTTTGTAACATGTATTTCACCCCCGAAGTTATAAAACCAAAAACAGTTAGAGAAAAGGGGGTCATGAACTCACAGTCTTGCGTCTTCAATCACCGTAACTCAAGCTTCTTCGGACAAACACGACTACCTACAACGTACTATGATCTATTAGACGAGCGGGTCGTGCCTTAACTTAGTATTAATGTCTTTGAGTTACGTTTCATTGCGTCTTTGATATTATTCCAAGTTATGTAATTATTTGTTAAAATAATAAATATCTTAACTCAACTTAAATTATATTTATTAAATTTTGGAATAATTGTTAAAAGAATATATATTAACTTAATACTTCTCAAGTATTTATACATATATATCCTTCCCAATGATGGGTGTATTTGTATCCTTATACTTGTATATTTTTGCCATGTATTAGGGTTCGTATTCCGGCGTGTATTTATACGTACGAGAATACATGTTGTTATTGTATTCATTAAATATTCTTATACTTAATTCCGTATTAATTTTCCGGAATATTATCTTTAATAAAAAGTCCACCAATATATATCTCCAAAATATATATTGTAGTAAATATTATTTAGAAAAATTATTTATAATTTTTCTTTTGGCAAAAATATTTGTATGTTCTCATAAGTTTCAAAAATAATATATTTTCATGCCTAACTTTGAAAATATATATAAACTCATTTTTCTCCAAAAATGATATATTTCATATTTATTTGAGAAAACATATCTTTCACCTCAAAAATATTGTATTTCGTGTTTGTGTAAGAAAATATATATTTCTTAAAAATAATACATCTTCAAAAATTTTCAAGAAAATATATATTAATTCTTGCCAAAAATAACATATTTTTCCTTTGTAAAAAATATGACACATTCTTGTAGTAATTGTAAAAATCATATTTTTATTTCCTTGGTGTCCAAAATATTATTTACCAAAATATACTTGTGAATTAAATTCCGGAATATTTTGTAAGTCTTATTCCCTAGTTCGGTTTCACCAATGTTTTGTGTAAATGTGTATATTTATTTCTTTGGAATTTTGGTAATATTTTGGATTGAAATTCTTGATATTTTGATGTGTTATATTATTTCAAGTCCTAAAATAATATAACTAATACACAAAGTATACAAACAATCACACACATGGTGTCATCTAAATATATATTTCCTAAATACATATTTAGTCACTTTTATTTATAAAAACCAACCTCCAATAATTATAATTTTTGTAACAAAAATTATAGAAAAGTTTATGTAACAATTTATGATTGAAAATACACTTGTAAGTGCATGTTTATAAATATTTTTCTAAGTGTTTAGATTTTTAGAAAATTTTTCCATAGTTTCCCCTAAAAATGGAGGTTTCCATGCATTCAAGCATATCATTTTCTTTTGTAAAAATTATCACAATCAATTCACAAACAATAATAATCAACCTTTACTTACCAATTTTGTCAAAATCATGCATAATCTACTACTTCATGAACTTGAATATTTGTAAAAATTTGTAGGATCTTACTAGTGTCATTAGTAAGTCTTGTTATCCTTTAAAGTGTGATTAGTTCTTTAAAAACTTCATTTTTAAAGAATATAGATGTTTACAACTTCAAATCATGTTTTCTAAAAATATTTCTTTATGCATTCTTCTTGTTACACAAGTGTTTCTACACTTGTTTAACCACTAAAAATAAGATTTGTTTATGTAAGAACCAAGATTAAATGAAACTTGTATTTTTAACTTGGTTTCTTTAGAAATCACCCATGAAATCTTTAGATCTACATAGTTAACAACTTACTTTGATCATTATTTTCCAAGAAAACATTATGTTCTTTCAAGTTCATGATTTATGTGTGGATGATCTATCATCCTACAACATTTCTATTTTCTCATCTTGCTAGATCATGTTTTTAATCATGATCTAGCAAGATCACATGATGATCTATATCATATACATGAACAAGTAACAATCAATAAGCAAAACAACATAATAACCACTTAGTTTCTTCATAAACCATGCTTATGTTCAAGTTTACATATTGTGATTCTTAGTGTTCTTCAAAGTTATGAGTATGATTTCTTTTAACCACTTAAAATAGAAGTAATCTAGCAAGATCAAGACTCTTACCACTAGCACAAGGCTAGGGATGATCAAGTGTAGAAAACAAGTGGATAAAAGCAAACGGTGAAGGTCCTTCAACTTTCGAAAGCTCCAAGCTTCCTTATACGGCTTCTAACATCTTTTTATATGTGTGAAATGGATGGAAGAAGGTTGGATGATGGTTGTGTTGGTGTTGTTGTTCACGGCCGAAGCCAAGAAGAAGAAGAGGAGAAAGAGGTGTGTTGAATGTGTGGATGGTGAAATGAGACTTATGTCACAAGATTACTCTTATAGCCATTTCATGAGTTCTACCAAAGTATAATATGCCTACTAAAGAAAGAACAAATCTATTATTAAATTGTAATAAAATCTTGAGCGTGGGGCCCTTGTTGGTCGTCCATAGGTGGGGGGGGGGGTAGTAGACTAGGTTCTAACTAAACTAGTTAAATTAGGGTTAAATTGTAAGTATTAGTTAGGAGATTCAGTTACTAGATATTTTAGGAGGTGTTATGATGTTTGGGGATCATAACTAGCTTGGTAATGTTAAAACAGTGCTTCTAGTGAAAATTTGGTGTTTCGGGTAGTGTCCGGTTGTTCGGTTGGTTACCGGTTCGTTAAGGTGCTAATCTTCGCAGTTTAGTGTGCTTTATGTACCCTTTCATGACAGTTTCGATTCCCGACACTTAGGAAAGTATTCAGGACCATTTAAGCATATTTCTGCATGATATTATGTTGTTTAAATGCTGAATTTTGCTGAATTATACAGAATTCTGCAGTTTATGTGAGTTTTAGGCACTTTTCGGCACTTAAACTATGACTAGGAAGGCGGTTTTGTGATCCCTACTTTCCTACACACTGTACTAATGTAATACTTGGTTTCTAGTCCATTCTGTACCTCAATATCATATCTGCCTATGTTCTGAGTTTTGTCAGCATTTTTCTGATTTGTCTGATAACTGTGCTAACTGTGTTTCGTGCATCATTTCAATCAATGAAGTTTGCATGCAACAATGTTATGTCATTTGCAATACATGATGCACATGTATGTATGGTAACAATAATCAGAAAGCAATTCAAGTCATAAATTATTAATCAGCACAGTCATTAATTATTAATTATTGTCTAATTAATTGTACAGATACATGCAAATTTGACAGTTGTCACATTACTCGCTTATGCTATACTACTCGCTGCGTACTCGCTAATCGCAATCGCTATTCTCGAATTCGCGGACTTTGCACGATAGGTGATTGTGTGTGACCAGGATAGGTGAATACGTGCAAAATATAGAATGGTTTCTGTGTTCTGACTACCTTATGTGCTTCTGTGCCTTACGTGCTTACGTGCTCCTGTGCGCTTATGTGTCTATGTGCTATGTGATTCTATGATTTTGTGCTTATGCGGATTTATGAAAGGCTGTGTTCCTGAGCTTTATGGTGAATCGCTAGACTATACTAGGATTAATCGAATAGCGTTTTGAATCCTATGGCGCTGTCTGTTGCAGACAATGTCGTCCTTCGGATCATTCCATTCCCGTTCAGCTCGCCGCAATCATGATGACGTATTTAGATGTTATGTTATTAAATTTACTTAACTGTTTTGTTGTTAAACTTAGCTGTTTAACTGATTAATTTTCTTTAACTGTTTAACTACTTAATTTACTTAAATTGTTTAATTAATTAACTTACTTAGCTGATTAATTAATTAACTTACTTAACCACTAAGCTTTCTTAACCGCTAAGTTTTCTTAACCACTAAGTTTTCTGGTTTAGCAGCCCCCTTGGTTAAGTTCTAATTTCTAGATATACCAAAATGTGACATGGATTAGTGTAAGAAACTAAATCAAACTTTCACAATAATCACGAGATCAAAACCGCAACGTATAAAGTATCCCCATATTCAGGCAGAACTTCAGCTTTTCGTTGCTAGGGTTTCAGATCAATCGGACAGGGTACCGTTTCAGTGATTAGGGTTTCGTACACGGGAATTGAGACAGAGATTCGGAAATAGAGAAACAAGGATCAGAAAGATCAATTTTGAAATCGAAAGGTGCAAATGAAACTGTCCCAACCTCGCTCTATATATATCAGGATTTTGATGTCGTCGCGCCACGCGACAGAGCCTGGTTTGCCCGTCGCGACATGCGAAGGGGTTGTAACACCCCGTGTTTTGAAAGTCAAAGTCAAGATTGAAGTCAAAGGGAGAAAAGATTGCTAATTGCGATCTGTCACTCCTTGCTCAACTACTGTTTTGACTTCTTTGACTCGTAATCGATTCTACTATTTATTTGCTTTAGTTATATTATGTGGAGTATCTATTAATAATCGAGGTTTAATCGCTATTTAATCGCATATTTAATCGCTAATCGACTTATCACTATCGCATTCGCAACTCGAATTATGTGTTCTGGATATTGTTTTACGTGTGTGTGCTATTTATGTGTTACTTGTGCATGTTATGTTTATGTTTATGTTGAGGTGTAAATCACAATCGCAATCGCAATTCTATCGCATAGCAATCAAATCGCAAATGCTAAACGCAAGTTATTTATAGTGATTGTATGTTAGATATAGTAGTTAGGTTATTTGTGTAACTAATGGGTAATACTATCGCATCGCTTGCTCGAATCGCATCACAACGCTCAACACGCAAATTGAAACGACAACACTCATCGCGTCGGACACCTTGATCGAGTGGCCATCCGATCGGGTTGCCATCCGATCGGGTTGCCATCCGATCGGACTGCCATCCGATCGGTGACCAATCCGACACTTCAGCCCTTTCCATTTTGGGAAACCCTATAAATACCCTCCTCTCCTCACTCGAACCAGCCACACTCAAGCTCTCATTTCTCTCGATTTCTCGCGATTCTTGTAAGTTTTCAACCTGAATCTTGTACTTCTATGATCTACACACACTTCGTCATCCTTTTCACCTTTGAATCTTAACTTTTAACCGTGAAATCACCGGATTTGAGGTGTTCTAGGATGATGTCATCATGGAGTTCTTATGAACTTCAAGGTTTGGCTTCATTCCACCAAGAACAACTTAGATCTGAAGGATTTCCACATGAATAATCAATGTTTTCACATAGATCTACACATATTCATAGTTAAAAGGATTGAAAGATGGTTTTCTAACTTTCTTTCAACTCTTTTACACTCAATGCACTCAAAACCGATAGAATCGGAGCTCGTTCTGATCTTATACTCTTCCTTAGTGATGTGCTAGTTCAAGATATGAATTCTATCCAAGAGACAACTGATGTCGGGTTAAACATGAACAACCGTCTCGAACCGTGAACTGGTCGGACTAGGGTGGTTCCTGTTCGGTCGGATCACTTGGGTCAAGATGGGGATTCTGTTGTCTACCACGATATCACACCGTCTCAATTAAAACTCCAAATCTTTCAAAACAATCAAGTGTCAAAGACGATCAAGTTTCAAAACAATCAAGCCATCCGATCGGCTTACATTTGGTTTCACACTTAAACATTTTTCCAAATTTCAAAGGACTGGACGTCGAACGAATTGCCGTCCGATCGGATTGCCATCCGATCGAACGACCATCCGATCGTGTGACGTTTGGGACTTTGGTACTTGGTCAATTTCAAAGGACAGTAGTTCCAAATGGATTGCTATCCGATCGGATGGCAGTGACAACCCTGCTGTGAATTTGTTCTCACTAAGTGCCCTACCAATCGGATCGCTATCCCATCGGAATGCCGTCCAATCGATCGACCTGAAGGGTAGAGATACTTCTCCATTTTCAAAATGCTACAACAAAAACTTCAAAGCCATCGTATACAAACACATCCTTACCACACAAGATGTCAATCCAATCGAATGGCCATCCGATCAGATGACCATCCAAATGGATTGACATCCGGTCGACTGGTCATACGATTGGATTGCCATCCGATCGGATTACCATCCGACACTTGGTGCTTTTGCACCGTTTATCGTGCCGCTCATCGTTTATGCTATCGTTAACTGTTCAGGCTAACCTCTCAAGCGCTCCCTTCAATTCAAGAGAGTGTTTACTTTTTAAGCACAATCTGTGAGTATACTCGATCCCTTTTTGCTTTATGCACTTTTGGGTGTTACATACGTTACTTATCCTAAATCACATCAAACACAAGACGCAAACACTATTTATACGCTAACTGTTAATGCATGCTATACGTGACTCGATGAATGCCTGTCTGTTATGTTTACACATTGATTGCTGTCTACCTGCCTTAGCAACGATAGTACTATAGTTTAGACTCAGCACCTCTTCACTCAGGGGTTGTTAAGGACAATACTTCACGTGTTTGCAGTGGTGAACATGTGATGCGCACTCGCTACTCGCAGTCAAATCGCAGTCATTGGTATTGATAGGATCTTTGTCGATAACTTACATGCTTCACAGTATACGTTGTACATGCTGGTTAAGCGTAAACGATTTCGAACTCTATTATACTATTAAACTTGTATGCTCACCTTTACACTATGTGTATTGAACTCTATTTTAACGTATGTGACAGGTGCTTAGGATGTCTGGTTGTTGTTTGATGAACCAAGCTAGGATGGAGTCTAGAAAGAAACTAAATAAAATCTGAGTTGTCAGAATGGATATTTGTCTTTGAGAACAATGTCTGTAATAACTGTTTTTATTTTATATGTTTTTGGTATGGGACATGAACCTTAATATATTATAACGAATAGTTGTTATGGATTCTCCTGGATAATCTGCTTCGCTCAGTGCCATTCCTCGATGTTTTCGTCATCGGTTGGGGTGTGACAGATTGGTATCAGAGCCATAACTCTAGGGAATTAGGCAAGACTCGACCTAGTCCGGGTCGATGTCTTAGAATGACCTAGTCTATAGTCTAAGTACCAACATACCGACTTGTGCATGCCTTTAAGGGTTTTGTACGAGCATACTCGCTATTCTCGCTTACACTACACTATCACTGCACACTATTTTTCGAAAATGAACGAGTAGTTAGGTTGATATTAGGTGTGAAACCCGTAAACTCTCGACCAAATCGCTTGTTCGACCCACATTTTTATCTATAAACAGGGGAATTTGCGTTGAATCAGGAGTGAAATCCGTACTTTAACGCAAAATTTCCGCTCTATACTATTAGAACCGGAACGAAGTTGTTAAGTCAGGGGTGGAACCCGAACCTTGACGACTTGTTCTGTTCTTATTATGGTTTTACAAAACTCTCACCAAGGTCTCGATGGACTCCAACGACTTGGGTCACACTGTAACTTGAAGGATGCGTGCTGATTGCTCAAATCGAAGCGAGAGCACAGTCCCGAAGGCCAAAGTGTGCATTTACGAGTCCTTGTGAATAGTCGAATCACTTTGGGTAGTCAACATATATCTAGCCAAGACAATCTACCCTCGAATTTTATGTGTCTCGATTCTGGATTTGTTGCCACCAACTCTTTGATTTATCGATTTTATGTGGATTTTATGTGTTTTATGTGATTACGATTTTGGTAATTTATACGCTTTTCGCTCCCCGTTTCGATCAACACGCACCACTCGCACTGCACATCTATCTCAATAAGCTAACAAATCGCTTGTCATTATACGCAATCGATGCTCACCAATCGCACTCGCTATACTTAAACGCTATACGTGCTGTGAAGGATAGTTGAATACGTGCAACATATAGTATGGTTTCGGTGTTCTGACTGCCTTATGTGCTTTTGTGCCCTACATGATTATGCGCTTACGTCTTTATGTGCTTATGTGATTCTGTGTTTATGTGGCTACGTGTTTCTGAGCTTTATGGTGAATCGCTACACTATACTAGGAATAATCGAATAGCGTTTTGAATCCTATGGCGCTGTCTGTTGCAGACAATGTCGTCATTCGGATCTTTCCATTCCCGTTCAGCTCGCCGCAATCATGATGACAAACGCATCGCCACCCTCGTCCCTAAGCAAATGGCGAAAGTTATCCCCCAGATTGTTAGTGACCTGAATGAAAATGCTAGCAAATCTTCTGAAGAATCCAGGACTGATGCTCCTAAAGCTGCTTTTAGCTTCAAGCAGTTCAAAGCATGCGGCCCAAAAGAGTTTACCGGCGAAGATGGGCCTACGACCATGTTTCAATGGTTTGATTCTATCGAAGTCTCCCTGCACCAGAGTGGCTTTCCTGACAATTTCGTACTTTGAACGCAACTGGCGTCTTCCATTCCCGAGCGCTGGATTAGTGGACGGCCGAGAGAAACAAACGCAGAAATGATGCAGCTTACGGGCTGACGTGGGATGAGTTGAAGGACGTGATGATGCAAGAGTTCTGCCCTCCCCACGATCGCCAGAAGCTAGAGGACGAATTCTGGCATATCAAGAAGAAAGATGGTGACAACGCTGGTTTAACTGCTCGCTTCAAGCAGTTGAATATAATCTGTCCTAGCCAAGTTACCACCTGAAATCACCATCAAGAAGTATATCCATGCTCTTCCGGATTGCGTTGCTGATTTCGTTCAAGCAGCCAAAACGACGACAATTGAGGAAACCTTTCTACTCGCTGCTGAAATCAACGACAAGCGAGTCAAGTCTGGTTACTGGGATAAAGCTCCCAAGAATCTGCATCAAGCTGCCACTGCTTCAACCGCTGAAACCATCGCCGCTCCTCAGTCATCCAAGCTCTCGAGACGCAAGAGAAAGAAAAACAGCAGTTCCAGCAACAAGAACTGCGCTGTAACCACTGCTGCCCCGCTCCAATCAGTTCTTGCTCAACCGCAGCCTCAACACCGCCAAGCAGCGGCACCGGTCACCAACGCACCGCCGGCAAAGCGTGCGTATACTGGTCCTCACCCGGCTTGCCCTACTTGTACCTATCACCACCCTGTAGGAATCGCTTGCAGATACCGTGTGCATTGCAACATGTACGGCCACTTCACCGCCAACTGCCATACAGGTCCAAGTCAAACCCCAGCTCCAACCCAAGGTCAAACTCCTGCTCAACAAGCTCTTCTTACTGCTCCTCAAGGCCATCAAGCGGCTCCTGCACCCGTGATCCATGCTGGAGCTTGCTATGCCTGTGGTGATCCCAACCACTTCGCTAACCTGTGCCCGAACCGAGCGGTCAAGCAGGAGCCACAACAGCAGCAGCCCCAGCAACAGCCTCAGCAACAGTAACAACTACCAGCCCGCGGTCGTGCATTCAACATTAACGCCCGTCAGGCTCAAGCAGACAACAATGTGGTCAATGGTACGTTCCTTGTGACTGGTATATATGCTACGTGTTTATTTGATACTGGAGCAGATAACTGTTTTGTATCGTTTAAATTCGAAAAGCTCCTCAATCGTAAGCGCGCTCATCCCCCCTCGACGTTCGATGTTGAAGTTGCCACCGGAAGAACTGTTGTCGTCAATTCTATTCTACGTGATTGTACGCTTGAACTCAACAATCACGTCTTCCCTATCGACCTTATTCCGATGCAGCTCGGTAGTTTTGACGTCATAGTAGGCATGGACTTTCTTCGCGAAAACCATGCTGAAGTTGTTTGCTTTGATAAGATGATTCAATTCTCGCTCGCTAATGGTGATCAATTGTGTGTTTGCGGTGAAGTCGCGTCGAAGAAACTCCAACTCATGTCGTGTGTCCAGGCTAGCAAGTATCTCCGCAAGGAATACCAAGCTTTCTTGTCGCATATTGTAGTAGCGGAGAAAAAAGAAGTTAAGGAGGTGGATCAGGTCCCTGTTGTTCGTGAATTTCCTAAAGTCTTCCCTGAAGATCTTCCCGGATTACCTCCCGCTCGTGATATCGATTTCCGAATCGACGTCATTCCTGGAGCAAACCCTGTTGCTAAAGCGTCGTATCGTCTCGCTCCTTCTGAAATGCGCAAACTCTCGAGTCAGCTCCAGGAACTACTTGATAAAGGCTTTATTCGCCCTAGCACCTCTCCATGGGGCGCACCTGTCCTTTTCGTCAAAAAGAAGGATGGTTCGTTCCGGATGTGCATCGACTATAGGGAATTGAATAAGTTGACAATCAAGAATCGCTATCCCTTGCCTCGAATCGATGATTTATTTGACCAGTTACAAGGTGCTACGTGTTTCTCGAAGATCGATCTACGCTTAGGCTATCACCAGTTACACATTCAAGAGGAGGATATTCCCAAAACTGCTTTTCGAACCCGCTACGGTCATTACGAATTTATTGTCATGCCTTTCGGTTTGACCAACGCTCCCGCAGTTTTCATGGATCTGATGAATCGAGTGTGCAAACCCTTCCTTGATCGCTTCGTAATCGTATTCATCGATGATATCCTGATCTATTCCAAGTCAAAAACCGAACACTCGCAACATCTACGTTTGGTTCTTGAGTTGCTCCAGGGAAACCGTCTCTATGCCAAGTTCTCCAAGTGTGAATTTTGGCTAGAGGAGGTCCAATTCTTGGGTCACATTATCAATAGTCAAGGTATCCACATTGACCCTGCGAAGATCGAAGCTGCTAAGAGTTGGGTTACACCCAAGAACCCATCCGAAGTCCAATCTTTCCTCGGACTTGCAGGCTATTATCTCCGTTTTATCGAAGGTTTTTCCAAGATCGCTGTGCCGCTTACTTCTCTTACGCATAAGGACAAACCTTTTGTTTGGGGAACTAAACGAGAGGAAGCCTTTCAAACTCTCAAGGCTATGCTTTGCAATGCTCCCGTGCTCTCACTGCCCGACGGAAACGACAACTTCGAGGTTTACTGCGATGCCTTGAACATAGGTCTTGGTTGTGTTCTTATGCAACGAGACAAGGTTATTGCGTACGCTTCTCGACAGCTCAAGATCCACGAGAAGAACTACACCACACACGACCTCGAGCTTGGCGCAGTTGTTTTTGCGTTAAAGATTTGGTGACACTACCTTTACGGTACCAAGTGTACGATCTTCACCGATCATAGGAGCCTAGAACATATCTTTGACCAGAAGGAACTGAATATGCGTCAATGCCGGTGGGTAGAACTACTCAACGATTACGACTGTGAGATCCGTTACCATCCAGGCAAAGTAAACGTCGTTGCCGATGCTCTCAGTCGACGAAGCTACTTGCTTAGTGTTCATAATGTTCAAGCCCAGAATCATCTCGAAACCCTCATCCGTGACGCTCAGCATGCTTGTTTTACCGAGCGAACTTTGAAGAAGGAAAGGATTCTAAACGATGGCGCCCAACTCGAGAATAAATCGAATGGTATCTTTCATTATTTGGACCGAATTTGGATTCCCAAGCATACGAACTTGCGACAACTTCTGATGGATGAAGCTCACAAATCTCGATATTCTATTCATCCCGGTGCGGACAAAATGTACCACGACTTGCGCTACAAGTACTGGTGGCCGGACATGAAGAAGGATATCACAATCTATGTTTTGAAATGCCTGACATGTTCTAAGGTCAAGGCTGAGCATCAAAGACCCTCTGGCTCACTCGTACAATTGGAGATCCCGATGTGGAAATGGGAGAGTATAGCTATGGACTTTATAACAAAACTTCCGCGCACTCAATCTGGTCATGATAACATTTGGGTTGTAGTCGACCGTTTGACTAAATCAGCTCATTTCCTGCCGATACGAGAAGACTTTAAGGTAGAAAAATTAGGCCGAATCTACACCGACGAGATCATTTGTCGACACGGGACGCCTCGTGACATCATCTCTGACCGCGATGGTCGGTTTACCTTGCGTCTTTGGGAAACGTTTCAATCTGCTCTCGGTACTACTCTTAATCTAAGTACCGCTTTCCATCCCCAAATCGATGGTCAGACTGAAAGAACGATTCGCACCTTTGAAGACATGCTTCGCTCGTGTGTCATAGATTTCGGTGGTAACTGGGACGCGCACTTGCCTTTGGTTGAATTCTCGTACAATAACAGTTATCATTCTAGCATCCAAATGGCACCGTTTGAGGCACTATACGGAAGAAAATGTCGATCGCCTATTGTATGGCACGAGATCGGAGACGCGCAAATTACCGGTCCCGAGCTGTTGTAAGAAACGACTGACAAAATCCTCCAAATTCGAGACAATCTGCTGAAAGCTCGGAGCTGACAGAAAAGTTACGCCGATAGACGCCGCAAGCCCCTTGAATTTGACGTTGGCGATCACGTAATCCTAAAGGTTGCACCTTGGAAAGGGGTGATCAGATTCGGAAAGAAAGGAAAGCTCGTGCCTCGATATGTTGGACCCTTTAAGATTCTGGAAAGGATTGGGAAAGTGGCCTACATACTCGAACTACCAGAGGAACTTAGTAATGTCCACCCGACTTTCCACATTTCGAACCTTAGAAAGTGCTTGGCCGACCAGGAATTACATGTCCCTCTTGAGGATTTACAAGTGGACGAAACATTACACTTCGTGGAAAAGCCTATCGAGATCATGGGACGAGAAACCAAGGTGCTCAGACGCTCACGCATTCCCATTATGAAGGTTCCCTGGGAAGGCAAACGCGGTGCCGAGTTTACCTGGGAACTCGAAAGCGACATGAAGGCGAAGTACCCGCAACTGTTTGTTACGCCTACTTCTTAAATTTCGGGACGAAATTTCCTTAAGTAGGGGAGGCTGTAACACCCCGTGTTTCGAAAGTCAAAGTCAAAGTCAAGATTGAAGTCAAAGGGAGAAAAGATTGCTAATTGCGATCTGTCACTCCTTGCTCAACTACTGTTTTGACTTCTTTGACTCGTAATCGATTCTACTATTTATTTGCTTTAGTTGTATTATGTGGAGTATCTATTAATAATCGAGGTTTAATCGCTATTTAATCGAATATTTAATCGCTAATCGACTTATCGCTATCGCATTCGCAACTCGAATTATGTGTTCTGGATATTGTTTTACGTGTGTGTGCTATTTATGTGTTACTTGTGCATTTTATGTTTATGTTGAGGTGTAAATCGCAACCGCAATCACAATTCTATCGCATCGCAATCAAATCGCAAATGCTAAACTCAAGTTATTTATAGTGATTGTATGTTAGATATAGTAGTAAGGTTATTTGTGTAACTAATGGGTAATACTATCGCATCGCTCGCTCGAATCGCATCACAACACTCAACACGCAAATCGAAACGACAACACTCATCACGCCGGACACCTTGATCGAGTGGCCAACCGATCGAGTGGCCATCCGATCGGGTTGCCATCCGATCAAACTGCCATCCGATCGGACCGCCATCCGATCAGCTTACATTTGGTTTCACACTTAAACATTTTTCCAAATTTCAAAGGACTGGACGTCGAATAGATTGTCGTCCGATCGGATTGCCATCCGATCGAACGACCATCCGATCGTGTGATGTTTGGGACTTTGGTACTTGGTCAATTTCAAAGGATAGTAGTTCCAAACGGATTGCTATCCGATCGGATTGCCATACGATCGAGTGACAACCCTGCTGTGAACTTGTTCTCACTAAGTGTCCTACCAATCGGATCGCTATCCGATCGAAACCTGAAAGGTAGAGATACTTCTCCATTTTCAAAATGCTACAACGAAAACTTCAAAGCCATCGTACACAAACACATCCTTACCACACAAGATTTCAATCCAATCGAATGGTCATCTGATCGGATGACCATCCGAACAGATTGACATCCGGTTGACTGGTCATCCGATCGGATTTCCATATGATCAGATTACCATCCGACACTTGGTACTTTTGCACCGTTTATCGCGTCGCTCATCGTTTATGCTATCGTTAACTGTTCAGGCTAACCTCTCAAGCGCTCCCTTCAATCCAAGAGAGTGTTTACTTGTTCAGCACAATCTGTGAGTATACTCGATCCCTTTTTGCTTTATGCACTTTTGGGTGTTACATACGTTACTTATTCTAAATCACATCAAACACAAGACGCAAACACTATTTATACGCTGACCGTTAATGCATGCTATACGTGACTCGATGAATGCCTGTCTGTTATGTTTACACATTGATTGATTGCTGTCTACCTGCCTTAGCAACGATAGTACTATAGTTTGGACTCAGCACCTGTTCACTCAGGGGTTGTTAAGGACAATACTTCACGTGTTCGCAGTGGTGAACATGTGATGCGCGCTTGCTACTCCCAGTCAAATCGCAGTCATTGGTATTGATAGGATCTTTGTCGATAACTTACATGCTTCACATTATATGTTGTACATGCTGGTTATGCGTAAACGATTTCGAACTCTATTATACTATTAAACTTGTATGCTCACCTTTACACTATGTGTATTGACCTCTATTTTAACGTATGTGACAGGTGCTTAGGATGTTTGCTTGCTGTTTGATGAACCAAGCTAGGATGGAGTCTAGAAACAAACTAAATAAAATCTGAGTTGTCGAAATGGATATTTGTCTTTGAGAACAATGTCTGTAATAACTGTTTTTATTTTATATGTTTGTGGTATGGGACATGAACCTTAATATATTATAACGAATAGTTGTTATGGATTCTCCTGGACAATCTATTTCGCTCAGTGCCATGCCCCGATGTTTCCGTCATCGGTTGGGGTGTGACAGGGGTGATGTTTATTGTAACACCCTTTAAATTGAATCAAGGTTTAACGTATAGTTTGCGAAAAGGATCATGTAATTAAGTTTACGTATACATCGGAAATACGGGTTTTATTAAAAACTTTTACAATTTAAAAAAAAAATATACAACATAATGTAGTTTAGTCGTCGTTTGAAAGTTACGACGACACACCATGCGGAAGCTTCTTTTTCATGTGTTCGGTTCTTTCTCGCCGCTTGATCTTCATCCGGGTACTCTTGATATCCACCTATGATCAAAACCAACATAAAAGTTAGTTTTGATAACTTAAATATTAGTCTAAACAAGTTCTAAGCAACGAATAATCAAACAAAATATTTATTTCCAACTTTGATGTCTCCCGCGTGTCGCGGGAGACCCATCTCAATGTGTCGCGTGTCGCGGCGATCGTCGCGTGTCGCGCCCCAAGCTGAGTCCTTCGTCGCGTGTCGCGGGGGAACCCAATTTCCAGCGGGTTCATTACTGAAACCTGCATTTTCTGCCCAGCTATAATTTTCAACAAAAATCAAACTTGAGATTGTCTTAACTTTTTTTATCTACAAGTCCGTTTTACGCGATTCTTTTTCCTACGCGTCCGTAATTAAATTACGGACCCATTTATCACCTTGGTTTGCATAAAAATCTGATTTATCCAATGTTGGCTCATAAATCCTTTAGGTGATTATTCGACCCGTTTGGCATTATTATTTCACTACATGCTCTAAAAGAAAATAGTTAATTCCTATCATTTTACCCATCCCGAGCTTGTCAAACCTTAACGTTTTCACTCCCATCCTAGAGTTTACGTAGGCGTTTACATTCACCGATTCATTTGTATCTATCTAAGCATTTAACCACAATTTACTTCTTAGTCTATTTTGACCCGCAAACGTTTTTACCTATACTTTTTATATGTATCTAAAGGTTTCAAAATCAATAAACAAGTTTCTAAACAAACTCTAACGGTCGTTTACCCGGTTCGCCCGTTAAGGGCTTTTTGGTCAATTCTAGTCTCTTATTTTACGACAAAAGACTCTCACCAATTATTGACCAAATTAGCACTTTTAACTACAACATAATTATACGTACCTGGTTCGGATCAATACATTGACCCGTTTTAATACCTTGTCTCAAAAATTTGCTAATTCATAACAACGCTAATTCATAAGCCGCTTTATCCTGTAAGCATAAAACTCGACAAGTGCTTATTAGTCGATATTTGTCAAATGGTATCCACATTACCATTTGACCCGTTTTACTCTTTTTATTCTTTAGGCTTACTTATAGTACTCGTTCAAAAACCCATTTTTTTATAATTAGCTTTTCATGGCTAATTTACCGTTCTATCTCTTTTACCATTAAACATGGTTTTTATCATTTATATTAGTTCCGACCCGTATTATTTCGCGTCGGGAACCATATCTTGAATATTATCCTTATTGTATTCAAAACCTATAGGATGAACATTTATTTTACTAAAAGGTGTAAGTTTCACTTACCTTGCATCCGGTTATGTGTTTTTTCCGCGTACTCGATCCGTTTGACCCGCTTCTTTCCCAAGTCTTCATCTAGCTTGTCTAGAGTTAAACTATCATCATCATAATTCGTAAGACGGTTAGATTAGCCATAATCGTTTACGACTATTCCATCCTTCGGGTTTTATGTCGAATTTATCATTCGACCATATCAAAATTATCATTCGATCTAATCATTGGTCGGTTTGACTTTTTAAAAGTCAATTGACTTATCAACATATTCAAATGCACATTTGGTTCATTGAACTCACTTAGGCATATTTCATCCGAACTGTTAATGAAATCAAATTTTACACATAACCAAGTAGACCGCGATTTCATTCAGACATTTCATATCACTGAAAAATGGGCTGTTTATTGTGACTTGTTTAATCTGTTTACAAGTCTTCAAAAATTATAATTTTTTTTATGTGGCGTACCTCTCGGAGGGTTAGACCTTGTGTTAAAATTTAAAGATCTAACTCTTTACCAAAAATTCGTAAAAATTCATTTACTAAGCTGCAATCAGATTCGTCACTTCTGACTGCAGCTTACGGAAAAATTCATTAAAAATTCCTCGTTTATCCGATTGACGAAATTCCAATTGGTGATTCTTTTAATCACTTAAAACTTTCTACAGTAAGAATTTGAGATCATAACTCAAATCCTAAATTGAGTTATGACATTCGTAATGGGCTGCAAATTCTGCCAGAAAACGCAGCTTGAACCTTTGATACGGAAAAATTCATAAAACGCTCAATTTTCGTCGAAAAAATGCGATTCCAGTGGGGTTTTAAAGATATTTCCTGGAATTACATTTTAGACTCAAGAAAAACACACGTTTTTGTCACGTTTTGTTCAGGTTACAGCCAGTACAAGTTGGCTGTAATTTCTGATCAGGAGTTGTTTGCATTCAGCTTTTAATTTAATCATGTTCTTGACATCATAACACTAATTTTTAGCAATCAAAACCCTAAAAACATCTCATACATGAATTTAGCATCAACAAAAATCTGAATTTACTTGAGCTAGGCATGATTTCAATATATTCTTGTCTAGGGTTTACTCCTAAACACTATTTCACTTCAATATCATCCATACCACAATCATGCAACATAAATTTCGAATTTCTTATGCACATCAAGAATTCTCAAATTCATAAATATCAAAAATTCGACATACCTTACGATCCCCCTTAGCTTGGTGATCACGATTTTAGTTAAAGACCTAATTTCGTTGCTCGATTTCTCCTTGATTTTGCTGGATTTCATGAGCTTTAGGGTTTTGAAAGAACCCCCCGGTTCTTCTGATCGTTCCTGCGCACACACACACACACTTACCAAGTGTGTGTTATGTTTTATTTTTAGTTTTAATAAATAAGTTTCCTCCATTTGGCACTATTAGCCCCTCATGTTTTGTTTTTATAAAAAGTTTAACTATTTCTAGTTTCCTTTATTGTTCTAACAACACATAATTAACTAGGTTAATATTCCTAGTCACTTAGTGGGTTCGGGAAGTCATAACCCGTTTTATTTTAAGTCCCGTTAACTCGAGCCTTCTATATACTTTGTTTTCTCAAAGTATTTATCCTTCTTTTTAATTAACATCAAGTTTATTTATTTAAATCCTAATATTTACCGGGTTAATTTTTACCACTAACGGTATTTTACCCATCTTTACTATTAACGTGGTTTGATTACCAAACCCGTTTTTGGGGTGTTACAAGTCTACCCCCCTTAAAGAGGTTTCGTCCCCGAAACCTTATTTACGTAGTTCTTTTAATTTTTTTACTAAACGAACTTAGTTTCGTTTTTATGATATTCATTCCTTCGGTGTCTTTTATGTGTAAGTCCTCACTGATCGAGTCTTTCACCTCTTATTCCTTATCCTTTGCACCTTTTTAACCGAGTCGTCACTCGATCACTTAGTCTCATCAGTTTATTAACATGTTTATCCCGCGCTTGTCTTATATTAACAAGCGCTTTGTATTTGTCAGGACATTTTCTTAACTTTGATTAGTTTTACCGGCTAAACTAATTAGTCGCCGTCACTTCATACCCCATCATCCGGGTATACTATTTTGCCATCTCCGGCCTTATGTGTGTTTAAGATTTTCTAAATCCCCTCATATTACTTATGTTTGTTAGAACGCTGCTTTTAACTAAAAACTAAATTTTTAGTTTACGTTTTCTCTGTCTTACTTCTCTTTTTTCTTTTTTTTTCTTTTTTTCTCTCAAATCTAGGAATTTCCGTCTAAGTTTTATTCCTGACCGTTATTATTTTACATGGAGAACTGTGACCAGTTTTCCACGCTTTACCCAAGAAACCCGTAGGTTCCTTTACTTAGCCTCGTAGGCTTTTTCTTTAGATTTTTACCTTTTTAAGGTAAAACCCCATCAGTTCATTTCTTTCTATTCGTGACCCGAGGGTCTTTTGGTCTCGTAGATTTAACATTAATTATAATCCCGTAGGTCATGATGATCCCGTAGATCATCTTTTATTCGGGTCTTTATTCAACTGTATGTATACATATAGCATCAAGGCACCTCTTTTTATGTTTTGAATTATTTACTTTTAATTTTTTTTAATTAATTTTTTTTTTTTGGATTTCATTTAACCTTGACCTTAGTCTAAGGCTACATTTGTTTTCTTTCGAATTATCTTTCTGACCTTATGACTTTTATCATCATTTACACGTCGGTTTGTCCTACGCTTACCGTTACCCGGTTCTTACCTATACTTCTTTACGACCCGTTACCCGGTTTCTTTATCTTAGTGTTTTTAACTTTCTTGTTTCGCTAGTTTGCGTTTCTCCTATCTACATTCCTTTACAACCCGTCACATAGGTTCATTAATATTCCGCGCTTCCATTATTAGGTTTGCGCTTACTTGCACTACCAAGCTTTTATACTTTATTTATCTCGTTTGACTTATTCATGTGAGATTTCATTACTCATGAACGTCAAACTTCATCCTTCATTCGACCCGTTCAACTTTAAAAGAGTTGAACGTAGTTATCAAAATTTCTGTTTGCAATTTCTCATCGTCTTTTAGTCATGACTCTTAATCCGAGTCCTTTGACTTTCTATTTCGCGTTCCCGTCTCTTGGTTTACGCATACTTTCAAAATCCTACCCATCTATCGGGTATCTTTACCGAAGTTATCATCAAGTAACCATTCTTATATGGTTTTAGACGTCACTTTAATTTATTTGGTCGTCTTAGCGAAATTCATCGTTTTTATTCAGTCGAGTCCTTTATTCTTTAGTCTACCCCCTTTGACTTGTCTGTGTGAATTTCATCACTTATGACAGTCAAACTTTATCCCCTATGTCTTAGCATTCACGTTAGTTGGTTCGTATTTTCATTTACTTTAATCTTTGTCCCTTCTCTCGGGCTCGTTATTCTAACGTAATACGCTTCCGTCGTCTGACTTGCGTTTACGTTTACTATCAACATTTTACTTATTTGACTCATTTGGGAACCTTTTTAATGTGTCCCTTTAACCCCGTCCTTACTACATCGGATGTAAATGTGTCCGCTATAAGAAGTTCATGGTATCATATGCCACTACTTACTTGGCTAGAGTAAGCGATTAACACATGACACGCATGGCCTTTTTATAGTTTTCACATCACGCCCTATGTAAGTAATGCCTCTATTTGTTTCTCTTGGAAACAATATCCCGAATACATTTTCTATTCGGGTTTTTCCAAGTTTTTAATCTACATATGCAACTTTCAATCTCTACATATTTGTTGCATATTACTATTTGTGCAATTAAATTTAAAATGTGCACCTGGTAATTCCAACCAAATCATTAACTAATAGTTGAAACCCAACCCTATACCCCCCTGGCGACGGTCACCATGGGTGGCCCACCCATGGATTTGTTTCAATATTAAATTGTGATCTTGTTGCTAGTATGGGAACATATTACACATAAGGTATTAGCATGTTGAGGAGTTATAAGTAGTAACCTTAGGTTCATCATCCTCTCACTTCTCAACACCCATTTCACTCAAACACTCTCCTCCTCTCTTCCTTTGTTTCGGCCGCCAACCACCATCACCATACCACCACCTTCAACTCATTTTCCATTCATTCCACAAGCATACATAGGTGTTAAAGTGCATACAACGAAGCTCGGTGTGTTCGGAAGTTGAAGGACCTCTCCTATCTTCTTTTATCCACCACTTTTCTTCACTTGAACTCTCCTAGCTTTGAGCTAGTGGTAAGTCTCTTAGATCTACTCATTTTACATTCTATGGAGGTGGTTAAAGTATGAAACATAATGGTAAATGTGAAGAACATCAAGAACACTAGAGAACATAAAGTTAAAATTTAAACATAAGCTTTAAATATGAAGAAATAATGTTGTTCAAGTGTTGAAATAATTGTTGATTATTGTTGGTTTGTAGAAATGATGTTGGTCATCATGTAATCTTGCTAGATCATGATTAAAAACATGATCTAGCAAGATGAGAAAGTAAGAATGATGTAGGATGATGGAATCATCCACACATAAACTATGAACTTGAATGAATGGGTGATTTCTTGAAAAATAAAGAACAAAGTAGGTTATAATCATGTAGATCTAAAGATCCATGAGTGGTCTTTCAAAAGAACCAAGTGAAAAAAATATAAGTTTCATTAAATATTGGACCTTACAAAAACTAATCACATTTTTGGTGGATAAACAAGTGTAGAAACACTTGTGTAACTAGAAACTTTCATGAAGAAATATTTTTAGAAAATATGGTGGAAGTTGTAAACACTTAAAGTCTTTAAAAATAAAGTTTTTAAAGAACTAATCACATTTTAAAAGGTAACAAGACTTACTAAGTATGCTAGTAAGTTACTACATATTTTTATAAATTTTCAAGTTCATAAGTTTATAGTTTATGCTTGTTTTTGACAAGTTTGGTAAATAGAGATTGTATGTTGATGATTGAGAATTGTTTGAATGAATTTTTGAAAAGAAAATGATATGCTAGTAAGCATGGACACCTCCGTTTACAAAGGAAACTCTGGCGAAATTTTCTAAAAATCCCAACACTTAGAAAATATTTTTTCTAAAACAAGCGTTATGAGTGTATTTTATAACTTGATTTTCGAATATAAACTTCGCCATAATTTTTGGTAACAAAACACCAAGTATCGGAGGTTGACTTTCATAAATAAAATTTGATAAACATATATTTAAAATATATATTGTATACTAAAACTCTTGTGTGAATAATTGCTTATTTTACCGTTATATTATTTTAGGGTAAAATAATATATAACTTAACAATGTGCGTTGACGTTTAAATTGTGTGATATGTGATAAAAGTAATGGGTAGATAAACCATACGTGTTGTGCATGAGAAATTGATTGTTATCTGTACCTTATTAGGACGTGCTTGATTTCCTGATTATTAGAGTAACTAATCTAACCGAGCAAACCAAGGTGAGTTCACACTTTTCTACAAAGCATGGTAATTCCCGGTGGGAATGGGAATGGGTTCAGGAATAGGGATTCCTCGTCCTTTGGGACGTGTTCAGGAATAAGAATTTCTCGTCCTGTTGGGACGGAATTAGACTTACTGGACTAGAACTCTATCAGCGAAGTCCCTCCCTTTTATATCGACTTAATCGCCGAGGCTATGGCGAGCGGATCATTAGTTAATAGCGCTATTAGGTTTAACAAACCTCACACCGTGCCAGTCGGACGGGCGTGTACTAATGGACTATGGCACGTCGGTGATGATAGACACCGACGCTAGGGCACAAGTGATTTTCGTTAGTAGTCGATATGATAAACGAGTCCGGTAGTTTAAATAATGGGGTAGCCCCCACGGCCGGAGTGCCGGGCTGGATAGCCAGGGAAGGTGGACATGGGATGGTTAACTGATAAACGTTTTCGAACTATGGGGTAACCCCCACGGCTGGATAGCTGATTAAGATTAAACTACGTTTTTGGAAACAACTCTAAAATGGACAACTAACCGTGAACTCACTCAACTTTGTTGTTGACTCGTTGTTACATGCTTTGCAGGTCGCTAGATGCTATGGGGCTTGCACATGGAGGTGGTCGTTGTGGGATGCGAACTGTTACGTCCCGTACTCAATAAATAAACTTTATGAACCTATGAAACTTTTGTTTTGGGTCTTTAAACTTATGAACTACGAAACTTATGTTTTGGTTTAACGTCTTATGTTTCCGCTGTTTAAATTGAACTTGGTTAACTTCCTTTTGGTCACCAATTGTATTGTGGTTGGTCTTATTTACTTAAATACATTGTTCAATATGATTGGTGACTCGATCCTGGTCATGTCATGCCTCCAAGCAGTGATACTCCGCATGGTGGAATTTGGGGGTGTGACAGATTGGTATCAGAGCCATTGGTTATAGTGAACTTGGTTTTAAAAAGGGAAAAGTTTTTTGATAAAACCAGACTATAACCTGTACAGTGCTCAACGATCCACAACGACGCTTCGCTCTACGTGCAAGACTCGACACAATAGGTGGTATGATTTATGTTTATATTGTCGGTTAGATAGTTCATACTGCGCACCAATTAACATGATAATTGCTATTTGAACCTTGTGTGCTTACTCTCTACCGTCGTCCCACACTTACGCACTTTCGCGACACTTTCCTCACTTACGTTGCTTCATTATGAAGATCATGAACGGACGCGGGGGACGTATCAACCTAACTCAAGCCCAGTTGACGGCTTTGATCAATGAACGAGTTGCTGAGGAACTCGCAGCTGTCCCTGCAGGAGGTCAGCATGCTCAGCCTCCTGTGTGCACGTTTAAAACATTCATGGATTGCCGACCTAGTACTTTCAGCGGCACAGAAGGAGCTGTAGGTCTTCTTCACTGGTTCGAGAAGCTTGAGTCTGTTTTTGAGATGTGTGAATGCCCTGAAGATCATAGGGTGAAATTTGCTACTGGAACGCTGGAAGGTGCTGCGTTAACCTGGTGGAAAGCATAGGTTCAACTGCTTGGGTTGGCGGTTGCTAATGCCACCCCTTGGAATGACTTCAAAGAACTAATCAAGGAAGAATATTGTAGTCGTGACGACATCCACAAGCTGGAAGTGGAATTTTTCAATTTGAAGATGACGGGGTCTGAGATTGAGGCATACATGAAGAGGTCAAACGAGCTGGCCATCTTGTGTCCTACAATGGTGGACCCTCCCATCAAACGTATTAAGCTGTACCTTAAGGGTTTGGTGCCAGAAATTCAGAGTCACGTAACCTCAGCTAATCTTGGCACCATTCAGCAAGTCATCAAGTTGGCTCATCGTCTCACTGATCAGGCAGTTAAGCAAAACAGGCTGCCCAAGCGTATTAGCACTGCTACTACTGATTCCCCCAATGATAACAAGCGAAAATGGGATGGAAATTCGAGCAAATGCTCTACCTCCGTTCAGTCTCAGTCTCAGCAACGAAGGACTGAGGACCATAGGAGCCCCAATCAGCAGCCTTCTGGAAATCTAGGGCAGGGTGGATATAAGGGGAATCACCCCAAATGTAATTGCTGTAACTTGCACCACAACGGGCCATGTAGTAAAGGCAACTGTCATCGATGCAACAAGCCTGGTCACATTGCAAGAGATTGTAGGAGTCAGCGTCCGGTGAATCAGAACCGGCAGCAATAGCAAGCCCCACCAAATCAACGCCAGCAGCAGCAACAACAAGGTAACAACAAAGGGTGCTTTCAATGTGGTGCTAAGGGCCATTTCAAGAAAGACTGCCCCCAGCTAAATCAGAACCAGAACAACAACAATCAGGGGAATGGAAACGGAAATGGGGGAAACAACAATGGTAATGGGGCAAGGGGTCGTGTGTTCGTGATTGGTCAGGGTGATGCAAGGAACGATCCCAACGTTGTGATGGGTAAGTTTCTTCTAGATGATTTCTTTGTTACTGTTTTATTCGATTCGGGTGCCGATACTAGTTATGTGTCCTTAAAAGTTAGTCAAATGCTTAAGCGCACTCCAACACCTTTGAACACCAAGCACATCGTAGAGTTAGCAAATGGTAAAAGTTTAGAGGCTACACATGTAGTTAAGGGTTGCAAGTTTGTCCTTGCCGATCAGACCTTTTCTATCGACCTCATTCCTATCGTTCTGGGTAGTTTTGACGTTGTCATTGGGATAGATTGGTTATCTCAACACCAAGCGGAGATTATTTACAAGGAGAAAATCGTCCGTATTCCTCGTTCTTGTAAAGAACCCCTCGTAATTCATGGCGACAAGAGTGGTGCTGTCGTAGGCATTATCTCTTTCCTTACGGCCCAGAAGTGTTTGCGAAAGGTCCACACTGCCATTCTAGCACTCGTTACTGACACATCAACAGAAGAGAAGAGAATTGAAGACATTCCTATTGTGCGCGATTTTCCTGAGGTATTTCCTGAGGAATTACCTGGTCTTCCGCCTCATCGTCAAGTTGAATTTCAAATCAAGCTAGCTCCTGGAGCAGCACCAGTAGCTCGAGCACCTTATCGTCTAGCTCCATCAGAACTCGAAGAACTGTCTACGCAATTACAAGAACTCCTGGAAAAGGGTTTCATACGTCCTAGCTCTTCGCCATGGGGAGCTCCAGTGTTATTCGTAAAGAAGAAAGACGGTACCTTTAGAATGTGTATTGACTACCGCGAACTCAACAAGACGACCGTGAAGAATCGTTATCCTCTTCCACGCATTGATGACTTGTTCGACCAATTATAAGGGTCGAGTTATTTCTCTAAGATTGATTTGAGACCGGGATACCATCAGCTGAGAGTCCGAGAGGAGGACGTCTCCAAAACAGCGTTCAGAACTCGTTACGGCCATTACGAGTTTCTGGTTATGCCTTTCGGACTAACGAATGCACCTGCGGTCTTCATGGATCTCATGAACCGAGTATGCAAACCCTACCTGGATAAGTTCGTTATTGTGTTCATCGACGACATCCTGATCTATTCTAAGAGTCAGGAGGAACACGAGCAGCATCTACGACTTATGTTGGAACTTCTTCGAAAAGAGCAGTTGTATGCCAAGTTTTCGAAATGTGACTTCTGGCTTCGCGAAGTCCACTTTCTAGGCCATGTGGTAAACAAGGATGGGATTCATGTAGATCCATCCAAGGTTGATTCGATCAAGAACTGGCCTGCACCCCGTACACCAACAGAAATCCGCAAATTCTTGGGTTTGGCCGGTTGTTACAGAAGATTCATCAAAGATTTCTCAAAGATTACGCAACCTCTCACTTCACTGACTCAGAAGGGTGGCACCTATCGTTGGGGTGATGCACAGGAGTCCTCATTTCAGCACTTAAAAGATAGATTTTGTAGCGCGCCTATCCTCTCATTGCCTGAAGGCACATAAGATTTTGTGGTTTATTGCGACGCTTCCATCCAAGGACTTGGTTGCCTGTTGATGAAATGTGACAAGGTCATTGCCTACGCATCACACCAGCTTAAGGTTCACGAAAGGAACTACACTACGCACGACTTGGAATTGGGAGCAGTTGTTTTCGCCCTTAAGATATGGAGACATTACCTGTACGGTACCAAGTGCACCATTTACACCGATCACAGGAGTCTCGAGCATATCTTCAAGCAAAAGGAGTTAAACATGCGACAACGCCGATGGGTCAAACTCTTGAATGATTACGAATGCGCGATCAAGTATCATCCGGGCAAGGCCAATGTTGTGGTCGACGCCCTCAGCCGAAAGGATACTATACCTAAGCGTGTACGTGCGTTACAGCTTACCATCCAATCTAACCTTCCCGCTCAGATTCGCGATGCTCAGGTTGAAGCATTGAAAGCAGAGAACATCAGGGCTGAGCCCTTACGAGGATCGAGGCAGCGGCTAGAACGAAAGGAAAACGGCGCCTACTATGTTAACGGACGCATCTGGGTTCCATTTTATGGAGGCTTACGCGAGCTTGTGATGGATGAAGCACATAAGTCTCGTTATTCAGTACATCCTGGTTCGAATAAGAAGTACCACGACCTAAAGACTACATACTGGTGGCCTGGTATGAAAGCCAGCATAGCAACCTACGTCAGTAAATGCTTGACTTGTGCTAGGGTCAAGGTCGAATACCAGAAACCATCAGGCCCACTTCAACAACCAGAGATACCTAAATGGAAATGGGAGCAAATTTCCATGGATTTCGTTACTAGCCTGCCCAGATCTCAACGCGGAAACGATACCATTTGGGTGATCGTGGATCGTCTGACCAAGTCTGCACATTTTCTAGCTATCAAGGAAACGGATAAGTTTTCTACTCTAGCAGACATTTACCTAAAGGAAGTGGTATCAAGGCACAGAGTGCCAACTTCCATCATTTCTGATCGTGACGCGCGTTTTACTTCGGAACTGTGGCAAGCCATGCACAAGTCTTTTGGCTCACGTTTAGATATGAGCACCGCTTATCACCCACAGAAGGATGGGCAATCTAAACACACCATCTAGACCCTTGAAGACATGCTTAGGGCATGTGTAATCGATTTTGGTAATGGCTGGGAAAAGCACCTCCCGCTAGTGGAGTTTTCGTATAACAACAGCTACCACACCAGCATCCAGGCCGCTCCGTTTGAGGCATTGTACGGACGTAAATGCCGATCACCTCTCTGTTGGGCGGAAGTTGGTGACAGCCAAATCACTGGCCCAGAACTTGTAGTAGATACAACCGAGAGAATTGCTCAGATACGGCAACGAATGGCGGCAGCTCGTGACCGTCAGAAAAGCTACGCTGATAAGCGCAGAAAGCCATTCGAGTTCCAGGTTGGGGATCGAGTGCTACTCAAAGTCTCACCTTGGAAAGGTGTAGTTCGTTTTGGCAAACGAGGCAAGCTCAATCCTCGTTTTGTCGGACCATTCGAAATCATTGAGAAAATTGGCAAAGTCGCTTACAGGTTGAATCTACCTGAAGAACTCAGTGGAGTTCACAACGTATTCCACGTGTCAAATCTGAAGAAGTGTCTGTCAGACGAGACCCTCATAGTTCCTCTCAAGGAGCTCGCTATCGACGACCAGCTGCGATTCGTCGAAGAACCAGTAGAGATTACGGATCAAGATGTTAAGATTCTCAAGCGCACCAGGATACCCCTTGTTCGAGTTCGTTGGGATTCCCGTCGTGGCCTAGAGTATACCTGGGAACGAGAAGACCAAATGAAACTCAAGTATCCCCAGCTGTTTAAGAAAAGTGCAACCACTACTGAGGCTGAAGCTACTACAGAATTTCGGGACGAAATTCCAAATCAACGGGGGGATGATGTGACACCCCAGGAAAACCAGGAAACCAACGCAACATAACTAGTTTCCTCAGTAACCACGAGCTAAATTTCGGGACGAAATTTTCTTAACAGGGGGAGAATGTGACAACCCTCGTAATTCCATGTATCCGTACGATTTATTAATGTTAATTAAAATGCTTGATGACTGTGCTGAATCACTTAACTGCTTTCTGATTACTGTGTTATACTTACATGTGCTTGTTAACATACTAGTAGTGTACAGAAAAGTTACTAAATAGTCCGGTATGCTTTTCTGAGTGTTGAAAATAAAAAATGTTACAAAAAATATATATAGGACACTTTACGGATTAATTAAGCAGTTTAACGGAACAGTATCAAACCGAACAACCGGACATTACCCGAAACACCAAAATAATGCTAGAAGCATTGTTTCTATTTTTCTACGCTAGTTAGGGTCCCCGAACACCCTAACACACTATATATTACTTAACACACCACAAGACACTAACTAAACTTTTTAATTCCAACCAAATCACTAACTAATAGTTGAAACCCAACCCTGTACCCCCCCCCCCCCCCCCCCGTCTTGGCGACGGTCACCATGGGTGGCCCACCCATGGATTTGTTTCAATATTAAATTGTGATCTTGTTGCTAGTATGGGAACATATTACACATAAGGTATTAGCATGTTGAGGAGTTATAAGTAGTAACCTTAGGTTCATCATCCTCTCACTTCTCAACACCCATTTCACTCAAACACTCTCCTCCTCTCTTCCTTTGTTTCGGCCGCCAACCACCATCACCATACCACCACATTCAACTCATTTTCCATTCATTCCACAAGCATACATAGGTGTTAAAGTGCATACAACGAAGCTCGGTGTGTTCGGAAGTTGAAGGACCTCTCCTATCTTCTTTTATCCACCATTTTTCTTCACTTGAACTCTCCTAGCTTTGAGCTAGTGGTAAGTCTCTTAGATCTACTCATTTTACATTCTATGGAGGTGGTTAAAGTATGAAACATAATGGTAAATGTGAAGAACATCAAGAACACTAGAGAACATAAAGTTAAAACTTAAACATAAGCTTTAAATATGAAGAAATAATGTTGTTTAAGTGTTGAAATAATTGTTGATTATTGTTGGTTTGTAGAAATGATGTTGGTCATCATGTAATCTTGCTAGATCATGATTAAAAACATGATCTAGCAAGATGAGAAAGTAAAAATGATGTAGGATGATGGAATCATCCACACATAAACTATGAACTTGAATGAATGGGTGATTTCTTGAAAAATAAAGAACAAAGTAGGTTATAATCATGTAGATCTAAAGATCCATGAGTGGTCTTTCAAAAGAACCAAGTGAAAAAATATATAAGTTTCATTAAATATTGGACCTTACAAAAACTAATCACATTTTTGGTGGATAAACAAGTGTAGAAACACTTGTGTAACTAGAAACTTTCATGAAGAAATATTTTTAGAAAATGTGGTGGAAGTTGTAAACACTTAAAGTCTTTAAAAATAAAGTTTTTAAAGAACTAATCACATTTTAAAAGGTAACAAGACTTACTATGTATGCTAGTAAGTTACTACATATTTTTATAAATTTTCAAGTTCATAAGTTTATAGTTTATGCTTGTTTTTGACAAGTTTGGTAAATAGAGATTGTATGTTGATGATTGAGAATTGTTTGAATGAATTTTTGAAAAGAAAATGATATGCTAGTAAGCATGGACACCTCCGTTTACAAAGGAAACTCTGGCGAAATTTTCTAAAAATCCCAACACTTAGAAAATATTTTTCTAAAACAAGTGTTATGAGTGTATTTTATAACTTGATTTTCGAATATAAACTTCGCCATAATTTTTGGTAACAAAACACCAAGTATCGGAGGTTGACTTTCATAAATAAAATTTGATAAACATATATTTAAAATATATATTGTATACTAAAACTCTTGTGTGAATAATTGTTTATTTTAGCGTTATATTATTTTAGGGTAAAATAATATATAACTTAACAAAGTGCGTTGACGTTTAAATTGTGTGATATGTGATAAAAGTAATGGGTAGATAAACCATACGTATTGTGCATGAAAAATTGATTGTTATCTGTACCTTATTAGGACGTGCTTGATTTCCTGATTATTAGAGTAACTAATCTAACCGAGCAAACCGAGGTGAGTTCACACTTTTCTACAAAGCATGGTAATTCCCGGTGGGAATGGGTTCAGGAATAGGGATTCCTCGTCCTTTGGGACGTGTTCAGGAATAAGAATTCCTCGTCCTATTGGGACGGAGTTAGACTTACTGGACTAGAACTCTATCAGCGAAGTCCCTCCCTTTTATATCGACTTAATCGCCGAGGCTATGGCGAGCGGGTTATTAGTTAATAGCGCTATTAGGTTTAATAAACCTCACACCATGCCAGTCGGACGGGCATGTACTAATGGACTATGGCACGTCGGTGATGGTAGACACCGACGCTAGGGCACAAGTGATTTTCGTTAGTAGTCGATATGATAAACGAGTCCGGTAGTTTAAATAATGGGGTAGCCCCCACGGCCGGAGTGCCGGGCTGGATAGCCAGGGAAGGTGGACTTGAGATGGTTAACTGATAAACGTTTTCGAACTATGGGGTAACCCCCACGGCTGAATAGCTGATTAAGATTAAACTACGTTTTTGGAAACAACTCTAAAATGGACAACTAACCGTGAACTCACTCAACTTTGTTGTTGACTCGTTGTTACATGCTTTGCAGGTCGCTAGATGCTACGGGGCTTGCACATGGAGGTGGTTGTTGTGGGATGCGAACTGTTACGTCCCGTACTCAATAAATAAACTTTATGAACATATGAAACTTATGTTTTGGGTCTTTAAACTTATGAACTACGAAACTTATGTTTTTGTTTAACGTCTTATGCTTCCGCTGTTTAAATTGAACTTGGTTAACTTCCTTTTGGTCACCAATTGTATTGTGGTTGGTCTTATTTACTTAAATACATTGTTCAATATGATTGGTGACTCGATCCTGGTCATGTCACGCCTCCAAGCGGTGATACTACGCATGGTGGAATTTGGGGGTGTGACATGCGAATTGACAATGTTACCCCTGAGTTGGACGGTCAAACAAACGTTTGACTAACGGCTGATGGCAAGGTGTGATGATATGAAGACACAGGGAGCCATACCCGAAACAACAAAAGGGCAAATTGTAGTTTACTCCTATTTTTATTATGGTTAACTAACGAATTTAAAGTTGTGATCGTTTTAACTCAAACTACTTTCTAGTCCTTTTGTGTGAATTGGTTTATACACTCGTTAGTAGTATACTAATTCTTAAACCAAGCGAAAGTCAAACAACAAACAAGTGAGACACATAATCTATAACTTAGGGTTCTAGTTGTATAGTGCTTGTCTTTCACAAAAGTGATGTGTGTTCAAATCTTTGCAATATTATATGGTACTAGGTTAGAATCCCGTGTATTACACGGGTTTAAAAATGTAATTTTATATGCTAAATAAAAAAATAATATATTTTTAAAAACCTCATTTATTACACATGTTGAGTAAATATAATTTTATATATTAAATAATAAAAAAATTATATCTTTAAGAACCTCGTGTATTTTACGGGTTAAATAAATGTAATTTTATATACCAAACAATAAAAAAGTTATATTAAAAAAAACTTGTGTATTCACGGGTGGATTAAATGTAATTTTATATACTAAATAATAAAAAAGTTATGTTAAAAAAAACTCAGTGTATTGTACGGGTTGAATAAATCTAATTTTATATAGCAAATAATAAAAAATATTATATCTTTAAAAATCCGGTGTATTACAGGGGGTTATCTATTGTTAAAAAAATATTTCTAAATCAAAATAAATTTTTTTATTATTTTTTAAATTAGGTTAATACTATTTTAAATTTTTGGTTTGATTAATAAGTTGTTTAATATAATTAATGCGGTTAGATTTCATATGATAATAATTAATTGGATTTTAAAAAAAGTAAAATGATAACAAAAGAATACATAATCTGTGATTATGAAATATTAATATTAAGTATTTATATATATATATATTAGAATAAATATATTATATTTTGTTTAGTCGAAATTGCATAAACTATATTTATTTCACTACCATATTTAAATACAAATTATTTTTTCACCATTTTAGACTAAAATCCTCTAAACTCATATGAACCTAGAAATTTTTAATTTATTCGGATACATTTTATTACTTTTTTAATACTTGTATCGTACATGGTATTAGGAAAATTATGACAATTTCCTAACTGTTGTGACACCCGTCAATTATTCGTATTCGTAGCCAATACCGTTTTCATACCCATTGTGTAAATAGCATCCCTCATACGAGGAAGACAAAAAAGACTGATATAAAAAATGAGGTCATCAATAAAATAATAATAAGGAATTAATTAACTAAATATATTGAAGACAAATTATGGTGTTGAACCATCAAAAAGTAACGAACTTTTGAGCGTTCTATGCATGCATTCTCTTTTTATTTTTTAACTAAAAGTTGATAAGAAAAAAAATATTAATATTAAATATTTATTTTTGCCAATGATTTAGAGTTGATAAGATTTATATTAATTTAATTAATATTTAATAATTTAAATTAAATAATAATTATATACAATTAAAGATGGTCTAGAATAATGACAAGTGTCCCTATATTGGTTTCTTTTATTATATAGTATAGATTAAGATGTAAAAAAAAAATTGTTGTTCGAAAAAACCGTAAGACCCAAAAAAAATGATTTTTAATTGGTTATAACAATCATGTTCCAACAAAATCTTGTATTGCGAAATTCACAATTTGGATTGGACTCTGTCTCTGTATCTAACACCTTACCTTATCTCCTAAACTTGGATTAGACTTTTCAATACCATCATTGTAAATAATTTTGACATTAAAAAACCTTATCTCCTAAACTTTCTAATATAAAAAGGATTCATGATAATATCCAAAAGCTAAGACTTTAGGTGTTTACCAATTATAAGGAGATAGTGGCCAAAGCATTCTTATAATTTGCTAATGGTTTGTGGAGGAAGGATACATGATGGTTTAGAAAGTGGTCATGACATGATTTTGGCACTATGTTTGTAATTGTGTCCATCTATTGCTTGTGTTAATGTCAAGTGCTAACACCTGCAACTATATCTGCCCGCCCCATAGAAAAGTGAACAGTTTGTATGGGACTAAGTGATATTTTCTATTAAATTTACTATTTGAGTTTGGTTTGGATTGTACATAGGCTAAAACATATATTTGTTTAAACTTAAAAACATGTTTGGAGAAATATTTTTAGAATTTATTGTACTCAAGAATTGATATAGATATAATTTTAAGAGTAAAGTCCTATTTGAATCCCTGTGGTTTGTGCAGTTTAACCATTTGAATCCAAAAACCAAAACTGTCTTGATTTGAGTCCCTGTGGTCTCTAATTTTAACTATTTGAGTCCCTGTGGTTTCTAATTTTAACCATTTGAATCCAAAAGTCATGTTTCTGATTTGGATGTTGTTTACTTTTGGATTCAAATGGTTAAAATTAAAGACCACTGGGACTCAAATCAAGATAGTTTTGATTTTTGGATTCACATGGTTAGACTGCACAAACCACAAGGACACAAATAGGACTTTACTCTAATTTTAATCGTGATGGATATTGGATACATACTAAAGTAAATTTTTGATCGATTAATTGTTTGTGGCTAAACCAAATCTACTAGGAGATGACCAAAATAAAGAAACAGTTAACAGTTCTAGTTTTCTTATCCATTCTTTTCTTATCTCTTTATCTCATACTGATGTGAAGCAAATCTTATAGTAGCATAAGAACATCGGGTGTGGGGTTGTCCCTCCCCGTCTCGGGTTGTCGGCCACGTTGCACACCTCCCCCCCCGGGGTCGTCGCGTCCTTCCCGGCTTCTCCAAGCCGTTGGAGACGAGGCAAAACTTGTTGGGCCCCCTCTGACTTCTCTCTCTCCCCCCTTTATTATATTATATTATATTGGTTGGGTAGTCCTTCACACCCTTGGGTAGTCCCCAAGGGGATGGTCCTCCACCCTTGGTGAGGTGACGCCTACGTGACGGGTAGTCTCTTTCGGGACTAACCAAACCACACCCAATGGTCTAATATTTAATGTGAAAATAAAAGCATAACACTTGTATGGACATTAAAACATACGTGATGTGTAGGGAGACAAATTTCCAAAAACTTAATGACATGACATGTACTTTGAAACCCTACACATTTAAATAGTGTGCGAGTTCATTATTGTAGGTTGAACATTCAAATGCCGTGATTTGATATTAGAAACCCTACACATTTAATGCGTGCTACTTCGCCTTAATTAGTTAACCTTTTAGTTTTAGATGTCATCATGAAAAACATTAACAAGTTTTTCCTTTTCTTGAACGAGCGTGTCAACCACCGTGACACCGGACGTTGTGGGCGGGCCAAGGTCGACCACTCGACCGCCGCCAGCCCATTGGCTGTCCCAGATGCGCGGAACCCGACCTCCACCCGCCCAAAGGCACAACAGTGGAATAATCGTAAAACCTCGCCTCTCATCCAAGACGAACCATCGCCACCTGTATTCACCATTCACCTGGATGCCGCAGAAAATAATGGGGAGAGTGGGAGTCGAACCTGAGTCACAAGGAACACCAAGTTTTTTCCCCAACTACTCAGCCAGTACCTCATTGGCACAAAACGTTAACAAGTTACAAGGAAAAATATCTACAACTTAGTTTTAGATTAATATCGTTGTATTCTAAGTTTCTTTTTAAAAAAATATTAAATAAACTAGGTTAGAAAACAATGTATAACACGAGTTGAATAAATAAAATAAAAAATAGTTTTTTCAAAAGATTTTTTATTAAATAGTTAATAATGGAGAGAAGCTCTTAAACTCACAACATTCTGATATGAGGTAAAACAACTTACTTATCTTATCTATTAGGAACAAATTTTACTCCAATGGTTTAGTCACTACCAACCTTTTTTTTAACTGCAAATTTGGATCACTGACGAATCATTGGAGTATCATCGTGCCACCAGAGTAACCACCCGATCATATCCATCTCCACTAAGCATAATGTCATACCAATTCAGGAGTAAACCCAATAAACATGGGAAAACCCCCTTGTGAGAATCGAACACAGGACTTATTGGTCCCAAAGCCTTATCCCACCACCAAGATACCACTAGGCTATAAAACCATGGACAATCACTACCAACCTCCCTCACACACCACTAGTCGTATAACGCTACTTGTCTCACAAGTTCACGACTGCTACTACACCACGTGCAGGGGCGGACCCACATTGGTGCCACCGGGGTCCCCGGACCCCAATCTTTTTAAAAAAAATAGTAGATTCGGTATATTAAATTGTATATGGACCCCATAAATACAATTAGGTGGACACCATAGAAATAAAAAGAAAGTTGGTGTAGTGGTAAATCTCCCTCTTTTCCACCAAGAGGTCATGGGTTCAATCCTTGATAAGCCCATTTTTCTTATTTTTTTTTAAAAATCTAGTTCAAACCTCACTTTAACTCGACCCGAACGAGGACCGACCCGAAAATGGACCCCATTGAAATAAAATCCTGGGTCCGCCACTGACCACGTGTACCATCTACCACCTTAAAAATCAATAATCCAATCAAAATTAGAAATGAACACACATATCACATTTATAACTCTAGAAATGGACATGTCTTAAAGCAAACACATATGTCACATAGGGATGTATAAACACACATGTATCGCTTATATGCACAAAAGCATACATTAAACACACATCACATGTAAACCACGAATTAAGACATGCGTTTATACTCATTTACACATATTAACACACAAAAACCATTTTCAGTTAACCTTACATAAGACATGCGTGTATATATACATTCTGAACCATCACTTCCAAACATCGTAACGCTTGGTAGACACCGGTGTAGTTCGGCTCTCCTTCGATCAATTCTTTTCTTCCTTTTGTGATCCGATCATAATAGCCACCAATTTTTGTCGTTTCGCCTATTAGATCTTCATCCCATGATTTTCTAAACATTTCTAGAATAATGCACAATAAGTAGGAAAAAACATGAAAAGTAATGAATAAAAGGGCATTAAGGGTCCTGATCATTACATGAGGCGTGATGATGCTGACGTGGCGAAAAATACCCCTTAAGGGGCATTAACCATTACGGATAGTCTTAAGATCGTGTTTTCGTTACATTTTCAAATGTGGTCTTTCTGAATTGGAAACCACTTTGTAAATTGAATTTTTAATTTTTGCAAACCGCCAAAATCAATTTTTGATCTTGGCAAAAACAAGCCAAGATTGCCAGAATCATGTGGGGAATTTGCCAAGTGTAATTGAATAATTGATTTTCCAGGAAATTATTTGCACCTTCAATTTTGTTTTTTTTATTTGTTTCTTTTATGAGTTTGCCTTGGAAAATCATTTTCTAACATGCCTATTGATAAGGAGCTCCCAGTGAGAACTTCTCTCTTTGGGCAATTGCGTATATCCTCCTATAAAGTTTATTAATCGCACGTTTACCTGATCCAAAATTAAAATTGTATATATTCCTTTTTTTTTAAAAAGAACCGTAAATTTATCCATTCTGATTTATTTTATTAAAAATAAATTATATTTAATAACTATTTTACCCTTATATTTACTAAAACTATTTACTTTATTAAAAATATGTTATATGATGACTATTTTATCCTTATAATTGCTAAAACTTTACTCTAAGTGTGTCAGGATATACGTGTGTGTGCGGTTGGGGTGGGGGGGGGGGGGGGGGGGGTCATATTTGGATTCATCAACTTCAACCCTACATCATCTTAGGTGTCAGTGACGTCCATTTGCCACTGCCCTAAATGATTAGTTGCCAATTAATTTTAGTTCCAATTAATCTAAGTTTTAATGCAGCGACTTTAACTATCTATGTAAATCCACCAGGGGCGTTGCCGCTTTGACCCATCAGGATGCCCTGCTCCAAACCCTGCTAGGGTGCTGCCCAAAACCCCACCAAGGAGGTTGAGTCCCTTAGATCTTCATGTTCTAGGGGCTTCGCCCCTAAGAACTATTGAGCTCCTGCGTTGCTCAAAATTTATAATACTCTTGACTGAGGTTGTGCTGAACATTTCTTACCTTGTATCATATAATATTTTCTTATTTGTTTTTTAAGTGACCCTAATTGCCCAAAATATATTTTTGACACAACAATCACCAATAATTAAACCATTTAAGTTTTACATAAACAAAGAATGATAATCCACTAAATATAATATTATAATATAAATAATTACTAGTATATATTCAATTGGATTCCACATGCCATTCAACCCTTAATAATATCTATATCTACTTGTCAACTTTGTGTACAAATTGTTCTTCGCAACACACGTGCTTCCAAAAAGGTTATGACGTACTATTCACATGGTGCATTATTGCACTATATCATCCATCCTTCTACATGATGCTAGCCTTGCATTTGAATGACGTCATAAGCCAAACTTTTAGGTTTCTCAGTTCTCACATTGTTAAAATCATTTGTTTTCGATACTACCAAAGTTCTGGCTTTTAGGTTATTATATATCACACTTACCCGTTTTAGCGACATATAAATCACTCTTGTTTTAAGATTTTCCAGCTAAAAGAAACTTGACTGTCTTTATATGTTTGTTTCTGCCCAATTTTGTGTCTTTAATTTCTAAAATAATTTAGAAAATACTATATATGACTATATGAGATTTTTCAAGGACCCTAAATGTCATATGTTTTTTTAGAATTTGGGGCCTTAATCGACCCTGTATATAGTAGGGGTCCAAAACATTTGCTTTATTTCATTTCTCCTTAAACGACCCTGTATATAGTGTATGGACGGTAATCATACCTAGCAGTAGAGAAAAAAGGGTGACCGCTAAAAAACTATGATATTTGTTACATCTAAGACAAGTAGGTGCTACTTTCTACACCCCCCTATTTACTTTTTTCACCCCCCCTCCTCTCACATACTTACAGGTGGGGCCTGCGTGAGACCGACAATTTTCCTCTCAAAAGGGGGGGTGTCTATAGAATGGGCCTTAGCATAAGTGTGTATGCAGTTTAATACCTTTATTTATTTAAAAAATATATCTTATTAAGGTAATTTTGGTGTTTATGAGAGTCAAATATGCTAGAAACGGTCAATTCTGGGAAATTAGCATAAATGGATTGAAAATAAAGAAACATGAAGTATAATAACTAAATTGCTAAAACCATTGTGTAATATAATAAATAAAGTATTATAACTTTATTTACTTTCCCTATACGTATATTTTACCAATATTTACCTTTTTCTTTTTGAAAATAAACTTTCATTAACAACCGCCTCCGACCCAAACGGGCAAAACGCCAATACAAACCAGGAGCCCCGACCCAAACGGGCAAATGTCAAAATTACAACATGTACATAGGATATTTACACCACTCCTTCCAACTAATATCTTTACATGATCACCTATTTTTGATCCACTCAAACCCTCTCGATTTAATAGCTATCAAAATCTCTTGAGAACTTCTCCTGACTTGATTAAACACTAAATCATTCCTAGTCTTCCAAATACACCAACACGCGATAATAACCAATCCCCGTAATATCCTCTTCAATTTTTTCCTTTCTTGGCTGAAGATATGAATATCCATCAAGTCTTTGTATTCGAAAGCGAAAATCGGAGGAATGTTGCACCAATCACTGAAAACTGCGCAAACACGAATTGACGTTGAACATGCAGTAAATAGATGATCCAAAGATTCCTCATACTCGTCGCAGAAATGGCACATAACCGATGTTATATCAACGTTCATTCTTCTCAGATTTACCCTACTAGCAAGACGATCCAGGTTACCTCTCCACGCCATGATACTGCATTTAATAGGGACCCATTTGCTCCATTCAAAAGTGGGAGGGTGACTAAGTCCCCTATCAGAGATTAACGTCATTCTGACTGATTTCACCAAAAATCCATCCTTTCTGTCGATGTTCCACATCCATGAGTCCTTCTCGTTTAACAATCTCACCATGTTAATGACGTCTTGACATTCCTGCAATTCCTTACGCTTCATATCAGACTCGGGCAATCTATCCCAGCTCCAATAATGTCCGTCGTTTCCTTGACCCCTCCTTATTCTCTCCGAAATCCTGCAAGATTTATTAGAATCCAAAGCAAAAAGATGTGGCCATCTTTCCAAGAGTGGGAGATCTCCCACCCATGTATCAATCCAAAATCGAATGTCCTCCCCGTTCCCCACTTTTCCCATAATCACCAGATTAACATTTTTCCCATTTAATTTTAATTTGGAAACCATTTTTGCTATATTATTCCAGCACCTCGTAAGCTTTCCGTTTAAAGGCAAGAAGCTCCTTTGATTGTTATTCTTATGATATGCATCCACAACTTTCATCCATAAACTTTGTTTTTCAACTCTATATCTCCAACCTCACTTATAAAGTAACGCATCATTAACTTCTTTTAATCTGTTAATACTCAACTCCCCCTTTTTTCTTAGGCCACGTAATCCAATCCCAGGCCACCTAATTCATTTTGTTTTTATCCTCAGACCCCGCCTAAAGGAATTTTCTCATCTTAGCTTCAAGGCTTTTGATTATACCTGCTGGAGCTTTATACAGAGAGAAGTAATAAATAGGCAAACTCTCCATAACAAAGCTAATCAAAGTTAATCTTCCCCCTATATATAAAGTTTTTGCTTTCCAAACCGATAATCTTTTATCAAAAATTTCAATAACCGAGTCCCAATTTCTTATCCTATTCATATTGGCTCCCACCTTAATACCTAAATAAGTTAACGGGATGTTATCAGAATTACACCCAATCACATTCGCCATATCCTATTCATATTGACCCCCACCTTAATACCTAAATAAGTTAACGGGATGTTATCAGAATTACACCCAATCATACTTTTTAGCGTTTTGTTTTAATTATTTGACTCGATGTAATTTTTTTAAGATCGTGTTATGAGGAGTATGCACAGGTAATAGAAACACAGATGTACATATTATGAGAAATAATTATTTGACTTATTGCCCTGCAACGCGGGCTGAGAAAAACTAGTATCATATAAATTACTTAAAATGTTTAATTCTTGTTTGCAACTTATTTTATACGGTTTAGACTCACTTGCATTGCATAGATGATATCATATATCCCTTCCTCGTACAAAGGAACACAAACACCCCAACCTAAAATGTCTATATATATCACCATCTAATTTCATTCATCTCCTCACCTCACCTCACCTCTCCCTCTCTCTCTCTCTCTATATATATATATATACGAATATCTTTCTCTCTCTAGAATGGAAAGAACACCACATATAGCCATTGTCCCAAGCCCAGGAATGGGCCACCTAATCCCTCTTGTTGAATTTGCAAAAAGATTAAAAACCAACCACAACATCTCAACAACTTTCATCATCCCAAATGAAGGACCTCTAACCAAATCTCAACAAGCTTTTCTTGACTCCCTCCCCAATGGTCTAAACCATGTCACCCTCCCTCCGGTCAGTTTCGACGATTTACAGGATATACGAATGGAAACCCGAATCAGCCTTATGGTTACGCGCTCTATCGACTCGCTTCGAGAAGCGTTTAAATCGTTAGTTGTTGAAACAAACATGGTGGCTTTGTTTGTTGATCTTTTTGGCACGGATGCCTTTGATGTTGCTATTGAATTTGGAGTCTCACCTTATGTGTTTTTTCCATCAACTGCTATGGCTTTATCTTTGTTTCTTCATTTGCCTAAACTTGATCAAATGGTTTCATGTGAGTATAGAGATTTGCCTGAACCGGTTCAGATCCCGGGGTGCATACCGGTTCGTGGAGAAGACCTACTTGACCCGGTTCAAGAAAGAAAGAATGATGCATATAAATGGGTGCTTCATAATGCAAAGAGGTATAGGATGGCTGAGGGTATAGCGGTAAATAGCTTCAAGGAGTTAGAGGGTGGAGCTTTGAAAGCTTTGCTAGAAGATCAACCGGGCAAACCAAGGGTTTATCCGGTTGGACCGTTGGTACAGGCCGGTTCAAGTAGTGATGTTGATGGGTCAGGGTGTTTGAGATGGCTAGATGGTCAGCCATGTGGTTCGGTTTTGTACATATCTTTTGGGAGTGGTGGAACCTTATCTTCCAATCAGCTTAATGAGTTAGCCTTAGGTTTGGAATTGAGTGAGCAAAGGTTCATATGGGTGGTTAGAAGCCCGAGTGATAAACCGAACGCGACTTATTTTAATTCACACGGTCACGAGGACCCTTTGGGTTTTTTACCAAAAGGGTTCTTGGAAAGAACCAAAGATATTGGGTTTGTGGTACCTTCTTGGGCGCCACAAGCCCAAATTTTAAGTCATAGTTCTACCGGTGGGTTTTTAACCCACTGTGGATGGAACTCTATTCTCGAGACTGTAGTCCATGGTGTGCCGGTTATAGCTTGGCCACTTTATGCAGAGCAAAGGATGAACGCAGTATCTTTGACTGAGGGTATAAAAGTGGCGTTAAGGCCCAAGGCCGATGAAAATGGCATTGTCAGTCGTGTTGAGATTGCGAGGGTTGTGAAGGGTTTAATAGAAGGGGAAGAAGGAAAACCAATTAGAAGTCGAATTCGGGAACTAAAAGATGCAGCTAGTAATGTTCTTAGTAAGGATGGGTGTTCTACGAAAACCTTAGAGCAATTGGCTTCCAAGTTGAAAGCAAAGAATAATATAAGCATTTAGTTTATCAAGCGTTGAAATAAAATTGTTAAATATTTTTGTTTTGTGAATTTATTTAGTGTATAAAAAATATCTAAAGTTAGACATGCGAACACGTATACGAGAATTGTTTTGTATTATGATATATTAAGATCATAGCTAAAGAGTAAAATAATAAACATATAAAATAAAAACCATTAGAACTATTGTAAAATTTTATAAATATTACTTTACTAATACTAAGATTGGGTGTAGTGGGATGGCGTCGCACTCCACCTCATCCTTTGGCACCCTACACTCTTTTTATAACGGGGATAAGCTCCTCTCGGCGCAATGCATTAACGTCTCTACCCACTTGTTTCTTTATTATTTATTTATTTTATCCGATCAGAGAATTCCACATCACCCAATTTTGCTTTAATTTATTTATTTAAATATTATTCTAATAAAGTAGTTACTTAAACTACCACATCTATGTAAATGTATGGTTTAATTAAAGTCTTCGTTGCTTATATGACAGCAGGGGCGCAGGATAGAAGGGGGAGGGGGCATCCGACCCCTCGAACTTTTCGCTCAGGGGTGTTCGGTACGTAGTTTTCGTATAGAATTTTTTAGGTATATACGTTTTCGACCCCCTGGTTTTATAATTTCTCTAGGTAAATACGTTTTCGAACCCCGGTCGAAAATCTCAAGCTTCCACACACTAATTTTTCACTTTTTAGTTATTTCACGTAGTGTAATAATTACAAGATGAATTTTACGGTAAATATGTTGATTATGCTTGGGATTTTGTGGGTAAATACCTGTTTTTAGAGCTTCAAAAGTCAAGCAATTCGGTTATTTGTTTTTAATAATAGAGAAATAATCCAAAAGCAAAAGAAGCTTTAGTTGGGCCGAGAATTATCCAATGGACTGAAATACCGAAGCATCAAAAGGATATGATTGGGATCACACATAAGTAGTGGTGCACAAATCGGGTTTTTTTAAAAACCGGGTTTCGGGTAGGATCGGGTTTTAAAAAATCGGGTTTTTTTAAAAACCGGGTAGGGTCCGGGTTTTCTACCAAAAATGTATACCCTATATACCCGGGTTCGGGTAGGGTTCGGGTCGGGTTTTATAAAACCCGGGTATTATAATACCCTATTTCCGGGTTCGGGTATTCATCTGGTAGGGTTCGGGTATGCATCGAGTTGGGAAAAAACCCGCACCGGGTATTAAAAAACCCGCATCGGGTTGGGAAAAAACCGCATCGGGTAGTGCGGTTATGGCTGGAGAAGGCTAGACGAGTGATGCAGGTGGCTGGAGAAGGCTAGACGAGTGATGCAGGTGGCTCAAGCAATTGCATGTTGAGCCGAAAAAAATCAAATGAGAACAACCAGGATCAGCCATGCATTGTCACGAGATTTAGTGGGGTTTTGGTTTAGTTCTTTTGGGCTTTGAAAAGAAATATGTGGATTACATAATTTTGTTTATCATAAGAACTAGAAACCTAATACTTAAACAAGATTCATTACATCAAAGTGCATACATAATTTTGTAAAATCATAAGAACTAGAAGTCTTAATGCATACATAATTAAACAAGATTACATCAAAATCGGGTTTTTTTTAACCGGGTTTCGGGTATAAACCGGGTTTCGGGTATAAACCGGTTCCGGGTTCGGGTTCGGGTTTTTGTAAAACCGGGTTTCGGGTATAAACTGGGTATAAAAAAAAACCGGTTCCGGGTTTGTTACGCCCTAATCACGTTTTTACTCTTAACTTGCAGCGGAAAGTACAAACCTAAAATTTCTTACATGATAATCTTTCTTTCACTTAAATACATCAATCCCTTTTACAATTTAATCAAAAACTAATATACTTATATCAAATTAAGTGACCACATATACCCCCACGTACAATCCTTGACTTGACTCGATCTTCAACCGCGTATACTTCTTGATGAAACATCCAAAACCCTGTACGACCTGCAGTCACCACATTCAGTCAAATTATTAACAACAGGTGACATAATAAAAAGTACATCTTAACACATGCATAGCAAGGCGTCAACATATCCTGCTTTATCTTATACCAGCCCCTTCATGCATCCATTCGATCACTAGCATCGGATTGCGGAGTTAACCTTCACTTCCATTGTTAACATGCCTATACTTTACATTAATTCTCAATAGAAACGGTTAGTATCATTAGCTTCCCGTCATACGAACATATTCTCGAATACCCATAACTCATCTTATTCATTCAACATATAATTAAATACTCACTCAAGCATGTATTCACTTTCTAATTATACATGTACTTAAAATTTACATCCTACATGTATACCTCCTTAAATCATCTTTACGCCTAATTCATTATGTAAGTTCCCCTTCTTACCCAATCTTAATCGAATCTCTTTCTTAACCATTCCCAACTCATTTGTACTAACACTTAGCTTAGTAACAACATCGATTCATATCTTCTCACACTACATTCAATAATTACCATATATCATAACTACTGTACCAAACAAAAGGGTAAGTTCGGAGTTCACTTACCTCATGCGTCTGAGTTCAAGCATAGATTCCGTGTTTATCCTTGGCCCGTTGCCCTTCCATGCTTGTGTCCATGTTGACATGACTCCTATCTTATGATCCCCTCGTGTTGGTGATCATTAATCCATGCTCGGTTATGGATTTAAGCTTCATCTTGCCTTCCGATTTGATGATCTTCATGATTAGGGTTTGTGGAGCTCTCATGGAGCTCCTGGCTCTTTCTCGAACACACACGATGTGTGTGTTTATTTGTGTTTTGATTTCTTGTAATTAGTAAATAAACTTTCGTTTGTTCCACTTTAGCCCCTCGGGTTTACCTTTTAAAACATAACTGACACTACCTTCATCATTTAATACTTTTGACCATACCCTTAACTAGGTTAAGTAGCCTAGTTATTTATTTCATGACGTGTCTACCCCTCTTAAATTACCAAACCCATTTTTGGGGTGTTACAGGGTTTTAGATCAAATATGCATACCCGGTCCCTACCCTACGGGTAGGGTCGGGTTCGGGTATAAAAAACCCGGGTTTTATAATACCCGGTTCCGGGTTTTTTTTTCGGGTCCGGGTTCGGGTTTTTTGTGCACCACTACACATAAGGTTGTATGGACCATGGGAAGTCTAGATGCAAAAGCCATTAAGATAAATATGGTTACAAATTCTTGTTACATTTTAAGGTAAGAGATGATGTATAAGAGAGATTATTGGTACGAAGTGTAGGAGACAAATATAAGATTGACAAGTGTCCTTTTCAATTTAAGAGGGAATGATACTATGATTATTCTCCTTTGAGAATTTGGACTGCTTGAACATGATTTGGGTATTCATTGGTCACTTGATACGTGATTATAGATGTAGTGTTACATTGAGAATTTGCACTGCTTGCAGATATGATACATGATTTAGGTATTTATTGATTATGTTCCGGTATGTAACTAAGTACTGGAACATAATCACGCAATGTTACACAATCACGTAACTTAATAGCTTGTAAAATAAAAATTTTAAAAATTTAAGAAAACTATAGTAATAGCCTACTCAAATAAAAAGAATGAAATGCTCGTTAATACGGTGTAATGTTTAAAAAAATATTATCGTAAGAAAAAGTTATAGTCGTTTGAAAACCCTACAGAAATGAGTTTATGAGTCACAAATATTAGATTTTCCTATTTTGCCCTTTTCCCCACTTGTTTTCCTTGTTATCTGTTAAGTGAATTCTAAATTTGAAACCACTTAATCATAACCATTAATCTTGCAAATTAAGGTGCAAAACTCTCTCATACACTTCATACATTTCCAATCTCCTTTACAGTAACTCTTTTATGAAGGATACAAGGCACAAGTGCATATATTTTTAGCGAGAAAGGATCCTGTAGACATAATTTCCATACGAAGTATACGTGAGAACAAAGGAGCGACAAGTGTCATTGGCAGGAGGTATGATTTAGTATTTTCTCAAGTGAACAACTTTCCCTTTTGATTTTCAAACGGCTATAACTTTCTCACACGTTAATTTTTTTAAATATATCGCATTAACGAGCATTTAATTCTCTTTAATTTGAGCAGACTGTTGTTATAGTTTTCTTAAAAAAATTACATGATTTTAAATACCATTACGTGATTATGTGATTTTAAATAACCAGTACCCATTATCGCACTATGACTTGTTAAGTTGACAAAAATGTTCTTTTTTTTGTTGTTAATATATATATGACGAAATTCCGTAGGTAATGGCAAAATGAGAAAACTTTTAATGATATTTATATCCACTACATTCTAACGGCGGACTCCATGAAAGCTCCTTTCTTTTTATTAGTAGTAGATCTAAATATTGTAACCTTATGTGGGATAGATGGAGCAAATCTAATGTTCGAGATGTGATCTTGTAATTCCGGGTCTCAGTGCCTAGCTGGCCCCTGTATCTGTACTTTATATAGAAGTTTCGTCGTTAAAAAAAGCAATTGCTTTATGTTCTTGGTTGTTATGGCTTCTTCTATTTATATATAGAGTTCTGATCAGTGTACGCCAATGGGTATGGGTTAACAATTAAGTTTAACAATCACGAAAAATTCGTAAATGATAATTTGATACTTTTGGAAATCAGTTAAGGTTGCTAATGCCTCTCATGCATGGTCATGTTCTTGCACAAGCAACAAAAAAAAAAGCACTAGAGTAGGATAAAAAGAGAAAAAAAAAAATTAAGTTCAATGAACATGTGTTTGTTACGATGAAAAACCAATCCTAATGCTAGGATTGCTAACACCCAACCCCAGCTACTTCTCACACACTTTATGGAACCCCCACCACAGAAAGGGGTACGTTTAGTGTTATGAACACATTTGGCCCAACCCAAATAGACCCATAAATGCAGCCCAATTCGGTGTTACTAAAAGGCCCGAGTGTTTAGGAACAACCAGCATAGGTTATAAGCACAACGAGAGTAGAGAATAAGTCCCAAGTGTTCAGTGTCACTTTCATCTCTTTTACTTTAAAAAATGAGTTAATTGCTCGGATGGTCCTTGTGGTTTCACGTTTTTTCACGTTTAGTCCCCACCTTTTGAAAATAGCATGTATGCTCCCTATGGTTTGTCATTTTGTTACTCGGATAGTCCCCCAACATTTACTCTGGGGACTATCCGAGTAACAAAATGACAAACCATAGGGAGCATACATGCTATTTCCAAACTAACTGACATTTACTCAGGGACTATCCGAGTAACAAAATGATAAACCATAAGGAGCATACCTGCTATTTTCAAAAGGTGGGGACTAAACGTGAAAAAACTTGAAACCACAGGGACCATCCGAGCAATTAACTCTTAAAAAATATATACCTTCAACTAACTTTTCTTCTTTTTTTGGTCGTTATAGCAAACAAGGTTTTGCCCCGCCCGCGTTGCGTAGAGGTGCACAAACCGGTTAATTTTAATAACCGGTTCGGTTAACCAGTTATACCGGTTAATTTGACTTTTTGACTTTAACCGGTTAATGCTTTAACCGGTTATTACTTTAACCGGTTATTTTTTTAACTGGTCCGGTTAATTACTTTAACCGGTTCGGTTAATTAACCGGTTTTTTTACCTTTTTTTTTGAATTTTTCGGTTAATTTTTCGGTTAACCAGTCTATCGGTTAAAAAACCGGTTTAAAAAAACCGGTTACTAACCTACGGTTAAATAACCTATTGAACCGGTTATTCCTAAATCGGTTATTAACCGGTTACGGTTTCGGTTAATAACCGGTTACGGTTAATTAACCGGTTATTTTGTGCACCTCTAGCGTTGCGGGGCAATAAGCCGAATATTTCTCTCTCATAACATGTATGTCTGTACAGAGGGCAAAATCGTAATTATATTTTGAACTGAGGCGAAATCATAATTTTAAACTGAGAGCAAAATCATAATTTTGAGCTAGGGGGGGAAACATAATTTTATTTTGAACTGTAGGCAAAAATGTAATTTTGAGCTAAGGGCATAATCGTAATTTTGAGCTAGAGGAAAAAACAACATTTTATTTTTAACTGGGGGTAAAAACGTAATTTTAAACGGAGGGCGAAACCGTAATTTTAAACTGGGAAGAAAATTTAAAAATGAGTTTTTGAACCAAGGGCAAAAGCGTAAGTTTGAGCAAGGGCAAAATTGTAATTTTATTTTGAGCTGGGGGTAAAAACGTAATTTTAAACAAAAAACGAAAGCATAAATTTAACCTGGGAATAAAATTAAATTAAAAATGAGTTAGTCCAATAGGGAAGTGACAGACAGCTAATAATTTTGAGTTAGGGGGGAAAACATAATTTTATTTTGAACTGTGGGCAAAAACGTAATTTTGAGCTGATGGTAGAATCGTAATTTTGAGCTAGAGGAAAAAACAACATTTTATTTTGAACTGGGGACAAAAACGTAATTTTAAACGGAGGGAGAAACCGTAATTTTAAACTGGGAACAAAATTAAAAGTGAGTTTTTGAACCGATGGCAAAAGCGTAATTTTAAGCTAGGGGCAAAATTATAATTTTATTTTGAGCTGGGGGCAAAAACGTAATTTTAAACGAAGGACGAAAGCGTAATTTTAAGCTGGGAATAAAATTAAATTAAAAATGGGTTGGTCCAATAGGGGAGTGCCAGGCAGCTGCCTGGCACTATTCCCCCAAGGTTGTAAATGTATATGTTGGATATACCGAACTGTAACGAAGCCAACCGATGTCAACCAAATTCTCAGTGTGTAATGTGGGGAAATCGCACTAGTGCACATGCACATTTATGAAATAGTTAATCTAACCCATCATCACCTTATTTATTTAGGGTAGGGGTGTGCATGGTTCGGTTTTTACTATTAACCATAACCATAACCGCTAGTTCGGTTATGGAGTTTTGGTAACCATAACCATAACCAAACTTCGGTTATGGTTAATCGGTTATGAAGTCGGTTTTGGTTAATTTCGGTTAAGTAACCAAGCAAGATTTGAAAAAAATAGGGTTGTGCACGATTTGAACTTAGCTTGAGCCTATTTTAGAAGATAACGAAGACTAAACTTTTTGGTTAAACTACCGATTTGGGGTTCTTTCTAATAAGGTAATTCTCAAACAAAAAAAATTATGGCCATAACAACTTAGTTCTTTATCAAAATAAATGACATCTACATCAAGATCATTTTGTTACTAACATACTTTAATCTTAGTAAAAAACCCTCTATATGGTTTTGTAAAACACAAATCCATTATATAAAAGTAACATTACAAGTTCGGTTTCGGTTATATCGGTTAACCAAAGCTTCATAACCATAACCATAACCGATTGAGCGGTTATACAAAGTTTCATAACCATTGGTTATGTTGGTTATCGGTTATTAGTGGTTCGGTTATGGTTCGGTTATCGGTTATGGTGGTTAATTTGCTCACCCCTGATTTAGGGTTAGGATATAATAGAAAGTTGTTTTGGCTAGGAAGGCTAGGAACTAATTTTGACCATCAATAGATTTAATCAAGGGCTAAGATTAAATTAGTTAAATTGAAGAGAAAAAAGAGGCGTGTGTGTTTGTGTAAGGGCATTCTAGTCAATTCAGCACAATAGTTTCTCTTTCCCCCAATTCCTCCCCATTTTTTAAACGTTAATAACTTTTTCATACGACATTATTTTTTTTATAAAAGTTGCACCAAAAAAACGAGCATTTCTTTATCTTTAAAACGAGTATACTATTGCTATATTTTCGAAAATTTTTTTTGAAAACCCAGTCGCGTAAAATGCAATGGAAAAAAAAACGTAAAAAAATGACTTTTTCTAAACGCAATGCATCAAAAACACAATGAAATGTCTTATTTCTAAAACGCAATGGCCAGAAAACACAAAGAAATGTCTTATTTCTAAAACGCAATAGCCTAAAAACACAAAAGAAAGTGTACTTTCTAACACGCAATGGACTGAATGTGTTTTACCTAAAACGCAATGCACCGAAAACACAAAGAAATGTCTTATTTCTAAAACGCAATGGCCAGAAAACACTTAAAAAATGTCTTTTTTCTAAAACGCAATAGCCTAAAAACACAAAAGAAAGTGTACTTTCTAAAACGCAATGGACTGAAAACACATAAAAATGTGTTTTACCTAAAACGCAATGCACCACAAATACAAAGAAATGTCTTATTTCTAAAACGCAATGGCCAGTAAACACTTAAAATGTCTTTTTTCTAAAACGTAATGGCCAGAAAACACATAAAAATGTCTTATTTCTAAAACACAATGGCTTAAAAACACAAAAGAAATTGTTCTCTCTAAAACGCAATGAACTAAAACACATAAAAATGTGTTTACCTAAGACGCAATGACTAAAAACACTTCAAAAATGTCTTATTTCTAAAACGTAATGACCAGAAAACAGTTAAAAATAACTTATTTCTAAAACCCAATGGCCTAAAAACACAAAAGAAACTGTTGTTCACAGAACCAGAAACTGTCTACGAAAATGAGACAATTTCTGGAAAATTAAATTTACTGTTGCATTTTTATTGAAGCAATCCCTTGGACCCTGCTCCTAGGGGCGCTCTTCCCGGACCCTCGCCAAGATCGTAAAACGCAATTACTCAATTCAAAAACACAGATCGTAAAAATGCAATTAAAAAATTTCTTACATAGATCGAAGCCGATTTCTTCAGATTTCTTCACCGATTGACGAAATTTGAATGTTAAAAACACTTATCAGCGATCAAGTCGAACGAATCGAGTGATTCGCTTCAAAATCACAGGGAAAAAATGAGATATTGTATGAAATTAAACTGGGTTTCTTCAAAAAAGCTGAAGAACACGTTGATCAGGTGTTTGAATAATTGATTGGTGACGAAAATCGCATTATAATGTAGTGATTATTGAGATAGAAAGTGAAGAAATGGTTGAAGATGGTGGGTTTTGAAGTTACAGAGAGAAGATGAATGGAGAAGATTGGGTAAAATTGACTAAAATACCATTTCTCTTTATTTTAAATTTTGCCACATGTCCTAATTCTATTGCGTCCTATCTTTTTCTAGCCAAAATAAACTTTCTATTTGATCCTCACCCTATTTATATTTATATAATATAAATTTGTAACATTTCTAGGCATATAGTTTTGTACATTTAGCTTAGTTGCTGTTTCATGCTTTAGTTAATTATACCCTTAGTTTAGAAGGTTGAAGGTTTTGGTTTATTATTATATAATAAGAATTGATGTATTACATCTTTAGTTTTTTTAATGGTTTTTATATTGTAGTAAGCTTTTTTTTTCTTTTATTGTTTTTTAGTTAAAATGGTTTACATGGTCTTCAAGTTTTGTGTTTTTTTCGTTATGTTAAAGTTTTTTCTGTATAAATTCGAGTTTATCTATATTTTATGTCAACTCGCAGTATAACTTTGTGTTTATATTTGTCTACGTTTTACGTCACATGACGGTATAAATTCACATTTTTGTTTTACAATTTATACCCTACGTTTTACGTCACATGGCAGTAAAGATTAATGTTTTTGTTTTACAATTTTTTGACGTCGTTTGCTTACTATTTAGCACAGTTTTACGACTTACGTGCTCGCAACGCGGGTGCTAAACACTAGTTATTATCAGTTTAAGGAAGTACTTTGCCCATGTTTAGGAACAACAAAGGGTCTGATCGATGCACAACAATTAAAAGGCTGAGCTGTGCATTTCATGAAACCGAATCAATACCAAAGTTTTGACTTTTACTTGAGGCTACTAGAAAAAAAAAAAAAACAAAGTAGTAAAAAAATTCTTCATATTTATGCAGGCATGTTTATGATACCCTCATCTATTGACTTTAATTTCCATGCCTGATATTAATTTATAGCTTAGCACTGCGGTTTTTAATAAATGATCGAACTTGAGGCTATAAAAGAAAAGGTAAGGAAGAAAAAGGGTTTAATTGTTTTCTTGAATCTGAAATGGAGCGAAAGGTTTGTGTGACTGGAGGTGCTGGTTACATTGGTTCAAATCTGGTTCGTGCACTTCTACAAAATGGTTACATTGTCCATGCAACTCTAAGAAACCTAGGTACGATTTCTTTCTTCGCATTTGTATACATGTAAGGCGAACCTTGAATACAACGGTAAGGTTACTGCCATGTCACATGGAGGTCAAAGGTTCGAGTTGTATGTAGGGATGGCAATGGGATGTGTATTGGTAATCCCAGTCTCATACCAGGTTGTAAAATCATATCTTATACTCAGCTCAATACATGTCCGTATTTGTTGTGTAAGTACCCATCGAGATATCCGGTATACCCATTGATTTAAAAGATAGACACGTTGGTATTTTCAAGTATATTTCTTTTTCTTTCCATTCTAACTTTTATATAATTTTATGTTTTTAACAAAACAATAATTAAAGTATTATAAATTACATACATATATCTCAAAAGGTAACTTAGTATTATGTACCACAAAAATATAAATAATATCATCAAAATAGATACTCAAAACATAAGTTTAATTTCAATGCAATAAACTACTAGAATGAAAAATTAATAAACACTGGCTAAAGAAAAATAAAATTAGAAGTTATAATCTACGGGTATATTATCCGGGCATATATATGGTTTGGGTAAACAGGTATATCCGCAAAATATTTTTTTTTCAATCTCATACCCGTTCCAATACCTATATCACAAACGCGGAAGCCTCCTTTTTATATTTGTATATATGTAGGTAGGGGAAGGTTCATTGGGGAACACTAAAAAAGTGGGAAACAACGGGGAACCGACTCAAACGAACTCCGATTGGACTCATTTCAGCGGCGTTGGAACCGGCTCGTCGAACCCTAACTAATATCTCTTAACCCTAAACCCTAAATCCTAACTCATAAACTCTAAACCCTAAAGCTAAAAAATAAGGCTAAAACCTAAGCTAAACCGTAAAATCTAAACTATAAACCCTAAAAGCTAAACCCTAAAGCTAAACCGTAAACCCTAAAGCTAAACCCTAAAAGCCAAACCCTAATATATTTAGGGTTTAGGGATTATGATTTAGGGTTTAGGGTTAAGAGATCTTAGTTAGGGTTCGACGAGCCGGTTCCAACGCCGCTGGAATGAGTCCAATCGGAGTTCGTTTGAGTCGGTTCCCCACTGTTCCCCACTTTTTTAGTGTTCCCCAATGAACCTCACACTATGTAGGTAATGTTTTTGCAAGATATAATCATATATAATTTTCATGGAAGGTGATGAATTCAAGGTGGGACTTTTAAAAGGTTTCCCAGGTGCAGAAGAAAGGCTTCATCTGTTTGAAGCTGATATATACAAACCACAAGAGTTTGAAAAGGCAATACAAGGATGTGTCTTTGTTTTCCATGTTGCAACCCCTTTGTTTCACACCACTGGCTATAAGGTGTTACATTACATACATCCTTGAATTCACAACGAAAAAAACAAGATATATCCAAAAGTGAATATTAAATTAATTTCAACTTTGGTTTATGATATTATATATGCTGTATATTTACAGTATAAGGACGTGGTTGAGGCAACAATTGGTGCAGCAAAGACGATCGCAAATGCTTGCATAAACTCGGGAACAGTGAAGCGGCTCATCTACACCTCTTCTGTTGTTGCAGCTTCGCCTTTGAAATATGATGGGAGTGGTTATAAGATCACCATTGATGAAAGTTGTTGGACACCACTTCATCTCAGTGTCCCGTTTGCGGGTGATTCCGTGCAGGTTAATTTTTTTTCTATAAAATTCACTTATATATTCTTTAATTAGGAAGTTCTTTTAATTTTAGAAAAAAGAAATTCAAATATATATACATATAAATACATACACACAACACACGTATAGTGAAAGAGCGAATCATGCGAGAACTTAAAAAATATCAACCAATCAATTTGGCCGTGAGTAATGCTCTTTCCGATGGATTATTAATAGCAGTTTCTAACAGCTCTCTCAGCGGCGGATCTAGAAAATCCGCCAAGCCGTAACGTTTTATAAATAAGCCGTAACGAAATCGAAAAAACTTCAAATTTTTCCAAAATTTACACTAATTTTTCCAAATTTTTCCGCGCCAAGCCGTAGCGGGCGTTGCCCCCGGCATAAGGTAGCTCCGCCACTGAGCTCTCTAATGGATTGATGCGTCTTCTCATGTCAAAATTTATATTCGTTGTACAAAGTTTGACTCTTTCAAAATGATTACCGATGAACATCTCTCCGGCTAACACTAGCTATTATATATATATTGATTTCGAGGGACGATGAATAGTAACTTTATTTTTATAATAATATATAGTTTTTTTTTTTTTTTGATATATATAATAGTTTACTATTATATTTAATTTTAATAACATATTTTTCTTTATCTTAAACATCTATTTTCTTTACCTTTTTTTAATAATTGTTTTTTTTCTTTTTTTTAACATATATTAATTTATCGATTAATTTGATACTTCTTTAATAAGTTACGGTTATAACTTTATTTTAAAAACTTAAGTACGTAGTTGTGCTTGATTTCTTTCCCTGACATTCCGTTATAATTTTTTTTAATACGAGGTTATACTCAAAATAAAGTATTTATTTGGTATCGTAAAACGGTACGATGATTTTATTCTAAAAACTTAAGTATGTAGTTGTGCTTGATTTCTTTCCCTGGCATTCCGTTATAATTTTTTTTAAACGAGGTTATACTCAAAATAAAGTATTTATTTGGTATCATAAAACGGTACGATGATAAACTAAATCGTTCTAATGGTTTGACTTTCTAAACAACATGCTTTATTTTCAAATCACATTTGTTTTACATTACCATTTGCTCGGTATCGCCGCAACGCGAGATATAAAAAAACTAGTTATTATTATTAGTTATAAGCTGAGATTTCGATATATGGATACCATTAGTTAACTAATTTGTGCATAGGTTCTCTTTTTTTATTATAATTGTTCACCTACTGAGACATTAGCTAATTACGAGTAGGAAATTATCTACACTTAGATTTAGACATGAATTTGGTTTATAGATTTTTTTTTCTAATGTTTGAAATTTGGTTTTTAGATTTTTTTCTAATATTTGAAAAGGGTAAATAAATATTTCGTATGTTATACGGGTTGAATAAAAGGAAACAATAAATATTTGGTTTTGAAAATTTAAGAACTAAAAAAAATATTATTTTGAGATAAGCTATGATTGAATATGTTATGTTTTATACCTATTGTCTTTTTTTAACTTTTAAAATTAAAAAAAAAAAATTAATATGAAGGAGTGAAATAAAAGAAGCGAGAAAAATGCTTTTTGTTTACATAATTATAACACATGGTGTAACCATTTATTTTTATGACAGACGAACACAATCTCTACTCTATAATTCTACTAGTCAAATCATCGTAACTGCATTCCGCATGATTTGAACTCACAACCATTTGGTTGGATAGCACAGTACACTTTACCACCGGGATTTCTCACTGGGCCGGGACGTGTTTGTGTATATATACACATATTAACTTCTCCGTTTACTTTAAATTTGTGTGCTTTGCTATAGAACTACACACCAGCAAAAACAAAATCAGAGCAAGAACTCTTGAAAATCTTGGAACAAAAGCCAAATGGGTTAGAGGTGGTGACATTAGGTCTTGGGCTGGTTGGTGGCGGAGTCCCTTCAACAACTACACTGGCGATTGTATCACCATTAACCAATGATGTGAGAAGGTACCAAGCACAAAGGTACTTAGAAGCATTGCTAGGAAAGGTCCCCATCATACACATTGAAGACGCTTGTCGAGCTCATATCTTTTGCGCAGAAACGCCATCAATAAAAGGGAGGTTCTTATGTGCTAGTTCGTTTGTTTCATGTGCCGAAATCGCCAAATACTATCAAAAAGCCTATCCACAACTGAACCATGAGTAAGATTTTGATTTAACAACTACTTATAGAGAACTTACTGGTTTGTTAAATGTTAAAATATCATCGCGGTTTTCTTGTTTTAGATACTTGGAAGAACATGGGAAAGAAGTCAAATGGGGATCCAGAAAACTTGAAGATAAAGGTTTTTCTTACAAATATAGCATGGAGATGATCTTAGATGATTGTCTTGAATGTGCCAAGAGATCAGGCATTGTCTAGCAATAATCACTTTTAAACTGTATGGTGTTTGTTCAATAAAGATTCATGCATTTGAACCTTTGATGAACGAACGATTCATGTGTGCTAGTTTGCTTTGTGAAAACTTTATTAAATGGCAATAGTATCCCCTTCAGCAACCAATACAACTCTACTTCAATTTTAACGAGCTTTGGGTTTGGAGTTGAGAGAGCAAAGGTTCATATGGGTTGTTAGAAGCCCGAATGATAAACCAAATGCGACTTATTTTAATTAACATGGTCATGAGGACCCTTACATCAATTGGCCGATAACACTCCTAACTTTCGGTTTGTACACCAGCACTCCCAACTTTCAAAGTTGAGAGTGTTGATGTACAAATCAAAAGTTGGGAGTGTCATCGACCAATTGATGAAAGTTGGGGTTATTTAAATCCGATATCCGGGGTATTGGATTTTAATAATCCCAAGTTTCACTAATTGGCCAGTAATAATCCCAACTTCAAAAATTGCCTACAACAGTCCCAACTTGTAAGATTTTGGCCACCAATGATCCTTGTCTAACTGGGTAATAACCTTGTTGGGCTGGTGACCTGCAACTTATTCTGGCGACCCGTTTTACCCCTGAAACCACCAAACGAGACCACCACCAATCATCTCCGACCTCATGTAATCTTCTCCGCTTCTCAAAAGTTTAAAATTTCCACCATCTACGCAACTCCGGTGACCTGCAACTTATTCCGACGACCTTCTTTACCCCTGAAACCACCAAAGGAGACCACCACTTATCATCTCCAACCTCTAGTGACCTTCTCCGCCGCTCAAAACTTCAAAAAACTAACTGGGTTATAACCCAGTTAGACAAGGATCATTGGTGGCCAAAATCTTACAAGTTGGGACTGTTGTAGGCAATTTTTGAAGTTGGGATTATTACCGGCCAATTAGTGAAACTTGGAATTATTAAAATCCAATACCCCAAAAATATAAATACCATATTTGGAATTTTACTCATTTAAGGTACTAGTTTGGTCCAATATAAAGCAGCTTCATGTGAGTCCATGAACCACATTCACTCGCTTATTCTGCTTCCAATAATCAATCCTTGAGGCACAAAAAGATACAAAAATGGTGAATGTTGGGCAATGCTTCGTGATAACCCCTGCAAGACCAACACCAACTGCACCTATGTGTCTCTCCGAGCTTGACCAAGAAAAAACTGTAACTCATACACTCACGGTCTACTTTTATCGCCTTCCTCGGATTCGATCTCTTTTGCAGCAGCCTCTCAAGTACTCCGAGACTCTCTGAGTCAATTGTTGGTTCACTTCTTGTAGGATCGAGTTGTGACCCAAACGAGTCAATCAGAAGAGCTCTAGTCTGTTTCAGATGCGGAAATTAAGAAACAGACGTGAAAAACAGCTTGTTTCACAATTAATCGTCTTGTTTATTGATAATAACAGCTTTACAGATCAAACGACGCGTCGGCAGCAGTTCAGTACCGGAATGATGAAAGTTACAAATGATTCCGTTTGGGTGGGTATATATAGGGAGGCTGATTCCGCTTGAAAGTGACCGAGACCATTTCAAGCGGAATTAACTAAGTTGATTTCGCTTGAAATGGTACTTGACACCTTCAAGCGAAATTACAACAAAACACCCTAAACTCTCCTATTTTCTCGTACAACGCGCCCTGATCTAACACTTTTAGTACTAGACTCGATACAAGACGAAGTCAACAGACGCATGAACCAACAGACTCCCCCTCGAATGTTGACGAGTCTTAAAGTGTCGAGTCTTTGCATCTTCAGTCTTTATCAGTCTTTGGGCTTCCAGAATCTCTATCTGTCTCTTGCCTCACTACAATATCTTTTTGAATTTCCAGGATCAAATTCCTGGCTCTATTCCTATCAGCTTCTCTTGATCAGATCTCTACGCGGCTTTTGCATCTTCAGACTCTCTCTTTTTAACCGACTCCTCCTCAACTTGTGCTGGGATCGTAGTCTGGCTTTCACAAGTTCAGGTATCGCAACCTGACTCACCTGCATATTCTCTACCCAAAACATAAGTTTCATAAAAGATAAGATATAACAAATCTAGAAACCTTGCTAACCACTTGAAGATACAAACAAATCACACCATTCTTAAGCATCGAACAAAATGATTTATCATGTAAGTTTCTGATGAACCACTTGTATGTATATCATTTTCTTTTCAAACAATTACAAACAAACTTTCCCAAACCTGTTCGTCATGTTCAACACTCGGAATTTTGAAAATCAGCTTTTCAACATCAGTTGTCTAAAATATTTTTGAATTTTTCAAAAATTATGCTAAAACATACCGAAAATCTTTTTGGATTTTTACATAACAGAAATGAAATGCAGTAAAGAAATATTTACATACAATATTTTTGTGAGTTTGCGTAAGAGGATCATATCAGTTTCTGAGACAAATCACCAACACCGTTAAGCTTTAAACATTTTAAGTTCTAAACGATTCACTTAGATTGTCAGTATACTGATCCACTTAAATTCTCACACAAAGTTCAACTGTTCCGAGATACGATATTAATGTTTTAAACACTTAAACTTATTCGCGTGTCCCACCTCAGAATATACTCCCGTATCCAGAACCCAATATTCAGTCTTACAGGTGAGTATACCTAGATGATATATGTAAGGGATTAAATTGCGAAACCATGAAAGCTCAGGTCAGAACTTCCGTTCAGCAGAGAGATGACGGCTCGACTTTTGGTGGGTCCCCTTTAGAGGATCTTTTTTTACAACAGCAATGATTATCAATTTTATTGTTTCATCATTTTTGCTGAGGGCGGCGCTATATTTCAAGCAAGCAGTAAAGTATTCTCCGGGGACTAGGCCATTGCTTCCGCATTATCAGAAGTCCCGGGATAATACCCCAGATATCACTAAGCATAAAGACCTAGTATCTCAGAAAGAGGGGTCCTTCAAACAAGATTTCGGGGGTTACCCATATGTCACACCCCGATATTTCCACGTATTACCGGTGGGCCCGGTGGGGAGTATCGTGACGTAGTTGATATCATCAGAGTCAAACAACACAATATTTAAATGCACAGCGGAAGCAAACGATAAATATATTACAAACCGATATAAAGTAATATCAAGTATTACAAACGGAATGTAAAGGATCCACAGGCAGATCGAAAATAAAATGAAACATTGTTCAACAGACTTTAGGCATCTAAGTTTGCGAGACTCTTTATTGATGCTAGGAGTAGCCAGCCTATTCCGATTAGTACCTGCACTTAAACTTTTTGGAAAATACGTCAGTTTACACTGGTAAATACAATTTAAGTGACTCATTTTGAAAATGGTTGAAAATTGATTTGAATGCACGTGGCACAAAACATTGTATAACTTGGGATAATTATATGAATATAATACTTGTAAACGAATTACATGTTACTTATGCGTTCAGTAGCCCGATCCGTAGACCGGGTTAAAGATTAATAGACACACCACATTATTTGGTTCGGCACTGACGAGTGTACGCCTACACTCCGTGCTTTGGTCGTGGCCATCTCGTAAGATGATGCCAAGGATATCCGGGACATGGTCATTAACCCCCCAAAGGCTTTAAGCAAACAAAACATTTCAAAACGTAGCATATCAAGGATTTAACCACTATTCGATTAAAGATTCAATGCCGGACCAAGCGGTATTTTATATACCGTACCCCAAGCCCGTATAAGGGAAAATAAGTTAAAAGTATTTACCTGAGCAAATTTATACAATTTATCCCAACCGTATACCACCAAGCAAGTACAGATAGCTTTTACTGGGCTCCTAAATCTGTAACGAAGGTTTTTAATAACCTATTAGATTTCTAACGGGTCTTAATTAAGCCTATGCTTAGATCGGTTAGTTTCAAAAAGGAGAACACGGTTCAAAACGCATGATAAAGCGAAGACCGGATTAGAATGTGGTTTTGACCCGGCAAGCTCGTATGCTTGTTTAATATGGGTAACTTAAACACATTCTGGATTTTGAGACAAAAAGATATGGTTTGACCAGTTTCGGCTAATATATGCAACTAGTCACATAAGCCGATCCGAACGCGACAAGTGCGTAACGAGTAACCAAAAGAGTCATATGCGAGTTTCCTAAGTTATTATGCTTTAATTATGTTGTGACATCAGAAAGATATCTTATATTATGCCCAAAACGGATTTAGACTCACATTACGCCCCGTAGGGGTATTTTGGTCATTAAAAAGGTTATAAAAGAGTTTAAATATGAACCTGAGTTTCGGGTCTGATGTAATCAGTAAAATTACTCAATTTACTAGGTTATATCAGTAGGGTATCATATATATGTGAAATCTATCCTTTATAACCAAACTATGCCTCTTAAGGGCATTTTGGTAATTTCACATAGGCTTAAAAGGTCAAAACTGGAAACCTGAGTGTAAGACTTTGGCTTACTGTAAAAATATAATAATTTACTTAAAATATCAGTAGGTATCAAACCTTATGTGCTCAACAAGAACTTAATATCTATCATGCGTCAAAAATGCCTAAAAAGGCGACTTGGAGCCATTTCCGGGTTTTTAAAGGAAAGCTGATATTTTATTAATTCCAGAAGGCTCAAAATACTTTATTTATTATATTAGATCAGTAGAAAAAGGTTTGGGGTCAAAAGGATTTGTAAAACTCATTTTATGGCTTTAAAGGGCAAAACCGGCATTAACCGAATCATACTTAGAACTCTAAGTTATGCTCAGCCTAAAAATAAATAAAAATCTCCAAAAATCCTAAAATATTATTTTATATTAGTGGGTAAAAAGATTGGTATCAAAAAGTGGGTTTAAATAGGCTATACGCTAATTACGTCGTTTATTTAACATAAAGCTTTCAATTTACGCTAACGAGCATAACTCTTAATCTAGACCTCAAACTGATGTCAAATTTTAGGTTCAAGTTTATAAATCAGTAACTAAGGTTTCTACTCTTTTACTTTTTCAAAAATCACGTTTTATAGTCAAAAGGGCATAATAGTCAACATTTAAGCAATTAACGGAATCATGCATATGAATCGGATAACTAATGAACCAAGTTGTATAATCACAGAGGGTTATACTTATAGGTAACTTGGTCCTAATAAAGCTCTAAGGCATTTCTAAACTATGCTTAAACGGGTCAAAACTGGAAGTCAAAGCATAAGTCAAACTATGCGACTTTCGGTTCCGAACTGAGCCTAAGCTGAAAATTGTCGAGTTGAACATGTTTAGACATGTTCTTATATTAATTACCAAGTTATATTAATGATAAAACAGGTTGCATGTATCCTACATTGCTAATTATGCTTTAATTTGGAAATAAACATTCTGTTGACTTTTTAAAGTAAGCTTTGACTCGACAATTAACATAGTTAGAGTGGGAATCAGAGAGTACCCTTTTAAGGGTTTATTACCCACCTAAATACCTACTTAAAGGTACTTTTAATTCGGGATTAGACTGAGCACATATTAATTAATCACGAAGTCAAACCTTAATTACGACGGTTTGACTTTTAGCTAATTAACTAAGCTAAAACGAATTTAGAAAGGTTAAGTATACTTACAAGAGTCCTAATTATGATTAGTGACCACTTGGAAGATTGCTTGCTGACCAGAGAGCTCCAGAAAGTAAGTTGCAAATGAAAGAGCAAAATTGCTACAACTTCAAGTCCCTTATATACTAACTTTGATCTTCTAGGATGATGCCAACTTGGTCTAGAGATGTTATAAGATCATCCCAGGTAGACCTAGGATGCTAAAAACCACCTAGAGAGCCCCTGAATTTCGAAAACCACCTAAAAGAGGCGGTGTAACCGTTTTAATAGGCAGCTGTCATGAATTTTGCATCTGGGACCTGCTTGCGCACCGCAACGTCCACAGTGTTGAGGTGCGCAAGGGACATGCCAGCACAACACATCTTTCAAATGTTTACAGTTTGGCCCCTGGACCTTCCAAACGTCGTTTTCACATTATTTCTTGCATTATAAGCCTTCTAAATTTACTTTTGAGGGTTCCAAGACTTATACAAACTTTGTTAAGTCCTTGGTTAACTTTGTAATCACCCGAAAAGCCATAATTTCCTACGTTGACGCTTTTAACCCCTCGTATATGAATTTTATCATAACTTTCTCATACGATAACGAAACTTGGTGAAATTTTTATCACGTATTCTAGTGAGCATATTTAATCGTTACAAAGCTTCGGGTTTGCTAAAAGGTCACTCAGAGGTATACTTTAAACATGTTGACACATTTAACCCCTGTAGTTTGTAATCTCTCATTTTCTTTCACAATTAGCTTCGTATGATCCATGATTTATTCGTTTAAGGTTATAAACATCATGTAGGGTTATTGTAAAGTATATTTATCCATTGTTGACATTTTGAACCCTTATATTCACATAGTTTCTTTATTTGTCAACTTTAGTCCCTCTAGAGTATTCATTCACACGTTCAAGCTTATGACACGTGTCAATACATTATAGGACATGAAATTTCGAGGTGTTACATCCTCACCCCCTTAAAAGAAATCTCAACCTCGAGATTTGATAAAATGTTGGTAGTACTTTTTGTCGCATAATGGACTTAACCTCAATAGTATATCTGGAGCTTTTCCAAGCTCCCAAGTTGACCTTTATAATGGGTATATTTATCCTTTTGGAGCTTCTTCACTTATCGATCCTCAATCGATATAGGTTGCTCATTATATCATAAATCTGCATATCATTATGTGATAATGCTTCTCGACTTATTGGTGAAACACATCCTTAAATCATTAGTGAAAATGTGTTGCGAGATCCGTCCAACTCCTTAAATAGGTTTTAGCTTATAAGTTATTTGATCCTGATACATTCGATTCCTTCGAATGATTCAATATATTCAGAGCTCAACTAGCCTGATAATTAACAAATTGGCACACCCTTCCAGGGTGATATCTTTGTTGAACCTTATTCCTTCACAAGAACTTAGGAGGGTTGCTATTTTCATTAATCCTTGATTTTTCTGCCGAATACTGGCAACTTACAGATGATCATGAATCTATTTATTTGTTGTTTCCAAGGAAACTTTCAGATCCTGGTAATTGGACTTCCCAAAGTCTCATTCATCAAATGGACGTTTTGGTACTTCATCTATACAAGGTCTCCAAAGGAGCAACCTTGATACTTATATAACAATTATTATAAAAAGCTTATCTTAAGGCGAAATGGTTATTCCAACCACTGCTTAGAACTAATCCCAAGGAATAGTTAATCCTTGCGTTAGTCAATCAAATCGACGATCCTGGGCAGCTAATGACAATTCTTAATTGTTGCCTAATTAGGGTTGCGGTAATCAATGCATAAGCAAAATGAACCGTCTTTCTTAATGAACTATACCGAATTCTCAGAATATTGAGTTAGGCTATATGAATCCTCTATTTTAAAACTTACTTAATCAGGGTTTCGATTCTTCCAATGATGGTACTAGCCGTCTTGGAGATTTCATAATAATATAGCCCTAAATGGGGTATACATCTTAACTCTACTTGCCTCAGGAGGTAAACAGGGTAATCTCTGTGGAAGATTATCAAGATACATGGAGGTTACAGAGATTTTCCAATTCTCAGGCTCCAATTTATCTATCATAGTTTGTGTCAGATAGGCGACACATTTATGTTACGAGTCCACGAATTCTTTAATCGGGAACATTTACTTGGACAATTCCATTCTGGATATCTTCTTTGAATACCATTAGTTGACTTTAGTACCATATGACCATTAGAATATCCTTGCGGTTCCATGCATTAAACCTCCATACTGATCAGGCATGGAAGCAATCTATGGAACTTATTAAGATACATCAATCCTCATATGGCGCTTTTATCATACTGGCTGGTATTCGCAATCGATAGAGATCAAAGAGATATCAACTATGTATGCTGACGCACTTCCTCTTAGAGAGGATACTTCTAAAATTCTACAACTGAGGGTTTCTGACAGGAACAGAAGAAATGGTTCTTATGATTTTTGCTTGTAACTTTTACCTTACACTTAATATCTGGGTTTCTTACGGGAAAAAAAAATTCCTAAAAGTTTGCTAAGCTTATGGTTTTATGAGAGACTTAGCAGCATCTGAACCCAACATAACTCTTAGCAATAAAATTACAATAAGGGATTTATCTGATATTATTAATGTGAGCTGCCTCTAATCCTTCTTCAGGAGGGTTAAACACCTCCATTCTTAATCCCTTTTTAAACTTAGCTGCGAAATCTTTGACAAATTCTAGGGCAATCTCAGCTTTGACTAGTTATTTCATAATATATATAACGTGAGTAGCTGAGGTAGATCCATAATGGATTTATAACAAGCAGGCTTTAAAACCTTAATGTGCCTTCTTATTGCCGATGCTAACCACGAATAATTATTTGCATGAAGTTTAGATTTTGGGTAAATAGGGTACTATCTCAGCCAATGAATTAAAATTTGCGACATACTGTCGACAGTCTAGAACTTTTATGGCGAGAGTCAGAAATTTCTTATTTCATCTTTTTCCATTTTGTGATGTGGATAATAGGTTTTTCTAATAAAGTCCTTAAAAACTTGGACCATCCCATATTGCATAAGGGGATCTTTCTTGTAGACTTCAATAATGTCCTCACTAATCAAGAGTATTGTCATCGAATGGCTGTGATGTATACCTTACCATGTCCTTTCCAGCATAACCACTGATATACCTAATGGTTTCTACTACATCCCAAAAATTTCCTGAAATTGGTGGCCCCTTTTTACTATTGAAGTCTTTTGACTTCTAAGAGACGAAGTACTTTTAAGTACATCCTATGAGGAAAGGGCTTCTTGTCATATATGATTTTGTTTGGGTTATTCTTCGCATCTGAAGTATGAATATAGCTCTTCTTATGAGCAGTGACATGTGTTTTAAAGCGAACATCATTCGGCTTCTCAAGCCTTTTCATGACTTTTCTCGTAGCCTTTCCAACAGCTGCGTTAATCACAGTTTTGGAGATTAACTCCATTAACATTGAGGTTCACATTGGATGCACTATTATCACTTGTCGCATCTCCAGCATCGCGTCTATTGTCTGTCTCTTCTGAGCTTTTCCATACTCGAATCTTTGGTCTTAAATACCAAATTTAACAAGTGCTTGGGCATTCCATACCCAGTACCTCCTTGAATGGTCAAAGGCTCACCATAAGGAGTCTTAATAACTACTTGCTTCTCATCACATAAGGCATGGGCTTGGTTACAGGATGACCAATCCTTCTTTTATGATTATATCGTGTCCTTCTATTTTAATGGAACAAAGACAGTGGAAAAAGTAATCCCTAATGGATATAAAACATCCATCTAATATTGCTGAAACAGTCTCTGAGGTACTATCGGCCAAATTCTACTTTATTCTTAACGCTTAGAGTTTTAACAGGCAGATTTAATAATTTACAAAATCTATTGTCTATGAGAGACTTATCTGAACCTGAATCAATTAATACTCTAGCATGAGCGTTATTGATAGAGAAAGTGCCTGTTGTGACATTGTCATCCTGAATAGCCTCTTGAGCATCCACTTGAGAGTTTCCATCTTCGGTCTTCTTAGACTCCTCAGGCTTCTTGGTTTTATTTGGGCAATTTTTCTTGATGTGCCCTATTTCATTGCAACCATAGCATGTTGCGTCCTTTATGTCTTGGCACTCCAAGGTCTTGTGCCCCTTCTTGTTACAAATCCCACAAGGCCTAGCTTGTGACTCCAGAGTGCATTTCCCTTTAGTTGCCTTCTTTGGGCAGCGGGTATTTATGTGCCCCTTCTCGCCACAATCATAGCATGTGGCATCCTTCAAGTCCTTGCACTCATGGGTCTTGTGATCCATCTCTTTACAGATGACACATCCCCCGGTCTGCTCATAGAAACATTTTCCGAAGTGCTTCTTCTTGCAGGTTTTACATTTGGGTTTTGCCTCCTTTGGCTTGGACTGGCTATAGCTCGAACCGGTCTTACCCTTTTTGAATCCCTTATTCGGGGTATTATCGCACTTTCGTTTATGATCCTTTAACGCTCGGTCCACGGCCTTGTTTACGGCTGTATCTAACATAGCTTGTAACTCAGTGCCCGTTAAGTTCAGTCTTGCATCATTATTCTGATCAATTGTATGAGCTTCAGATGGGTCAGCCATGGTGAAGCTTTGAGGGCTACAAACCAAGTAGTAATAGGTGGTTTAAGTATATGGTGAATTGTCGAATTTGATGATTATTTAGCCATGGTACAAATAAACCATATAGTCGAATAGATAGTATTAAATTTATTTGATTATGTTTTGCCTAGGTTTTTAAATAAACTGTCCTTGGCGTTTAAACGGAATATAATCCCTCATATTTCTTAGACAGGGGACATAAATCACGACTGTCAATGTCGTACCGACATTTTATATAGCACAAGTGCTTATTCCCAAGGACTTTTTGATGGCACAGAGGCCTTGTTACTAGGGAAATTTTAAAACATAATCAATGATTCCTTTGGATCGGAAAATTTCATAGTTCATTGTCTTGACAAGAAGTTATGAAATAAAACTATCTTTTTCATGTATACATCTTTGCCCGTAGGTATACATCCCAGATGGATGTTTAGATGTGTACATCATGTTCGACGTTTATTAGCCATGATTCCTATTGATCATTTAGGCTAAATAAGGGGTTTGGAAGTTCCTAATATAAAGATGACAAGCGTGATTTTATCGCATCACTGTTGTCGGGAGTGTTAACACGTTTTCAAGTGTTAATAAGGATCTGAATCTCTTTTAAACAGGTTTTACCCTCTTAGCTAGGTCTTCAATGACATTCAAGCTAGGTCAAACCTTTTAAGATTCTCTTTTAATATTTATACTGGCAGGAAAGGAAGGATATTTATTTTTTTTTATTCAGGATTTTTATCATAATTATCCTGGATTTAATTAAAATATAACTATAGCACAAAAAGTCAAGTTACAAGGGCAACTTTAAATTATAAACCATGATTTTGTAGAATCAAGGTATTTAGGCTTGAACGTGTTCACGCCTTTTCTTGACAGGGAGTTGTAGGCTACGACTGTCTTTAGTCTCAGAGGACGTTAATTATAGCCCGTAGGCATTATATCCCTAATGGATGTTTAAATCACAAAATAAGAAAGGATTTCGGGAAAATCCAGTATGAGGATGATTTATGTGACTTTATCGAACCACGTCTGCCAGAAAAGTTAATATGTTATAGATGTTAACAAGGATGTGAATCTCTTGAATAGGTCCTACCATCTTGGCCTCGTCATATAGGCTAGGTTTACCTTTAAGATTCCTTTTTAATAATTAACACAGAACAATCCTAACTCAGGATGTTAATAAGGATCTGAATCTAAATTGAGGAACTGCCATCTTGGCTGAGTCTTAATAATGACACGAGGCTAGGTCTTGTCCTTTTTAGATTTTTGCCATTTTATTATAATGGTAGATCCTATAATATAGGAATGATATTTTTAAATATAATCGTTCCATTAAAACTTAAACAAGTATATGTGGTTGCCCTAAACGGGACTTCTAATAAAAATGACTCGCCCATGCAAGGGCTAATCAGAAAATAACAAAAGAAACAAATAAAACGAATTAGGATAAGTCCTATGTTCTTGTCTAGACTCAAGAATGTGCAACTATGTAACTGAGATTAAACACAAAAGACTAGTGTTTAATTCACTCAGTGTTGGCTCTGATACCAACCTGTCACACCCCGATATTTCCACGTATTGCCGGTGGGCCCGGTGGGGAGTATCGTGACGTAGTTGATATCATCATAGTCAAACAACACAATATTTAAATGCACAGCGGAAGCAAACGATAAATATATTACAAACCGATATAAAGTAATATCAAGTATTATAAACGGAATGTAAAGGATCCACAGGCAGATCGAAAATAAAATGAAACATTGTTCAACAGACTTTAGGCATCTAAGTTTGCGAGACTCTTTATTGATGCTAGGAGTAGCCAGCCTATTCCGATTAGTACCTGCACTTAAAATTTTTGGAAAATACGCCAGTTTACACTGGTAAATACAATTTAACTGACTCATTTTGAAAATGGTTGAAAATTGATTTGAATGCACATGGCACAAAACATTGTATAACTTGGGATAATTATATGAATATAATACTTGTAAACGAATTACATGTTACTTATGCGTTCAGTAGCCCGATCCGTAGACCGGGTTAAAGATTAATAGACACACTACATTATTTGGTTCGGCACTGACGAGTGTACGCCTACACTCCGTGCTTTGGTCGTGGCCATCTCGTAAGATGATGCCAAGGATATCCGGGACATTATTTGGTTCGGCACTAACGAGTGTACGCCTACACACCACATTGAGACAAAAAGATATGGTTTGACCAGTTTCGGCTAATATATGCAACTAGTCACATAAGCCGATCCGAACGCGACAAGTGCGTAACGAGTAACCAAAAGAGTCATATGCGAGTTTCCTAAGTTATTATGCTTTAATTATGTTGTGACATCAGAAAGATATCTTATATTATGCCCAAAACGGATTTAGACTCACATTACGCCCCGTAGGGGTATTTTGGTCATTAAAAAGGTTATAAAAGAGTTTAAATATGAACCTGAGTTTCGGGTCTGATGTAATCAGTAAAATTACTCAATTTACTAGGTTATATCAGTAGGGTATCATATATATGTGAAATCTATCCTTTATAATCAAACTATGCCTCTTAAGGGCATTTTGGTAATTTCACATAGGCTTAAAAGGTCAGAACTGGAAACCTGAGTGTAATACTTTGGCTTACTGTAAAAATATAATAATTTACTTAAAATATCAGTAGGTATCAAACCTTATGTGCTCAACAAGAACTTAATATCTATCATGCGTCAAAAATGCCTAAAAAGGCGACTTGGAGCCATTTCCGGGTTTTTAAAGGAAAGCTGATATTTTATTAATTCCAGAAGGCTCAAAATACTTTATTTATTATATTAGATCAGTAGAAAAAAGTTTGGGGTCAAAAGGATTTGTAAAACTCATTTTATGGCTTTAAAGGGCAAAACCGGCATTAACCGAATCATACTTAGAACTCTAAGTTATGCTCAGCCTAAAAATAAATAAAAATCTCCAAAAATCCTAAAATATTATTTTATATTAGTGGGTAAAAAGATTGGTATCAAAAAGTGGGTTTAAATAGGCTATACGCTAATTACGTCGTTTATTTAACATAAAGCTTTCAATTTACGCTAACGAGCATAACTCTTAATCTAGACCTCAAACTGATGTCAAATTTTAGGTGCAAGTTTATAAATCAGTAACTAAGGTTTCTACTCTTTTACTTTTTCAAAAATCACGTTTTATAGTCAAAAGGGCATAATAGTCAACATTTAAGTAATTAATGGAATCATGCATTTGAATCGGATAACTAATGAACCAAGTTGTATAATCACATAGGGTTATACTTATAGGTAACTTGGTCCTAATAAAGCTCTAAGGCATTTCTAAACTATGCTTAAACGGGTCAGAACTGGAAGTCAAAGCATAAGTCAAACTATGCGACTTTCGGTTCCGAACCGAGCCTAAGCTGAAAATTGTCGAGTTGAACATGTTTAGACATGTTCTTATATTAATTACCAAGTTATATTAATGATAAAACAGGTTGCATGTATCCTACATTGCTAATTATGCTTTAATTTGGAAATAAACATTATGTTGACTTTTTAAAGTAAGCTTTGACTCGACAATTAACATAGTTAGAGTGGGAATCAGAGAGTACCCTTTTAAGAGTTTATTACCCACCTAAATACCTACTTAAAGGTACTTTTAATTCGGGATTAGACTGAGCACATATTAATTAATCACGAAGTCAAACCTTAATTACGACGGTTTGACTTTTAGCTAATTAACTAAGCTAAAACGAATTTAGAAAGGTTAAGTATACTTACAAGAGTCCTAATTATGATTAGTCACTACAAAAAAGATCGCCATCGGGGACTGAAACATCAGTCTCTAAAACTCCTAAATCAGTCCTTAATGGTTATTCGGGACTGATTTTGTCAGTCCCAAGTCAGTCCTAATTGCTTAGTCCTAGATACTTTCATTAGTAACTAAAATTCAGTCCCGATTGTATGACACCAATAGGAACTGACATTCAGTCTTCTATACACATAAAATCAGTCCTTAATCTATGTTGTCATACAACATCATTTCAGTCTCGAATACATTTCGTCGGTAACTGAAAATCAGTCATTGATACTAGGCCTTTCAAAGACTAAAAATCAGTACTTAAACCTTGTCTATTTTGTCCCAAATACATTTAATTAGCTTCGGATTCCATGACAATTCAATCTCTAATAAGACGTTGTAGAGACTGAGAATTAATCCCTGATAACATACCATTTCATTCCTTGATATATTTTATTAGGGACTGAAAAATAATCTTAGATGTCATCTTATTTAGTTTCGAATATGTTTTTTAGGAACTAAAAATGTGTATCTTTTAAGAACTTTTTCACTCCTAAATATGTTCTTTTAGAGACTGAGAATCAGTCGATAACATACCAATTTTAGTCTTCAATTTATCTTTAAGGGACTGAAATATAATCTTAGATGTCATTATTTAGTCTCAAATATGTTTTATTAGAGACTGAAATTTTGAATTCTTAAGAACTTTTTCAATCCCGAAAATGTTTTTTAGGGACTAACAATCACTCCCTAATATGTTAATTTCATAAGTAAAAAATAGTCTATGATGCTATGACTGTTTCTAGTCATGAATTTTTGACGACTAAAAAATAGTCTTTGATACTAATTTGATAGTCCATAATATGCATGCACATTTTGGTAATATATTTACTTTTTAGGACTAATAAGAGTCTTAAATGCAACGACATTCTCAACAAATTTAATCCATAACATCGTAGCATGTTAATCTAAACTTTAATAAAGTTAAAAGTCAAACATATAATTAAATAATAATTAGTAGATCAATCCTAAACTTCAAAATAGTAATCAATCAAACACCAACAAAAGAAGTCTTAACTAACTCAGATCCTAAATCAAACTATTATTGTCATTGAGTTGCCCATCCAAATCATTTGCTCCACCCCTCATATGTGCGGATAGTGAGCTCTCAAAATCCGGAAACTTTGAGCTCATGAACATTAACACTTTTTCAGATTTCTCATTGCTTTGTTTCAATCTCTTCTAGTAAAGCAACCTGATTTTGAAGTGCTTCCGCCTCGCTTGAAGAGGGTTGAGACGATCCCGCTTCCGATGTCATCCAAAAATCTTTTTTGCTGAAAACCGGTCAGACACCTACCTTCCATGCAGATTTTGTTGTTGTTTCCTTAGCACATACACTTTCAATTACCTCCTTTTCGAGCTCATGATCCATGTTAGTAGTTATCATTGTCCCTTTAGAAATTAACTTCGTTACTGCCTACTCTTTATGATAAATAATATTTTCCTAACACAGAGTGTGTAACAATATCATCAATTTCAAACAATATCATCAATAAGTAGTAAACGAATAAACAAATCATTCAAATTTCAAACAAATAATAGGACTTTTCTAAATAAAGATCTTTGATAACTAAATGGCTCAGCCTCTAAAAATAAAAATAAAAACCAATGAGATTATAACAATATCATCAGGTTTTATATCTCTAAAAAATAATATGAAAAAGGAATCATTCACAATATATTTGATAAACAAAGGGCTCTCATCATTCACATCATATGCTAAAAAAAATGAAACCTAAGGGCTGGCTTAGTTGTTGTCTTGGTCTGATGATGATGGATCGCAATACGCAAAGAAAAAGAAACGTCAATATCCTTACGTATTGCCGCTAAAAATTCAGCCTATATACTCTCTAAACCTGACTTGCATCTATCTGAAATCTAGTTCTAGAAAACAGCACATTCTGTACAAATTAAACAACACAAGATTGCAGGAACATCAAGTATTATACATCATATATTATCTAAACGAATAAACTGAATACATAATACAGGATTACAGGAACAACATGTATTATACAGTAAAAATACAAAATACAGGATTATACAGCAAGTATTATTAACAGCAGCAAAAATCGGAATCATTAACGTTAGAATCAGATTAAAACAAAAACGACAACAATAATCAGAATCATTAACATCAGAATTAGATTAAAACAAGAGCAGCGACAATAATCGGAATCATTAACATCAGAATCAGATTAAAACAAGACCAGCAGCAATAATCGAAATCATTAACAGCAGAATCAGATTAAAACAAGAACAACAACAATAATCAGAAGTTCGGAATCATTAACAGCAGCAAGTATTATTAACAACATGAATGATTTTTACCTTTTTGCTCGATACACCATTAATACCCAATAATCTTTCCTCCATTGATTCTGACCTATCTCTTGCTGGGCATTTTAACAATAACTATACATACGTCCAAATTAAATCTGAATATGAACGCTGCACCAGAATATTGTTGGCCATTTCGGCTGCAGTTCCACACACCTTACTGGTTGCCGAACTCAATTGTACACCTCTTCATCAGAGCTTCAGTTCGTAGGGATTCTCCCATCTGCAGCTCTCTACCCAAAATAATTAGACTTAGGTGCATTAACAACAAATCTATTTAAAACTTAAAAGTACAACTCTAACTTATTATCAAACAAACTCACAAAAAGCACGGCATTATTATCTTATGTAAGTAGTCGATATCCTTTTGTTTAGCAACTCTTCTTGTTCGCCAAATCTAAAAGAAATAAACAAAAAAAAAGTCAGATTTAAACTTATATCTATTTAGGGTAAAATGTGTAGAGATACAACAAATCTAAAAAGAAATAAATAAAACGAAGTCAGATTTAAACTAGATTTATATAGGCTAAACTTTTTAAACATTCAACTATATAACATACACATACAATTACAAGTATATACATATATACACACACCTAAACATATACATAAAACCGCATTGCCTATGACGTATGAAACTGTCCGCGATCAGCCCTTTGCTCAGGTCCAAAAATCTAGTTAATGGATCATCTTACCCCTGATAATACATAGAATTCCCTTTGATTTTACTCTCAATATAGGACTGTGAAAAATATAAATTGTAAGCATTCGACTTATTATTATATATATTTACCAATTTGTTGATTTTTCACATATATCATTGACTTCATAAAAGTGAGTTTGTTCGTTTTGCTCTACTGGTGACCCACACTCAAGCACGTGGATCTTGCAACTTTTCAACAGATGAATTACTTGCCAAAAGTAGTTGCCATCTATTATCAAAGTTAACCTTCAGACCCTTACATCCGGTGCGTCTTGTGCGCTGGAAGTCTTTGTTTTTTTGTGCACTTGCTTTTGCTTTGGTACTTTTTTTCCCTACGGATATATCACAACCAATTGTTAATAGTTGCAAAAATATAACAAGAACAATAATAATATAATAATAATTATAAAAAAAAAATAAACCAGAGTTTCATCGCTAGTCTTTGACGCAATGAAGTCAGCCCATTTTGATCGACTAAGAAAGTCATACTTCTCGAAAGTTCATTTTGTTTGCCCATCACTATCATATCTTCATCAAATTCAACATGCAATTCATCTTCTCTCAGTTTCCTATAACAAGAAGCAAAACCTCTTTTCTTTCTGTCTATCTCTTTTAGGCGTATCTATTGTTCACTATTAAACAACATAAGAATAGTTATTCAAACATGTAGCATAAATTAGGCCGAAACTATCCAAATAAAAAACAAACATGAAGCTGGTTGGGAGCCGGGTGACCTGTTTGGCTCCCCAAGGGACCCATAAACCTTACTTAAAGCCACCAAACACCCAAAACTTCCCACATTGGCTAGTGACTACCCCACTACCTCAAGTCTCAACATCACCTGATCCTCATAACTCACAAAATCACACAACAAGATTAACGGCAAATAAAATGCCTAATACAGATTACATATCAACAGTGGCGGACCCAGGATCTTTTTTCATGGGGTGCGAAAAAATTTTAAAGATTTTAGACACCTAGCTATATAAAAAATCGGTTCATAGCGGGTCGGATCGGGTCGGGTCATGTAAAACAAGTAAAAACAAACAAACAAAGTTTAATGGCATGTCGAATCAGATCGGGTCGGGTCCATTTCAATTCTCAAACAATCAAACCCCACTTCCTAACTTCCTATCACATTAACAAACAAAAAAACATCAAAGTTCAAACCATCCCTACTTTTATTTCTCTTAATCATTCAATAAAAGAATAAAAAAACTTATCTATAACATACCTTGGTCTTTAACTAGAATAATCCGGCGAAAAAAAATGGTTCAACCCATTTCCTCTTGAGAAATCGCGGCATAACTTCCCTACTCATTGTTCATTCCTAATCCTATCACATACAAAATAAACCAAGGATCTTCAAGTGTTCAACCATAGCCCATGTTCTGTAATTTTCAATTTAAAGTTTTGAATTTCAAGCCCTAGTAATTATTATTTGCCAACCAACAATTATATAATCAACAAACATGTTTGCCAAGTGAGGCAGAGGGAGAGCGGGAGTCGCTGGCAAGTGGCTGCGATTTGGGTTTTTTTTTAATTACGTGGACTGGTTTGTTTAACAAAACTAGTAGTTGGGTTGGGCTTGAATGGGTATTAAGTTATTGGGCTTGATGGATTGAATTTAAGTTCTATTAAAGGGGTTAGTAGGCTAACTTGTTTACATAATTTGATTAGGTTTCAATCCGTGTTCACAATTTTTTTACATAAATTCCTAACATTTTTTTCTAAGGGGTGCGGTCGGAATTTTTCAAGGGGTGCGGACGAAAATTTCCAAGGGGTGCGGTCTGTATTTTTCGCGAAAATACCACTAAAATTTTTTTTTCAAGGGGTGCGGCCGCCCACCCACCCCATAACTTGGGTCCGCCCCTGCATATCAAACATTAGACTACCATCAAGGCATCAGGCCATTAAAGATTCTCAACGAATAATTAGTGAAACAGGATATAGAACAGGCATAACGCATATGTAACAAAAACAAAATAATTGATTAATAGCAACTAAATTTATATTAGAAAGACTAGAACTTTACAGTTGTTGTCAGCGACATAAATAATTATAAGAACAAGCAAAAGCTCATTAATAAATTTTATCAATAAATCAACATAAACATTAACACTTACTTAATGGGTAAAACTCAAATTTCATTGATAAATCAACACAAACAACAATAGCATATTATTCACATTCAGTATAAGTGTCTGCGATTTCTTTTTTATTTTATCTCTTATATGAAAATGGTAGTTGACTTGAACCATCCAAGAAACACTAGAAATAAAAGAAAATGGGTTTAGGTAAATCAAGTTGAAGAGTGATTAAATATTCGAGCCAACCTATTAAGTTTTTGTTGCAAAAAAAAAAATAGACACTTTTTCATCGTTCTTTATCTTTTTTGTAAATTTGTTTCTACGCTATTTTTTTATGGGATTTCCGATTTCAATCATACAACTACATCTATAACTATATATATACATGCATACATGTTCAATTCATAGTAATTAAACCAACAATAACAACCCTCTTACAATTAAGAATTAAACCAACAAAATTCTAACAAACTCACCCTAACGTGAAATCATCATCAAATTTAAACAAACACACATAAAACATGTGAAATGTATAATAGAGAGTAGAATAGCATCACCGAATTGATGTTGATTTCGTGGATGAAATGTGTTTTTGTAGGAAAATGCAGCTGTGAAAAAAAACCCTAACATCGATTTGGAGCAAATCTATGAAGAAATCGCATATTTGAAAGAACCCTAACTGAGATTTGGAGCAAACGATGTGAAGAAATCGTCTGTATGGTAACTGCTGTGAACGAGCGGGAGATGAAAACTAAAGTGAAAATAGGGCTTCGCGCTATTTGGGATTTTAGGAAAAAACTTTGGCGGTTTAAAACATTGTGGATTCAGAAAGGATTAGGCCATTATTATCTAATTTAATCATTTAATTAAAATGGTAATAGAAATCTTTTTACGAATAAATTTTAAATTTGTTAAGTCACTAGAAAGCCTACAAAAAGGAAACACAAATGCTTACCAGTTAACTATAAAATTCAAATTACAAATTAAAGATAATAATATATAGAGATCATAATATTAGGGTCTATTGGTAAGGGGTAATGGAATGGACGAGAAAATTGAATGAACGGGTAATGGAATGAACAAAAGAATGAAATGGGTCATTCCATTCCATGGTCTTGTTTGGTTACCAAGTGAGAATGGAATGAATCATTACCTTGTATTGTTTGGTGGGCAAGAAAAGAAGAAGGAATAAAATCGGCGATGGGTGGCAGCAGCGATGGTGGGGTGTGGCGGCGGTGACGCTGGTGTTTGGTGGCGTAGGGTGGTGATGGTCGGCTGTGGTGCCGGGGTTGTGGTGAAGGGTGATTGCGACGAGTGGCGGAGGTGGTCGGCGTTAGTGGCGGGTGATGGCGCAGGTGTTCGGTGGGGGAGGGTGGCGACGGTGGTGTGTTGTGGTGGCGGTGGTCGATTGTGTTCGGTGGTTGTTGATGGCGATGGTTCCGGTGTTCGGCGGCAGAGGGGGGTGGTTGTGGCGGCGAGTGGTGGATGTGGTCGACAATGGTGACGATGGGTGGCGGCGATGGTGGCACCAATGGTCGGTGGCGTAAGGTGGCAGCGGCATAAGGTGGCAACGACGTAAGGTGGCGGCGGTGGGTGACTAGTGGTGGAGGTGGTGGGGGTGTTGGTAATAAGGTGGGAGAGGGAATGGAATGGTAAAAAAAACACGGGGTGTGGATGGAATGAATTTGAGGGAATGGAATGCCCTATGTAATGGGTGATTCCATTACCTTGACCAACCAAACACATTTTTTTATTCCATCGTAATAGTCCATTCCATTCCGCCTCTCATTCCTGCATACTAAACACTACCTTAGAGATAATATATATATATATATATATATATATATATAGGAACGGGATCGGGAGAAAACGCTCAAAAGTGTGAGAACGGTGAGAACGTTTCCTGGCCCAACACGTGTCCCACCGCTTAGAAAAGGGCGGAGGGGCTTTTTTGTCCTTTCATCTTCTGCTTTTCCAGTTCCGCTTTTTCCCAATGTTGTTTTAATTTTTGGTTTTTAAGATTTTTTGCGTTAACCAAATTCAATAATGCGTTTTAATAGTTTCATTGTATCAACATTTTGGCGTTTATGGCGTTTATTCACATCGTATGCCATTGGAACCCAGGGGGCAGGAAATCTATATGAATGGCGTTTTTCAAGGGGTTTTAAACAAGATGGCCATTGTTGGCGTTTTACAATTGTTATCATGGCGTTTTACAATTGTTGGATTATATTTCAGCCACAGTAAAAAAAAAATACAAGTGAAGAAAATAAATTAAAAATCCTAATCGGATCTCTCTTCACAATATTCACTGTCATCAGTCTCTCTGTTCTTTAATACTATAAGAACTGACACCAAAATATGGCGTTTTATGTAAAACTTATCAAACCCATCGGTTTGATTATTTTGTCTGCGCGTCTGTTGAAATGGCTTTTTTTGTGTATGTTTGGGGACATAGATCTATGACGTGTGGGTGGGTTTTTTGCTTTTTCTTCATGTTGATCTTCATCTTTATCATCATCTCACTCTTCAGTGTCATTGATCTCTTCTCCTCATCCAAGCCTTCTTCAAGAACAAAAAAATACAAAATGCCATATGACTGGCATTAGTATTTTTTTTCTTGAATTTTTGTCCATCTCATGCAGCAAAATCTTACTGAGTTACTCGCATCCCCTAACAAATTTTTTTGGCGTTTTACAGTGAGTGATATTTTAGTATTATTGGCGTTTGTTTGTTTGTTTTTTTTTTTTTTTGTTTGATCAAATGGAAGTTACTGAGATGTATCATTTTATACGATCTCTTTTTGGCGCCTAAGTTAGGCGGTGCATTATTATAATAAAGTATTTGTCTTTTCAGTTACTGTTTGTAATTATTGTTTTTGACAAGCTTTATCTATGAAGTCTGTAAGACTGTAACACGTTCCATCTTTCAAGTTTGGCGTTTTAGATTCTAATATAATAAATTCCCCCTATCTTCAGTTTTTCTGATTTGAAGTTACTGTTTTTTAGTTACATTTTCAAGTTTGTTTTTTTTTTTTTTTTGGGTTTTTATAATACTTTTATAAACTAATTTTATTATAGTTGGGAGTTTTTGATGGCGTTTTACGGGATGATATCGTTTAAACAACCATTTTGGCTGTTTTGGCGTTTTTATTATATATAGCGTTTTTATTAAATATGACGTTTTTATTATTCAACAATCAACTGAAAATGAAAAAAAAAAGAATACATAAAAAAAGTTTTTTATAATACTTGTTTCAAAGTAATTTTATGATGGTTTGATAAACGCCAAAGGTGTAAGACATTTGCCTTTTTGGCTTTTTTATTAGATATGTCGTTTTTTATTAAATAACAATCAACTGAAAAAGAAAATTAAATAAAATAAATATTGATCTTCAAATCTTCACTGTCACCAGCCTCTTCTTCTTATGAAGCATCTTCACTGGCTTTTTCGACTTTCGTTTGAAATCAGCCTCTTTTTCTATAATTTTTGTCCATATCATACAGCAAAATGTTATTGAGTTTACACCCTTTCAGTGAAAATGTTATCTTTTTTGGCATTTTTCCGAGAAAAAGAACGCCACAAAATAAACCATCTTAAAACTGTAAATCTGATTATGCTAAAATCAATAAAGTGTTGCTGTATGGTGTTGGATAACATTGTTAATCCTCAGTTAAGAAAGATAACTGACAATGTTGTCCACACCATACAGCTACACTTTATTGAGAGCAATATATTTGATGTTTGGGTTTTCTGGCGTTTATCAGTCGAATGTTATATATTAAATATGGCGTTTGGGGTTTTTGTTTTGTGTTTTTTAATTGAAGTTCTGAGTTGTTGTATATATAGGATTTTTTGGCGGTTTTTTTAGGCGGGATTTTACTATAATTAAGTTTGGTGTTTTATATCTAATGGCTTTTTTAGCAGATGCTCTGTGATTTTTGTTTTGGCGTTTTATTTTCATGAGATGGCGTTTTGTTTGGAGTAGTCAAAAGACGCTTTTACCCTTAATGTAGCGCGTCCATGTAATAAAATTGATGTTATTTACGAAAATGCCACCGCGCCAATCTAGTCCATAGATTGTTTTGATCGGACGATCGTTAAGCGTTCTCACACTTTCTACCGTTTTCTCTAAATCCCGAACCTATATATATATATATATAAGAAACTTACTCCTTGTAATCTCAGTAAATCTCTGTGCTCGTCTCAAAATACTCGTCATATTCCACATGATATCCATCAGTTCTAGTTCTTATGGATCTACCTGATCATAGTCCTCTTTTGTCATATTACAGTTTCCAATCTTTCCGGCAATGAGACTATCATATGACTCAAGAACTGATCCCATAAATGCCATCTGTTGTTTCACTGTGGATTCATTCAAACTTTGAGCATTTTGCAGATTTACTGAAACATTGCATTGCTACACATGAGAGTTGAGACTGATTATTTCCCTGATTTGAATATGACTTTGAACTTTGCAGATATAATCTTATGAAAAAAGCAATATGGTTTATCTTCAACAATTGATAAGAGGTTCAGCCGTACTTAGAGTAAGTTTTTCTTTTTTGTGATATTTGGTTGTGAATTAGTATTAACTGTCGCATGTCACAAAATTTATAGTTAATATGCATATGGCAGAGAACACTTACGGTTTTTAGAAATGCAACATCCGGAATCATCAGATTTTTACGAGATGCAACAGTCTACATTCTTGAATTGGCTTGCAAAACAGGTAATACTCACACTCCTTAAAAGGGAGTTCTTTAAATAGGAAAAAAAACTTAAAGGTCATTTATGTTTTGTGTAGTTGAGCGCACCAAACTTATAAATTTACCCAAAATAGGAACCAACTAATTGAAAAAAAAGGGCTGTATGTTGAAAACGTTGGTGTTCAACGTTCTGATGGCACTATAGATGATTTTATCAATGACAAGATAGATGATTCTGGTCATAGCATGGAAGATTTTGGTTCAAAGTCAAATCAGGATGATTCAGACACTGATAAACCCAATAATGAAATTGAAAATGATGAGTCGGAAGATGATGATCGGTAATGTTCGGTATGTAAATTTTGTAAGAGTTTCGGTTATTTAAACTTCACAAATACTAGTCATATTCTTACTAAGATACATCTAAAACTAGATTTGTTTCACATTATCTAAGCATTTACTATGGATATTATGTTTGCAGGTAAAAGTAGAAGTATCAAGAAAGGAATTACAGGTAGTATTTAATAAAGTTTTGTCAAATTTGGCCCGTATCTATTAAAATTTATAATAACTTAATATAATTTTTTTATAAGGCTGAATTGGAAGAAGCTTATCTTAGAGGTTTGTGCTACTTGGACTTATGAAGGCTGATGATATGCTGTAGTAGATTGATTTGGATGCTAATGATCTTATTTTGTAATTTTGACTAGAGGAGAACTTGCGCGTTGCGGCAAGTCGACAATGTAATAGGGAAATTTGACTACTATGCATCTACGACGTTCGCTCATTCTTTATCTCAATTTATTTCATTCGTAACACCATATATGACATGTAAAATGAAATGATACATTGATATACAATCCAATTAGATCCAAATATGGACATATGGTATAAGCTTTGGACCGGGTTCAATACTTAAAAAGTTAAAAAAGGAGTCTTTTTCTTCGGTGAACATTATTGAGTAAAAACCCTATAGGACATATTATTGAGTACACAAATCTTATTTGTACATGTAAGACCATTCGTAACCGAAACATATGTATTATTGAATAGTTTAAAAAAAACATATGCATTATACGTTTAACATAATACATAACATGTCCAAATCAACTCTAACAAAATATAAAACAAGTTCAAAGTTCAATAAATTACAAAATAAAATCATTGGCATCCAAATCAATCTACTACAGCATATCATCAGCCTTCATAAGTCCAAGTAGCACAAGCCTCTAAGATAAGCTTCTTCCAATTCAGCCTTATAAAAAAATTATATTAAGTTATTATAAATTTTAATAGATACGGGCCAAATTTGACAAAACTTTATTAAATACTACCTGTAATTCCTTTCTTGATACTTCTACTTTTACCTGCAAACATAATATCCATAGTAAATGCTTAGATAATGTGAAACAAATCTAGTTTTAGATGTATCTTAGTAAGAATATGACTAGTATTTGTGAAGTTTAAATAACCGAAACTCTTACAAAATTTACATACCGAACATTACCGATCATCATCTTCCGACTCATCATTTTCAATTTCATTATTGGGTTTATCAGTGTCTGAATCATCCTGATTTGACTTTGAACCAAAAACAAAATATAAAACAAGTTCAAAGTTCAATAAATTACAAAATAAGATCATTAGCATCCAAATCAATCTACTACAGCATATCATCAGCCTTCATAAGTCCAAGTAGCACAAGCCTCTAAGATAAGCTTCTTCCAATTCAGCCTTATAAAAAATTATATTAAGTTATTATAAATTTTAATAGATATGGGCCAAATTTGACAAAACTTTATTAAATACTACCTGTAATTCCTTTCTTGATACTTCTACTTTTACCTGCAAACATAATATCCATAGTAAATGCTTAGATAATGTGAAACAAATCTAGTTTTAGATGTATCTTAGTAAGAATATGACTAGTATTTGTCCATATTTGGATCTAATTGGATTGTATATCAATGTATCATTTCATTTTACATGTCATATATGGTGTTACGAATGAAACAAATTGAGATAAAGAATGAGCGAACGTCGTAGATGCATAGTAGTCAAATTTCCCTATTACATTGTCGACTTGCCGCAACGCGCAAGTTCTCCTCTAGTCAATTCCTAATTAGGTTTTGAAAATAACTTTAAGACTACTTTTGCAGCCTTAGAACCTTCCCAACAAATGGTAGAATATGCGTAACATAATTAGACGGTGAAGAGGCATTCGAAACTCAATATCAGTCCCTAATTCTGTTTGTCTTGAAAATATAAAGAACTAATGTTCGGTCCCTAATATGTTCCATTTATATTAGAGATAGAACATTAGTCTCCAACACATTTGTGCCATTTTTAAGGAAACATAATTGAGATTAAAATTCAGTTACAAATAAGATGTCAATATATTAGTGACTGAATATCAGTAACTAACTGACAAATTAGTCTGGATACCATGCATCCGAGACTCATAGATCAGTCCTTCATAATTTAGTCCATATGTGTCAAATATATTAGTGACTGAATATTAGTGACCAATAAAATGGCGCCATTTTTATTAATGGGGGCAGTTATTTAGGACTGAATTTCAGTAACCAATAAGTTTCTCCCCAAAATTTATTTTTAGACAAACATATTTGTGACTAAAATTCAGTCTCAGATAAATGGTCCAAGTATTAAGGACAGATTATTAGTCACGGACATTAGTCACAAAAAAAATCAACCTCTAATACAATTAGCAACTAATAAATTAATCCCAGATACTATGTATCCGAGACTAATAAATCAGTCCCTCATAATTTAGTCCCTCGGTGTCAATATATTAGTGACCAATAAAATGGCGCCATTTTTATTAATGGGGTCAGTTATTTAGGATTGAATTTTAGTAACCAATAAGTTTCCCCCCAAAATTTATTTTTAGACAAACATATTTGTGACTAAAATTCAGTCTCTGATAAATGGTCCAAGTATTAAGGACTGATTATTAGTCACGGACATCAGTCACAAAAAAATCAACCTCTAATACAATTAGTAACTAATAAATTAGTCCCAGATACTATGTATCCGATACTGATAGATCAGTCCCTCATAATTTAGTCCCTCGGTGTCAATATATTAGTGAGTGAATATTAGTGACCAATAAAATCGCACCATTTTTATTAATGAAGGCAGTTATTTAGGACTGAATTTCAGTAACCAATATGTTTCCCTCCAAAAATTATTTTTAGAGAAACATATTTGTGACTAAAATTCAGTCTCAGATAAGTTGTCCAAGTATTAAGGACTGATTATTAGTCACGGACATCAGTCACAAAAAAATCAGTCTCTAATACAATTAGTAACTAATAAATTAGTCCCTCATAATTTAGTCCCAAATAGTCATTTTTCTTGTAGTGAGTGACCACTAGGAAGATTGCTTGCTGACCAGAGAGCTCCAGAAAGTAAGTTGCAAATGAAAGAGCAAAATTGCTACAACTTCAAGTCCCTTATATACTAACTTTGATCTTCTAGGATGATGCCAACTTGGTCTAGAGATGTTATAAGATCATCCCAGGTAGACCTAGGATGCTAAAAACCACCTAGAGAGCCCCTGAATTTCGAAAACCACCTAAAAGAGGCGGTGTAACCGTTTTAACAGGCAGCTGTCATGAATTTTGCATCTGGGACCTGCTTGCGCACCGCAACGTCCACAGTGTTGAGGTGCGCAAGGGACATGCCAGCACAACACATCTTTCAAATGTTTACAGTTTGGCCCCTGGACCTTCCAAACGTCGTTTTCACATTATTTCTTGCATTATAAGCCTTCTAAATTTACTTTTGAGGGTTCCAAGACTTATACAAACTTTGTTAAGTCCTTGGTTAACTTTGTAATCACCCGAAAAGCCATAATTTCCTACGTTGACGCTTTTAACCCCTCGTATATGAATTTTATCATAACTTTCTCATACGATAACGAAGCTTGGTGAAATTTTTATCACGCATTCTAGTGAGCATATCTAATCGTTACAAAGCTTCGGGTTTGCTAAAAGGTCACTCAGAGGTATACTTTAAACATGTTGACACATTTAACCCCTGTAGTTTGTAATCTCTCATTTTCTTTCACAATTAGCTTCGTATGATCCATGATTTATTCGTTTAAGGTTATAAACATCATGTAGGGTTATTGTAAAGTATATTTATCCATTGTTGACATTTTGAACCCTTATATTCACATAGTTTCTTTATTTGTCAACTTTAGTCCCTCTAGAGTATTCATTCACACGTTCAAGCTTATGACACGTGTCAATACATTATAGGACATGAAATTTCGAGGTGTTACACCATATATCCGAGAGATGTTACCCACGATATAAGCAAGTTTGAATTTAGGTTTATATCTCGTCACAATCTACTAAATGTACAAAAACCTACTGGCACATCATCAGTGAGACCGTTTATCACTTTTTAACTTTCCAAATCTTTAGCATGATGTGATAGTCCACTGATGTACTATCATTTCCTCTTTTTGACAACAAAACTCATTTTTTATTTTATCATGTTTTTTACTTTTCAAATTTTCAAATGTTTTTGGATTTACTGAAATTTCTTACTCCCCCTAAAATTCAAAATCATTTAAAGAAAATTGAAAACAAACTGTACAAGAGAGTTGACAACTGATATCAAATCACTTCAGATCGCCATCCCCTTGGCATAAACAATCAGAACCCCCCCTTTCAACAAACTATTTTCCCATTGTGATTTTAAAACACTTAAGTTTGTTTTAATCAAATGTTTTTTTCCGGAAAATAAGTTTCATTGATTTTATCACTTGAAAGTTAGGGGTTCATCACATCGTTTTTCAATCATTTGTAGGAAAAACAAGTACAACTTAATGTCCTTGATTTACCACTTGTAAGTGAAATCCATCTTCAACTCCTTGTAGGTTCACTTATCAATCATAACCACTTGCAAATCAACATATAACAATATAAAGATATCACCTGTAGATTTACCAACCAAACATATCAAGAATGATGCCAATTCCTGCTCCACTCTTACCAACCTGGGAGCTCCGGCAAGTCCAGATTTTATGGTGAAAATGCTGTCACCCAAGCCTGATCAGCCTTGGGTGATGATGGTACACATCTATCCCACCAACATTTTGATTTATAAAATTCTTTAGCCACCCTTCACTTTCCTGTCAACCATCTTTCCAAAAATATGTTTAACATTTCCATTAAACACTTTTTCAGCATCAAAATCTTTCTTATCAGCAAAGAATTGACCTGATATCTCAAATCTACTTTTTGATTTTAGATTATCTTTCGTCAATGGCGGAAAGTTTTCCTCGTTCATTTCAGGAACGGAATTAACAACCTTTTTCTCAACAAATGACTCCTCTGATTTTCTGGAATCAGATTCATTGCCAGAACTATTTTCAGATTTTACAACCCATTTTTGCTTGTTCAAATCAACTCTTCTTTTGTAAAAACGTTTTGAACTTTCACCTTTTTCGGAAGTTGAATTTTCAAACACCTTAGATTTCTCAGTTGATTGTTTCTTCTCAAAGACAAGTTTTTCTTTCAATTTTGAGTTAGAAGTAACTCCCTGTTTTGTGTTGTTGAACTGTTGGCAATTCCAAGCAATATGTCCAACTTTTTGGCACTTAAAACATGTTCTTCTGTCAACTCTTTGAGCAAACTTCTTCACATTCCTCTTTACTTCAGCAAGAAACTCTTGATTTGATTGTTTCCAGAATGGTTTCTTCTGCTCATCTTCAGAACTTCCTCCTGAAACAAATTTTGTTTTTGGTTTATAATTTTTCTCATTTTTATAATTTTCTGAAGAACTAAAACCAAGACCTTGTTTTTTGAAATTACCATTGTGGTTTGGTTTCTTTCGATAACCAGAACCAGAACTGTAACCCTTTTTCTTGTTCAATCTCTCTTGAACTCTTGAAGTGTACTTTTTAGGTTTACCAACAAGATTTAAATCTTTTATTTCAGAAATATTAATTTCTGTTAATTTGAAAACCTGTTGGATCATTTCTGTTTTGACATTTCTTATTGGAAATTCCTCATCAGAATATAATTTGTCTGAATCATTCAAAGTATAAGCCACTTTGATTGGTCCGTCATTCAAATTAGATTTTGATAACAGGAATTCTTTATTGTAAACCCTTTTAACTGATGAACTCGGACTCTTTTCTGACGAACTCGAACTTTCAGACTTAGACTCCTGTTTTGACTCTTCATCCATATCTAACACCTGATCAACCACTTTCTTTACTAACTCAGACTCATGATCAGTGTCAGACGCTGTGAATGTGACATCAATATTGTCTGGTAATTCATCAATGATTTCAGACTTTAACTTGATGTTGACTGCCTTTTTTAGACGCTCCTCGTTAGGATTCCTGGGAGAATAACTTTCATGGATCGGGGGCGGACATCTGTTATACTTGACACTTTGTTTCTTACCAGTATCAGTATCTTCAGTCTTTTCCTTCTTGAATGCCTCAAGACCTGCAACAGTAGGATAAACACGATCAATCAAATAATCACAAGTAGTGTAACTCAACAATAATCGTTTAATCCTTTCACTCTCAATCTTTTCAAGTTCCAACTCCTGTTTCAGCTTAGCACAATCTTCGATATACTCATTGATAACGCTCTGCTTTGTCATTAATGTTGCGCTCATTTTTTTCATTGCATTTTCAATTTCTAAATTCGTCTTTTTCAGACTATCAACTGTTTTGTTTAGAACATCATATGACTCTTTCACATACTTCACATCGGACAGTAAATCTTCTTTAATTTTCTCCAAATCAGCAATCTTCTTATCTTTCTCCTCACAAACTTTGCACGATTCTAAACACTTCAAACATGGCTTTTCAATTTCAACCATTTTTTCAACTATCTTTTCAACCTCAATAGTCTTTTCAACTTCAACGACTTTCTCAACTTCAACAATTTTTTCTACTTCAACAATTTTTTCTACCTCGACAAGTTTCTCAACTTCGACTATTTTTTCGACTTCAACTATTTTTTCCACCACTTTCTCCACTTCAACAATTTTCTCTACTACTTTCTCAGTCACTGGTTCAACATTTTTTTCTCCAGCTTCTGTCTTTGCTTTTTCATCAGCTAGCATTCTTGCTGCTTCCAACTCTCTCCTCAATCTGGCAATCTTCTTCTGATTCAGCATCTCCATTTTATCTGCAAAAAAGAAATTAAAGCTGTCAGGATCTAAGCCTTTTCTAGCTTTATTAAGATGTTCTTCTTCATCATCAGTATCAATATCACTTCCAAGATCTGGAAAAATCGGGATTCTTTTCTGATTAGCCTCATTTTCACCCAGAATTCTAGCAAAAAAACCTGAACCTGATGGAATATATTTATCCCAGCTAAATCCTTCAGCAACAAATTCATCATCTTGATCAATGATACCAAAATAAGCTTTCTTATTTGCATCTTCGATCATTTTACCATGAGCAGTTTTTGAATCCTTTTGTTGAGGTTGTTGATCAATCTGATGAAAAATTGATTTCTGATAATAATTGTTCTTTTCTTGATTCCCGATTGCTTCTTTGTTTGTACGTTCTCTCTTAAAATGTCCCTTTCCTTTACACCGGAAACAGGTAACCTTTGATTTATCAAAACCCAATGGAGAAGTAGCCATTCCTCGAAACTCATCTCTACCAGTAATTTGTTGAAACTTTTCTGCTCTCCTACAAGCACTGGCCAAACACCACTTCACATCCATCAACTCAAGTTCCTCTGCATCAATTTGGTCATAATCTTCTTTTGTAAGCATCGGATTTCCAATCTTACCTGAAATCAAACCTTCATAAGATTCCAACATAGCAACAAGTGATGCCATGTGTTGCTTGGCTATCTCTGGAGACAAATTTTGACCATTTTGAATGTTTAAAGTGACATTGCACTGCAGATTTGTTGAATTCTGTTGTTGAGGACTTGATGTTTTAAAGTTTAGATCAAAGCTTGAATATGAAGATGAAGATCTACCACTCTGTGTCACATTACTACCCTTTGTGCTAGATGAACTGTCAGCACTAAATCCAGTTTGGATCTTTGGGCTAGGGCTGGGGGTAGCCTCAAACTTGTTCCCTCTGTAATATAAACTGACATCTTATTGAGCATTTGGATTCGTCATGATAGCAGTTTTCTGAATATCTAATTCCTGCTCTTCAATTTTCTGAATGAACTGTGCCAAATTCATACTCTGAGACTTCCTTATGTATTTCACAATCATCAAATAAGTTCCCCACTTATGCTGTGGTAGTGCTTTAGCTAGTTTATCGACCCACTCATCATCCTCTTTCTTAATGTCTAATCTTCCCATTTCCAATACTAAATGACAATATCTATCAATAGTCTGCTTTGTTGTTTCATGGTCGAAGGCTGTAAACATATCATATGATTTCTTCAATAATGCCTTTTTGTTTTTGATCATATCTGCACTTCCTCTGAATTTCTGAATCAATGCTTCCCAAATTGATCTAGCTGTACCATTATGTTGGAGCAAAACAAAGATATCTTCTTTAATTGCTTGTTGAAGAATACTGATCATCATTTTCTCACTTGTAAATTTCAATTTGTCATCCTCTGAATAGTCAACAATAGCTTTTTCAATCCCACGTTCATTCCTTGGTTTCTCATAATCTTTCAACAATGAACACCATGCGTCAAATTTATAAGCTTGCACCCAGTTTTCAAAACGACTTTTCCATCCTTGAAAATCCTCAATGTACATAAGCTTTGGCGGTTTCTGATAAGTTCCTGTCTCATTCTCATTGTACACAGTTTCAGCAGCAGTAACTGGAGCAACGGGTGTCGCGAACGCTTTATAAAATTCTTCAGCCATGTTTCGGCAATTTTTTCACAAAATCAAGTTTCAAACGAAATAACAGTCCAAGCGAAATTAACCTTCAAACGAAACCCTTTTCAAACGAAATCTCACTCAAACGGAATCACCCTGAAGCGAAATCACACCCTCAAGCGGAATACCTTGAAGCGGAATAACTGATTTCGTTTGAATCAGCCCACTTTCAAACGGAATCACCTAATCTCGCTTGAAACAACTCAAACGGAATTACACCTTTGAAACGGAATTAGGTGTTTTCAAGCGGAATAAGGACCTGATCTCGTTTGAAAAGCTGCTGACGTCATCAAATTCGATCTTGTTTTCAAACGGAATTAGGTATTTTATCAGTTTTAAGCCGAATTAAGTTCCAATTCTTTCAAGGATTAGTTAAAACACAGTTTCGCACTTAATATGTGAAATTCAAGACTTTATGACTGTGAAAACTAGTTCAATTTTGAAAAGAAGGTGTAGAAGTCAGAAAATAAGGTTGTTTTGGCAAGAACTCTTCTTCCTGAGCTCTGATACCACTTGTAGGATCGAGTTGTGACCCAAACGAGTCAATCAGAAGAGCTCTAGTCTGTTTCAGATGCGGAAATTAAGAAACAGACGTGAAAAACAGTTTGTTTCACAATTAATCGTCTTGTTTATTGATAATAACAGCTTTACAGATCAAACGACGCGTTGGCAGCAGTTCAGTACCGGAATGATGAAAGTTACAAATGATTCCGTTTGGGTGGGTATATATAGGGAGGCTGATTCCGCTTGAAAGTGACCGAGACCATTTCAAGCGGAATTAACTAAGTTGATTTCGCTTGAAATGGTACTTGACACCTTCAAGCGGAATTACTCTCCTTCAAGCGAAATTACAACAAAACACCCTAAACTCTCCTATTTTCTCGTACAACGCGCCCTGATCTAACACTTTTAGTACTAGACTCGATACAAGACGAAGTCGACAGACGCATGCACCAACACTTCTACCCGCTCGCGGGACGCTTGCACTTCGTCGCAGGTACCCGTGGTCGTGTTGCTCTTGAATGCAATTCCAACGGCGCAGTGTTCTACGAAGCTACTTCGAGTGCGAAAATTGAAGATTTCAAAGACTTTGCACTCCCAAATGAGCTGCGGTCCCTTGTGCCCGTGGTCGGTTATGGTGCATCGGATTTGCATGAGCTGCCACTTCTTATCACCACTTACTGAGTTGAGCTGCGGTGGGATCAGCCTCGGCATTGGAGTATCTAACATAATGGTGGATGTAACATGTGCTTACCATTTTATGGACGAATGGGCTTGAATGGCTCGTGGTGATCCAATAGGAAACCAACCGTTTCTTGATCGTAGCGTGTTGCTAGTTGCAGATCCAACACCACCTCCACGGTTCAAACACGAAAGATTCGTTCCAAACTCACTACTAATCGGTCAGTCAGATGATCATGAGGAGCGTAATAAGGAAACAAAGATTGTCATGCTACATCTCAGCAAATAGCAAGTCCAGAAACTGAAAGGTATCGCAAACAAAACACGACCAGCATACATTCCACGTCCATTGAGCCGATTCGAAGCCGTGGCGGGACACATGTGGAGATGTGCAAGTATGGCACGGGGACACCACCCTATGCAACCATCAAAGTTATTTATTCCAGTGAGTATCCGAGGCCGGATGCCACTACCAAAGTGGTATTTAGGCAATGCGATTATGAAACAAGCCACGTGTAGCCACTCTGGTGAGTTGGTGAAGTGGCCCTTATCTTACGTGTGTGGTAAGATAAGAGAAGCTGTGGAAATAGTGACCGAGGACTACGTGAAGTCAGCCCTGGATGATACAAAACAGCAGCTGGATCTAACCCCTTTCCGAACATCTCATACCATCGGGTCTACAACAGGTTGTTTTGATGGGAACCCAAATATGGAGATTATAAGTTGGTTGGGCATACCCTGTGAAGGACTAGATTTTGGGTGGGGAAAGAGTGTTTATATGGGTCCTGCAACCATTAACGTTGATGGCAAGGGCATTGTTTCTTCCGGCGAGAGCGGAGATGGATCGGTGTCGGTTGCATTGCGGTTTCAAACTGCCCATGAAGACAGCTACTAGAACTACTTTTATCAGATTGATTAGATCCTTGTTCTTTGTTCACATAGAAAGGGGAGAAACATAATAAAACCGTTTGAATCCTAGTTCAAATGGTTATGCAGTTAGGGTTCTGGAAGATGTATGTAGCTAGTTTTTTTGTCCATATGTATTTGTGCGTGAATCAAGTAGGGTGAATTGTTTGTTGTGAATGTTCGTTTCTACAAATAATGGTGAGCCTACGTAACGACAGCTGGCATCTTCGATCTGGACTGCACAACAAGACAGTTTTAGCTTTCACCACAAGGAGATGTAGGTTTCCCTTGATGCGTATCTGGATCAAAAATAAAAAAAGGCAGCGTACTGAATGCAGTAAATGTTCTCACGGTTTGTTGTTATTGTTGTGAATGTTCGTTACTTTTATGTATGTATTGTTTTAGTATGTGCTAATTTAACTTTTTTTAAGTGCTAGGATCTGTTCTCACGGTTATTAAGATAAATATGGTTTGTACTATCAACTTTACCTGGTTGTATAAATGACCATTCTCGGTTGCTTTCTGACAACAGAGTTTTTAGCAGAATCGCTACTCCACCTTATAGCCTGTTATAAAATCTACAAAAACGAAACACAGTCAAGAAATCTTTGGAGATTTCATTTCATAAGATTCAAATGAATGTATAGCTTTAAAATAACAGCCTAAAACGGGTACAATCGTTACACTTTTATCAAAAACGGAGATATAAGTTTTGGCGTATTTAAAACCCACAAACAAGATCGAACAAATGCATTTGAACATCAACTAAGTTATTGGGCTGGGCTAGGCTGTTTACTAATCTTGGACTGAAAATGAATTGGTTCAGCTGATGATCATTTTCGTCAAGTATTCGCTGTGCTCAGGGAAGTACTCCAACAACTCATCCTTGGTTACCCACACGAAATCTTTGCTTTTGATATTCAGCTTATTTGTTGCAATCACTTGAGATTTAAAGAAGAACCTCTGCAAGCATAAACAAATTAAAAATTACAAAACTTGTCAGCGGGTGCGTGTACACCAAACCTGAAAAACAAACTGATAAATGAAAGTAAGGGTGCAAACGAACCAAGCGGCTCACGAGCCGCTCGAGATTGGCTCGAGGATAAGCTCGAAACGAGCTGAGCCTTATCGAGCCTGAGCCGAGCTTGAGCCCAAAATAAAGCTAGTTTATTTACGAGCCTGAGCTCGACCCTGGCATGTGAAGCTTATAGAGCCTTAGTGTGATATTAGTTTTTATTAATATTTAAACATTTACCCTTATTTAAAGTTGTTTAGTAAACGAGCCTAGCCGAGCTTTCTTAAACTTGTTTACGAGCCGAGCCCAAACCTAAAAATAAGCTTGTTTAGTAAACAATCCCGAGCTTCACTTATCGAGCTCGCGAGCCTAAACGAGTTGAGACCAAGCCAAGCTCGAGCTTGAGAAACTACCAACGAGCCGAGCTCTAGCTCGAGCTCTCATAAGTCAATCGAACTCGAGCCTGGGGAAGCTCGGCTCGGCTCGTTTGCACCTCTAAATGAAAGTAATCAACTTGTCATAATTTGTATAATTCACATCATCATCATCATCATCATCATCATACTCAGTATATCCCACCAATAGCAAAGCTAAGGTAGGGTCTGAGGAGGGTGAGATGTAGACAGCCTTACCTCTACCCCGTAGGAATAGAGAGGCTGCTTCCAATGAGACCCTCGGCTCGATTGTAGTTTTGCATCAAGCCTTGGACATAAGGCACATAACACTCAGCAATTGAGACAAACGCCGATTAGTGCATGTACCCCCTTGTCTTTTGGCTATCAACGCCACCACATGATGCATGATTAACCATTCCCCTCTTTTAACATTATTTTCACGAAATTAGTAAAATAATGTTAAAATTAGTGCACTTTCACTTTTGCCCCCCGAGCGCCCACACATATATACATTATATGAGCATACCGCAAGCGGGGCGTAAATTTGTATAATTCACATGTATTTTCCAATATTATTAGTAAATTTGGTGGTTGATGTAGATTTGCATATGATTCAACTCTATACACAAAAACAGAATGGATGGATGATGGATGGCATACCTTGAAAGATTCATTATCCTTGTTCTTGTCAGTAGGTGGCATCGCAATATGGCCCATTGGAGCATTTCCAACAAAGTACGTATGAGATAAATCTCCAATGACAGATTCTAGTGCAGATTCTGCACACTGAACGAACAGTTTATTACAAGAAAGAGTACACAACAATAACGAAAATACGCAAGTTCCAAAACTACCTTGCGCAACGTGTCTTCAGACTTGTAAACTTTTTCAGGGAAGTGCCATACGGGTTGGCCTTTGGGAGTACCATATGCATCACCATAAAGAAGAAGATAAAGCCTTCTGTCAAGAGCTCGTTTCAATGACCTTCAAGAAACGAGTGCAAGTATTATTACATACTGTTCATAGATCAATAGGATAGGAAATATCAAAAGTTGGCCGAAATTTGGTACTTTTTATCATTGGTTTTGTCAGCTTCAGTGATCCTTGGAGCCGGTTCAAAATCAATTTGGTATTCGCCCTTACCCCTGAGATAATCACAAACGTAAGGGCCATTAAAAATGAGATCGTTCGGATATGCCTTCATAAAAGAAATTAGAAAAATTTATAGCATATAAGAAACGTCAACCACTGCAAATAATATTACCTAGCATCAGATTTTTTAAGGAATTCTTCAGGATATGCCCGACGAAACTGTTGCCTCCAACGAAAGCTACATGTTATCATGATGATATACACATTAGTCAAGAAAAACACAATCAAATAGTGAATCGCAGTATTATACCATTATCATCTAACATAATCAAAAGTAGTAGCTAGAACCACTAACAAGCAGTAACACAAGTACACAACGATGACAATGTCCTGAAATGAAAAGTATCGAAATTTACAGATAACCTGTAATAAACTTCAGGGCCATAACTATTTGAGAAAGTTTTTGTATAAAATTCTATAAGTTAAGTTGCATATATGCATGAAGCGTTTGCTTGAAAGTGCCTTTCATATAAACAATAAGCCAACCAGCAGCTTCAAGAAAAAAAAAGTTTAAAAAAAAATGAATGGTCCAAGCTATGTAAGTTAATATCCCGACATATCACCGATATATCAGTGATACATCGGTTATCGATCCCCTGCCGAGATATCTGTGCAAAATATCATACCCATAATATTAACAATATTGACCGATATTTGGCTGGTAATTTACCGCATTAACTACTTAGGTTCCAAGCATATCGACTAGATATCTGTGCAAACTACCAGTGATATATCGGTCCCCTGCCGAGATATCTGTGCAAAATATCAGTCCTTGACAGATATCCGATAATTTACCGCATTAACTACTTAGGTTCCAAGCATAGCGACTAGATTTCATCAAGAAAACAAGCCGCAACTAGTGACAATACAGCATACTGCAATTCGTTCAAATCCCGGTCACCCGCCGCATTAGACCGCATCATGTGATGCACGCTTTATGCGCTCCTAATGTGCGCGTTTTAAAGCCAACATGTGTTATCGGTATTCTGTCCCTATTAATCAGAACCAAAAACTGTGTACATTTCTTTTTCTCTTTGTTAACAGACTTCAAATTCAAATGTGCATCGATTAATCAATTTCTTTTTAGTTTCTATTAATCATAATCCAAATGTTTTCACTATCCATTAATCCAAACGATTCTACAGCTTATAAGTATAACTAAAACATTTAACTGATCCCTAAAAGTCAAATAAAAACCCTAATTTCTCACTCACTTAACACATTTTTCCTGATAATAATATACACATAAATAAAAGGATAGAGATAACTAACGAGAACTCTTGAAACGCGTAGACGACTGGATCAATTTTGGGAATAATAACCGGAAGCCGCTCGAACAGCACGGAAGCTACGATCTTTTCATTATCAGCACCTTTTATTGATGTGCAAAACCCTCGATTTGATGTGAGAATTCGCGAGAAGCTTCTACACGATCTCTGCATAGCTTTTTGTCTATATTTTTAGCACAAAATGGTGAATGGTCGATTGATTATGCGAACAGTGAGTGTGTGTACGAATCGCAGATTTTGGTAGAGAAGATGAAGATCAAGGGTTTTAGAATTTGGGCAAAAGGCTCGGCCCATTAGTGGATTACAAATTTGGGCCTGGGTCACAGGCCCACATGGCAATTATTTTTAGTCGTATTATTACGTAAGGTGTTAAAAAAATTCGGATCCGAAACCCAATCCAAAATATCGGATGATCTGAATTTTTGGATTTGGATCTGGACATTGATTTTTTAAAATTTTGAATAATCGGATTATCCGATATCCGAAAACTAAAAAAAAATATGAAATATATATTATATGAACACTGTGTTTAGTTTGAAATATAGTAAAAAATGTAAATACTCAGACTCGGATGTGGCTTTATGAATGTTTTTTTTAGGTAATGTCGGAGTTCGGTGGGGGTGACGGTTGGCGGTGGTGCACATGCTACTGGCTAGTGTCTGGTGGTGGCCATCGTTAAGGGTGATAAAATCCAATAACCCGTTATTGGTTGCTAGTGTTATATACGTACGTATCCAACACTTGTACAAAAATAATCTTGGAACCGGCATTGTTAGCATGCACTTTTTTTTCCTTGGAAGAGTATTTTTTTTTTGAACGGTGACTTTTGTTAATGAGTGACCCATTGTCACTGAACCCCGTCATAGACGGTTTCCCCCAGCCAAGATCTGCCGACGATGTTCTATCGGGCCCCGTACGGTATCAGACTTGGATGACGTTCCCCCGGAAACCGTACTGCCTCCACACGAGTTGCCTCGCTGGAGTAACAGCCGGGTGAAAACCGGGGTGACGCTCAGGATCAAACCCTCCTCGGTGAGTTTTTCACCATCATTGCGCACGGGTGTCCCTACCCCCTTTCGCCACAAGCGGGAGTCGAACCGGTGACCTCTAGGAGGACAAACCGGCCCAACACCACTGGGCTATGAGGGCGGGTACTTCCTTGGAAGAGTATGATTATGTTTTTACTCATTCATGCTATAAACTGTGAAATGAAAATCTTTATTATTACTTTTGTGGGATGGGACCTTTGTTGTGAGATTTTCGCCAGAAAACCTCAACAGAAACAATGTGTTCAAAAATGCCCTTGAATTATTTTGAGGTTTAGATTGATTCCCTTATATTATGATTTGACCACTAAAAACTTGAAATCATTGTTTTTTTGTGGCACAAAAATATCCAATTGTTATTTGTGCTACAGTTAGAGGTTATCGTCCTATTGTTATTAGTGCTACAGTTAAGAGGTGTTATTCATACAGAATCTTCACTTATTCTTTGCACTTTAGAGAATACTTTTTAGAAAATTATAAAAGTCCATTAGCATCAAGATTGTTTTTATTATTATTTAAAAAGGTTTTCATCACTCTTGTCCATATTCTTCAATCCTTAGACCATCCGTAGTGGGGCGTGATTTTTAAAATAAATTGAAAAAAAACGCCCCTCCCCCCACTACACCCGGCGTTAGCCGGCGTTATTTTCAAATAAAATAGAAGGTGGCGTGATTTTTAAAACGCTGAAGTTTACTTAATGTGACCAATGGGAGTCTGACAGCCCCACTTTTGCATGTGCTTGTGTTTGACCAGCCAATCCATTTGTTTCCTTTTTTTTTTTAATGATTGAATGGGGGTTATTGGCATAATGCCCCACTACGCCACTTTTGCTATAAGCCTATAATGCCCCAACGCTGACTAGGATGCCACGTGTCGGATAATGCCCCATGGTGGGGGCATTATGTTTGTTCACCACTACACATGGTCTTACAAGGATTTTTTTTTTTTTTTCATTTATTCGCGCCTAGTACACTAAAAAGGCTATAATTAGGTATTCACCGGTTTAAGTTTCATTTCCGGTTTCCTCAATTTTAATTATTTTTTGTCACAGCCGAATTCAAAGTTGATAAAATCAAACTGAATACCGAATTTTTACAAGATGGATGTTCAACCGTTTGGATTCGGGTTCCTTGGTTCGTTTTCTCCGGTTTTGTAATAAGCTATATATGTTTAATGGGTTGTACAAGTAAGAAGAAAAAAACAATATACAGGCTAAGTGTTTAATTTTTTTAATAACAATTTAATCCGCTTTTAATTTAATCACATGAAAAGAAACACTTATTGCTAAACTATATAGGCTTTTGTATAAACTTTTTAATTAAAAAATAATAATATAAACTTGTGGATACCTTGGATTTGTAGCACTAACAAGGTTCACATGTACCTCTTTGTTCCCCGTTATAGGGATGAGATGCAATTCTTTGTCCCACCGTAGCCTAATTGGACGATGTTTCTTTTTTCTAATTTTCCCTTTCTTTTTTATAATAAATCATCATAATATTTTTATATATTCTTAATGCTTTTTATTTTTTATTCATTACTTTTCTAAGAACACTATTAAGCAATGATTTAATGTATACCTCCTCCCAGCCCAGCTGGGTAATCCCATGGGGTTTGGTTGGGCCGGTCTCCGGTTCGATCCTCGGTTGTGGCATTATGGGGGGGGGGGGGGGGGTCCCAATGATAGATCGTATCCTACCGAGGCATGGTGCGGTCTTGAGGGCAACCCGGTTTTACCTAGCTGTTACCCCAGCGAGTCTCTAGTGTGGGGGCAGTATGGTTTCCGGGCGGAAGTCAGCTTGCGCGGCGGCCGGGGCACGATCGAACATCGCGTCCGAGAGTGCGGGGCTGACGGGGGAATGTCTTTGACGTGAACCCGGTGACCAATAGGTCCAGTACATAGAAAGTCACATTCCAAAAAAAAGCAATGATTTAATGTGATTTTTATAAAACTGTATCTCTTTCGAAATTTGAAAGGTCATAATATAACTTTTTATCAACCCTTGGGATCTATATTAGAACTTATATTCGGTTTTTTATTAAGTTTATAAAACTTAAATCACAAAGGCCAATTGCGGTCCTACATGAGACCAATGTTTGTTCCACTGTATCGCACTAAATAGAATATAATCTTAACTTTGGGTATTGAAATAACAATCGATATCAAGATGTTACAGATTCCTTCACTTCTTTACACGGATTTAACTCATGTTGTGTCTAAACTTGATTGGTTCTATTAACACCAGTTCAAACGTATCATCGAGAATAGGTTTATTCTACACCTCGTTTGGATACAGAAAACACCACCAAACAAACAATAGGGTTGCAATATCAAATCGTAATTACAGACTCACCACTATGGTTGGAAGATCTAGTTTAAGATCACCACCCAACGTGCCATGATTAAGCTAGCAAAGCATAAATAATTTATAGGACAGACGTGAAAGAGGTGCAAAATTAGGAGTGGAACGTGCAATGGAGATTAACAAGAAAAGAAAGAACGAAGTGAACAAACATGCTAGGGTAGCTTATGCCAGCAGTGTTTCATCCAACGCAACATAGAGATGTTGGAAGGTAACATTCACAACCAGCATAGCTTACATTGGGTCGGCGAAACATGCGCGAATATATGGATTTCCGCCGAGTATTTATGCGATAAGTAAGGGTTTTTTTAAAAATTAGCACCCTCTAGATCTTTAGGTTGATTCTTATGCAAAAATTAGTGATCAAGTAGCTTCAATTAAACAATCTGATCCACAGTTGATTCCGGAACTCAACCAAGGTTAAAAATCAACATGCATATGAGCAACTAATTATGCACCGGTGATCAACCCCGGTCTAGGGTTTTTTGTTAGCAAATCGTATTCAATATGATTTGTATTTGTGTTGGACATGGACGAGCTTTGAATCATTCATTCTATGATGATTAGGGCAAACTTAGTGTATGTGATGTGTTAAGGTCTAATGAATAACTATCCTTCTATCAATTCTCATTCAGTAATTTGTCACTCGTTGATTTTCTAATCATTAACATGAAGACGTTAACCTTGAATTAATGAGATACAGGTCAAAACGGATTATTATTAATTCTTGATGAATTATTTATTGAGTCTTTTATATCTTAATTAGGGATAATTGTTGGTTTATTATGTTTATCTTGTTAGTTATTTTATAATTTAAATAGAGTCTGATTTTAATTAGGATTAGAATGAGTCTAGTATAAATAAATGGTTAGGGCTATTGTAATTTGGTGTGTTTTTCATTTATAAACAATAAAAGAGTCAAACGAGTTCGTTCATACCATGTTTGTGTGTTTGATCAAGGGCCTGCTTTTCCAACGTTACAATCATGACAACATGTGAGTTAAGAAGATTAAGGTGCTGTTTGTTTTTTCTGAGGTAAAACGTCTGCAGTCTGCGGACCACATCTGCAGACATCTGTAGCAGAAGTGCTGGACCAAATGTCTGCAGTCTGCAAGAAGAAAACTGTTTGTTTTTTTACTTCTGCAGACTGCTGAAATAAACTGAAATATAAATAAACTGATTTATTAAACTTAAAATAGTTTTTCAACATTCAAACTTAAATAATAGTTAAAAAATACTTAAATAATATCCATAAAAAAGACAATAACATTTTTTTAAAGCATTGTATCCGTGCTTTGCATTAACTGCTCAGCAATCTCATCTCGTAACTGATTCATATATTCTCGATCCGATGCAGTACCATGTGCTTCAACCTCGTCTTCACCAGCATTAACGTGCACTTGCCTATTATGCACCGAAACATTGGGTTGATCGTATCTGTAAACAATTCATCGCTCAAACCCTCTTTCCTTATAAAATTATGTAGCGCGAAACATGCAATGGTAATGTTCCTTTGTGTAACCAATAGAAATGGTGTCATCCTCTTCAAAATAGGGAATCTTGCTTTCAAGACACCAAAAGCACGCTCAATTACGTTCCGAAGTCTTGCATGAGCATGGTTAAATTTCTCTTTATTAGTCAATGCACGTCTTCGGCGAAAATCTCCTAGCCAATACCTCACATTACGATATGGAGCCATAAAAATCATGTTGAAGTCGCATATTGCTAATACGTTTTGATAACAATCTCCTTTTCCTCTTCCTCTATATAAATTGCGAAAATTATATTCAAACAAACAAAATCCTTAATTAAACAATTCAGCCAAGAACTAACTATACGCATAACCGAAATCCAGCTAAGAACTAACTATACGCATAACCGAAATTCAGCCAAAACATCTATAAGCATCTTGTACCAAAACATATTTAAGTTGATCTATAAGCATCTATGTACCAAAACATATTTAAGTTCATGTAATAAAATAAAAAAGAAGAGTCTAACTAGAAAAATATATATATACACATGACTGAAATCAAGTAATTACAAAATAAATCAACTGAGTTTGATAGCATCCATGTTTGATTTCTTACCTTTACCTATATAATTCAAGGAAACAACATGTTTCAAATATTTAAAGATTTAAAAAAACCCAACTCAATTCAGTTTAACAATTGATAAAATCAATGTGTCTTACAAAATTAACAGATCTGGAAAAAAACATTGAAAGTTGGGTGAAAACTTTCAGACGCAAATTACCCATTTGTTATAATAAATTCAGCCAATATATTAGCAAGAACAAATTACCTTTAGATGTTGGAGGATGAGTGTAGATACAAGGGGGTTGCGGCTGTGGAAGTGGAAGGTTTCAGATCAGCGGTGGTGCTCGACACCCTACTTGCCCTAACTAGTTAAGGTACTTAGGAACACACACACACACTATCTCTTTGCCGATCAATTTGTAAGTAACCAAAAGAGTTATAAATGAAACTGAAAGGAGTGAAAATTGACTAAATACCACATAATGAGATCATGAAAAAAGAGCGAATAAATGTGAATTGGGTGATTATATAGCAGGCTGACGATGTGGATCGGGTAAGGCAGGTCTCCGGCCATGGTAAAACAAGCGACCCATTTAACAGACTTGCTCTCCTCTAATGGGTCGTGGGCACATTTAACTTGGCAACTCATTGACCTGAATCTATAACAATACGACAATTATGTTACTTGAACTATAAACATCTAACAACCAGCCCCTCATTCATATAAACTATTATTGTCCATGAGCTCAAGGATTTTTCTTAACCGATTGAAGGCTTCTCACAAGGTCACCAATCTTGGGATTGTTTCCGCCATAGTAAATGTGTTCAAAACACGTTGTTGGTACATCATTGATATTTGATGCGGGCCTTATTTATGAACTCAACATCTCTTGTCCACAATTGATGTGAGATTTTCGTTGTTTGATATTCATTGTTTTGGCATGGAAGCCGCGATATCACTGTGAATTCATTCCTAATTTACACATGACATCCCCGGTTTGCAATCGCAATGAGTCTCAAATTTTCATGTTTTGTCTCAAGTTTAATTTACTGTTGTGGGCATGTGTGAATTTCATATTGGTACTCTTTATTGTTGTCAATGCAATATTGCAAGTGAAATCAATGGTTATAAGAATGTTTAACAGTTGAATCTAATTGTATATATTTTTAAGTGTGTATGTTGGCATTTATAAATATAAAGCCCGTCAATTCATTGTAACATCTGTGAGTTCATTGTATTTATATCAATTTATAGGTCTCCCATGACGTTAGAACAAAACAATAATCTTTCCGTCACGTACCATGACTGAAATACAGTAAGAAACGTGTCTATACTGCTCGAATCCCATACCTAAGTGTCACGGGCAATCATACTAGTTTATGATTAGTTTGAAGTACTTATCTACTTTTAATTGTCTTTTAATTAAAGCTAATTATCTTATTTTGAAATACGAGTAGATCCTAATAGTATCCTAAGTGATGATTCCATGTCAAGATATGAGGTAGGTCCCTTTAGATATACCCCACATCAATATATCAAATCTCCTATACGAGTACTTGTCACTCCTTGTTGTTTTAATATAATCGGGTTTATGTTAAGCCCCGCCCACTTTTTATTTCACTTTCAAATTAAAGAAATCTTTCAAGATCTATAAACTTTTTGATTACCTGTATTTTATTAAATGTTTAAGATATTATTTAATAAGAGTAAAAAAAATACTTATATATATATAGAAACAACTAGCTTTAAATTGTTTCAGTTTTGATAAACTTTTATCAAAATCTGATAAGATTTTATAAATCTCCTATCGTTTTAGTATCATTAAATAATTCAACAAACTGGAAGCTTTGTTAGAAATATATTTGTCAAGGATTTTATAAGTAGTTAACAAATCTTATTTTTTCGTTAACTATAAAAAGATAGTGTATTTAAAAAAGAAAAGAAAAAAAAAATCATGCCTCATTCCGGCACACAACAATGTGATTGCTCAAATTCACGAAAACCCACCAAATTATTTACCTGAAAAAACTTTTGACAACTTTATTGACGAGTGAATCAATGCCCCTTCTCTTATGTCGGTGTTACTTTCTCCAAAATTCTTTCTTACATTTTATTTTCTTACTACTTAGGATGGTGTCAAAGCATTAAAATAACTAGGTTTTTTTCGTGTCATCGCGTTGCGGCTACTTAAATTGAATTATTGCAAACAATAGGAGGATTGAACCCGAACATTGTAGCTGGAGAGATCGGATGTATCGACGGAACCTGCCACGTGGGTGTTTGGCTTGGTGCTACGACACATTATAAGAAAAAGCATCTGTAGATAGATATAAAGATTCTACAAACTGCTTTAATTTTGATACCTTGAACAAAACAATTAGCAATCCAACGACATACAACATATAAATCCTAATGAAAACCACTGCCTTTAGAATCAAATCAATTATATAAATCCGAATGTGTACCACTGCCTTTAGAATCAAATCAATTTACTGGAGGAATGCAGAACAATAAGGATAAAACCTCAAAAGTTAAATAAAAATAACCAAAAAAAATAATTTAATTAATATAATAACTTGAAGCCTTTAACTAAAACAATTTCTAAAATTTAGAGTCAAATTAAAAACACACACACTCAAATTGTGAATCATGTAAACCCAATCTGACCCATCCAAAGATATACATAATTTTTACCTGAACTTGTGTTGACATTTTGGACTTTAGCCAATCCATCCAACTTGTAGTATTTGTACTCTTTGAAGTATTTCACTGTGAAAAAACAATACAACACTCTTAGCTTTTTTTTTTTCTTTCTGAGTCTTGGAACTCGGCATGCTTTCTAGCTATCAAGGTCCAACCAAGTGTCGGGCACATGCTCAGTAGCCAAATCAACTGATACTTTGTTATGGATATCAAATTCATATTTTTTAAGTGTATGATACTTTGTTTTGGATATTAAATTCATACTTTTTAAGTGTATCATAGTGCCACATGTACATCACAAGCATGAAAATGAGCAAGAGTGCTATCAGGACCCACGCCCCTTCTAGAAACTTGAGAAGAAAAGCCGAAAAGTACAGTGCTTCAATCATCCTAAAAAACACCACAAAAGCGATTGCAAGAATAACATTTTGGTGCCAGCGTAAGACGATAATAAGAGACATGAAGCAAGTAGTAACCAACATGATCGTTATAACCGCCAAACCTGATCACGATATAGTGAAATCAATTAAAGGTATATTAGGCATTTAACAAACTGTTTAATTTTTTTCTTAAAACACCATACCTGAAGCATTACCCATGTGTTTGGTATCTCTAAATCTGATGATAACGGCTAAGCATAAGGTCATGAAGATCCAGTTGATCTCACATCAGCTAAATATAGATCATTAATAATCCTCTTTTTCTATTATGAATAAATAATACAAAGGAAAATTGATAACTACATTTACTCAAAAATCAAAATCAAAATAAAGACCAACGCGAAATTCGTCCCTGCCATCAATTACTCAAAAATCAAAATGATATTTTTGATTTAAGATCTGATTTCAGATTAATGGGTCCACTTGTGCACCCACAATTTTTAAACAATAGATTATTGCATCTTCGCGGAAAATGGTCCCAAACTCTTGGAGGTTTTTCTTCTAAGATTAACAATTTTAGCTCATCATCTTTGTCAGACGTAAACCTATTTTAACATATCAGCAAAACACTGGTTTTCAGAAAATTTCTACATGACTCATTCTTAAAAAGAGAAATCTTTTTGAAATAGAACATGTTTAAACAATTAAGGTTTAAACTCAACACAATAATGACTCAATTGAAACATTCACATACAACACCAATTTGAAAGTTCTTGGCTAATTCTATGAGATAAAGGTTTGACCTAGGTTTCCAAAAGTCCTGTACATGTAGTTTTCAAAAGACGCCTCAGCTGGCTTCATTCTGCATGTGACTTCGCCACAACCATGACCACTGACCGTCATCTCCCACCACCACGACTTTACGTCATCAACACCCGCCTATGTCAACCGTCAACCACCACCATACACCTCCCTAACCAATATCATGTGGTTCACCATAAACACCACTTCACTATTAACAACAACCATCATCATCATCATAACCGTAGTCCACTGACAGTCCCCAAATTTTTTTTAATGTCAATCTTAGCCAACTATGACTAAATTTGAAAGGGATACACTAATAAAATTAATAAGCCAGATCTTGTCTTGAGCCAGCAGCGGATGAAGTGTTAATTCAGATTAACACAAAAATGCATCAAATTTAAAACTAAAGCATTAGGAATAATACATAAAATCTACAACAAAAATATTTGAAAACTTCAGTTTCATAGAAATGCATAAAAGTTTTATCATTATAAAAAGTATATTTAGCCTAACACCACAGTGCCCTCTCTAAACATCTCAAAATACCACTGGTAACAGTCATCACCGTTTACCGATTCCGGCACAAACGTTAACATCTACGCTTACGAAAAGTAAGGGTTTTAAAAGTTTACCTCGTCAATGATACTCGTCGGAATATATTTGTGTCATCTTCGCCACTCACCGTTACAACCACAGTCGTTCACCGGATTTTGGTCGGAGGTCTAGAATAACCCTAAACAACTTGCACCATTAGAATAGAGATCGATTTAAGTAATTATGAGACATGCGATCGAATCGAGGCTTACCGGAATATTGTCGGGATCTAGACCGGAAAACACCTCGCCGGAATACCAAGCCTTCAAACGGCAGTCGTCACTCCTCTGTCAAAACCCGAACACTTCCACCGTTTTACATCAACCCAAATCGCTACCACCACTGGGCTCGCGGGACCGTCGGTTGTGGTCGTTGCCAGGTCCAACAGCCGGAACCCTAGAGCCAGCACCTCTCTTTGTCCGAAACCCTTTCTTATGCTCGGGCTTTCTTCTTATACCCATATCGTCGCTGGTTGCTCACCACCACAAATCATCATCTCCCGCTCATGTACTTTGTCTTTCCCGTGATGAATGCCACCAAAGTTTTGATCGGAAGAGCGACAATGTTTGTGGTGTTCGAAGGCCTGCTGTGTGTCTCTTGAGAGAGGGTTTTGAAGGAGAGAGACAGGCTGTAAGGTTTTACCTCTCTCTCCTCTGGTAGACCTAAATGGCAAAAAAAAAAAAGATTGTTAAAAGAGGGATGGTTAGAGTCGAACCCAAGTTCCCCAGGATACAAAGAGACATAACTAACCAGTTTACTAATGACAAATATATTTCATAAAGCCAACATAAATTATATATATATACAGTATTGAAAGTGTTGTATGTTACTATTCACAAGCTTCTGTTTTTAATATATATATATATATATATATATATATATATATATATATATAATGTAATATTTGTTATAGATGATCTCCAACCAAAACATCTAATTTGTATAATCTTATAACATTATTGACCAATTACTTTTTACATGAATTATGATATGATATTATTCATCACACCAACTTTGATGTAATGTGGTTATCTCATCTAAGTTTTATATCTTTAGTTTTATTGAATTTTTTGTATTTATTAAGTACTAAATATATATAATTCATGCAAAATTGAGTTGTAACAAATGGCCTTTAAATGGGTGGGTTTACTAAAGTTGGTATATAAGTTATAGATATATCTATAAGTGTATTTCATGTTAATAAATTCTAAAACTAAAGATGGATAATTATAAAATGTGTAGTCTTTTCAGACAGCTATAATAACATGTAGAGCGGGTCAAGTAAAACACAAGCCGTTCTAAAAAGTTTAAAAAAAATGAAGAAATAAAACACATAAACTACCTCGAGCTTTCATGTTGTATTGTTGTGGGGTTAACTCCACGTCTCCACCTATTCACAACACTCAAGTGCTAATGCCTTTGAGTTTGAGATGATGCAAAATTTTTAGAAATTTTTATGTTGTTGAACGATAAACGTGACACCCCAACCTAAGACCCAAATGTCGGGACACCACAAATTGCATCATACACTTGGAATAAAGGAGTGCTCAAATTAAAAAAAAAATGTTTCAAACATTATCCAAAAACAAGGAACCACATAATTATCCCATAGTGTATATTATTAACTAGCTAGGAAGTTGGGGGGAACATAGGTTAAAATAGCATTGCATAGTACAAAATGATAAACAAGTTTGAACCATACAAGTAATTAAATTTCATACATGAAGTCCATAACCAACCCTTGGTGACTGTATAGTGTGCATCCTAGTGTTTGACTCCCTGACACGGGGATGTTAAACTTCTTGTTATTGTGTGTCGGGTTTCGGACATGCAGACCCCTACCAATGAACATTGTACGGTTTGTCAAACCAAGAGATCCACCAACGTACTAATGTTGGCTTCATAAAGTGAATGGTTGTGTAGTGTTGTAATGAGGAGGACTTTTTTAGTGTGTCAAATGTACCATAGCAACATGTAAGGCCATTTAACTGATTACAAGTATGTGAAAACCATTATTTCATTTTGTATAGTAAGCCGTTGTTTATTGTTATGAGTATGTTTTCCACCCCCAAAGTTGTAAACATAGTAAAAGATGTGCTATGAACTTACCCGATAGCGTTGTTCGATGTTCCACACAAAGTTCACAAATATGTTGCAAGAGCTGTCCTTCGTGAATGCTACAAAATAAGAGTCAAGTATAAGGACTTTTTTCATGTTAACGAATAAGCATTGTGATGATTAGCAATATTTTAGTAAGTGTTTAAGTACCCAATATAAAAGTTTACATGTTATATTCTGTAATACATGATCACTTAATGTCATTTGGGGTAAATAAGGTTTAGATATCAGTTATTGGGGCTAGGATCAAATACAACGTCTTCTAAAAATAAGAAGTCGTAAGAGGGGTATCAAACGGACTCCGATTGACCTCATTCAAGCGGCATTGGAACCGTCTCATTGTACTCTACAATATGAGATTTTAGGTTGGATCTATAGCTTGTAGATTTTAGATTTTAGATTTTTTGTTTATATTGTGTCTTTTTATTTAGCATTGTGTATTTTTCTATATTTGCGTCATTATGTCTTTTTTGCGACTCATTGTGTTATATTTCGCTCGATTTTGTGTTATATTTTCCGATCCATTGTGTCTTGATACACTTCTTACATTTAGAAGACTTTGTAGGATAACTTTACCTCAATTATTGGTCAATAATGATCAAACAAGTAGAAAAAAGTTGATAGATAATCAACTTTCAAGTAATTAAGTTTCAGGGTGGAGATACAATAGGAAATTTATTTTGCTAGGAAGGCTAGGAAGTAATCTTGACCATCAATTTGATTAATCAATGGCTGAGATTAAATGGGTGAAATTGAACAAGAAAAAAGAGGCGCGTGAGTTAGTTTGAGGGTATTCTAGTCCATTCAAGTCAATAGTTTCTCTCTCCTCCAATTCCCCATCGTTTTTAAATCGTTAATAACTTTTTCATACGACAATATTTTTTTTATAAAAATTACACCATAAAAACGAGCGTTTTTTTATCTTTAAAACGAGCACACTATTGCTATACTTTTGAAAAAAAAAATCGAAAACCCAGATGCGTAAAACGCAATGGATAGAACAACACACTATAACCCAGGTTCTAAAACGCAATAGGTTTTAACATGGTCATGTTTATGTTTTAACATGGTCATGTCTTTGTTTCAACATGATCATGCTTCCCTTTTAACATGATCATGTTCTTTGATGTTATTTTACACTCCAGTTCTAAAACGCAATGAAACCCAAAATCAATATTTTGCACTACATATTCTAAAAAGCAATGAAGTTTTAACATGGTCATGTTCATGTTTTAACATGGTCATGCTTTTTTGTTCCAACATGACCATGCTTTTATTTTGGCATGATCATGTTCTTTGCACCCCAGATTGTAAAACGCAATGAAACCAAAAATCAATATTTTGCACAATGAACTTTTAACATGACCATGTTTAAGTTTTAACATGGTCATGCTTTTGTTCCAACATGACCATGCTTCTATTTTAGCATGATCATGTTCTTTGCTTGTAAAACGCAATGAAACCAAAAATCAATATTTTGCACTGTAGTTCTAAAAAGCAATGAAGTTTTAATATGGCCATGTTTATGTTTTAACATGGTCATGCTTTTGTTCCAACATGACCATGCTTCTGTTTTGGCATGATCATGTTCTTTGCACCTCAGGTTGTAAAACGCAATGAAAACAAAAATCAATATTTTGCACTGTAGGTTCTAAAAAGCAATGGAGTTTTAACATGGCCATGTTTATGCTTTAACATGGCCATGCTTTTGTTCCAACATGACCATGCTTCTATTTTAGCATGATCATGTTATTTGCTTGTAAAACGCAATAAAACTAAAAATCAATATCAATGAAGTTTTAACATGGCCATGTTTATGTTTTAACATGGCCATGCTTTTGTTCCAACATGTTTCTACATGTTCTTTACACTCCAAGTTGTAAGACGCAATGAAACCAAAATTAATATTTTGTACTACAGGTTCTAAAAAGCAATGTAGTTTTAACATAGGTTCTAAAAAGCAATGTAGTTTTAACATGGGTATGCCTTAGTTCCAACATGATCATGCCTCTGTCCAAGCATCATCATGTTCTTTGCACTGCAGGTTGTAAAACGCAATAAGTTTTAACGTGGTCATGTCTCTATTTTAACATCCAGAAGAACAAAATGAAAAGAACTCTAACTAAAACATAATGATGTGAAAAACGCAATTGAGGTTTGATAACTAAAACGCAATGAAAATAAAATATAACATAACTTACAAAAGAACTCTGATTAACGACGGTGGACGGAAAAAGAACTCTGATACACCGTGGGGAAACTGGTGGCGGTGGATGGTGGAATGATGGTGTTAGATCTGAAAAACCCAACAGGTGGTTGAAGGTGGTGGTTTCAGATCTAGTTTCCGGCAAGATGGTGGCGATCGTAGGTCGTAGTGGTGGTGGTGGTGGTGGAGGTGGTGGTGGTGGTTGTGATGTGGTAGTTTATAGTTTTGAAAATGGTGGATTTGAGTATACGGGTAAGAGAAATGAATTGCTGATGCTGGGTTTTTTTTGAAGATGGTGAGTTTTGACCAAAATGCCCCTCCTTATGTTTTTCATCTTTGCCACATGTCAACCTCTTATTGCTTCCTATCCTTCCTAGCGAAATTAATCTTCCTATTTGATCTTTTCCCTTAAGTTTCAAGTCAACTTTTGGGTTATGTTTACGATTTTATTTACCACCAAACAAAAGAATTAAATTTTGGAAATGTTTGTGCAGTGACTTATATGTTTTGTCGTTCTAAAAATACTTTTTTCATATGTTTTAAATATGTCTAAAGGTTCCAAATAATTAATTTATAATCAAAAGTAACAACTATTTTTCGGAGTTGTAAAATGTAAAAAATTGGGAATATTCAGACAAATCATGCAAGACCAATTGGGTAAGTTTCTAAACTCATAAAATTAAGTTTTGCAAAAAGAATCAGGTCATTTGGGTAAACATTGAGAGAGTTTTTCAAAAAGGATCAGGTCATTTGGGTAAACATTGAGAGAGTTATGCCCTCGAGAAGTTGACCCAAAATATGCTACCCGAAGATAGTTTAGACCTTTTGTTTGGTTTTACACTTTTGGTTGATCAAACCTTGTTGAAAATTGAGAAACCAATTGGATTTTGGAAAACCATGTTTAAGTATTTAGGGTTTAGTTACATTCATATATTCGAAAAATCACCAGTAACATTCATATATTGATGGCTTCTAGATGATTGATTTAAGGTTTTGGGATCATAAATGAGATTAAAATCAGACCCTAAACAATAAAAGAAGGAATTGAATAATGGTTTGAAAGGTTTTGCTTAACGTTCTTGATGAAAGCCACTAATAATATTCAAATATCTAGGAACACAGTTTCTAAAAGCTTTTACATAGCCGAAATAATATTCAAGATCGTAATGAACATGACTATGAAGATTTGATCATGTCGTCATGTCAGGATGAATCATTTGTATCATTGCCTACACAAACAACATATCAATTCAAGGGTGTCATGCCTAGTAAAAACTTAATTACTAAGTATGTTATTAAAGAATGTTCAAAAGATAACACTTACATATATTTTGTATGCAGATTCAAATGTTGAAACTTTATAAGAACTATCATTGGTATTTTCAATTGATTTAAATGGAATGCTACATACTTGGTGTAAAAGATAGCCTTTAATGACCTTGGACACAAAAAGAAAAGAAAAGAAATTAGTTTGTTGTGTGATTCATATATATAAATAAGATTTCACTAAAACTACGTTCTAATTAATAATGAGAGCTTCTTTTATTTTTAAATTGAATCTAATAGTGAATAGCCAGGATATCCATATTCAAATTGTTTCATATGGAATAATGTTTTTAGAATTTTGCCTTGATATGATTTCAAATGCTACATGCTTTAAGAGTATTTTTTTTTTTTTTGAACGTTGAACTTCATTAGAAAAAGAGCGCGTCTTCAAAACGAAGACCGCTCAAAAAAATACCATTAAAACCTAATCCTTCCAATAGTGTCTTTATATCTAGCCCTATGTTTCAACCATAAGAAAGACATAGACTTAACACTAGCCACAATATCTTTCGAAAGCACCTAATAACCGTTAAAAGATCTTGTCATTCCTCGCCTTCCAAATAAACCACATAGTAATCATCACGATCCCTTGGATAATGGTCTTCCCTTTTTTTCCAACCTGCACCGATTTGTGAAGTAAAAGGAGGTCTCTAACCTGAAAGCGAACACATTATTGATTATTCAAATGATAACGATCAATTACCACTCTTGAATGTTTGATACATGGGTTACTCTTTAACCAGATAATAAGAAGGATAATGGCATCGGTTACTCTTTCATAAGCTAAAATGATAACTTTAATGACAACATCTACTATTTAGGGCTTGTTTGGCTAAGCTTTTTTAAAACAACTTATTGACTTATTGGCTTTTTGGAAAAGTCAGTATGGAGTGACTTTTTGGAAAAGTCACTTTTCCCCTCACATACAACCTCATTGCCAAACATCATTTTGGAGCTTATAACTTTTCAAAAAGCCAATAAGTCAATAAATTGTTTCAAAAAGCTTAGCCAAACATGCCCTTAATATCTGTTTTTGGTGATAACTGACAACTCTCCCCCTCACTTCCATGTGTGTATCAATCCTCTCTTCCCTTCAAATCGGCATTCATGGGTCAACAGACTCTATTACAGATGCTCTTACAAATTTACTGATTATTGTAATTTTAGGGGTTGAGTTATAATACAAAAGATTTAAAAATAAGAAGGGTAAGAAGGCACCAGAGAGTGACAAGTGTCCTATGAGTAATTAAATGGAAAGGGTAATTTTGTCTTTAAGAGGAAAGAGAATATGCACATGCAAGTCACATGCTATTACCCCCCTAACTTTTAAACGTCCGTAACTTTTTTATACATCATTTGTTTTAAAAAAAAATTATACCATAAAATCGAGCGTTTTTTTATCTTTAATATGAGTACCATATTGTTATATTTTTCAAAAAAATTTCAAAAATCCAGTTGCATATTACACAATGGACGTGATGTAAAACACAATGTAAATTAGATTAAAAGCACAATCAATGACAACAGATAAAGACACAATGGACAACATACTAAAACACAATGAACATAACGTATAACACAATGACGATAACATATAACACAATAAGAATCAGACTAAATAAAAACACAATTGATGACAACAGATAAAAAGACACAATTAATGGCAGCAAATAAAAGACACAATGGAGAGCAGATGAAGACACAATGAAAAACAAACTAAAAACACAATACTTAACAAACTAAAACACAATGAACAAGATAATAAAAAAATTGAACAAATTATTAAACCACAATGGACAACATATTAAAACACAATGAATAACATATTACACAATGGACATGATGTAAAACACAATGTAAATTAGATTAAAAACACAATCAATGACAACAGACAAAGACACAATGGACAACATACTAAAACACAATGAACATAACGTATAACACAATAAGAATCAGACTAAATAAAAACACAATTTATGACAACAGATAAAAGACACAATTAATGACAGCAAATAAAAGACACAATGGAGAGCAGATAAAGACACAATGAAAAACAAACTAAAAAAACAATACATAACAAACTAAAACACAATGAACAAGATAATAAAAAAAATTGAACAAATTATTAAACCACAATGGACAACATATTAAAACACAATGAATAACATATTACACAATGGACATGATGTAAAACACAATGTAAATTAGAATAAAAACACAATCAATGACAACAGATAAAGACACAATGGACAACATACTAAAACACAATGACCATAACGTATAACACAATGGCGATAACATATAACACAATAAGAATCAGACTAAATAAAAACACAATTGATGACAACAGATAAAAGAAACAATTAATGACAGCAGATAAAAGACACAATGGAGAGCAGATGAAGACACAATGAAAAACAAACTAAAAACACAATACATAACAAACTAAAACACAATGAACAAGATAATAAAAAAATTGAACAAATTATTAAAACACAATGGACAATATATTAAAACACAATGAATAACATATTAAACACAATGACCTGAACTAATAACACAATTTATAGAAAACCCAGATATAACAAAATCTTCATTGTGTCATATACTGTGTTATAGGTTTTTATAAAAACGCAATGGATAGAACTCAAATTAACATTGTGTTATAGGTTTTGATAATAACACAATGTATAGAAACTCTACTGACCAAAACCCAGTTGAAAGACACAATGACCTGAACCTTTAACACAATGCCAAAAAACCCAGTAAAAATGAAAATGTTTATTTTATTTTTATATGATAATATGGTACTCATATTAAAGATAAAAAAACGCTCGTTATTATGGTGAAATTTTTTTTGAAAAAAAATGTCGTATGAAAAAGTTATGGACGTTTTAAATCGATGGGGGAATTGGCATGTGCCTTGCATGTGGAGAGAGAAAATCCATAAATATAGGATTCCTTTTATGCCCTTCTATTATCTTCTTTTCCCAACAACCAATCTCACCCCTTCAAATCTAAGATCAATGGACTAGAATCCTTCTTACACTTCTTATTTATTTTATCCTTTGTATTTGATCCTAACCCGTAATTTTAGATATACAAAGTTTACAACATTCTAAAAACTTTTATGAATAAAAGCAAATTATTTAGTGCAAAGGCATCATGAACATAGGTCCCAAAGGAGATGTTTTCTATATCTAATACATGTAATACACACATTAAAAAACACTAGAATATTATTATATACAATCAACTACTAAAATATACATAAAGAAGTTATAATAAAATATAGTATAATACATGCTTGCTTCTTAGATAAAGGAATCAATCAAATCTTTTCCTTCAAGACTCTTCGATTGTTATAATGGAGAATTATACTCTTCTACCATGTACAAAAGTTCCTTGTTATTGGACAAGATTCTTCAATCCACAAAAAGGGTTTGATACCCATTTGCTTGAAGAAACAAATAGAAATTTGCCTATACAAATGTACAACTCTCAATGCACATAGTACAACCCCTGTAATGCCCTCAACATTATCTTGGGCTGGCAAAAGCCTATTTTTCCTCTATTTTCTCTCTCCCCCTAAATAAAGTAAAAAAGAACAAAAAGAAAAGTCAGCAGCAAGTAATGCATAATTGCATATCATCAACCGTCATGCTAACGTCACTCTAAAAAGTCAACCTTCAAAAAGTCAACTTCCACCGGCTGCGGTGACTACGTTGGTTGATAACCATGACGGAGAGTTATTTCCGGTGAATGTTGCCGGAGAGTTATTTCCGGTGACGAGTTCGTCTAATCCTTCGAAGAAATCGTCGTCCATTATCATATCAAAGTTGTCTTCGTCCGTTTCGATATCGTTGTCGTTATCTTCGGTCTTTTCTGTGGCCGGAGATTGGGTTGTTGGAGGAGAAACCGGCGGAGATGTGGTGGGTTTGGGTTGTTTTGTGGTGTCGTCGTCGCCGGAGGTGGTGGGTTTGGTTCGGGTACTTCCGGCTAAAGAATTCCGGTGAGTTGGAACCGGGTGGCTGTGCTCGCCGGTGTAGGTGACTATGAACATATCCGGGTCGGATCTATTTCGCTCCACTTGTTTTCGGGCCAAACATCCCTTTGAAGTACTGCATCTATAGTATCCCCTGTTCATCGGTTTTAGTAAGTAGTGTTTTCATTGTTAAAAAAAAAAGTTAATAATTACTTAATTTATTTTTTTAACGGCAAATTTGGATCATTGACGGACCAGTGTGTCACCAGCTGAACCGCCCGATCATATCCATCTATACTAGGCAATAATGCTTATACAGTATACACCAATTCAGAAAAAACCCAATAAATCTAGGATTATCTGATTATTTATACATTTAGTGGATTAATTTCATTAAATAAAAATTATAAAAAAATTAAAATAATTATTTACAAACCTTGGATATGGAGAGCCTTTGATGGGCTTTTGACCATATTTTCTCCAAGACCATATATCAGAGGATAATCCCTCAGCAGGCACTTGACAAACCCTTTTCATCTGATTCTTTCTGTAAAATAATTAAACCCAATAAATAAAACAAAATAAAATTTATCTTTTAACAAATAAAAAAATATGGACATTTAATTTTTTCTTCAGGAGTAGTTATCAAATCCAAATATAACAAAAACCCAGAAACAAAATGTCAGAAAAACATGTTCTTTACCTTTTTTTGGACCTTGTACTCTGTGCATTAGAAGTTGTACATCTAGAAATAGCAAAAGCTTGCTGTTTGCCCTGAACTTGTTGTTTCTGGTGGTGATGGTGGTGGTGCTGATAGTGGTTCATGGGTGGATCTTGTAACCCTCCAATAACAGAGAGGGGTGAGATTGGCAAACTTTGAGGAGACTGGGGTGGTTTCTGTAACTTTGGAAACTCCAGGGGAGTGTTTAGATCATTCAAAAACTGCTCAATACTGTTGTCATTTCTAGTTTGAAATGGATCTGGAAAAAAGCCCATAAAATTCTTATTTTGTGAGTATCTTTTTTGGTTATTGTAAGCATCTAGAGACCATGAAGAAGCTGCTCCGGCGGTGGTAGCGACGGTGGCGGTGGTTGAAGCGGTGGAGGAGGAGGAGGATGAGGTGGTGGTGGTGGAGCAACAGGCTCTGACCACCGCATGTAAGTCCCAATCAACCTCCATTGGTTGACTTTTGTGCAAGATTTTAGTGAGAGAAACCAAGGCGCTGACTTTTTGAGAGAGGGTCTGCAAGAGATTTTGGGTTGAAATGGAAAAGGGGGTCAATATATAAATATATTTTAGAGTGTGAGGAAAACTACGGGCAGGAGTGAGAAAGGGGTACGGTCATGAGAGAGAAGATGGGCAGGAGAGAGAAGGGCTGCTCACAAGAATCCTAGAGAGAAATTTTAAAAGGAGAAAATAAGTGATTGGCGACGTATCCAAGGACTTATCTTTTGCTTTATTTCTTTTTTGTAGAATTTGTAGAATTACATTGGGTCATGCTATTTACACACGGAGAAAATTATTTTCACACCCTAAAGCGCCGCGCTATGGCCAAAGCTGGGCGCTTTGGTGTAAAGTCAGCCGACAAGGACTGACGCGGTCAGACCTTGTCTGTTGCTTTACATCAAAGCGCCCCGCTATGGCCAAAGCTGGGCGCTTTGAAGGTTTTTTTTTTTTTTTTTTTTTTTTTTTTGTCTGTTGCTTTACGTCGATAATAGTATAAATTTTACGATTTTTCCATTATACATCATTTTTTAATATATATGGACTATACTGCAAGTTCCGGATCAAATCGGTTACGTGTGATGTCGTATTCCATTATATCGTACTTGTGCTTTCAAAACAAAATGATACGATATAATGGAATACGACATCACACGTAACCGATTTGATCCGGAACTTGCAGTATAGTCCATATATATTAAAAAATGATGTATAATGGAAAAAGCGTAAAATTTAGATTATTATCGACGCGTTTGTGAATTAAAAACATCGGTTCCAACCCGAAATATGGATTTAAAGTCTTGATTATGTTACCGTTGGAATCGATTTCTTGTCGTTGCACGCCATTTGATCTTTGAAAATAATCAAATATGGATTTAAAGAGATTTATGAACTTATTTTTACATAATAAAGTTTCAAAATCGTATTACAACAGAATAAAGTAACAAGTTTCAAAATCATTTTTTTTATTGAGTTTGAAATTAATACTTTTGTAATTTTTTTTTTTTTTTTATATTTGAACTATTTTGATCCTCTTACTTTTGACAGTAAGAAAGAGTAAAAAGGTATGCAAAAATATTATTTCTAGTCTTAGGAGTCTAAACATGTAGAGTAGGTCTTTGCATATGGAGTGTGGAGGTGGTTCACCAAGTCAAAAGTGTTGTCATTTCTTTTGTTGGAACCATGCCCCTTCGACAAAAAAGAGGACAAGTGATAGGACTTGCAAAATGATGGTTTTAACTTGCTTGGTGTGGTTCCCAAACAATATACACCATAATACTACAATTAATAAAAAAATACGTCATGTACATGTACGGTAGGCGGCTGATACACATAACACTACTCATAGGAGTACTTGTGCTTTCAAACCAAAATGATACGATATAATGGAATACGACATCACACGTAACCGATTTGATCCGGAACTTGCAGTATAGTCCATATATATTAAAAAATGATGTATAATGGAAAAAGCGTAAAATTTATACTATTATCGACGCGTTTGTGAATTAAAAAATTTAAAAAAGGCCCTAAGCGCTGCGCTTTGACCTAAGAGGGGCGCTTTGCCCGAAAATTTAAAAATGTAAAAAAAAAAAAAAACTTCAAAGCGCCCAGCTTTGGCCATAGCGGGGCGCTTTGATGTAAAGCAACAGACAAGGTCTGACCGCGTCAGTCCTTGTCGGTTGACTTTACACCAAAGCGCCCAGCTTTGGCCATAGCGCGGCGCTTTGAGGTGTTTAAATAGACTAAGGACGTGTGCGAATAGACCAGGCCATTACATTTTGGTAGATAAAGTTTCAATTTATAGGCAAAGTCAACCCAATTATTTTTTATATTTCTCAAGATTATTAAATTCTTTAACCATGATATTTAATATTTGCTATAGCATGATTATCTTACTCATAAACCCCATAGGCATATTCATCTTCAAAAACATATATGAAACACATAAATATTTATCACTAATGTTACATTATTTTTATGTATTTACTTATTCGACAGAACTCACGTGTTTTATATCAGTATCGGAGAAACTTAGTTTCACATGAAGTTATATCTGAAATAACTATGTTTATCCGTTTTTCATAACATAAATGCGATCATAGTTGGTAGATTCCGTCATGATTGTATTTATTGTTTTTTCTTTGAAAATATGTACGTCATATGTGTAACCTCTACAAATATAGTACTTTACGTAAGATCATGGTCTTAACAACATTATACGCACTCTTGACAAAATTGATATCGATGTATTTACCCAAATCATGCATGTTAAATGCGTATTATTTAATCTCGAATGAACCATTATAATAATTTGTCTAGTTCTTTATACGTTTTCTAGATAACTAGTGCATGATTAACTACAAATTTTATAGATAAAACTTTTAATAATATAAATAAGTGTTATATTTGTTGATAGCATGAGATGACACATGAAACTTCTCCACAAATGACATTTTGATAAATAATGGGGTGTCTTATTCCCACATGGTTAAATTTTATTCCCACATGGTTTTCACTCTATCTCTCTCTAAATCTATCTATGTATATATAATGTTATCTAAGTTGTCTTTAAATATGTGCATGTTATCTAAGTTGGCACATAGGGAAATAATTATGAAAGACAAAACGCACAAAACTTATTGAATAGTGACGATGGTGTTGCGCATTGAAAGTGACACTCTCTAAGATAGGGCTTGTTAAAGATCAACTCAAACGTAACATATGTAGGCACTAGTACAAAACCATTTTTTTGGTGGTGTCAAAATCAATTTTTGGTGGTGTTTTAGAATACAAAGCACCAAATAACAATATTACCACACTAATAAATAAACATACCACCAAAAATTGATTTTTTGAGGGTGAAGTTGTTAATAGCACCATTAAATTGATTTTTTGAGGGTGAAATTGTTAATAGCACCATTAAATTGATTTTTTGAGGGTGAAGTTAATAGCAACAAAAAAGTGAACCAATCAAAACATTTTGTTAGGCATCACATGGATCATAATCCTACGGTTTTCAATTGCTCTCATCCTATTCAATCAATGGATCGAATTAAGTCTACAAAAACACAACCTTTATACCCACATATATATAGACATAGTGTTAAAATCAAAATCTTTTTCAGAGAGAGAAAAATGTTAAGAAAGAGCAAAGCATCACCGGAAAGTTTTCCGGAACGGCTTCCACACTATCAAGAAACCGGCGATGTGGCGTAAAGCTTAACAATGGCCTTATCTACGAAGAGACACGAGATTTTTGAAGATCTTTCTTGATGATTTTATGTGTGATGCCATCAAATACACCGAAGATACTCGCCGGAAAACTATTATGGCGATGGACGTCATTTATGCTTTGAAGTGCCAAGGATATACAATTATACACTATGTTGATTTGGTTTGATTGTATGTGTTTAAATTGTTGTTTTAGGAAATGACTTTATAGAAATCTTGTTTGTATCTCATTCTTTGTAGCTTCCCATGTACATGTAATTTTATTTTATTATTCTTTGTAGATTTTATACATTTTTTGTTTCTATAGTTTTTTGTTTTATTTGCCTTTGTATTAGATCTTGGATGTTTTGTAAATCAATCATTGATTTTTTGGTGGTGTTTTTAGAGATTTAATGGTGAGCTAATTTGGTTTCCATCATTGATTTTTTGGTGGTGTTTTTAGAGAATTAATGGTGAGCTAATTTGGTTTCCATCATTGATTTTTTGGTGGTGTTTAGGGATTTAATGGTGGACTGATTTGGTTTCTATTATTGATTTTTTGGTGGTGTATTTAGAGATTTAATGGTGCTCTTATTGAGCAGCACCAACAAATCGCATTATTTGGTGGTATATTTGTTGGTGCTCTCTCAAAATGCTCTTATCCTAGCACCAAAAAACTGATTTTGTACTAGTGAGGTGTTAAAAATTGGTTTTGTGTGTGGTATTGACCTTATGCGAGCGTGGTATAATTTTTAATATATTTTTAGCACTTTTTTCTCGTTATCTAGCCAGTGGCGGATCTAGGATTCCGACCAAGCGGGAACGTTTTATAAATAAGCGGTAACGAAATCGAAAAAACGTCAATTTTTTTCAAAATTTACACTAAAAACGTCAAAAATTTTCCGACCAAGCGGTAGCGGAGGCTACCCCTTGGTCTAATATATATCCGCCCCTGTATCTAGCTTTAAATTTATAGAACACGATATAATACAATCACTCTCCACAACATGTTAGGGCAAGTGCACCAATCGTTGGCGTAGTATAGTGATGGTAAGATATCGAGGTCGCCCAAGGACACAAAAGCTTTTAATACCAAAATATCGTCAACGTCTAATCGTTGGCGTATAGTGATGGTTTTTACCGTTAATTTGTTTCTTTTGTACGTTTAATTAAACTCATTTAGTCCTGAGAATCAAAAGTATACAAAGAAACACACTTTTTCTAATATTAGTACACAAAATGGTTGATTTTATGCCTTATAAGACATAATTTATATGTTTTATTTTGTGCATATCAGGTACTATTATTGTTATTACATATTATAAGATAAGATGCTAGGCTTAGCCACTTTTCAATAATCATCTCTGATAATCATTGTGTAGAATGAAGTAGGTACTTTCTTTAATATCATTTATTCTCTTAAGTCATAGAAGAATATAATTTGTTTATATGAATTGTGACCATAAATAAACAGTAGTTATGTTTAGTAATTTAATATAAGATTTATTCCATTGCCAATGTTTAGTAATTTAATATAAGATTTATTCCATTGCCAATCAACTTTGATTTTTTTTCTTATGATCGTAAAAACTATATTTTAAACTAGAGGGGCAGAGGAGTTTATTCACCATTCGGCTGGTCAAGTATTTCTAGCTAATAAATGTATTGAACATTATTTTCCTATAGTGTGATCCTTTAGTTGTTGCATGTAGGTTGGTTCATGTGAATATAGAAGACTCATTAACTTCAACTAGGTGATTGAATTTCGAATGAAAACAACAAACACGGGAAAAATGTACAAGGAGGTACTAAAGGAACCGGAAAGAGCATTCCAAATTCGCACGGAATAAGACATCATCACACAGGGCCTCACAGTCAAGTGGAGAACTTACACCCACATCCTATTAATTAGTGATAATACGTGTTGTGATACCTAAAACCAACGTTAATCGTGAAAGATAGAAGGAGATTGCCTGGTGTTAAGCGTACAGAGAACTTAAGCGGCGTGGAAAGCCTAAATCTAACCAATACAACTAAGGGGTGATATGTTAAATGTAACTTAAAAAGGGCAAATAATATAGCAAAAAAATGGTATACCAAGAATCGATGGCAGTCATTGAATGTTAATAAAGGTAAAACCCCAACCGCCACACCGGTGTGGCACTTATAGTCGAAAGCAGTTATAAAACCGGCCGTTGAAAATGCGTGCATTAAAAAATAAAGCAACAACGTAGAGCAATGACATCCAGAACTGTTCAAAATTCTTTACTTTAATAAAGAGATAATTAATTATGACCGTGGTTATAAATGTCTTCTTTTCATACTAAAAAAATTATCTGATATCATCCGAATATTACATTCATATCAAACTGTATTACAATTTTAAAACGATAAGAAAATTATAGATACAAATCACGAATAATGATAATCACAAAGAGACAATCGTTGCTTTTCCTTTCCGTATATCACTCTCCATTGAAAATTGTCGGACTTTACATTTTGATATGTCTAACTAAAAATGCAACATCTCTTTAGAACTTTTCAGTAATGATCTTTTTACTCATTATCAATTCTTTTGAATGTCTCACTAAAAATACAATAATCTTATTTTGTAGCACAAAAATGGATTACAAAGTTTTAGGGCGAATTTCAAACAAACAAAAGCCAGTAGACTAAAATGTTAAAGTACCAAAATATGGAGACCTCAAATGTAATATTGGAAGATTATTTCTCTCTCCAAAAGACTAGTGTAATGTAAGGCAGGTGTATGTGGCATTGACTTGTTAAAATGTCAAAGGGGTGTCGGCATCAATTTTCTTTATTCAAGTCCGTATAGAAAAGGTCAACACGTTATTTTTGACATAACTTTTATAACTAACTAGTAAAATTCGTCCCCGCAAATGCGCGGGAATTCGATTGTACAAAATCGGTCAGCATTCGGTTGCGTACAAAGGTGAGAATTTGGTCCACAATACAGAAATTAAGTCAGCGTTTTTATGATTATGAGATTGTTTATTATTGTTATAATATATAAAAAGGTTAAAATGTCTTGAGAATTTGGTCCAGTAGTAAAGCGGTCTGCCCTCCCTAGTGGAAACGTATGTTTGATTACCGTTTGGGCCTTTTTTGAAAGACATATGGGCGAAGGACAAATTTGGGCTTTAATCCCGAGTTTGAACCTAACGGAGGAGAGTGTTTACGGATTCCATCCGTTTCACGCGCATCAGGTGGCATAAGGGTTCACGGTAGTCGAGGCTCTGGACATAGGCCCGATCATAATGGGTTGACACATGAGTTTCTTTGCCGTTAGAAAAAACACAAAGTTAAAATAATAGTTCCTTTTTTTTAAAAGGTAAAATAATAGTTACTTGATATACTGGAATAACGATCCATGTCTACAAAGGTAAAATACTTTCATGAAAATTAAATATGGTAAATACTAGGGGGTTCACGATCCGATCCGATCCGATCCGATCCGATCGAGGGTATGCTCATGCTCGGATTGAATTACAACCGATCCGATCTGAGCGGATCAAAATAAAGCAACACAAAATAAAGTGCGAATACAAAAGCAACACAAAATAAAGTGCGAATACATAAGAAACACAAAATAAAGTGCGAATACAAAAGCAACACAAAATAAAGTGCGAATACAAATTGTCATTTAGTTCAAAAGCCATAAACTTCTTCTTTAAGCTTGTTCATCTTCATCCACAAAATTCAACTTCAAATCAACATATAACCTATAAACACATGCATTAAACAAAACCATTAAGTTCTACACATTACAAAACAACTTTTAGGTTTTGTCAATTATAAAAATACCTTTCAAACAGAAACGATTTAACAATTAACAATTTAACATAAAGAAACAATATGGTTAACAGAAGCAGAAACAGAAACGATTTAACGATTATTGAAGAATGAACAGAAACAGTTTAACATAAAGAAACAATATGGTTAACAGAAACGATATGGTTAATTAACAGAAACATAAACGATTAACAATTTAACATAAAGAAACAATATGGTTAACAGAAACAAAAACGATTTAACAATTAACAATTTAACATAAAGAAGCAATCTTTAACGATTAATTAACAAAAAAACATACAAATTGAAGCCTGAAACAAGTCCGACGAGGCGATGAATGAAGACTGGAGCGAACAGAAACAAATATTTAACGATTATTGAAGAATGAACAGATACAGATATTTAACGATATGTTGCAGATATGTTGCAGAAACAGAAACATATATTTAACGATTATTGAAGAATGAACACAGATATTTAAACTGGAACAGGAGAGACTAACCTTTTATGAGACACTTGAGCCGATGATTGTCCGATGAATTGAGTCGGAGACACTTGAGCCGATGATTGTCCGATGAATTGAGTCGGAGAGGGAGAGTGAGAGTCGACTGTTGAGACACTTGAGGTTGAGCAGTTGAGACTTGAGAGCGGCGACTGAATTATGTTTTAGCCTTTTAGGAAATAGATTTAGGGTTAGATTTGTATATTAAATATTGACTTGGGCTAATGTTATTTGGGCTTTTAATTTTTTTGGGCTATTATATTTTTTGGGTTTTTAATCTATAAAATATAATATATATATATATTAATTATTAATAAAAAATAATTCGAGCGAAACCGAGCGATCGACGAGCGAGCGGAGCTTTGCTCATGCTCGGATTGAATTTGAATCGAATCGATCCGATCGGCTCATTTACAAACTGAGCAGGAATCGAACGAGCATTTTTCGAGCGATCGTCGAGCAGTTTGGACAGCCCTAGTAAATACATTTTCAAGATTTCTTAGCAACTTGCACTATCCAACATCTCTAATCTCGATACACTCACTTTTTCATACGCATTTAACTCCACCGGCTCCAACCATTACATCCCCAGCTTGCATCGATTGTTGATTTGTTGCGGCTCCACTCTATTGAGCCTAGGTATCTTGACACCGTTCCGTCCAGATCTAGCATCTTTGCAGATCCAACACCCCCGTCGTGCACCGCTTTACCGTTCCGACCATCAAACCCAAGTCACCGGTTTAACCATAAATAGCCACAAGGAATCGAACTGAACCGGTGAAGAACCCCATTCCCCTCTTTTACCTCCACAGTCCCGATCTCCTGTTGCGTGAAGTTTTCTCAAACCGATCTGTGTCGGCTAGGGTTTGACGGTAAGGTTCCCGACCTTTGTTCCGGCGTTTAATGACATTTATGTTGATTTAGGGCGATGATGGATTTGACGGTTGCAGAGTTTGACGGTGGTTACAGCTTTGTTTTGAGGACGAAAGCTAAAAAAATGAGAAAGTACAGGGTCTAAAGATACAACAAAAAAACATAAAGGACTATATGTATAGACATCAAAAGTCTACTGTTTCTCCAGACGATATGAATTAATACTATATATATCAATTTCAGTAATCCTATTTTATTTTTGAAATATGCAAGTCAAAAACGAACTTCTCAATTGTTGAATCGGTTCGATATCCATCAGAAAATCGTTCCTTGGTTAAACTATCTTCATGTTTAATGTGGTGTATTGTATAACACTAATTTTTGAACCCGCATAAAGGAAGTTGATTTATGACTGTTAGAAATTGAAAGTGCATATTCTTGTACTAGTTAATGGGTTAAAGGGTAAACCGTAATTTTTTATTTTTATTTATAAATAGGTTAGGTAGGTTGGAAAGGGGAAGGTCTTGGGTTCAAGTCCCACAGACAACAGGGGATTAAAAAAACTAGCCGTTAAAAAAACAATTTAAAAGTGTAATTACGATATATTAAACTAAGACAACCATTTACCCACTATAATCTAACTCGCATTATATCCATCTAAAACTATATTTATTATGTGATCATCATGGTTTTAGTTTGTTTATGTATTAAACGCATGCCATGTCAACTAAGAGGGTGTTTGGGTTGAGTTTTGAATAATCAGAATCAGATAATTAACTGTAACAAAACGTGATGTTGAAGATAGTGTTTGGATTTGATTACGTTGCTTGATATCACAATAATCAGATAATCAACTATTTGAGTGTTTGGCAAATATATATTTAAAAAAATAAACAAGTGAAAATCCTTTTTCTAAACGCAAATAATCAATTTTCGAAAAACTGTGTTTTGTTGCAGTAGGGAGGGAGCTGCTTTTGGAAAACTGCGTTTTGTAACTTTCTAAACGTAAATAATCATTTTTTTAATTTTTTTACCCAAACACTCAAAACTGATTATTTACAATTTCAAAACTCAATAATCTAAAAATCACCTTCAAAACTCAACCCCAAACACCCTCTAAATATCTCAAAGTACTTTCAAACTCAAGTATAAACACCTTTTAGTAATGCATTTAATGGGCAAACTTGTAAATTCATAGTCATGTTAAAGACAAATTTAACACAATATTAATTCAATTACCAATTTAATAGATTGAAATTAAATAAAGTTGGACTATTAATTAATTATCTATATATTATTATTATTATTATTATTATTATTATATTTGTTGTTGTTATTATATACAACTCAGTTGAACTATTAATTAATTATTTATATTATTGTTATTATTATATTTGTTGTTGTTGATATTATTATATACAACTCTTGGGATAAAAATATAATGTCCACACGATATTAAAACGATGCGATATATTGGTTATAAAATGAAATCTTAAAATTTAATACGCGAGATACTAAGACGATACACTATAATGGTCAAAAAGTGAAAGTTTGAAATTTAATTCTATATCATCTTAACCCAAAGACCGGTCACTCCGTTCACTTCAATGTAGCGGTTGTTTAACATCCTTATAATGACACCTTCATGTTTTTTTTTTAAACCTTATTTAAATTTTATTATTGCAGTGAAACTGACCACTTCGTTGAGTTACTAAACAAAATTTAACATAATTTACAATGCTTGTAAACTAAATTAGTGTCTTATTTTATTTTAGTGGTAGTGAAGGATTAACAAAATACAACGTTAAATTAATTGTTGATAATTACTTGAAATTTTCCTCCTGCGTCGTGTCAAATTATTTTTTTAGTGACGCTTTAACCGTTATTGTGGGCCACGAGTTGATGAGGCCCGTGTTTACTGGGCTCTATGTGTTATACACGTTGTCACGAGTTTTATCTACTGCCTGTCTATTTGTTAAAAATATATCGATATAAAAGGTTATTGGATTTTATCACTTTCAAATATTGGGTATTGGCCGCTGCCACTCCCAATTATCATTTTAACTCCCACCACTCTCAACTTAACACTTTGTGTATTGTGTCACTCCGCAGGTAAACATTTCTTAATGTTTGACTTGTGTTATTGATGATATTAGGCTAACACTTTATGAATTACTAATAACTGCAGTTGAATCTGTTCCTAAAAGACAAAAGGGGAGCATAAAACCACTCAACCATAGTGACAAGACACACAAAGTGTTCAGTTGGGAGTGATGATAGTCAAAGTGATAGTTGAGAGTGACAGCGGACAATACCCAATAGTTGAATGTGATAAAATCTAATAACCTATATAAAAACATGCATTAACTATACATACGTCGTTATGTTGGCACAAACTTTATATTCAGTTGTTTTATAGAGAATTGCAAAGTATTATATTATTATATATATGTTTTATATTTGATTATCCTTATCTATACTATCTATTAAAGGAGGTTAGATGCTGACCTAATTTTGTATACGTGTCATCTTATTAGCTATGCCACATTGGATCAGCTGATGTCATAATTCCGATTTATCTATACTATTATATAATGCATGAGGGAAGGATTCCCAAAAGTTAAGAACTTCTTCACCCCAATATTTATAAATAAACCCCTAAAATAAGGGTAAAGTGGTCTTTTAAACCATAATTATTTTTTAGTCCCTCAATCTATTACATTTAAATCCTTGACATTTAACATAATTATGGGTAATTAGTTACACTCCCCCCTCATCTTTAATTCTTTAATGTATTCCTGCGATATCTTACAACCTGTAATGTTTTAAAAAAATCCGAAGGTACCATGACGATCGGCACATTTTTTTTAAATGTTTCGATAGTTGTCTTTTTTAGTTTCGCCGTGCGTTCATAAAGTACAAATAGCCGATGCGTAAATGTATAATTGATTAAAGCCAACATTTGTTTTTTACCCAAGCCCGCTTTGACCATTACCTAGCTACCGTGCATTAACAAACTGACTCTGTACAAGTTTTTTGTTTTGAACGGCATTAATAAACTAAAATATTCCCTAATTTTACTAGCTGCAATATTGAATGTTTAAGTGACTCTGTACAAGTTTTTTGTTTTGAACGGCATTAATAAACTATAAAATATTCCCTAATTTTACTAGCCGCAATATTGAAAAGTTACCAGCCGCTATATTGACACGAGACACAAATTTACCAGCCGCAATATTCCTCCAAGTTTCCGGGTACATGATAATCAAATTGAGAAGATTGAAAAGAGAATTTAATTTTAAAAGTATTACAACTATTAATTTTTTTTTTGACAAGCAAAGCAAAAATCATTCATAAAAAATAAGGCTCTCTTAGCCGGGAGCTAAGAGAAATGTTACAGACCCCAACAGAAAAGAAAAATAAACATACTCAACTTTTAATTAACATGTTACTAAAGAAGAAGAGTTAAAGTTGAGTACTTGCTCTTCCTCAGATCGGATAGTGCGAAGAAAAATGGGCGCTCAAATTTTGAATCTGCTCAGTTTCTTCAATCTACGCTAAAATAGGAGATCCATTCAACGCATATTTCCCATCTAACTCCTAAATCTCATTTAAAAATTCAAACCCGCCTATCTCATTCTTTGTTCTCTCCCTGAAGAAGATCCCTTTCAGCCTCTGGAAACCCTAAAATCAGATCAAACGAAATCCGGCGACTTAATTTTTGTTCCGATCAATTATTGACACAACAGAGGTAATGATTCATAACATTTTATTCGTTTTGTCGATGTTTAATTTGACCTTACGTTTCATTAGGACCAATTTACGCGAAACAATGATAATTTTGCAGTTTTGAGCATAAGCTGTGTTGTATCTTTTGAATGAAGTTGATAATAAAATCTTTATTTTGTGTTATTAAAGGCATTGTAGTTCTTCTAACTTTTGTTCATGATTTGATAGAAGTTCATCTACTTTGGTCGAAGAATCGTGTAGGTCAGTAGATGGACCTTTTGTATCCTGCAAAATTTGATAACTAAAGTGGTTTTTTAATTGAGATCCAGGTATATGAAGATATCAACTGAAGCAATGGATGTCCCGAAAACTTGATTTAGTTTCACCCGGGTAGGAGAAACGAGATGATGACAAAGAAAGGATTAATTTCTCTGGGTATCTTAAAACTGGATAGGGTTTTGTACTCACGTTTCGGATTTGTTATTCAATCTGTTTAGTTCTTGTAATTGTTGAATGAATTTTAATGAACAGGGAGGATATACAAGTTCCATCACACCCTACTTCCCAATATATGCACAAGGTCAAGGGCCACCGACGATGATGCAAGAACGGTTCCAAAGTGTTATCAGTCAGTTTTTTTTAATACGCGGGGTACCGTATTTTTTGTGCTTGTGATTTTTGTTTGATATGTTTATTAGTAGTTATACGCGTGTTTGGCTGTGATTATAGAAAATCATACGTTCTGGTGGTGCGGTTGATGATGACACGGCAAACATTATAGTTACTCTTGATACTGTTGATCCAAACAAGGTTTGATCAGATCCTTACTGATTGAAAGTCATTCTGCCATGCCATCATTGCGTCTAGCTGTCGCTGCAGCAACCAACAGGTTAGGTTTCATGTTGTTTATTGCAAAGATATTTGTTTGTTAGGGTTAAATTGATTGGATAAAAGGCCTTGATACCATTATATGGCAAGCTGAATGGTGTTTATGGATTCTTTCTTTTTGTGAAACATTTGAAGCCAACTGAAATTGCAAAGCTCAACTTCACAGTTGATCTTATGCCTGATGTTGTTGATTGAGTTCATACATCTAATTGTTTGGATCACAATTCATGTTTGATGCTAGAATAGATTAAACTGATCTTTTTTGTTATTATTGGATATAAATAGTTTGAATTTGGGTAATGTGGAATATATGTGTAACTGTTATGTGAATTACATTTAAACCTTTTTATTTGAGAACTAATATAATAATTCGATTGAGTGTGCCAAATCAAGAGTCCTAAAAAGGAGGATGGAGATTTAGTGAATGATCAAGTGATCAACCATGCATTAAATGTGAACCTGCTCCTTTTGGATTTGAATCAGCCATTCTTGTCATCTAAGGTGTTGTTAGAAGATTCTTGGTATGCGTTTATTATTTTATTTGTTTCCATTATGTGTTTTCTATCTTAATTGTGTTTGATTTCAGGCTGAGAGACAACTGGTTAGTATCTTTTATATGAAACAAATTTAATCTCAAGTAGATTTAACAGTAAGCTGCTATCTTAAAAAAATACACGTAATTTTCTTTCTTTCTACATTAGTTTAGTTTTCTAGACATTTTTATTTGGAATGTGTAGCCATTCAGCTGACTTGGGTGGCAAGATTTATGAGATGATGGCAATTGCTCTTGGTGAAAAGTGGGGGAGTGTCGAGGAAAGTAAAGTTGTTGCCACCACTTGTTCACCTGAATCGAATGTAGACCCGACATATGAATCCACTACCAATACAAAAGTTGTGGAGCCATCTGAAGTTACTGACCCGTTTACATATTCAGGTTTTTTACCCATGTCTCATGAAAGAATTGGTGAGGAAAGTAAAGTTGTTGCCACCACTTGTTCACCTGAATCGAATGTAGACCCGACATATGAATCCACTACCAAGACAAAAGTTATGGAGCCATCTGAAGTTACTGACCCGTTTACATATTCAGGTTTTTTACCCATGTCTCATGAAAGAATTGGTGCCTTCGAACCAGATAGTATAATAGTGGTTTGGTTACAAACCGGATCATGAACTGGTTTGTGCATCCTTAATTTCAAGTCGAATATGTTTTGTTCAACTTTAGTTAAACAAGATGCCACAACACAATCTCTAATTCGGTACCATTTGCTTGATGTCATATGCGCAAGAATGCAAATGGTTAGCTGGAAACATGCTGCCTTCAGTTAATTCATTTTATTTTTGTTTCTTGTTCATTCTGGCATACATATTGGAAGGCCAGAGGTTATTTTAAACAGAAAGCATTCCAAATTGAGTCAATCTAGCCTTATCCGAGTTTAATGTACAAAAATAGGTTTTTAATTACAAATAAAATATGGACTTTGAAAATAGTTTTGAGATTTACAATTGTGATCATTTAAACATCCAAATTTGCATACCGAGGGATGCTAGCAGTTGATGACTATGTACTTTCAAATTTCATCTTTTTTTCGATGTAAATGTAATTATATAGGATTCCTTTCCTTTTCTTATATGCTATTGCTAGCGATTGATGACCTATAAGCTTTCAAAGTTTCATAGTTTACACCCCCAACTTGTAGATATGAGCAAAATTATTGTTTGTTTTATACGTCATTTATACACATACTACAAATTCACACAAATATAAACGGTTTTAGCGTTAAAAATAAAATATTTTTCTCCACACATCGTCTTTTATAAGTTGAAGTGGAAAAACAAGACGCTAATTTAATTTAATTTTTATATCTCGTAATTGATATGACCAATGATATATTTTGTGAAAGCATCTTTGGATGGTCACAAGTCAAAAATTTTCAAGCCTTACCTTTTATAAAGGGGCATCCCAAATAAATAAGAAGAAAACATTGTTTTAAATCTTACCTTATAAATAAATAGAGGGACCAATGAATTCAAACCCAAACCATTGATGTTGAGGTTTTCTAAAGAAGCCAATTTTTCGCCTACGTTAAACTTTTGTTGGCCCTAGCTAATTAACCCACATCAATTTTTAGCCTACGTTAAACTTTTGTTGGCCCAAGCCAATTGTTTGGTTACGCATGTTATAACATAGTTTTCAACTTTGTGTTTTTTTTTTTATATTTTTTAAATGCAAAAAAAAAAAAAAGTAACATAGTTCTCTAACTTTGTTTATATATATACCGTTGAAAATGTAAGGTGTGATAGTTCAAATTTATGAATATTATGTATAATCGATTCGGTTAAATCGGTTATATCATAGATAGATAGACCACACTGATGCTACGAATAAGAAAACATACTATATATCATGAAAGGATAGATAAACTAAGAGAATATGAGTATGGCGTTGTAAATTGTCACCCCCGCTGCATCGCGCGGGTTTCCTACTAGTATTTATAATATTATGTATATAATATATAATCTCTAATAAAGAAGAGTTGCAAAAAAAACCAGGTGTTTCAAATTTCAAATTTTGAATTCATTTAACTCATCCCAAGACACCATATATCTGCACAGGGATAAAGGAGATTCAAACACACCGCCCTCTTTCCCTTTCTTCTTTCTCTCTCTCTCAAACCTGATTAGCAACCATTGAAGATGCACAGGGATAGATCTGGGGATGGAGATGCAACCATCTTCAAATACAATATCATAGTTTGAAGTTTGAAATTTAGCAACCACCAAATAGTTTCCATCTTCGGAGATCTCACGACACAGATCATCCGGAAGAATTTCGATTTCGTCGATTCGAAACCTACTTCCAAGATCTGGATCGGTAAAGCACAAGATGAGTTCTCTTTCAAACCCTAGGTTATCTCGGTTCCACTCCGAAAATGTTCCGCCTGTCGGTTTCGTGCAAGGAAGTTACAGGATTGGAAACTTCTGTAGATCCGCATGTTAAGGTATGGGTTAAGTGATTGATTTGTGTGTTTATGGTTTTTAGATAGTGTATTTGGAACAGGAGTTGATTCTTGCAAAATTTGTTAGGTTGTTGCAAGGATTAGACCTCCTAATTCTCATGAGAAGAGGGATTATACGGTTAGGAAAGTTTCGGATGATTCGGTGGCGGTAGGTGATCGGAAATTTACTTTGGTTGCGATCCTCGATTCGAAATCTAGCCAGGTTTGTTGAATTGAATCTCCTATGTTTTTGCTAATTTTGTTGGATAAATAGTGCTTGATGTTTGTAATTAGAGATTTATCTATATTACTTTGATGCATTTATAAGAGGATATATATATATTTATGTGTACATTTGTCATGGTATTTATTAATACTAGAGGGTGCAATGTATTTGATAAAAAAAAGTGCTTGATGTTTGTAATTATCCATCCTGTTGAATTAAAGATCTCTTAATAACTACTTTGATGTGTGTGTGTGTGATAGTATTAAATCCTAGAGGGTGTCAATGTGTAATCTAGATGTGTGTATATATAGGACCCTTGTATATTGAATTATCGAGAAAAAATCGTTTATTTATAACATTACACATCAAAAAATTTAAGCTGGAGAACAGTTCGAGTGTGTTTGTTTCTTAATTGGAAGATTGATGTGAACATAAGGAATTATTATTGATTTTTAAGTTAATTGGTGTTGTAATAGGAGGATGTATGGATGAGCAATGTACCCGGTACCGGTACCTTCGAGGATGCATTTCAATCAGTTGTTGTCTCGATGGTTAAGAGTGCAATGGCGGGTTACAACACGTTGACATTTGCCTATGGACAGGTACATATTCCATTATTTAGTTAAAAAAATCTATGGAAACTATTTGGTGGTAATATCTTCAATGGTTGTTAATGTCCTAATGATCAATTTATACGCAGCTACCTTTCAAAACAAAAACTTTACTCAACCATCTGTTGTCTATCTCCCCTGTTCGCTTACTCGCTCCATCTTCTAAACCTAAAAAACAACCGACAGATCTTCTTTCATTCGCAGGGAAGGTAAGGTTCACTCAGCCAGCAGGTAAGCTTCGATTCAGCAACTTCGATTAGCCCCCATTTCTTCTCTATTACATTTGAATTGTTCTTTCATTCGTGAGCTACCTTAATAGGTTGAATATGCTTGGTATTTGTTTTAGATGCACACATTTGTTTTTGTTTTAAAGCTAGGTGAAAGTTGTTATACAAGGATAATATATTGTGAGAATAATTAGGCTTTCATTATGTTGTGATATTTGTTTTAGATGCACATATCGTTTGTGTGAGACTTGGTTTCTTAGGTGATTGGTTAAATCTATAATACTATATAAAGCATCTCCTATGTACTAAATAGTAATTTTCAACAAAACTTTAAGATGGCAGTCTAAAAGGCAAGAAGAAATCTCCATTTTTAACACATTTTCTTCCCATCATGCCCCTCTCTCCCTCAACCACTGTAGTCCTATTAACAACGGCATTGAATATCATCTCTTCCACATCCCACGACAACGCTCATCGATCCTGTTAATGAATGCGAAAGGTAATCCCCTTTTAACTTCCCTTTATTAATTCAGTCATCCCCTTTAACTTCCCTTTTCCTTTATTAATTCAATCATCCCCTTGATTTTGATGTATTCACTTGAAAGATTGAAAGAGCTATCGAGAGGCAAAGAGTCATCCGAGAGCACCTTCATCTGTCGTCCTTCGATTCTTCAATCTCTGTAATTTTATTCTCACCAAGCTGCTTCTTATATGTTGTTATTTGATTCAGCAATTAGCATATACGTTTGGGGATTTTGCCCTTTTCTTCTTCTATTGTTGATGATTTTCTTCGTTATCACCAGCAAAATATGTAGCTTCTATGCATTCAAAGAAAGAAAATATGGTCACTCCAAAAACCAAAAACTCAAATACAATCGATTCCATCGATCAAAAGAAATCAGCCCCAAGATCCTGTACACGTTAATGAAATCCGGGTCGGTTAAAGAACCAGTCAAGTTAAACTCCCCAGCGGTTCGAAAGACGAAAGTACAAAACTTGCTCCCGGTGCACATTCGACACCGAAATGCTCTGCAATGCCTTCTAAGGTAATAAAATTATCTGAATAAAATCGTTTATTCAACTTAAACTTATGTTAATCTCGTATTGCAGGTTACAAATGCAGTGAATAAGCAACTGTTAGCAACCCCTTTGGTAACAAGAAGGTAAACGATTCAAATTATTTTGTGAAAGTTATTAGGCAATTGTCAAATTCATTTTTATATAAATTAACCTTTTTATATACATATTGAAGGATGGAAACACCGGTTCATCCTTCAGTTGTTGGAAGCAAAACACCTGGCCAAAAATGGCGTATTTTCTCAGCTGTGTAAGTTGTTCCGCTAATGAGTAATCATACCTTAGTTCTTGCCTCATATGGGCTAACAAACACATCTAAGTTTTGTTATTTTTGTTTTTCTGTGTACCGATAGCTCAAAGTCCCTTAGCGCATATAGAAACAAGTTACAATCACCAACCGTATCATCCGCGTTCACCTTGCGAACAGAGAAAAGAGCCGCCCGAAGAAAACAAGCAAGAATTCGCATTGGTTTCTCTTTTAATGAAAGCACAGGCCCGGTTTTCTTAATTTGTATTATGCGTTTGTTAATTTTCAGAAGCTCAAAGAAAAGTTAAATGAAAAAGAAGTGAAGAAAGTGCAGCTGCAAACGACATTAAAGGTAATAATAATATTATGGGACTAATATTATTCCCATTTTTTTATTTTTTTATTTTTTTGCATTCATTTATGACAAATTTAAATACGTGATAAATGCATAAATTGACACCTCTAGCATATAATATTGCAGGAGAAAGCAGAGTCTGAATTCAGAAGACTGCGACAAAGCTTTTGCTTTAAAGCTCGACCACTACCTAGCTTCTAGAACGAAAGAGAAACACCAAAAAGCTCAATAAAGATGGTATAACGGGCCGGACCAAGTTGACCTGAATCACCTGTTGTCCTTTTCTTTTTAAATAATTAGTGTGTCAAATATGATTATAAAGTTATATAACGGGCGGTGGGGGGGGGGGGGGGGCATATTTTGTATAAATGTTGAAAACATCAAAGAGGAAGAGGTGCGGAACCAACTGAACCAAGGCACAGTACCTGAAAACATCGAGGTTCATTGCCTAGCAGGGTTGATTAAAGCATGGTTGCCATGTGGTGTGCTTGATGGGCTATCTCCTCAAGAGGTGTTGCACTGTAACATACATGATTATTTAAGAAATGATTATATTTAAAAAAAATATAATTTACCTAGAAACTGTGCAAAGGTTGAAACCAGGAGACATCCATGGCTTTTTATTATTCTGATACTTTCACATGGATGATGACTTTATAGATAACTAGTTGATGCCCCACCCGAGTTGCGGGGCGATGGCCGAATAATGAGTGAGTGTTTGGCAGCTTATTGACACGAAAAACAATTAAATCGAGTCAACCAATTAAAAGAAAACACTTTTATAGTTTTGATAAAAAAAACTAAAACAATGGCAATATTGTAATTTTTAACCGAGGGAAAGTTGTATTTTTTGACTGGGGTAAAATTGTAATTTGCTAAAAGCTAAAGTGATGGCAGTAATGTAAATTTTCACAGGGGCAAAATTGTAAATTTTCACAGGGGCAAATTCGTAATTTTTAACTTGGGGTAACAGCGTAATATAAATTTGAACTAAGGGCACAATCGTAAATTTAAGCTGGAGGCAAAACCATAATTTTATTTTGAACCAGGGGCATAATCGTAATTTTGCGTTGGGGGCAAAAGCATAAATTTATTTTGAACCAGGGAAAAAACGTAATTTTGAATTGAGGGCGAAATCATAATTTTTTAAACGGGAAAATCACATTTTTGAATAGAGGGCAAAATCGTAATTTTTTTGCTGGGGGGCAAAAACAGATTTTTATTTTGAACTGGGGGCGAAAAGGTAATTCTGAGTTGAGGGAAAACTACAATTTTATTTTGAACCGAGGGGAAAATTGTAATTTTGAGCTGGGTACAAAAGCGTAATTTTATTTTTAGCTAGGGGCAAAACCATAATTTTAAAGAGGGGCAAAAACGTAATTTTAAAATGGATATAAAATAATAAACTGGTTGGTCCAATGCGGGAGTGCCAGGAAAAATCGTAATTTTGAATTGAGGGTGAAATCGTAATTTTGAGATGGGGAAAAAACGTAATTTTATTTTGAGCTGGGGGGCAAAACGGTAATAAAACGTAATTTTAAAATGAATATAAAACAATAAACTGGTTGGTCCAATAGGGGAGAGGGGAGTGCCAGGCAGCTGCCTGGCACTATTCCCCCAGTTGGTAATGGTAATTGTATTGTAGGAAACTAGTGGATGCCCCGTCCGCGTTGCGGGGCGATGGCCGAACAATTCTCAATCAATTAAAAAAACACATATAATTTTGCTAGGAAAAAAACTAAAACGATGATAAGACCGTAATTTTCGGCTCAGGCAAAACTGTAATTTTTCAGGACTAATGAGCGAGTGTTAGGCAGCTCTTTAACAAGAAAAAAAAAATAAATGGGGTAAACCAATTAAAACAAAAAACTTTTATAGTTTTGCTAAAAAAAAAAAAAACGATGGGAAAAGTGTAATTTTGAACTGAGGGTGAGATGATAATTTTAATTTAGGGATGAAATCGTAAATTAAAAGCACCAACGGGGGAGTGGTAGGCACCTGTCGGCATGACTGAAATTTTACATTGGGGGCAAAATTGTAATTTAACCAGGAAAACAAATAAAAACGATTGAGAAAATGTAAATTTAAGTTTAGGGAAAAATCGTAACTTGGCTATGAGAAAAAAATACTAATGGCAAAACTCTAAATTTAAACGGGGCAAAATCGTAATTTTTAACCGAGGGCAAAATTGAATTTTTTATCTGGCAGCAAATTTTAAGTGGGGGGTAAAAACATAATTTTAAACTGATGGCAAAATCGTAATTTAAGGAAAAAACTAATGGTAAAAGTGTAAATTTAAACGGGGCAAAATCGCAAATTTTTAACCGAGTGCAAAATCGAAATTTTTAGCTGGGAGCAAAATCGCAAATTTATTTTTAAGTGGGGGTAAAAACATAATTTTGAACTGATGGCAAAATCGTAATTTTAAGAAAAAAAACTAATGGCAAAAGTGTAAATTTAAGCAGGGCAAAATCGTAATTTTTAACCGAGAGCAAAGTCGAAATTTTTAGCTGGGAGTAAAAGCGCAAATTTATTTTTATGTGGGGGCAAAAACATAAATTTATACTGATGGCAAATTCGTAATTTTAAGGCGGGCTAAAATTGTAAATTTATTGGGCCAATTAGAGAGTGTCAAACAGTTGCCTGATACTATTCACTCTGCTGCCTGTTTCAACCAATAGGGGCAAGTCACTATTGCCGCTCATATGTTTTGTAAGTATTGAATATGTGCAGGTTGTTGACCAAAGACCTAAAACCTCTTCAAAATGTTGGACCCTTGATTAGTCGTTTGCATCAACAGATCTAGATAGATTGTCTGCACGAGGGGTGGTAAGCATATGCTCCCTAATCCTTTTTTTTTTTTTTTTTTGAAAATGATGATACCTGTCTTATGTTATAAATGCTCTCTTCTTGCACTCCACATGATAATAATATGATGAATGATGCTAAACTATGGTAAAATTGCACTAATTATAAGGATTGGCTTAAATTGATTCTATATGTGAATTATTTCTATCCAAGTTTTTATTTATGGTTTGTTAAAAATCATCATGTTCCCCGCTGCGGAGCGCAAGTCCTCTCGGCTCTGGAAATTCCGAAAATAGCGACCATTGGGAGGCTTGTATGAGAAAATGGATGAACAAGTTATAATAGTTTATAGTCTAATATGTAAAAATGGCTAGAGAGATGCAACTTTTAGTTATACATAAAGCTAATTTGCGACTGTTTGTCTTCAATCATGCTTTATTTATGTAAATATTTGTGCTCAAACTTCTCAAGCTCCATCAACGTATGTTCTACATGAAAAAAATATTATTAATCTTTCTCAGGTATTTACTTTGTGCACGCACGTTTTTGTAAAGAAACAAGGTTCAAATTACCATTTTGCACCCATGTTTTTGTAAAGAAACAGGCTCCGGCTGCTGTGGCTGCAACACCGGCTGCGGTTGTGGTGGATGGACCGAGGAAGGTTGTTCGACGCCGCATGCGAAGAAGCTGGCGAATCAGCATAAGGTTGATATTATATGAATACGAATGGATAGTAAACCAAGATATGATCGAATTTTGTTAAATGATTTCGATCATATCTTGGTTTCTTCATGTGAGAATTTCATTAGAAGTTAAAGATAATCTTTTAATCAAATTATAGAAGTTTTGATGTCAGATTCTTGTGAAATTTGGCAGATTTGCATACTTCCGCCATCAAAAGTCTGGAGTGGTCTACATATTGTCTTTAACATTATTTTATAAAGATATGTAACTAAACGCAAACAATTTAAATGATATATTATAATCTGTTTTTAGTATTTGATTTCGATTGTTATTAAACATACCCGTGTGTTCACACGGGTTTTACAACTAGTAAGTTATAATGAGAATAGTATACTAGACTAAAGGATATGGTGAGGGTCATTCCCATGAGGATGGGCCGCCACGTAGAACGCCACATCACCATCTTTCATGGGATGGCTCTTCTAGCAAAATGAAGGGGGTGGAGGATGGGCCTACCCGTGACCAATTATTTTATAATTTTTTTTAACTTTTTTTGGTTAACTTGATAAAAACATCTTAAAAATTAAATAAAATTAATACATAAAACAACATAATTAAATCCATTACATAACATAAAAAATACATTTCCTAAAAATTAAAATTACTAATCCTAGAAACGGAAAACATAAAAGCGAAAAAAAATAAAAAACGATACAACTAAAAAAATACGAAACAACCTACGACGTCCATTTTTTCTTAACGTTCTCTTTCATCATCCGGTAAACCTCTCGTTCATCCTCCGGAACCGAGTCGAGATCCAACCTCATAATCCTAAAATCCTCCACTAGAGCATAGCCGGCCGACAAGTTTTTCCTATAGCTATATTTTTCCGCCTTGAGCTCTTTGAACGAACGGAATTTCGGATATCAACTCGTCCATTTTCGAACCCGCCCTGGAAGACGTTTGGATCGAGCCGTCCCCTTTTCTCTTTCCGGTCGCCTCTTTTTTTGCTTTGTCCCTTCCGGGGGACGTTCCGACTCGTGAACGGCCAACACCTCCCCGTCAAATTCCGGGTCGTCGTTTATGTCGATGTGACAACGAGCGGTGGAGCCTCCCACGCTATAACTTCCGGACTCGGAAGTTTTACTCCGTTTGGCGGTTGCGACCTCATTTGGAACATGCCTCCATTTGTTTTCTTTCTTTAAAACGTTCCATGCTCGGAGGTGTTGGAAAGGAGTTGTATTCTTAGAGTCCCATTTAGCCAAAGCAAGGTTGAGAATGTCCTCGTCGTTACTCCCACTAGGAAGATTAGTGTAAATTTGGTTATAAAACCCGCTAAAGGTGTTGATGGCTTTGCTCATTTTACGCCACTTGCCAGAGACGGAATCGATATCACGCATCGGTCCTTGCTCCATAAGCGCGTTAAATTTATCCGTTATCGCCTTCCAAAACCGGTACCCGTTTGGTTGTTCCCTAAATTAAAAAAAATGCCTTAGTAAAATAAAAAATAAATCTTTTTAAATTTAAATTAAAAAAATAAAATTTGGTTCGTACAGACAATCGGGCAAGTTGAGGACTTAACCCACGCAATTGCTAGCGCCTCCGCCTCTAATTTGTCCAAGGTCTCAGCTTTGGTTTCGAACCGCCTTTCGTTTCGACTACGGTTTCAACCGCCTTCCCCTTTTTTTTGCGCTTGAGATTTTGAGGTGGCGATTCGGGGACGACTTCTTCATCATCGTCAAGTGGGACCGGGGATGTTGCCGGTTGCGATTGGAATTGCGCTTGAGATTCAAACGAGTTGCATATCATCATTTGTTGGAGTGCTTGGTAATGTTGCATACCAAATAATCATTTGAAAGAAATAAACGTTCAAGTAAGGAAATCCATCTCTCTACCCGCGGGTACGTAATGTATCAAACGAAGTTAGATTCAATCTAACTTTAAAAAATCAAGCTAAAAATAAGGTAAGGCATCTAAAATTTGTTGAGTTTCGAATCAAACCATATACCAAGTAAGATGACAGATGTTGAAATAAGCGATTATGGGTTCTATAGCCCAAGGTTCGGATCAAACCATATACCAAGTAAAATTGTCCATGATGAAAGGAATCGTCGAAAGTTGACGGCCTATGATAAACATATATCTTAACAAAGTGAGATTCTATAGCCCAAGGTTAGGATATGACTCAATACATGGACAATCTTGTAAATATGACTCAATACATGGACAATCTTGTATTCACAGCACGCTGAGGTGAATGAAGTTATATATTTAATCCTTCCTCCTTTACCTGTCTTACTTTGACTATAAAGGTCAAAACAATAGTTTTAATTCATATGTTTCATATATTATAACTCTCTACCTCTTTTGCACATTAGTGTCCATCAAATCAAGTTCCCAAATCGAATCGATCGAAAAACAATTAACAAATTAAACTAAAAGAGCATCAAAATCACATGGATCATTTATAGTACATTAGTAGTCCAAACAAAATAATCACCTTTATGTAGCAGTCTTCATGGATAATTTATAATACATCAATAATAAAAACAAAATAATCACCCTATCTTTTCATTATCCTCATCACAAAGCCAAAAGAAGGAAACAATATTTTTATGTTGGAGACTCTTAAGCATTAAAATCTCCGTCTCAAACTCGTCTCCTTGCCCGTACTCACGATCTAACCTTCGTACGGCAAAATTCACCAAATTCCCATACTGCAAATGTTGTCCTTTGTACACCTTTCCTAATCTACCTTCCGTAATGAGATTTCCATCCGAAAAGATGTTGGTGGCAGATAATATCTCTTCTAATCTGTAGTTCTACGTAATCGCAGAGCAAGAAGATTATATATTATAAAAACAGTATCTAAAAGTTAAATACAAAAGCTAATAAACTAATGAAGAATGACAATAGCGTATCGAATATACCACTTTTGAAAAATAACAAATAATAATTAATAAATATCTAATTAATTAGTCATCCACTCTAAAACTGCAGGTTTAAACTTAATAGGGTAGAGCATATCTTTTAGTACCTGGTTACAAACTGGGCTAAAGTGATGTTTATGAAAATACATATAATAATATTTATTTTAAAGTATGTTTATCAACTACAAAAACTAGGCATCACTTTTTATACAAAGAGAAATGATATATCCCGATACAAATCCTTAATCATACATACTTATGACTATTAAGGGCATACGCTCTCACATTCTCATGAATTAATGCCAATTTTAGTTCGGATAGATAATTTCTCGTATACAAATGTATTTTTAAAGTTGAAGAGCTTTAACCGGTTTGTAAATCAATAAAGCCCTTTATGCCTCCGATCGATTTCCCAGCTCAAATAGCATGTAAGTCTTGTCTATTTAAGGTAGCAAGAGTTAAAGGCAGGCACCAGTACCTGTATGCCTTCTAAAAACTGTAGTGCCTCCTTGTGTGCTAAAAGTGAAGCTCCTACCTTTTCCTGCAAAAGCAGGTTAGAACCCCATGTATTACACGGGTTGAATAAATGTAATTTTATATATTAAATAATAAAAAGTTAGATCTTTATGAACCCCGTATATTGTACGGGTTAAATAAATGTAATTTTAGATATCAAATAATAAAAAAAGTTATATCTCTCAAAACCATGTGTATTAGTCTTATAATAATCATAAAAACTATGTCTTTTTAATGCTAAAAATACTTGCAACTTTTGCCATAGAATGAATACCTGCCAAATCCCACTTGTTCATCTGCCATTTGTTGCGCTAACGTCCAATGAGCATTAAATTTGCCAAATGTCGGTTGTCATGTAAAGAGTATTACTCCGCCTCATCAAGCAACTTATAACTGCCATATCACAATTTGTAATATTCACACCATGGTGGTTGAAGTCTTTCTTCTAAAGCTGAGTTGTAGTGCAACAAAAGTAGAACTTGAAGAGAATGCACCACTTGTCCTTCTTGCAATATAATTGCTTAACAATCCCAGTTATATTAGCTGCAAAACAAATAGTAAAATCAATTTATATTAAACATGAGATATTTACTCAGTAACATCAAGTGTTTAAGAACCGGACATGCTTATTAAGAAGTGAATTACTTTCCCGATACATAAGTGAATTACTTTACTCAGTAACAAAGTTTACTCTAGTCCTCTGATCACTATAAAAAAAAGGGTAAATGCACGGTACCCCTGACCGCGGGAGGGATCCCCCTCCCCAGTTTGCTACCCGACCAAGCGCCCTGGCGGTGAATTCCCCAGTCTGCTCAGGGTAAGAATCGAACTTGCGACCTCCCCCTTGCAGGTTTTAAGATGGGTGTCGGTGGCCACTGTGCTGACACCCAGTGGTTTCCTCTGATCACTATAAGTAGTACTAAAATTTGAAATTCCTCCACAAAAGCTAATGTAAAAAAAGTTACCTCTAGGTCAAGATTTCATAAAAATATGGTAAATGGGTACACCGATATCAAAGTTTGATGAAGGTGAAAGCATTTCAAGGAATCTTCGAACTGTGTTTTTCCTAAATAAAAGTAGAAGAATACTTACCTTTTTCATGTATAGATACTCAATATCAACATACACAAACCACATGAAGATGAACAAATAGGTATGTACACGCAACAAATCACTATACGAAACCCAAAAATAAAGAAAATAAAGACAATGCAAACAATCGAGGAACAACACAAACTATAAGAAAGAAAAATTAGAGACATGAACAAAGAATAACAAAATCGACATTGACGAACTCACTAACATTAGAAGCTGCAGTACATAATCGACATTTTGCGATGAGTATGATTATTGAAGGATCTGATTAATGTGTAAACGGGTCAAAGAACAAATACAGATCCCGATTTTATCCGAAAAGTCCTTTAAAATGTCATAGAAATGAAACAACTTTTAGCATATAAACCATGTATGCAGTCCCTTCAAAAAGTTGAGTATCATCCAATTAGTGGTTCTATAGATAGGCCCATTTACTTGGGCTGATCCATGATTCGTTTGCTTGATGTCCATCTGTTTTTTTTTTTTTTTTTCATTTCACCTTTGTCTCCCTCTCCATAGTCCACAGTTACACACAAGTCAAAAGAGTACATTACTTGATTAAAACACTTGTATCGTCTAACATGAAATAAAGTGACTATAGTTTTTTTTTTTTTTTTTTTAACACGCCACTTAGATTATTAAAGTCTTTTTTATCCCCATTTTGTAAAAAATAAAATTAACTTATATTGTGCCTATAAAAGAACCGGTAACTTATATTGATGCTCGTTCTTCTCTGCCTGTCGGTATTGGCAAGTCATAAGAGAAGCATTTGTAAGGATTTCTCTATAAATTTATTATAAAAAGAAAGACGTTAAGCAAGTTCATTTAGTATCAATTATGCATATACGTGTACTTACCTTCAATGTTTTAATTTCTTTCAATAGTAAGAGATAAAGGAAGAAGATAGGACAACTGACTACATCTACTCACATCATCTTCTTCTGACGGTACACTCCATAACGTTAAGTCGACAAAGTACCACGTTTACCAAATGACGATCAAGTAACAGACAAGTGAATTTTGTTGACATCAGTTCAAAACAAATATTGTCAGTTTCGACTGTAAACATAAAAAGACAAAATAAATTTTCTTTTCAAAACAATTTTGCAAATACATAAAAACGTATAAAGAGCCACCAGTTTAATGAAAACCCATCCAGTTGACCCGTTTGCCATTAAACAGTCTGTGATGGAATGATGGGTTTAACTTGATAATCAAACACATACTATTTTTTGGACTTTATTGAAGTGATAATGTACTTTTATTGAAATATTACTTACAATTTTTGATGGGTGGTATAGAAGAAGTTTGCTGGGTTTATTTTGATGCAGGGGATACGAGAGATGTGGGACCAATATGAGCCTCTTCTACTGCACCTTCCTTCTAGCTTTGGGCGAGCGTCTCCCGATGTGGTGAATTTTGCTACTAGTCGCTTTCCCTACTAAGCATATCTATGTCCCTAAAAATAAAAATAGCAGAGTGATTAAAACACAATATCAAGCTAAACATATCTATTTACAAAATACAATGAGCTAACAGTTACCCAACTCACACATATTAACACCTCTAGTTTTCAATGTCAATCTAGTAAAGATAGAACACATACAATATAAGATGTATTGGCCGTTCACTATACTCTAAAGGAAAAGGGCCTGATAAATTGTTATTGTAAAGAAGCCTGCAACATATGTCATGTCAGCAAAATGCGGGATAGGTTAAAAGTAAACTTATAAAATAATAACCATAAACAACACCCACAAAATTCAATTTAAATCCGAAAAATCATGAAATTGAAACAGTTTTGTGCTAATTTGTGCAAACATAATGAGATCGGGCGGTGGAGCAGCAACGCAGGTGACCGGTGTGAAACATCGGCTGAATTTTCCAGCAAGCTCAACATATCTGCGGTGGATGTTACTTGACTTCAGAATTCATTGCAAGCCTGCAAGCAACAAACATTATTTATAATATAAAAGAAGGAAAGAAAAGAAACAAAACTGATAAATGATTCTTGACAAAAAAAAATCCAGATCCTGTTCTTTACTCACCAAAACCTTAATAGCTCGACAAAGTAGGTACCTTTTAGTCTCAACCACTAATCAACAATGTCCATCCGAGTCAAATTTGAAGCATAATCAGAGTCAAACTAACAAAAACAACTTTAATCAAGAAAATTTAGGTCAAGATAGATACATTAAAAAGAAAAAGACACTGAACCAGTTACTAAGCATCTAAAAAATGTGAGATTTGACTTTTACTTCCTAAATCGAAACCAATTGGCTGTGACTTTAAAACTCGCACCATAAGTTCATCAGATTTCTCCATGGGTTCTTCTTATAGAAGGTTCGTTACACTCGAAATAAGAAAAGCAAAGGACAGAGATTGTTGTGGTCACCAGTGGTTCATCCTCAGATGCCTACTTAATTTACAATTTCTGTCACATGCTAGCTTTGTTTGCCATGCTTTAGCCATATAATGTGGTTCTCCCAAGGCACTACTTGGACCTATAATATTTACTTTTCAAGATCATAATACTCACTTTGAAAACAACAGGTGTTTAGTTCTACTTAAAGATCTATCAACAAAAGAACCATCTCAGGTCCAATTTGAGCCTTAACAATCTGCAACAACAAAAACACTAATCCAATGATTTGAAATTCCTTCATATTGAATCAAATAAAATTAAAAAAAAAAACTTATGATGTGGAGGTGATCCGAAACAGAGGAGCCAAAAGTCGCTGAGATTGACAGAGTGCTAAATGCAGCTGGAATCAAGGCCAAAAGGCGCAATCTGAATTTCACCTAAATTGTGAAAGAAAAAAAAAATAACCCTAACTTGTAAATTGAACAAAGAGAAATCCTAGATTTCAAAATCACATAAAACCAACACACAAACAAAAATAACAATTCAAACAGACATAGTACAATTCACAATAGAACAAAAAGATGGATGTAGGAATCATAAATTAACATTGAACGTACATTAAACACGATTCTTCAATCGCTAGCCCTCTTTCCTTTTCAAAATTGATATCAGTCATGAAGCATTAACCTATGCTTACCATTAACATCTATGAATGATAATCACAATTAAACACGAATCACGAAAGAATGTCAGTTTAAAGAATTAAAGATGAAGAGGAAAACAAAACTGCTACTTAGTTTCCTGTAGTTGAATGTCACTATGCCTGATTGAAGGAAGAACATACCGATCGAAGAAGAAATCGTTCTAGCTGATGAATGCATCAAAGACTAATCGCTAAAGGGAAGATCGACTTAGATTTAGGGTTTTTGATTTGCAAAATAAGATACAAAGGAAAGGTTGTATTCATTATGGAAACTGTGAATTTGATTGAGAGGAGCGCTTGATTGAAGAGATGATTTTGAAACGGTTGGATATTAATTAGGTTTTAGAGAATAGGGGAAAAGAAGAGAAGCGTATGAGGAGAATGGTTTTGGTGGACAATTGAAAAAAAAGGGTCTCAGCATATGCCACGTGGCATAAGTTATTTTGCTTTATTAGAAGTAGTAGATAATGAGAATAAAATAATATAAAAAGTATGAATGTACATAATCAATGAAACACGGATAAAGACTATATAAATATAGCATTGATCTTAAATATATGGATAACTGATATATCCTCATACTTATTTTGCCTATATACGATGACTTTATAGCCTAGTGGTATTTTAGAGTGAGATAAGGCTTTAAGACCAATAGGTCATGTGTTCGATTTTTACAGGGGTTTTCCCATATTTATAAAATGCAATGGATTAAAACCATAAAACAAATGTATTTTTCATTGTGTTATAAAACGCAATGGACAAAAAACACAAAAGAAATGTTTTGTTTCTAAGACGCAATGGACAAAAAACACAAAAAAAAATGTTTTTTTTAAACGCAATGGGCTGAAAATATAAGAAATGTTTTTTTTTCTTTTCTAAAACACAATGGACAAAAAACACAAAGAAATGTGTTGTTTTTAAAACGCAATGGACTAAAATACAAAAAAAATGTGGTTTTTTTCTTTCTTGTGTAAAATGCAACGACTTAATTCAAAAACTCATATCGTAAAACGCAATTCAAAAGTTTCTTATACAGATCGAAGCCAATCTTTTCGAATTTCTTCAACGATTAACGAAATTTGAATGTTAGAAACACTTATCAACGATCGAATCGAACGAATTGAGTGATTCACTTCAAAATCACGGAAAAAAATTAGAAATTGTATAAAATTAAACTGGGTTTTCTTCAAAAAAGTTGAAGAACACGTTGATTGAGTATTTGAATCGCTGGTTGATAACGAAAATCGCATTATGATGTAGTGATTATTCAGATAGAAAGTGAAGAAAATGTTGAAGATGATGGGCTTTGAAAATGATGAGTTTTAAAGTTGCATGGAAAGAGAAAAAGAAAAAAATGATATAAGACTGACTAAAATATTCTTCCCCTTTATTTTTCAATTATGCTACATGTCATAACCCTATTCCTTCCTACCCAAACTATAATACCTATTTGATCCTCTCCCAATAAAATAATGGGATATTGAATTTAAATAACCCTAACTTTCATTAATTTCACTAATTGGCCGATAAAACTCTTAACTTTCAATTTGTACAACATTACTCTCATCTTTCAACTTATTTTCTGATATCACTCCCAAATTAACCCAGTTAGTTTTTTGTTGATGTGGCACTTGTGTGGTGATGTGGCAACTAATTTGGCTTTTTGATGACGTGGCATCTTACTTGGCTTTTTATGACGTGTCAGCTGATGTTGCACTTGGATTGGTGACGTGCCATCTGACGTCAGCAAACTGCGTTAGTGTTGGGTTCGTTTGAGAGTGATGTCGAAAATAAATTGATTGGGATTGATGTTGTATAGATCGAAACTTGAAAGTGCTATTGATCAATTTGTAAAAGTAGAAGTTATTTAAATCTAACTTCCCTAAAATAATGGGTGTTCTCTAAAATTTATGAAAAGAGAAGCCAAGCAATATAAGTAAAACTAATAATTTGTCATCGAAAATAGTCTGTTTATAAATAAAAAATATTTATATAAATTCCAATATCATGTGGGATTAATTGCACCAAAACTCAGATACATCAACACATAAAATCATGTGGGCTGAATTGCACCAAAACTCAGATACATCAACACATAAAGCTTGACTTGACAATGTGACTATTTTTGGTTAGATGTGATCCACTCCTATTCATATAAATGTATGGCAACACGTTGATAGTGAGGTTATGCACTCACATTTTTTTGGTCCCATCCCCCAACTTACCAAACCCATTTTCTTTTCAATTTTCTTATTTTTGATTTTTTTTTTCTTTTCTTAACATAAGACCAGTAATGAACTCAGAAATTTTTTCATAAGGGTGCGTACTTTTTTTTTTTTTTAAATTTAGGTCTTAGGTATTTTAAAAAATTCGGTTCATATCGGGTCAGTTGGGGTCATGTAAAACAAAAAACATCAACCTAAAATTTATATAATAATCAAAAACATATCAAACGTCGTTACAAACATATTTAAAATGTCGCCCTACGTGTTTCATTTTTTTAAAGTCTATCCAAAACATCTAGAACTACTTATCTAATCAAATATTTCTCTATATAACATATACAACTAATTTTCAACACTAAACACTTAAACAATCATCACCAAACTTTATAATTTTCAACTTTAAAATAAAGCCATGGTTTTAATTGTTGATTCCTTCTAACAAAACATTAATCACAATAAACTTTAACTAAAACAATAAAATCAGCCAACTAAAGTTTCGAAAAACAACAAAACAACTAAAATTTCAAACTTTTTTAACAATTTTATTTTTCCTAAAAATCCAAATAAAACAGGAAAACAATAAAATGATTGAATCATACTCGGAAAGAGTGATGAAGATGTTGTTTTCGTAAGTTTGGTGGCCGTAATTGCGGTGGGTTGAGTTATTATATTTTAATTCAAATTAGATTATTAAATTGGGTTGGGCTTGGGTTATGGTGTGTTATTAGGTTCAACGTTAAGAGAAAGTTAATTGAGTTAAGTGAAAGTTAGTTAGGTTGTATTTAAAAAAAAATCAGTGTTTACAATATTTTTTTTGTATAAATTTATGAGATTTTTTTCCTAAGCGGGCGGATGAAAATTTCCAAGGGGTGTGGACGAAAATGTTCAAGGGTGCGGTCAGGATTTTACCGGGAGTTTAGCAATATATTTTTTTTTACAAGAGGTGCGCCCGTCCACCTTAGGATACAGATGGGTACGCCCCTGGATAAGATACATGGTATTTGTAGAAAACTAGTAAAATTTTCCGCGCGCGTTGCGACGCGGATACATAGAAGAATTCTAAGTTGAATGTAAACTAATTTGAGTTCATAACGTCGACGTTCGTGATCCTTGTAAATATCAAACGGGCAGGTATCGTTTGCTTTGTATGTGACGATCCACACGCTTTCAAAGACATTGAAAAAACTTATTATAATAACGCTAATTATATGAAAATGATTATTTTTGACATGCAAAGTAAACTTAAAAAATGGTTCATAGTTAAAGTGTCGTAGGTTAGAATGTCTCATCTTTTAGTAATATTAAAAGTATATATATTGCAATTGAACGATTATCATAACCAAATATAGTTGTTTAAAACATAAATGCAATAAATGCCAAATGAGGGATTGATAATAAACTTCAAAGTATAAAGCAACATAAATAGAGGACCAAATATGTAGTAAATAAACAAATAAGAAGTTATAGTAAAATACAAAAGGAGGATTGATTTGGTAAATGTCACCGACATTTATGTTTCATATATAGGGGCTGTTTGGCAAACCTCTTAATGATTCATTAAGAGGTGGACCTCTTATTCGGACAGAGGTGATGGTGTTTGGTTGTGCCTCTTAATGACAAATCTCTTAATGAATCAGTCTGAATCATTCAGATATAACATGTTGCTGAATGAAAACAAAAGACCTGTTACCCTTTCCCTTCTCTTTCTCTGTAAACAAGAAACCCTACCCTTTCCCTTCTCTTTCTCTGTAAACAAGAAACCCTCCTCCTCCCTCTCCTCACCACCTCCCGCCTCCTGCCGCCTTCCTCCTCCCTCTCCTCACCACCGAACGCCTCCCGCCGCCATCCTCCTCCCTCTCCTCACCTCTGTCGCCGCCCCTCCTCCACAGCGCCGCCTCCTTCTTTCTACCCTCTGCAAAACGACAACACAGGATTATGGGTGCTTATGATTGGTGACTACGGGATGGGGGTATGTGCTTATGATTGGTGACTACAGGATGGGGGTGGTCCGACGGTTGTAAATAGCGATGGTAGGTGGTGGTCCGACGGTTGTAAATGGCAATGGTAGTGGTGGGTTATATAGTGGTTATGGGTGATTTCCGGTGGATGTAACCTGGGTAGTTTGAAGGTAGTGGTGTACAAGATGATGATGGATGGTGTTCAAGACGGTGATGGTGGTGTTGGCACGGCGGATGTTGACGGTGGTTGATTGGTAGTTGATGTCGGAGAAGGTGGTGGTTGAAGGCGACGATGATTGGTCAGGGAGAGAAAGGGGAAGAGGGGGGAGGGGGGGGGGTGATGTCTGGATACTGATGAATGATGATGATGATATTGGGTTTTATATAAAAAAATCTATAAAAGGTTTATTTTGTGGGGAGGGGTAAAAATGTCATTTTACACTGTCATTTAGATATGTAACCAAACAGCACTTTACTGGTTCAGCACTTACCCATTCAGACCCTCTTACCCATTCAGTCATTCAGACCTCTTATTCATTCAGCACTTATTGGTTCAGATGTTGCCAAACAGCCCCATAGATAACTAGTGTTTGCCCTGCCCGCGTTGCGGGGCACTTAGCCGCCGATTTTTCTCTCTCATAAAATGTACGTCTGTGTTTTTGTTACTTGCACATACTACTCATAACACGGTCTCAAAAAAGTTACATCGAGTCAACCATTATCATATTTTTGCTAAGAAAAGATGGAAAAAATAAAATTTTAAACTGGGCGAAAAATTATAATTTTTCAGGACAAATGAGCGTGTGGCAGGCAGCCGTCTGACACGAATAAAAATTACACCGAGTCAACAAATTAAAACAAAATACTACCACAATTTAAAAAAAAAAAACTAAAACAATGTCATGACTGTAATTTTACACTGGGGACAAAATTGTAATTTAACCAGGAAAACAAACAAAAACGATGGAGAAAATGTAAATTTAAGTTGAGGGCAAAATCGTAACTTGGCTGAGAGAAAAAAAAAACTAATGGCAAAACTGTAAATTTAAACGAGGCCAAATCGTAATTTTCAACCGATGGCGAAATTGAATTTTTTAGCTGGGAGTAAAAGCAAAAATTTATTTTTAAGTGGGGTAAAAACAAAATTTTGAACTCATGGTAAAAACATAATTTTGAACTCATGACAAAATCGTAATTTTAAAGCAGGATAAAATAGTGAATTTGTAGGGCCAATAGGAGAGTGCCAAGCAGCCTGACACTATTCCCTTTGCCACCCATGTAAGCCAATAATTTAAAAACACAAAAAGCAAAAAAATAAAAAAAAATAAAGAGGGAAAGGCCAACCGCTTTTTTCCACCAGTATCATTACACAACTATTGCCCTCATTGTTTTTGTAGATTTAGGTAATTATACATATATTAAAAATTGAATGAAATGAAGAGTGACAAAAATTTTTGTCTTCACCTAAAAAAACTAAGATTATGGGGTATGGGACGTGAGTTGGGTACAAACGGCTAAGTCATCACCCCGTGTGGACTTGGGTTTTGGCATGGCCCCTTGGGCGGGGGTTTCAACCCGGGTGTTGGGCGTGCCTAGCGGTCTTTCATGGCCGGCTCTCATTGGCTGGTTGGCTAGGCTATAGCGGCTAGGTTTAAAATTTAAAAAATAACCGTTTGGCCAAGCCAAATGGTTCACCAAACTCCTATACGACAGCGTCCCGGGCGGTGATATAAGTCACGAAGACCGGGTGGCGGTGGCCAACATCGAGTTCCAGGGCAAGGAGCGGAAGCGTTTAACAAGCTCGCCCTGTTCGAAATCTACCTAACGCTTAATTAGGCTTTTTTTTTAATGTGTAATCCTTTTTTTTTAGGATTTTGTAATTTTTAGGAAATATTATTAATAATTTTAGGTTTTTTTTTAATTTTGTTGTATTTTTTAATTTTAAACTTTTTTTTAATTTTTATAACACTGGCCAACCCACGCGGGCTAGCCACACCCCGCCATACCGACCCAACACGTCACTCACCAGCGGTGCCCCTCGAAGTCCACGTGTCAACTCATGCCCCAAACCCCCGCCCTACCATACCCCCACGGTCTAACATATTTTCAACATCTACAAACAACAGTGTCGGCGGCAATAGTTGTTGGCCTTTATTGGTTGACATGGGCGGCAAGGGAACAGTGCTAGGCAGCTGCCTGGCACTCCCCTATTGGCCTAATTAATTTATGACTTTATATCCGCTTTAAAATTACGATTTTGTCATCGGTTTTAAATTACGTATTTTCCCCCCGTTCAAAATAAAATGACACTTTTGCTCCCAGCTAAATTTCTCAATTTTGCCCTCGGTTCAAATTGATTACGGTTTTGGCCACAATTTAAAATTACGCATTTGGCCCCAGTTAAAAATAAATTTATGTTTTTGCCCCCAGCTAAAATTTACGAATTTCCTCTCGGTTCAAAATTACGATATCACCCTCAATTCAAAATTACGTTTTTGCCCACAGTGCAAAATAAAAATATGGTTTTCCTTAGCTAAAAATTAGGATTTTACCCTCGGGGAAAAAATTGATTTTTCCCCCAAGTAAAAATAAAAATATGACTTTGCCCTTATCTAAAAATCGTGTCAAAGAGCTGCCTAACACTCTTTTTACTTTTTATTTGTAGCAAAACTATAGTACTGTTTTTTAAATTGGTTGAGAATTATTCGGTTATCGCCCTGCAACGCGGGCGGGGCATCACCTAGTTCGGTAAAAAAACATTATGAGCACTCCTAAAATGATATTTTCTTAAAGATATTAATAAGATTATAAAACTTACGGATAACAAGAAACTTTTTAAATGAAACCATGTCTTGAAGTTTGTGAACGTGTTCTTATCTTAAAAAGTGTTCACATGATCCCGTATGCTTATTTATGTATACCGTGGGCGTGAATGAAGAAACACCAAGTTAATTCGGAGATTGACTTATGGTTTTAGTTTGTGTCTCGTCCAAATATGATTAATCTTCTTCTAAACTCGACGAACAGTTTCTTCAATCCTGCAAAACAATCAACACAGCGTGAAGCTCGTTACAAGGAGGGAAATAAGAGGGTTCTCCTTGGAACCACCCTCCAGCGTGAGAATAAGTATCGTTTTTGAGGATAAAAGTGTGTGTACATAGTGAGAGAGCAAGAGAGCGATCTTTAAACTTGGAGGTGAAGTTCTCTATTTATAGCCGAGGTGATCTGTGAAGAAGATGGGCTGATGGGCCTTGGGCCTGCGGTCGACAACAAGGAATATCCATTATGTCCCCTCTGTCACGACCGTTAGTGGTTTCAGATGAGAGCGTAGTTGGCGCACGTTGAATGGATCCACGTGTCCTGACGATTGTCCTTGTTGTCTGGTCTACCATCAGCAGGTGAGTGGAGATCATGGAGCAGTGGTTGTCGCAAGCCGATTGGTGCCACATATGTGTCCTTGTGTACTTCTTGTCCCCTGCATGATTGTTCATCGTGTGGCATGATCTGGTACAGCCTGTTGAGCGTCTATTGGCCTACTGCTATGCCACTTGTAGCTTCTGTACTTGTCCGACGTTACTTCGGGGCAAGTCCGTGTAGCCGGCGCAAGCTCAAGGAAGCTAGGTCTTTTGTCAAAGGAACTAAGTGTTAGAAATGGTTCAGTCTTGGCCCTGACCTCGCGCGCGGCTGGGGGCACACCTTGTTGTCGGCGCAAGATCGAGGAAGCCAAGGCTAACTCATTTGATCGGCGTAGAATTTGGAACCATATCCCTTTATGTATCATACATTATTTTTCAAAGGTTTCATTATTTTCAAATTAATATAAACTCAAAAGGAATTGAGTTATGACTTATATGTGACAAATCATAGGAAAGTGGAAATAGATTTTAACAAAACTAGTATAAAGAAAGAAAACACATTTATATGTGTTTTAACGACAGAAGGGATAAGTAATGGAGTAAAATGACATGAGCCATATCACATCAATTAGATTTATAGCACGAAACCATTGTAGAAGAGTTCAAATTGCATTCTAAACATCATGAATGTAGAATATTCTAATTATAGATTTAAAGAAACTAAACGAAACTAATACAAATTATAAATAGATAGATATAAAGGACTACTTGTCATATACTTTTTATCCTCCACTTAATTAACTGTGATAGTTTATTCTCTTATTTATTTCATGATCATATACTAGAAAAGTAGAAAGTAATTTATCTATTTGAGTATGTATGTGTATCTAATATAGTTAAACACATTAACAATCTTGTGATCATCTTCATCTAGGAAGGAATTCCACTAATTCATGACAGAAAGCGACTAGTCTAATGGTTTAACCCACCATGAGGGGCTTTTCTTATTTGCTAGTCATTTTCTTTCATCTTTCATCTTTCAAATTCTTTTTGTCGAATGTCGAAACGACATTCTATCTACTACATGCAAGTCTTTTCCACATGGTAATGTAAGGTAACCGGCGCCCAAACTAGTCTATTTCTCCATCCAATTTTCCCTACGCTGTAACCGGAGAAACTCAAATTTGTAACGTCTTCTCCATTAAAAGTGTGAATCATTCTCGTTTTAAAATCTCTCACGTTTAAAACAAGATGTTGGATTAAACAAGCTTATGGGTTACATGGGCGTGCGCCAAGTTGGCCAATCTTTATGTTTTACCAGTCTTGCCCAAATAAAGGTTGCCCGATTTGCGGCTCTGTCTTTAAATTATTAAATGTGTTGTTCTCTCAAAGTCTGGTATTAACTAAACTATTCCTTTGTTTACTCTTGATTATAGTAAAGATTATTCATTATAATTGTGGATTTGGACTTGGGTTGACAAGCTTAGGTGGGCCTGGCCGGTCTTTTTGTTTATCTCTAGCCTACCAAGCCCAATCCCACCTACAAAAACAAATGATGGTTGATCACAAGAACTTTTGGGTCTTTAGATTTGAATGTTTAACCATTTGTATGCCTAATCAATCTCACAGCAGATGTTATGAATCAACGGTGACCCGCACACAAATAAAAATCATACAAAATCATATATTAGTAAACAAAAGGATAATTGGATTTTAATAATCTCAACTTTGACATATTGACCTGCAACAATCCCACCTGATGAAATGTTTTGCCAGAGTTTTAACTTTTAACTTATTTTATCTCAGCGATCCTGTACTAACTAAAAGTTAACATAATTAGTTTCCGCTAACGTTGAATGCCACATAAACAATCCACGTCATCAAAACTTTGCCACATAAGCAATGCACATTTTTTACTTATTTAACACATAAGCTGTCCACACCAGCAAAACTTTGACTTTTTGCCACATAAGCGGTCCATGTAAACAAAAACTAATTGAGTTAACTTTTAGTTAGTATGGGAAAATAAGTTAAAAGTTTGGATTGCCACAAAATATTTCTTTAGTTGGGATTACCGCCAATATGTCAGGTATAGGATTATTAAACAAAACCCCTTAGGACATTTCTTTATTTGGGATTGTTACCACCAATATGTCAAATATAGGATTATTAAACAAAACCCCTTAGGACATTTCTTTAGTTGGGATTGTTACCGCCAATATGTCAAATATGGGATTATTAAACAAAACCCCTAAGGATAAGATGTATACTATTCAGTAAAGCAAAAGCTTTGTACTTTGGTTCACTAATAAATCCAGTGTTGCAAAAATCGCGATTGCTCGGCGATTAATCGCCGACTAGTCGCTAGTCGGGCTCCCACTGAGTAATTTTTCACTAATCAGTCAAAAAATCGCTAGTCGGTCAAAGCCGGTCCAAGCCGCCCTAGTCGGCCCTAGTCGCCCTAGTCGGCCCATTTGAAATCCTTACAAAGCAGACCCAAGATTACAACTTTAGCCCATTTTCCTTATCCCTTACCCTAATATGACGAAGAATTTGAGTCGGAGAAAGAGGATGAAGTAGACGAGGAGATTGAATACGAGTCGGATGGTGTCGAAATCATTGAACACTACGGGGATGACAATTACATTTGAGCTATTTGTTAATGTTTGAATTTTAAGTACTGCGACTTGTTATGTTATGACTTATATGTAAGTTTAGTTTGAGTTTGAACTACTTTTACCTTTTTAAGTATTATATTGATATGGACGTGTGAGTATATATATACATATTTATAAAAATAATAAAATTTTCATATAAAATTCCAATCCGATTAATCCCGAGTAATCTCGAGTAATCCCGAGTAGTCGCTAGTCCCCACCTCACCGGCCGACTAGCGACTACCGAGTTCTCCAACCTTGAATAAATCAGCAATTCATATAAACAAAAGGTGATGAATAAATGAGGAAACAAAAAGATAGTCACCCACCTTACAAAAAACATCTACAAACATGCCCAAAAAATTAAACTCTTTAAACTTGAATATCAACTTATTAGCCCATAGGATTATAGCCTAATGACATCTTGGGGTGAGATAAGACTTAGGTACTATTAGGTCATGGGTTCGATTCTCACAAGGGAGGTTTTCCCATATTTATTGGGTTTACTCCTGAATTGGTGTATATGCATTATCGCATAGTGGAGATGGATATGATTGAGTATTCTGTTGGTGGCACGATGATACTTCAGTAATCCGTCAATGATCCAAATTTACCGTTAAAAAAGGATTTAAAAAAGATATAAGAAGAAACAGTACCTTTGATTACTAAGATGGATGGTGAACTAATGATGAAACGAAAAGACAGTCACCTACCTTTATAAGAGCATCTACAAAGTGAAGGTACCTAACAAAGATCGATAAATTTATGAGCACATTCCAATCTTTTAACTTTAATATAAACTTATTAAGTTTAAGAATCACCTTCACTTTTGTATGTGTATAGACAATGCGATCCAAATCAGCATGGGTGTAGCATAATTCGTGGACCCGTAAATATAGCATAACATAAGCTAAAAACAAGCGTTACTTTCAAAAGATTAAAATGAATGATGACACAAAAAGATAATCACCTTTAGCATCTTACCTACAACAAAAGATCAAAAAAGTTCATTAGCATCTCACAATCTTTTAACTCTAAATGTCTAACTTATTAAGTTTAATAATAATTACCTTTACTTCTATAGTGCGTATATATATATTTTTGAACGGCAAATTTGGATCACTGACGGACCACTGGAGTATCATCATGCCATCAGCAAAATCACCCGATCATATCATCCCCACTAGACTATAATGAATATAAACCAATTCAGGAGAGAACCTCATGGTCCCTAAACTTTATCACACCCTCAAGATGCCGCTAGGCTATAATGTCATGGGATATAGTGTGTATATGGTGAAATACAGATCAACATGTGTGTTGAATAACTTGCAGACCCATAGTATTGTATAAGGGTGAACGGGGTGGAAGCGGCAAGGGGTGTGACAAGCCTCTTTGCCGATCGGGGAACACCGCGCTAACATCTTTTGCCGCGCGGGGAGGCTAATTGCGGGGACTGTATGCCACATGCGGGGAGATGGATAGTGGGTTGATTATGACCGTTGGGAGAGGGGTAGTGGTGGGGTCCAGTATCTTTCAACCAATCATGTGTTGCTTTTTTAAATGATTTGAGGGAAACCACAACCTATGTTTTTTGGGCAAGAGAGGAGAATGAGAGGGGAAATGACATGACATATTGTGATTGGGTGGGTGAAATTTTCCCCCAAACTCATGAGGGGTGCACCCCTTACACCCTAACATATTAACATAAGCCAAAAACAAACTTTATTTTAAAAGATATAAATAAAAGTACCTTCGAAGACTAAATTGGGTCATAAAATATAAATGAATGAAAAAACAAGGATATAGGCATCCGCTTTTTACAAAAACCCAAAAATATTTATGAGCATATTACAATCTTTGAACTTAACATAACTATTTTAATACCCGTTCGGTGGACGGGTTACGCAAACAACGTAACAAACATAGATAATCTACATTAAGTGGACACAAATCTAAACAACATTACAAACAAAAGGACCAGTCTTTAATTTATAAAAGGTAAACGAATGTGAACAATTTACAACCATAAAACGATATAAAATAAAACTGATAGAGTGGTAAAACATGAAATTGTGTCATTTTAATGCAAAAGTAAATGGTAGGCAACATTGGGAGAAAGTGTAATAACATTCAAACATGGTTTACTGCCTCAACTTTTTCGGTTTTTGGATCGTCCTCTTTGACCTCAAAGGGGGTCTCTTTTCATCCTGTTTACTTGATGTATGGTGCCCATGTGTCAAATTTGGTGTAATTTTGGCATCATCTACTGGGGGACACTTTGAACTATCAGAGGCAACCTCGTGTTTCACATCAACAACCATCTGACACTAATGTACCAGAAGCCATTTAAAAAAAAGTCAATAGGTATTAGAGATTTTCAAATCTTAAAGCTTGATCCATCTTAATTTTTTGAATCACTCTCACTTTTTCTACAATCATCTCATCCGTTTTGTTCATCATCTTTTTGGAAAGAAAACTAACATAAAAGGTAAAAATAAATGCATGATTTTATTTTAATTTATTATATAAAAATAATAGTATAAGAAACACATTTAAAAAAATTAATTAAAAATGTTTGTGCATACTCACATCATGCTTAATGGTTGGTAGAGAGGATAATAGTAGTATTTCCATAACACAAAAGCAATTGTATATCACATATCTCACAACAGCATCTCCCACTCACAAATAAATAAAAAATAAACAAAACTTATGGATCTTTGATATTTTTTTAGTATGCATCCAAACGTAATATGTAAAAAAATGAAATAGAAACTGTGATGGTACTCTTGACCATGTTTTTGTGGCTGCTTTTCTTTTTTATTCTTTTCGTTTTCATGGTTAAAGCATTTGAGACAGTTTGCCCCTCCAACCTCTTAACAACACGAGTAGTATACCCGTCCAGTGAGCGGGATTTTTAGTGTTGTAATGCCAAAAGTTTTTATTACATTAATGGTCAAATACGATGTACTATGGGCTTCAAGGAATAGAATATTTGCTAATGTTAACCATACACCTTGATCACATTAAAAGCATCCTAGCTCACGAGCCAAAAATTGTTCATAAATTTTTAACATATTATGTTAATAGCATTCAATCTATATTTAAAATGACAAGTATATGTATATGAGTGAAATTAACTAAACTTGTGACCAAAGTATATGTATATTCAAAAGGGGGTAGCGGCGCAGCTTGTTGCCCGCTTACCGGCTATCTTGGTGTAATTTGTTTGGCCTTATATATAAAAGTTTAATCCATTTGTATCTATTAAGGTAAAAAAAAAAAAAAGTGGAACTCCTTTCTTGTAAGTACGATAAAGCATGTTTGAACAACAACAACAACCATTAAACACTATAGTATATGCATTAGGTACCGGGCTTTGCCTTACATACAAGTCTTCAATTTTCAGTGCTTCTATTAACCGACTGGACAGTTAAGCGATGAAAGAAAGCTGAAAGAAAATTAAACTTAGCATATTACCTCAGAAGAAATATATGATCAAATAAGAAAATTGGTATATTGTATTCTAACATATCAAGACAAAATGCACCTAAGACTGAAGGGAGTGGGGCGACCTTTAGAGGGGGCGTCTTGCGACACGTGGCGCCACGTCAGATCAGAGGATTTTGAGCAAAAAAGGGGGCGTGGTGTTTGGGGCAACTCAAGATGCCAAAGAAGGATGTGATTGGTTGTTTGAAAAGTTAAGGTTTTTTGATTGGTTGTTTGAAAAGTTGGTTTTGAAAAGTTGTTTGAAAAGTTGGTTTGGGGCGTTCTCTGGAAGACGGGCAGGCCAAAATTTTGAAGGAGGTTGCCATAGGGGGTGGTGTAGCAGGCGACTTGGGGGGCGACTTGGGGTGGGAGTCGCCCCACTCCCCATAGTCTAACTTTCAAACCAAATATTTTCAACTTTTCACTGTTTTGTTGGAATTTGAGATTTCTAGGACAAAAGTAGACATACTCCACATACACTAACTAAATAACATCAGGTACACTCTCAAATGTTCCCAAAGAATTCCACATACGAATCTTTATCACTAAGAATGTGGGATGTAGTCTGCAAGCACCTTCATATTAAAAAACACCATAAAATATGTTTCCTTGGATTTGTAGCCTAAAACAACAAAGAAAGTTGAATAACAATAAGATACCATGAATGCAATATATTTAATCAATCTTGTTGGTAACTTGAAAGGATCTGGGAACATGAGCCCTGCTTCTTCAGCTCATCTACACAAGCAAATGAAATATGAATATGGATACGTATTCTGAGTTGAATTGTTGCATTTTCGCTTATATCAATGAAATAAAACAGAACTCTATGATACATTCTCCTTAATAAAGTAAATGATAGTATTCAACTATTACCGATATATAATGTTAAAAAATCAAATGATGATTCTAAGATTACTACAAAATACCATAGTTCTTTCATGCATAACTGAAAATCAAAATTATATTTTTTTTGGAGATTTGTATGAGTTTAAAACCTCGACAACAACTATTTGGTCCACATAAGTATGAGCAACATGAACTTGTGCAAGTGAAGCGCTTGGTACTGGGAAAAGATCAAACTCGGAAAAAAAATCTGAAAACAAAGGGTATATATAAATGACAAGATTTACGAAAAAAACATGAAAATGATGTGATTAATGTACCTCTTTAGGGGACTCACCAATCTCTTTCTTCACACTTGATCATATGTTTCAAAAAGGTTTGATTTTGATGAATTAATCTTCATCATCATTTATCTTCGTGCCAAGCCCCTTGAGTCCTTTTGCTGGGATCTCTGCAGCAATCACAAGCGAGTAAAGTTCTTCCTTAGCATCCTCATCATGGTTCCTCTTTCTGGCAAGCCCAAACATCATCCTCACAAAATAGATTCTTGATACTATAATAAGATTAGCAATAAGTGCCTACAAGTGAATAAAACTCATATAGCTATGAAAATGGGAATGAAAATGGCTACGCAAGCAACTGATCTCCAATGTTTCAAAACTCTACTGTGAATACCAAACCTCTACTGCAAATAAAAATCGAAAGAAATAACACCACGTGGGCAGAGTTCTCATATGATATTATTTCAGCAATGAAGTCCTCTCCTTTAAAAATGGTACTACCACTTCCAAATGTTTAAGCCCATCATCATCAATTAAAACCCCCATGATATTTCTTTGTAACACGCCATTCTTATGGCAATGTTCAAACCCTGAAAAATTAACCATTAGATGAAGCACTTGATCTGTAATATCATTTTCTATGCAGTGTTGTAAAAGTCGGATTCCAAGGCCGAGTACTCGGTCCTCGGAACCCCTCCGAGGCGACTTCCTCCTAGGCGGACTCAATTAGTCGGCCTCGGTCAAACTCGGCGCCTAGTCGGCCTAGTCGGCGCCTAGTCGGACGTAGTCGGAAAGAGTCGGCCTAGTCGGTCAACGTGGGTTGTTGACTTTTAATTAGTCAAAATGATCAAAATCGGTCAACATCGGCCTACTCGGCCTTGTACTCGGACTACTCGACCTTGTACTCGGACTACTCGACCTTGTACTCAGACTAGTCGGACTTGTATTCAGAATATTTGAACTTTAAACATGTTTGATTTTAAATTATACTCAGTTGACATGAATTATGCTTATTTTAACATATATATAATATATAACAATTAATTTTCTTTATAGTTACCATATCCGCGTACTCCCCGAGTACTCCGATTACTCCCAACTCCCCAGAGTCGGCCGACTAGGGACCGCCTAGCGACTTTTACAACACTGGTTCTATGTATTCAATTCTTCAAGCTTACAGAGAAGAAGATGGCAGTTTTTGAAGATTATGCTCGGATGCCAGTTATACATAGCGATAAAATATGGCAGGGTCAAAATTCATACTTGTATTTTTCAGTAGCCCATGGTTGGAGAAATTGAACTTGAAGAGCTGCAAGTTTGTTTTCTTCATAAACAGCCAAGTTGAGTTCTTTTACTATGGTCCACCAAATTAATGAGCATAGCACAGACACAAGAAAATAAATATTAACAGATCAAAGGATTTAGTGTGGGAAAACACTCAAAATACATTAAGAAATAATAATCGAAAGTAATTAAGTTCAAAGGAGAAAATGCAGAGGTTAACTTAAAATGAGGCCGGTTATCATACAAATCCTCTAATCGTACATTATGTACGCGTCGTCTACAACCGTCAGATCATCTTCCTTAAACAGCGCCTTTTACTATTAAATTTATCAACATATAATTCATAAAAAAGAAACCGCCAAGGTTAAAAACGTCAAATTTAAGATCAAAACACCTGATAACGGCAAACAAACCCTCAAAAATCATAACGAAAGATCCTAAAAATCAAAACCAAAGACGAAATTAAAACAATTAACAAAAAATCGATCGATTCCTATTCATCAAATTCTTCTGATAAAATGAACTTCTGATGAATTTAGAAACTCTGTATGCACTGACTATCGAAGAAGATGATGCAGTTTGACAAATCATTTGCGAAAACGTCGACAATACAAATGCGAATTCTGTATAAAAAATGAATTCTTTGACATTTCATATAGTTTGCGAATTCCATGTTATGCATGTGCGATATTAGTAAAAAGTTAAGAATTCTTTAAGATTTCATATAGTTTGCGAATTTCAGATAATGCACATGCGATTTCAAACACATAAAAAATATCTTCATATAGTTTGCGATTTTAGATAACTTACACATGCGATATCATAGAAAATGATATTTAAATGAATGTTTTAAAGGTTTGCGAATTACTTTCGAATCAAGTGCGACTTCGAATAAGAAGAGTGCAAAAAAAAAAAAACTTATAAAAAAAAACTTTGTAATAAAAAATACAAAAAAAAAAAAAAAAAAACTACCAAACTTAAAAAACTAACAATGAAATTATTTTATATACAAAAACTTAATTTATTAATGATGTGACTATAATTTGTCATGTAATGATGAATTTTACAATTAATACTACTGAACTTACCACCCTACCTATATAATAAATTTACTATATTAATATAAAAAACATTGATAACTACCTTGCATATTAAGACATAGAAGACCAAAGAAACAAACACACCAACACAGACAAACAAAAAATGGCATCTGAAGATATAGAAAAAATCAAAACCATTGCAATCAAAGAGCTATTTCCAAGCACTGATGTCACCTCTTCTCATCTGATTCTTGATGTGCAGGGCAAAATCCTTGAACAAATCAAAAAAAATCAAGAAGTATTGGAAAAGCTACTTCAAGAACCACCATCAACATTCAGAGACAGAGCTTTGGATCACCTAAAGGAGCAATCTCGATCTGATGACTTGGCCTTCTCTTTCCTAACAGATGCTCTGAACACTGTGAAGGAGAAGATGAAGTTCAGCTCTTCTGCACGTGACAAAATCATTCTCTTCAAGTAACTAATCTATATTTTTAATCCTTTTGTGGTTGTGGCTGTTTTAGACAATAACTATTATTTTGGATATATGTTTTGAACAAATCTTATGCTTTAATATAATTTAAAATCACATGAATGAATTAGGGATCTTTGCCACAATAACATAAAAAATACAAGATAACTCAAAATCGCATGTATTAGAGGAGAAATCGCATGTGAAAAATCATATAAATAAATATAAGGTGATGCATATAAAATCGCATGTTTATACTACTATAATCGCATGTGAAAAATGATATACATAAATGAATATAAAATCGCATGTGTTCCGATGTAAATTCGCATTTACATTTAAAAAACCATTACTCATCCTCGTCATCTTCATCTCCAGACACCTCTTCCCACTGATCTTCATCGGATCCATCATCACTAATGTAATCTTCAAAGTCATCTTCCTCTTCGTCGTCTTCTCCCTCATTGTCTTTGTCTCTCAAACCTTCTTCAATCTGGACAACCTTCTTCTTCTTTTTTTGCTGTTTACCTTGTTGTTTGCCTTTCAGCTCCTCGCAAGTCCGAATGTCATGACCTTTTACATTGCATACACTACATGTCCTTGACCTTTTCCCTTTGCGGCTGATCATTTGTTCCTTCTTAGATTTAATCCTTCTATGCGAGCCACGGCCTTTGTTTCTTATACCAGCCGGCACACGAACAGTAGGGGGAGCATTAGTTACTGGTTGTTGATAACCAATCAACTTTGAAAATCGGTCAAATTTTGGATCAAGTTGCTTGGTTATGCGACTCTGATCAACTCTCTCTTTAAGCTGCATCATTTGATCCCTCACTAAAACAAGTTGATCAAGGTCAGAAATCAAATTACTAACCAAATACTCCCCTGTATGAATGATTTCACGAGCAATCCGTTTAGCCTTCTGTTGCACATCCTTACCACCAATATTTAGATTATACTTCACATTTAACTCATTAGGAACCACATCCTTCGTCCATCTCTTCATAACATATTTGTTTGGTATTTCTTTTACAGCAAACATATTGAAAAGAAAATATATATGTTTGCAAAGAAGCCCATACTGCTCAAAACGCAAACAGCTACACTGTGCAGTTACATCATTTTCAAGATTCTTGAACCACACCTAGGAAAACCACACAGAAAAAATATATATTTAAAATTAAAATCGCATGTATAAATATAACAATTTCGCATGTTTAAATCATCATGTAATTAAGTAAAATTAATATCGCATGTGGAACATAACAATTTCGCAATTCTAAAAAATTAATGTAAATACAATAAACTAAAATCGCATATGTAATGTAATAAATTCGCATATCTAAAAAACATGAAAAATACCTCCAATAAACCATCACCATGTGCTTTAAAGTCCTTCATCAATATTCTGATACGTGGACCTTCAACTTTGGTGTCCATCGGCAAACATTCAGAAATTGTTCCATGAATCTCTGATTGCTGATCAAAAAATATAGACCTGGTGTAGATCTTAGCAGCATCTTTTTCCAACGTAGTTTTACTCCAATCAGCTGGCTCAGTATATCTTGAAATATGATCATTTTTTCTATGATTGAACCTTTGAACATCCATTGCCCCATCAAAATGATTCATAAACTCTACGAGTGTGAGTTGTGAATTAGCAACCTGACAAAAAAAATGGTTCTCACTCTCTGATCTTGAAGTTGTTCTCATAAGACCTGACATTGGCTCATGCCGGTAAAAAGCCGGAATCCACATGGATCTCATCCCAAACATATCATCCATCCATTTGTTTTCAGTAAGACCAAACTCAATCATCACCAACTTCCACTGTCTCTCGAATTCTTCGGGCTCAATCGAATCGGTCCAAACAATGTCGCACATCCTCCTTTTAAACTCATCATTATTGCATAACTCGTGCCCAACCTTTAACAAATAAATACATTTTATATCAGTCTATTACAAAAAATATAATAATAAAAAATAACACCAACAAAAACACAAAAATGTTGCATGCTCTACCTTATCTGCCACTTTTTTCATTATGTGCCACATACACAATCTGTGTCTGCTAACTGGGAAAACCTCCTCAATAGCCTGTTTCATAGCAGGGTCTTGATCCGTCACTACAACATTAGGCTGCCGACCAAATGACTTTAAAAATGAATTTAGAAGCCATTTATATGATTCAATACTCTCTGATGCCAACAAACCAGCTGAGAGTGTTACATTTCGACAGTGGTTGTCAATGCCTGTGAACGGGACAAACACCATCTTGTACCTGAAGAAACAAATGCGAAATCACGTTTATTACATGCGAATTAATACAGATGCAAATGCGAAACCAGGTGGAAAAGGCATGCGATATATTCAACACCACTCTGTTGTCTACACTTGTGATATTGAACAATCATTAACAGACAAAACATGCGAATAATAAGAAACAAAACATGTTTGTCTTTGAAACAGTTACCTGTTAGTCTTGAAGGTTGCATCGAACGATATCACATCGCCAAATTCAATATAGTTAAGCTTGCATAAGCCATCTGCCCAGAACAACCCAGTTAACCGTTTGCCATCATCAACAGAGTATTCAAACGAATAATCAGCTAAATATTCTTTTTTGTCAGTCATCCTATTTATAACCATGTCAGCGTCGTACTCTCCTATATAGCTGTTTATTCGCTTCCTAAAATTTTTGCAATCATCAACCGTGGCACCAACGTTCTCAAAACCACCATAACGTTTCCTCATTATATGGAAAGCTTTGACAGGACCAAGGTTTAAAGTGCCTAGTTCCCATACCATCTCCTCCTGGACATCTGACAATTGTCTGTAAGCTGGGAGCATGTGAATGTCATTTTCACAAACAAACTTATGGTTGTGACCATCAACAAATCTCTTGACTGTATATAATCTACCATCCACAGTGCAAATCATAAGTTGAGCTTTGCATCCGGTCCTAATAGTCCCCCTTTTCCTTGTTTTGAATTGCTTTTTTGACTTGGAATTATCATCAATACACACAGGCTTATGTCCCTCTTTAGAACAAACAAAATACTTAGTTTTGATTATACCACCACTGTATACTTCGCCACCTTTCCGAATTGAAAAACCAGCTAACTTAGCATATGATTGATAAAACGCATATGCTTGTTCAATTGATATAAATTGCATTCCAACAACAGGTGTAGCTGATGCCTGAACCTCCGGAGTGTAAACCCTTTCATCTACATGAATCAAAATAAAAAACATAAAAAAGTCATATAAACCACATGCGAAACGTTTGATTAATACATGCGAAAAGACGATATTAATTAATCTGAATTCCATGTGCGATTTATTACATAATCAAATGCGAAATCACAAAAAAAACAAACCAAATGCGAATTGTAAAGAGTAATAACATGCGAAGTTAAAATATGTTGAATCTCAAAAAAATGCAATAGTGTAATCAAACATTCAAACTACAAAAACAGCTACAACAATGCTCAATTAAACAAAAAACAATCATACGAACAATTTAGATATCTGAATTAACATAATTACCAATATAAATCTCGTTTGCAACACTTGCACTTGAACCTGGAATTGGAATTGGATTTGCAGGTCGCGGATTTAAAAAATCCTCAATCGAAACTCTCTGATAAGCAGATAATTGAGCATGATCACCGATCGGTCGATTTTCTTCAAAATCATCTTCTATTCGTCCAGTGCTACTCTGTGGATCCATCGAAAATAGACAAATTGAATGAAAACCCTATCACGTACGAACGAAAACTGCAAAAATGTGAATTATGGAAAATTTGAAACTGATTTGAAAAGTAATTACCGGGATATCAGTGTAACGAACTTCTCGCTGAATGAATGAAGAGACGAATTTGCCCTCTGATGGTTAGGTTAATTGTCTGATTTAACCTTCTTAAAACACAACTGAATCATGACACGTGTACGGCTCACAATGTAGCGTACGTAATGTAGGATAACCATATTTGTACCATACTCTTTACCAACTTAAAATACTATATACCTCCATTATTGGATCATCATGTTCAGAGAAAGGTGTAATCACAAATATCAATAGGAAAAAGAAATTAAAGGGACAATATATGAACAATTATCATCAACTAAAACCATAAAAATTGGGATTACTTCACTGACCTAATTTGCACATTGCCTTCTAGAACATCCATTCATCTTAATGATATTATCATACAACTCCTCTAACTCAGCAGTGTAATTAGGAGCATCTGACCCTATCAAACTCTTCAATCTCCCAACATTAAACCCATTGTCACACAACAATCCAAAATAGCATACGAGGGTAGGGAAATCGGGGGGGGGGGGGGGGGAGGGGGGTCGTCGGAGAGGGTGGGGTGGTGACGTGAGGGAGGAAATAGGATGAGGGGTCTGCGAAATTTGAAAATGGGGAATTAGATGGGTTATTTAAGAGAAAAACGAACCGTCTCCCTAACTGCTCTTGAATAGGAGAGAGGGTGTGAAACTGCCTATTTCTCCATTATTGTAGGTGAAACTTACAGACAGAGGGAGAGTGGGTGCGCTTGATGGGAGATAATGGGGAGATAAACACCGAGATCATGGGCAGAAAAATGTGGAGTAAAACCACCAGCTGAGAAACAACCAATAACCGACCTGAACCGCCATTAGAGTGGTTATTTTTTGGAGTTTAAACATGATCCGACGGTAGATATCGATTTGGATGGTGGTTAGACTTAATGGGAACAATATATATATATATATATATATATATATATATATATATGAGGTTCATTGGGGAACAATAAAAAAGTGGGGAACCAGGGAACACTCTTAAAAATTTAACTTAACATGTTAAAAATTAATTTTTTAAACATCTTTTTCGGCGCTTCTCCTTATATATACTTGTAGAAGCATTTTTAATAAAAAAATCAAAAACTAAAAATATTAAAAAAAACAATTAAAAAAAGGCTAAAAAAAATTTTTTTTAGAAAAATTTTTTTTTTACTCCACTAGATTCTCCTCCTTTTTATAAAGAAAAGCGCTGAAAAAAACTTTAAAAAAAATTATTTTTAACATGTTAAGTTAATTCTATAAGATATAACTGTTTTTTAAACATTTTTTTTTATATTTTTAGTTTTTCATTTTTTTTATCAAAAATGTTTCTACTTGTATTTATAAGAAAAAGCGCCGAAAAAAATTAGAAAAAATATTTTTTTTAACATGTTAAGTATAATTTTTAAAAGTGTTCCCCTGTTCCCCACTTTTTTAGTGTTCCCCAATGAACCCTCCCCTATATATATATATATATATATATATATATATATATATATATATATTGGGAGAGAATCATGAGAAAACTACATCTAAATGAGAAAACTAACTAAAAAAACCTAAAAAAAAAAACTAAAAAACATACCAAAAATTTTTAATTTTTTTTTACAATTTTTTATAAAAAAAATCGTTAGTTTTTATGCTTGGAAAAAATTTTCAAAAAAAAAATGTATCTAGGGATTGGTGCGTAGGCCTGGTCACAACATGTTCAGCTAAGATGCATGGGTGATCCCGCCCTCGGATGGTGACCCGGGGTGGTTTGCTTTGTCTTTCAAAAAAAAAAGTTAACCAACAATAGATAAACACAAAAATAAACTCAGGAGTTGACATAAATTACAAAAATACCACTAGCACGAATAACAATGCCGATTCAGATAAAACCCATGCCGAAACGATGGTTTTCGTTAATTGTCAGTTCTGTTCAGCACAGTACAACAATGGTAACCGAACTCGTCGCAACTTAAGTTTGGTCATTATCGCTATCGGAGACCGGTAAAGTGAATCCCGATACTGGTCCTAATTATACCAATGCATACAATGATGATGTTTGCTCATAGTGGTTTCAGTTCAACATAGGACCGTAATGGTAACCAATACTGGCAACGATATTTTCACTCGTAATCGGTTTGATTCAACATGGTACCACAAGGGTAATTGTACTCGCTATATATATATATATATATGTATGTATGTATATATATATGTATGTATATATATATATATGTATATATATATAGTGTGAGGTTCATTGGGGAACACTAAAAAAGTGGGGAACAGTAGGGAACCGGCTCAAACGAACTCCGATTGGACTCATTCCAGCGGCGTTGGAACCGGCTCGTCGAACCCTAACTAGGATCTCTTAACCCTAAACCCTAAATCATAACCCCTAAACCCTAAATATATTAGGGTTTGGCTTTTAGGGTTTAGCTTAGGGTTTAGCTTTAAGGTTTAGTTTTAGGGTTTAGGGTTTAGCTTTAGGGTTTAGGGTTTAGCTTTAGGATTTAGGTTTAGCCTTTAGGGTTTAGCTTTTAGGGTTTATAGTTTAGATTTTACGGTTTAGCTTAGGTTTTAGCCTTATTTTTTAGTTTTAGGGTTTAGAGTTTAGGAGTTAGGATTTAGGGTTTAGGGTTAAGAGATCTTAGTTTGGGTTCGACGAGCAGGTTCCAACGCCGCTGGAATGAGTCCAATCGGAGTTCGTTTGAGTCGGTTCCCCGTTGTTCCCCACTTTTTTAGTGTTCCCCAATGAACCTTCCCCTATATATATATATATAGGGTTGGGCTCTATAGGAAACCCCATCTTTTTTAAAAAAAACTATGCAAACCCAATGTGAGCCATTGATTATCTCTCATCTAACTTGATCAATGGCTCTCCTAATTTTTTGTAAGAATTAGATTTAAAAGAAATGATATAATACATTAGTACAAGTGGAAGGGGCATTTTCGGTAGTGAAAAAGGGGCTTTTTGACTTTCCAGAACCATCAAATCATCATATCACTTTCTCTTACCTCTTCCTCTTTCCCATTTCTTCAACACAATCTTGAAGACAAAGAATGAACACTCTTCAAAATCAGGAGAAATAAACAACAACCACCACCAGCAACCACCTCCTCCGGCGAAACTCACCGGGCTTCTTCTCCGGTTCTCTCTCTCCTCAATCTTTAGAAGCAAATGAAGGGTCTGAATGTTGTTTTAGAGAGAGAATGATGACAACAATATTCATCATGTTCATCTATAACACCAAGAACACACATACAAGTGTGTGAGAGAGAGGAAGTTTGAACACACATACAGACGACTCGGGTCAGATTCATGTTCAGGTTCGGTTCTAATTTAGTTCAGGATTCACTCCAGATTTATTTTGGGTCGGCTGGGAGCAGATAATGAAGGCGTAGAACAGAGCTGATGGCAGCGCCGGCTGCCAGAAATCCAACCAGTAGACGAAGCAGCAACAGCACCTACACACACCCGTTCCTTCACAACTTTTCGGTCGGTACATGATTGTCTTTGAATTCCCTACATCCTTGTAATTTTTAGCTGAGTATTTGTTCGAATTGCTATTTGTTTGATTGATTTTAGGATGTGTATCTTGTTTCCTCACATTTCGTGAATCTTGGATATAGGTATATGTATATATATATAGTTGTGAACTGTTTGGATGGATTATGCTTGAAAAATGTTGATTGTTAACTATATAGGGATTTTACAGAAATAATGATATACGGTTACCGATTTGTTTGTTTATGTATACATAAGGTCTGAAAAATTATTGAAACTGTTGGAATAATTGTTACAGAAATAATGATATACGGTTGACGATTTTGTTGGTTTGGTTGCTGTTTGGGCTTTTGATCTGAACAGTAAGTGTTTTTTTTTGTTGGGTTGTTTGATTTACAGAAACAGAACCATAACATGTGTTAAGCACCTGTTAGAATGATATATAACGTGTGTTGATTTACAGAAACAGATCCATAAAGATATTCAATTGACAAGCTGGATGGATGTAGGCGACGACGCGACGTTAATGCGGGGACATTGAATAAGTCAAATATTTTGGAAAAGAATTCTTCGTTCGTTTATAACATGTGTTAGTGGTTCATGTTGTAACAGAACACCATGATGTAACCTGACATGTGTTCATATATAACATGTGTTAAGCCCCTGATAGAATGATATATAACGTGTGTTAACCTTTGTTAATTAAAAAAAAAACAAGTAATAACTATTTTATTTTTATTAATGTTTAAAATATCCGATAATGTGGATACTGAGCGTAAAACTTGTACAAGTAATAAATGTACAAGTTAGTATGTAACGTGTAATATGAAATGAGCCATTTATGGTAACACATGTACCGGTAATTTTGGAATATATAATATGAAACGGGTCATTTGTTTTGCACATTTGGGAATGTATAACATGTGTTAAGCCTCTGTTATATTCTTTTTGTAACCTAACATGTATTCATGTATAAGCTAGTGGTTTACAAAACACCATGATGTGTATATACTGATCTAACATGTGTTACAATTTGTCTGTTCGAAACATGTAATTTCTTAACATGTGACAAAGGGTGAAAACAGTCGACGGGGGCGATGAGTTTAATGGTGAGCTTAGTTAATATCGTAATCTTGTTGTAACCCCACTTGTATACATATGATAACATGTAAGTATCCATTATAACCTGACTTGTATTCATGTATATGAAAGTGGTTTGCAAAACACCATGATGTGCGTGCACTGATCGTAACACGTGTACAAGTTAATAATTTAATATGGAACATACAAGTTAATATTGTAACACCGTATACCTAGGATAACATGTGTTAAGCCTCTGTTATAATCTTGGTTTAACCCAACATGGTGTCATGTATAAGCTAGTGGTTTCCAAAACACCATGATTTGTATATACATACTGTAACATGTGATACGCGCCTGACATGTATAACGTGTGTTAAACCTCTATTATAATGTGTGTTAAGACTTCCAGCATGGATGCATAAACTCCAATAGTAACTTAATAACAACATAGTATACCTGATATAACGTGTGTTAAGCCTATTTTATAACGTGTGTTAAGACTTCCAGAATGTGTTAAGTCCATACCGTTTTAACATCATGTACTAGACAAAACAATAAGAGTCTCACATTACATATTACTAGTAAACGAAAATACATAGCACTAAGAAAATGGCGGAGCTTCCTTTGACAGTCTGCCTTAGCTTTTCAGCGGCTACCTTTGCTGCCTTAGCTTTTCAGCGGCTACCCTTGCTTTATTGTTTGGGTCGGTCTTGAAACGGTTTGTAAACATGTGGGTGTGCGTATGCCAGGGAAGTTATAAAAATGTGTTTTCATGTCACACGTAACACGTGTTACGTTGTACATGGGTTTCATGTCACATGTAACATATGCATGCCCGAGAAGTTCAAACTATAACACGTGTTAGTTGTGTTGTGCTGCAACATAAACATGGTCATGATCCTTAAGTATCTGATCCACGTTTGACGAAACCAACGGTCCCGAGAATTGGATCTTATATCCCTTGTATCCATCACCGTCCTAATAAACAAAAAGATAAGATAACCGTTAAGTCGTTAACCAGACATAGATATTAACACATTCATAGCCATAAAATCTTTTTTTCTCAAATAACATCACAAAAACAGTTACTATTCAGATCAAAAGCCCCAAACAAAGCAACCAAACCAACAAAAAACAGTTACTATTCAGATCAAAAGCCCAAAGAAGCAACCAAACCAAGCATAACTTTTTAACACAAAAATAAAAACCTGCAAATTAATCTTACACAACTGAAACAACAACTAACAAAGTACACAGAACTAAAAACCTGCAATTAATTTGTCATACCCTAATACATGTCTCTAATACATCGTCATACCCTAATACATGTCTCTATAACATGTTACTATGGTTTAGCTGTGAAACATGAGTTCAGACTATAACACGTGTTACGTTGGTTGTGCTGTATAAGAACAGAGGGGACGCCCAATTTTGCGGGAATTACAGGGGGATTAAGCTGCTAGGACACACTATGAAATTATAGGAGAGAATAATTGAGACGAGAATCAGAAGAGAAACTCAAGTCACAGTAAACCAATTTGGTTTCATGCCAGGGCGATCGACTACGGAAGCAATACATATTCTAAGGAGATTGATGGAGAAGTATAGGGAGAAGAAACGGGACCTACACATGGTGTTCATTGATCTTGAAAAAGCCTATGACAGTGTGCCACGTAGACTGATTTGGGATAGTTTGGAGAGTAGAGGGGTTTCTGGGAAGTATATAGACTTAATTAGGGATATGTATGTTAGGACCGAGACTGCTGTCCGAGCGCCTGTAGGGGATACTGAGTCTTTCCTGGTGGAGGTAGGACTACACCAAGGGTCTGCTTTGAGCCCTTTTCTATTTGCAGTTATCCTAGATGAGTTGACAAAGTCAATTCAGGAGGCTCTTCCGTGGTGCCTGCTTTTCGCAGATGATATTGTGTTAGTTGCTGATAGTAAACATAGCCTGAATGCGAGGTTAGAACAGTGGCGATCAGCTTTAGAGGGCAGAGGGTTAAGGATTAGTCGTTCTAAGACTGAGTACCTATATTGTGACTTTAGTGGAGTAGACAGCGTTGAGGACATCCAGATCACCATTGACGGTCAAGTGGTTCCGCAGGTTAATAAGTTCAAGTATCTAGGATCGGTTGTTCAGAGGGATGGGGAGATAGATAGTGACGTTGCTCACCGCATCCAAGTTGGATGGTGTAGGTGGAGAGCTGCCACTGGGGTATTGTGCGATAGAAGGTTCCCAACAAAATTGAAAGGGAAATTTTATAGAGTTGCAATTAGACCTGCTATGTTATACGGAACCGACTGTTGGGCCATTAAGGAAGTACAAGCACGCAAGATGGAGGTGGCAGAGATGAGAATGCTAAGATGGATGTGTGGGCACACAAGGTTAGACCGGATAAGAAATGATGTTTTTAGGGAGAGGTTAGAAGTAGCTAGTATATCAGATAAGATAAAAGAGGGAAGATTGAGATGGTTTGGGCATGTGAAGAGGAGGCAGACAATAGAGCCAGTTAGAGTAGTTGAAACTCTCGTGGTGGGGGGGAGGAGGAGTAGAGGCAGACCCAAAATCACTTGGGATGAGCGGATTAGGCAGGATTTGCAAAAATTGCACCTCTCTGAGAACATGGTCCATGATAGGAGCTCGTGGAGACGGAGGATTAAGGTTAAAGATTTCTAGGAGTGGGTTCAATTGTGTTTTTAGGGGTAGTGTATAGTCGTAGATATGTATCTATTTGTATATGCTGTTTGTGTTGTTATATTTGTCTTGTTTACCATGCACTCTTTTACCACTCATGTTATATTGGTAGCTCCATACACACACACACACACACACACACATACACCTCATGTTCTATATATATTTTTTTCTCTTTCTTTCCTGGGTATTTTGGAGCCGAGGGTCTCACTGGAAGCAGCCTCTCTATCCCTAGGGATAGGGGTAAGGTGTGCCTACATCCCACCCTCCCCAGACCCTACCAATAGCTCTGCTATTTGTGGGATTTTACTGGGTATGATTGATTGATTGATTGATTGACGTTGGTTGTGCTGTAAGACAAACTTGGCTTAGCTGTGAAACAGGAGTTCAGACTATAACACGTGTTACGTTGGTTGTCCTGTAAGACAAACTTGGCTTTTCGTTTCTAAAAACAGATGTGCCGATTATTAGACGTCTAAAAATAAAAAAATCAGGCATGTGTTAAACACGTCATAACTATAATAATTTAAACTGTATGGCTATGTCTAATAGGATAAAGTGTAACATGTATTAGGGTATGACGAGGTAAAATTAATCAGTAAAACTAATCACATGTTTAATAAAATTAATCAATAACACCTGTTTAATAAAATTAATCTTACACAACTGAAACAACAACTAACAAAGTACACAGAACTAAAAACTCTTTAACATATAATCAACAACACCTTACAATTTCAGCAATTAATTCAGCAACACCTAATCAACAATTAGTAAAATTAATCACATGTTTAGTAAAATTAATCTTACACAACATTAACAAAAAAAAAAAAAAAAACCCTCACAGATTTAACAACTCTTAACACCTTACAATTCCAACAAATTATTTCAAACAAATCACATACAAAACAATAACCAAAATCTGAAACAACATATACAAATCATATTTTATATAAACTAAAAAAGTGTAAAAAAACTCACAAATATTCAGATCTGAAACAACATATACAAATCATATTTTATATGATCTCAAGAGCTCGTCGACATCGGTGACCTTTGAGCAGTAGTTGATGATGGCAACATTCCGATCTGGTGCCATTTTGAGGATGCTACGGACCCACATGGTTCTTCAAGGAATAAAGTATAGCCATTTGCGTTGAATATATTCAGTTCCACATCTGAATATATGGGTTGGGGTTAGGGGATGGCGGTGGTGGAGGGGCAGTGGTGGCTGTGGTGGGGGTTGTGCAGCGGGGGTCGGCCGACGGTGGTAAAGGTTCAACGGTGGTGGGGGTTGTGCAACAGGGTCGGAGGTGTTTACGGTGGTGCCGGAGGTAAAATACTGATGGTGGTGCGGTGGTGATAATGGTGGTGGTGCGGTGGTGATGGTGGTGTGGTGGGAAAAAAAGATAACGACGAGAGAGAGATTTGATGAAGAGAGAGAGAGATAGAAAGGGAGAGAGGTGTATAGATCTGGATATGAATGTGAATAAGTGTGTGTGAGAGAGGAGATGGTATAAAGAAGAAAGAGGATATGGTATAACATGTCAGGAAGAGAGAGAAAGAGCAATGTAAAAAGACCAAAATACCCTCTGTTTTGTCATCTATATATGAAGGTGGCTGGGACACGTGGGCAATTCTAGACCATGTGATGGGTTTTCAAAGTTTTTTTAAAAATCTAAGATTTCTTGTGTAGCATTGCCATATATATATATATAGGGGAGGGATCCGCTACAAACGCCCAGAAGTGTAAAAAATGTAAAAAGGAAACAAAAAACGTCATAACTTCCTCAAACGAACCCCGATTGACCTCATCTCAGAGGCTTTGGAACCGTCTCGTCAAACCCAACCAAGAACCTAACCCCAACCCCCACTCAACCAAAAATGCTAAAACCCCCAAAAAAAAAAAAAAAAACACCTAAATACACCCTAAAACACTATACCCCCTAAGGTTAAAAACTAAACCCTAAAAACTAAAATTATAGAGCTCAATGAGACGGTTTGAATGAGTGAACTTGGAGTTCAAACGCTCTGTTTATGAACGTTTTAAGATCCTTTTTACACCTTTTAAAGTTTTTTTTTTCCTTTTTAGTCTAACCTTATACTATATATAGGGGAAGGATCCACTAAAAAGTGGATTTTGCCTAAGTAGCCTAAGAAGTATTGTGATGATTACATGTGGCACTCCTAATAAGTAGAAATGAAGGGCATTTTGGTCCTTATAAATAGGAGTGAAAATGACATGTGGTACCCTTTTTGTTTTTTGTAAATACAAAAAAAATCTAGTACAAAAAAATATAGCACAAAAAAATCTAGTAAAAAAAATATAGCACAAAACGTAAAGGACGAAATTTGTAATTTACTCTCGACTAGATTGTATGTATTCATGTCGGGTGGAATGTGTAGGTAGCTTTTAGAAGACTTGCTGTCGGGCTGGATATTGAAAGACCAGACCCGGTTTGCTGACGCGGGTTAAACCCATATACATATTACCCGACCCGCCACAAAGAAACAAACCGCCTCATCTCCGGTCTCCTTCTTTATTCAATTTGGGGATCGATCTTCAAAACAAACCCTAATTCGCTGTGATTACGCGTCGGCTGCGATATCAGGTATCATCAACACACGCCATGAATTACATGATGATTGAATTAGGTTTCAATTCAAACGTATCAACTGATTTCGTTTCACAGTAATCACAGATTTCAATGCACAATAGGTGTTTGATAAAATGCCTGAATGAAATCTATTAACTCTAGATTGAGATCGTTATATCTGCTATTAGCGAGTATTCTTAAGATTCACATACATGATTGAATGCGCAGATTAGGTTTCAAATCCATATTGTTGCTTGTATTTGACAGATGTTAATATTCAATGCACAATAGCTGTTTGATAAAATGCTTGAATGAAATCCATCAACTCTAGGTTGAGATTTTTATATTTGCTGTTATCCAGCCAGTAATTCACATGATTGAATGCTCATATTAGGTTTCAATTCAAACTTATTCGTTTCACACTCTAAAATCGAATCCATATTGCTGCTTGTATTTAACAGATGTTATTATTCAATGCACAATAGGTGTTTGATGAAATGCCTGAATGAAATCCATCAACTCTAGGTTGAGATTGTTATATCTGCTGTTATCCAGCCAGTATTCTTAAGATTCACATACATGATTGAATGCTCAAATTTGGTTTTGATTCAAACTTATTCGTTTCGCACTCTAAAATCGAATCGATCGATATTGCTTGCTTTCTGGCGTTTGATCTATCTCATGCTGCACAATAGATGTTTGATAAAATGCTTGAATGAAATCAACTCTAGGTTGAGATTGTCATATCTGCTATTAGCCGGTATTCTTAAGATTCACATACTTAATTGAATGCTCAAATTCACATACTTAAGATTCACATACTTAATTGAATTATGGAGCAAAACCCTTTCGTGTGTTTGATTCCTGGATTGGCGAACAAGGATTTGAGGATGTTGTTTCTGAAGTTTTGAGTGGGGGGCCGGACATTAATGGCCCTTCTGATGTGATGTTGATGAGAAAGTTGGGTCATCTCAGGTCCAAGTTGAAAATTTGGAGGGACGAAATGTTAAAAAACAATTCAGCGGAGGTGGCTTCTGCGATGGCGGACCTCGAGAGAGTTGAGTCCGTTATGGAAGAGAGGGATCTGTCGGAGGAAGAGGAATGGATCCTTGTGGAAAGTAAAAGAGTTTTATTCAGCGAAGAAGAGAGGAAGAGCAAGAATTTAAAGCAGAGATCGAGAGTTAGATGGGCGAAGGATGGGGACGAGAATTCGAAATTTTTCCATGCTATGATTAACTGCAGGAAGGCTTCTAATGCTATTCATGGGTTATTTGTAGAAGGGGAATGGGTGGAGAAGCCGGCGTTGGTTAAAAAAGAAGTATTCAGATTTTTCAGAGATAAATTTGTGGAAGCTTATGCTGACCGCCCTCGCTTATCATGCTATAATATCAACAAGGTTCGAGATGAGGATGCTGACGGGTTGGTGGCTCGGTTCTCTCGTCAGGAAATTAAGGCAGCTGTCTTTGCTTGTGGTAGTGATAGAGCCCCGGGCCCGGACGGCATAAATTTTCGATTTCTAAAACAATTTTGGCATTTGTTGGAGGACGATTTTTTTAACGTTATGGCTGATTTCTATGAATCGGGTGTGATAAATATGGGGTTCGGGTCTTCTTTTATCGCTCTTATCCCAAAAGTGTCGGATCCGATTGGGTTGAAGGATTACAGGCCGATAAGTCTAGTTGGGATCATCAATAAAGTTATCTCGAAAGTCTTAGCGAATAGACTCAAAAGGGTGTTGCATTATTTGATTTCTTCGTCCCAATCTGCTTTTATAAGTGGAAGGTATATTTTGGACGGGCCGCTCATTGTCAATGAGATTCTCTCGAAATGGGGATGGAGGTTTAAAAATGAGAAAGATAATTTATGGGTTAAGGTTGTTAGCGCTCTTCATTTGGGTGGGTCGGATTGGGAGTTTTTCCCGGTTAAAAAAGCCTATGGAGGAGTTTGGAGTGGTATTGTGTCGGTTTTGAAGAAGCCTTTTGTGGATAATTTATCGGTTCGGAATTTTTTTAGAGGCTTGGTCGGTAGGGGCGACTCGATCATGTTTTGGTTAGACCCGTGGCTCTTCGATGTTCCGTTGAAGCTTAAATTTCCGTCTCTTTTCCGGTTGGAAGTGGTTAAAACATGTTCGGTTAGTGACAGGATTCAAGGGGAGGGGCTTTGGTTATGGAGGCATGACCCGGACTCCGACTCGGAGAGGTCGGAGTGGCAATCTCTTATCAATGCTCTCGGTTCGGTCTCTTTGTCTGATAAAGCGGACAACTGGTCTTGGGCCGGGTCCGGCCCGGCTTCGTTTTCTGTGGCGGCAGTTAGGAAAGTCTTGATCTCGACGAAGGACTTTAGTAATAGATACGTTATGGATTGGTGTAAATGGGTCCCGTTAAAGTGCAATATCCTGGCTTGGCGTGCAGAGATGGATAGGATTCCGACTGTCGAGGCGTTAAATAGGAGAGGAGTGTTGGTGACGGACACTTCTTGTTGTTTTTGTCATTCGGGTTTGGATTCGGTGCTTCATGTGTTCACGGCTTGTCCTCTAGCTTTGGGGATATGGGAGAAAATAAGTTTCTGGTGTCGAATCAGGAATTTCTTTGTTTTTTCTGTTCGTGACCTTTTGGAGATTCACACGTTTGGAAGTAGAGGGGATTCGGAAAGGACGGCCCTCCACGGAATCGTTATTTCGGCTTGTTGGTCTCTTTGGAAAGCGAGAAATGACTTGCGGTTTAAAGGCGTAAAGCGTAGCGTTGAGGATATCTTCAGCGATGTGAGGGCGGTGAGTTTTTTGTGGTATAAGCATAGGGCTAAAAAGGGTTCTTTCTTGTGGTCTGATTGGTGTAAATTTGTTAATATGTAGTTTTGTTGTTTTGTTTTCCCGTCCCGGTTTTCGGGTTCGGTGTGGTTAATGAAGTTCTCCTTTCAAAAAAAAAAAAAAAATTGAATGCTCAAATTAGGTTTCAATTCAAAGGTGTTCGTTTCACACTCTAAAATCGAATCGATCGATATTGCTTGTTTTCCGTCATATGATCTATCTCATGCTGCACAATAGATGTTTGATAAAATGCCTTTAGGTTGAGATTGTTATATCTGCTATTATCCATCCAGTAATTCACATGATTAAATGCTCAAGTTAGGTTTCAATTTAAACGTATCGCTCTAAAATCGAATCCATATTGCTGCTTGTATTTAACTGATGTTGTTATTCAATTCACAAAAGATGTTTGGTAAAAACCGTAAAATGCCTGAATGAAATCAGCTCTAGGTTGGTAGGTTGAGATTGTTATATCTGCTTGCTTTTTGAGACTTGATGACCTCTCTTTTTTAAATCTTTGCTAGATTCATGAGCTTATGCCTATGCTGCTTTCGTCTTCCTACTAATTTATTTTCATTCAACAGTCATATTTCAAAGATCTTAACTGTACCTTTTGCTCTATGCAGTGTCACTTTTGAAGCAGAAAATGTTGCCTGCAGAAGACGATTCGGATGGTCAAAGGTCCCCCACCCCTGCATCAACCGAGGTCGTAATTCCTCCCCCCGACATCAAAAGAGCGGTGGACGGTGCCGTGAGGTTTGTCGCATCAATCAGGCCTAAGTATGAGAAAGCAATCATTGCTGAGAATGCTGCACTGCCCAAATATAGTTTTCTGAACGTTGCAGATCCGTATCATGCCTATTACCGGCAATAGGTGTCTGAGCTTCGTGCTCAATATGGGCCCAAAGGGCGGTCGAGAGAAAGTGTGAGTGGTCACGAGGCCATTGTTAGTGAACGGTTGAGGGAGCTGGAGAAGAGGTTTGAAGAAAGGCTCGAGGAGGAGCCTGATACCACGACTGCGTCACCGCTTACTGGTGAATTGATTCCGGTCCACAAGTTGTCTCAACATATGGAAGACCCCGAGTATAAACAGCAAAAGGAGAGACTGTTTGCCAAGATTAGCGAGACTACGCATGCCCAAGATGACGAGATTTTCGCAAGTATTGTTCGCGTTGCTCGGATACGTCCTGATATTTTTGGGACCAAAGAGGAAGAGTTTGTAAATTCAGTCAATGAAGAGATTCAACGCACTCTGCTGAATTGGGAATTCGATGTGGTTCCATACTCGCCTCCGCCTAACATGAGGGATGATGCTAATCTGCCACAGCATGGCGTGCCTGAAGAACCTGAACCAAAGAGGCAGCGGCTTCTCCGCGAGGGTCCGTCCTTGGCTCAACTTCCGGTAAGCAAGCTTAATTGCTTTAATTTTTTTGTAGAGTTAATTACACGGCTGGTACATGAGGCTCTCATATCCTGCAAGTATGATCCTCAAATTTCTATATTTACACCATTGGTCCTGGTGGTTGTAAATTTTAACACGGGTGGTCCTGGTGATTGTAAACTTTAACACGGGTGGTCCTGGTGATTGTAAACTTTAACACGGGTGGTCCTTGTGGTTACCAAATGTAACAATGGTCGTCCCTAGAGGTTGTAGATTTTAACACGAGTGGTCCTTGTTGAAATCCAACTCTAGGGACCACCCGTGTTACGTTTGGTAACCACAAGGACTGCCCGTGTTAAAGTTTACAACCGCTAGGACCAATGGTGTAACTATTAAACTTTGGGGATCAAACTTGCAGGATATGCAAACCTCAGGGACCAACGGTGTAATTAACTCTTTTTTGTATTTCTATCTGCTTTAAGATTCGCGCCTTAATTGGTGTGGGTTGTGACAGGAACCTGATGAGGAAGGGCAAACATTTGGGGAGTGGTGGGCTGAGAGTGTTAGAAAGAGAGAACTGAGGCTGGAAAGGTTGAGGTGCATGATGCAATTAGACACGAGCTGAAACCGAGTGGGAAGTGCTCTCTGTTGTGCTGACCACCGCAACATTGCATTGGATTGTCAAGTAAGGAGTGCTGCTTATACATACTAACTAGCCTAGTTTACTCTTTTTTTTTGTGCTTTTTCAGGTTGTATGTATACTTGAAAGCCTTAAACATTTGATCGGCTTTTAGATCTTTTAAGTTTCAACATAACCGGACTTGTTCTATACGGAGCCTGCACCACAAAATTAAAACAAACTTGTAGACAGTGTTGTAAAAATCACTAGGCGATGGAGTGGGGACTAGGATTAATCGCGGCTAGTCGGGGACTAGTCGGGATTAATCGGATCGGAGTTTTATATGTATTTTTACATATTTAAATATATATATATATATACACACATATTTTTGTATGTAATTTTTATAAAAATGTTTAGTTATAAATATTTTATACACATTTTTGGTCAAAAATCAAAAGTTTTAGCCGGAATTTTCATGATTTTGCCGGAAGTTTAAAGGATTTCGACAAGTTCGTCGGAATCTGACCGGAAATGTAAAAAATTGGCTGATATTTCCCGCCTAGGCCCGATTTTTTGCGTAATGTGGACATTTACCCACTCATCTCACTCATATATTTGGTCAGAGTTATTGAATAGGAGTGTCTCTAACCACCCCAATCTCTCAAAAACAAAATCACCTTAACTGCAATTTTCATAAAGCTGATTTTTGTCTAGCAACACTGTAGGTGTACCATCTCTTTAAGAGAGAGTTATCAACCATGTATGAATATGATGATCAAGCAATCCACAATCTGTGTTTGCACTTATAGTTACTACAAAAAAAACCGGTTCCAATGACACGTCCTCCTGCTCGAAAATCGTTTTATTTCGAGCGACCCATATTCACCAAATTGTCATTAGAATCACAGCGTAAATTACCTTCTACTTCCTCCAAACTGGCAATTACCACAGCAACACAGGAGTCAAGACAATTAGTTTTTAGGGTATACGGAGTACCCTTTCCTTCAGGTACTCCTGAAGGGTACTCCAATTAGGGTATGTAGCCGAGCGGGTGCTTGTGCCGCCAACATTTCGAGTAGCTTGTTCGGGTATCAAACCAAAACCGAATAGGTTCCAGGAGCCCGATTCGGGTGACATTTTGTGTGGGATGTGTGTTGGTTTGTGTGTATTTAGGTGTTTAGGGTAGTTTGAGGTATTAGGGTAGGTACCGCCATCAATTAGGATACTTTAGAGTGAATTAGGGTACTTGACATGTGACAAAATCTGATTGGCCAGTCCAATTAGGGTACTTGACATGTGGCAAAATCTGATTCGCCAGTCCAATTAGGATACTTACTCTAAGGCTGGAGGGTGTGGGGGCGCCACCCTCGCCAGCTGGACGCCTATAGCGCCCCCCTCCGCCATCGACCACACCCCCGGCGCTATGCCGGGGCGCCATTGAAGCCCCGCCACCGTGGTAACGCGTTGAACGAGGACAAATGGTCAAACATGACCGTTGTGAAACGGTCAAATTTAAAAAAAAAAAATCTTAATTTTATTATATATATAACCTATTCTAAACTAAAAAACTCACCAATCACAACCAAAACACACACCAATCACAACTAAAACACACACCAATCACAACTTAAAAATGTCTTCTTCGAGCTCGTCATCCGACGGTGTTCTTGATGATATGGTTATCGCCATGGCGCAGGAGGCGATTAATTATTTGCAAGAAGAAGCCGAATCCTCTGCATCGCGTACCAGACAACCGCCTATTGAACGGAATCGGTTAGCTGCTCATGAACGTCTAGTGCAAGATTATTTTTGTGAAACTCCCATGTACGATGATGTTCAGTTTAAGCGTAGGTTTCGTATGAGCCGACGACTATTCGTTAAAATTTCCAATGATCTTGCGGGTGAATCCCTTTTTTTCACGCAAAGGGTAAGTGCAAGTGGCAATGTTGGTTTCTCTGGACTACAAAAGTGTACGGCAGCAATTAGGCAACTAGCCTACGGCACATCGAGTGATGCGTGGGATGAGTATTTAAGGATGTCGTCAAGAATGTGTCGTGAGTCTCTTGAAAATTTTTGTGAAGGTAACTTTTATTAACACTAGTATTTATTATTTTTTTTTACGTCATTATTTTTTAATTAGCAATAATTTATTAGATGTAATCTCTCTGTACGTGAGACGATATTTGAGGATGCCAACCGCAGCCGACGTTCCAATTCTATACGAGGCCCATCAGCGCTTACATGGGTTTCCTGGAATGTTGGGAAGTCTTGATTGCATGCACTGGGAATGGGCGGCATGCCCAACCGCTTGGAAAGGGCAACATCATCGTGGTGACCACGATGGTCCTACCGTAATATTACAAGCGGTCGCTTCTCAAGATTTATGGATTTGGCATGCGTACTTTGGCATGGCTGGTACGAACAATGACATTGCAGTTTTAATGACCTCGAATCTATTCGACGATGTCATAGACGGTGTTGCACCAGATACTTCATTCTATGCAAACGACGTGCAGTATAAGTATGGCTACTATCTCACGGACGGTATTTATCCTGAGTGGGCGACGTTAGTAAAAAGTCTTTCGTGTCCAGATGACGAAAAAAGATTGTATTTCAAGAAAAAACAAGAGTCAGCAAGAAAAGATGTCGAGCGGGCTTTCGGTGTGTTAAAGAAAAGATGGTCTATCATCACCCAGCCTTCGAGGATATTTGAAAAAAGTAAAATGAGAAACGTTATGTATACGTGTATCATTTTGCATAACATGATATTGGAGGACTCTGGTAGAGCATTTTGTGGAGAAAGCTATGATGAAAGTATCCAACCGACAAACCCAATACTAACATACGCTGAGAAAGAAGATATCCGAGCAAAGATACGGGCTAGGCACACACACCAAAACCTTCGAGCCGATCTGACAGAGCACCTATGGTTTTATCGTGAACAAGGAGGACTCGACACAGACGACGAGTAGTGGTTTTATTTTTTAAATGAAGTTATGTAGTGTTTTTTTTAATGAAATTATGTAGTGTTTTTTTTAAATGAAATTATCTAGTGTTTTTTATTTTTTTTAATGAAATTATGTTTTGTTTTTATTTTCTAGTTAAAAAATAAATATTTAAATAAAAAAAATAATTAGATAATCATGACACGGGGCTCCATCCACACCCTCCAAATTAAAGTGAGGCATGATAAAGCTCTCATGCTTCATGCTGACATGACGATGACATGGAGCCTAGGTGGCATGATAAAGCCTCATGGGGCTCCATCCACACCTCATAGCCTAAGTGAATGGCACTCTCTTCACCTTATAGTAAACTTGAGTCCAAATAAAAAAAAGTTTTATGTTTTTATTTAGGGTTAGTTTGAAAAGGTGACATGTCCATTTGCAAAGGGTTATACTTTTCATTCAACAATACAAGTGGAGTTTTTAATTTTTTATTAAAACCTTGAGAGTCCAAAATAAAAAAAATATATATATAAAATTATTATGGTTTTATTTGGGGTTTGTTTGAAAAGGTTACATGTCAATTTGCAAATTAAGGGTACAAACAATTTAACACTTTTCATTCAATAGGTTTCCATGGATAATAAAATTACTATATATTTTTGTTTCGACTCTAAATATACATGTTCCGCCCTAGCTCGAAGGAATATCTTGATCGTCACTAGTTTGCAAATTATGTGAGCTCGAGGAAGAAACCGTTGAACCTTTAGTCATCACAATCAGCACGGTTCGTTGTGGTACCGGAATATATAGTAATGACACACACTTTAGCTTATGATACTTAAAAAATACTCATGATGAATACAACTACGTTTTCAGAAAGAAATTATACTGGAATATTCGCAAAAATACTTAAAAGAGAGTCACGCGCTACGTTTTTTTAAAAGCAACACACAAAAGTTATCAAGGAAACAGAGTTACTAGAAAGTTAAAGGGTGAAAACATAAATTCTATATAGATGAGGGGTTGAAATGGCAAAAAAGTATGTCACAAAAATGAGGCTATGTCTATGATTATTATTCCCAGAATTAGTGTTTAATATATAACGAGAAAATTAGCCCGCGTCCCGTGGCGGGCGTTTGAACTTAAATTATAAATTATTGAGTCAGTGACATTAAAACGATTGACATTAACACGATTAGGCTTAAAAGAAACATGGTTTGCTACATAAAACAAACACATGAAATTACGATGAGTTGTTGTGGACATCGAAGTTATATAACAACACCGATGTTTTTTTTAGTCAGTGTTGGTCTTATTTTTTCACGGTAGCAACACGTTATAGTTAGTAGATATAACTCACAGTATCTAAAAAGCACTATATTGTGAATACAACACTGGTTTTACCCACACACCGTCTTGTCTTCGGGCGGTTGTTCACGGGCTTCTGCCTTAATGGGGTTTTATGTAGGGATTGGTGCGTAGTCCTGGTCACAACATGTTCAGCTAAGATGCATGGGGGATCCCACCCTCGGATGGTGACCCGGGGTGGTTTGCTTTGTCTTTCTACAAAAAAAGTTAACCAACAATAGATAAACACAAAAATAAACTCAGGAGTTGACATAAATTACAAAAATACCACTAGCACGAATAACAATGCCGGTTCAGATAAAACCCATGCCGAAACGATGGTTTTCGTTAATTGTTAGTTCGGTTCAACACAGTACAACAATGGTAACCGAACTCGTGGCAACTTAAGTTTGGTCATTATCGCTATCGGAGACCGGTAAAGTGAATCCCGATACTGGTCCTAATTATACCAATGCAGACAACGATGATGTTTGCTCATAGTGGATTCAGTTCAACATAGGACCGTAATGGTAACCAATACTGGCAACGATATTTTCACTCGTAATCGGTTTGATTCAACATGGTACCACAAAGGTAACTGTACTCGCTATATATATATATATATATATATATATATATATATATATATATATATATAGGGTAAGGATAGTGTAAAAAGGGCCTAAAGTGTGAGAAGTGTATTATAACACTATATATAATACTATATAACACCATATAAATACCGTATAACAATATGTAACACCATATAATACCATATAACACTATGTAACACTATATAACATTATATAACAAATATAACACTACACATCTATCATAGACATGCTATCAGACAACCTATAGTGTTATATTTGTTATATAATGATATATAGTGTTACATAGTGTTATATGGTGTTACATATTGTTATACGGTGTTTATATGGTGTTATATAGTATTATATATAGTGTTATAATACACTTCTCACACTTTTTACAGGATCCTCTACCTATATATATATATGTATATATATATATATGTATATATATATATGTATATATAGGGGAGGGATCCGCTACAAAGGCCCAGAAGTGTAAAAAATGTAAAAAGGAAACAAAAAACGTCATAACTTCCTCAAACGAACCCTGATTGGCCTCATCTCAGAGGCGTTGGAACCGTCTCGTCAAACCTAACCAAGAACCTAACCCCAACCCCCACTCAACCAAAAATGCTAAAACCCCAAAAACCAAAAAAAAAAAACACCAAAATACACCCTAAAACACTATACCCCTAAGGTTAAAAACTAAACCCTAAAAACTAAGATTATAGAGCTCAATGAGACGGTTTGAATGAGGGAACTTGGAGTTCAAAGGCTCTGTTTATGAACGTTTTAAGATCCTTTTTACACCTTTTAAAGTTTTTTTTCCTTTTTAGTCTAACCTTATACTATATATATATATATATATATATATATATATATAGGGGACCGCTAAAATGAGAACCACTTCCAGTTGTAAGAACCGCGCGAACTACTTTCTAGCCATTAGATCAAGATGATGGATGGATGAAATTAAAAGTATTTAAAAATAATATTAAGTATTTTTTGTCTTTTTTATGTTTTTAATATTATAATCCAAAAGGGTATTTAAGTAAAATTACTTTTTTTGTCTTTTTATATATATTATATTTAATTGCTTTTTTGTCCTATTCTTTAATTACTTTTTATTAAAAAACAGAATTTTATATTAAACAAATATTTTAAATTCATATTTTAATGATAATTTTTTTAAACCGTTTTTTACGCCCCGTTTTTTTACGGCCCGTTTTTTTACGAGCGTTTTTTCGCCCCGTTTTTTTACGAGCGTTTCTTTACGGAACGTTTTACGCCCTGTTTTTACGCTCCGTTTTTTCGCATCGTTTTTTCGACCGGTTTTTTACACGCCGTTTTTTACATTTTACGTTAAAAAAATTACATAAAAGAGTACGTTTTACATTTATGCGTTAAAAAGTTTACGCTTTACGATTTAATTTTTACATTTTAGGTTAAAAGTTGAAAAGTTTACGTTTTACGTTTTCCGTTAAAAAAGTTTACGTTTTACGTTTTCCGTTAAAAAGTTTACGTTTTACGCGCCGGTTTTTTACGTTAACGTTTTTTACGTTAACATTTTAAAATTCAGGTTTTTTACGTTAACGTTTTTTACGTTAACGTTTTTTACGTTTTACTAAAAAAAATTTACGTTTTACGTTTTACGATTTACGTAAAACTTTTTACTTTTTACGTTAAAACTTTTTACTTTTTACGTTTTACGTTAAAACTTTTTACGTTTTACGTTTTACGTAAAACTTTTTACGAATTACGTTTTACGTAAAACATTTTACGTTTTACGTAACACTTTTTACGCTTCACGTTTTTACGTTTTACGATAAAAAGTTTTCGGTTTACGTTAAAAAGTTTACGGTTTAACTTTTTTTTTTTACAAAAACGTTTTTACACAAAAACGAACGCACCCAGAAAATCGCACAATCGGGAGGTGTCTCAGATACTTTGTTATCATCATCGACGCCACAAAAAATCAAAAGAACGAGAGGATTCTTGAAAAAAAAACGAAGATTTGGCTCAGATTTTCCGATAATCAGAGGCTGCAAGTGGGGTTGCAGGTTCAAAACCCTACCCTCCGCCATCCTTGCCGCGCCATCGTCAGTTTTTTTTTTTTTTTTTTGCATCATCACAGCCGATTCAATAAGGCACCATATTCAACCGATTTAAACATTCAAAAGGAACCAGAACATCATTCAAACATATTCAAACCCAGATTCAAAACATATTCAAACCCAGATTCAAACATATTCAAAAGGAACCAGAACATCATTCAAACCCAGATTCAAACATATTCCAACCCAGAACATCAGTCAAACCCGTAACATATTCAAAAGGAACCAGAACATATTCAAACATATTCAAACCCAGAACATATTCAAAAGGAACCAGAACATCATTCAAACATATTTAAACCCAAATCAAACCCCCAACATACCACCATCAGATTCAAGAACACCCAAATCAAACCCAGAAAAATCAAGAACACATACCAAAAAAACCATCGGTATCACCGGCTTCACCGGCTCAGCCACCGCCGCCGGCCCTCTCCACCCACCCACCATCCCCAACGCCACCCGCCGCCGGTGGCCGCCAGTGACGAACAGTTGCAGGTTGTGTTCGTCGTCGATGTGTTGTGGAGAAGATGAAGATGGAGTGGAGTTGCAGGTTGGTCGGAGACGGTGCCGGAGAAGATATCAGCAGAGGAAAGGAGGTGGTTAGAAGGTGAGTTGCAGGTAGGGGTAATATGCGATGAAGGTGTCGTCTGGGAAGGAAGAAGGAGGCCGGTGAGGCTCCGGCTCCTCCATGAGGGCGACACAATTTCCCATTTTTTTCTATGTGCAGTGACATTTTTAAAACAAGAAAGATGAAGAGGAGAGATATATATTAAATGAAGAGAGAGGGAAGATATGACACTTGGGGTAAAAGACCAAAATATCCTTTGTGTTGGCATAATCTGATTGGCTTAGAGTGGTTCTCGCGGTTCTTACAACTGGAGGTGGTTCTTATTTTAGCGGCTCCCTATATATATATATATATATATATATATATATATATAATGGAAGTATCTATAGAAAACCCACTTTTATTTAGAAAACTTGGGAAACTCTAACCTCCCGAATTTAAAAAAAAAATTACACATGTTATATACATGTTTTTAAGGGTTTTGGGCAAAAAAAATCAAAAGAGCGCCGAGTAGATATTTTTAAAAAAACTAAACAAGTTTTGGTGTAACATATGTTACAAATATGTCAGATGAATGTAACATATGTTACACCAAAACTTGTTTATTTTTTTTTTTAATTATCTACTCGGCGCTTTTTTGATTTTTTTTGCCCAAAACCCTTAAAAACATGTATATAACATGTGTAAATTTTTTTCAAAAAAAAGACATCGGGAGCTTTGAGTTTCCCGGGTTTTCTAAATAAAAGTGGGTTTTCTATACATCCTTCCCCTGTATATATATATATATATATATATATATATATATATATATATATAGGGGAAGGCTAAAATGAAAACCACCCCCAGTTGTAAGAACCGCGAAAACCATTCTCAACCAATCAGAATATGACAACCAAAAGGGTATTTTAGTCATTTAGCTCAAATGTCAAATCCCTCTCTCTTTCTCTATTTAATGCACCTGACAAATGTCTCTCTCTCTCTTTATAATATCTTAGTACTTTCTCTCTCTTTATAATTTAAGACACGTTTCTCTTTCTTCATAATCCTTCATCTCTTCATCTTCATAAAGGAAAACCAGATCTGTGCTTCATCTTCTCAAGTTGTTTCATCTCTTTCTCATCTCTTCAAATGTGTCTCTGACACTCCTTCAAAACCTACCCGCCGAAGAAAACTATCACCGCCGCCCCCATTCGCTGCCCCCTTTCTTATCCCGGCTCGTTTCCCGTCCGACGAGATCACCACCGCCGCCATCATCGCTGCTCCGATTGGGGGGTAGTGAGCTCCGATTTGATGTTGTGGTTGTTGGTGTCCCGATCTATGATGTTGGTGTCACGATCTATGATGTTGTGGTTGTTGGTGTCCCAATCTATGATGTTACGGTGGTTGTTGGTCGGCGACGGTGGTTCTAACAGCGGGTTAGTGGTGGCGGTTCGACGGTGGGTGGTGGCGGTTCGACGGCTGGGTGGTGGTGGGTCGACGACAGGTGGTGGTGTGTGATCTAGCATCCATTTTTATGGGTTTAGGTGATTTTTCTGATGATTCTTGGTTCGATGGTATTTTTGGTATATGTTCTTGATTTTTGGTATATGTTCTTGATTCTTGGGGGTTTGACTTTCTGGGTTTGATTCTGTTGAATCTGGGTTTGAATGTTGTTCATGTTGAATCTGGGTTTGAATGATGTTATTGGGACCTTTTTTGATGCTGTTGAATCTGGGTTTGAATGATATTCTGTTTTTGAATGATGTTCATGTTGAATCTGGGTTTGAATGATGTTCATGGGTTTGAATCGGCGGTGATGATGCAAAAAAAAGGACGATGGTGCGGCAAGGATGGTGGAGGGTAGGTTTTTGAACCCGCAACCCCACTTTGCAGCCTCTGATGTTCGGAAAATCTGAGCCAAAACTTCTTTTTTTTTTCCAGAATCCACTCGTTCTTTTTTATTTTTGTTTGTTGGGTTTTTTATATTTTTTTTTGAGGCGTCGATGATGATAGCAAACTATCTGAGACACCTACCGAGTAACGATTTTCTGGGTGCGTTCGTTTTTGTGTAAAAAAGTTTGTGTAAAAGAAAAAAAAACTTAAACCGTAAACTTTTTAAAGTAAACCGTAAACTTTTTTACGTAAAAAGTGGAATTTAGTCCCTAAACTATCGTCGTAATTCCACTTTTAGTACAAAATTGGACTTGATTGACCCTCAAAGAATAGTTCAGGGACTAAAATGTCCGATATTGAAACCTAGGGACTAAAAGTGGATTTGCAGTGATAGTTCAAGGACTAAATTGATCAACATAACTAAGGGGCTGTTTGGCAACTTCTGTATGGTTAAGTGCTGAACCAGTAAGAGGTCTGAACCATTAAGGGTATGTTTGGCAAAAGTAGCTGGTGGCTGCTAGCTGGAAGCTGTAAGCTGGTAGCTGGTGGCTGGAAGCTGGTAGCTGTAGCTGGTAGTTAGTAGCTGTAGCTTTTTAGATATATTTGGTGTTTGGTAGAGTAGCTGGAGCTTTTAATAAAATGTATAAAATGACCAAAATGGACATAACTAAAAATTTAGAAAGTTGATGCATTAAAAAGTTTCCTATTTTTAGAGGTTAAAATAGTCATTTTTTCCCTAAAAGCTTGTAGCTCCTTCTAAACGCTACTAGTAGTAGCGTTCAACCAAAAGCTTCAAGCTCCTAACCTAAAAGCTTAAAGCTCCTTCAACCAAACAAGACTTTTTATTGAGTAGGAGCTTTTTCTTAAAAGCTTAAAGCTAGAGGCTCCTAAAAGCTCCATGCCAAACATACCCTAAGTGCTGAACCAGTAAGAGGGCTGAAACATTAAGAGTCAGTATAATACTTAACCCTTCAGAGGAAAATGTCTGACCAATTCAGATTAGAGGTCTTAACCATTCAGACTCTGTATAATACTTAACCATTCAGAGGTAAATGTCTGAACCATTCAGACATCTACCCACGAAACAAACAGTCTGAACCATTAAGTGCTGAACTAGTAAGAGGTCTGAATCATTAAGAGCCTCATTAAGAGGTAAACAAACAGCCCCTAACTTTTTGTAAAAAAAACAACAAACAGGATTTAGGATGCTAAAAGAGGATTGCCTAGAGAGGATTCGGAGTTTGGCAGTTAATGAACAGTTGACAGAAGGAATATACGAAGCAGCGAAGAGTAGTTTGAGATCACAAGTCGTGGAGATTAATGTAACAAATGGCGCGTTCATCAGACTGATTAGGAGGCAACATGTGCAGTATGCATGGGGTGAAGTCACCAGATTGCAACAAGAATATGATAAAAGTGTGAACTATCTCAAGCTTGCAACTGAAAGAATGCAAAGAAACAAGAAAGTCGCGTATAACGAATTCTCAGATAACAACAAAAGGTTTACTGCATTGATCGATGTCGAGATTCATGAACTACCCATTCCTGCATTGAGTGGCTTTAGGATGAAACTGGAAATCTTCAAGCTTCGCGACAGATTTAACAAATATGTTGACACATACGTAAGCTGGAGAGTCCTTATTGATGGAGAGGAGCAAGGACTAGAGGCGACATGCAAGAGGTTGTATGAAGCAGAAATGGCAGTTAACTGCCTGCGTCTGCAGGGCATTTCAGACCCCAGTCAGGTCCAGCGACGTTGTATGAGTAAGGAATTGAAAGATGCGATTGGTTCAGTGTTGGATTGGCTGAAGGAGGTGTATTGGTTGTGGTCAGATTTGTGTAAAGAAGAATCGAAGATCATAAGAAAGGTGGAAGCTGCTGAGGAAGAGCAACAGAAGAAGGAACAGGATAGTTAGAGCAACAACCTCATCATGATTTTACATGCTTTTTTCGTATAGATATATTTTTGTTGAAAAGGCCCTTATATGCCTAAACATGAATAACTTGACTTGACCCTCATTTGACCCTTATATAGAGAGAGGAATGAATATATAGGATAATAACTAGTTGATGGTCGTGCTATATCATCATCGTGTTATAATATAACACAATGACGTTATTATTATTATTATTATTATTATTATTCGTTTATTTCTTTTAAGAAAGAGGACGAAAAGGGGAACAAGGTCTCCGAAGCGGTTTTCCAAAAATCGATTTCGTTTGTGAGTTATAATTTTTTTTTATATATATATATATATTTTTTTTTTCCTGTCATTGTGTCTTTTTAGATTCATTGTGTTATCTTGGATCCTTTTCACACTTCTTATTTTTGTGACCCTTTGTAGGATAACTCAACCATCATCATCATCATCATCATCATCGTACTCAGTATATCCCACCTATAGCAAAGCTAAGGTAGGGTCTGAGGAGGGTGGGATGTAGACAGCCTTACCTCTACCCCGTAGAAATAGAGAGGCTACTTCCAATGAGACCCCCGGCTCGATTGTGGTTTTGCATCAAGCCTTGGACATAAGGCACATAACACTCAGCAATTGAGACAAACGCCAATTGGTGCACATAACTCAACCCTTACTCTTATTTATTAAACTTTTATAAAAAAAAAAAGCCGTTCGTATTTCTTAAAATCCTTCACACAGGGCCCAGTCAGAACGACCATGCTGGGAGCATCGAGCGACAAGGTTTTGAAATCGCTCCCAAGCAAGGTAGTAAGGCTCGTCGGGCTCCATGAAGAATGAGTGAATTTGATCACGAAGACGTGAGGCTTTAGCGGGCGGCTAATACTTATTGAGAAAGGCCTGACGGAGACCCGCCCAAGTGGTAAAAGTACCGGCCGGTTGAGAATCTAACCAAGTGGCTGCGCGGCCGGCAAGTGAGAACGGGAAGAGCTGAAGAAAAGGAGCATCATTAGGAGCTCCTTGAAGGTTAAAGGTGGCGAGCATGCGAGAGAAACGGTTAATGTGGGCTGGAGCATCCTCGTCCTCACGGCCGTGGAACTGGATGCTATTGGTGATGGCTTTAATGGCATACGATGGGATCTGCCATGAGTTTTCGTTAACTATGGGTGGGACAGTGATGGGTGAGGTGAGACCGGTGAAACCGGCCTGGGCTTGTTGGTGGACAGTTTGTCTATTGGACATTTGGACAACGGGTGGTGGGCTTTGTGGACGAGAGGGTGGTGGAGAATTATTGGGTGAAGACTTCGGAGTGAAGTCAAAGTTCGGTGGTTTAGATTGTGGAGTAGGTTCAGAAAAAGGCGAGATTTGAAGTGTAACTTTTACTAACCTGTGATGAAGAAACTGACAAGGACGACTTGTCTGTAGGCGGCTTCGGCGGAGGTCCTTGCGAGCGCGTATGGGGCATCCACTGAAAGCAAAGAACACCTACCAAAGAAAGAACAAACACTAGTTACTAAGACTCAAAACAAAAAATGAAAAGACTCAAAACAAAACAAAACACGTAGCACGTATATGTCAATTAAGTCTATCAAAGCTAATAAACGCAATTGCCAAGAGTCCCCGGCAACGGCGCCAAAAACTTGATGTGTGCTAAACAGACTACTAAAATTAACTACTAAAGACTCTCTAAGCTAGACACTAAAAAGCTTTAAATCTAGACTCGACCTAAACCTAACCACACAACCGGCAAGTGTACCGATCAATGTAGTATAACCTAAGTAAGTCCGGATATCGAACCCACGAGACTCTATTAATTACGCAAATCAGACTCTAATAGAATCGGACAGACACGACTCTAACTGTTGTATTGTTTTTTTTTGGGGGGGGGGGGGTACTAAAATCTAAGGAAATCTATTTTAAACTAATTATTAACTAAAATTATGCTAATTAATACGAATTATTACGAAGACTGAACTCAGATGATGATGAAGACTACCTAGACTAGAATCCTGGATTGATTTTAAGAATTTACCAATTAAGTTAATCACACGTTTTATGGAACCGGGATCTTGTGATACTGAACCAATTAAGACACCAACTAAGCCCCTCAACCCTTCTCGAGGTGAAACCTATGGCGCTACCTAGGCTGTTAATCCTACTGGTTATTAGACTTCTTTCCAGTTATCTAATTATTGTGTAAGTACCCTAATATTGACCTACTCTTTTCCAATTATAGATCTAGGGTAGTTTGAATATTCTCACTTGACTTGATAGACTAATAAACCGACGGGTCAACTAATTCACGACTTTTTCCAAAGACTGTCTACAGCAATTCGTCGGGTAAGACCTACCAATAGCCCCGCACCTTCCAGCTATAAGGACTAGTAGAACACTAAGACCTAGCAAATTACCAACTATCACTTCTAAGGTTTATCGGCCGATTCGCCCTATAGATCAAAAACACACAGTCAAGGATCTAGCATGAACCTATTCCGTAGCAGACAACCACCAAGATTCACACGAAGCAATAGATAACAAAGAACCAAATTGAAGTATGCATACACACCAAGTAAAATAATCAAACTCCTTACAAAGCACAATTAATCCATAAACACATGCAATTAATAAAAAGGTTCAAACTTTATCAATCCATTCATCAAAGTCTAGGTAGTTTAAGTGTTTTAGCCAAGCATAGTCGTTAATGAAAGCAAAACAACGTAGTTCAAACAAGAATTCATGGTTACAAGTTCAAAAAAAAAAGAAATCAACAAACAAGGATTGTAAAAACCCGAGAAAGTCTTCAATCTTCAATCTTTGCTTCACCGAATGATTCCCGAGCTTCCGAAACTTCAAATTCAGCTAAAGTACCTTCAAAATTCAGCTCTAGAACTCTAAAATTCGTAACCCTAACACCGGAGGCGACCCGATCTATTTATACGTCGAAATCCAGCTCAAAACCGAAACCAAACGACAAATTTGCGAAACAAGACCCGTCGCCATACGCGACGGGTATGGGGTTAGGGGGTCGCGTATGGCGGCGCCCCTGTATTCCTTATTTTTTTTTCTTTAACATTCAGCACCCAGTTCGCGTACGGTTCCCGGTTTCCTTCCAATCTGCTCGTTTTCTCTCGTTTTTGATCACTTTCAGCAACGGGACCTGAAATCACAACTAAACATCAGCAGTATCGAATTTCTAACCTAAACTAGACTCAAACTACCTAAAAACTGACCAAAATCTACACTATAAACATATGTACTTTGCAGTACATCAATTATCATCTGAACAGGCTAAGGGGCTGTTTGGCAACGTCAGAATAGGTAAGTGCTGAACCAGTAAGAGGTTTGATTGTTTGAACCATTAAGTGTTGAACCAGTAAGAGGCCTGAACCATTAATAGCCAGTATAAGGCTTAACCATTCAGAGGCAAATGTCAGAATTATTCAGACATCTGCTCGCGAAACAAACAGTCTGAACCATTAAGAGCTAAACAAACAGTCCCTAGACGATGATTTTTTTTTACCTTTCATGTGATGAGTCTAAGACGGTTTGATGTATACCAATTTGGGTGGTCTAGATTCAAGCTTTAAGAAGTAAACAAAAGAATACACAAAGAAAATTGGGAAAACTACAAGTTGCTTAATGTTGTATCACTAGTGAAATTCCCCGCGCTACGCGGCGGGGAATTCGAACGTTATCGATTTGTTTTGTTTTGTAACGGGATAAGCACGATACCCGTTCAGTTCGTTACTTATCGGTGTTTTACCCGTAAATACCGGTACCATACTGGTTGGTTATAAAAATTACAAATTTAGAAGCAGAGAAAACAACGTAAAAGTGAAGAAGTAATAAATCACGGAAAATATTATTAAGAATAATAGATACTCAAACTTTTATTTATCTATATTTGAATGTTCATACAACCAACTAAATTGTGAAAGTTTTTCTGAACAGTTTCGCGCAATAATAACTATAATACATACATAAAACGGAAAAGGACAAAAAAGAAAAGAAACAACAAAACAAAGAAAAACGATGGTAAAAATATAAATTTAAATTGAGGGTAAAATCGTAATTTAAAGAAAAACAAAACTAATTGCAAAACTGTAAATTTAAACGGGGCAAAATCGTAATTTTGAACTGAGGGCAAAATTGTAATTTTTTTTGGACAAAAGCATAATTTTATTTTGAACTGTGGGTAAAAACGTAACTTTGAACTGATGGCAAAATCGTAATTTTAAAGCGGGAATAAAATCGCAAATTGGTTGGGCTAATAGGGGAGTTCCAGGCAGTTGCCTCACACTATGCCCCCATCTTGTGTCTGTACTTATACATTGGGGGCAAAATCGTAATTTACCAGTGAGGAAGAAAACAAAACTAATGATAAAACTATAAATTTAAAATGGAAAATTATAAACTTGAACTGAGGGTAAAATTGTAATTTTTCACTGGGGGCAAGAGCATAATTTTATTTTGAACGGGAGGTAAAAACATATTTTTAAACTGATGGAAAAATCATTATTTTAAAGCGGGGTAAAATCGTAATCTGACTGAGAAAGCAAACAAAACCGATGAAAAAAATGTAAATTTAAATTTAGGGCAAAATCGTAATTTACCTGAGTGAAAGATAACAAAACTAATGACGAAACTGTAAATTTAAACGGGGCAAAGTCGTCATTTTGAACTGAGTGTAAAATTGTAATTTCTCACCGGGGGCAAAAGCATAATCTTATTTGGAAGTGGAGATAAAAGCGCAATTTTAAACTGATGGCAAAATCGTTATTTCAAAGCGGGACAAAATCGTAAATTGGTTTGACCCAAAAAGACAAAAAAGTCACAAAAAAAAAAAGAATATTAAACCACTGTTCTTCCGTTTTCGAAAATGTTATAGAGGTAATTTATTTGAAGCTTTTTCATTTACATCACTACTCTAGGGACGGTTGTACACTTGTATGGGTTAGACAACACGAGCGGGCCCGGTTAACAGCAGCCCACATGATGGAGAAAGGAAGGGACTACTTAAACCAGATCGTGGGCCCATAAAAGTCCTTTTAGCTTTTAGGTGGTGAGCTGTGACCTATGAGACTGTCATGGTTTCGGCTATGCCCTTGTAGTTTGAGTTTTTGACATATTTCCCCCCTAAGCCAAACACTTTTGCTTCTACCTATTTTTGGTTAGTAGGCCCCGAAATTTCCATTGATGGAAAAATTGATCACTTGTTTTAGTATAGAGCATATAATCATTAGGTAGAAGACTTGTTTCATACAGGTTGTATGAGTAATGAATGTGGTGTTTAGAGCATTCATATTCTATCATTTATCTCAATTTCTATAATTACACTAAAAATTACTATTTTCTTTATTCTATTCAATTAAATAATATTTTTTTGTTATTTTTATTATTATCTTTTCTCTTCTCTAATCACAACCACTTTTTAAAAATATTAAAAAATTATAGGGGTGAAAATGTTTTTTCATATTTACTGATTAACAGTAACATTTTTTTTTCTCCTCCCCTCACAAGTCACAACCCCTCATAACCATTATTTATAGGTCAAACGAGTTTCCTCACCCACAAGACTATGCTTTTGAGATAAGTTCTCTTGTTTGGGTTGCAACAATGATATCAAGGCTAAACTTTGAGTGGTGGTCTAGAAGGAACCAACTGTGACACATGTGGCTGTGACCAACGAGAACATTGGCCCTAAAGGAGGTCGAGTGTTACGTATTACGTATTGTAAACATTACAAGTTATGAGAGTTGTTCCACGTTGGTTGGAAGGAATTCTACTAATTCATGACAGAAAGTGACTAGTCTAATGGTTTAACCCACCATGAGGGGCCTTTTCTTATTTGCTAGTCAATTTCTTTCTTCTTTCAAATTCTTTTTGTCGAATGAATGTCGACACGGCATTTTATCTACTAACATGCCAAATGTTTTCCACATGGTAATGTATGGTAACCGGCACCCAAACTAGTCTATTTCTCCATCCAATTTTCCCACGTAACTGGAGAAACTCAAATTTGTAACGTCTTCTTCATGAAAAGTGTGAATCATTCTCGTTTTAAAATCTCTCACAAAACGAGATGTTGGATTAAACAAGCTTATGGGTTACATGGGTTGCCCGATTTCCGGCTTTGTCTTTAAATTATTAAGTGTGTTGTTCTCTCAAAGTCCGGTCTTAACTAAACTATTCCTTCGTTTACACTTGATTAGTTAGATTATTCATTATAATTGTGGATTTGGACTTGGGTTTACAAGTTCAGGTGGGCCTGGCCCGGTCTTTTTGTTTATCTCTAGCCTACCAAGCCCAATCCCACCTACAAAAACAAATGATGGTTGATCACATGATACTTTGGGTCATTAGATTTTTAATGTTTAACCATGATACTTTGGGTCATTGATCAATCTCATGGATGTTGTGAATCAACGGTGCACTGCACACAAATAAAAATCATATATTAGTATAAAACAAAAAGAAATTTGAATTTGAATAATCACAATTTTGACATATTGACCAGCAACAGTCCCACCTAATGAAATGTTTTGTGACACTTTTAACTTTTAACTTATTTTACCTCAGCGATCCTATACTAACTAAAAGTTACCCCGATTAGTTTTTGCTAACGTTGAATGCCACGTAAACAGTCCATGTCATCAAAACTTTGCCACATAAGCAATCCACATCATCACATTTTTTACTTATTTGCCACATAAGTATGGGAAAATAAGTTAAAAGTTTGGACTGCCACAAAACATTCCTTTAGTCAGGCATGTTACCCGCCATTATGTCAAATTTAGGATTATTAAACAAAACCCCTCAGGATAATATGTATACTATTCAGTAAAGCAAAATCTTTATGCTTTGAAGGGAACTTATAAATCAGTAAATTATATAAACATAAGGTGATGAATAAATGAGGAAACAAAAAGATAGTCACACACCTTTACAAGAACATCTACAAACATGCCCAAAAAATTTATGATCCTGTTACAAACTTTAAACTTGAATATCAATTTATTAGACCATGGTAGCCTAGTGGCATCTTAGGGTGTATTCCCAGATTTATTAGGTTTCTCTTGAATTGGTGTATAGGCTTTATTGCATAGTGGAGATGGATATGATCGGGTGATTTCGCTGGTGGCACGATTATTAATATTTATAGAATGTATTGTATTATTATTTGATTGGCAAAGTTATTGTTGTGCTATTATTATATTAGCATATTTAGAGGAGGTGATCATGCATGTATTCTGTATATATTCGGATGAAAAGTGGAATGAAAGGCAATCAAACTTTGACCATTAACATGGTATTAAAGCTTTTCCTTTTGTAACCCTCTCGATCTTGTTTCCTCTTTTCTTCTTTTCTTTTTCACATCGGCAGTTTCCACACCTCCATTCTTCTTCATCTCGACATCATGGACCCACAATTTCACCCTGCAATAACAGTTTCCAACACAAACTTTATCCCTATAACCCTTGAAATGGAAACAAGCCGATATGCATCATGGGCCGAGCTTTTCAAAATACATTGCCGAGCGTATCAAGTTATTGACCATCTATCTCCTCGCGTTGAAGACCCACCATCCGCTGGCACAAAAGACGGTGACACTAGTAAACAACCGGCTTCAACGGACGACGTATGGACCCGTCTTGATGCCATAGTCCTTTAATGGATCTATGGCACCATTTCTAATGACCTTTTAAGTACTATAATCCGACCCGATTCATCCGCATGCTATGCTTGGACAGCCCTAAAAAGCATCTTTCATGACAATCAGGCTACACAGGCGGTACTGTTGCAAAAGAAGTTCGCCAACATCAAGCTTGACTCATTTTCTTCAATGTCTGCTTATTGCCAGGAAGTTAAAATACTTTCGGATCAACTCGCCAACGTCGGCTATACCCTGGTAATTCAATTACTATCCGGTTTGAATGAATCATATGGTAGTGTCGGCTCCATTCTCCAAAACACAAAACCATTTCCAACATTTTATCAAGCCCGCTCACAGTTGATTTTAGAAGAAACCACAAAGGCAAATCGTGTCGCGAATGACACGGCTCTTCACACCTCTCATCAACCTACCAATCCACCTACAATCACCCCACCCCCAACCCGCTACACAACCCAATAACCGCAACCATCGAGGACGCGGCCGTGGCTGTGGCCGCGGACGTGGCAGAAACACCACTTCGCATGGTCCGGACAACCTTGGACTTTTTCTCCTTGGCATGCTCCGACCTCTCCACATACCACTCGCCCTCCTTACTGGCCCAACCCAAACTCTTACTATTGGGCCGCACCCCCATGTCCTTACCCCACTGCTCCATCCAATAATCCATCTACTCGGCCCACTAGCAACACTTCTCATCAAGGCATTTTAGGACCTCGACCACAGCAGGCTTACGCGGCATCGGAAGCTACATACACCCCAACTGAACTTGAACAAGCTTTCAATGCTTTTTCGCTTCATCCTCCGGATCACTCGTGGTACATGGATACGGGCGCCACAGGTATAATGACTAATAACTCTAGCAATCTCACTTCCTGTATTAATAAAGTTTATGCTCGAAACATTACCGTCGGTGATGGCACTACTATTCTAGTCTATGCCATTGGCAATCATACCCTCTCACACCCTTTTCTAAACTTTAAACTAAACAATATTCTTTTTGCACCTAAACTTGTTAAAAATTTACTCTCGGTACGTCGTTTCACCACCTACAACAATGTTTCCATTGAGTTTGATCCCTTTGGTTTTAATGTGATGGATCTCCTCACCCGGAAGCACCTCCTTCGATGTGATAGTTCCGGTGAACTCTACCCACTCACTCTTCCTACAAGACTTCAAGCTTCTCATGCCCCGGTTTCTACGTTTTTAGCCGTGTCTCAAGATATTTGGCATCGCCGCCTTGGACACCCCGGAATAAATATTTTACGTTGTTTAAAACCTTGTTTGAATTTTTCCAATCCTGTTAAGACTTCTAGCATTTGTGAACCTTGTGTGTTTGGTAAACAAATTAAGTTTCCCTTTTATGATTCTACTACTTGCACCTATTTTCCTTTTGACATAATACATATTGATTTGTGGACATCACCGGTTCTCTCTTCAACCGGATGTCATTATTATATTCTTTTCTTAGACGACAAAACAAATTTTCTATGGACATACGCTTTAGCTTCTAAATCTCAAGTCTACTCTAAGTTCCTTGAATTTTATAGATTAATCACAACCCAATTTCACACATCTATTAAAAGCTTCCAATGCGACAATGGCCGTGAGTATAACAACACATCATTCCATACCTTTTGTGCCTCAAATGGAATGACATTCCGCTTTTCTTGTCCTTACACATCCCCACAAAATGGCAAGGCGGAACGCAAGATCCGATCCATTAACAACATCATGCGTACAATTTTATCACATTCTTCCGTCCCTCACAATTTTTGGCATCATGCCCTCGAACATGCCACCTACCTTCTCAATATCTTACCAACAAAAGTCTTAAACAAATCCACACCCACATACTTACTTTACCATCGACACCCTACCTATGATCATTTACGCATTTTTGGATGTCTTTGCTACCCTCTTCTACCCTCTATTTCCATCCATAAACTCGCGGACCGCTCCACCCCGTGCGTTTTCCTCGGCTATCCCACAAACCATCGGGATACAAATGTTATAATATCAAAACTAAAACCATTATAATCTCACGAGATGTGGTTTTTGATGAATCAATATTTCCGTTCAAAACTCTCTCACCTCCTCCTTCCTCCTATCAATTCTTAACCGACTAACCACATCCATTTATTTGGTCCCACCACAATATTTCCACAAATACCAACCCACAACCCATACCCGAACCACCTCTCACGAACCTCACCTCCTCTTTACAAACTCCCATGCAAAATATTTCTTTACCTACTCACCTTCCCATGCACCAACCTATCTTCCTAAACTCCACTCCAAATCACAACAGTAACCCTCCCACCCAATCCATTCCCTCAAATTCCTCCTCTATTCCTAACCAAAACACTACAAATCAATCCCAAACTAATCCGCCTCCACCCATTCCCACCCCTTCTGTTGTTCCACCACCCACTACCCAACCTAGAACAATGACCACGAGATCAATGTCGGGTATCCATAAACCAAAACAACACTTTAATTTACACACATCTACTTCTTTACCTATCTCCCCTCTACCCAAATCACCCTCAAAAGCTCTCTCTAACCCGGACTGGAAAAGTGCCATGCTTGACGAATATCGAGCACTTATTGATAACAGGACTTGGGAGCTAGTACCAAGGCAACCCGACATGAATATAGTACGAAGCATGTGGATTTTTAGGCACAATGTAACACCCCGAAAATATAAATATGATATTAGAAATTTAAGAATTTCATAAACAAGAGTTTACTATCTATAAATTTTAACCTAGTTAAAATTACAAGCTTAGAAATAACCAACACTAGATTAAAAACACTAGTGATTAAAGCTAGTTGATAAGTGAGGGACTAAACTTGCCCAAGAATGAAAGTTAAATTCTGAATTTTAACAAAACTCACCAAACACACCATTTTGGGTGTGTCTGGTCGAACAAGAGGAAGGAGGGCGACCAGGGTATTCTCCAAACCCTAGCTTCACATGAAAATCTGCAAAATTGAAGCCTCAAATCCGTCCCAAATCGAATTCTAAACACAAATTAGTAATCACCTCGTCGTAAGGATCAAAAGGTATGTAAAATTTTGGTACTTTGATCCATCATGAATTCTAGGTTAATTGTGAAAAACCGAAATTTAGCCTAGTTATGACATGCATGAATGAATGTTGAATTAATATGATGTTTAGAGTCAAACCCTAGGTGATTCCTTGTGAAAACTTTGCATCATGTTTGTAAGGTTTGGGGTTTACATGTTAGGAGACTATGAGCTTGAAGAAAACTTGAAGAATACTAGAATTATGACTATTGTTATAGTGAAATCTGAATTTGGTAAAGTAAGTTCAGAAATATAGATGTCAAGATGTATGTGAAATTTACTAATTTAGTGAAATTAGATGTTAATTACAAATCATGAACTTGGTAATAATTATAGAAGAATCTGACCCGTTAGGTGTTTGTTGAAATGCCTAAGAGAGGATTTAAATGATAAAAATATGATGAAAACGCAGATTTGATCATGTTTCACAATGATATGATTATGGTCATGAAAAGAATTCTAAACAAGCTGTAAACTGAATCTTCTAGGCAAAGAGTCCGGATCATCAAGCGGACAAGCCGGAGGGAATTCACGGGGAAAAGACGTGCTCTAAAGGTACGAAATTATCGTTTCGTTACATTATAAATTATTTGTTAGTTTTATGTTGTAGTTTTGAAAACATGGTAAACAAGATAGACCAACACATCACGGAAGTGACTTTGCGTCTTAAACAAGTGAAACGGGTCAAAACAAGTGATAGGAATTGGATTTTCGAAATACCTTGTTTGATGCCTAAATCTTGGCATCCAAACGGGTCGAACAATCAAGTAAGGCATGATTAATGCTCCGGAATATGATAGATTGTTCTTTGATGATTAGTTAATATATAACATATAAGAAATACGAGGTTTTAATGTATCGGTATCATAGAAAACTGAAATCCGAGAGTTGGGGTCTTGGTGTAATGAACAAACAAAACAAAACATGAAATTCCAGGTACTACCGTAAATTACAGTAGTACCGTAATTTACGGTAGAGGTTATATGTTTACGGTATGAGTCTACTGCTTTACGGTGGACACTTATTGAACATTGACCACCGTAACTTACGGTGGAATCGTAAGTTACGGTAGGGTCTAAACTTTTATAAATTTTGTGAAATTGAAAAATTTAAATTTCATTTCGATTGTAGTTTTGAACAAGTAATATTCTGACCATTCTAACATAAATGTTTATGTAAACATCGCAGTCTTAGGTACTCAAAATTATGGACGACGATCAATCAACTTTTGAAGAACCGAACACGACTTTTGAAGCTTCCGCTATGTTTTATTCTTACTTAAACTTTGTTTATGGATTGTAAACAATTTCTCAAACAACTTTTGAATGTTCCAACCTAGTCATTAGTTGACTAAGGTTTATGATACTTCTGAAACTTATGTTATTTTAATATCTTTTGGTATAAAATTAGTAATTAATTCAAGTAAAAATTTAAGGGTGTAACAAGTTGGTAATCAGAGCTCAAGGTTGTCAATAAGTGTTCGGTTCAAGCTCGATCGATCGTCCGGTAAGAACTAACTTATTTTGTTAATAAATTATGTACTACGTAAAGAATGAGAAATGAACAAATATGCATGAAAAGAGTGTGTAAGCTCACTCAAAAACAAGAAATGCATGAAACAAGAATGATTAAATCAAGTTATGAACTTGACTGAATTGAAACAAGAATGATTAAATCAAGTTATGAACTTGATTGAATTGAAACAAGAATGATTAAATCAAGTTATGAACTTGACTGAATTGAAACAAGAATGATTAAATCAAGTTATGAACTTGATTGAATTGAAACAAGAATAATTAAATCAAGTTATGAACTTGACTAAATCAAAACAAGTAAAGCATGTGTTATAAATGGAATGTTTAACAACCCATGTAAACATTTCAGAAAAAAGAGATGGCTGATGGAGGTAATGATAATGCGGTGCCAAGAGTCACCGAACAAATGAGAGATGTGATTGCCGAAGAGGTTGGAAAGGCGATCGAAAATAGTTTGTCGGGCTTAATGATAAAATTCAAAACACAGTTTTATCAATAGTAGAAGAGAGAATCAAGAAATTGGAAGATGATTCAAATTCAGCAAAGGAAAAACATGGTGGACGAAAGCCTTGTTCTTACAAGGAATTCATGGCCTGTAAACCACCAATATATAATGGGGAGGTTGACCCAATAGTGTGCCAACGATGGCTAAGTGATATCGAAGGGGTATTCGAGAGGACCCATTGTGACGAAGATGACTACGTAGCCTATGGTACGGGTCAACTAAGGAGTCAAGCGAAAGATTGGTGGGATAACAAGAAGAGAGAGATTGGTATTGAAGCTGCTAAGGTCATGACTTGGGAAGAATTCAAGACGCCATTTCTTAAGCATCATAGCCCCAAAGCGGTTATGAATAAAATCAAGGAGGAGTTCATGCAACTTAGGCACAAGAATGAGACCATAGACAAGATTACGGCAACGTTTATGGATAAGATGAAGTTTTGTGATGATCTAGTGACGAATGAAGAACAAAAGATATACTACTACCATAACATGTTGAGTGCTGAGTATAGGGAATTTATCACCCCTTCCAAATACGAGACCCTTACCGAGATCATAAATGCTGCTCAGGAAAGGGAGATCGAACTGAAAAAGAGTATTGAAAGGGGTGAACGGAAAGCACAAGATGTAAACCCAAGCCCTACTAAGAAGGCACGAACAAACGAAAGCGCAAAGAAATCTGATACGAAAGGCGGGTCGCCAAGTTGCAGAATCTGCGGAAAGGGTCATAAAGGCGAATGCCGTTACAAGGATAAGCCTTGTCCCATATGCAAGAAAACGGGACATGTGGCTATATCGTGCCCGGAGAAAGTGACGGTTTGTTACAATTGTTATCGAACGGGTCACAAGAAGTCAGAATGCCCGGAACTGGTGGGAAAGAAGGATGGGCAGGAACCGAAAGGTGAAGCCCCAAAAGCAAAGGCAAGATCTTTTCAACTAACCGCTGCAGAAGCAAAGGTTGAACCTGACGTGGTCTCAGGTATATTTGCTGTAAATTCAATTCCTGCACACGTGTTATTTGATACGGGTGCGAATAAATCCTTTGTTTCATATGGATTTATTCGACATCCTTCATTTGTTCTAACAAAATTACCTGTGCCTTTAGAAGAAGAGATAGGTAATAACAAGAGCTTTATTGTTTGTGATGTATGTAAAAACTGTAAACTGAGCATTGACGACGAAGAATATTTGATAAACCTAATCCCGATGTCAATGGGAGAATTTCAAGTAGTCGTTGGGATGGATTGGCTATCTCAACACCATGCAAAGATCGTGTGTTTTCGTAAAGAGATAAAACTAACATCTCCGAGCGGGAAACACGTCACCATTTATGGCGAAAAAGGAGGCAACCCTATAGTATGCTCAATGTTGAAAGCTCACAAGCTTATGAAGCGAGGATGCAAGGCATTCATAATATACGCTAATGAGCCCGAAAAAGAATCACGAAAGATTGGAGAGGTACCGGTAGTACGAGATTATGAAGATGTGTTTCCGGAGGATTTACCGGGGATACCGCCTGAACGGGAAGTAGAATTCGGGATCGAATTGATTCCGGGCGCGAAACCCGTAGCAAAAGCCCCGTACCGACTCGCACCGTCAGAATTATAAGAGCTGATGTCCCAAATTCAAGACCTGCTTGACAAGGGATTCATAAGGCCGAGTGTGTCTCCTTGGGGCGCACCGGTATTGTTCGTGAGAAAGAAAGACGGGAGCATGCGTATGTGTATCGATTACCGGGAGTTAAACAAACTCACGGTAAAGAACCGATACCCGCTCCCGAGGATAGATGATTTATTCGACCAACTACAAGGTGCGAACTGGTTTTCAAAAATTGACCTTAGATCGGGGTATCACCAACTAAAGGTCAAAGAAGAAGATGTGCCGAAGACGGCTTTCCGCACGAGATACGGACATTACGAATTCCTCGTGATGTCATTTGGACTAACAAACGCACCCGCGGCTTTCATGGACCTCATGAACCGGGTTTGCAAGCCAATGTTGGATAAGTCGGTCATCGTGTTTATCGATGATATCTTGGTGTATTCGAAAAGTGAAGCTGAACACGCACACCACTTACAAGAAGTGTTAGAGACACTTAGACGAGAGAAGTTGTATGCAAAATTCTCTAAATGTGCCTTTTGGTTACGAGAGGTACAATTTCTTGGCCACGTCATAAGTGCCGACGGAGTATTGGTGGATCCGTCAAAGATAGAGGCTGTGTCAAAATGGAATCTTCCGAAGAACCCTTCGGAAATTAGAAGCTTTTTGGGGCTTGCGAGATATTATAGGAGATTCATTCAAGATTTCTCCAAGATTTCGTCACCGCTAACAAAGCTAACACGGAAGAAAGAAAAGTTCATTTGGGGTGCTGATCAAGAGAAAGCGTTTCAAACGCTAAAAGAAAGGTTAACTCAAGCTCCGGTATTAACATTGCCGGACGGAGTCGAAGACATGGTGGTTTATTCGGATGCTTCATTATCGGGGCTCGGTTGCGTGTTGATGCAACGGGGCAAGGTAATAGCTTATGCCTCGAGACAATTGAAGATACACGAGAAGAAATATCCCACGCACGATCTCGAGTTGGCTGCGGTGGTATTTGCATTAAAAATATGGAGGCACTACTTGTATGGGGTAAAGTGCACCATATTCACCGACCACAAGAGTTTGAAATACTTCTTCGATCAGAAGGAGTTAAATATGCGACAAAGGCGATGGCTGGAAACGGTGAAAGACTACGATTGTGAAATACATTATCACCCCGGAAAGGCTAATGTGGTGGCGGATGCCTTGAGCAGAAAGGCGGACTATGTCCCAATACGAGTAAGATCAATGCAACTCGTGGTGACCTCAGGTATACTTGAACGTATTCAGGAGGCGCAATTTGAAGCAATGAAAGAAGAGAATTGGAAGAAAGAAAGAATAATCGGTCAATTGAAAGATTTGTCGGATGGGAATCACGGGTTGAAGACTCGATCCGGAAGGATATGGGTCCCACATACCTGTGGAGTGAAGGCGCTTCTACTTAATGAAGCTCATAAATCACGTTATTCAATTCATCCGGGTGCGACCAAGATGTACAATGATTTGAAACAAAATTATTGGTGGCCCGGAATGAAGAGGGACGTGGCGAAGTATGTGGAAAAATGCTTGACATGTTTACAAGTTAAGGCGGAGCACCAGAAACCATACGGCAAACTTCAACCGTTAGAAATTCCGGTTTGGAAATGGGAACATATTACAATGGACCTGTTAACCAAGTTACCTAAAACGAATCGTGGTTTTGATGCCATATGGGTAGTGGTGGATAGATTGACGAAAAGTGCTCACTTCATTCCGATTCGTGAGACTTATACGTCAGAAAAGATGTCAGAAGTTTATACCAATGAAATCATAGCCCGTCATGGGGTGCCGGTGTCCATCGTGTCTGATAGGGATACCCGGTTTACTTCGAATTTCTGGCGAGATTTCCAAGAGCAAATGGGGACCAAATTGTTCATTAGCACTGCGTACCATCCTCAAACGGATGGACAAAGTGAAAGAACGATACAAACATTGGGGGACATGCTACGGGCGTGTATAATCGACTTTGGAGGCAGTTGGGATGTTCACCTACCGTTAGTCGAGTTTTCGTATAACAACAGTTACCAATCTAGTATTAAGATGGCACCTTACGAAATGCTTTACGGTAGGAAGTGTCGAACCCCGGTATGTTGGGGTGAAGTGGGTCCACGTGAACTCGCTCACCAAGATATAGTACGAGCCACGAATGAAAAGATCGATATAGTTCGGGCACACTTGAAAGCGGCTCAAGACAGGCAAAAGGCGTATGCTGATAAAAGGAAAAGGCCAATCGAATTCCAAGTTGGTGACATGGTCATGCTAAAAGTTTCCCCATGGAAGGGCGTTATTAGATTCAGAAAAAGGGGGAAGCTAAGCCCAAGGTTTATTGGGCCATTTAAAATTATCGGGAGAGTCGGCAAGGTAGCTTACCGTCTTGAATTACCGGAGGAGCTAAGTGGAATCCATGGCACGTTCCACGTGTCACAACTAAGAAAGTGCCTAGCAGACGAAACGGCCTATATCCATTACGATGATATCGAAGTGAATAATAGTCTGAATTATGCGGTGAGACCGGTGGAGATTTTAGACCGAAAGGCCAAACATTTACGAAATAAACAAATTGACCAAGTCAAAGTCAAATGGGAGCATAGGAAAGGTTCGGACACTACGTGGGAGTCCGAAGAGGAGATGCGACGGCTTTATCCTACTTTATTCGGTACGTAATTCGGTTTCGGGGACGAAACCCTTTTAAGGGGGGTGGACTTGTAACACCCCGAAAATATAAATATGATATTAGAAATTTAAGGATTTCATAAACAAGAGTTTACTATCTAGAAATTTTAACCTAGTTAAAATTACAAGCTTAGAAATAACCAACACTAGATTAAAAACACTAGTGATTAAAGCTAGTTGATAAGTGAGGGACTAAACTTGCCCAAGAATGAAAGTTAAATTCTGAATTTTAACAAAACTCACCAAACACACCATTTTGGGTGTGTCTGGTCGAACAAGAGGAAGGAGGGCGACCAGGGTATTCTCCAAACCCTAGCTTCACATGAAAATCTGCAAAATTGAAGCCTCAAATCCGTCCCAAATCGAATTCTAAACACAAATTAGTAATCACCTTGTCGTAAGGATCAAAAGGTATGTAAAATTTTGGTACTTTGATCCATCATGAATTCTAGGTTAATTGTGAAAAACCGAAATTTAGCCTAGTTATGACATGCATGAATGAATGTTGAATTAATATGATGTTTAGAGTCAAACCCTAGGTGATTCCTTGTGAAAACTTTGCATCATGTTTGTAAGGTTTGGGGTTTACATGTTAGGAGACTATGAGCTTGAAGAAAACTTGAAGAATACTAGAATTATGACTATTGTTATAGTGAAATCTGAATTTGGTAAAGTAAGTTCAGAAATATAGATGTCAAGATGTATGTGAAATTTACTAATTTAGTGAAATTAGATGTTAATTACAAATCATGAACTTGGTAATAATTATAGAAGAATCTGACCCGTTAGGTGTTTGTTGAAATGCCTAAGAGAGGATTTAAATGATAAAAATATGATGAAAACGCAGATTTGATCATGTTTCACAATGATATGATTATGGTCATGAAAAGAATTCTAAACAAGCTGTAAACTGAATCTTCTAGGCAAAGAGTCCGGATCATCAAGCGGACAAGCCGGAGGGAATTCACGGGGAAAAGACGTGCTCTAAAGGTACGAAATTATCGTTTCGTTACATTATAAATTATTTGTTAGTTTTATGTTGTAGTTTTGAAAACATGGTAAACAAGATAGACCAACACGTCACGGAAGTGACTTTGCGTCTTAAACAAGTGAAACGGGTCAAAACAAGTGATAGGAATTGGATTTTCGAAATACCTTGTTTGATGCCTAAATCTTGGCATCCAAACGGATCGAACAATCAAGTAAGGCATGATTAATGCTCCGGAATATGATAGATTGTTCTTTTATGATTAGTTAATATATAACATATAAGAAATACGAGGTTTTAATGTATCGGTATCATAGAAAACTGAAGTCCGAGAGTTGGGGTCTTGGTGTAATGAACAAACAAAACAAAACATGAAATTCCAGGTACTACCGTAAATTACAGTAGTACCGTAATTTACGGTAGAGGTTATATGTTTACGGTATGAGTCTACTGCTTTACGGTGGACACTTATTGAACATTGACCACCGTAACTTACGGTGGAATCGTAAGTTACGGTAGGGTCTAAACTTTTATAAATTTTGTGAAATTGAAAAATTTAAATTTCATTTCGATTGTAGTTTTGAACAAGTAATATTCTGACCATTCTAACATAAATGTTTATGTAAACATCGCAGTCTTAGGTACTCAAAATTATGGACGACGATCAATCAACTTTTGAAGAACCGAACACGACTTTTGAAGCTTCCGCTATGTTTTATTCTTACTTAAACTTTGTTTATGGATTGTAAACAATTTCTCAAACAACTTTTGAATGTTCCAACCTAGTCATTAGTTGACTAAGGTTTATGATACTTCTGAAACTTATGTTATTTTAATATCTTTTGGTATAAAATTAGTAATTAATTCAAGTAAAAATTTAAGGGTGTAACACACAAAAAGAAAGCGGATGGGACACTCGAACGGTATAAGGCTCGGCTTGTTTGTGATGGCCGTTCACAACAAATTGGGGTTGATTGCGGGGAGACGTTTAGCCCGGTTGTTAAACTGGCAACGATTCGGACAGTTCTCTCCCTAGCACTATCTAACTCATGGCCGATTCATCAACTCGATGTTAAAAATGCATTCCTCCAAGGCCATCTTGATGAAACGGTATTCATGTACCAACCGGTTGGTTTTCGGGATTCGACCTATCCAAATCATGTGTGCCATTTCAAAAAGTCTCTTTATGGGCTCAAGCAAGCACCAAGGGCGTGGTACCAATGCTTTGCCGAATATGTCTCTAAAATGGGGTTTCGACATAGCAAATGCGACCACTCTTTATTCATTTTGAAAGAGGGTGATCACACGGCTTTTATTTTACTATATGTGGATGACATTTTGTTAATTACCTCCTCCGACACACTACGCGAACGGTTCATGGCACTTCTTTCTAAAGAGTTCGCCATGACGGATCTCGGGCCTCTTAGCTACTTTCTTGGCATATTTGTAACTCGTCACAATAACTCTCTCTTTTTATCACAAGAAAAATATGCTAGGGAGATTCTTGAACGAGCCGGTCTCACGGATTGTAACCCGGTTGCCACTCCGGTTGATACACAACAAAAGCTAAGTAGCCACTCTGGTACACCATTAGACAACATAACGGAGTATCGTAGCCTTGCGGGTGCCTTACAATATCTTACTTTTACGCGACCCGACATATCCTATGCCGTTCAACAAATATGTCTCCATATGCACGCCCCAATGACTACTCATATGCATGCCCTAAAAAGAATTCTGAGATACATAAAAGGGACGATCTCTTTTGGCTTGCATCTTCACCAGTCTTCGACTACCTCACTTATCGCCTACACGGACGCGGATTGGGGAAGCTGCCCTGACACCCGCCGGTCCACATCGGGTTATTGCGTGTACATGGGTGACAACCTATTATCGTGGTCTTCTAAACGCCAACCAACGTTATCCCGCTCAAGTGCCGAGGCGGAGTACCATGGTGTAGCGAATGTTGTTTCGGAGGCATGTTGGCTGCGAAAGTTGCTCCTTGAGCTTCGACACCCACCCAAACAAGCAACATTGGTGTTTTGTGATAACTTAAGTGCAATTTATCTAGCCGGTAATCCTGTTCAACACCAACGTACGAAACATATCGAAATGGACATTCATTTTGTTCGCGAGAAGGTAGCCAAAGGAAAAGTGCGGGTTTTACATGTTCCATCAAAGTATCAAATAGCCGACATCTTCACTAAAGGATTGCCGAAAGTTCTTTTCGATGATTTCTGGTCCAGTCTCAACATCCGCGAACCTCCTGTTTCGATTGCGGGGGAGTATTAGTATTTATAGAATGTATTGTATTATTATTTGATTGGCAAAGTTATTGTTGTGCTATTATTATACAAGCATATTTAGAGGGGGTGATCATGCATGTATTATGTATATATTCGGATGAAAAGTGGAATGAAAGGCAATCAAACTTTGACCATTAACAACGATGATACCCAGTGATCCGTCAATTATCCAAATTTACTGTTAAAAAATATTTAAAAAAGATATAAGAATATATAGTACCTTGGATTACTAAGATGGATAATGAAATGAAAAGACAGTCACCTACCTTTATAAGAGCATCTACAAAGTGAAAGTACCTAACAAAGATCGATAATTTTTTTAGCACGTTACAAACTTTTAACTTTAATATAATAAACTTATTATAAGTTTAAGAATCACCTTCACTTTTGTATGTGTATAGACAATGCGATCCAAATCAGCATGGGTGTAGAATAATTTGTGGACGCGTAAATATAGCATAACATAAGCTAAAAACAAGCGTTAATTTCAAAAGATTAAAGTGAATGATGACACAAAAAGATAATCACCTTTAGCATCTAATTACCTACAACAAAAGATCAAAAAAGTTCATTAGCATCTTACAATCTTTTAACTCTAAATGTCTAACTTATTAAGTTTAATAATGATAATAATTACCTTTACATTTATAGTGTGTATATGTTGAGATATAAATCAACATATACAATTAATAGACTTATAAAAAAATCATATATACCACGTTTTCATGTAAATTTTGTTTTCTTTCTTTTTCAGGAACACAAAATATCATTTTTAGCAGTCATGTGTGTAGATATAGAAAAAAAATTGCAAAAAAGAATGATAAGTAAAATAAAATAAAATTTTGGTTTTCTTATCTTTAGTTTGTTTTACGGATTAAAGTTTGTATAATATTCATATGAATAGTTATTAGTATATTTAGCCTATTCTGGTTTCCTGACTTTGTAACAATTTGTTATGCAAATATAGTATTCAAATTTTTTTTTATTCCAATTCTCTAAAAAGTTATTATAAATTAGATATTTTCAAATTTTGTAGTATATAGGTCTTTCTGATTTTGCCTGTTGTGTACTATTTATTAATTAGGTACTTTTTTATTTGTAGCATAACGTGGATGTATGGCTGCATTTTTTTACTTTTTTTTTTTTACTTTTCTTAAAAGAGGGGACTGGGGAGTTAAGAAAGTGGGCCGATAAGCGTTATATTTCTGAGTCGTGTTAGTGTTCTGTTGGGCTTTAGTTAGAAAGTGGGCCGAGAAGACAGCAATCCACACTGTTATTGTTGTTTCATTTGGGTATGCTGGGCTGAGTACCAAATCCAACATATGCTTATTTATTTATTTACTTTTGTTGATAAGTTGCAAAGTCTATTCTATCTTGCAAGCCCATCTAGCCGAACATCAAATACATACTAAATCTAATTGCTTAAGCTATATGTTTTCCAAAATAAGTTTGATATGATTTTTATGGGTTACGATCAAATACAAAGGATAAAATAAATAAGAAGGGTAAGAAGGATTCTAGTTCATTGATCTTAGATTTAAAGGGTTGAGATTAGTTGTAGGGAAAAGAAGATAATAGAAGGGTATAAAGGGAATCATATATTTATGGATTTTCTCTCTCCTCCACATGCAAGGCACATGCCAATTCCCCATCGATTTAAAACGTCCATAACTTTTTCATACGACATTTTTTTTTAAATATTTCACCATAATAACGACCGTTTTTTTTATCTTTAATATGAGTACCATATTATCATATAAAAATAAAATAAAAATTTTCATTTTTACTGGGTTTTTTTACATTGTGTTAAAGGTTCAGGTCATTGTGTCTTTTAACTGGGTTTTGGTCAGTAGAGTTTCTATACATTGTGTTATTATCAAAACCTATACAATGTTAATTTGGGTTCTATCCATTGCGTTTTTATAAGAACCTATAACACAATAAATGACACAATGAAGATGGTGTTATATCTGAGTTTTCTATAAATTGTGTTATTAGTTCAGGTCATTGTGTTTAATATGTTATTCATTGTGTTTTAATATGTTGTCCATTGTGTTTTAATAATTTGTTCAATTTTTTTTATTATCTTTGTTCATTGTGTTTTCGTTTGTTATCTATTGTGTTTTTAGTTTGTTGTGTATTGTGTTTTTAGTTTGTTTTCCATTGTGTCTTCATCTGCTCTCCATTGTGTCTTTTATTTGCTGTCATTAATTGTGTCTTTTATCTGTTGTCATCAATTGTGTTTTTATTTAGTCTGATACTTATTGTGTTATATGTTATCGCCATTGTGTTATACGTTATGGTCATTGTGTTTTAGTATGTTATCCATTTTGTCTTTATCTGTTGTCATTGATTGTGTTTTTGATCTACTTTACATTGTGTTATACATCATGTCTATTGTGTAATATGCAACTGGGTTTTTGAATTTTTTTTTGAAAAATATAACAATATGGTACTCATATTAAAGATAAAAAAACGCTCGATTTTATGGTATAATTTTTTTTTAAAAACAAATGATGTATAAAAAAGTTACAGACATTTAAAAATTGGGGGGGGGGGGGGATAACATGTGACTTGCATGTGCATATTCTCTTTCCTCTTGTATACAAAATTACCATTTCCATTTAATTCCTCCTAGGACACTTGTCACTATCTGGTGGCTTCTTACCCTTCTTATTTTTAAATAGAGTTAATTACTGTTTTCGTCCCTGTGGTTTGTCAAAAATCACTATTTCAGTCCATTAGTTTAAAAATTGCGATTTCAGTCCCTGTGGTTTCACTTTCGTAACCATTTCAATCCCTGTGGTTTCTCTTTCGTAACCATTTCAGTCCCTGTGGTATGTTAAGTACAGGGACTGAAATGGTTACGATGTGGACTGAAATGGTTACGAAAGTGAAACCACAGGGACTGAAATCGCAATTTTTAAACTAATGGACTAAAATAGTGATTTTTAACAAACCACGGGGACGAAAACAATAATTAACTCTTTTAAATACTTTGTATTATAACTCAACCCGATTTTTATTGCATTTATATGAGCATTGTAGTTTAGCTCAGAAACAGTGGCGGACTCAGAATTTTTTTTTATTGGGCGGAAAATTTTTATGGGTCATTTGTTTATTGCTATATATAAAAATATCAATCCGGTTTGGTTTGGGTCGAGTCGGATCGCCGGCGAAAAATGTTTATAATGATTCTCGTTTAGTTAATAACTCAATAAGATATCTCAATATCACATCATTAGATATTCACTCACAAGCCACAACTTAAGTATTTAACAAGGATTACACATAATCATATTGGTGATTTGACTCAATCATAACTCATAACTATTCAATATTCAATGTTCAAAACTTATAATCTACATTAACTACTCAAGCATTCAATTAGTCAATCTAAAATTCATAGCCGTTGCATTTGCGTTCTTTAAACTTTACTACGAAATATTAATAAAAAAAACTTCTAATTTTAAATATAAAGCAAAATAAATGTAAAAGAAAGATACATGACCCTTATTTTCATACTAAATTAAACAAGTTGATATACTAAAAAAAATATTTTAATTCAATGGAATAATTACAAATCTGCAAGTATAATATTAATTCAACTTTTGATTACTCACTTAACCAACATCGACATGCTCCACTAAAGTATATTAGAATTTTCTGAAAAAAAAAAACAAAACGAAACGAATATGGGCTTAACTTTTAAAAGGCCCAAAATAACCCAATAAAGACCTATCTTTATGTTATCATAGTGGTGCACAAAAAACCCGAACCCGGACCCGGAAAAAAAAACCGGAACCGGGTATTATAAAACCCGGGTTTTTTATACCCGAACCCGGCCCTACCCGTAGGGTAGGGACCGGGTATGCTTAGCTGATCTAAAACCCGAACCCGGAACCGGGTTTTTTTATACTTGGTTTATACCCGGAACCGGTTTTTATAAATACCCGGACCCGGTTTTATAAATACCCGGACCCGGTTTTATAAATACCCGGAACCGGGTTTTATAAATACCCGGTTTTATAAAGGCCCGATTTTATAAATTTAGCATGGGGCCTGCACGTAGTATGTTTATATTACAGTTTTGAATCTAAGTTTACAAATTTAGCATGATTATGTTGAATACCCGGTCGGGTTTCTTAATACCCGGTCGGGTTTTTTAATACCCGGTGCGGGTTTTTTCCCAACCCGATACATACCCGAACCCTACCCGATGCATACCCGAACCCGGAAATAGGGTATTATAATACCCGGGTTTTAGAAAACCCGACCCGGACCCTACCCGAACCCGGGTATATAGGGTATACATTTTTAGTATAAAACCCGGACACGGACCGACCCGGTTTTTCAAAAAACCCGATTTTGTAAAACCCGATCCAACCCGAACCCGGTTCCATACCCGGAACCGGTTTTTAAAAAAACCCGATTTGTGCACCACTATCACACTATGTTATCCTACTTTAACAACCTCAAAAGTCTGATATCAAAGGGGAGCGATAGCAAAGTTTCATGGGGAGCATATAGGATTTTAACGGGAGTATATCACTAAAAAGAATTTCAAGGGAGGCGCTCGTCCATCCTAGCCAGACACTAAGTTAGTCCGCCCCTGCTTAAAGACCAAGTAAATTTGTATGGACGTTAAAAATGTCTAAATAGTCTCTAAAAATACTAATAGATCACTAACACGATAAACTCCACAAATCAACTAATAACAATATTTTCGAAAGACGATAGCAGGTTTATATAAAATATGAGTATGTGTTTTCCATATAGTGTGACTTGCGTATTGTTAAGGTAGTGTATCATTCCTAAAAACCGGGCACACTTCACAATTTCAGTTTTGTAATCCACTTTATAATGTTTCCCATTACTCACTCTTAATGGTACGTCGCCCAATTTTGTATCTTTGATTCATTATTTTACATTATGCAAGTTTATGCACACGTTCAAGGCTGTTTTTGTCAATCCGTATGACCATATGGCTTGCTTTCTACTAAAAAAACACTAAATGAAGTTTGCATGCTACAGCCCTTTAAGAATACAACAATCAAATATACAATAATTCTTGATATTACACAACAAATTGTGTGCAAAAACGACAATTTAACAATCCATGTTATTTTAACCGGTTATGTTTTTTTAACGACAAATGTTACACACCAAATACACCTCTCCTTTGATAGGCAAGTGTATCTACCAAATGTGTTACCCCATATTGACAAATGCTTAACCAAATAGTCATTTAATAATTTTTTAAAAAATAAAATATTTATATAGGGCCCAACCGGGTTCGAACCGGTGACCTATTGATCTGCAGTCAATTGCTCTACCACTGAGCTATGGACCCATTTGTGTAAAAGAGTATCGAGAAAAAATAAATTTTCACAATTAGATCATCACAGATAACAATCTAGATTGAAAATATCAAACCCAAATAATTCGTTACCAAACAACCATTGCTGATTATTTACTTACATAGTTTATATTATTCTATATATGGTTATGTTACATTTCTTTATCTTCTTCTCTAAGGGTGTTCGGAGTGGGCGGCAAACCCACTCGGCAAACCGCCTTTGCCGTGTGGTAACACCGCCGCCGGTGGGTTTGCCGATCGGTGAAGGTTGTGGTGCGGGGAGAGATTGACGATGCGGGGAACAGGAGAGAGAGAGGGAGCAGGAGAGAGAGAGGGAGTGTATGAGAGAGAGGGTATTGTGGGGTGGGGTCCATGCCATCTCTCAACCAATCACACCTCTTTCCTTTTTTTTAAAGTTTACCACTTCACCAAGTGTTTAAACCATTACCAACACTTTTCAGCAAAGTTTAAACACTTTTGACTGATTGACATGATGCACTCTGATTGGTCGGTTTTTTTGTTTGCCACTCCAAAGTGTTTAACCACTCATAACACCCTAAATTACAAATAATATGTTACATTTCTTTATCTTCTTCTCTAAATTACAAACAATTATAACAGTAAAGAAATATTATCTTAAGTCAACCAATTTTGACACTCCCACTATATTGCTTTTCTATCCAATTAGTGGTCGGATGGTTGATATTTTGGGGTTGGTGAGGTTGTTGGTTAAATATTAATTCCACTTTGGCCCCTATGTTATTTACATTATACAGTTTTTCTCCTAAAGTATGCATTTTACCACTTTACATATTATTTATCTGAAACAGGAATTACCTTCATCTTTTGTATCAAACCCAATGTCTCTTTTTTGTTGGAAATCACAATGTCAATAAGCAAATTGATATGCAGTGGCGAACCTAGAACATATTTTTGTGGGTATGGTCCGTATGGACGAAGTCTTCAACCATTTAAGGGGTACAATTGGGGTTTTCGCCTAAAAAATACACTAATTTTTTTTTTCCAAAAGTGCGCCCGCCTACCCACCTGTCAAGGTAAGTCCGCCCCTGTTGATATGCATGAATAAGGACAAAGTCGTACAGTAACTGCTAGATAACAAATATTAAAGAAGTTTTAAAAGTACTTTGATTATCACTAAATATATTGATTTAGAATTATAAAATTGAAAACAATAATCTTAAAAATATTAAAAATTATAATGTATTAAGTACTTCATACATGATACATGTAGTAATGTCACACCCCGATATTTCCACGTATTACCGGTGGGTCCGGCGGGGAGTATCGTGACGTAATTGATATCATCATTGTCAATACACACAATATAATAGCACATCGGAAGGCTTGGTGAATAAACTATTACAAACCATAATGTCTGAGTGTTCAACGAAAGACTATACAGGCTGGATTGTAATAAGATCCACACGCTGATCATAATAAAATACAAGAAACAGAAAATGACAGACTTCAGGCATCTTAGGGATTTGCAAGATCCTCTTATATGACACCTAATAGCTCTAGTCTATTACGAGAGGTACCTGTCAATCAATCTTTAGAAGATACGTCAGTTTACACTGGTAAATACAATTAACTGACTCTTTTGAAAAACATTTATAAAAATTAATTGTGTTTAGATCTGGTCTGCCTACCCCAAAACGTTTCCGGCCGGTTCAAGTGTGTTTAGATCTGGTCTGCCTTTCTCTCTCCGTTTGGTTTGATTCCGGTGGCAAGGTTGGACGCCGGTTGATGATGGGGAGAGGGAAGATGATGCACATTTCAGACCAACGCTTCATTGTTTGATTTCTTACAGAGAGAAGATCGAGGATGATGAATATGGTACCATCGGAATTTCTGCCGACGTTGTAGAGAAAGAATGGGTTGCAGATGGTAAAGAGATTAGAGGGAAACCTAGTTTTTTTTTCATATTTTTATTTTTAAAGTTTTAAAATTAGGGATAAAATAGTCATTCGCTCAATCAATTTTTAATGCATTTGGTATATTAGATATTTTAATGACTTTGTAAGGGCATATATGATATTTGTAGTTTTGTATGGGTATATATGATATTTTTAAAGTTTGTAGGGGTATATATGAAATTGCCCCATTATAGGAATAAGAAAACTAATAAAAGCGAGTATCACAATGCGATGTGTCCTTCCCATCGCATCACGTGAGCATCCTGTTAGTATATTATATTATATTATATTATATATGTAACACCCGTTCTTATAAATTAAGGTTTAACGTATCATTTACGAAAAACAATCATGTAATTAAGATTACATATGCATTGGAAATTACGGGTTTATTAAAACTTTTTACAATTTAAAAGTATACAACATATCATGTGTACGTTCGTCGTTTAACATAATAACAATGCATAGTGCGGAAGCTTATTTCTTGATCGTGTTCGGTTCTTCATTGTGCTTGATCGTCCTCCGGTGCTAAAATTTTACCTGAAACTCATAAAACATGAGTTGGATTAGTCATACGTAACTTAGAACGTATTTAAACGGGTTCGCAATGCATTAACGGTTAAAATAAGCGATTTTCGCTAAACTGACACCCGCTCGCGTAGCGCCACGGCCCGTAGCGCTACGCCACGGCTTATTTTAGACAGAATGTTGTTTACTGGTGCTGCAGATTCCCAGCACGACCTGATTTCACGGAAACGGCCATAACTTCTTCGTTATTGATCCGTTTTACCCGATTCTTTTTCCTACGCGTCCGTAATTTAATCCTCCATCTTATGGAGTTAAAATCCTACATCCAACATAAGAAATTTTGAGACTTCTAAGCCTTCGACTCATTACCTTTTTACCGAATTTTAACCCTTTTATGCATTTTGTCAAACAAACGTATTTATTTGATTCCTATATCTCATACACTTCTTCAAATTAATGTTACCTACTATTTTTGGCTCTATTCATAGGTTTATTACATAATTTAAACCCGTTTTCGATCGTATGCTTATTTTGACCCGTTAAGGGTATTTAAGCACTTTAAAGCTTGAAATCGCTTTCATTCATTTCTAGCATCTTATTCCTACATTTCTTATCAAGTAATCTTCAACTACAACTCTTTGTGTGTTGGATTTCAATGTGTATATCTATATGTTCCGAGTTTTACCCTTCGGATTGTTATTTTACGGCAAGACTCAAATAGAGCTATTTGACTAACGTATTACATCTTTCAACATCTATACTTATTCTAAGTATTTATCTAATCATGAAATTCGTTTCCAAACAACCTTTAAGGGTTGTTTGTTCAGTTTAGCCTACAAAGGCGTTTTGGTCGATTTTGGTCCTTCTTTTACGACGAAGGACTCTCACCAATTATTCGACCAAAATAACACTTTTAACTATAACATGATTATGCATACCTGGCTCAGATCAACATATTGACCCGTTTTAATACTTTTCGCTGTTAATATCTAGATAATAACAATGTTAACCATGTGTTAATTCCTGTAACCATAAAACTCAACAAGCAATCATCAAATATTATTGACAAATGGTGTTAACAACACCATTTGACCCGTTTAGTCGAAATGACCAATTGTCATTATAAGATGGCACTTAATTACCAATTCACCCCTTAAACCTATCCCAGTTTACTTTTTGAAATCATCCAACTTGGAAGTCGTTTCCTGTTTTATTTGACCCATTATGACTTATGCCTAATGGTGTCGTTTTAAATCCCTTTATCTATTCGTTAACCCATGTCCGGATTACCATTTCACCATTTTTACCCCTTTCTATCATAATTTATGGTTTCTACCATTTTCGCTTGTTCCGACTAGCATTATATCGCGCCGGAACATCATGTTTCATTTACTTAATATAAATCGTATTCCATGCTCACAATAAGCATTTTGTAATAAAAGTAATAAGGGCGTAAGCTTAACTTACCTCGCATCCGAACTACGCTTTTCCTTTCCTTCTTGATTCGTTTGACCCGCTCCCTCATCAAGCTTCCACCTAGCTTGTTGCGCGTCAAACTATCATCATCGTTTTCAAGGTGGTTAGATTAGTCATTCAAGATCATAACTTTCACACCTTATGAATCTTTTATCACTATTCTTAATGAACCTTATCATATGTCGGTTTGACTTTTAAAGGTCAAACCACCAATTTACAAATATGGTTGCACTAACAAGTTCACATGACTCGATTTAGGCACATTATCAACCATTTAGTGAGCGTCATCTTTTGAGACGTTACTTCTACTAACATGTTATTTGATTCATACCCCAAGTAACCATAAATCAACATGTAATTTTAGTCATTGTATGCACATATACACTTTGACCATCATAACCATGAGTTTAACTCTTGTGTAAAAACCCACTTCTAATCACTTATGAATTCTTAACAAAATCTCTAATTTGTTCGAATAGTTCATTCATATGAATTATTATGATGTTTATACACATCAATTTCATCAAATCAACAAAACCCACTTAACTCATACTTGGCTATTTGATAAATCACTAGTTTATGGCACAATTCTACAAGTTTACATCTAGGGTTTGTTCCTAGACTTGTACCCACACCAATATCACTATAACATTGAACATTCATGCAAGAATTTCGTTCATGCATGTTCATCACAAAATTCGAAATATCAATAAACATCAAAATTCAACATACCTTGTGATCCCCTAAGCTTGGTGATCACGATTTTATTAAAAGCCCCAAATTCTTGGCTTGATTTCTCTTTGATTTTGGCAATTTTTGTGAGTTAGGGTTCTTGGAAGGGAACTCCCCTTTTTCTCCTGCATATATCGACCAAAACACACAAATATGTGTGTGTTTTGGTGTTTTTAAGTCTTAGTTATAAACTTGTTTCCAATTGTCCACCTTTAGTCCCTCAAGGTTTTATTTTGATCTATATAAGTTATAATCCATTATTTATAACCTAATCACATATTATTAACTAGGTTAATTATTCCTAGTTAATTTAATGGGGTCGGGAGTTATAACCCGTTGTATTTTAAGTCCCGTTAACTCGGGCTCTTATAAACTCAATCTCTTAAAACTTTGATTCGCTTGTATTTAATTATTAGGATTTCTTATTTAAATCCAATTATTTACCTGGTTATTTTTACTACTAACGGTACTTTACCCGTCTTTTAGTATTAACGGAGTTTGATTACCAAACTCGTTTTCAGGGTGTTATAAGTCTACCCCCCTTAGAGAGGTTTCGTCCTCGAAACCTTTTCTTACATAATTCATTGAGTTTAAACTCAATGTATTTTGATCCAAGAAATCTTTTAAACATTACTTATACCTTTAACCAATTGTTAGTATTACCAGATAAGTATGGTAACATCTTTCTGGTCACTAATTGTCTATGTATCTCATTCGACATAGTGCAACTTGAAATAACGTAATCTCGTTATTCCCACTAGTTTAGTTAACTTAGCGATATTCATCGCTTTCATATACTATCGAATTCTTTATGAATCCGTTACTTTGACCCGTTTAAAGGTCTTTAGTGAAATCCTTCACTTTTAGCAACAAATTATTTTGTTTTCAAATTTATTTATTCGGTTCAGTTATACCGAATCTACCGCTTACAAGCAAACCAAATTTTTTTTGATTTGAATTGCTGACCTTAACCGGTCTCACTGATTAGACTTATTAGTCCAGTTACTTTCACCGCTCGCTTGGTTATAATGTGATTCTACCTCACATTGCATTTCTTGACCGTGATCATGTCACGTCACTCCAAATTTCATATCAACTTTTTTTATTTTCGAAAATATTACTTTTCGAATATATCGCCTTGCACCAATCAGTGTCAAGACTTATATCTTTCATGTTTACCGTTTATACGTCTATCATAATACATTTTCGTAGAAACGTTATTTCTTACCAAAATCGAAGTTTTGGTTTAGCGTCTTCTCTTTAACCTTTGTCAATTATCCATACCGGGATATTGACAGTCCAAAATTTATTCTTTTTCAGTCTTTGTTTTATGCGAGGATTCTCCATTTAATCCTTCGCTTTGTCTAATTAACCCGTAGGTTTTATCACTTAGTCTATGGGCTATTTTATTAGACCTTCATCTCTTTAAGGCGAGGCCCTTATGATCCCTTTGCTTCAATTCATGACCCGTGGGTCATTTTGGTCCCGTAGACCTTTACACTAATTAACATCCCGTAGGTTATGCTAATCCCGTATATCATCTTTTATTCAAGTCTTTATTCAACTGTATATATATATATATATATATATATATATGGTGTCAATGCACCCCTTTTATGTCTAGAACGATCTACTTTTGTTTTTTGGATTTCATTCAACCTTGACCGTAGTCTAAGGCTACATTTGTTCTCTTTTGAATTTTCTTTCTGACTTTATGACTTCTAACGTCATTTACACGTCGGGTTGTCCTACACTTACCGTTACCCGGTTCTTACCTATACTTCTTTACGACCCATTATCCGAGCTCTTTATCTTAGTGTTTTTAACATTTTTGTTTCGCTAGTTTGCGTTTTTCCTCTATATATTCCTTTATGACCCATCACGTAGGTTCATTAATGTTTCGCGCTTCCATTATTTGGTTTGTGCTTACTTGCACTACCAAGTTTTTATACCTTATTTATCTCGTTTGACTTGTTCGTGTGAAATTTCATCACTTGTGAACATCAACGGAGTTTGATTACCAATCTCTTATTTCATCCTAGTTAATTTAATGGGGTCGGGAGTTATAACCCGTTGTATTTTAAGTCCCGTTAACTCGGGCTCTTATAAACTCAATCTCTTAAAACTTTGATTCGCTTGTATTTAATTATTAGGATTTCTTATTTAAATCCAATTGTTTACCTGGTTATTTTTACTACTAACGGTACTTTACCCGTCTTTTAGTATTAACGGAGTTTGATTACCAAACCCGTTTTCAGGGTGTTACAATATATTATATTATAATATAGGATAAATTTCCTTTGTATCCAACTAGTTGATTCCCCGCCTGTGTTACGGGGCGATGGCCGAATAATTTTCAACAAATTAAAAAAACAGTACTCTAGTTTTGCTAGAAAAAAAAAAACAAAACGATGAGAAGACCGTAATTTTGAGCTCATGGCAAAATCGTAATTTGTCAGGACTAATGAGCGAGTGTTAGGCAGCTCCTTGACACGAAAAACAATTAAATCGAGTAAACCAATTAAAACAAAACACTCTTATAGTTTTGCTAATAAAACTAAAACAATGGCAATACTGTAATTTTAAACTGAGGGCAAAGTTGCATTTTTTGACTGAGGTAAAATCGTAATTTGCCAAAAGCTAAAATGATGGCAATACTGTAAGTTTGAACCAGGGCCTAAATCGTAAATTTGCGTAAGGGCAAATTCGTAATTTTGAACTTGGGGTAATATCGTAATATAATTTGAACTAAGGGCACAATCGTAATTTTAAGCTAGAGGTAAAATCATAATTTTATTTTGAACTGAGAGCAAAATCGTAATTTTGAGTTGGGGGCAAAAGTATAATTTTATTTTGAAATGGGGCAAAAACGTAATTTTGAACTGAGGGAGAAATCATAATTTTTTAAACGGGGAAAAAATCATATTTTTGAACAGAAGGCAAAATCGTAATTTTAAGTCGGGGGCAAAGTCATAATTTTACTTTGAACTGGGGGCAAAATCATCATTTTGAGCTGGGGAAAACATAATTTTATTTTGAAATTGGGACAAAAAACGTAATTTTTAGCTGAGGGCAAAATCGTAAATTTGAACCGAGGGCGAAATCATAATTTTGAGCTAGGGCAAAAACATAATTTTAATTTGAACTAGGGCAAAAATAAAATTTTAAAATGGATATAAAATAATAAATTGGTTGGTCCAATAGAGAAGTCTGCCTGGCACTATTCCGCCCATCTATTTTATAGATACAGATAGTTAGTGATCGGGATTGTTGATATTTTGGGGTTGGTGAGGCGCGGTTGGTGAGGTTGTTGGTTAAATTTTAATTTCATTTTGGTCCCTATGTTATTTACACTATACAGTTTTCCCCCAAAGTATGTATTTTAGGCTTTTAGCACTTTATATATTATTTATCTGAAACAGGAATTACTTTCGACATCTTTTAGATCAAACCCAATGTCTCGTTTTTGTTGGAAATCACAATGTGTCATAGGCAAATTGATATGCATGAATAAGGACAAAGTCGTACAGTAACTACCAAATAATAAATATTAAAAAGTATTAAAAGCACTCTGATTATCACTAAATATATTGATTTAGAATTATAAAATTGAAAACAATATTCTTAAAAATATTACAAAATATAATGTATTATTAGAGTGGGGTTAGTGTAAAAAGATGTAGTTTTGTAAAAAGTGTAAGAAGTGTTTTAAGCCCTTAGATCTTGTAGTTAATGGTTGAGATAAAAAAATGACGTAAAATGTAAATTATGTTTTATTATTTTGACTAATTTGGCAAGATTATGGGTAATAGTGTCTTTTTATATTGTATTGTTTAAATAAATAAACTGTCATCAACCTCAATGCCCGTTCAAGTTCCACCATGATATGAAGCATACTGGAATGCAAGTTTAAAACACCATACGAAGAACATCTACTGGAATGCATGTGTAAGACACCATGAATGCAGGTGTAAAACACAATGTTATGAATGTGTTATGATGTTTGTGAATGATGTAAAACACCATGAATTGAAATACGAATGATGTTATGAACACTAAACTAAACATTTATTTAAAACACCATGTTATGAATGTGTTCTAATGTTTGTGAATGATGCAAAACACCATGAATTGAAGGAAATTAGTTATTCTAGAGATTGGATCAGTTACTATAGTATGAAAAGGTAAAATAAAAAGATATTTGATTTCATAAATTATCTTCAAAACGGTTACAATTTTTTTTTATCATAAATTTGTTTTCAAAGTAAATTACATTATCACTCTAAATTTTTAATATTATTGAATGACACGTGTCTTCATCAGAATATTTCTTACAATTCTCACATACTTGTCCCTTTTTATATGAACCTTAATTTGTATTATTAAATACTTAATACATGTAGTCAATGTAGTCATTAGTGTTTAAAATGTTTTTTTAATAATGTTGATGGTTTTCATGTGAGGCTATCACTATAGACACAAGACAAAAGGCAATATACCATTGAGTAGTAGTTACCATAAATAAATGAGTAATTTGACATTGAGGTCAATAAAATAATAATAGTATTAAATGATAAGCGCATGTAAACAAACTTTTGTATCTTTACAAGTATTTCAATTGCATGGTTGAATGTAATTAGCTGGGTGTGGATGGTTTTGGGTTTTATATGGTCTGATTGTAAAATCATTTAGTAATGATAGGAGACTCAGGGAAACCTGAGTTCGATCCTTGAGTCAATCACGTTTTACTAGTAATTTCACTGTCGTGTCTACGGGCGGGTGGGTTACCGGGTTTTTTCCAGAATTGGTGGTGAACTCGGGTTACTCCTGGAGTACTCCGTTTGGTCCAATGGGTGCCCCAAAAGTACTAGGGATTGATTCTGTTGATCATTCGAAAATATATATATATCGATTTTATCCTTGTGCCAGTTATTTTTAATATTCAAATAATATTAATGTTCTAACAACCTTAAAAATATCACAAGCATAACATCACCATTATAAAACACACAAAATAAACTAAAATAAGATAAAAATCCAAATGCTTTTACAATACATATCCGTCGCGTCATGTACACATTATATTTTTTTAAACGGCAACTTTCTTGTATTAGGCTACCGCACTCATCAAATTAAAAAAAGGCAAATTGGCCTGTAATAATCTCACCTACACCTTTTTGGCCAATAATAATCCCACCTCAGAATATTCCCCACACCAGTCCCATTTTTCAAATTTTTGGCCCACACTGGTCCTCCGTTAAAAATCCCTAACTGAGTTAGCAAAATGGCTGATGTGGCAGCTGACCTATGGATGATGTGTCAAAAAAGGTTATGTGGCAGCTGATGTGTATTCCCCTGGTCCTTTTTAAATACCTATGCTCTCTTTATCAACTAAAACCCAAAAAAAAAACCCTAGTTCATAGGAATTCTCCCTCGCGATTCAATTAGGGGATATTGATGAGTTCTTCTTCGTCTTCTTCATGCTCTCGAAACAATAAACCAAGAATCTATAGGATTGGGACATATGGGAATGTTTATTGTAATCATGAGATGGTAGCAGTGAAGCGAGTTGCTGGTTCTCGAAGTTCTAGACAAGGGAAGGAGTTTTATGGATGCCCTTTATGGCCTGTAAGTAAAATAAGTTTGTATGTTGATAATTTTCCTTGAAAGCTTCCTCATTTTGTGATTTAATTTGTTAGAATTCAGATTGCAAGTTCTTTGTTTGGAAAGAAGATGTTGATGGGAGCAATAATCTGGTTGAAATAAACAAGGCACTACAAATGAAGATTGCAAACTTAGAAATTGACAAGATGGTTCTTATGGAAGAGAACAAAAAATTGAGGAAAAAGGCTGGTCAGAATGTTAAAAGCAGAAGATGTTTGATTGCAGCACTAGTTTTAGGTTTTGTTTTTTGGGTTTTGGTTTGACTACAGCATTAGTTTTTAGGTTGTATGTAAACTGTTTTGTATGGCAATATGGAATGAAATAGATTGTGAAGTTTTTTGTATGTTATGACTTGGAATGGCAGTTTGGAATGAAATCCGATTAGCTACATATGCACTTTATGCACTTTCGCTTTTACATATTGACCATTACTTTATGCACTTTCGCTTTTACTTTCGCTTGATTATCGCCTATGGATTTGCTGATGTTGGTATTGAACGGTTGATGATGATCGCCTGTAGTTGATGATGATCGCCTGTAGTTGGTAAAGAGTAAATGTGGGTTATAATTATAAAAGTAAAATTTATGTTGTAAATGACCAGGGGAATACACATCAGCTGCCACATAACCTTTTTTGACACATCATCCATAGGTCAGCTGCCACATCAGCCATTTTGCTAACTCAGTTAAGGATTTTTAACGGAGGACCAGTGTGGGCCAAAAATTTGAAAAATGGGACTGGTGTGGGGAATATTCTGAGGTGGGATTATTATTGGCCAAAAAGGTGTAGGTGGGATTATTACAGGCCAATTTGCCTTAAAAAAATATATATATTTTTTCACAAATATTCCCTTAAATATTATTGACCGCAATCTTCCTTAATTCGAGTATTATTATTAAAGGGTGGTTAAATTACACACATATATGGGTGTGTGCCCCTGTTAAACTAAATGGTTTTGGTTTGGGAACAAATTCATCCACGACCAGTCTGTTAGCGAACCGAATGTTCGTGAACTTGTTTGGTGGAAAGTTCGTTTTTTAATAAACGAATGAATATGAACAAAAAAAAATTGTTTGTTTAATTAAATGAACAAACATGATCACACCCTATGTTTGCTCATTTATGTTCGTGAATGTTCGTTTATTTATGTTCGTTTAAATTTTAGTAAATACATAAATAGTTATATTTATATAAATATTGGGTTTTCTAACTACGTATATAAATATAACTAATTAGTAATTGAGTTTTCTATTGATAAAAAATGAAATTTTAAATTTTTTCTTAGATCATAACTAACCAATTACTTAATTTTATTTAAAAAAAAAACTACTTAATTTTAGTATCCATGAACCCTAATTTAGATGTGTTTTCGGATGGATGAATTGTAATTTATTAGACTTGCTTGTTTGTGTTCACTAGTGTTAAATTGTGTTTGTTTATATTTGTTTAAGTACGTTCATTTGTGTTCGTTTATGTTTTTTTCAATCATGTTAATTTATGTTTATTCAAATATGTTTAGTTAATTTTTTTTGTTTATGTTCGTTTGTGTTCGTAAACTGTTCGTTAGGCTTTAAACGAACGAACATAAATGAACACAAACATGCCTGGTTTCTTAATGAACGACCACGAACAACAAAATGTGTTCGATTAAATGTTCATGTTCGTGTTCGGTTAAAGTTAAATGAACGAACACAAACATGCCTATGTTCATGTTCGTTTACAGGTCTATCCCTGACTTACACCCATAACAATATTCTTCTATTCCAGAACCTGATTTCGTTTCGTGGAATGTAATGAGATTGAAATTAGAACTTATGTAGGAATAGAAATTTGATTTGGAATTTAGGTGAGATGGAATCAACATTCCAATTCTATTAAGATTCAATTCCATTTCGTGAAATGAACAATACCTCTAAGATATTAATATAGCATTTCTATTAGGTCAATCTTTTGTCTTTGGTCAAAAGTTTTTCCTCGTCGGTCGAATTTTCAACATGCACATAATGATGTATAATGTATAACGCTTTGGGTCAATGTTAACTAATACATCTTAGGTCCTCTATTTGATCTTCAATCTGAGCTGTCATCATAACATTCTCAATAAATCGATTAGATTTAGTGTTTTACAATTGTCTCTTTAACGTAGTATGGATCATGAATAACTTCTCACGGGGCTTGACAAGGATAGCAACTATTATCTCTATATAAGACAGAGATCACATTTACGAGATCGCCCTAATATTGATACCGAGTCACCATTCACAACCACAAAACTAACCATGTGAATTGATATTACAATAGAAATCACAAAACATGGTTTCTCATGTTAGCTTGTGGCAATGAAAACTGAAAAGTAAACTAAGATCAAGAGCCACTGTCACTTTTAGCTTTTAAACTAGATTCGTTGCATTTTGTCTCCACTACACATGATGACATGAGGCATTCTATTCTTTTGAAATACTAACGGCTCTGTACTGAATTAATAAGTGGTTTAAATCATTAAGTGTTGAACCGAGAAATTGTCTGAACCATTAAGACTGAAGGGTGTGGCTTAGCGCCACCCCGCCACCTCAGCCTCTTTAGCGCCCCGGGGCGCCACCACCCTCACCGCCGTCGGCAAAAGGGGGGCGCCATCCTCCCTCCGCCAGCGTGCTAACGAGCCAAAATGAGATGTGCAGGTGGGTCCCATACCTTTAAACCAATCAAATCTTTTCTTGTTTAATTTTTTTTATTTTGTTTAACAGGGGGCTTTAAAGTGACTTTAAACCATTGCATGCAAGTTAAAGGAGGGGACTTTAAAGCCCCCTATGCGACGTAGCGTTGACGTGGCGTGATAAAGCCCCCTGGGGCTTTAAACCACTCCTAATAGCCTAAGAGCTAGTATAATGCTTAACCATTCAGAGACAAATGTCTGATCAATTAAATAAAAAGGTCTTAACCATTCAGGCTCAGTATAATGCTTAACCATTTAAAGGCAAATATTTGAACCATTTAGACATCTGTTCACGAAACAAACAATCTAAATCATTAAGTGTTGAACCAGTAAGATAATAAAATATCTGAATCATTAAAAGCCCATTAAAAGCTGAAACAAACATCCAAACATCTTATATTTAGTGGCTGTACCAAATGTGTTAGGATTTAAAACCCGTTTAATAATACTAACAAGTCAATAAATAATGCAAATAAGATGATTTCCTAATTTGTTTAAACCTTTGTTATTTTAGTATCAGTCATTTAATCAAGAAAAAGATTGGTTTGGTATTGAGCTTAAATTATAGTTATTCATTTTAAAATATGTTTTTTTAATCCTTGAACTATTTTATGAAACTTTGCTTACAAAATGTGTGAATAAAAAAAGCTCTAGACTTTGCATGGTTGATTCATCGACATAACCGACTACTTTTTTTAATGTTTTCATCAAGTTTGCCAATGTTAAAAGGCGATTAAACTTTGTTGGAGCTTAAGCAAATTATTTTACCACAATCATACTACTTATATTATATAAGTTATTAACCTTTTTAATCATAACCTTAATCAATCAAAATTCTAAACTTAATTACTACCACTTTAAACAATAATAATTCAACCTATTGCATGTCATGTTTTATAAGTAGCATGATTATGATACAATAGAGAGTGTTGCTTGGAGTATCACCAAATCTTCATATGAGTATCACCACATCTTCATGATACGAGTGTCATCGGCGGCAGTGGCAATGGTTAACTTGATACCAAACTAAAACACCATTATGCGTGTGTAATTATGATTGTGAGATTGAATGTTGTAATTAGGATTTACAACGAATAGGGGTCAGTAGGGCTGCAAACGAACCAAATGTTCGACGAACTGTTCGACTGGAAGTTCGTTTGTGTTTGTTTGTTTCTTTATCAAACAAACGAACACGAACAATAAACTCCGTTCGTTTAGTTGAATGAATGAACATGAACAGAGACCCCATTTGTTCATTTATATTCGTGAACTTTCGGTAACGTGTTCGTTTGCGTTTGACTGTGTTCGATAGTTCATTAGTGTTTTTAGTTTTTATATCTATTTAAATACATCAAAATTCTGACAAAATAAAATATATAACAAGTGTTAGCATATTATATAGTTTGTTATGAACATTAATTTGTGCTCATTTGTAGGCATCAACGTTCGTTTTAGTTTGTTGATTAAAAGTAACAAACGAACATGAATATAAAATCTCGTTCAATAATTGTTCATGAACAGTTTATGAACACATATACTTCTTAACAAACGAACATGAACAAGGTCTTATTCGTGTTCGTCTGCATACGAATTTCCACATTTAAAAAAAAGCAACATTTAACTTTCTATCAAAGTAAAAGGACCATATTTACCATACTCTCAAAACAAAAAGGGGGCTAAACGTATCATCCTCCATTATAAAACAAGCAACAGATCTACCAAACTCGTTGTGCCCTCTTATACTCTCAACTGTCAGTTGTGGATCAACAAAACCACCACAAGATCTGAAACCTAATCTTCCGATATCTCTGCAACTATGAAGGTGATCGACAAGATTCTGGAGTCCACAACCGCCGGAGACGCCGGAAAAGTAGTCTTCTCGTTCGAATTCTTCCCTCCGAAAACCGAAGAAGGTGTGGAAAACCTGTTCGAGCGGATGGAGCGAATGGTGGCGCACAATCCTACATTCTGCGACATTACGTGGGGCGCCGGTGGCTCTACGGCGGAGCTGACGCTGGAGATAGCGAGGAGGATGCAGAATTTGGTGTGTGTGGAGACGATGATGCATTTGACGTGTACGAATATGCCGGTGGAGAAGATAGATCACGCGTTGGGGACTATTAAGAAGGATGGGATACAGAATGTTTTGGCTCTGAGAGGTGATCCGCCACGTGGACAGGATAAGTTTGTTCAGATCCAGGGAGGTTTTGCGTGTGCTCTTGATCTGGTATGTATCATTATCATGATATTGTTGTTTTGTTGTGGTTTGATTGGTTAACTATGGTTAGATTTGTGTTTTTCTTGTTCTGATTGATTGTTGAGCTACTGGCATTAGTTGATTAGGTTTAGATTTGTAATTTTTTATTCTGATTGATCATTGAGCTACTGGCATTAATTAATCAGGTTTAGATTTGTGTTTTGTTTTGTTCTGATTGAATGTTGAGCTACTGGCATTGGTTAATTAGGTTTAGACTTGAGTGTGTGATTTTGAAGTCTAATTGACCGTTGAGTTACCGTGTATATGTATTGATGAAGGTTAGATACTTAGAAGTTGGATGATCTACTGGCCTGAATGTATTGCATTTGTGAATTGAGAGATTGTGAAGTCTGATTCCAGGGTGTAGTATTGATCTGGTAGGTATCAATGACTCAATGTATCATGATCTTGTTGTTTCGTTGTGTTTTACTGTTTTGATTTGTGATTTTTTTGTTCTGATTGATTGTTGAAGCTACTGCCATTAGTTGATTAGACTTGAGTGTGTGATGAAGGTTAATTAGGTTTAGATTTGTGATTTTTTTTGTTCTGATTGATTGTTGAAGCTACTGCCATTAGTTGATTAGACTTGAGTGTGTGATGAAGGTTAGATGATCTATAGGCCTGAGTGTATTGAATTCTTGTGTCCGGTGCAATTTTAGAATGCCGGCATGTTTACTTATTGAATTGAGACATTGTGAAGTCTGATTCCAGGGTATAGTATTAGTGTAGAGTACTTTTGCCTGTTTTAGTTCATTTTATAGTGATTGGATTCATATAATAACTCTTTTGACCTGATGCTTGGGTGAATTTTTAGCCTTTGAGATATGTTAAATTCTATAACAGTTTCTTTAAGATGATGTAGATACCAAAGAGCTTTAAAATAATAAAACCTAGTGCATCAATATCTTGCTTTTCACAGTGTTGATTTGTTATATGATGGTTGTGCTGGTGATTGGTCTCATACATTAGGTTCTCTTGAGCAATGTTAGATGGGTGAATTTAGCTTTTGAGATCTGTGAAGTCCATAATAACTTCATTAATCTGATTGTGACTATAAAGAACTTTACAGCATGGTGCATCAAGAATGTATAAAAAATGCAGTTGACCTGATTAAACTGTAGAGATGATTGTTGTAACTGTTTATAATTAATAATTTTGAATCTTTGTTGAATTCTTTTCTAAACTGAAGTTAAACATTTATTGCTAGTTCTTTTTTATCTCTGCTGGATTTAAATAGCATTCGTTGATAGCAGAAAGTTGATGGGAAAGTAACCTTTCTACCCTAAAGGTTTAACATATAATGCCATAATATGTGTGCCTTTTGCTTTGCAGGTGGAGCATATCCGCAGGTCATATGGTGACTATTTTGGCATAGCCGTTGCTGGTTATCCAGGTTTGCATCTCACTTCGTTCTGTCTTTATTAGTTTATTTCCAGACAACCGAAATTCCTATGCATGACAATAGTCTTATTTGAATATATTATCCTATCTGTTTTTGTTAGGGTAAATATTTGTAGTCTTCATTTTCTTAATTTCTTTAAAAAATTTCTTTCCAGAGGCACATCCTGAGGTCATTGAAAGCAATGGCTTGGCTACACCTGAAGCATATGCAAAGGATCTTGCTTACCTCAAGAGAAAGGTACATTATGTTTTATTGTAATAGGTATTTGATCAGCCAAGTGTCTTAAAATACATACTTAACGAATTAAACATTAGTTCGACGGTTAACTGCTTTGTAGATAACTGCCATTTGGAACTTATAAATTGGATTTCATATTGCAGGTTGATGCAGGAGCAGATGTGATTGTCACTCAACTTTTCTACGATGTTGACAATTTTCTCAAATTTGTGAATGATTGTCGGCAAATTGGAATTACTTGCCCCATTGTTCCCGGCATCATGCCCATTAACAACTATAACGGCTTCATTCGCATGACTGGTTTCTGCAAAACTAAGGTATTCTTGTTTAATGTTTTTATATATTACTTTGCTATCTGAAACTAGCCTGAAATCATTGCTATTCTGTGTAACTAACAACTGTCAACTGCAGATCCCGTCCGAAATCACTGCTGCTTTGGAGCCCATTAAGGACAATGAGGAAGCCGTTAGAGCTTATGGAGTTCACCTCGGAACCGAAATGTGCAAGAAAATTATGGCTAGTGGAATCAAGACATTGCATCTTTATACACTCAACATGGAGAAGTCTGCATTGGCAATTTTGACCGTAAGGAAGTCCTCAAATATTTTTTTATTGAGTAAATGTCATTTTCGTCCCGTCCCTGAGGTTTGGTCAGTTTTGCGACTTTCATCCAAAGGTTTGTTTTTTTTCGCATCTGGATCCAAAAGGTTTGAAGTCTTGCCATTTTCATCCGGCTCGTTAACTCCATCCATTTTACTCCGTTAAGTCAGGGGTATTTCCGTCTTTTTTGTTAACTTAAAGGGCAATACGGTCTTTTTAACTTTATGTACAAGCATTTAGCATAATGTACAAGTATTCACTTAAAGGGCAATTCGGTCTTTTTCACTTTATGTACAAGCATTTAGCATAATGTACAAATATTCACTTAAAAGACAATTCGGTCTTTTTCATTTATGTAAAAAAATACCCTTGACTTAACGGAGAAAAATGGGTGGAGTTAATGAGCCAGATGAAAATGGCAAGATTCCAAACCTTTTGGATCCAGATGTGAAAAAACAAACCTTTGGACGAAAATTGCAAAACTGGCCAAACATCAAGGACGAAAATGCCATTTTAATCTTTTTCATTAATAAGATCATTTGCATTATTGAATGGTAATATACGTTAAATTTACTATGCAGAATCTTGGATTGATTGAAGAGTCCAAGGTATCAAGGCCACTGCCATGGAAAAAGCCTACTAACCTTTTCCGTCTAAAGGAAGATGTTAGGCCAATATTCTGGTATGCTAATGCAACACACACGCTTGAATGTATAAGTTGATCTTAAACAATTTTCTGCATTGTAATGTGTGGTAACTTCAAAGTACAAGATTTGTTTTTTTTTATGTTGATAGGGCCAATCGTCCAAAGAGCTACATAACAAGAACTACTGGATGGGAGCAGTATCCACGTGGGCGTTGGGGCGATGCTTCTAATGCTTCATATGGTGCATTAACCGATCATCAGGTGCATATAATTTTCAACTCGTAGTCATTTAATCCCATGAATGTTGCAACATTTCTTTTTTCAGGAAGTTTTCTTGTTAAAAGTTACTTATTTGTCCATTATCACCTATATATATGGCGAATGGTTAAAATGAGAACTAGCTTGAGTTGTGAGAACTTGAGAACTTTTTGATTCAAAGGTTTTATGGAAAAAAGATTTTGACGAAAAATTTTTTATGAAACTTTTTCAATAAAAAAAATCGTATACGACTTCTTACACCCCCGTAAACCAAATTTACAACGCCATAACGTTCTGGGGCTGATGATGCCAGCATCCATTTACACCAGCGTAAAACAAACTTACATGTCGAATAAATGTCGGCTCGTCAATTTCTTTTTTCACAGATGTCTTAGTTAGGTGTTTGTTATTCAACCTTTGTGCAAAATTTGGTTGAAAAACTCATTGTGCAAAATTTGGTTGAAAAACTCACACGGGAAGTAGGAGTTCTCGCGGTTCTCCCAACTCGGAGGAGTTCTCATCTGAACTCTATCCTATATATAAATATATATTAGCTTTCCTAATTAACTATGTCATGTTTTACATGGTCATCATATAAACAACATATATGACCCTTGTCTTTCATTCATGATATTATGGATGAAGCACCGAAACCTCTACCAATCTTGTTTAATGCCTTAAATCTAAATACTAAATGTTTCTTCTCTCACCATGCTAATGTACGATCAGTTCATGCGACCACGTGCACGTGACAAGAAAATTCAAGAAGAATGGGTGGTTCCTTTGAAAAAGTTTGATGATATTTCTGAGGTATGGTGTATCTGCTTAAATTATTCAGTCTATGGAGGTTAATCACAGCATTCCATGCTCATGTGGACATTTTATATCAGAAATTCACGAAATACTGCCTTGGGCAACTGAAAACCAGCCCTTGGTCTGAACTTGACGCGCTTCAGCCAGAGACAAAGATTATTGATGAACAACTAGCTTCAATTAACCAAAAGGGTTTCCTCACCATCAACAGCCAACCGCCCGTTAATGGAGCCAAATCCGACTCCCCATCAGTTGGTAAGTTTTTATGTGAGCTTGAGTTATTCAAATTTGGGTCCATTTTTTCAAGTATAGTAAATGTGTGTGCGCGTGTCCGCATGCACAAGTTGCACTTTTTATCAACTATTGTGAGTGCCTGTTTCATGCTTATGTGGCATGCAGAGTTCTAAGATCTTGAAGAGATTCATAACTTTTTCTGATTTTTTATTAATTTTCAAGTAAAAATACGGATGGTCCCTGTGGTTTACCAAAATTTTGGATTTGGTTCTTAGCTTTTCAAAAGTACACGGGTGGTTCTTGTGGTTTGTACTTTGTAATGCATTTAGTCCCCGGCCAACAAATCTAAAGGTTTTAGTAGGTTCAAGTTAGGGACTAAATGCGTTATAAAGCGCAAACCACAGAGACCATCCATGTACTGTTGGAAAAATCTGGGGACTAAAAGACTTACAAAGTGCAAAGTACATGGACCATCCGTATCCGTATACTTTTGGAAAGCTAGGGACCAAATCCAAAATATTGGTAAACCACAGGGACCAAATCCAAAATTATAGGATTTGAGAGCTTTGATTTAAGATTTAATGATTTTTAAATTCTAAAAGCTTTATGTGTAGTGGAAATAGGTTTATAAAAAAACATACTTATGAGACGATGACGTGGCATGACATGTCACATAACCTCAACCAACCAGTTTCTATTGCAAAGTCTTTGTTTGATTATAACAATAAATTAATGATAAAGATATGCTATCATTTGTTCTTACCAATTTTTCTGGCTTTAAAGGATGGGGCCCAGCGGGTGGGTACGTTTACCAGAAAGCATATGTAGAATTTTTCTGTTCCGGTGAAAAGTTAAACGGTCTTGTGGAGAAATCAAAGGCGTACCCTTCACTTACATACCTAGCGGTGAACAAAGAAGGGAATTTGGTGTCAAATGTGGGGAAAACTGACGTGAATGCAGTTACTTGGGGAGCGTTCCCAGCTAAAGAGATCATTCAACCAACTGTCGTTGATCCCGCAAGTTTCTTGGTATGGAAGGACGAGGCGTTTGAAATCTGGTCGAGAGGATGGGCACAGTTGTACCCTGAAGATGATTCTTCAAGATCACTTCTCCAAGAGGTTTGTTTTTTGCTCTTTTTTAGTCGAGCCTTATTTGATTATAGATATTAATTTATTATCACTCTGTATGGTTAACAGGTACAAAACACTTACTACTTGGTTAGCTTGGTTGATAACGACTACATAAACGGCGACTTGTTCAGCGTTTTCAAGGATTTTTAAACCTTGTGGTCCTGGTTTGCGTTCTTTGTAACAAATCTCTATAGAGGAATGATGGTGTTACACGTATAACTCTATATATTACGTCTTTCTTGTATTTGTAATGTTGCTATATTCGATGTGCAAATTACATTTGCTAAGCAACCGATCTATCTATTCCAATGGGCAGACAAGCTCGCAGTGTTTACGTAGTACATGACAAGCATCAATGCATAATGTACCATCTTTCGTTGCTTGTAAAAGTGTATTCTCTTTTTGTATTGATGATGTGCGTGGTTATATATAAAATTTTCATGTTTAATTTGACCTTCAAAATCAATGAACAATCCTGGATGTCTGAAATTGAAATATTACAAGATCACCTTAATTACCCCTAAACATTAGTTTTCACACTTTTTATCTGTTAAAGACACACACACACACATCCTTTCCTTTTTTACCTCATTAAGACCTAAAAAGTTGGATGCCAGTTGAATTTCTGCGTACTATAAGTGTGGTTATGGAGTTCCGGATAATATCTTAGGTAAACCGTACACGACAAAGGAAACTACAACTTCTTGTTTTGACAGTGATCTCTATCCTTAAAAGCAATTTTGCCTACACTGTCCAATAGAACAATGTGTTTTGGGTTTGTGGCGAATCACTTCCCAAGATACGACGAAGCAACGGTGGTACACCTTATCAACATTGCATGGGTGATGATAAGCTAATTGAATTTACTGAGTTTTCAAGGATTTAAAGTAACTAAACATGTCGTGTTCGGATCCTAAAGCAATCTGGTATACTAGAAAATAGTTTTCATCTAAATGGGTTACTCGTTAGAAAGCAACAACCAAATATACTCTAAAAATTAGATTGGTTATGTTCTACAACCACTAGTGATATAAGTAGAGACCAATCTAAAGTATCGTTGATCCTGATTTAATCATCGATCATTCAGTCCCTAATTATGTTCCTTTACTAAATATCTGTGTACCAACCAAACTCTTTAGCGACAATTTGTTTGTTAGTCATAGATAGATTCTGAATGATTCAAGTGACTTATTATTGACTAATATTATTTGTCAAATGATGAAACCGTTTGTATAGGGTTGTAAACGAACCGAACGTTCAGCGAACAGTTCGTGAACCGTTCGGCGGGAAGTTCGTTTATGTTCGTTCAATTAGCTTAACGAACGAACACGAACAAAAAATTCCGTTCGGTTAGCTTAGCGAACGAACACGAACACAAGTCTCGTTCGTTCGATTGCGTTCGTGAACGTTCGGTAATATGTTCGGTTACATCCGTTCATGTTCGTTTGATTATATTAGAAAACTCATAAATAATAACCCTATTTTTTCTAAGTTAGCTAAAATTTGGACAAAGACATTTCTTGGGATATTTAACTACTTATGTCCAATGTTTAATGATAACAATGTTTTTATATTTTATTTTCAAGTTAAATATTCGTTTACGTTTGTTCTTATTTGCTTGCGTTCGTTTGTGTTCGAGACCCGTGTTCACGAACTGTTTGTGAACAGTTGAATTTCCTTAACGAACGAACACGAACATAAACTTATGTTCGGTATGCGTTCGTGAACAGTTCGCGAACATGTTAATTCCTTAATGAACGAACACGAACATGGCCTTGTTCGTGTTCGTTCGGTTCGTTTACAGCCCTACGTTTGTAAAAGTTGGCACAAATAGTGGGATTTCCAATAAACAAGGATAAAAATGGTAAAACGGGTAAACCATATATAGTCAGATACTAACGTGTAATTAATTCATAAAATTACAATAAAAATATAGGTTACTAAAAAAAGATATAAACATTACCCGTCTTTTTGTCGCTGAATATGCCCACCCATGATCTCTTGCCTTAGCACCGGTTTAGCATCATATGATGGTGTTTAGCGATCCATTGGACTAAGGCTGTAGGCTATGAAGAGGGACTCTATTGTGCCATGTCAATGACACCCCAGCTCCATGTAAGCACAGAAGTGTCACATAAACAATGGAATCCCACTGGGGTTAAAAAAAAAAAAAAAAACTTATCTTGTCCACTATGCATCATGACTTGTACATTATAAAATCCCCCCTCAAAAGTCAAAACTTCTGGCGCCTCTCTTCCACTTCCCGCTCACCAAAATTCCATCACTTTGACTTCAAACCCCGAGTCACAAACAAAACAAAACCAAATCAACCCAAACGTAATCAGGGTTTTGTAGAGCAATGAGCGATGACACAACACAACCACTCATTTGCTCAATCTGTCACGAAGATCTCAACCCAATTGTTGAAGATCTTCAAGCAATTTCAATCTGCGGTCATGTCTTCCATGAACTCTGGTTAACCTAATCCCCTTTTACTCACTTCTAGCATATCTTATCTTATTTCTTTTCATTACATAATACGGGATATTAATTATCTGCAGTGTCTCTATATATTATTTTCAGTTTTGGGTGTATCTTTAATTCTCTATCTTTGGGTTATTCAAATATATATCTTTAACATTAGGGTTTTATTTTTTACCTATCAATAGCAAATGAATATTGAGTCCAGTGTTTATAGAATTTGTTTTTGGTGAATCTATTAGGATCTTGATATGATTAAAAAATAATTACTTTTAGTAATAATTCTTTTCAAGGTTTTATTACATAGTCTGTGATATTATGTGAAATTGAATTTATTAAACCCCAGTCTTTGATTGATGAATTCCATTGTTTCTCTAAATATCTACTTGTGTGTTTTTTTAGTTAGACCGGCGATTTTATACATGAATTTTAGTTATGGTTTTAGAGTTTGATCAAGAATGTGTAGTTTATCTAATTAAATTACTTCCCTTTTTCAGTTTATTAGTATTGTGTCTCTTCTGTATGATTTGTAATACCGATAGAAATTGAAATCTACAAATTTTTGAAACCCGAGTTGTTATACAATGACTTTCAAGTTTTCTGCATATGATTCGTATATGTGTGGTGTGTTTTTTTATTTATTTATTATTCATCCCTATCATATGTTTAAAGGGATGAACTTTTTATCTCGTGATTATTATATCTTGTATAATAAGATATATGCAACTTGTTAGTGCTCATTGTGTGCAAATTACGTAATATATTTTGAATTTGAATCGTTAATTATTTGTTGAAGATAGTATTAAGATGTTATAATTATTTAATTTTTACCAATTATATTTTGATAAATTGTCTGTTTCTGATGGTGGCAAATCTAGCTTACAACAACGGTTTGAGTACTGTTCAAAGGGGAAGAAACAATGTCCAATTTGCAAGCAAACGTGTGCAGCATCTAACGTGAGCCGGCTCTATTTTCAGTCAGCCGGTGACTCTAACGACTCTAATCCCTCTCAAAAATCTCAAACTCACACAGAAGGTTCAAAGGAACTTAAGTTAGAGGTCAGGAGACTCGAACGGAAGGTTAACGCGCTCAATTCAGCTTTAGAAAGTCGAGAAAATGATATCACTGACGTTAGTAACGAGGTATTTTAACTGTTTGAATCTAGTTTTCTTATTTGAATGTGCTTTTGTATGTTTGTTGGCTATTTTTCTTATTTAAATGTTTTTTTTTCTTGTAGCTTTGTGTATGCAAGGAGCAGTTGAAGAAAGAAGCATCACTAAAAAATGAAACTTTGGAGCAAACGCTCACAATTCACCGCAAACTCAACTTGAAAGCACAAGTAAGTTGTTATTACAAAATTTTATCGATTTGTTTTTTCAACACCGGTATTTAAAAAAAGCTAAAATGTTGTATTCTTACCATCAACTATGCTACAGGAACTTAGTGAAACGGAAAACGAGTGCGAAAACTTACAGAATGGGAATTTGGATTTAGCGAAAGAACTTGCTGCACTAAAATTGTAAGTTTAGTGTATGAGGAAGAAGCAAAACCTTAATTTTTTGGTTCTCAGTTTATATAATTTCGGGTAGAAATGGATAAGTCTTGTGAGTCGCACGGGATTGGTAGTGGGTTAAAACATGATCATATCAAAATGAGTCTGTTGGGTCAACCCACATACACTTATCTGTTCAGTTTTCTATATTCTATAGAATTTATAATGTGTTAAATATGAATATATATATAATGCAGGGTCTCAGATTTGGACTTGGAAGAGGGCGACATTGTCAAACTTGCTTCTTTGGGTACGAAGCCCAACAGTGAAGAAAGTGTGGATATTATAAAAAGGTCTTTGGGTGCCCGTGGCGAGTAAGTTATATTGCTTCATATATGCTGTTTTTACATATTTACACGGGGACATAATATGATACTAAATGTTTTTCTAATAGGTTGTATAAGGACCTAATAGTTAAGTGCAACAATCTGGCGAGGAACGTGGCCCGTTCTCATGACCAGCTTGAAAGAGTTAAAGAGCAAATAGAAGAATTAGAAAAACTAAAGGTAAATTCATTACAAAAACATTTTTTGATATCTAACCTTTGCTTAATGGATAACTTAACCTGTGTTACTCTTTTCAGAAAAAAATCCAAAAGTTGGAGACAGCTAAGGAAATGAAAGTAATAAAGGAGCCTGTTATTCATCTTGGAAAAACAAAGAGGTTAAGAGTGTCTGAGAATATTAATGAAAGTAATACAAAAGATGGTGTTAGTTCTTACATGTCAATCGACGATGATGCACCAAAGGTTTCGGTTTCATTGAAATTCTCATCAAATGATTCAGTACCTCAGCCTACTAAAAGCGCAACAACGGGTGCTTCGTATATATCAAAGAATGTGCATGAAACAAGTGAGAGTGGACAAGATACACCCCTTTTCAACATTGCAAAAGAAGCTTCTTTGCCAGTTGTTAATCCTCAAGAAGGTAATAATGCAGTTTGTTAGAGTGAAGTTTCGATACGTTAATGTGAAGATGGGTCAACTCTGGTTATATTATTGACCAACAGCATAGTTGTCAATAGCGAATAGCGGACAATAGCAACAAGCTACCTTCTATTTAATGTTTAGCGATACGCTAGAAGAAAATTTTAGAAATATTTTACATGTATATTTTATCAAAATCCTGTAAATATGGAAGGAATACGCTTCTTTTTTCATTCCTGAAATAAAAAACCCTAAATACACTTCTTTTTTTCAATCTCTATCTATATTTATCAAAAAAAAAAAAAAAAAAACCCGCTATTTTTACACTATTTTGGCTAAACATCATTTAGCAGGAAACTCATGCTTCGGTACGCTATTCGCTATAGTGAGCGCTATGCTCGCTATTAACAACTATGACCAATAGGTATGGTTAAGAATAGAGGTTTACGGTCTGAACCCGTTTGACCCGCACCAAAGTTAATTGGTTCAACCTGAACCTGCTTTGACCTGTTACCCAACCCACTATATTACCATCTCTATTGAAAAAAAATTCTTGACGAGGTTGATTGAAGAGAAAGTGGTTGCTAACTGTTTGTTCTTTTAAATTTGAAACAACAGAAGACTTTTGTTTCTCTAGTGGACTTTTAGATGCAACAAAAAGACACTCAGGAAAGTGGTGCAAAAACGGTCAGAGTAAAACATCCGGTGATCTTATTGCTGTCGGAGCTGACGGTAGAGGTGGTACAATCAAAGTTTTGAAATCCCCAAATTATTCCTTACTTGTAAGTTTTCTAACTTACATGACCGTCTAATGAATGGCTCACTGCCTCACTTTAGTATGTTTCAATTTTGATCGTGTGCCAATGTTGGTATTAATTCGGTCAAAAAGTGTTTCAGGTCAACCCAACTTGACCCGTTTTCACACGTTACCCAAATCACTTTATTTGCTTTATGCAATTATGCTTATATTAAAGTTGTGTTTAAAGTGTGGTTATTTGTTGACATTTTTTAAACTTTTTTACGAGCAGAACTTTAGGGGATCAACAATTTCCACTAAAAGTAGCAAGCTTGGCGCCAAAGCAAGTAGTTTGCAGTCTCGGGGGCTCTTGCAGATCGACCACTTTTTCAGTAAAGCAAGTCAATAGTGACCGGCGAGTGTAAGTCTGAGTTATGTAGATTTTATCATTTTATGTAATATTGAATAGCAAATCAACCACCCATTGATGAAATATGACTTGCTGTATGTCAATATGGTTAATCTAATATTGAATACCAAGTCAATTTTTTTTTTTTTTTTTTTGCATATACATCTCCACAGATTCAGAAATGGTTCACACATCTAGATCTATAGGTATGATACTTAGGCTAGAATCTGAACAACAAATGTTTGTACAGAGAGGGTTGTAAGTAATGTTGTAAAACAAGGTCTCTGCGGACGAGTACTCACCGAGTAATCGCTACAAGGTAGGCTACCGAGACGACTTCCTTCAACTCCGCCTAATTACTCGGAATCGATCAAATGTAGTCAACCTCGGCCAAAATTGGATCTAGTAGGTCAACTCAGGCCGATTTGACTTAAAAAACAATGAAACATAATTCCTATGTCTATCATATTAAAGAATACTATCATTTTTCAAGGAATGAATATTAATTTTTTAAATATTTTACTATTTGAACATGTATATTTTTATTTATATTGATATTGATATTCACGTATATTTGACATATATATAATTCCTGAAAACTAATTTTCTTATATTCGCAACTCACTAGTCGACTGACTGTCTGACTAGGGAGCTCCTAGCGACTGCAACCATGGTTGAAGGTACTTCATCAATTTTAAGTAGAAAACCATAATAAATACAATAAACATATCATTTTAACCTTAACAAATAGGTCGTGCATGCTGCATGCCCGCATGGGTGTTTAGATTCATTGTTTTTTTTTTTTTTTTTTTTTTTTTTTTTTGCCTAAAAGCAATATCAAGGCAGAAAAGTTTGATTTTGTTGGTCAATAAGAACCGTTTGCTTTCATATTTCCGCTTGTTTTTATTGTCTGGTTTTGTGGTTTTTGTCACATTTACTTTTTCTACACATAGTCACATACCATTATTCGGATGTTTTTCAAATGATTATATAAAAAAAATCTAAATTACATTATTATTTTATTGAAGTTACGCCCATGGCATTATAGTCTAGTGTTATCTTAGGGGTGAAATAAGGTTAGGGACCATTAGGTCCTGGGTTCGATTCCCACAAGGTGTTTCCCAAATCCCAGATTTATTAGGTTTCCTCCTGAATTGGTGTATAGACATTATTGCCTGGTGGAGATAGATATGATCGGGTGGTTTCGCTCGTGACACGATGATGGTTCATCAATGATCCAAATTTGCCGTTCAAAAAAAAATATTGAAGTTACAAAGTAATCATATTAATTTGTATATTTATTCACAGAAGTTATTTGTTATATACATTTCAGTTGTGCATATCCGAACACCAGATGCGTGTGCACACACACAATCATAAGTTGTCAAAGACAAGTTGAATAGACACACCACTATGTGTCTATGTTTCTTGCTAAGTTGCAACTATATGGTATGTCTTGTAAGATTACTACTTTCTACTTTTATTTATAAATATGTTTCCTATAAAAATACCACCTAAATAAAGCACTATGAATCACTAAAAGAGAGTGAATATGGAGGGGTAGAATTTAGAAATAGCCTTTCATACATGCATTGTTGTGACATCCATCTCTCATACCAACAAATATAATACATCATCCATACTCAAACTAACTAATATATGTTTAATATAACATTTTATCTATTTAAAAAATGATCCAAAATCTCACTTTTTATTAGGAATAAAGGGAGAAAAACAAATAAAATTGCAAAAAGTAAAGAAAAATGAGTATTGAGATTAGACATAAACATGGAGATAAGATTATAAAGTTAGTTTAGCTTAGTGGCCACGGCAGTAGAGATGAAAAGATTGATGAAATAGAAGACGAAAGTAGACACCAAAAACCTATCCTCATACTTCTAATCATGTTGATAGATATGTTGTCGCTACCATAAAAATATGAAAAGAAACTATACAATTCATATTAACAATACTTGTATTTATATAACAAGTTGGTATAACTTGTTACACGAAAACAAATGATATACTCGTATCCTATTGTTCTAAACTAGTGGGATCCCCATGCGATGCGGGTTGAATTCAGTTTCGGTTCATTACGGTATTGGTACGTTACCGACACTAGGCATAGCAAACAAAAGAGAAAACTAAAAAAAATAAAGTCATGATATGCCTAAAATGATATTGAAAGTCAGAATGATATTGAAAGTCAGAGGCAGATCTAGGGGTTTTTGGGGGGTTTACCGGAACCCCTCTGTTTGAAAAAAAAAATAGAAAGAATTAGTGGAAATCTTATATGATTTGGAAAAAAATAGTGAGAATTAATGAGAATCTACCGAAAGTAACCCTCAGAAAAAAGTTAGTGCATCCGTCAATGAAACGTGCTTTATATCAATAAAAAACCATAAAAACACACATTGCTAACAATTCTGATAATACTAATGGCGGTACCTGTGACAACCCGAGATTTCAAGGCCTTTCCGTTTGCTTATCATTGATCACGCAATCCTGTTTTGTAGTTCGCCTCCCATTGTATCATTTTATTAACTTTGAATGATTAAGAGTTTATGTTTAATGATTTATGTTAGTGATTATTGTTTAAAGCTTAAAATAAATGCTTAATGGAAATTTAGTGTGACTAATAATCTGAAGAGTAACCTTAGACGAAACCTAGGGACCTTTCGTCATCATGAGGCCGAGGAAACATGAGTTTCGTCGGTGGGCTAGTGTTTCGTCGCACGGGGCTTGGGCCCAGAACCGGTTGTGGCCCAATGGCCTGTTTGATCTATTTAAACAAGCATGAGGGTTACGGAACACCACTTTAGCAAACCCTAACCTATCTCTGGGAGTTCGACGGCAGCCTGTTCCAGTTTGAAGCTTTTGTGTGTATCGTTATCTTTCTTTCGCTCTAACCAATCTTCTCGATCAACACTTCTCGGTTAGTTCTTGTTATTACAATTCAGATTTGATTTTCTGTGTAGTCGATCTTGTTCTATTCGAGGTTTGATGGTACGAATGCTTTTGCAATAACACACTAATCGGATTCAAACAGTAAGGATATATTTAGGGTTGGTTGTTGATATAAGACTCGATAGATTGATACTGAATCTGAGAAAATAGGAACATGTATGATGCTAGATGATCTGTGTATGTCTATATTCATTGTGTGGATTGCTAAATGTGTATGATTAGTTTAATGATTGTTCATATTCATGGTACATGTTCATGGTTAAAAGTATCAGTTGATCTGAATAGAGGAAACCGTCAAACTGTTAGCATCACACGAGTTAGTAACCGTCTGTTAGGGTTAGCGACGAAACCTGTATACTTTCGTCGATGTCACTTGACGAAACCTGTAAACTTTCGTCACTAGATAACTCGACGAAACTTGTAATTAATCCTACCGAGCAAATCAAGGTGAGTTCACTACTCTTTTTCCAAGCATGCGTCCCAGGGAGGGACATCTGGTAAACGTTCCGGGGAGGAATGCTGGGTTATTGGGATGTTTGTTAATACTCGCATATCTATCACCTAAGTCCCATCTACCGATTGTTGCCGGGGAGGCAACGGGGTATTAGTTAATAGCGCTATTTAGGTTTGGCAACCTCACACCTTACCGGGGAGGTCGGGAGTGAACTAATGATCCCAGTCTTGACCATTGCTTTGATAGAGGCAATGGGGTTTGGGCAAAACAACTTTAAGCCATCAGCGGTAAACGAGTTATTACAACATCAATCATTCAATCGTCTTATATCCATATCTGGTAACTAAAACGTGTAAACAAACTTTGAACTCACCAGCGTCGTCTGACACACTTGTCTGCATGCTTGCAGGTCGTTAGATTTCTGATTATGGACTTGCTATCTGGGAGTGCTGGAGTGGTCATGGATTGAGACTCTTGGATACTAGTTATATTGGTTTTGAACATTAGATTTGATACAGTTGATTAACATTTTACTAAAGGCTTCCGCTGAACGTTTACTTTGGTTTTAACTTGTGACTTGGTTTATTATTATTAAATGAATCGAATGTTTTATTTAAATATTTATCATTGGTTCAACATGATTGGTGGCTTGGATCCTGGTACGTCACACGTCCCGCGGTGTTCCCGCATGTGGTATTTTGGTGGGTGCGACAGTTTGGTATCAGAGCCACTGGTTATAGTGAACTAGGTTTTAAAACGTTTTTATAAAACCAGACTATAATTGAACAACTTCGAAAATCGACCATGACACTCAGCTCCAGATTGCAAGGTTCGTCTTCTGTTTACTTTATGCAACACTTGCTTAGTAGTTACACACACTCACAGCTTGCATGAAACGATATATTAGATACTGTGGTGATTTGACAGTATGGCATTACTCTTCTACTTTTATGATTCGTAATCCTGTAATACCTTCTGTTTTGCTACTTGAATGCGGGGGAAACTTTTAGCGCAAGTTAAGAAGCACTGAGATGAGCATGCAAATTGCCTTATTATTATAGGTGCACACATAATAATAATGTGAGGTGCATGTAAGTCCCATTGAGGCTTAACGAGTGCGAGAAGGGTTCTGCCCTATTGTGTGTAAACTTGGTAGTTTGTAGATTTCAACGTGATACCTGACTCTTACCTCATCTCGACTCTTAAATTTGTTCCCTCTCCTTATATAGAATCATGAGCGGACGAGGTCATGGACGTGGTCACATCGCGATGACCCAAGCTGAGCTGACAAACTTAATCAACACACGTGTGGCTGAGGCCTTGGCAGCCTACCAAGCTGGTACGAAATGTGCCAAATACTCTTTAATCTTGTGTCGCGTACACGACTCTTACCCCTGTAATGTGTTTTCTTTCGTCCAGTAGGTCAGCAAGCGCAAAACCAAAACAACCCACCTGTATGCAAGTTTAAAGCGCTCATGGATTGCAAGCCCCAAACGTTCAGTGGGACGGAAGGTCCCGTAGGACTGCTCCGCTGGTTTGAAAAAGCTAAATCCGTTTTTGCGATGTGTAACTGTCCCGTGGGGGACCGTGTGAAGTATGCTACAGGCACCCTGGAGGATGGTGCCCTAACTTGGTGGAACGCTCAGGTGCAGATGTTGGGCATCGAGATGGCTAATGCAACGACTTGGGATGATTTTAAGGAGTTAATGCAAGAAGAGTACTGTCCTCGCGATGAAATTCAGAAGCTCGAGAATGAGTTCTACGATTTGAAAATGGAAGGATCTGAGATCGAGGCTTACACGAAACGATCTCATGAACTGGAAATTTTGTGCCCTAACCTGTCTCGACCTCCACATCGACGAATTGAGCTGTATCTCAAGGGCCTAGCACCAGCTGTGAAGGGGTATGTCACTGCTGCAAACCATAACAATCTGCCCCAGATTATCCGTTTGGCACATAAGATTACTGACCAAGAGGTCGAGCGTGGCTCATTGCCGCCTCGTAAATCTGCTACTACCTCTATTGCTACGGATACCACACCTGCTAGTGATAACAAGCGCAAGTGGAACTATACTGACAAAGCAACCAGTGCGAGCCAATCTCAGAAAAGGCCTGACAACAGCAACAACCGCAGTTTCAGTCAGTCGTCCTCAGTTAACCAAAGCCAGGGCAGCAATCAGAATCAAGGCACTTATGCTGGTAAGAAGCCAAAGTGCAACAAGTGTGGCTATCACCATCATGGACAGTGTGTCCGGGCTTGCCGTAGATGCGACAAGTTGGGCCATGAGGCAAAAGACTGTAGAGTCCCGTACCCAAAGCAGCAGAATCAGCACCAACAACATCAGCAAAGGCAACAGCCCCATCAGAACCAGGGCTTTAAGAAGGGGTGTTTCCAGTGTGGGGATGAGGGCCACATCAAGCGGGATTGCCCTCAGCTGAATCAGAATGCCAACGACAACAGCCGCCAGAACAACAACAACAATGCTGGAAACAACAACAACGGCAACAATGGGGGCAATGGTGCTCGTGGAAGGGTGTTTACGATCGGTGCTGGGGATGCTAGGAACGATGGCAATGTCGTGACTGGTACGTTTTCTGTGAACAATCTTATTACTTCTGTGTTATTTGATTCCGGTGCCGATTGGAGTTATGTGTCTCTAGAGTTTAGTCAGCGATTAAGGTTAACTCCAACACCTTTAGAGGTTAAGCATGTAGTAGAATTAGCCGATGGTAAAACGATAGAAGCTTCACATGTTCTTTTTGGGTGTAAACTAGATCTCGTGGGTCAAGTGTTTGATATTGATCTCCTTCCTGTTACCCTCGGTAGTTTTGATATAGTGGTTGGTATGGATTGGCTGTCTAAACACCAAGCTGAGATTCTGTGTAAAGAGAAGATTGTACGTATTCCTCTCCCTAGTGGAGAGTCATTGTCGGTTCAGGGGCATCGCAGTGGTGCGATGGTTGGTATCATCTCAGCTATGCAAGCGCAGAAATGTCTACGAAAGGGGTATCATTCTATTTGGCACTTGTTACTGATACTCCATCAGGGGAAAGAAAGATCGAGGATCTGCCAGTTGTACGCGAATTTGCCGATGTGTTTCCCGAGGAACTTCCTGGTTTACCTCCTCACCGCCAAGTGGAATTTCAGATTGATCTTGCGCCACGAGCGGCCCCAATTGCTCGTGCTCCCTATCGTTTAGCACCTGGAGAGTTGCAGGAGCTGTCTAACCAGCTGCAAGAGTTATTGGACATAGGCTTTATTCAACCCAGTTCTTCGCCTTGGGGAGCCCCAGTTTTGTTCATAAAGAAGAAAGACGGGTCCTTCCGCATGTGTATTGATTATCGGGAACTCAACAAGGTGACTATCAAGAACTGTTATCCATTGCCACGCATCGACGACTTGTTTGACCAGTTGCAAGGGTCAAGTTATTATTCGAAGATCGACTTAAGATCGGGCTATCATCAGATGAGAGTCTGAGAGGAGGATGTCCCGAAAACGGCTTTTCGAACGCGTTATGGGCACTACGAGTTCTTAGTTATGCCATTTGGATTGACGAACTCGCCAGCGGTCTTCATGGATCTCATGAACCGTGTATGCAAACCGTATCCCGATAATTTCGTTATAGTATTCATCGACGACATTTTGATCTACTCGAAATGCAAGGAAGATCACGAGCGGCACTTACGTCTTATTTTGGAGCTCCCGAGGAAGGAGCAACTCTACGCAAAGTTTTCCAAGTGTGACTTCTGGATTCGAGAGGTACACTTCCTTGGACACATTGTGAATGAATCGAGGATACACGTGGATCCAGCTAAGATTGATGCTATCAAGAATTAGGCGGCACCAAAGAATCCTTCGGAGGTGCGGCAGTTTCTTGGTCTCGCTGGGTATTATCGAAGATTTATCAAGGATTTCTCGAAGATCGCTCAACCTCTTACTTCATGACACAGAAAGGCGTCGTATACTCGTGGGGAACGAAACAAGAAGAAGCTTTTCAGCTACTGAAACAGAAACTCTGCAGTGCACCGATCTTGTCTCTACCTGAAGGTACAGAAGACTTTGTAGTATACTATGCTTCCATACAGGGTCTCGGTTGCGGGCTGATGCAACGCACCAATGTGATAGCTTACGCCTCTCGACAGTTGAAGGTTCACGAGAGGAATTATACGACACACGATTTGGAGTTGGGAGCTGTAGTATTTGCGCTCAAGATCTGGAGGCATTACCTGTACGGTACCAAATGCACTATGTATACCGACCACAGAAGCCTTCAACATATTTTCGACCAGAAGGATTTGAATATGCGACAGCGTCGCTGGGTAGAACTTTTAAACGATTATGACTGTGCAATCAAGTATCATCCGGGTAAGGCCAACGTGGTAGCTGATGCTCTCAGTCGAAAGGAATCAAAACCCAAACGTGTTCGCGCTTTGCAGCTCACCATTCATTCTAACCTACCTGATCAGATTCGTTCTGCACAAGCTGAAGTGTTGAAATAGGAAAACATTGAAGCAGAGCACTTAAGGGGCATGGATAAACAACTTGTAGAGAGATCGGATGGTATCCTCTACTTCATGGAGCGTGTATGGATTCCTGTATTCGGTAACCTTAGAGAACTTGTGATGGATGAAGCACACAAGTCTCGATACTCCGTTCACCCAGGTTCAGATAAGATGTATCAGGATCTCAAAGTCATGTATTAGTGGCCGAAGATGAAAGCTCACATCGCGACTTATGTGAGTAAGTGTTTGACATGCTCGAAGGTTAAAGTGGAATATCAGAAACCGTCTGGATTGCTGCAACAACCAGAAATACCCATGTGGAATTGGGAGCAAATCGCAATGGATTTTGTCACTGTGTAGGATCGTTTACACGACCAAAATGAGTCGTTCAGAAGAGTTCTTGTCACACCCCGACTTTCCACGTGTCACCGGTGGGCCCGGTGGGGAGTATCGTGACGTGGTTGGCAACGTAATAGTCAAACAACACAATTATATGAATGCACAGCGGAAGCAATTGAAAATAAAATACAACCGAATTTATTATTGTAATATCAACTGTCACAATATTCGAAAGTTTATCCACAGAAGGATCGAACATAAAATGGAAACAATAGTTCAACAGACTTCAGGCATCTTAAGCTTGCGAGACTCTTTATTGATGCTAAGGAGACAATCCAGCCAATTACGTTTAGTACCTGCATTTAGTCTTTTTGGGAAAATACGTCAGTTTACACTGGTAAATACAATCAACTGACTCATTTTGGAAAATGATTTAAAAATTGGTTTGGATGCACATGGCATAAATGTTTTATAGTTTGATTAAAATGCACAGAGGCAAGATTAATCTTTTTAACTTGGGAGAATTATTTAATATTATAATCTTGTGAACGAATTACATGTTACTTATGCGTTCAGTAGCCCGGATCTAGTCCGGGTTAAAGATCAATAGACACACCACGTTATTGAGTTATACACTGACAGGTGTACGCCTACACCCCGTGCTCAGGTCGTGGCCAATCTCGTAAGATGATGCCAAGGATATCCGGGACATGGTCATTAACCCCCCAAAGGCTGTAAAGTAAACAAGACTGTTTAAACGAGCCGATCAAATTATTCAACTACCCACTTTAACGGTGGAGATTTGATGCCCGATCAAGCGGTATGCTATATACCGTAACCCAAGCCCGTATAGGGAAAATAAGTTAAAAGTATTTACCTGATGCAAAGTATAATTCACAATAAGCAAATAGCACATAGCTTTTACTGGTTCTCCTAATCTGGAACGAAGGTTTATAAAAACCTATTAGAATCCTAACGGGTCTTTAATTAAGCTTAAGCTTAGACCGGCTAGTTTCAAAGATACCGTTCGTACGCACGATTAAGCGAAGACCGGATAGAATGTGAATTAGACCCGACAAGTTCATAGACTTGTTTAATATGGGTTTATTATTCACATTCTGGATTTTGAGATAAAACCGATAAGGTTTGACCCGTTTCGGCTAATTTATGTAAACTTGTTACATAAACCCAACCGAACGCGAAATAAGCGTAACGGGTATCCGCAAGAGCCATATACAGGTTTCCTAAGTTAATATGCTTCAAATATGTTGTAACATCAGTAGGATGTCTTTCGTTATGCCCGAAACGAATTTAAACACAAACTATGCCCCGTAGGGGTAGTTTGGTCATTTTAAGGGTTGTAAAAGAGTTTAGATGTTTAACTGAGTTACAGGTCTGATGTAAACAGCAAACATACTCAATTTGATGAGTTATAACAGTAGGCTAAAGCTTATATGTGAAATATATCATTTTTAACCAAACTATGCCCCGTAGGGGTATTTTGGTAATTTCACATAAGCCGAAAAGCTCAAAAACGAAGTCTGAGTTTATCAACCTTTGCTTACTGTAAAAATATCATAATTTGCCTAAAATATCAGTAGGTATCAACCCGGGTATGTCCAATATGATTTTAAAACATACTATGCGTTAAAACGCTAAATAAGGCGACTAAAGGCCATTTCCGGGTTCGATACTTAAATCTGATATTTTTATATTTCCAGAAGGCTTAAAATAATTTATTTAACATAAGTGATCAGTAGTAAAAGGTTTGGAGTCGTTTAGATAGATAAAACTCATTTTATGGCCCGTAAGGGCAAAACCGACAATTACCGGATTATGCTTACGACTACTAGTTATGCTCAGCCTAAAATTAATTAAAAATCTTTAAAATTCCCAAAATAATATATTACATCAGTGGGTCTTAATTTTGATACCAAAAAGTAGGCTTAACTAGGCTATACGCTAATTGCGCCATTTTATTAACATAAAGCATTAATTTAGCGATATTGAGCATAACTCTTAATCTACAAGTCAAACTGATGTCAAACTTTGCATACAAGTTTATATATCAGTAACTAAGGTTTCTACACTTTTACATTTTCATAAATCACGTTTTAAGGTAATAAGGGCATAAAGGTCAACATATGAGCAATTAACGGAAATATGCATATTAATTGGATAACTAGTGAACCAAGGTGTATAATCACAGAGGGTTGTTCTAACATGTACCCTAATCCAATTAAAGCTCTGAGGCATTTCTAAAACATGCCTAAACGGGTCAGAACTGAAAGTCAAAGCGAAAGTCAAACTATGTGACTTTCGGTTCCGAACCGGGTCTAAACAGGAAATAGTCGGGTTGAACATGTTTGGACATGTTCTTACACTTATTACTAAGTTATAGCAATGATCAAACAGGTTATATATGTTCTAGATAGCTAATTATGCATAAATGATATTTTAAGCATTATGTTGACTTTTTAATTAAAAGTTTGACCCGACATTTGACCTGGTTAGGGTGGTGATCAGGGGAAACCCTTTTGGGGATTTATTACCCACATAAATACCAACCTATAACTACTTTTAATTCGAGATATGACTGAGCCATTATTGACTAATCTCGAAGTCAAACCGTAATTACGACGGTTTGACTTTTAGCTAATTAACTAAGCTAAACTCAACTAAACAAGAACTAGCAGACTTACAAGAGTCCAATGCACGAAATATGATCACTTGAGGCTGCTTGAAAGCTCCAGAAATGATCCAAGAGTGCAGGAGAAGTTGTGAGGAATGTTTGTAACATGAAGGCCTTTATATAGTAAGTTCAAACACCACAAAGTGTTGACAACAAGGTCTACTAGTGCCCACAACAGATCAACACTTGTTACTAGTGCTTAGGGGTGCCTAGGGGTTGTCCACATGTGAGAAAAACCGGCTAGAATGGTCACAATCGCGCATAACAGGCTGTTGCCTGTTTTCTGGTTGCTGGGCACCTCCTGCGCATCGTAGGGGTATCATGCCTACGATGCGTAGGGCTCCATCAGGGACCAAAGTTGCTTGTTTGTTGGTGTTTCGAAAAGGCAATCCACTTGCACAAATTTGGGGCCTCAATTATCAATTAGGGACCTTTCAAATGTGCCTTATACAGTAACATACCCCACCATTTGAAGTTGCTTCATTTGAATACATATACAAGACCCGAAAATGAAGGTTTTCCATTGCTTTTTCTTCGTAGGAGTCCACCAATTCAAGTTAGGAATAATTCAATGTTATAATTCACTGAACTTTATCATATACAAGATGTTTTTAATATGTTTGAGTCTTGGGATTTACTACGAGGTCGTTCAGAGGTGCAAAAGTTAACATGGCGACACTTTTTAATCCTGTCAAACATTTTTATTAAATCCGGGTTTACAACGCGTTTTGTCTTACATGACATGTGTCGTTTTATTATTGAACCCGAAATTTTCGAGGTGTTACATCCTCACCCCCTTAAAATAAATCTCGACCCGAGATTTACTGAAACAAATGAGGGTACTTTTCTTTCATGGTGGATTCAACCTCCCACGTGTATTCGGGACCTCTACGAGCATCCCATTTGACCTTTACAAAAGGTATATGCTTCCTTCGAAGCGTCCTTACCTGTCGATCTTCAATCGACAAAGGTTTTTCCACAAATTTTAAGCTCTCATCTATATGCACATCTGTATGTGGTATAACCAGTGATTCATCAGCGAAGCACTTCTTCAGATTGCAGATGTGGAACACATTGTGAATTCCATTGAGCTCTTCCGGTAAGTTCAACTTATAGGCAACTGACCCGACACGTTCGATAACCTCGAAAGGTCCTATGTATCTCGGGCTTAGCTTGCCTTTCTTACCAAACCGCATCACTCCCTTCCAGGGTGACACTTTAAGTAGGACTTTGTCACCTACTTCGAAGTGAACATCCTTACGATTCGGATCAGCGTAACTCTTCTGCCTATCCCGGGCAGCTTTGAGACGGTCACGAATCTGGACAATCTTGTCCGTCGTTTCGAACACGATCTCTGGTCCTGATAACTGGACATCTCCAACTTCCGCCCAACAAACGGGCGATCTACACTTTCTACCGTATAATGCCTCAAAAGGCGCAGCCTTTATGCTGGTGTGGTAGCTATTGTTGTAGGAGAATTCGATTAACGGTAGGTTCTTATCCCAACTACCACCCAAATCGATCGCACATGCACGTAGCATGTCTTCCAATGTTTGAATAGTACGCTCACTCTGACCGTCTGTCTGAGGATGGTAAGCCGTACTAAAGTTCAAACGTGTGCCCAAGGATTGTTGGAAGCTCTTCCAAAAGTGTGACGTGTACCTAGTATCTCTATCAGAGATAATAGCTACAGGTATGCCATGTAAGGCTACAATCTTATCCACGTACAACTGGGCTAACATATCGGAGCTATAAGTCTCCTTGATGGGTAAGAAATGAGCTGACTTAGTCAGTCTGTCAACTATAACCCATATTGTATCATTGCCTTTCCTTGTCTTAGGTAACTTGGTAATAAAGTCCATAGTTACCATTTCCCACTTCCACGTAGGAAGCTCAGGCTGTTGTAGCAAACCTGACGGTTTCTGATGCTCGGCTTTGACTTGCGCACATGTCAAGCATTTTGCTACATGGGCGGCTACAGACTTTTTCAAGCCTATCCACCAATAATTTGCCTTTAAATCCTGGTACATCTTATCAGCTCCAGGATGAACGGAGTATTTGGAACTATGGGCTTCCTGGAGGATGACATCTCGAAGTCCTCCATAAATTGGAACCCATATTCGTCAGTTTAATCGTAAAATTCCATCCTTGCTAAGAGTTAACTGCTCCTCAGTTACTCCTAACTTTTCATTAGGATAGTTAGCTTCCAACACAGCTTCTTTCTGTGCAGCTAACAACCTTTCCATCAAATTATTCTTTATCTCCGAAGTCAAACCGTAATTACGACGGTTTGACTTTTAGCTAATTAACTAAGCTAAACTCAACTAAACAAGAACTAGCAGACTTACAAGAGTCTAATGCACGAAATATGATCACTTGAGGCTGCTTGAAAGCTCCAGAAATGATCCAAGAGTGCAGGAGAAGTTGTGAGGAATGTTTGTAACATGAAGGCCTTTATATAGTAAGTTCAAACACCACAAAGTGTTGACAACAAGGTCTACTAGTTCCCACAACAGATCAACACTTGTTACTAGTGCTTAGGGGTGCCTAGGGGTCGTCCACATGTGAGAAAAACCGGCTAGAATGGTCACAATCGCGCATAACAGGCTGTTGCCTGTTTTCTGGTTGCTGGGCACCTCCTGCGCATCGTAGGGGTATCATGCCTACGATGCGTAGGGCTCCATCAGGGACCAAAGTTGCTTGTTTGTTGGTGTTTCGAAAAGGCAATCCACTTGCACAAATTTGGGGCCTCAATTATCAATTAGGGACCTTTCAAATGTGCCTTATACAGTAACATACCCCACCATTTGAAGTTGCTTCATTTGAATACATATACAAGACCCGAAAATGAAGGTTTTCCATTGCTTTTTCTTCGTAGGAGTCCACCAATTCAAGTTAGGAATAATTCAATGTTATAATTCACTGAACTTTATCATATACAAGATGTTTTTAATATGTTTGAGTCTTGGGATTTACTACGAGGTCGTTCAGAGGTGCAAAAGTTAACATGGCGACACTTTTTAATCATGTCAAACATTTTTATTAAATCCGGGTTTACAACGCGTTTTGTCTTACATGACACGTGTCGTTTTATTATTGAACCCGAAATTTTCGAGGTGTTACAGTTCTAATCAATACGAATGGCGGAAACAAACGTATCGACTTTGAATCAGCTTGATATACACTCTAATTGTCTTGTTTATTGATATAACAACGTTTTACAGCCTGCAGACACTTCGGCAGCACCTCGGCACCTGAATCAGGAAGTTACAAATGAAATAACCAAGACACCTATATATAGGGCATCCATTTCACACGAAACAGGTTCACACGAAATGGTCATTTCGTGTGGAATGGTCTCACACGAAATGGCTTATGCATTTCGTACGAAATGGGCCTATCCATTTCGTGCGAAATGGACTATCTTTTCTAAAACCCTAATTTCTCGTATAACGTGCCCTGATATATCATTCCTAATACAAGACTCGATACAAGATGAAGTCGACAGACATATGCACCAACAGACTCCCCCTTGGATGTCGACAAGTCTTCAGTACAAGTCTTCAGTATGTCGAGTCTTCAATCTTTATCAGTCTTCGTGCTCTTCCAAAGTATCTGGCAGTGTAAGCATCCTCAATCTTCTCTCTTCTTCTCTCTCTCTTTCTAGAATCGCAACCTGACTCTATCCTCTCTCTAATTCTCTTAATCAGATCTCTTGATTCCTTAAGTTCTTCAGCATCAGCAGCTGGCATGATCATCAGGATTCGAAACTGGCTCTACTATCTTCAGACTCCCCTTTGCTAGCAGACTCCCCCTTATGCTGTTCCGGGATCGCAATCTGACATAGCTTTCGTTTCAGAATCGAGACCTGGCTCAAACTCTGCTCAGGCTTTATGCGGAAAATCTTTAGGAATCGAACCCTGGCTAACCTGCACAGACTCTACCTCAAAATAAATTTCACAAATTTAATAATTTGACAAATTTATATATCACTTGCAAATATCTTTCAGAATGATTTAACATTTCTAATTTCTGATGACCACTTGTAAAAATAACATTCAGATTTAACATTTAATCTTTTCAAAATCAAATCTCATTTCATACACACTCTCCTAACCTGTTGTTCATCATGTTTAGCACCTGGAATTTTGAAAATCAGCTTTCCAACATCAGTTGTCGAAAATAAGAGAAAAGAAATCTTTTTGAATTTTCAAAAATTTTATGCAGAAACACAATCTTTTTGGATTTTTGTTTTGATGAAAAGCAGTAAAGAGATATTTACAAACAATATTTTTGTGAGTTTGCGTAAGAGAATCATATCAGTTTTTGAGACAAATCACCAACACCGTTGAGCTATAAACACTTTAAGTTCTAAATGATTCACTTAGATTGTCAGTATACTGATCCACTTAAATTTTCAAACAAAGTTCAACTGTTTCGAGATACGAGATTAATGTTTTAAGCACTTAAACTTATTCGCGTGTACCACCTTAGAATATACTCCCGTATCCAGACTCCTATATTCAGTCTTACAGGTGAATGTACACTAATGATATCTGTAAGGGGTTAAATGCGAGACCATGGGAGCTCAGGCTATTGCTTCCGCAAAATCAAAGAGATGATGGTTCGACTTTAGGTGTGTTCCCTTTAGAGAATCTTTTCTTCAACAGCACATGATTAGCATTTTTCAATGTTTCATCATTTTTTATGCTGAGGGCGAGCTTTAAGATTAAAGCAATGCAAAGTATTATACGAGGACTAGGCTATTGCTCCCGCAAAATCAGAAGTCCAGATATAATACCCCAGATATCACCATGCACAAAGACCTAGTATGTCAGAAATAGAAAGCCCTTCAAACAAGATTTCAGGGGTTACCTATATATCCGAGAGATGTTCCCCACGAAATAAGTAAGTATGATATTTAGGTTTATATCTCGACACAATCTACTAAGCGTGCAAAAACCTACTGGCATATCATCAGTGAGACCGTTTATCACATTTTAACTTTCCAAATCTTTAGCGTGCTGTGATAGTCCACTGATGTACTATCATTTCCTCTTTTTCACAACAAAACTCGTTTTCATTTTCTCATGTTTTTGTTGTTTTTCAATATTTTTCAATCAAAAATGAGTTTTGCTTTTTCAGATTTTAAAATGTTTTTGGATTTTCTAAAAATTTATTACTCCCCCTAAAATTCAAAATCATTTAAAGAAAATTTTGATAAACCGATGAGAATTGCTTCAAATCGCCATCCACTTGGCATAAACAATCAGAACTCCCCCTGACAACAAACTATTTCCCATTATGATTTCAAAACATTTAAGTTTGTTTTAATCAAAATGGTTTTTTCAGAAAATTAGTTTTGGTGAAACCACTTGTAAGATTGGGGATTCATCATTTTGTTCTTTTTCAACCACTTGAATGAAAGTTAACTCAAGTTCAACTTAATGACCTTGATTAACCACATGTAGGTTCACTGTAGAACTTGTCAACAATGCCACTTGTAAAACAAATTATGACAATTTTCAAGAATACTACCACTTGTAGGTCGAAATACCAATTTCGTGAATTTCTCAAGAAAGATGCCAATTCCTGCTCCACGATTACCAACTTGGGAGCTCCGGCAAGTCAGGATTTTTATATATGGAATACAGACACCCAAGCCTGACCAGCTTTGGGTGTGACCTTTTCAGTTTCACTTGGGGTTTGAACATTTCTTTTTTCTTCATAAAAATCTTTTACCCCTTTGGCCTTACCCTCGACCATTTTTCCAAAAATATTTTTCACTTTGTCGTTAAAAGCCTTTTCGACATCAAATTCTTTCTTTTCAGAATAGAATTGATTCGAAATTTCCACTTTACCAATTTTTGATTTTAAATTTTCAGCCCGCAATGGTGGAAAATTGACATCATCCATTGGCGGAACTGAGTTTTCTCTTTTTACCTCAACTTGTGGCTCCTCTGACTTTGACGAGTCAGATTCATCGCCAGATTTCACAACAGATTTCTTAACAACCCGCATTTGGTTGTCAAGATTCACCCTTCTTTTGTAAAACCTTTTCGAACATTCACCAACTTCATATGTTGAATTTTTAAACACTTTAAATTTTTCAGTTGGTGGTTCAGTTTTATTAATAACTTTTTCTTTGAGTTTAGAAACAACTTCCTGTTTTGTGTTGGTTGCCTTTGGACAATTCCAGGCGATGTGACCAACTTCTTGACATCGATAACAGGTTCTTGTTTCCTTTCTCTGATAAGCTCCATTCTTCTCAAACTTTTGTTTTTCTTCAAAGAACTCTTTGTTCGATTGTTTCCAAAATGAGCTCTTTTCTTCTTCTTCAGAACTTGACCATGAAACAAATAGTGTTTTTGTTTTAGAAATTTTCTCATTTTTATGATTTATGGGTGGAATGAAGCCTAAACCTTTCTTTTTAAAATTACTATTATGGGTTGGTTTCTTTTTCTTGTTCAATTTTTGTTGAACTCTTGAAGTGTATTTTTAGGTTTTTCATTAAGATTTACATCTTTTATTTCAGAAATATTAATTTCTGTTAATTTGAAAACTTTTTTAATTTTTTTCAATTTGAACACTTCTTATTGGAAATTCCTCATCAGAAAATAATTTGTCTGAATCATTCAAAGTATATACAACTTTGATTGGTTCATCATTCAAATTATGTTTTGATAATAGAAATTCTTTATTATAAACCCTTTTAACCGACGATTTTGGACTGTCAACTGATGAACTCGAGCTTTCATACTCCAACTTTGAATCTGACTCCTCATCCTTATCCAACACCTGATCGACCACTTTCTTTATTAACTCAGACTCATGATCGGTGTCAGATGATGTGAATATGACGTCAATGTTTTCTGGTAACTCATCCGTTGTTTCAGACTTCAATTTTATATTGACTGCCTTTTTGACTTGTTCCTTATTTGGTTTTCTGGGAGAATAACCTTCCCAGATTGGAGGCGGACACTTGTTATAATTTGCACTTTGTTTCTTACCAGTATCCTTCTCTTCCGACTTCTTGTCCTGAAAGACTTCAAAACCTGCAACAGTTGGATAAATTCTATCAATCAAATAATCAGAACTAGAATAACTTTGTAATAAACGTCTGATTCTTTCATTCTCTATCTTTTCTGTCTCCAACTCCTGCTTCAACTTTGCACACTCCCCAATATAGTGATTGATAGCCTTCTGCTTAGACATCATCACTGCATTCATCATGGTTAAGGCATCTTCTCTTTCTGAGTTTGTCTTTTGCAAACTATTCACCGTTCTGTTCAACACATCATACGATTCTTTCACATACTTAACATCGAACAATAATTTTTCTTTCATTTTATCAAGCTCACTAAACTTCTCATCTTTCTCTTCACAATGTTTGCATGGTTCCAAACATTTTAGACAAGGTTTCATGATCTCAACAATTTTTTCTACTTCGACTATCTTTTCAACTTCAACCACCTTCTCAACAATTTTAACTTCTTCATTCTGTTCATGCTTCTCTTCCTGAGCAACATTCTCACATTTTACCTTTTTCTGTTCTTTTGCTGCTCGCTTTTCCTTTAGTTTCTCCAATCTATCTGCAAAATAAAATTTAAAACTTTCAGGAGATAATTGAGTTTTTCCAATGTTTATTTGTATTTCTTCTTCATCATCACTGCTATCAGTTGATGATTGATCAAAGACTGGTGTCTTTTCTGAGCTATCTTCTGAAGAGAAAAACTCTTCATCTTGACTTTTCTCATCATTAGCAAACACATCCATCCATTCCTTCATCAAATCTGGTTCTTGAATGATCTGTGCAATGAAAGCTCCAAACTTGGAATCAGCCGGAATGTATTTGTCCCAGCTAAAACCTTCTGCCACTTTTTCATCATCTTGATTCACCAGATAAGCTTTCTTCTTTCCATCTTCAATAGCACGGGATAATGACGGTTGTTGAGCAACTTATTGATAAATTGCTTTCCGATAGTAGTCATTGTTTCCGAACAGATTCTGAGCTCCACCTGCTTCTCGATTGGTACATTCCCTCTTGAAATGTCCTTTTTCCCTGCATCGAAAACAAGTAACTTTAGATTTATCAAAACCTAAAGTAGAAATATTAGCATCACGGAAATCATCTCTTCCTGTAATTAGCTTAAATTTCTCAGCTCTCCTCAACACACTCGCTAAACACCACTTAATATCCATAAGCTCTATTTCCTCAGCATCGATCTGATCGTAATCCTCTTTTGTCAGCATAGGATTTCCGATCCTTCCAGCAACCAAACCCTCATATGATTCTAACACTGTAGCTAGTAATGTCATATGACCTTTAGCGACTTCTTCAGAGAAATTTTGACCGTTCTGAAGATGCAACACGATGTTGCAGTGTAACACATGATCATTACTATTGTTTGAGCTTTGGAACTGATGACTTGAGGTTGAAACATTCGGATTAACACTTGAGTATGAAGAAAATCCACTGTTGCTGATTGGACTTTGATTGACTGATCAGGATGAGTTTTCTGCACTGAAAGCGGTTTGGACCTTCGGACTTGCTTCAACATTATGAACATTCCCTTTGTAATACATCTTGATGTCTTGTTGACCACTTGGATTGTTCATTCTAGCAATCTTTTGTTGTTCAGGATCTTGTCCTTCAAGTTTTTCAATGAACTGAGAAATTGTCAATTTATCATTTTCTCCAGTGTTCTTTAAGATCATCAGATATGTACCCCATTCTTTCTGAGGTAAAGCATCAGCTAATTTGTCAACCCATTCTTCTCGATCTTTGTTGATATCCAACAGTGACATTGATCGCACTAAATGACAATATCTCTCAATGAGCTTCTTTGTAGATTCACCCTGCAAGCTAGTAAACAAATCGAATTCTTTCTTTAATAATGATTTTTTACTCCTGATCATATCCGTACTTCCCTCAAACTTAATTCGAAGTGCTTCCCAAATTGAACGTGAAGTACCATCGTGTTGAAGTAATATGAAGATGTCTTCTTTCACAGTTTGCTGAAGTAGACTGATCATCATCTTTTCTGCCTTATACATATCTCTCTCTTTATCCGACAATTCAGAAATAGTTTTGAAAACTCCCACATCTGTACGAGGTTTAACATACTTTTTCTCAATACACTCCCAAGACCTTAAATGATTTGCTTGAACCCAATTTTCGAACCGGTCTTTCCAACAATAGTATTCTTCAATGCCCATCAACTTTGGAGGTTTCTGTAATGTTCCTGTTTCATTTTCCATGTTCACGCTCTGAGCAATGGTAACAGGAGTACCCGGGGCAGTAGCAAACGCGTTGCAAAACTCTTCTTCCATGTTTACGGTAAACAGTTTCACAAACTCAGACTTTCAAACGAAATGAGATCTCAAACGAAATGGATTTGAAGCGAAATGGTCAATTCGTGCGAAATGGGGTCTACAATATCCAATTCGTGCGAAATGAACACAACTTGTCAATCCGTGCGAAATGGAGTCAACAAAGTCCAATCCGTGCGAAATGGAAATTATGATTCAAACGAAATGACACTTTGATGCGAAATGGCTTTACTTCGTGCGAAATGAGAAGTTCAACTCGTGCGAAATGGTGTTGATGTCATCCAATCGGCCATGTTTTTGTCAAATTGATCAACTTTTAGGTCGATTTAAGGTCTAATTCTTTCAAGGATTTGTTAAAACAGTGTTTCGCTTATAATATGTGAAAATCAAGTCATTTTAACCGTGAAATCTTGTTTAATTTTGAAAATTGTGTAAAAGAAGGTGTAGAAAACAGAATTTCAGCTGAAATCAGTAAGAACTCTTCCTCCTGAGCTCTGATACCACATGTAGGATCATTTACACGACCAAAATGAGTCGTTCAGAAGAGTTCTAATCAATACGAATGGCGGAAACAAACGTATCGACTTTGAATCAGCTTGATATACACTCTAGTTGTCTTGTTTATTGATATAACAACGTTTTACAGCCTGGAGACACTTCGGCAGCACCTCGGCACCGGAATCAGGAAGTTACAAATGAAATAACCAAGACACCTATATATAGGGCATCCATTTCGCACGAAATGGTCATTTCGTGCGGAATGGTCTCACACGAAATGGCTTATGCATTTCGTATGAAATGGGCCTATGCACGAAATGGGCCTATCCATTTCGTGCGAAATGGACTATCTTTTCTAAAACCCTAGTTTCTCGTATAACGTGCCCTGATCTATCATTCCTAATACAAGACTCGATAGAAGACGAAGTCGACAGACATATGCACCAACACACTGGGTTACCTAGAACTCAAAGCGGGAACGACACAATTTGGGTGATCGTTGACCGTTTAACGAAGTCATCGCACTTTCTAGCCATCAAGGAAACGGATAAGTTCTCACAGCTAGCTGCCGTCTATCTTAAGGAAGTGGTTTCTAGGCACGGGGTGCCGACTTCTATTATCTCTGACCGTGACCCGTGTTTCATTTCGGATTTGTGGCAGTCGATGCACAAATCATTTGGCTCACAACTCAGCATGAGTACTGCTTATCACCCACAAACGGATGGTCAAAGTGAACGAACCATCCAGACACTAGAAGACATGTTACGGGCGTGCGTTATTGATTTTGGCAAGGGTTGGGAGAAACACTTGCCTTTGGTGGAGTTTTCTTACAACAATAGCTACCATACCAGCATTCAGGCAGCCCCATTCGAAGCATTGTACAGACGAAAATGTCGTTCACCTCTTTGTTGGGCTGACGTGGGTGACAGTCAGATCACAGGCCCTGAACTTGTGTTGGAAACTTTAGAAAAGATTGTTCAGATCAGGAATAAGATGGCAGCAGTGCGCGACCGTCAGAAAAGCTACGCTGATAAGTGTAGGAAACCTTTGGAATTCGAAGTTAATGATCGTGTCATGTTGAAGGTCTCACCCTGGAAGGGTGTGGTGCATTTTGGAAAACGCGGCAAGCTTAACCCTCGTTATGTAGGGCCATTCAAAATTCTGAAACGAATTGGTAAACTGGCCTACAAGTTAGAGTTACCTGCCGAGTTAGGTAACGTTCATGATGTGTTCCATGTGTCGCAACTAAAGAAGTGTTTATCTGATGAAACATTGGTCGTACCGTTTCAAGAGCTGAAAATCGATGACAAGTTGCAGTTTGTCGAAGAACCAATAGAAATTATGGACTGGGAGGTCAAGGTCCGTAAGCACAGCCGTATTCCAATCATGAGAGTTCGTTGGAACTCAAGACGTGGACCGAAGTTCACGTGGGAACGCGAGGATCAGATGAAGCTTAAGTACCCACATTTGTTCCCAGATGACAAGTCCAAGCCTGGAAAATCTAAATCTAATGCAACTAGTGAATTTCGGGACGAAATTCCCATTCAAGTTGGGGATGATGTGATACCCGCGGAAAATCCACAGTCATCCTGAGTTAACGTCTTGCTGTTTTGGATTGCTTATCAAATTTCGGGACGAAATTTCTTTCAAGTTGGGGATGATGTGACAACCCGAGATTTCAAGGCCTTTCGTTTCCTTATCATTGATCTCGCAATCCTGTTTTGTAGTTCGCCTCCCATTGTATCATTTTATTAACTTTGAATGATTAAGAGTTTATGTTTAATTATTTATGTTAGTGATTATTGTTTAAAGCTTAAAATAAATGCTTAATGGAAATTTAGTGTGACTAATAACCTGAACAGTAACCTTAGACGAAACCTAGGGACCTTTCGTCATCATGAGGCCGAGGAAACATGAGTTTCGTCGGTGGGCTAGTGTTTCGTCGCATGGGGCTTGGGCCCAGAACCGGTTGAGGCTCAATGGCCTATTTGATCTATTTAAACAAGCATGAGGGTTACGGAACACCACTTTAGCAAACCCTAACCTATCTCTGGGAGTTCGACGGCAGCCTGTTCCAGTTTGAAGCTTTTGTGTGTATCGTTATCTTTCTTTCGCTATAACCAATCTTCTCGATCAACACTTCTCGGTTAGTTCTTGTTATTACAATTCAGATTTGATTTTCTGTGTAGTCGATCTTGTTCTATTCGAGGTTTGATGGTACGAATGCTTTTGCAATAACACACTGATCGGATTCAAACAGTAGGGATATATTTAGGGTTGGTTGTTGATATAAGACTCGATCGATTGATACTGAATCTGAGAAAATAGGAACATGTATAATGCTAGATGATCTGTGTATGTCTATATTCATTGTGTGGATTGCTAAATGTGTATGATTAGTTTAATGATTGTTCATATTCATGGTACATGTTCATAGTTAAAAGTATCAGTTGATCTGAATAGAGGAAACTGTCAAACTGTTAGCATCACACGAGTTAGTAACCGTCTGTTAGGGTTAGCGACGAAACCTGTATACTTTCGTCGTATGTCACTTGACGAAACCTGTAAACTTTCTTCACTAGATAACTCGACGAAACTTGTACACTTTCGTCGCATGGCAACTTGACGAAACATGTAATGTTTCGTCATAAAGGATGTTTCGTCGGGGGAGGTTTCGCATGAACAGTAGGTTACGATGTTTACATAAATTGCAAGTATAATAGTGAATAACTGCATTAATAAAACCATGGTATCTACTGATTAACGATGCTTAATAATAATCAAGTGACATGATTTGGGTCTTACACCCAGTACACTGAACTGTTAAGCATGAATACGAAACATACACATGAACTGTGGATTGAATGAGTTATGTAACTGCTATGTGCCATTCGGGAATCACTGTGTGTAGTGCATACTGTCATTTGTATGTAAAATTATGACTGTAAACTGATTATGCGTACATGAATACCGTAGGCTTTGACTGAATTATTTGTGAACAAGTAATTAATCATACCAAGCAAATCAAGGTGAGTTCACAGCTCTTTTTCCAAGCATGCGTCTCGGGGAGGGACATCTGGTAAACGTTCCGGGGAGGAATGCTGGGTTATTGGGATGTTTGTTAATACTCACATATCTATCACCTAAGTCCCATCTACCGATTGTTGCCGGGGAGGCAACAGGGTATTAGTTAATAGCGCTATTTAGGTTTGGCAACCTCACACCGCACCGGGGAGATCGAGAGTGAACTAATGATCCCAGTCTTGACCATTGCTTTGATAGAGGCAATGGGGTTTGGGCAAAACAACTTTAAGCCATCAGCGGTAAACGAGTTATTACAACATCAATCATTCAATCGTCTTATATCCATATCTGGTAACTAAAACGTGTAAACAAACTTTGAACTCACCAGCGTTGTCTGACACACTTGTCTGCATGCTTGCAGGTCGTTAGATTTCTGATTATGGACTTGCTATCTGGGAGTGCTGGAGTGGTCATGGATTGAGACTCTTGGATACTAGTTATATTGGTTTTGAACATTAGATTTGATACAGTTGATTAACAGTTTACTAAATGCTTCCGCTGAACGTTTACTTTGGTTTTAACTTGTGACTTGGTTTATTATTATTAAATGAATCGAATGTTTTATTTAAATATTTATCATTGGTTCAACATGATTGGTGGCTTGGATCCTGGTACGTCACACGTCCCGCGGTGTTCCCGCATGTGGTATTTTGGGGGTGTGACAGTACCAATGTTCTGCCGGAATCAGTTGGGTTCATCACGGCACAAGTACATTACCTGCACGCGCTATAGCATACGATATGAAAAAACATCTATGTGCAGAGATATGGAAAGAGATGCCACATAGTGATTCCGTTGGATGTCAACAAATCCATCGTATGTCCACTCTTCAATTTTTAACTGAGAGTTTGCCTACACTAAAATTTTCTCTCTAGTCGGCAGAAATCATGGTTACAACGTCTTACTAAAAAGGTAATGATCACCTCTTCTAGTATCACTAATCTTGGTATTGATCACCACTTCACTATCTCACCAAAGTGATAATGATTACCACTTCACTATCACAATGCATAAACTCCTATGGTGCACAAAGAGAATGGGTGTTACATGACTTGAATTCACATTTATTATGTATATATTGAACTAGTGTCAACAAACATCTACCCAGGGATATGTGAGGGTGATACGCGACAAATTAATTAATATACGACTGTAGTTGCGTATCACATGACTATGTTTGTTTGATATTAAGAAAGTTTGATACGCGAGCAAAAGTAAATATGTGACTGAGACATATGTGACTGAGACGCTTCTCATAGTTATTAAGATGATTTTCCCTGATACGATTATAGCGATGTGAAACAATTATCTTGTGATTTTCTTAATTTAAAAATCATCTGAAGAAAAGGATAATTAAAAGGACTTCAAATCATAACTTGATTGAAAATTTCCTTTCATCTGCTTATCCTTTCAACTTACTTTTATGTTCGAAACCGACCTATAGCTTTTCATCATGCCTTTATTAGATTTGTACCATCCGCCAATAATATTTCCAAATTTATTTTTAGTTTCTTATTATATTATAAATCTTTTTTCAAGCAATTCTTTATTCTTCAGTGGAAAACATAATAATTTTTGAGTTGTCCTAAAACAAGCAGCTCGTGTTAGGTAATTAACTTTCGAGATAACTAGAAAAGTCACCCGCCGCGTTGCGACGGGGGCTTAAAACCAAGTCACCCGATACGACCCGTGTTTTCAACTTTGACATGAGCCTCCCACCCCATCCATTTTGGCAGTTATTGACATCTATTTCTAAAAAACAACTTGATGATTATAAAACAAAAATAATAAAAACAACTTCTGTTAGAAACAGTCACTATTTCCTGCAATAGGCTACACTTTCACTTGTATGGAAAGTTTACAAATGAATAGAGTAGTGTCTAACTGAAACAGAACTCAATAACTTCATATGATAGCTTCAATGGATTCCAATGCAAGAAATATTTTCCAATTCTTGTATTAGCCCACATTTGCATTAATAAGGTGAACTGAATAAAACCTATAACAATGAAGATCTACACTTATCTAACACAGGATTTAGCGCTTAATTACAAAAATAAAACAATACAACAACTTCCACAGTACGAAACATTCACCAATTCCTGCGTTAGGCTGCATTTTCACTGGTATGAGATTGAGTAAACAAATGAATACAATAAATCCATAACTAAAACAGACTCAATAACTTCATATATTTAATAGACTCCAACTTTGCATTAACATGATGAATTGAATAAAACCTATAGCAATGAAGGCCTACACTTATCTAAAAGATGAGTTAGAGCTTAATTACAAGTATAAAACAATAAAAAAAACTTCCACAGTAAGAAACATGTAGGATTTTCACTGGTATGCAATTGAGTATACAAATGATCACTAAAACAGTAAAACCTATTAACTAAAACAATCTCAATAACTTCACATAACAGCTTCAATGGACTACAACTCTGCATTAACACGATGAATTTAATAAAACCTATAGCAACGAAGATCTACACCTCTCCAAAATAGCCGCAAAGACACCACAACCTACAATACAAAGCAATTAAACATCACTTACGCACAGATCACCAAAACCATCGACACATAAGAAACCCAAGGAAAATCAAGCTGGAAACCAGGTGAAATATAGGTTTATGAGGCTCAGAATTCCAAAAAAAAAAATGGCTGCAAGGAGGGTTGCAGGTGTAAACCAACCGTCCAACATCCTTGTGAAACCATCTCCATTAATTTTCAGCAAAATATCGGAACTCATCACAGCCATAACATCTATCAGACATAAATTTGGCACCATCGCAACCATAAATCAGAAATAACACTTTCCGAAGAGAGACCATCCACGCGAATAGCCACAATCGTCGCCATCAACACCGACACAAACATACGACGAAGACGGCGAAGGGTATCAACTCTAGACAAATTACAACCCACGTCGGCGGCGAAGGTTTTCATCACTGTACCAACGGCCACAAAAGCGACCAGATCGGAGCTTTTGGCAACCGTAGGTTGCGGGGGAACAACACAGCGGCAGAGAGAAGCAAAAGCGATGGAGTGGGGTTTAGAAACCCCAAATAATGTGCAGAAGAAAAATTATCCTCTTCATCAAAAGTTCAAAACACGTGTGAGAAGAAAGTACAACCCACAAAGGAGAGGGTATGGCCCAAAACAGCAAGAGAAACCCATTAAGCACCAACAACAATACCGGTGAATCCACCAGCGGTGGCGACTATAATGACACAAACAAACCCACTGACTACCACAATCTTTTGCCGCCATAGACGGCCGTAGCCACCGGCAACGACGGGGTAACAACCATCGCATCTTCTAAATCCGCCGCCACCATAGACGGTCTGAGCCGCCGGTAACGACGGAGCAACACCCATTGCACATTGTGCGTTCGCCGCCGCCATACACGGCTAGAGCCGCCGGCAACGGAGGGGCAAACCCACTTCACTTTTTGTTTCTCACTTTAGAATACCAACAGCAGAGAGAAGAGAGCTCTGAAGAAACACAGAACTTGTGGATAAGAGAAAAGTCTGATTTTATCAAACCCTACAGTAATTCATCCACGGGATCATCAAAACCAGAGTACAAACAGAAGCAACAAAAGGTACAACATCTAATGCTCAGAAAACAAAACATGCAGGAAGTACAACAACTTATAGCCTAAGTATGTTGTAAATTAGAATGTTATATAATGGGTCATGCTAATTGCACACGGCCAAAATTATTTTCACACCTCAAAGCGCCGCGCTTTGGCCATAGCGCGGCGCTATGCTCGACAAAAGGTGCTTCGATTGACGTTTGAGACATTCGCTACTGTTTGAGAGACATAAAGCTGATTATGATGTTTTGTCGTTAACCCTAAGCGCCGCGCTTTGGCCATAGCGCGGCGCTTCGACCCAAATTTTCACTTTTAAAAGCAATCTACTGATTGAGGTTTCTTCTTCTTCAGAAAAGCAAGCTACTTATCGTTCGAGACAAGGTCGCACTCAATACGTTGTTTACAAACATACGTGGGTATTCGAGTGTTTTGTTGTTTGTTGTTTACAAAAAACGATGTCGTGGTTAAACAACTATATTTTCGGTCAATATTCTGACGAGACAGTTGTTCCTGATTCTTACGAGGGGACCGCTATTTCTGACTCGTATGAGAAACCGGTCTCGTCCAACTTGAGGGAGGCAGAGGTTGTATCTGGCATTCGTTATCGTGATAACACGGTGACGCTGGATTTGAATACCCCTGTGGAGGACCCTTACGCACAACAAGGTTATTCGAATTTCGGTTACGGTGGCGAGTACAGCTTTGTACAGCAGGAGTGTGGTCCAAACGACAGTTACGGTTGTCAACAGAGCTTACAAGGTTATTCGAATTTCGGTTACGGTGGTGAGCACAACTTTGAACATCAAGTATATTCGGACCTCGGTGACAATGGTGAGCCGGGGGATGTGTCTGTTGACGAGGAAGGCTGTTACCCGGTTACGTTTTCGTTTGATACAACGCAGACCTTTTCGTCACGTAAAGAGTTGGTGCGTTGGGTACAAGACACGGCAAAAGACAACAGTTACCTCATTGTGATTAAGAGGTCGAATAAAAGAGGAGAGAATTACAAGATTTGGTTTCAATGTACTTTTGGTGGGGAGCATAAGAGTATAGCTACACAGAGGAAAACGGGTAGCAAGAAAATAGGCTGCCCGTTCGAGATGATCGGGTTTTCGGAATCATCCGGAAGTGTTTGGAGGATCGAGGTGACGAAGGCGAAGCATAACCACACTCCTATTGAAAACTTAGAGGGTCACGCGTATGCGAGAAGGCTTTCTTCGGAGGATAAAAAACTGGTTAAGGAGCTGGCAGAGCAAGACATTCCCAACCAAAGTATCTGGCGAACGCTGACAAAAAACAATCCGGCTAGAAAGCTTATTCCGAAAGATATACACAACGTTGTTCAGAAGATCAACGCCGAAAAAAATGTCGGTAAGTCTCCGATGCAAAAACTTGAAAGCATTCTTCTCGAAAAAAATTACACTTATTACATGCGCACAAATGAGATATCGAACGAAGTTGAAGATGTCTTCTTTGTTCACGAAATATCATTCACTATGTGGTGTGCCTTCCCGCATGTGCTAATGATTGACGCCACCTACAAAACGAACATGTACAACCTGCCATTTGTTCAGGTCGTAGGCATGACGTCGACAAACAAATCGTTTACGGCTGCTTGTGCGGTAATTTCCGCTGAGAAGTCAGAGAACTACCTATGGGTGTTGCAGAGGATCAAGTCTATGCTGGTAGGATGTATGGAACCGCGCGTGATTTTAACAGACAGGGATTTTGCGCTAATGAACGCGTGTGAACAAGTTTTTCCAAAAGCGCATAAGTATCTTTGTCGGTTCCATATTCAACAAAATATTAATAAGAACAGCAAGAAGAAATTCTCTGACAAGGAATGGAAAGAATTCGTACGTATATTTTGGTTATTGTGCGAGTCTACGACCGAGGAAATATACAGGTATAACTTGGAAAACCTTGAAGCACAGCTGAAAGAAGATGACCGTGAACGTAGGTATTTCTTACATAATTATGTTCAAATTTTATATAATAACAAAAACTGACTATTTACGTTTTTTTTAATTTTAGAGGTTTTTGATTATTTGAAGAAATCCTGGTTGGATCCGTACCGTGAAAAGTTTGTATCATGCTGGATTAACAAAACTATCAACTTTCACCAAACTACGACCAACAGGGTTGAGGGCATGCATGCAACACTAAAAAGTCACTTTCCAAGTCATCGCAACACACTGGATAAACTTGTACTGTATGTTGATCATGTTGTTGATAGACAATACACCGAGATTAGTAGTAGCTTTGAAACAAGCCTCCGAAAAGTGATGACGCACCACAAGAAGCAGCCCATGCTTGCATATATTCTCAGAAAGGTTTCAATATATGCGATTGAGCTTTTGAGTAGGGAACTAAAACGTAAGGAAGACGGGTTGAGAGCCTACGGTGCAAGCTGTGGTTGCCAACTTTTTACCAGCTGTGGTTTGCCATGTGCCTGTCGTTTGGAAAAGTTGGAAAATAAAGGTAATTAATATCTTTGACCTTTCTCGTTATGATTTTGCCACCTAATTTGTTTTCATCCACAGGTCAGCAACTCCGGATCACACACATAGACGTGTTCTGGAAGAAGCTTAACTTCAAGCCTGCAAAGAAAAACATAGAGGATATCGATGTAGACGCGGAATTTGAAAAATTGAAACAAAAGATCGATTCAACACCCCCTCAAGTGAAAAGGAGCTTCTTTGAAAAGTTTCAGCAAATCCTCAATCCAGGGAACAATAACAAAAAACCTCCTGCTGTTCTGAGGAAAACTCGTGGTCGCCCAACATTGAAAACACAGGAAGAAAGAAAGGTTGAAGCCGCTAGAAAAAGCTCGTACATTCCGTCGGAAGAAACTTGGGTCGAGGCCTCAAACGATCATCCCCGTCACAGCTCGTACATATCACCCGAAGATTCTAGAAGACAAAAGAATACCAAACCGATCAACCTACACCCTGATTTCCCGATGATCAAGCTCGGTCCTAAGACGGATATAGCAATCCGCACCTACGCATCTCAGATTCCCGAAGTGATCCATCCATACATCGTTAGAATAAAGGACGTGAAACCAGATGGTCATTGTGGGTTTCGATCGGTGGCTGTTGGGTTAGGAGTGAAACAAAATTCATATTTGATGATCCGGAAACAACTTATAAAGGAGTTACGTACGAACGAATCGCTTTGGAGGCAGGTTTTCGATCCGGAAAACATAGGACATTATGATGCGCTGGTTAGACGGATCGATTTCAAGGGGGTGGGACGAGCAGATATCGAAAATTACATGACGATGCCTGATACGGGGTTTCTTATTGCCCAACGATACGGTGTGATTGTTCACACCTTCGACATGCGTGGGAGCGATACAATTTTCCCTCTGCTGGGCGGGCCAAACGAAGCTGAGGAACCTCACCTGGTGGTTGCGGTTGTGTTCGTCGACCGTGGGCATTTCATACACGTAGAGCTTGGAGGTTGTTATCCAATGCCTCCCCCAAACCCACTCTGGACAGCGAACAGAACAGAGCGCGCAGCAGCCTGGCATACATTATACAGGGATCAGATCAACGTGTACGAAATGCTTACGTATCGTGCCCCTGACCTTAATGTAACCCCATATGTTCACGATGTACGTTAAATGTGTTTAATAATAATCACGTTTGTGTTTGTTCAATATATGCGTTACATCACGTTAAAAACCGAATGTCACCGACACGACCCAAAATGACAATATACATCATAATACTACAATTAATGACAATATACATCATAATACTACAATTAATGAAAAAATACGTCATGTTCATGTACGGTAGGCGGCTGATACACATAACACCTCTCACAGCAGTACTTGTGCTTTCAAACCAAAATGATACGATATAACGGAATAAGACATCACACGTAACCGATTTGATCCGGAACTTGCAGTATAGTCCATATATAATAAAAAATGATGTATAATGGAAAAAACGTAAAATTTAGACTATTATCGACGCGTTTGTGAATTAAAAACAATTTTAAAAAATTAAAAAAAGGTCCAAAGCGGCCCGCTTTGACCTAAGCGGGGCGCTTTGCCATTGAAGCGCCGCGCTTTGGCCATAGCGGGGCGCTTCGGTCCCTCGCTATAGCTGAAGCGGGGTGGCTTCTCCCCCATTTCAACCACAAACACACACACACACTTAAAGGTGCGATTTACACACACTTGAGCCGGAGATCAACGTTTTCAAGCTTTCAACCGCTAAAAGGTAAGATCGAACTTCATTTATTGTTCTGGTTCAAGTTATGTGTTTGATTTTGTTTGATTTGGGCGGAGATCATGTTGCTGTTGGGGCTGTTCTTCATAACGAAGAACCAAAGCGCCGCGCCGAGGCCAAAGCGCGGCGCTTTGGTTCATGTTTATTTTTTTTTAATATTATTTGTTTTTGTTTAATATTATTTGTTTAATATTATTTGTTTAATAATATTTGTTTAATATTATTTGTTTAATATTATTTGTTTATTATTTTATATTTAATATTATTTGTTTATTATTTAAATTGTTTAGTAATATTATTTGTTTATTCTTTTATATTTAATTTTATTTGTTTATTATTTATATTTAATATTATTTGTTTATTATTTATATTTAATATTATTTGTTTATTCTTTTATATTTAATATTATTTGTTTATTATTTATATTTAATATTATTTGTTTATTTCAACGTGCAGGGATGGATTCCTCCGATGACGAGATTGAGCATATGGAGGCTGAGGGAGAGGTGGGAGATGAGGGAGAGCAGGGAGAGCCGGCATGTCCGTACCTGCAGTTTCCGCCGGGGTCACGGGCGAGGGGGAGATGCGCGAGGTTGCGCGCCATCCCCATTGGGGAGCATGTAGGGATAGACTGGGGCCTGCTGGATACCGTGGGAGAGGCCGCGCGGGCGCGTGAGATAGTTGGACTAGATACTCCTTGGTCGCGCCTATTTGAGTTAGCGATGGAGGACTCGTACCCTGAGCTTACGTGGGAGTTTCTTTCCACGTTTACATACGCGCCGCATCCGGCGGATTACGTGGAGGACCCGGATTTTCCAGTCCACGAGGTTACATTCTGTCTCGCCGGTCAGGAGTTTCAGATGAGTGTGCGGCAGTTTGCTGTCCATACAGGTTTGTTTAAATAATATTATTTATTATTTTATATTTAATATCATTTGTTTATTTAATGTTATTTGTTTATTTAATATTATTTGTTTATTATTATTATTTGTTTATTTAATGTTATTTGTTTATTTAATATTATTTGTTTATTATTATTATTTGTTTATTTAATGTTATTTGTTTATTTAATATTATTTGTTTATCATTATTATTTGTTTATTTAATATTATTTGTTTATACAGGTTTGTACACAGAGGCCGAGCTTGATACTGATTTATATACGCAGGCGGTTAGGATGATGGACAGGCAGACGCTTATCAGTTTCTGGAGGGCCATTTCCAGGGTTCCCTTTGGGAAATCCTGGCAAAAGGCCACCACCATTAAAGACCCCTTGTTCCGATACCTGCACCATGTTATCGCGGCAACTATCGTGCCGCGGGGTGCCAGCAGGGAGAAGGTCAACCTCAGTGACCTTTTCTTTCTATACTGCCTACTGCGACGACAGCCCTGCGATCTAGCAGCCTGCCTGGCAGATTACTTTGCCACAGCATACCACCGGCAGCTCCGCGGGTACGTGCACACTGGCTCATACATCACCGTCATCGCACGCTCGCTCGGGCTCGTGCCCGAGCATGATCCGGTGCTGTCCGCTCCGGTCCCGTCTACCAGGTTGGGCCGCGCGTCAGTTTCTATCATGCAGATCACCCGTACCTTTGATGTTGGTCTGAGGTTTAGGGGCGGAGACGGGCTGATTTGGCAGCCGGAGCCGGTGCCGGAGGTCATCCCGGTTGTTATTGAGGTGAGGCCTGGAGTGTTGGCCCCTCCTGATGTTCAGGCGGCCGCTCGGCAGGCTCAGCTACAGGCTCTGGGACTCGATCAGTTCCCGGGCCAGCCTCAGGCTGAGGCTCAGGCTCAGGCTCAGGCTCAGCCTCAGGCTCAGGCTCAGGCTCAGCCTGTATTAGAGGATCCGGCTCAGGAGGAGCAAGTCGAGGAGATCCCGGTACCACCAGTTCAGCCAGCTCCTGAGCCGCCACAGTACCTGCAGCACGTTTACGCTGACCTGCCTCCGGTAGCGCGTGAGGTGGCTCGGGACTTCGACCGGCGCCTCAGACGCCAGGACGCACGCATTGACTGGATCGTCGAGACGCTCGTTGCTCTACGAGAGGTCGCTGGGTTGCCTCCACTTCCCCTCCCACCGTCCCCACCGCACGAGGATTAGTACCTTAGTTTGTTTGTATAGTGATTTGTTATGTATTATGTACTCAGTTGTACCTTTTTGTTTTGTATGTACAAACTGATATATATAAATATATATATTGCAGTTAATCTTCTATTTACATCACGTTGGTTTTGGATTGTTTACGTTTAATTCTTATGGCTTTTTATACATTTTATTTAACGTGTTCGTTTAATTTAACAAAATAAACAAGGTTAACAGTTTATAAAGACGCACTTATATTATATACGTTCTATAAAAATAATGACGTAAAAAAACGTAATTATAAAAAAACGTATTATAAAACTCAAATACAATTTTTTCCTCCAAAAAACACTACCAAACTAACCCACATCCCACCTATTTCAAAAAAAAAACAACACAAAGTCCAGCCCACGCTTTTTGTCTTTTTGCACACTCAAAGCGCCCCGCTTTGGCCATAGCGGGGCGCTTTGAGTGTGCAAAAAGACAAAGGCTGTGTGCGAATAGACCAGGCCTATATAATTAGGTTATAAGAAACTAATATAAATTTTATTTTTAACTTTGATATATTAAAATCTCTAGTTATAAAGTTTTAGGCAAATTATAATGAAGTGGCAGTCCAAACTTATGACGTCGAAACCTTCTGGGGTAGCCCAGTTGGCCAGCCTCACCCAGGCCTCTTCTTGAGGTCACCGGTTCGATTCCCGGCAATGCCCTTATGGGGTGTTGGGGCTCTTCACCGTGGGTAATCACCGCCAGACAGCTATGGGGCTAAGCTAGCTTGCGGAGTTGCAATACTCCGGCGGATGGGAGGTCCGTGCAACTACCCCCCCCCAACTTATGACGTCGATAATTTGATTTAAGACAATAAAAAAAAAAAATCTTGGTGTATGTAACATCTATATCTATAAATGGAATATATGCATATTTTATGAAAAATTAAAAATTCTTGTTTCGAGATGATACTACAAGTTTTTTTTATTTGTATGTATTTGTATATGTGTATTTATATGCATATTTATGTATACATGCATGTATCTACACATAAAATTAGTGACAAAGTTAAAAAAAAAAGTGTGGTATAGTCGTCTATTTTTGTATTTAATACATATTTTTAAAATATATATGTGAAATCAAAAGTGGGAACAAAATCATAACGGGCCAATGAATTCGTAAAATTGAGGGTGAGACAAGACTTGGGGTTTCCTCCTTAGTTTGTGTATAGACATTATTGCCTAGTGAAGATCGTATAGTCTGTTAGTAATCCAAATTTGCCGTTAAAAAATAGTTATCTCAATTCAAATAAATAAAGCAAACTCAAATATATCGAGAATATAAAACATCTATTTTGTAACGCCACTTGCTTTTCATTATTTAAGTATACAAGTTTCTTCCCTCATCCAATCTTCCCACTTGGGATCAAATTAAACAAGTATTCACTATATTCCTATTAGATACCATCATATAACATTTTAAGTTGAGTCTACAAAAAAAAAAAAAAAAAAAAACATCTTATTAGTTCGACAATAATGAAGTGGTCTTGATACGTCACGATCTAATAGCGAGTACATATCTATATATTTCGAGTATTGACAGAGTAGGAAATCTCTTTTCACTGCATATACAAAAGAAAGGGGCACGAGACAAAACTTACGAAGTTAATTTGTAGCAACCGATTCAAAAGCTTACATTAGTGTAAGTCACTAGAGTATTTTCCCGATACAAATAACATATTTACAAAGATAGTCTTTCAATTAAAAGCTCATTTGTCATATATAAAAGTTTATCATGTTAAATCTTGAAAGACACATATAATGATGGAAAACAGATGTGTAACGTTTGAACTACAAACATAATTACATAAAGTAACACTTTGACCCATGCATGCAATTCATAGGAGATATAATAAGGGAGGAAGGGGTGCAACCCTGATATACCCAAGATTCCATCAAGCCCGTATTGTCACCTTATTGTTACCAAATACTATCCTAAAACACCTTAATACGTGGCAACACTACCCTAAACTATGAACCCCACCACTTTTACTATACTCTGTCTCTCATCAAACACACACTCACTTCATTGACAACCATCACCCGAGAGCCCCTACTCGAGTGACTGGCGGCGGTGTTGCCACTCAGGTAGGGGGGGGGGTACCTGATGAGGGTAACGAGAATGCCCTGACCCCCCTGAACTATAGATCATTTGTTGAACGATGAGATAAGCTCAAACTTTACCATCAAGAACTCTTAACTATAGTACATCGGAATATAAAAAAACATTTAAAACTATTTAGAACTATGTATTTACATCATACAATTATGAAAATACACAAAGTTCTCTTATTATAGTCTTCTACAACCTTATCAAAACCCAATTAAAGCATATCACTTTTGTACATAAATGCCTTCTCACTTATGTGGGTTATCTTTGCTTTAAATTTGCATCAAGATAATACATATAGACAACCTCTTAAAAGATTTGGAGAAAATACTCAACTTGTTTCAACAAATAACACATGCATTAGGGTTCTCCTCAATGCTATGGTGATGTGGCGGTTGGTGGTAGTTATAGTAGGTATGCTGCATTGGAGGGTAATATGGTCTATAGGGCATAATCGTTCCAACAAATTGCTCTTGTGGAACTCTTTTCTTTTCTTCCTTTGGGGCTTCTTCTTCTTTCTTTGGTTCTTCCTTTGGGGCTTCTTCTTTCTTCTCATCTTCCTTTTTAGGCTCGTCTTTCTTCGGCTCTTCTTTGTTTTCCTCTTTCTTGGGCTCTTCTTTCTTCTCTTCTTCTCCTTCTTTCTTCGGCTCCTCTTTCTTTTCTTCTTCTTTCTTCGGCTCCTCTTTCTTTGGTTCCTCTTTTTTGGGCTCCTTCTTTTCGGGTTCTTTAGCTGGACCCACGGAGACTAAAAACGTAGGCCATAGTTTTCGAAGCTTGCTTACAGCACTTATTGGATCGACGGTTCCAATTAATATCATGCTTTTTTCTTTCATGTTTATGGTGATTGAATCAATCCCTGAAAAAACATAATCATGTTCGATCAACACGCAACATATTGCCCTGTGAAACCTATATGAGAGTATGTTTATAGGTTTACATATTGTCCATTACTCATATGACATGTGATGGGTATGATCTATAAACTTAAGTTGATTTTCCTTAAATCTCTTCAATGCAATTAGTTTAATGTCAGTTTGATCTCAATGAGAAACAAACAAATCTAATCTTGTAATTCTCATTGTATATCATGTTTTTGTTTGTTCTAAATATGCAAATTTTCTTAATATCATATGGCTAACTACTTCAATCATCTTAAGTTCTTTTCATATTGTTGATGTGGTATAGATTACATATAAATAAGAGTTTGATATATCCTTCTCTTATATGTAAGCATGTAAACTTGTAAGTACTTGTTGTAGACCACATAACAACCCTTTCACATGACCCTTATTGTCTCTAAACCTAATTCATAGTTATACCAAATAACGTATTACCTATAAACCTAATTCATAGAATAAGACATCTAACAAAGTACTTCAAAAATAGGTCCAATTCTAGTTACATGTGCTTGTTTGTATTGGATATATAATTTAATAAAGTATTTGATTATAATACTTTTAAATAGGGCAGTGGCGAAGCTTGAAAATTTCCACCGGGGGGTCGGAAGTCACCGGACCTAAAAATTCTATATAAGTAAATTTTATTTTTATAAAACCGGGGGGTCGAAAACGTATATACCTAAAAAATTATATACGAAACGTACATACTTCACACTACTGAGCGAAAAGTTCGGGGGGTCAGGCGCCCCTCCCGGCCCCTTGAAAGCTACGACATTGAAATAGGGGTGTGCAAAAAACCGATTAACCGAACCACAATCGAATTAACTAACAAAACCGAACCAAATCAAAAACCGGTGAGTCGGTTAAATGTTTTTTGAAAACTGAAAGCAGTGGGTCGGTTATGGTTATCAATGTTTACATACCCACCATAACCGAACTGAACCAATATGTTGTAAAATCTTAGACAGATTTTGGACTTTTTACCACTTTTTAAATATTTGATGTTTTGATTAAACGTTTATTATAATTTATAGGTTATATCAAGTTGGTTGATTATTTGTTTAAATTTATGCATCTTATCATAACGTTTTGTTTAAAAATTCGGTAATAATCGATATTAATATTATAGATTATATGTAACTCTTAATACTAAGTAATATACTAATATTTAAAAATGTGTAATAACAATTTATTCCATGGTCATAGAAAAATGTTTGAGCTCTTTTTAGCTAGGCCTAAATGCACGGTTAACCGATCCATAACCAACTCGTTATAACCTTTAAAACCAATTAACTAAAACCGCCATAACCGATCGATTATGGTTATAGTTACCTAATAACCAACATCGTAGTTATATTTATGGTTTGAAATCAAAATCGACCAAAACTAACCCATACACACCCTTCTTTTAAATACCAACATATTAAAAATATATACAAAATTAACATCATATAAAGTTTGGTTTAAGATTGTTATATAATCTAAGTTTGTATTTTAATTATTTTTCTGGAAAACCCTACCCACTGGATAATTCCCAATTTGCACTAAAAGCTAAAATGGATTGGCAAATTGGACATCACTGTGCCACGTCATTCTTTGGTGAAACAACACATCAAGTATCATAATCCCCACCCATAATTCTAATTTTTAATGTATTTTCATATAACATGTACTTTTTAATCATACATAGAGTACCACTATACATTGCATGAAAGAATTAAAAAGCTGGATTGCCATAACTGGAGTAAAAGAAAAGGGAAATCTTATTAAAATAAAATGACAAAATCTTTTAAACAAAAGAGTTCTGGATCTACCGACCGTCTTGGTGGTTTAAAAAGATGAACGGACCAATCACCATAAGCCACGTGGCTGAAGATAAACTTTTGTTATTTTATTTTATTATTTTTTTTGCTATTTTAACAAACATTGTAGAAAAAAGTGTTTTCTTCTTTGCTCGTCGCTTGATTCAATAACTATTTGAGCTCTATTAACGCACCCATGCCAAAGCCAACACCGGTGTTAAATACCGTGTCGCTACCTCGTTGAATGGCGCCAACAAAGCCCCCCCCACCAACATGTTAACGGTCGTTAAAGATCTACGTGTGGGGCTCATCAACTCCTCAACCAATCAGATTTTTTTCTTTTTTAATTCAAGTTTCAGTATTTCACTACACGTCTACACCTAGTTATCAGGTATTTAGTTATTGCTCAATATTTAAAGAATAAAATACTTTTGACAAAATCTTACAAAGCAAAGCTTATATCACTAATATTTAATTTGTATAATAAAAAATTAATTGAATATATTATATATGTAGTATGTAACTTATAACAAAACTACAACTTTGCACGTTTTAAAGTAGGACATCACCTGAAAGAGCTGCAACAATCTTCATAGCCTTCCTCTTGTCTTTATCATCATTTAATTCCAACTTCAATATAAACTTCTGCAAATTCAATAAACCATATAAATAATTCAATTAATTTATCTAAAGTTTTCAAAAGAAAATTTTTGTTTAATCAAATTTTGTCATTAAAATTCATATAAAATTATAGACATTGGGAGATGAAATATATGGAAAAAATAATAATAATTTTATGCATAAAGTGATAAAGACACAAGATCCTATGGGATCAACAATAAACACCTAAGGCATGAAGATTCAACTTTAAACATAATCTCAATCATGGCCTTTGGGATTGAAAGTGCATTACAAATCAAGAAAATGCTCTTAAAGTTAGAATACCAAAAAAAAAAAAAATGGATTTAAAGTTAGTTTTTCTTTGATAAAAGTTGATATTATTACTGCAAAAGTATCAAGTCTTTTTAAAGCTACAAAACCCATTAAAATAAAAAAAAATAAACTTGAAATTACAAGCACAAAGGTAACAATATTTTAACCCAAAAGATGATTCAAAGTTTTTTTTATTTAACAATACTAATAATAAAATTTAATTATAACTATGAGTTTTCTACTTTTCTTTTAATATAAACACATTCAATTTGAGTATTGAATCTAAAGTTTGTGTAGAGATTTTAGAAAACAAACATCCAATTTGAAGATTGTGTATTTTCACAACAAAAGCAATAAAAAATTTTAATCATGGAATTTGTTTTTGAAAAATATACCAAATATTCACGTAGTCTTAAAGATCACAAAAGGCACATTTTGAATCTACTTCTAAATAAAATTAAACAAATGCAAATAAAGGATCTTGTAAACAGGGAAATAAAGCAGATTTATTTTTTAGTGTTATGAAACATTCATATGGGCATGCAAAATAAACACTTGAAATCTGTTTTTAAAAACTAAAAAACCAATTGAAATACATTATCTTGTAAACTTTGAAAACAGGGGAAACAAGAGAATTAAAGAAGCAGTAGATATACAGATTACAGAATCTTATAAACACAATTTTAACACAGGGGAATGATAGGTTTAATTAAAAATATATATACATATATATAATCTAACCTTCATGTGGCTGCTCTGGAATTGGATCCCCTAAGTTCAGAGAATTGCAATCAATGGAGAGAGAGAGAGAGAGAGAGAGAGAGAGAGGTAAAGTATGGTGTGTATAAATAATGGTAAGACTGAAAAAGAGAAGGTGTGGGTGGAGGTATAAAAAAACAAGAATATGCAGAGTAGGAAAGAGAATGAAAAAATTTTTGTGGGAGCTCAAAGGATTTTAGGTCTGTGACTCTGTGTTGACTGTTGAGACTTTCTTTTCTAAAGAGTATGACTCCTTTAAGTTACCTGTCTTTTGTTTATATGTTTAGTTATTGAAATTGCATATGTATGAAGAAATGGTAAAAAAAAAAGGGGGCATGATAAGATAAGCCATCATTTACCATATGATATTTGCCATCTTTATGTTATGTGGATGTTAGAGAACAGGTAATCGCGGATTAAAGGGTTACGTTGGGAACAAGTTATAGGAACCTGTGGACGACGTGTTTAAGTTATTGTCTTCTTCCAATGCTCGTGTGGTAACCACCGAGTGCACCATGTTTTTTTCTTGACCCCTGATCACCTCATTAATGTTTAGAAGCGTCATCCAATACAAACATGACACGTGTGAAGCGTTTGAGACTTCTGAACTCCTCACATTTGAGAAACGTCAAAGACTTCTGGGAGGCGTCACGTGTCATGTTTGTATTGGATGACGCTTCCCATGCACATGGATATGTGAAACGTCGCTCCCAAGACTTGGGAGGTCATTAGTCAAGTTTTTATTTAACATCTGAACGTCTTCACACTATTTAGATGTCACTAAAACAAAGTTTTTGCTTATATATTAGGGGATAGTCATATACAAATACCTAGCAACAAGGCAGCTTCTTCAATGCTCCATATTGATCATAACAAGTTTAAAACAGAGACGTGTGACTAAAATAAGAACAATATTGGTTCTCATGAGGGCCTTTTTTAAGAACAATAGTCACAAAGCTTGTATATGATTAGTAAAAACCTAATCCATATATTTTATTCAAGGTTATCATAAGGCTATGGGGTGTGGGATGGAGCCCCTAGGGGCTTTATCAGGATACGTTAGCACCACTTAGAATCCACGTCAGCCAGGGGGCTTTATCACGCCCTCCTTTAACTTGCAGGGTGTGGGATAAAACCCCGTATTAAACAAAAAAAAGATTTGATTAGATGAAATCAAGTGCGCCCCACCTGAACACATGGTTCTTCCTCGTTACCATGTTGGCAAGCTACCTATAGCGCCCCACCTTGAATCACATGGTGTGGGGTGACGCCACCACCCAGGCGCCATTGATGTTGAGTTGGCAAGGGTGGCACCCTACACGCTCCGGTCTAAGAATTTAACTTTCTTCAAAGTAGAATGATAAAACTTATCGGAGGAAAATGGTTGATATTGCTACCGGTTAATTAATATGTGTTTAACTTAATAAATAAGCTTTCATTATTAAACTTGTATCAATTTTTACTGTACCATATCAAACAAACTCAGGACTTATAAATTTATTTATTTTATTGAAATTCATTAGTGTAATGGGAAATAAGGACATAAGATTAGGTGACACAATCCTAGTTGGTTGGGGAATCTTTGCATGTTTTTGCAATTTTTCATGTATCCCACTCACATTCTTTCTTTATTTTTTTAAGTTAAGGTATGTTTTTTTCATGATTTATTGTACGACCTATAATTTGGTATTTTTTTTTCATGATTCACAAACTTGTGGATGGTGTTATCTTAGGTATATTTCCTTTTACATCATCCATTGTCATTCGTTGAGGTGGTTTTATGGTCCGATTAGGCCAATTTTGCCAGAATTTACAGGCTGCACCGACAAACACAACTTTTTAAAGAACCTAAAACAAGCCGATCGTAACGACCAAACCGGCCCTTTCGGTTTTTGCTGTTTGCCGGTTTAGGCTCTTATTTAGCACTAGATCGTACCATTAGATTTTCGAAAGTATAGTAAATATAGTAGGTTTAAAAAGGATCATTTTACCTTTTGAGTTGTAGTTATTAACGCATTTACGAAAGATAAAGTGGAAATAAATTACTAGCACAGAATCGGTTAATTAAATGTAGTTATTAAAGCATTGAAGGCTTTGCCTTTTCACACATCCCAGTTGCCTTTTTAGATACACATATACGTTGCGCTTAGATAGGAGGTCACCAAACAAGGACTAAACCTGTCAGACCTTGTCTGTTGGCCTTGTACCTAGGCGTTGCGCTTTGGCCAAAGCGCAGCGCATAGGTGGTTTGTTTGATTTTGGGTGGAAAAAGTGGGGTGTTGGTTTGTTGTTTGGTTGTATTTGGTTGTGTTTTTTTGTTGAAAAGTTGTAGATTTGAGTTTTATTTTTATAAAACCTATATAATTTAAAGTTGATTTATAACGGTCGTTTAACGTGAGTGTACCAGTTATAGTTGATTTATAACAGTCGTTTATAAGATACGTGTCTTTATGCCATTGTTTTTATAAATGTTAACCAATTTTATTTTGTTAAATTACACGAACATGTTTAATTAAAACACCGTACAATAAGTTGCGAAAGAGACGTATGAAATAAGCGCAAACAATCCCAACAAACATCGTATAAATAAAAGATCAACCGCATAAATACATATATACATATAAAATCAGTTTGTACATACAAAACAAAAGTACAACCGAATGTCTAATACAAAATAAAACAATACAAACTAAAGCTACTGATCCTCTGGAGGTGGGGACAGTGGCAGTGGATGGGGTGGCAATCCCGCGTGAGCCCAGAGCTCCATGAGCGTCTCAATGATTCACATCTGGTATCGCTCAGAACGTCGGAGGCGCCCATCGAAGTCCCGAGCCACCGCCTGCGCAACAAGAGGCGGTCGGCATAGACTGTGTTGTGGGTACTGCGGAGGTGGCGGTGGCGGCGGTGGCGAGATATTGTCATCAATGACGTGATCAGCTAAATGCGGAGGCAGAGGCTGAGCCAGACCCAGAGCCTCAAGCTGAGCCTGCCGAGCCGCAGCCTGAATATGTGGAAGCGCTAGTACTCCGTCCCTCAGCTCAATGACAACCTGGATCACCTCCGGCAACGCCTCTTGGTGAAAAACCTAGTAATCTCGCGCCCGAAACCGCACACCAATCCCGTCAAACGTGTGCGTCAAACACATGCTCGATACTGACGCCCGACCTAATGTAGTCTATGGGATGGTCGGGGACAGCAGCGGGTCACTCTCAGGCACGATGCCTAGTCTCAAAAATGTTTTGCACTCTAGGTCTAAAAAACGTACACTCCGGGTCTAAAACGTGATGGGGGTTTGACTTCTATTTAACATGGTCATGTTTCTGTTGCGTAAGTTTTAGCATGGTCATGTTTATGTTCCAACATGATCATGTTTATATTCTAACATGATCATGTTACCTCACCACCTCAAGTCTAAAACGCAATTGGGTTTCACATGGCCATGTTTTTGTTTTAACATGGTCATGTTTCAACATGATCATGCTAAAATGCAATTGAGTTTCACATGGCCATGTTCTGTTTTAACATGATCATGCTTATGCTTTAACATGATAATGTTCTTTCAGTTTCTAAAAGTTAATCCAGGTCTAAAACACAATGGGTGGGTTTCATAACATGATCATGTTAATTTAGTTACAGGTCTAAAACTCCAGGTATCAATGGGTGGGTTTCACAACATGATCATGTTTCTGTTTTAACATGATCATGTCAGTTTAGTTCCAGGTTTAAAACTCCATGTATAAAACGCAATGGGTGGGTTTCACAACATGGTCATGTTTCTTTTTTAACATGATCATGTCAGTTTAGTTCCAGGTATAAAACGCAATGGGTGGATTTCACAACATGATCATGTTTCTGTTTTAACATGATCATGTCGGTTTAGTTCTAAAAAATTGTACCTCACCTTCTAAGTCTAAAACGCAATGAGGCTTCACATATTCATGTTTCTGTTTTAACATGGTCATGTTTCTTGTTTAATATGGTCATGTGTAACTCCCCAAAACTTGAATTACTAAATTTGTTAGTGTGACCCCATGTTTAATAAAATGGAATGTAATAACTGGGTTATTATACCTAGTCAAATGTTTAGCAAAACAAATAAAGGAACAAACTTGAGGGACCAAAGATGAACAAGGGGAAAGTTATGTTTTAATTGACAAAACACACACACAAACACACACATCTCGTGTGTTCTGGAACGATCAGGAGGGCTCCAAAGGAGCCAAACCCTAGTTCTTCAAAAAGCTTCAAATCGAAGGATGAATCAAGGCTTAAATTCATGAATGAACATGGATTAATGACCACCATCACGAGGGGATCATAAGGTATGTTTCAAAATTAAGATTGGTGATCTTGTATGAAGTGGGTTATGCTTTAATCCGTGAATTGGGATGAAATTGAGTACGAGTATGTGTTAGTATCATGATATAGAACATAGATTATACATGGTTTGGGTTAATTTGATGATAGGAAGTGAAAACCCACTTAGAGTAGAACGGGTATGAGTTGTAAAGTGTGAAATTGGAGGATATTATGTATGATGATTGTTTTTATTGGTGAAATTGTTAGCTAGAACTGAATTAGAAGAAAAGTTATGTGAAATCTATTGAAGTTGATGTTCTTGATGATATTGACATGAATTGGTCATGATATGCAAATGATACTTGTACACTATGCTTAATTAATGGTACGCCCACCAAGTGTATGATGAAATGCTTAAGAGAAGTTAGGATGCAAAATTTTATGAAAAAGCTTGGTGTACATAGGAACGAAATACGAAAATGATGGCATGATCATGTTAAATTACTAATTTGAATATGGTTGTAAGCACATTTGCATCGAGAGTAGGTAATGTATATGGTGCCTTTCGTATAGCCTATTTTGATATTACAAGTAGATGAGAATAACTCGAAAGTTCACATGATGAATTGTTGACTTCTGAAAGTCAACTACGCATAAGAAGCATGATATGATTTGTTGTCGTAAAAGTAGGATTATAGGAAGTCGTAAGTTACATGTTACGTCAATATGTGATATTTGTGATGGCATGATAAATTACATGAGTTTGAAAGGATATGAAATTGATTATATGTCTTATGCTTGTTAGTTGTGACTAAAGAAAGTCAAATGTGAAATATGCGATTTATATGATAGTTAACATGTACAATTGTGTATGCTAACGAGAATGTGATTTGGTGGCATGAAAGTAGAGGAATCATGTCGAGATGGACTCAAACATGAAAGGCTAATGGGTCAAGAGGAGGCAAGGAAGCGGATACGAACACGGATGCACAAGGTAAGTGATTTCCGTAATCACTTCTTAGTTATTTACATAAAGATATGTGTTAGTTAATTAAAGTAATGGTAATCGAGGTTAAATAAGGATGGATTGTATGAAATTGATGATTTTCGTTAAGTAGAAATAATGAGGTCTTGTAGTTATATCGAAATGAAAAGTAAGAATTGGCTACGGTTTATTAACCGGGTTAAAAGGTAGGAATGAACATAGGTACGCTAATTGGAAAACGGAAATGTGGATAAGTAGTCGAAAGATTCGATTGTGAGTTGTGGTTAATGAGTAAACATTCTAGCGAATGAAATTTGGATTAACAAAGGTTGAAGTAGTTTGATGGTATAAGATGAATGAACTAACGTACAACGGGTATCGGGTGTGTAAACCCCAAGTACGAAACTCCGGATAATGTAAAAGTATTATGGCTATAATGTTCATGTAGGTTTTGGGCTAAAACGAATGTGTTGTTTGATGAAAACATAAACGGGTCGAATAAATCGTAAATGAATAATAAGCCGATAGCGCGTAAGTTAAGAATTTCCTTAATCCGGATGTGGGATTTCAAGTTCACATGATAGAATGTCAAATTACGATCATGTAGGAAGAAACGGGAGGTTAAACGGTAAACGGTTTAAAAGTTATGCAAGTTTTAGCATTAACGGACGACGAAACGGAGCTGCAGAAAAACAACATTTAGAGGGGCCGTCGCCGACGTCCTCTCTGGCCTTCATTTTTTCCGACGCGTTATTTAACTGCCTACGGAGGTTTCTAGCTACGCGAAAATCCAAGGGCCGTCGCCGACGCCTTCCCCATGTCCAAAAACCTGAAATTTGATATTTAAGTTGATTTATGTATAGTAGGCTTCGGTATGATATCCGTGGACTACGGCGGGGCCTTCCAAACATGGTTTCGAGTGTTCCCTTGACGTTTATGAGTTGTAAACCCAAGTCTAAGCCCCATGTAATTAATATAAGAGTGTGATAGATGTATGTAATGAAGTTGGACATGTATTACATGTAAATGGTATACAAGAATGTGTACGAAACACGTAGGTATGAATACATGATTGTAGGTATGATTGAATGCATATAGGTATGTAGATGTGTATGATTGTAAGTATGTACGTATGTAAGTATGTGCGAACGCACGATTTAGATGCATTTGAGATTTAACTTTACTAACAATGCATTTGAGTTTAGAATATAATGCAGGAATGAGAATGTCAGATTCTTATGAAGTTGAAGCCGAACTCGGAACAAAAGACTTTGAGAGAATAGTCAAATGAATTGAAGTTATATTGTCGAATGTTATACGAAAGTTAATTGTGTGAGAATAGTGTCGTATGAGGTTGTCAATGACTAATGATTAAGTTGTATGTGATGTTCACAGGTACCACACGGATTTCTACTACTAACGAAGATGAGCAGACGTAGATCGAGTCAAGAGTAAGGAGTGTACGGAAAGGACGGTCAAATAGCTTGAAATATGTATTGCTTTGAAGCGTTAATACAATGTGAATAGTGTATATCCCTTCTAGTAAATGTTTAATATTTTGTGTTTGAACCTTTATGTTAGTAATGTGTTTATAAAAGAAAGAAATTTTAAGGCTCGTATTTCTGCTGCATCGTTAAAAAGATATTACGTGTTAGGGTCTTACATCATGTTTCTGTTCAATAGCACTACAGTATACTCCTATACACTCCAGATCTAAAAAGCAATGGCCTAAAGACACAAAAAAAAATTGTTTTTTCATTGTGTTATAAAACGCAATGGATTAAAAGCATAAAACAAAGAGTAAATTACAAAAATCGTCCTTTATGTATGTCACTTATTGCAAACTATGTCTTTTGTCTTCAATAATTACAGAAAACGTACTTTATGTTTACAAACCCTTACACGTTATGTCCTGTAGCCTTAACTCAGTTAATTTTCATGGTTAAGTCTGACCAGGTGGATCCCACATAAGGGTATTTTAGACATTTTACCCTAAATAAATAAATATGTTAAAAAAATATTATATATATATACATACATACATACATACATACATACATACATACATAGACAACACACTTATATCAACCCAATTACACCTTCTCAAAATTCTAATCAAATTCTCATTGTTAAAATCATCAAGCATCAATCTTTTTACAATATCCACACAGTGTTTCAATCTTTCTTCAAATCTATTTGATAAATAAACCGGGTGTAACACCCTTCTTATTACTACTTGAATTTAGTAATAAATCATAAGATTTTATGTAAAAGATGTCCAAACTATATCATAAGTTTCATAGATAAAGTTTATAGGTAGCAAAACATAGTCAACTAACGAATAATTCAAACATTCATAAGTTAACTAGCAAAAGATTACATTTCCAAAAACATTGTCTAATTAGATAATGCGGAAGCTTCAAAAGTTGTGTTCGGTTCTTCAACATGCTTGATTGACGTCCACATCCTTGCAAAACCTGAAAACTAAAGTTTTTTTTTTATCAAACCTTAGTTTTAAAGTTCTTAAAAATATTACATAATCGAAATTATGCTCAAAAACGAATTCAATTAACGAGAATATACCAAATGATACATGCCTCTACCGTAACTTACGGTAGACACCGTAAGTTACGGTAGATCCTGGAAATATTGGTCTACCGTAAATCAGTAGAATCATGCCGTAACCTTTTGGCCTCTACCGTAAATTACGGTACCACCGTAATTTACGGTAGTTCCTGAAAGGTTATGTTTTGTCTTCTTTATTTATTTCAGCCAAATCCAACTTCTTGGATCTTTCGTTTTAACAAAACAACACACTAAATTCTTGTATTTTGATATGTCAATTATTAATCGATAATAAAAGACCAATCAATCATATTACGAAGCAATATCCATGCTTTAATTGATTATTCGACCCGTTTGGCTCATCTACGGAATCTTCCAACATGATGACTACCAACGAGATCTTATCCATCCTTGATCCATTACTCAATTTAGCAAACATCATCGCTTTTAAAATTTACACAACTACTATTCTACAATACGACTATATGAAATTGACAAAATTTCACTTAAGTAACGGTCAAGTTACATACCTTCAAAGTAAGCCTTTCAAACGCGATTCGCCACCTGCTTGTCCACTTGACGCTCCTGCGTCCTTTCCTATAGAGTTCATTTATAACATGTTTAGAACCCCCTTTTAAACCATATATCGCGTAGTAAACCGAAACATCAAAATTTTGTGTATCAACTTTGAATTTCAGTTTTAAGCCTTCTTTGAGGCATTTTCACAAACACTTTAAGGGCAGATTTTTACATGATTATATAGCAAGTCTCTAGCTTATCATTTAACCCAAATTTCACATCAATCAACCCATTTTACATAATTGTTAGCTTCTAAAATTCTGAAGTCAATTCACAATTGTCAAATTACACTAGAACAACACCCAATTTCCTAGTGTTTATCAAATTATACATAACCCACTAATCACCTACAATGGTGTTCATAGATTTTCACTAAAAATTCACATGATTTCAACTTGTATTTGTCTAAGGTTTGTCCTTAGACACTATATTGTTCCTAATCCATCATAAAACAAACATGCAACCATAAATCTCAGATTTCCCAATTTCATGAGAATTTCAAACAGAGAATTAACACCAAATTTTACATACCTTGTACCCCCTTGTGATGAGGATCACTAATCTATGTTCGGACTTTGATTTGGACTGAGTTTGATCCTTCAATTTAGAGATTTTATGCTGAACTAGGGTTTTGATGGAGCTTGGGGTCGCCCCTGCTCTGGTCGATCTCCACCAAACACAGACAAATGTGTTTGTGTTTTATTTAATTAGATTTTATTAATATTAGTTTCATTTTGAACACATTTGGTCCCTAAACTTTCCTTTGGTTCTAATTTTAGCGTTTTAACCCATTTGTAGGTTACCACAAGGCTTTCACCTAACTGGGTTATTTTAAATCCTAGTTAATTAACTAGTTTATTTATCAACTTTATATTTAAAATAAATAATTTGCATTTTTCGGGGTGTTACAAGTCCACCCCCCTTAAGAGGGTTTCGTCCCCGAAACCAAAGTACGTACCAAATAACGTAGGGTAGAGACGTCGCATCTCCTCTTCGGACTCCCACGTAGTGTCCGAACCCTTTCTATGCTCCCACTTGATCTTGACTTGATCGATTTGTTTATTTCGCAAGTGCTTAATCTTCCGATCTAAAATTTCTATGGGCCTTACAATATAATTCAAGCGATCATCCACTTCGATATCATCATAACGAATATAAGTTTTCTCATCCGCTAGACATTTCCGAAGATGTGACACATGAAATGTGCTATGGATCCCGCTTAGTTCCTCCGGTAGTTCAAGGCGGTAAGCTACCCTTCCTACCCGTTTCGCAAACGGCCCGATAAACCTTGGGCTTAATTTTCCTCTTTTTCTAAACCTGATAACCCCCTTCCATGGGGATACTTTGAGCATGACCTTGTCGCCAACCTGGAATTCGATTGGCCTATTCCTTTTGTCAGCATACGCCTTTTGTCTATCTTGAGCCGCTTTCAAGTGGGCCCGAACCACATCAATCTTTTCATTAGTGGCTCGTACTATATCTTGGTGGGCGAGTTCATGTGGACCCACTTCACCCCAACATACCGGGGTTCGACATTTCCTACCATAGAGCATTTCGTACGGTGTCATCTTAATACTAGCATGGTAGCTGTTGTTATATGAAAACTCGACCAATGGTAGGTAAACATCCCAACTTCCTCCAAAGTCGATTATACACGCCCGTAGCATGTCCTCCAATGTTTGTATTGTTCTTTCACTCTGTCCGTCTGTCTGAGGATGATACGCAGTGCTAATGAACAATTTGGTTCCCATTTGTTCTTGGAAATCTCGCCAGAAATTTGAAGTGAACCGGGTATCCCTATCAGACACGATGGATACCGGTACTCCATGACGTGCTATTATCTCATTAGTGTAAACTTCTGACATCTTTTCTGACGTATAAGTCTCACGAATCGGAATGAAGTGAGCACTTTTTGTCAATCTATCCACCACTACCCATATGGCATCGAAACCGCGGTTTGTCTTTGGTAGTTTGGTTAATAGGTCCATCGTAATATGTTCCCATTTCCAAACCGGAATTTCCAACGGTTGGAGTTTACCATATGGTTTTTGGTGCTTCGCCTTGACTTGTAAACATGTCAAGCATTTTTCCACGTACTTCACCACATCTCTTTTCATTCCGGGCCACCAATAGTTTTGCTTTAAGTCGTTATACATTTTGGTCGCTCCCGGATGGATGGAATAACGGGACTTGTGAGCCTCATCTAATAGAAGCTTTTTAACTCCACATGTGTTAGGAACCCAAATTCTATTGAAACGTGTTTTCAAACTATGGTTGCCTACTTCGAGATCTTTAACTTGTCCAACAATCCTTTCCTTTCTCCAGTTTTTCGTCTTCACTGCTTCATCTTGTGCCTCTCGGATTCGTTCAAGTAAGCCCGAGGTCACAATGAGCTGCAATGATTGTACTCGTATCGGGACATAATCTGCCTTTCTGCTTAGGGCATCCGCCACCACGTTTGCCCTTCCGGGGTGATAGTGTATTTCACAGTCGAAATCTTTCACCTTTTCTAACCATCGCCTTTGTCGCATATTTAACTCCTTCTGATCGAAGAAGTATTTTAAGCTTTTGTGATCGGTGAATATGGTGCACTTTACTCCATATAAATAGTGCCTCCATATTTTTAATGCAAATACCACCACAGCCAACTCGAGATCGTGCGTGGGATATTTCTTCTCGTGTATCTTCAATTGCCTCGAGGCATAAGCTATAACTTTGCCCCGTTGCATCAAAACACATCCGAGCCCCAATAGTGATGCATCCGAATAAACCACCAAGTCTTCGACTCCGTCCGGCAAGGTTAGCACCGGAGCTTGAGTTAATTTCTCTTTTAGCGTTTGAAACGCTCTTTCTTGATCGACACCCCAAATGAACTTTTCTTCCTTCTGGGTCAGCTTTGTTAGCGGTGACGCAATCTTGGAGAAATCTTGGATGAATCTCCTATAGTATCCCGCAAGCCCCAAAAAGCTTCTAATTTCTGAAGGGTTCCTCGGGGAATTCCATTTCGACACAGCCTAGATCTTTGACGGATCTACCAATACTCCATCGGCACTTATGATGTGGCCGAGAAATTGCACTTCTCGTAGCCAAAAGGCACACTTAGAGAATTTCGCATACAACCTCTCTCGTCTAAGTGTCTCTAACACCTCTTGTAAGTGGTGCGCATGCTCAGCTTCACTTTTCGAATACACCAAAATATCATCGATAAACACGATGACCGATTTATCTAGCATTGGCTTGCAAACCCGGTTCATGAGGTCCATGAAAGCCGCGGGTGCATTTGTCAGCCCAAATGACATCATGAGAAATTCGTAATGCCCGTATCGCGTGCGGAAAGCCGTCTTCGGCACATCTTCCTCCTTGACCTTTAGTTGGTAATACCCCGATCTAAGGTCAATTTTCGAAAACCAGTTTGCACCTTGCAGTTGGTCGAATAGATCATCTATTCTAGGAAGCGGGTATCGATTCTTTATCGTGAGTTTATTTAACTCCTGATAATCGATACACATACGCATGCTTCCGTCTTTCTTTTTCACAAACAGTACTGGTGCGCCCCAAGGAGACACACTCGGCCTTATGAATCCTTTATTAAGCAGGTCTTGAATCTGGGACATCAACTCTTGTAATTCTGACGGCGCGAGTCGGTACGGTGCTCTAGCTACGGGTTTTGCGCCCAGAATCAATTTGATTCCGAACTCTACTTCTCGTTCGGGCGGTATCCCCGGTAAATCTTCCAGAAATACATCTTCAAAGTCCCGTACTACCGGTACATCTCCAATCTTCAATGATTCTTTCTCGGGCTCATTCGCGTATATCATAAACGCCTTACATCCTTGCTTCATAAGCTTGTGTGCTTTCAACATCGAGCATATTATGGGGTTACCTCCTTTTTCGCCATAGATAGTGACGTGTTTCCCGCTCGGAGATGTTAGCTTTATCTCCTTACGAAAACACACGACCTTCGCGTGGTGTTGAGATAGCCAATCCATCCCAACGACTACTTGAAATTCCCCCATTGACATCGGGATTAGGTCTATTAAGTATTCTTCATCGTCAATGCTTAATTTCCAGCCTCGACAAACATCACAAACGATAAAACTTTTGTTGTCCCCTATTTCAACTTCTAAGGGCACAGATAATTTCGTCAATACAAATGAAGGATGTCGAATAAATCCATGCGAAATGAAGGATTTATTCACACCCGTATCAAACAATACACGTGCAGGAATTGAGTTAATCGTGAATATACCTGAGACCATGCGGGTTCTATCTTTGCTTCAGCCGCGGTAAGTTGGAAGGACCTAGCCTTCGGCTTTGGAGCTTCCGTTGGAGACTCTGTTGTGTCTCTCTTTCCAACCAACTCGGGGCATTCAGACTTTTTGTGGCCGGGTTGATAACATTTGTAACAAACGGAAACTTTTCCGGGACATAGCAATGCAGTGTGCCCCGTCTTCCCACATACCGGACACGGCTTGTCTTTGAAGCGACACTCACCTTTGTGCCACTTTCCACATACTTTGCAACTTGGCGACCCGCCTTTAGTCTCCACTTTCTTCCCTGATTCAGCAGTTCTAGCTTTTTTTGTAGGGCTTGGATTCACATCTTGTGCCCTTCGCTCACCCCTTTCAACTTGTTTCTTTAACTCGATTTCCCGCTCCCGGGCGGTGTTGATGATTTCTGTGAGAGTTTCATATTTTGAGGGAGTCATAAACTCCCGGTATTCAGCACTCAGCATGTTGTAATAGTAGTATATCTTCTGCTCTTCCGTGGTGACCAACTCGTCACAGAATCTCAGCTTATCCATGAAAATGCCCGTGATTTTATCAATTGATTCTCCCTTTTGTCTTAACTGGATAAATTCCTTTTTGATCCTGTTAATAACTGCTTTGGGACTATGGTGTTTAAGGAACGACACCTTAAACTCATCCCAAGTCATGACCCTTGCCGCTTCGGCTCCTATTTCCTTCTTTTTATTGTCCCACCAATCTTTGGCTTGACCCCTCAATTGACCCGTTCCGTAAGCAACAAAGTCACCTACATCACAATGGGTCCGTTCAAACACTCCTTCGACGTCACTTATCCATCTTTGGCAGATTATCGGGTCAACTTCCCCGTTATAGATTGGCGGTTTGCACGCCATAAATTCTTTATATGAGCACCCTTTACGATCTCCCGTTTTCTCCTTCATAAGGTTGACACTATCCTCCAACCTTTTAACTCGCTCTTCAACAAGCGACAACACCGTGCTTTGAATTTTGTCTATAAACCCGGATAGACTACCTTCAATTGCCTTCCCTACTTCTTCAGCAATTATTTCTTTCATTTGTTCGGTGCTTGTTTGCACCGGATTATCATCGTTTCCATCAGACATCTTGAAACTGAAATGTTTACATTTAAACGTTAAACATTTCATTTATAACATTACTTCATTTGTTTCGGTTTAGCCAAGTTCCCAACTTGCTTTAACCTTTCGCATTCGGTGCACTTTCCGGGTTTGAGTGTGTTAACACGCTCTTCCCATGCACATCAATTCATTTCTCATTTCTTACGTAATATAATCTGTTAAAATAATAAGTTAATTCTTACCGGACGATCGATCAAGCTTGAACCGAACACTTGTTGACAACCTTAAGCTCTGATTACCAACTTGTAACACCCTTCTTATTACTACTTGAATTTAGTAATAAATCATAAGATTTTATGTAAAAGATGTCCAAACTATATCATAAGTTTCATAGATAAAGTTTATAGGTAGCAAAACATAGTCAACTAACGAATAATTCAAACATTCATAAGTTAATTAGCAAAAGATTACATTTCCAAAAACATTGTCTATTTAGATAACGCGGAAGCTTCAAAAGTTGTGTTCGGTTCTTCAACATGCTTGATTGACGTCCACATCCTTGCAAAACCTGAAAACTAAAGATTTTTATCAAACCTTAGTTTTAAATTTCTTAAAAATATTACATAATCGAAATTATGCTCAAAAACGAATTCAATTAACGAGAATATACCAAATTCAACAAATGATAAAGGACTCTACCGTAACTTACGGTAGACACCGTAAGTTACGGTAGATCCTGGAAATATTGGTCTACCGTAAATCAGTAGAATCATGCCGTAACCTTTTGGCCTCTACCGTAAATTACGGTACCACCGTAATTTACGGTAGTTCCTGAAAGGTTATGTTTTGTCTTCTTTATTTATTTCAGCCAAATCCAACTTCTTGGATCTTTCGTTTTAACAAAACAACACACTAAATTCTTGTATTTTGATATGTCAATTATTAATCGATAATAAAAGACCAATCAATCATATTACGAAGCAATATCCATGCTTTAATTGATTATTCGACCCGTTTGGCTCATCTACGGAATCTTCCAATATGATGACTACCAACAAGATCTTATCCATCCTTGATCCATTACTCAATTTAGCGAACATCATCACTTTTAAAATTTACACAACTACTATTCTACAATACGACTATATGAAATTGACAAAATTTCACTTAAGTAACGGTCAAGCTACATACCTTCAAAGTAAGCCTTTCAAACGCGATTCGCCACCTGCTTGTCCACTTGACGCTCCTGCGTCCTTTCCTATAGAGTTCATTTATAACATGTTTAGAACCCCCTTTTAAACCATATATCGCGTAGTAAACCGAAACATCAAAATTTTTGTATCAACTTTGAATTTCAGTTTTAAGCCTTCTTTGAGGCATTTTCACAAACACTTTAAGGGCAGATTTTTACATGATTATATAGCAAGTCTCTAGCTTATCATTTAACCCAAATTTCACATCAATCAACCCATTTTACATAATTGTTAGCTTCTAAAATTCTGAAGTCATTTCACAATTGTCAAATTACACTAGAACAACACCCAATTTCCTAGTGTTTATCAAATTATACATAACCCACTAATCACCTACAATGGTGTTCATAGATTTTCACTAAAAATTCACATGATTTCAACTTGTATTTGTCTAGGGTTTGTCCTTAGACACTATATTGTTCCTAATCCATCATAAAACAAACATGCAACCATAAATCTCAGATTTCCCAATTTCATGAGAATTTCAAACAGAGAATTAACACCAAATTTTACATACCTTGTAACCCCCTTGTGATGAGGATCACTAATCTATGTTCGGACTTTGATTTGGACTGAGTTTGATCCTTCAATTTAGAGATTTTATGCTGAACTAGGGTTTTGATGGAGCTTGGGGTCGCCCCTGCTCTGGTCGATCTCCACCAAACACAGACAAATGTGTTTGTGTTTTATTTAATTAGATTTTATTAATATTAGTTTCATTTTGAACACATTTGGTCCCTAAACTTTCCTTTGGTTCTAATTTTAGCGTTTTAACCCATTTGTAGGTTACTACAAGGCTTTCACCTAACTGGGTTATTTTAAATCCTAGTTAATTAACTAGTTTATTTATCAACTTTATATTTAAAATAAATAATTTGCATTTTTCGGGGTGTTACACCGGGTTTTTGGAAATAAACTTACCTAAGTCTGGACCGGTGAGCCCTAAATCTTGGAAAAAAGAATTCTTGATTTTAGGGTTTTTCAACGTCCGAAAAGAGGATCTGGGGCAATTCGGTTACCCATTTGTGGATATATGTGATGCTGAATCCGGGAGATTTTAAGAAGAGGATGACGGATTGACGGTTTGTTTGGGCGGATGAAAATCGATTGGCGAAGAATACGGCACTGGGTTTTGGAAAGCCTAGGGTTTCTGTGAGGTAGGTTATAATGGAGGATTTAGATGGTGGTGAGGATGAAACTGTGTGAAGATATCGATAGAAGGGGTGATCGTCGATGCTTCAAGGTGGTGGTGTTGGTGGTTGATGGTGGTGTTGGTGGTTGTTGTTGGTGGGGTGGTGGTGGCAGGTGGTGGCAGGTGGATGGTGGTGACGGTGGTTGACTGGTTGTGGCGGGGGGGGATGGTAGGAGACGGTGGGAGTAGGTGGTGGTAGGGAAGTTAGAGAGAGAGAGAGAGATAGAAATGTGATAACGAGATAGAGAAATTATGTCTGTATATATGTATACTCTTTTTTAAACATGGTAATGTATTTATTATTTATTATTTTTATTTTTTATGATTATTTATTTTTATATTTAGAGTAAAATGACTAAGATATCCTCATGTGGGGTTCAATTGGTCAGATTTAACCATGAAAATTAACTGAGTTAGGGTTAAAGGACATAACGTGTAAGGGTTTGTAAACATAGAGTACGTTTTCTGTAATTATTGAAGACAAATGCACAGTTTACAATAAGTGACATACATAAAGGAAGATTTTTGTAATTTACTCTAAAACACATGTATTTTTCATTGTGTTTCTAAAATGCAATGGACAAAAAACACAAAAGAAGTGTGTTGTTTCTAAAACACAATGGACTAAAAACATAAAGAAATGTATTTTTTTTCTAAAACGCAATGGCCTAAAAACACAAAGAATTGTTTTTTTTTTTCTAAAACGCAGTGGACAAAAAACACAAAGAAATGCGTTGTTTTTAAAATGCAGCGGACTAAAAATACAAAAATGTGTTTTTCATTCTTTTGTAAAACGCAATGACTTAATTCAAAAACTCAGATCTTAAAACGCAATATAAAAATTTCTTACACAGATCGAAGCCAATTTCTTCGGACTTCTTCAACGATTGACGAAATTTGAACGTTAGAAACACTTATCAACGATCGAATCGAACGAATTGAGTGATTCACTTCAATTTTATTGAAACTATACTTCCTATGGGATAAGATTGACTAAAATATCATTCTCCTTTATTTTTCAATTTTATCATATGTTATAACCCTATTCCTTCCTATCCATCCTATCCTTTCTATCGAAACTATACTTCCTATTTGATACTCTTCCTATAATAATTTCCAGTAAAATAGGCAATATAAAATGTTATATAAAGAACTTCAAGATGGTAATATTCTTTATTGTTTTGTAGCTGGGATAATGTAATTTAATAAATCCAACTACCTTTCTATTTTGAAATTTGATTAACATCTATGTTTGAATTCAGTGGCGGAACTAGACCTTCAACTCAGGGGTATCCCAAAATTTTTTAGGGATGTCCTCGTACTTGTTCAGGGGTGTCATGTGTATAAAAATCGGAAAAAAAAATTTTTTACACTACTCGTAAAAGCTTGAGCCGTAGCCCGGGCTATGCCCGTTTACACTACAGGTCCGCCCCTGTTTGAATTTGTGGTTTCATGTATGTTCGTCTCACTTGTAACCAGTTACAAACATAATAAAATTACATATTCAATTATTCATCCTTATTAAACCAAAATGAATAGCCGATGTACAAGTCGGGAAAGAATAAAGAGTAGCAGTTAAATCGAAATAATTGTATATAATGCTACATAATTTGCAGTTTTCTCAAAATGTTGTTTTTTAGTTTTTGTAATTTCCAAAAATGTAACATTCAAACTGTCAGTATATTGTTTTATGTAACATTCCGAAAATGTTGTTTAAAAAAAAAAACTTATTTATTTTGTGTTGCATGTGTTTTTTTAATTATTGTGGGTTGAATGAAGGTGAAAATATTCGACTTCAATAGTGTTCAATAGTGAGTGTGTGTTTTCTATATATAATTTTTTTATTAAGATTTCAAAAACAACAAAGATTGAGTTTTAAATGGAATTAAAACCTATATAAATTAGCAAACTTTTTGTGCATAAGGACTTGTAATTTGTGCTTTGGGTGTTTTCCAAAAAAAACTTGATTTTTTAGTTTTAACCCAAAGGTTTTTACCTTTTTCAATTTTAACCCTACATAATTTGTTTTTTTTAACTTTAACCCAAAACTTTTCATTATTTGCAATTTAACTTCACAACTTTTGTCACTTATACTTTTCATCTTTCGCAAATTTTCGTTTTACGTATAATTCTAAATTTTTCGAGTTAATACGACGCAACGTGCATGTGTGGTTCAACGTTTTTACCTCTATTTTTCCATGTTTGACAGGTTCGTCGCAATACGCATATTATAGGTCGAGTCAGTGTTGGTTGTCGATGACGGTTGTGTGACATTAGTACTATTTGACACCGTTTTACGCCTCGCCGCAACGTGGGGTGTGCTTTGGGGATTTTTCAAAGAAAAAATTGTTATGCATATGGTTGTCGTAACGTTGGCTTTGAGGATTTTCCACAAAAAAAATGTTTTTTTTTACTTTTCACCCAAAAGTATTTCATAAATTACTTTTAACCCAAAACTATTTGTTTTTTTACTTTTAACCCAAAACTTGTTATCTTTTACAATCTATCCTCATAACTTTTTTTACTTTCAACTTTGGTTCTTTATAGTTTTCATTTTTCGCAAATTTTGTGCTCTATGCTTGGTTCTAAATTTTGTGTCTTAACACATCACAGCGTGCGTCTTTGGCTTAACGTTTTTACGTTTCGTTCTAAATTTTGCGAGTTAACACGACGCAACGTGCGTGTGTGGGTGAACGTTTTTACATCGTCTATTTTTACCCCGTTTGACAGGTTTAACATAACGTGTGGGTTGTAGATCGACTTAGTTATAAATAAAGAATCCCCGCCGCATTGCGGCGGGTCGTGATCCTAGTTATAAAAAAAAATAACACATAAAAAGCAAGTGTACCTATCGTTAAATAATATATCAAATGTCATTATGTCGATCCATAGACACTATTGCAACTCTCAATTACGAACCTCAGTCAATTCCTGGCCGGTTTTCATGGAATGGAAACAATGAGGGACCATGATTTTCTTTCATGGGGATGGGATTTTTAAGGAGCGGTTGTCTATCGCTAAATATTAAAAACAAAAACATTGGTATGCTTTGGGTTTGGTAAAACTTGTTGCCCCTGAAAGTGAACCATTCACCTTATCGATCTACTGGTTGGAACGGTCGAACCAATGTCCAATTGGACAAGAATCAAAAATGCATGGCGTCGTAAATAATATAAACTGTTAACTGAAACTTCTTTTTAATCAAGATGTATAAACATATTATTTTAAGAAAACATCTAATCAACTTAATATATTTAGCCGCCTACATACTTTCTTTCTTTTAACTCTTGGATTTCTCTAACCACTCTATCATTTCCCTCAAGAACGAGTTCTATCTTCCCATGGCATAACCATAATATTTTTGTTGGAGGGTCCGAGTTAAACTTTGTTTCTATATTCACAATCTTAACAATCGATGCTACAAACACAAGAACGATTGTCGATGTCTTTTAACGTTTCGTTTATTAGTATTTAGAAGATTGGATATATAATATTTCATTTTATATATAACAAATTTACAAACGGATATCTCAATATAAAACTATTAACTAATGGGCCGGACAAGACCCACCAATCTAGACCCACCCTTTCAAGTTGGTTAAAATTGGGCCTTAGTTTAGTTTTCAGAAAGCCCAGTACACTATGTTATATTAGGTATGTATCTTTCATTAACTTTCTTTTATAGATGCAGACAACAGAACTATGATTTGTAACTGAAAATTCATGTTCGAGGGGGCGAAACCAAAATTTTACAAGGGATGCTCGGGATTTTAACACACCTATAATACTAAATTTTTTAAAGGGTGCGGCCGCCCCCAAGAGCCAGGGACGCAAGTTAGAAGAGGCCAGGGGGCGTCCGACCCCCCGAACTTTTCGCTCAGTAGTGTTATGTATGTAGCTTTCATATAGAAATTTTTGGGTATGTACGTTCTCGACCTCCCGCTTCTATAGAAATTTTTGGGTATATACGTTTTCGAACCCCCGTCGTAAATCCCAAGCTTCACCACTGCCAACAGCGACAATGGGTCCCCCACTTAGTGGAAATTGCTAACAACTAAGGAACCAGGAACTTGGACTGTTGGACTTGGTGGAAACTAAACATAAAACTAAGAATGAACCTGAGCATGAAACTAACACGAAAGATATTCATATATGATAAGCAACCACCTAGGTAAAGAATCATATTGACCAACCTTGACTTATAAGAAATGAGTTTGTATGAAACCAATTCTAATGATATGACACTAGGGATGAGTCGATGACCAAGGTTATTTTATTTCCACACCTTAAGAATCCCTAATGATCGTATCAAGAATATAACGGATGATGAAGTGCCCTAACGATGGATATCCGCCAAGTCTCACCAATCGTAATGCTATGAAGAAATGTCGTCGGAGTCCCAAATCAAAGGAGCAATCTATGCTAAACAAAATGACAACCTAGAAACACAAGAATCACAAGTGGAAGGTGAAACTCAAGTGAAATAGTAACTATATAATACTATATCATTTGAAGTACTTAAGTGACCAAAATAACAAACTTAATCCCCTAAATATATCATCTTGGATATCCATTGTTTGGGACAAATGAAACAAGAATTTTAAGACCTTCATATTGTGTGTTATTTATGTGTGTGAGATTATCTTAAGCAAGCATAAAGTTAAATTCTTATAGTTGGATCCTAGATCGTGTTTGGTCTGCCCTATCTAACTAATTGAAAAGTAAAGAACAATCATTTGGTAAGTTTCTTCATATATTATCTTTCACTTGTAGAAACTTCTAAGCGAGTTGTTAAATCCAACATCTAATTTGTGAAATTTTATAATGTTTATGACATCAAATAGCATAAAAAATCATCGATAGTTATTAAACTCGTTAGATATGTTTGATTTTGGTTATGTAACATAACCACCAATTTGGATTTATATGTTCTTTGTGAACTATTATCAAATTTGGTCAAGGGTGGGATTTGTGTATGGTTTTGTTATGCTCATCATTAATTGATGAAGATTTAATTTGTAACACCCTTAAAAAGTTCTACTCGAATTGAATAATAATGCATAAGATTTTATACAAAAGATATCTAATTTAAAACCTTAGTTTCAAGAACCATGTTTTAAAGTAACAAGCATTAGTTATCTACCAAAAATTAAAACATCCATAAGTTGTTTAACAACGATTTACATCATAACATCGTTAAAACAGAGTTAATTTATGCGGAAGCTTCAAAAATTTGTGTTCGGTTCTTCAAAAGCTTGCTTGACCGTCATCCGTGATCTTTAAATACTTAGGAACTGAAATGTTTATATTAAACATTAGTATTAGAGTACTTAAAATAATACATAATCGAAACTATGATTAAAACGGATTCGATTTAACTATTTTATGCAAACAATTATAGAATTTCTAGGACTCCACCGTAACTTACGGTACCTACCGTAAGTTACGGTGGACACTTGAAGACTTCTGTCTACCGTAAACCAGTAGAAACCCATCGTAAGCCTCCTGACCTCTACCGTAAGTTACGGTGACACCGTAACTTACGGTAGTCCCTGCACATATAAGTTTTGGCTTTTTGTTTGTTTTGTCCACACACTTTTCTCGAATCCTTATTCTAACAACCAACATATTAAATTCTCGTGTTTTAATATGTCAATATTTAATCGTTAACAATAAACAAATCAATCATATTACGAAGCAATATCCATGCTTTATTTGATTATTCGACCCGTTTGGCTCGTCTACGGAATCCTCCCTTATGACGACTACCAACAAGTTCCAACCAAATTTTTGACCAATTATTCAATATAGCGACATCACCGCTTTAATTCAAAGCAACCTTTATTCTAAAATTCAACTACGCATATTATAATCATCAAAATTTACTTAATGTAACGGGTCAAGTTACATACCTTCAAAGTAGGCCTTTCAAACGTGGTTCGCCACCCGCTTGTCCGCTTGACGCTCCTGCGCCCGTTCCTATAGAGTTCATTTATGATATGTTTAGAACTCTCTTTAAATCATAATTCGCATAATATACCGAAACATCATAATTATGCGTTTAAACTTGGAATTTCAGTTTTAAGCCTTCTTAGAGGCATTTCAACAAATACTTTAAGGGTAGATTTTTACATGATTAAACATCAAATCTCTAGTTTATCACTTAGCCCTAATTTCACATCATTCAACCATTTTACATGATTGTTAACTTCTAAATTTCTGAAATCACTTCAAAATTGTCAAATTACACTAGATCAACAATCTATTTCCTAGTGTTCATCAAATTACACATAACTCACTAATCACCTATAATGGTGTTCATAGGTTTCACTAAAAGTTCATATGATTTCAACTTGTATTTGTCTAGGGTTTGTCCCTAGACACTATAGTTGTTCCTAAATCATCATAATACACACATGCAACCATAATTTCAGATCTTTCCCAAATCATGAGAATTTCAAATTGAGAGATTTCTCAAAATTTTACATACCTTGTAATCCCCTTGTGATGAGGATCAGTAATCTATGTTTGGATTTTGATTTGGGACAGAATTTGGCCTTCAATTGATTGATTTTGTGGATGTTTAGAGTTTGAGAATGGGGGTGTCGCCCCCTGCTTCTTCTTGATCGACCAGACACCTCTATTTGGGGTGTTTGGTTTATTTTTATTTGTTTTATCTAATTTAGTTTCAATTTTAACAACTAAGGCCCCTCTACTTTGTTCAACATATAGTTTGGTAGCTTTTAACCCTATTATAAGCTATTTCTAGACTTGTAACTAACTAGGTTAAAATTCCTAGTTAGTAAATTCTCGTTTAATTTATACTTTATAATTCTACTATAAAGTTTTATATTTTCGGGGTGTTACATAATTGAATTGTCATTAGAGCTTACTTGGATTGGATTCTAAGGGTTATATGTGAGATTAAATATATTATTAATGTAATATTGAATCTTGTAGCCTTTATAATCATTTATATTATATTAGATCAAAATATATTAATAACCTATTAATAATTAGTTGGTAATTGTTGATGGACCATATTACCCTTATTAACTAATTAGGTTTTCTCTTGGGTGTATAAATAAGGGGATTATTAGAGAGTTTAAGGGTTAGACAAATTACACAATTACAAACCCTCATAACATCAAATTCGTATCTCTCCCCATAACCGAAATCAACCCTACTTTTGGTTTCATCACCATCATCACCTTACACCCTAAGGAGGAACCGGATCATCCTGACAAGTATGTCGAACTCAATGGCTGGATCTCTGACTGGATTCTCCACTGCTTTGAATGTTGTAACAGGTATGTTATTCATGTTTTCCATTAAGTTTAAACAGAACTGATCAACATGTGGTATCAGAGCATATGTTGATAAATCAGTTCTGTTTTTCGTATCCATTATTCTGGGATCAAAAATCTGGAAAACGGAAGTTTTTTAAAGCCTTAAAATCAAAACTGTTTTCGAGTTCCTTGTTGCCGAAATCCCTGTTTTCGGAAAAAGTTATTTGATAAATTGACTCGAAATCATAAAGGGTTAAACTTGTTGTCACGAAATCCATTACAAAACCATTAAAAATTCACTGATCGCACAAGACCTGTGGATCGCACAAGATAGTGCTGATCGCACAAAACTTGGGCCTGACTAATCGCACAAGTTTTGGGCCTCACTGATCGCACAAGACTTGGGCTTCATTTACATCGCACAAGTTTTGGGCCTTATCGATCGCACAAGGCATTACCGATCGCACAAGGCATTACTGATCGCACAATACTCGAACCCCGGGCGGGGGCACGCTGTCCCCCGCACCCCCCAGCGCTAACAGGTGGTTTGCTATTAAACACTTGGTTTTGTTAATACTTAATTAATTAATCAGAATCCGATAATTTTTACAAAACCAAAATAGCTTAACTTGAATGAGCTTCTGATGTATTAATTCTGGCCAAAGCTGATTTAATTCATTTATGTTTAGCATGCTTGACAAGTACATAACTAAAGTGATTGTCTCATTTCTGGCCAAAGCTGATTTGTCACAATTACTTTGCACACATATTTAAATGATTACACTTCTGGCCAAAGCTGATTTGTCTTCGTTTAAATAAAATTTTACTAAGTCTATTATTTTGATGTTAGTAATAGACATTATCACAGCTTCATAATTAAAATGGTCATTACTTATGCCTGCCTTAGTATAACATGCCCTTAGATCACATTAAGACTTCTTTCTTAGTATCATAACTTGCTCACCTTATTTCCACTATCAGCACCCAATCAGGGGATTCCACCTTTGACTGGTGATAACTTTGCTGCATGGAAGGATGCCCTCATGCTTACACTTGGACTGCTGGACTTTGATTATGCTCTAAGAGAGAATAAGCCAGCGGACCTTACTACTCAAAGTACTGCTGCTGAGCAGTTACTTCATGATAAATGGACTAGGTGTAACCGCATGTCTCTCATGTTCATGAAGCAGTCCATTCATAACTCAATCAGAGGAGCTATTCCTGATTCTGAAGATGCTAAAACCTACTTGGCTTCTGTGGAGGATCAATTCAAGGGAACATCAAAAGCACACGCTAGTACTCTTATCCTCAAGCTGGTGACAACTAAGTATGATGGGAGGAGCGACATTCGCGAACACATCATGATGATGCATGACATGGCCAATAAGCTGAAGGGCCTAGAGATGGAGATCAGTGATGGTTTTCTTGTTCACTTCATCATCACTTCGCTTCCTTCGTCTTATGAAGCATTCAAGATCAATTACAACACTCAGAAGGACAAATGGACGATGAGTGAGCTGATCGCTATGTGCGAGCAGGAGGAAGAGCGTATGAAGATGGATCGCACTACTGATGTTGCTAACTTCACCACCTCCAGCTCTAAGAAGAGGAAGAACAATTATCAAAGAAAGGATGCTTCTAAGGTCCAAAAGTGTCACACCCCGATTTCCACGTGTCACCGGTGGGCCCGGTGGGGGATTATCGTGACGTGGTTGGCAACATAATAGTCAAACAACACAATATTTAATATGCACAGCGGAAGCAATTTTAAAGATATAATACAACCGAATTTAATTATTGTAATATCAAGTATCACAACGTTCGATTGTTTATCCACAGAACGGATCGAAATAAAAGATGAAATAATTGTTCAACGGATCGAAATAAAAGATGAAATAAAAGATCGAAATCAAGTATCACAACGGGTATGTTTAATATAGTTTTTAATACACACTATGCGTTAAAACGCTTAATAAGGCGATTATGAGCCGTTTACGGGTTCGATACATAAAGCTGATATTTTTATTCTTCCAGAAGGCTTAAAATAATTTATTTAACATATCTAATCAGTAGCAAAAGGTTTGGAGTCGTTTAGATAGGTAAAACTCATTTTATGGCCCGTAAGGGCAAAACCGACAATTACCGGACTAAGCCTACGACTACTAGTTATGCTCAGCCTAAAATCAATTAAAAACCTTTAAAAATCCCAAAATAATATATTACATCAGTGGGTAAAGATTTGGATATCAAAAAGTAGGCTTAACTAGGCTATACGCTAATTACGCCGTTTTATTAACATAAAGCTTTAATTTTGCGATAATGAGCATAACTCTCAATCTACAATTCAAACTGATGTCAAACTTTGTATGCAAGTTTATATATCAGTAAGTAAGGTTTCTACTCTTTTACATTTCCAAAAATCACGTTTTAAGGCAATAAGGGCATAATGGTCAACATATGGGCAATTAACGGAATCATGCATATTAATTGGATAACTAATGATCCGAGGTGTATAATCACAGAGGGTTATACTAGCATGTAATCCTGGTCCAAATAAGGCTCTAAGGTATTTTTAAAATATACCATAACGGGTCAGAACTGAAAGTCAAAGTGAAAGTCAAACTATGTGACTTTCGGTTCCGAACCGGGTCTTTATAGTAAATTGTCGGGTTGAACATGTTTAGACATGTCCTTACACTAATTACCAAGTTATATTAATGATCAAACAGGTTATAAGTGTTCTACATTGTTAATCATGCATAAATCGCATTTTAAACTTTCTGTTGACTTTTTAATTACACGTTTGACCCGACTTTTGACCTAGTTAGAGTGGTGATCAGGGGGAACCCTCTTAAGGGTTTATTACCCACATAAATACCAACTTATAACTACTTTTGATTCGACTAATCACTGGACCATTAGTGATTAATCTTAAAGTCAACCGTTAATTACGACGGTTTGACTTTTAAGCTAAAACTAAGCTAAAACTTAATTAAGAAAGGTTAAGCCAACTTACAAAGGTCCTATGCACGAATTATGAACACTTGAGAGCAGACTTAAGCTCCAGAAATGATCAGATTGCTTGAATGAAGGTGTGAAGACTTGTTGCAAGTTCATGGGCTTTATATAGCATTTTAGTCACCACAATTCTTTGACACTTGTGTCTACTAGTGCCCACAACTGATCAACACTTGTTACTAGTGCTTAGGGGGTGTCTAGGGGTCAAGAGGAATGTGGAAAATCAGATGGGATCGAGCAGAAAGGCAATGGCAGACAACAGCCCAAAGAAATCAGAGCTGGGCACCCCTAGTGTGACGCTAGGCCCCCCTCGCGTCGCGCTAGGCCTCTTCTGCACACAATCAACATTTTTAGATTTTGCGATTTGATCCTTGCCCCTTCAAACTTCGATTAGGCACTTGTTTCTTGCATTGTAAACCCTCAATATTGATCTATAAAGGCTTTAAAACATATACCCACTTTGTTAAGTCCCCGGGTAACTTTATTGTTACCCGAAAAGTCCTAACTTTCAACGTTTACGCTTTAACCCTTCGTACGCGAATTTGATCATAACTTTCTCATACGATAACGAAACCTTACGAAATTTAAATCGGGTATTCTAGTGAGCATAATTAACCGTTACAAAGCTTCGGGTTTGTCAGAAGGTCACTCAGAGGTATAAATTAAACATGTTGACACATTTAGCCCCTGTAGTTTGTAATCTCTCACTTTTAGTTTCGTATGATCCATGATTTATTCGTTTGATGTTATAAACATCATGTAGGGTTAATGTACATTATATTTATTCACTTTTGACATTTAGAATACGTATATCCACATACTTTCCATGATCGTCAACTTTAGTCCTTCTATAATATTTCTTTCACACGTTTAAACATTTGACACGTGTCTACACATTATAGGACGTGAATTTTTGAGGTGTTACAAAAAGCCAAATCTAAATCCTAATACAAGTGCACCTTCCAGCTCTAAGAACTCCTTAGGCAAACCCTATTGCAAGTTCTATAAGAAGACAGGACATAAGCAAAAGGAATGCCCTGACTTCAAGGAGTGGCTGGCTAAGAAAGGTAACGATTTTTTCATGATACTTGAGTCCTTTAATTTAAATGTTCCTGCTAATTCTTGGTGGTTTGATTCTGGTTCTATGGTTCATGTTACCAATTCACTTCAGGGATTCCTTACAATCCGGAAGCTGGGAAGAAACCAAAGAACACTTAAAGTTGGAGATGATCGGGAATTAGAAGTGAAGGCCATAGGAACATTACAATTATTTTTGAAAACTGGTTTATGTATTAAACTTTATGATACCTTATATGTTCCTGAGGTAACTCGGAACCTTGTATCAGGACCAAAGTTAGACCTGGACGGTTTTGTCGTTTCTCATGGTCATCGCAAACTCTCTATTCTCTATGATTCCGTTGTTTATGGTACTGGCATTCTGGATGGTGGTCTCTATAGATTAGAACTAGATAATAATTTTTCCAAATCTTTGTTGTCATATAATATTAATGAATCACTCACAAAGATGAAACAGGTTCGAGACTTAGAGACTTCATCTATGTTGTGGCATCAACGTTTAGGCCACATCTCAAGAGAACGATTAAATCGTCTCGTAAAGGATGAAGTCTTACCTCCTCTCGATTTTACTGATTTTGGAACATGTGTCAAATGTCTTAAAGGCAAAATGACATTAGCGAATAAGAAAGGTGCCACTAGGAGCTCTAATTTATTAGAACTCATTCACACTGACATTAGTGGTCCTTATCAAATCGCTGGTATAACAGGACATACTTCATTTATCACTTTCATTGATGATTATTCTCGTTACATGTACTTGTATCTTATAAAGGAAAAATCTGAATCTCTAACAACTTTTAAAGATTATAAAGCTGAAGTTGAAAAGCAATTAGATCGTCAGATTAAAGTTGTGAGATCAGATAGAGGCGGTGAATATTATGGAAGACATACTGATGTGGGTCAAGCTCCTGGTCCATTTTATGAGTTTTGTAAGGGCCAGGGGATTGTGAACCAATACACCATGCCTGGTACACCTCAGCAGAACGGTGTCGCTGAACGAAGAAATCGTACCCTTATGAACATGGTGCGCAGTATGTTAGCCAACACTAATTTACCATTATTCATCTGGACTGAAGCGTTAAAAGCAGTTGTTCATATACTCAATAGAGTTCCTTCTAAGTCTGTCCCTAAAACTCCTTATGAACTTTGGACAGGAAGGAAACCGAGTCTTAAATATATGAAAGTATGGGGCTGCATTGCTGAAGCAAAACTCTATAATCCTTTCCTAAGGAAACTTGACCCTAAAACAGTTACCTGCTTCTTTATCGGGTATCCTGATCATTCGAATGGTTATCGTTTCTATTGTCCTTCCCATGTCACCCGTATTGTTGAAACCAAGCGTGCTGCGTTCTTGGAGGATTTCAAGGTCAGTGGGAGCAGTATGCGATCAGATCACACCTTACGAAGAATTGCAAGAAGTACAAGACGCGGGGGGGGGGGGGGAGACTCGTCGCTTATCATTACTCCGTTTACTCCTCTTGTACCCCATGCAACAACTGTACCTGAAGCCACTGCACAAACTCCATCTCCACAATCAGAACCCATTATACCTCATAACGAAGGCACATCAAATGCTCAAAACCAAGACAACGCTGAACCCGATAATCAACTGAGCTCTTCCGGTAAGTTTAACTTATAGGCAACTGACCCGACACGTTCGATAACCTCGAAAGGTCCTATGTATCTCGGGCTTAGCTTGCCTTTCTTACCAAATCGCATCACTCCTTTCCAGGGTGATACTTTGAGCAACACTTTATCACCTACTTCGAAGTGAAAAGCTTTACGCTTCGGATCAGCGTAGCTCTTCTGCCTATCACGGGCAGCTTTGAGATGGTCACGAATCTGGACAATCTTGTCCGTCGTCTCGAACACTATCTCTGGTCCTGATAGTTGGACATCTCCAATTTCCGCCTAACAAACTGGCGATCTACATTTTCTACCGTATAATGCCTCAAAAGGCGCAACCTTTATGCTGGTGTGGTAGCTATTGTTGTAGGAGAATTCGATTAATGGTAAGTTCTTATCCCAACTACCACCCAAATCGATCGCACATGCACGTAGCATGTCTTCCAACGTTTGAATAGTACGCTCACTTTGACCGTCAGTCTGAGGATGATAAGCCGTACTAAAATTCAAACGTGTGCCCAAAGATTGTTGGAAACTCTTCCAAAAATGTGACGTGTATCTAGTATCTCGGTCAGAGATAATAGACACAGGTATGCCATGTAAGGCTACAATCTTATCAACGTATAACTGGGCTAACATGTCGGAGCTATAAGTCTCCTTGATGGGTAAGAAATGAGCTGACTTAGTCAGTCTATCAACTATAACCCGTATTGTATCATTTCCTTTCCTTGTCTTGGGTAACTTGGTAATAAAATCCATAGTTACCATTTCCCATTTCCATGTAGGAAGTTCAGGCTGTTGTAGCAAACCTGACGGTTTTTGATGCTCGGCTTTGACTTGCGCACATGTCAAGCATTTAGCTACATGAGTGGCTACAGACTTCTTCAAGCCTATCCACCAATAATTTGCCTTTAGATCCTGGTACATCTTATCAGCTCCAGGATGAACGGAGTATTTGGAACTGTGGGCTTCCTGGAGGATAACATCACGAAGTCCCCCATAAATTGGAACCCATATTCGTCCATTCAATCTTAGAATTCCGTCCTTGCTAAGAGTTAACTGCTCCTCAGTTACTCCTAACTTTTCATTAGGATAGTTTGCTTCCAACACAGCTTCCTTCTGTGCAGCTAACAACCTTTCCATCAAATTATTCTTTATCTCCATGCGCTTGGCATTGATTCGGATGGGTTTCATCCTTTCCTTACGACTCAAGGCATCAGCGACTACATTCGCCTTGCCGGGATGGTACTTGATTTCACAATCATAGTCATTCAAAGTCTCCATCCAACGGCGTTGCCTCATGTTTAACTCTTTCTGATTAAACAGATGCTGGAGGCTCTTGTGATCAGAATAGATCACAAACTTGATTCCATATAAGTAATGCCTCCACAGTTTTAGTGCGAATACAACGGCACCCAACTCCAAGTCATGGGTGGTGTAATTCTTTTCATGCACCTTTAACTGTCGTGATGCATAGGCAATAACCTTGCCTTTCTGCATAAGCACACCCCCATGCTGGTGTGTGAAGCATCGCAGTAAACTACGAACTCTTCAATGCCTTCAGGTAATGTCAGCACAGGAGCGTTGCTCAACTTCTGTTTCAAAATATCAAAAGACTCTTGTTGCTTCGGGCCCCAAACGAACTTTACTTTCTTCTTAGTCAAGGAAGTTAGGGGTGCAGCAATCCTTGAAAATTTTTCAATGAAGCGCCTGTAATATCCTGCCAATCCCAGGAAGCTACGAATCTCCGTAGGCGTCTTTGGCTCTTGCCAATTCATAACAGCTTCAACTTTAGCGGGATCCACTTGGATACCACGCTCGCTAACCACATGTCCAAGAAATTGGACTTCTCGTAGCCAAAATTCACACTTGGAGAATTTGGCATAAAGTTTCTCATGATGAAGGAGTTTGAGAATACATCGAAGGTGTTTCTCGTGGTCAGCTTGGCTCTTAGAGTAAATGAGAATGTCGTCAATGAAGACGATGACGAATTTATCTAAGTGCGGCTTGCAAACGCGATTCATGAGATCCATGAACGCGGCCGGTGCATTAGTGAGCCCAAAAGGCATCACTAGGAACTCGTAATGACCATAACGAGTCCTAAATGTAGTTTTATGCACGTCTTCATCTCTAACCTTCAGTTGATGGTAGCCTGACCTCAAATCAATCTTTGAGAAATAACTGGCCCCTTGTAACTGATCGAACAGATCGTCGATCCTAGGCAAAGGATACCTATTCTTGATCGTGACCTTATTAAGCTCACGATAGTCGATGCACAGACGCATCGATCCATCCTTCTTCTTTACAAACAGGACTGGCGCTCCCCATGGAGACGAACTAGGTTTAATGAAACCCTTGGCTAGCAATTCGTCTAGCTGTGTCCTTAATTCTTTCATCTCTGTGGGCGCCAACCTATAAGGTGCTCTGGCAACTGGTGCTGCTCCGGGGATGATATCAATCCTGAATTCCACTTGCCTATCTAGTGGCAAACCAGGTAGTTCTTCAGGAAAAACTTCTGGGAATTCAGAGATGACAGGGATGTCTTCTATCTTCGGTTTGGGCTCATCAATAATCACTTGTGCCATGTAGATAACACAACCCCTCTTTAAACATTTTGAAGCCTTGAGCATAGTCACTTGCTCAGGCAGCCCATACTGGGTATCTCCCCGAATGGTAAGTGGTTCACCAGACGGAGTCTTTATTACCACTTGCTTCATGTTACAGACAATTTGGGCCTGGTTTTGAGATAACCAGTCCATACCCAGAACTATGTCAAAACCGGCCAACTTAAATGGAAGTAGAGACAGAGGAAAAGAATGGTTCTTAATGGATATAACACATCCATCTAACACAGTTGAGACGGTTTCTATTGTACCATCTGCTAACTCTACCTCATAGTTTACGCTTAAGGTTTTGACAGGTAAATTCAACAATTTACAAAACTTATGATCTACGAAAGACTTATCTGGGCCTGAATCAAAAAGTACTCTTGCAAAGACATCATTTACAAGGAAGGTACCTGTTATGACATTATCGTCTTGCACAGCCTCTTTCGTGTCCATTCTGAAGACTCTAGCATTAGTCTTCTTAGCCTCTTCAGGCTTCTTGTTGTACTTAGGGCAGTTGGTTTTAATGTGGCCCTTTTCATTGCAACGGTAGCACGTTGCGTCTTTTATCTTCTTGTAATCCAAGGTTTTGTGATCCGTGGACTTGCAAATACCACAAGCATAGGTTTTTGACTGAGTCTGCGAGTTAGACTCAAGTCTGCACTTTCCATAGTGCTGCTTCTTGCAAATTTTGCATTTGGGCTTCTCACCAGAATTATGCCCCTCTTTCCTTGAGTCAGATCCCTTCTTGTTGTCACCGTTCCCACGGTGCTTCTTTCTCGACTTTCGTGAACCATCATCTTCACGCTTTCTCTTCTCAGCCTCCTTATTCCTCAGCGATCTCTGCCTGACCGCATCCAGAGTGAGGGATAAGGAAATGTCAGCTACTGATCTAAAAGTAGCTGGCCGAGAAGCTTTTACGCTTGCCTTGATCTCGGGGGCTAAACCACCGATAAAACGAGCTATTCGTTTTGGTTCCGGGGTTACCAAATATGGAACCAACCGAGACATAGTGTTAAAGCTCGTTAGGTAAGCTTGACAGTCGAGGTTTGTCATCACCAAGGATAGAAAGTCAGACTCTATCTTCTCCACCTCATGTTGAGGGCAGTAATTCTCCCTGATAAGGGCAACAAATTGATCCCAAGACATGTTGTACAGTGGGATTTTCCCGGTGGCTTGAATCAGAGATCTCCACCATGCTAAAGCTTCACCCTTGAAAGACTGCGACACAAACTTGACCACGTCTCTCTCAGCGCATCCGCTGATGTCTACAACCTTATCCATCTCATCCAGCCATGTCATACAGTCAATGGCTCCTTTCTCCCCAGTGAGATCCCGGGGTTTGCAAGACACAAAATATTTATATGAGCAACCCTTCTCACGGGGTCCCTTGTTTAGTATAACCTGCTGAGATGGAGCACTGTGGTTCGAGGAGTGTCGGTCATCATTTTTCTTCGGGTCGTCCTTCTTGGATGGTGGCTTTGAAGGCTGTGTAGATTGGGTCCTACTACGAGTCCCACTGTACTCTTCGTACTGCCTTTCCAAAGCCTGTGTAATAGCGCCGTCTATGATCGCTTTCAACTCAGCACCCGTTAAATTAATTCGGGCGTTCTCGTTATCCCCCACCGGATGACTATTACCCTCGTCTGAGTTAGCCATTTCAATTGAACTGTTGCAGAAAACAAGGACAATAGTTTATTTGGGAGTTTATTATGGAATTGCCCCTTAGGGTAATTTATTAACCATGGTAAACAGAGACCATATCTGGTTAATTTATTAATCATATTTATTTAGGATTTTAATATAACTTATCCTAATTATAAAACAATAACAGTTTTATTTGTGGCACAAAAGGCCTAGTCACATGGACAAATTTAATTTATAAGTTGTGATTTCAGAGAATCAAAACATGAAGGTATATTGGCACAATAGGCCTGGTCACAAGGACATTTATAAATTATATGCTAGGATTTCAGAGAATCAAAGCATTTGAGGTTTGAACCTAGTTTATTACCTTTATTTGACAGGGAGTCATAGCTACCACTGTCTTTTTGGCTCATGTAGAAATGAGCAAGGCCCGTAGGCACTATATTACCACGTATGGTTAAAATATGATCATCTTAATTGATGATGTAAACCCAGGATTCAGAGATCATTAAACTGGGTTAGGAATCTTCTAAAGAATTCCTTTATAAAAATGACGTATGTGATTTTTAATAAATCACGTCTGCCAGGAGTGTTAACATGTTTTTCAGATGTTAACAGGGATTTGAATCCTTTGAACAGGTCTTACCATCTTGTCCCGGTCTTATAATGACCCGAAGGCTAGGTTTCACACTTTAAGATTCTTAATTAGCAATTACTTAGGCAGATTATTTCAAAGGAATGATTTTTTATTTATTTATTTCATTTATAATTTATATATGCACATATTGGCAAACATGAAATTTATAAAACAACATTCCATTCATTTATTATAATATTACATGTTGCCCTAAACGGGTCTTTTCAAACAACAACTTACCCACGCAGGGGTTTTAAACAAGTACTTGCCCACGCAGGGGCTTTAAACAAACAAACTAGTCCACGCAGGGACCTTAAACAATTAAACATCATACCCACGCAGGGGTTAACGGAAAATAGACCCACGCAGGGGTCAAAACAACACACATACATACCCACGCAGGGGCTTGAACAAATACAGCAAATACAGGCCCACGCAGGGGCTCAACAATAATTGGAAGGATTCAATGATCCTTCTTGTTCTTCCCTTTGATCAAGCTTGCCAATCCTTGGAAGAAGCTCTGTCTCTCCCTACGGTCAGGGTGGAAGCCTCGCTCTACCTCATCCAACCTTTGTAGGATTTCCACCCTTTCTGGGGGAGAAAACCGTGGCGGCTGCGATTGCGTCCGGATGATAGGTCGAGGAGGTATCTGGTACCCATGTGTTGGGTACCCTACTCCCCATGGATCTCCATAGGGTCCTTGGGTGTTGTAGTTCGCCGCTACCATGTAAGGGTCGGCCTCCGCGTAACCATAATTGTGGTGATTTGGCGGTTCAAACGGGTTGTATGCCATGGAACCCGTATATGCTGGAATTGGGTTGTCAAAACCCATCGGCGGTGGCTACGGAACAGCTGGTTGTGAAGGTCCACCCATTTGTGGGTCCTCCTGGTGTGGCGGATAGTGGCTGCCACTGGATTGACGTGGGGAACTGAAATGGAAATCCCCAGCTCGTGACGACATGCGCGCACCGGTTCTCCTTCGCCTCGGCGGTTGCGGAGGTGCCGGCTGCACTGGCGGCGGTGGAGGCGGTGGCGTGACTGCCACGAATCTGGAATCCACAGAGGGATCCTGTTCCTGCTGCTGCTGATGAGGCGACGAATGGTGAGGAGGTGTATAGTACCATTCGTGCCGGGTGAACATGGCTTGGAAGCTATCCGGGCCAACATAGGGTGATCCGTGGAATGAAGATCCGTCGGAGATTTCGATCGGATGGTTTGGTGTACCACTTGCGGGTTCGACGGGGTCCGTATCCTCGTCCATGTCATCCGCATTATCACCGGAGAAGTGATCGTCTGGCCCTAGTGGGTTAAAACCCACGGGTTCTGGTAAGTAATTGGCCGGGTTAAATTGGCCTCGGAAGATGGGCGTGGGGTCACCAAACGAATTATGCGATAAAGATCGCTGAAGTGGTATGTAGGACGGTTGCGGGTTATTGGACTCATACCCTGGTTGTGGCCCATAAGGGTTTTGGACGGGAGGTGTAGAGCTATGTGAGACCGACCGTCTGGCTGGCTCAAAGAGATTTCTCCGGTTTTGTCGGGGATCATCACTCTCTGTTATCGAAGGAGCTCGTACATTCGAGGGTCCTGCCTCGTTGTCGTTAGGGGCGGTGATTGGCCCCTTACCTCTTCCTCGTCTCCTGAAGAATCTTGGCGGCATTCTTAATTCCTGTCAACATAGTATGAGATAACAAAACAACATATATAATAATTTTAAAGGACAAAACAAAAACCAAATAAAGTAGAATTTGTCCTATGTTATATGTCTAGACTCGAAAGTTTAGAATTGTGCGATTGTGTAACTGAGATTAAACACAAAAGGCTAGTGTTTAATTCACTCAGAGTTGGCTCAGATACCAACCTGTCACACCCCGATTTCCACGTGTCACCGGTGGGCCCGGTGGGGGATTATCGTGACGTGGTTGGCAACATAATAGTCAAACAACACAATATTTAATATGCACAGCGGAAGCAATTTTAAAGATATAATACAACCGAATTTAATTATTGTAATATCAAGTATCACAACGTTCGATTGTTTATCCACAGAACGGATCGAAATAAAAGATGAAATAATAGTTCAACGGATCGAAATAAAAGATGAAATAAAAGATCGAAATCAAGTATCACAACGGGTATGTTTAATATAGTTTTTAATACATACTATGCGTTAAAACGCTTAATAAGGCGATTATGAGCCGTTTACGGGTTTGATACATAAAGCTGATATTTTTATTCTTCCAGAAGGCTTAAAATAATTTATTTAACATATCTAATCAGTAGCAAAAGGTTTGGAGTCGTTTAGATAGGTAAAACTCATTTTATGGCCCGTAAGGGCAAAACCGACAATTACCGGACTAAGCCTACGACTACTAGTTATGCTCAGCCTAAAATCAATTAAAAATCTTTAAAAATCCCAAAATAATATATTACATCAGTGGGTAAAGATTTGGATATCAAAAAGTAGGCTTAACTAGGCTATACGCTAATTACGCCGTTTTATTAACATAAAGCTTTAATTTTGCGATAATGAGCATAACTCTCAATCTACAATTCAAACTGATTTCAAACTTTGTATGCAAGTTTAAATATCAGTAAGTAAGGTTTCTACTCTTTTACATTTCCAAAAATCACGTTTTAAGGCAATAAGGGCATAATGGTCAACATATGGGCAATTAACGGAATCATGCATATTAATTGGATAACTAATGATCCGAGGTGTATAATCACAGAGGGTTATACTAGCATGTAATCCTGGTCCAAATAAGGCTCTAAGGTATTTTTAAAATATACCATAACGGGTCAGAATTGAAAGTCAAAGTGAAAGTCAAACTATGTGACTTTCGGTTCCGAACCGGGTCTTTATAGTAAATTGTCGGGTTGAACATGTTTAGACATGTCCTTACACTAATTACCAAGTTATATTAATGATCAAACAGGTTATAAGTGTTCTACATTGTTAATCATGCATAAATCGCATTTTAAACTTTCTGTTGACTTTTTAATTACACGTTTGACCCGACTTTTGACCTAGTTAGAGTGGTGATCAGGGGGAACCCTCTTAAGGGTTTATTACCCACATAAATACCAACTTATAACTACTTTTGATTCGACTAATCACTGGACCATTAGTGATTAATCTTAAAGTCAACCGTTAATTACGACGGTTTGACTTTTAAGCTAAAACTAAGCTAAAACTTAATTAAGAAAGGTTAAGCCAACTTACAAAGGTCCTATGCATGAATTATGAACACTTGAGAGCAGACTTAAGCTCCAGAAATGATCAGATTGCTTGAATGAAGGTGTGAAGACTTGTTGCAAGTTCATGGGCTTTATATAGCATTTTAGTCACCACAATTCTTTGACACTTGTGTCTACTAGTGCCCACAACTGATCAACACTTGTTACTAGTGCTTAGGGGGTGTCTAGGGGTCAAGAGGAATGTGGAAAATCGGATGGGATCGAGCAGAAAGGCAATGGCAGACAACAGCCCAAAGAAATCGGAGCTGGGCACCCCTAGCGTGACGCTAGGCCCCCCTCGCGTCACGCTAGGCCTCTTCTGCACACAATCAACATTTTTAGATTTTGCGATTTGATCCTTGCCCCTTCAAACTTCGATTAGGCACTTGTTTCTTGCATTGTAAACCCTCAATATTGATCTATAAAGGCTTTAAAACATATACCCACTTTGTTAAGTCCCCGGGTAACTTTATTGTTACCCGAAAAATCCTAACTTTCAACGTTTACGCTTTAACCCTTCGCACGCGAATTTGATCATAACTTTCTCATACGATAACGAAACCTTACGAAATTTAAATCGGGTATTCTAGTGAGCATAATTAACCGTTACAAAGCTTCGGGTTTGTCAGAAGGTCACTCAGAGGTATAAATTAAACATGTTGACACATTTAGCCCCAGTAGTTTGTAATCTCTCACTTTTAGTTTCGTATGATCCATGATTTATTCGTTTAACGTTATAAACATCATGTAGGGTTAATGTACATTATATTTATTCACTGTTGACATTTATAATACGTATATCCACACACTTTCCATGATCGTCAACTTTAGTCCTTCTATAATATTTCTTTCACACGTTTAAACATTTGACACGTGTCTACACATTATAGGACGTGAATTTTTGAGGTGTTACAAAAAGCCAAATCCAAATCCTAATACAAGTGCACCTTCCATCTCTAAGAACTCCTTAGGCAAACCCTATTGCAAGTTCTATAAGAAGACAGGACATAAGCAAAAGGAATGCCCTGACTTCAAGGAGTGGCTGGCTAAGAAAGGTAACGATTTTTTCATGATACTTGAGTCCTTTAATTTAAATGTTCCTGCTAATTCTTGGTGGTTTGATTCTGGTTCTATGGTTCATGTTACCAATTCACTTCAGGGATTCCTTACAATCCGGAAGCTGGGAAGAAACCAAAGAACACTTAAAGTTGGAGATGATCGGGAATTAGAAGTGAAGGCCATAGGAACATTACAATTATTTTTGAAAACTGGTTTATGTATTAAACTTTATGATACCTTATATGTTCCTGAGGTAACTCGGAACCTTGTATCAGGACCAAAGTTAGACCTGGACGGTTTTGTCGTTTCTCATGGTCATCGCAAACTCTCTATTCTCTATGATTCCGTTGTTTATGGTACTGGCATTCTGGATGGTGGTCTCTATAGATTAGAACTAGATGATAATTTTTCCAAATCTTTGTTGTCATATAATATTAATGAATCACTCACAAAGATGAAACAGGTTCGAGACTTAGAGACTTCATCTATGTTGTGGCATCAACGTTTAGGCCACATCTCAAGAGAACGATTAAATCGTCTTGTAAAGGATGAAGTCTTACCTCCTCTCGATTTTACTGATTTTGGAACATGTGTCAAATGTCTTAAAGGCAAAATGACATTAGCGAATAAGAAAGGTGCCACTAGGAGCTCTAATTTATTAGAACTCATTCATACTGACATTAGTGGTCCTTATCAAATCGCTGGTATAACAGGACATACTTCATTTATCACTTTCATTGATGATTATTCTCGTTACATGTACTTGTATCTTATAAAGGAAAAATCTGAATCTCTAACAACTTTTAAAGATTATAAAGCTGAAGTTGAAAAGCAATTAGATCGTCAGATTAAAGTTGTGAGATCAGATAGAGGCGGTGAATATTATGGAAGACATACTGATGTGGGTCAAGCTCCTGGTCCATTTTATGAGTTTTGTAAGGGCCAGGGGATTGTGAACCAATACACCATGCCTGGTACACCTCAGCAGAACGGTGTCGCTGAACGAAGAAATCGTACCCTTATGAACATGGTGCGCAGTATGTTAGCCAACACTAATTTACCATTATTCCTCTGGACTGAAGCGTTAAAAGCAGCTGTTCATATACTCAATAGAGTTCCTTCTAAGTCTGTCCCTAAAACTCCTTATGAACTTTGGACAGGAAGGAAACCGAGTCTTAAATATATGAAAGTATGGGGCTGCATTGCTGAAGCAAAACTCTATAATCCTTTCCTAAGGAAACTTGACCCTAAAACAGTTACCTGCTTCTTTATCGGGTATCCTGATCATTCGAATGGTTATCGTTTCTATTGTCCTTTCCATGTCACCCGTATTGTTGAAATCAAGTGTGCTGCGTTCTTGGAGGATTTCAAGGTCAGTGGGAGCAGTATGCGATCAGATCACACCTTACGAAGAATTGCAAGAAGTACAAGACGCGGGGGGGGGGGGGGAGACTCGTCCCTTATCATTACTCCGTTTACTCCTCTTGTACCCCATGCAACAACTGTACCTGAAGCCACTTCACAAACTCCATCTACACAATCAGAACCCATTATACCTCATAACGAAGGCACATCAAACGCTCAAAACCAAGACAACGCTGAACCCGATAATCAACTCAGGAGGTCATCTAGGCAAAGAAGGCCTACTAATTGGGATGATTATGTTACCTACCTGACTGAAATGGATGCTGGAAAGCTCAATGATCCTATCTCTTATAATGAAGCCATTAGCAGTGATCAGTCTTCTGAATGGAACAAAGCAATGATTGATGAGCTTGAATCCATGAAGAAAAATGACGTTTGGGATTTAGTCGAATTACCCAATGGTGCCAAACCTGTAGGTTGTAAATGGGTGTTCAAAACAAAACTGGATCCGAATGGGAACGTTGAACGCTACAAAGCGAGATTGGTTGCAAAGGGCTACCCTTAGAAAGAGGGAATTGATTATCAAGAGACATTTTCACCTGTCTCTCGTAAAGATTCATTAAGGATCGTTATGGCCCTAGTAGCTTATTTTGATTTAGAGCTGCATCAGATGGACGTCAAAACTGCTTTCCTTAACGGAGACTTAGACGAAGATGTTTACATGAAACAACCTGAAGGCTTTAAACCTGAAGGTCAGGAGCATCTAGTCTGTAAGTTGAAGAAATCCATTTATGGGTTAAAACAAGCATCACGTCAATGGTACCTCAAGTTTGATGAAGTCATGAAGAGGCAAGGTTTTATGAAGAATCAAGTGGATCAATGCACCTACCTCAAGATGAGTGGGAGTAACTTTACTATACTTGTCCTTTATGTAGATGATATTCTATTGGCAAGTAATAGTTTAGACATGTTGCATGAGTCGAAGCGGTTACTCTCGCATAACTTCGACATGAAGGATCTCGGAGATGCTTCTTACGTCATTGCCATCGAAATTCACCGAGATAGACACAAAGGGATCTTAGGATTGTCTCAAAAGACTTACATAGATCGTGTCCTTACACGTTACAACATGCAACAGTGCAAACCCTCCGTCGCTCCAGTGGTTAAGGGAGATGTTTTCGGTTCATTCCAGTGTCCGACAACAGAGGTTGAAAAGGAGCAAATGAGCCAGATACCTTACGCGTCAGTAGTCGGGAGCCTGATGTATGCTCAAGTCTGTACTCGCCCAGATATCGCTTACATTGCTGGAATGCTAGGTCGTTATCAGACTAATCCTGGCCTAGATCACTGGAAAGCAGCTAAGAAGGTCCTCAGATATCTGCAAGGGACGAAAGACTACAAACTGACTTATAGAAGAAGTGATCATTTAGAAGTGGTAGGTTATTCTGATTCTGACTTTGCCAAATGCAAAGATGATAAGAAATCCACTTCAGGCTACATCTTTATGTTAGCAGGCGGACCTATCTCATGGAAGAGTCATAAACAACAGTTAACTACAACTTCCACAATGATGGCAGAATACATTGCTGTTTACAACGCAACCTGTCATGGAATGTTGCTTAGAAATCTGATCACTGGACTCAAAATCGTTAATTCCATTTCTAGACCATTGAAGCTTTACTGTGATAACTCAACTGCCGTTAGTTTCTCGAACAGTAACAGTTCGACTTGAGCTGGTTTATATCTCGATACAAAATATGTGTTCGTACGTGAACGAGTTGAGGAAAATAATCTTTGTATTGAGTATATTAGTACTAAAGATATGCTTGCGGATCCGATGACTAAAGGTCTCCCACCTAAAGTTTTCGAAGAACATGTATCGAATATGGGGCTTACTAAAGACCTTGTTTAATGGCATATTGTACTAGCTTATGTTTTATATAATAAAATTTCCTCAGTTTGATTTTGTATGTCTCTAACATATGTTTTGCCGGTGTAATGACATATAGACAAATATAAATACAAATCAGACGCTAAAGGGCTTATACATATTTTGATCGTAACTATTAGGTTTTAAATTGAGGCTATAGTATGACTAATGGGGGTCCTGAGTCGAATGATGATTCAACGGCTGTATTTCTCTGCTATAGTTCTTGGTTTAAGGCTAAAATGAGTGTTAACTCCTGGCCAGGCTTACCTAATACTCATGATAAATGATTACTCGGCTAAGTGGGAGAATGTGAGATTAAATATATTATTAATGTAATATTTAATCTTGTAGCCTTTATAATCATTTATATTATATTAGATCAAAATATATTAATAACCTATTAATAATTAGTTGGTAATTGTTGATGGACCATATTACCCTTATTAACTAATTAGGTTTCCTCTTGGGTGTATAAATAAGGGGATTATTAGAGAGTTTAAGGGTTAGACAAATTACACAATTACAAACCCTCATAACATCAAATTCGTATCTCTCCCCATAACCAAAATCAACCCTACTTTCGGTTTCATCACCATCATCACCTTACACCCTAAGGAGGAACCGGATCATCCTGACAAGTATGTCGAACTCAATGGCTGGATCTCTGACTGGATTCTCCACTGCTTTGAATGCTGTAACAGGTATGTTATTCATGTTTTCCATTAAGTTTAAACAAAACTGATCAACATTATATGCAAAAGTTACGGTCTCTTGAAAATAAATGATGATTTTAATTAAATTTGACTTAATGATTTTGGGTTATGCAGAAAGATCTTGCAACTTAAATATATCTATATCTATAATACGAAAGATGTAACAAGTTTTCCAAATAAAGGATTGTGACTGTAATTATTGAAGTTAAAAGTTATCCGCTGCAATCCAGTACAAACATAAACGACGAAAAGTGTAATTTACCTTCTCCTTCTTATATTGTATTAGCATTTAGCACTTTAGTAGTGCCATCTCGATTGTTGCACAAATTTATTTGTACATAATATGACTACTATGAATCCACACATCTATCAACCAAATTCATTTAACGATGGTACTTGTTAAATTTGTTGTGTATGATTGGTGATTTTGCTTTTGCTAAAACACAACCTCTAACAGGCCATAAGTTTATAGTGTGTAGCAACGGTCAAACACCATAGCCAACTTTCAATTCTAATGTAAGTTTAGCACAACAAAATCAAATCTATAATGATATTTACCGTTTCTTTGTATCATTACCCCCATTCTCATCGCAGTATAATATACTCTGAAATTGTTTTTTCTTAGAACAAAAGTTGACTACAAAACTTAGTCAAAGACTTGTAAACGCTTTCTTTTTTAAATTCTTTTGGTAGTCCTAAAATGTATTTATCTCATGCATATGGTTCTCAGCTTTAGAGAGACCTTCAGTAATATATTTCAAAATAGTTTTTACACCTTTACATGTAGGCATTTGTGAACATTGTTCTCGCATTGTGTGATGCTGGAGAATCGGTTGTCATGTTTGCACCGTACTACTTCAAAGCGTGCATGTTAGTAGCGGAACTAGAACATTAACTCAGGGGTATCCCAAAAAAAAAATGTACAATATTAAAAAACGATAATAAATAAATAAAGTAAAACATCTAAAAGATTTGTCCTCTTCTTTTTTTCAATAGCTTGAAATCGTTCCATCACATCGTTGTCTTTTACTTCACGTAAAAAATCCTTTTCGACCGCACAAACCATAACATTGTTCAAAAATTCCGAGCCCATTCGATTGTGTAAATCCTTCTTGACAAGCTTTAATTTCGAAAAACATCTTTCAACGGTTGCGGCTGCAACCGGTAAAAGCAAAGCTAGTTTCACTACCCGATAAACTGAAAGACAAGATCTATGCGTTCCCGTTTCAACCATAACACGCGCAAGATCACTTATTCCATTCAAGTTTGCAAATTTATCATCATCGCTTATAGTGTGACGAAATGACTCAATATTACCCAAAAGAGTCCCTATTTCTTGTGTAGTAAAATCATCCGGGTACATCTTAGCAAACACCAATATTTTTTGGTATTCTTGTCGTACATTAAAACTTCAGGGCTTATTTTATTATTTTGGGCTAATATATTGGGCAATTGGGCTTATTATTTACAATCTTCAATTGATTTGGGCTAACATATTGGTCAATTGGGCTTATTATTTTCAATTCATTTGGGCTTACAGACTTTTTTCTTAGGGGTGTTCTCGTAGTTGTTCAGAGGTATTCTTGATAAAAAACCGATTTTTTTATACTACCGATAAAAGGTTGAGCCGTAGCCCGTGCTACGGCTCGGTATACATTAAGTCCGCCCCTGGTACTACTGCATGTCATTTCAGATGACAGGTGTTATCGATCTGGTGGTCCAAATACGCTTCACACTGATGCAAGTTAAAGCTCTATTATATTGTTTTTATAGGTCTCTTAGGAGTTGCTATGATGATTCTTGAAAGAAGCTATAGATGTTTGATGTAAATATTGGGTGATGTATAGATACTCTAGAGGCCTTAATGGGTGGTTCGTTAGTTTGGATAACAGGTCAAAACGGGTAAATCGGCCAGGTTGAACCGAGATACTTTGGTTACGAAAATTAAGCGTCTCTTATAACCAATGTGTGTTGGTATTATTATCAGAAAGTATACATTACAACAATACTCTAATTTTTTTTCGTTACTATGTTAACAACACTTAAGGCGAATTATGCCCCATGCCATTGTAAACCGTGGTTGTGATTTTTCTATTGTCAATCCATGAAATGAGTGTAACTATAAGAATTTATACGTATTGATCATGCTGGTGCTTTTTATTTGTTTTTACCTTTTGCAGGGTGTCGAAATAAAACAGTGGCTTCTACATTTTGCAAGGTGTTTGAAGTGAAATCGTACACTTTTTCGTGTCCCACTAGTTTTTTCACTATGTTATATTTGTACACAAATCAGTTATAAAGAATACAATACAAGAACAATAATATTATATAATAAAGTTACTATTATATTATATTATATTATATTATATTATATTATATTATATTATATTATATTATATTATATTATATTATATTATATTGTTAACGATGCTTGATTAATAGTAACTTTATTTTTATAATAATATATAACTTTTTATTATTTAATATATTATAATAGTTTATTATTATATTTACTTTTAGTATCATATTTACTTTTAGATGTGGTCCGCAGACTACATACATTTTACCTCTTAAAAAACAAATTGTACCTTTGTTTCTATATTCACAATCGTTTGTCAGGGTTTTGGTTTACTAATGATCGATGCTACATACACAAGAACGATTGTCGACTTTTTTTAACGTTTTGTTTTTTGGTATTTAGAAGAATGGATGTATAATATTTCATTTTATATATAAAAAAAAAATTAGAAACGGATATCTCAATATAAAACTCATGTCTTATTCAAATATTCAAGAAAAAAAAAAAACAAAAAGAGCTTACTAAAAAGTAATAAGCTATAGACTAAAGAGTAAACTTCCGTTTTGCTCCCTGTGGTTTGGTCACTTTAACGATTTTGCCCCAAACCTTTAAAAATAGCCATTTTACTCCCTGATGTTTTGGTTTTGTTGCCAGTTTGCTCCCTGCGGGGAGCAAAATGAAAAAACAAACAATTTGGATGGAGTTAGAGGCGGGGAGCAAACTGGCAAAAAACCGAAACATCAGGGAGTAAAATGGCTATTTTTAAAGGTTTGGAGCAAAACCGTTAAAGTGACCAAACCACAGGGAGCAAAACAGAAGTTTACTCTAGACTAAATAAACAGATAAAAAAAATCAAAATAAAATGAAAGGCCAACTTTTTTATATCAAATTAAATTATGCTTTCTCAAATCTCACTATTCTAAAAACACGACTAGATTTAAAAATCTATCTGTATTGTAGAATACCATTTATTTTCATTTTAGAAATCTCATTACCATCAAACGCTTAAAACCAACATTTATGAAACATAACAAGCTTAAAACCAACATTCATGAAACATAACAAAAGTAACTTTAGCTAACAAAGTAATGAAACATCATGGGAAGGTTCTATGCAGAATACTAAATATTGCGAGAACACGCAGAACAAAATGAATCACTTATTTTTCAATCCTAAAAACCTAAAAAGTAAATGAAAATGTTATAAATGTAAGATTTATTGTTTCTCACACTAGAATTTAAAACAAAATATGAAAAATCTTCCGTTTTTAAATAACCTACACACATTGTTTCTCACACTAGAATTTAAAACAAAATATGAAAAATCTTCCGTTTTTAAATAACCTACACACGTGTAGGTTATGTGTAGGCTAAATTACCTACATGTATGTAGACCATGTGTAGCAAAAAATATATGATTTTTTTATGTATATATAATACACATATGAATGTAAGAAATAGAAAATTTAAGAAACATGAACCATAAATCCCAAAATTTAGTGATTTAGAGTTGTTCCTTTTGTTCTCGTAATAATTAGTGTTCTGTAATGATCTTTATCCGAAACATCATTTACCCAAAAAAAAAAAAAACTATTTACTAATGGGCCAGCCAACACCCACAAATTTAGACCCACCATTTTATGTTGGTTAAATTTGGGCCTTAGTTTAATTTACAAAAACCCAGTACACTATGTTATATTAGGTATGTGCTTCTCATCTTCCTTCATTAACTTTCTTTTGCAGATGCAGACAATAGAAGACAAGATTCCTTCTTTTCACCCTAAATCCTTTCTTGTAACCTATGATTTGTAACTGGAAATTCATGATCAATGGGGGCGAAACCAAAATTTTATGAGGGATGCTCGGGATTTTAGCACACCTATAATACTAATTTTATTTTTTAAGGGGGGCGATCGCCCCCCAACAGATACATTGGGTCTGCCCATGAGTGGAAATTGCTAACATCTAAGGAACCAGGAACTTGGACTTGGTGGAAACTAAACAGAAAACTAAGAACGAACATGAGCATGAAACTAACACGAAAGATATTCATATATGATAAGCAGCCGCCTAGGTAAAGAATCATATTGACCAACCTTGACTTATAAGAAATGAGTTTGTATGAAACCAATTCTAATGATATGACACTAGGGATGACCAAGGTTATTTCCACACCTTAAGAAACCCTAATGATCGTATCAAGAATATAACCGGCATGATGAAGTGCCCTAACGATGGATATCCGCCAAGTCTCACCAATCATAATGCTATGAAGAAATGTCGTCGGAGTCCCAAATCAAAGGACTAGCAATCTATGCTAAACAAAATGACAACCTAGAAACACAAGAATCACGAGTGGAAGGTGAAACTCACATGAAATAGTAACTATATAATACTATATCATTTGAAGTACTTAAGTGACCAAAATAACAAACTTAAATCCCCTAAATATATCATCTTGGATAGTTGGATATCCATTGTTTGGGACAAATGAAACAAGAATTTTAAGACCTTCATATTGTGTGTTATTTATGTGTGTGAGATTATCTTAAGCAAGCATAAAGTTAAATTCTTATAGTTGGATCCTAGATCGTGTTTGGTCTGCCCTATCTAACTAATTGAAAAGTAAATAACAATCATTTGGTAAGTTTCTTCATATATTATCTTTCACTTGTAGAAACTTCTAAGCGAGTTGTTAAATCCAACATCTAATTTGTGAAATTTTATAATGTTTATGACATCAAATAGCATAAAAAATCATCGATAGTTATTAAACTCGTTAGATATGTTTGATTTTGGTTATGTAACATAACCACCAATTTGGATTTATTTGTTCTTTGTGAACTATTATCAAATTTGGTCAAGAGTGGGATTTGTGTATGGTTTTGTTATGCTCATCATTAATTGATGAAGATTTAATTGAATCGTCATTAGAGCTTACTTGGATTGGATTCTGAGGGTTATATGCAAAAGTTATGGTCTCTTGAAAATAAATGATGATTTTAATTAAATTTGACTTAATGATTTTGGGTTATGCAGAAAGATCTTGCAACTTAAATATATCTATATCTATAATACGAAAGATGTAACGAGTTTTCCAAATAAAGGATTGTGACTGTAATTATTGAAGTTAAAAGTTATTCGTTGCAATCCAGTACAAACATAAACGACAAAAAGTGTAATTTACCCTTCTCCCTTTTATGTTGTATTAGCATTTAGCACTTTAGTAGTGCCATCTCGATTGTTGCACAAATTTATTTGTACATAATATGACTACTATGAATCCACACATCTATCAACCAAATTCATTTAACTATGGTACTTGTTAAATTTGTTGTGCATGATTGGTGATTTTGCTTTTGCTAAAACACAACCTCTAACAGGCCATAAGTTTATGTAGTGTGTAGCAACGGTCAAACACCATAGCCAACTTTCAATTCTAATGTAAGTTTAGCACAACAAAATCAAATCTATAATGATATTTACCGTTTCTTAGTATCATTACTCCCATTCTCATCGCAGTATAATATACTCTGAAATTATTTTTTCTTAGAACAAAAGTTGACTACAAAACTTAGTCAAAGACTTGTAAACGCTTTCTTTTTTAAATTCTTTTGGTAGTCCTAAAATGTATTTATCTCATGCATATGGTTCTCAGCTTTAGAGAGACCTTCAGTAATATATTTCAAAATAGTTTTTACACCTTTACATGTAGGCATTTGTGAACATTGTTCTCGCATTGTGTGATGCTAGAGAATCGGTTGTCATGTTTGCACCGTACTACTTCAAAGCGTGCATGTTAGTGGCGAAACTAGAACATTAACTCAGAGGTATCCAAAAAAAAATGTACAATATTAAAAAAACGATAATAAATAAATAAAGTAAAACATCTAAAAGATTTGTCCTCTTCTTTTTTTCCATAGCTTGAAATCGTTCCATCACATTGTTGTCTTTTACTTCACGTAAAAAATCCTTTTCAACCGCACAAACCATAACATTGTTAAAAAATTCCGAGCCCATTCGATTGTGTAAATCCTTCTTGACAAGCTTCAATTTCGAAAAACATCTTTCAACGGTTGCGGCTGCAACCGGTAAAAGCAAAGCTAGTTTCACTACCCGATAAACTGAAAGACAAGATCTATGCGTTCCCGTTTCAACCATAACACGTGCAAGATCACTTATTCCATTCAAGTTTGCAAATTTATCATCATCGCTTATAGTGTGACGAAATGACTCAATATTACCCAAAAGAGTCCCTATTTCTTGTGTAGTAAAATCATCCGGGTACATCTTAGCAAACACCAATATTTTTTGGTATCCTTGTCGTACATTAAAACTTCAGGGCTTATTTTATTATTTTGGGCTAATATATTGGGCAATTGGGCTTATTATTTACAATCTTCAATTGATTTGGGCTAACATATTGGGCAATTGGGCTTATTATTTCCAATTCATTTAGGCTTACAGACTTTTTTTCTTAGGGGTGTTCTCGTAGTTGTTCAGATGTATTCTTGATAAAAAACCGATTTTTTATACTACCGATAAAAGGTTGAGCCGTAGCCCGTGCTACGGCTCGGTATACATTAAGTCCTCCCCTGGTACTACTGCATTGTTAGAAAAATTAACCACTGATCAGATCCACTGATCAGTTTAACCACTGATCAATTTAAACCAAACCACTGATCAGTTTAAACCAAACCACTGATCAGTTTAACCACTGATCAGAAACCTGTGATTAACCACTGTCGGTTTGAAACAGTGGCAAGTTTGAACAGAACCACTGATCAGAACAGTGGTTAGAAAAAGCTGCAATAAGAAGTAGAAAAGAAACAGCAAACAAATGAACCGGGCTTGTGTTTAACACAATTCCCTTAAATAGATTCGCCGTCTGTTCCCAGGGTACGTCGGTTCGAAGCAGCACCGCGCACTGCCGGACTTGAACACTTGCCTGAAAAGAACAAGAAGCTGTGTTGAAGAAACCGAGATAGAGAGAAGAGAAGTTGTTTTCTGTGTGTCTCAACTGATCAGCTTTGCCTTCGATTTATAGTGTGAATACATACCCACTTGTTGCTCTGGAATCATTCGTGTCAGATATCCAATTTGCATCGCAGTGTCCTTCTATAACTGCTGGATATCTGTTATAATGCAACCCGTATTCCCGAGTGTATCTTAAGTAGCGAAGCAACCGAGTGATACAGTTCCAATGCATTGAACTTGGGTTGCTTGTGTATCTACTTAGCTTGCTCACAGCAAATGCTATGTCTGGCCTAGTACAACTCATAAGATACATCAAGCTACCAATAATTCTTGAGTATTCCAATTGGTTTACGGGTTCACCTCTATTCTTGGCTAGATGTTGACTTGTGTCAAGTGGAGTTCTAGCTTCATTAGAGTCATTTGCATTGAACTTCTCAAGAATTTTGTCCACATAGTGGGATTGACTTAAAACGAGTCCACTTTGGGTTCGTGTGATTTTGACCCCCAAAATCACATCCGCAAGACCCATGTCTTTCATGTCAAATCTTGCTTTTAGCATGTTCTTTGTAGATTTTATGATTTTGTCATCGCTTCCAGCAATGAGCATATCATCTACATATAGACACAAAATGACATATCCATCAGATGTGTCATTCACATACACACACTTGTCACATTCATTGATTTTGAACCCAGCATCAAGCATGACATGATCAAACTTTTGATGTCATTGTTTTGGAGCTTGTTTCAATCCATACAGGGATTTCACAAGTTTACACACTTTCTTTTCTTGCCCAATAGCTGTGAAGCCTTCGGGTTGCTCCATGTAGATTTCTTCCTCTAGAATTCCATTCAAGAAAGCTGTTTTCACATCCATTTGGTGAACTTCCAAATTTCTAATGGCGGCAATGGCAAGCACCAACCTGAGGGATGTTATTCGCGTAACTGGCGAATATGTATCAAAGTAGTCTAAAGCTTCTCGTTGTTTATATCCTTTGATCACCAACCTTGCTTTGTACTTATCGATGGTTCCATCTGGTTTCATCTTCTTCTTGAAGATCCATCGATATCCTAGTGGTTTACATCCTTGAGGAAGATCCACTAGTTCCCAGGTATGGTTCTGTAAGATAGAGTCTATCTCACTTTTGATTGCCTCCCTCCACTGAGGTCCTTCTGAGGAATGTACCGCTTGTTGGTACGTTTGAGGTTCATCTTCTACCATATAGGTAAGAAACTCAGGTCCAAAGGATTTTTCAGTCCTTTGTCGTTTACTTTTCCTGATTTCAACTTCCTCAGTCTTAGATTGTTCTCGAGGTTCATCGTTTTCAACTTCACCCTCGGGAACAATTTCCTCAACCGGTCTAGAAGAACTCGGTTCACTTTTATCTAAGCATGGGAACACATGTTCAAACCATGATGCATCCTTAGATTCGATTATGGTGCCTTTGCATATTCCAGGGTTCTTGGAATCATGCACAATAAAACGATAAGGACCATAAGGACGGGTGTATCCTATAAATACACAATCCACCGTTTTGGGACCTATTAGTAGCCGCTTAGGTGGTGTGACCACCACCTTAGCTAGACACCCCCACACTTTCAAGGATTTATATGGTGCTTTCTTTCCCGTCCATAATTCGTAAGGCGTTACATCCTTTTTCTTATTGGGTATCATGTTCAACACATAATTTGCCGATAAGATTGCTTCCCCCCACATGTTTTGGTTTACACCGGAGCTTATCATCATGGCATTCATCATTTCTTTCAAGGTACGATTTTCCGTTCCGCTATGCCATTTGATTGAGGGGAGTAAGGAGCCGTGAATTCGTGGATCATTCCACTTTTTGCACATACGTCAATAAAAGGTGAAACGTATTCACCTCCTCGGTCGCTCCTTACAATTTTGATTTTCCGATTTAGTTGATTCTCAACTTCAGCTTTGAACAAGATAAACTTGTCAATAGCCTCGTCCTTACTCTTAAGTAAGTATACATAGCAATACCTTGTACTATCATCAATGAACGTGATGAAGTACTTGTTCCCACCACGAGTAGGAATTGCTTTTAGATCACACACATCAGTGTGGATCATCTCGAGGGGTTCGGTGATTCGTTCCACCTTTTTGAATGACGATTTCGTTTGTTTTGCTTCTACGCAAGTTTCACATTTATTAATTGAGTCGATATCGAATGTTGGTATGCAATCAAGTTTGATTAAACGACGAATGGAATTATAATTTACGTGACCTAGTCTACCATGCCATAAATTAGAAGACTCAATCAAGTAAGTAGAACTAGTAGCGTTTTCTTTCATTGCATTCACGACAATTACATTGAGTTTAAACATTCCATTTAGGGCATAGCCCTTACCAACATACACACCATTTTTGGTCAACACGACCTTATCCGACTCAATCACCATTTTGAACCCAAACTTGTTCAATTTCCACCCCGAAACAAGGTTCTTACGAATTTCTGGAACATACAACACATTGGACAATGTGAGTTCTTTTCCAGAAGTCATCTTCAAAACAACGTTACCCTCACCTTTTATTTCCGCCGTGGCAGAAGTTCCCATGAAAACCTTTTCTCCATTAGTCACCTCCTTGAAGGTGTTGAAAAGGCTTTTGTCAAAGCACACATGTCGAGTAGCCCCCGTATCGACCCACCAATCCTTGTTATTTTGCCCAACTATGTTCACTTCCGTGACCAAAATCGAGAGGTCTGTGACCATGGCAACAAGCTTATCGACTTCATCTACCATGTTCACTTGTTGAGCATTTTCCTTCTTCTTGGGAAGCTTGCATTCGCTAGCCTTGTGGCCTTGCTTTTGACAATTGTAACAAGTTCCAAGGAACTTCTTTTTCCCAACTCCCCCCTTAGGACCAAGGTTGGAGCGTTTCCCATGACTTTTCTTTCCGCCCTTTCCACTGTTTTTTCCCTTCGAAGATTGCCCATGTTCAACAAGATTGGCCTTCACAGTTTCAGGACCATCAACCTTTTTTAGGGCCACTTTGTTATCTTCTTCAATCCGAAGACGAACAACAAGATCTTCAATGGTCATCTCCTTTCGCTTATGCTTGAGATAGTTCTTGAAATCAACCCAACTTGGTGGCAGTTTTTCAATCATTGCCGCAACTTGGAATGTCTCGCTGAGGACCATTCCTTCCGCATGAATATCATGAAGAATAACTTGCAATTCTTGGACTTGGCTCATGACAGTTTTAGCATCTATCATTTTAAAGTCCAAGAACTTAGCCACCACGAATTTCTTAGTGCCCGCATCTTCTGTTTTGTATTTGCGATCCAACGACTCCCATAATTCTTTGGCAGTCTTGGCTTTGCAATACACATTATACAATGTGTCCACCAAACCATTCAAAATAAAATTGCGGCACAGGAAATCCGAATGATTCCAAGCATGCATCGCGCTCACATTTTGAGTATCCAAATCCCCTTCATCAACATGGGGTTTAGGTTCAGTCAGGAACCTTGCCAGATTCAACATGGTCAGATAAAAGAACATCTTTTGCTGCCACTGTTTGAAATTCACACCACTGAATTTCTCTGGTTTCTCAGCATGCGACACTGCATTAGGCAGTGGTGTCACCAGACCGGTAGTGACGGTAACAACGGAAGTCATGACCGCAGAAACAGCACTGGTCATGACAGCAGAAACAGCAGTAGTCATCGGCTGGGATTCCATTCTGAAAAGAACAAAATGCAGGAACAAATCAGTAATATAATCTGTTTAAGTTTGTTAGAAAAATTAACCACTGATCAGATCCACTGATCAGTTTAACCACTGATCAATTTAAACCAAACCACTGATCAGTTTAACCACTGATCAGAAACCTGTGATTAACCACTGTCGGTTTGAAACAGTGGCAAGTTTGAACAGAACCACTGATCAGAACAGTGGTTAGAAAAAGCTGCAATAAGAAGTAGAAAAGAAACAGCAAACAAATGAACCGGGCTTGTGTTTAACACAATTCCCTTAAATAGATTAGCCGTCTGTTCCCAGGGTACGCCGGTTCGAAGCAGCACCGCGCACTGCCGGACTTGAACACTTGCCTGAAAAGAACAAGAAGCTGTGTTGAAGAAACCGAGATAGAGAAAAGAGAAGTTGTTTTCTGTGTGTCTCAACTGATCAGCTTTGCCTTCGATTTATAGTGCCAGAACCATAACCGAAATCAGCAAATTAAAGACCAAATAATGGTCATTAGAATATCAGTTACGAAACCGATAGTCAGTTTGAAAAATGAAATAATGATCCTCATTCATTTCAGTTTCAAAGCATAAATCAGTTAATTGAAATAATGATCATTCATTCATTTCGGTTTCAAAAACAGAAAGTCAAGAATGCAAAAACTGGTCCACGCGGACCCGGGTTTTCGGAACTGCATTCGTGCGGGCGTACACGAGTTCAACTAAATCCGGTTCCATTTTTTGCACCCCCCCCTGCGCGCGCGCGGGTAGGACTTGTGGTAAAACATGTCATAAGACTTCAAAGAGTTCATTAAGGTTTCACCTTATAAATAGCCTATCTTTTCACTCCCACACCGATGTGGGACAAGGTGAATTACCAACTTGAGACTTTCATTCACACTAAACTTCCAACATGCATGTCATTTCAGATGACAGGTGTTATCGATCTGGTGGTCCAAATACGCTTCACACTGATGCAAGTTAAAGCTCTATTATATTGTTTTTATAGGTCTCTTAGGAGTTGCTATGATGATTCTTGAAAGAAGCTGTAGATGTTTGATGTAAATATTGGGTGATGTATAGATACTCTAGAGGCCTTAATGGGTGGTTCGTTAGTTTGGATAACAGGTCAAAACGGGTAAATCGGCCAGGTTGAACCGAGATACTTTGGTTACGAAAATTAAGCGTCTCTTATAACCAATGTGTGTTGGTATTATTATCAGAAAGTATACATTACAACAATACTCTAAATTTTTTTCGTTACTATGTTAACAACACTTAAAGGCGAATTATGCCCCATGCCATTGTAGACCGTGGTTGTGATTTTTCTATTGTCAATCCATTATCCATGAAATGAGTGTAACTATAAGAATTTATACGTATTTATTAGTATATATGGAATATATATTGTATTCATTGTATTAGTTGTCAATTAGAATAATCATTGCTTAATCATTTGGCATGATTATAGGAGAATCCCTCTGTATATATTCGAGACAATTTGTGAATGAAAGGACAAGGAAAACATTCTCCTAAAACTAACATGGTATCACACCTATCTTTCTAATTCTTTTTCGATCCTGTCTTCTCCCTCCTACACAAAATCACCAGTAACTCTTGTAATCATCATCTATCTCTTTTTTTTCCTTTTCTCTTCCCTTTCTTTTTCATCCATGGATCCGAAAAACCACCCAGCCATTACCGTCTCTAACATAAAAAATTTCATACCTATCACCCTCGAAATGGAGACAAGCCAATATGCCTCTTGGGCTGAACTATTCAAAATACATTGCCGAGCTTTTCAAGTTCTTGAACACCTTTCACCACGCCAAAAACAAACCACACCCGCTGCCTCTAAAGAAGCCGACAAACAAACATCGGAATCAACCACCGATGATGTCACACCCTGGCTTTGCGGAAGCGTTGGTTTATTTGGTGTGACTTCTTAATACCATAGCTTAATCACAACAAAGTTATATGAAAATAAAACCATGCAGATCATCCATTGATTTAAGTTTGAAAAGTAAAATACCACAACATTGTCTTAAGGCGTTGACGCATGCAACGGAAATTACAACCTGATAATATAAAAACTTTGTTCTTAAAACGCAACCACAAATATAACATAAACACTGTTTAAGACTTGCGACTCGTCCAGGCAAAAGTCGCGACCCCTAAACGTGGATGATCCCGTAACACTAACACAGCGGGAAAACGTAGCATACCGTGCCAGATCCTTAGTTCCCTGAAATACATGTAAGTTGGAAAAATCAACAATAATGTTGAGCGAGTTCATGTGTAAGTGGGTATGTATAAATCGTTAAAAATGTACCCGTATAAATGTATGTTCTTGGTATGTAGCAGTAAGGAAAAGAGATCGATTAATGTGTAGCTAATACATTAATATGTGACATGGCCTAGGAAGCACTCAAACCTGTAACGCGGATTTCGTACCGGTCCTTCCGGCGGAACGACATAGTCACCACATGCAGCCACACGCTGGCCCATGTGTGGGGCTCGCAACACCCGATAGATCTATCACTCATGCCTCTCGGTCCTTATACAAGGATTAATGGTCTTACGATAATAGCCTATCCATTCACGTGATCTAGTAGTAAGTTCCTTAGCTAATCATACCGTGTATAAAACGTTTGTAATCAGTATGTAACATGTATTTCACCCCCGCAGTTTAGAAAACTGAAAACAGTTAAGAGAAAAGGGGGACATGAACTCACAGTATTGCGTCTTCAGTATGTGTAACCCAAATCTCCGCGGCAAACACGACTACCTACAATGGTCTAACGCCTATTAGACGAACGGGTAGTGCCTTGTCTTAGTATGTATGTTTTTGAGTTACGATTTTGGTATTATTCCAAGTTATAATAATTGTATTTAGTTCTGGAATAATAGTTAGACAACTATTTCGTGTTTATACTTCTTAATTATCGTATAAATAGATTCCTTCCCAAGGATGGGGTGTTCGTACATGTATTATGTATTTGATGACTTAAAGTATTGACAAAATACATTTACAAGTCTCATATCCAACACTTTAAAGTTTTATGTCAAAACTCATGGCGAGGTTTAATTCCGAGAAATAAAGTTAAACATACTTGTTAGAAAAAATAGTTTTTCTAAGTCTTAGTATTTTTAGAAAAATTCGCCAGAATTTCCCCTAGAACGGGAGTGTCCGTGCTAATACGCACATCTTTTTCTTTTTGAAATCAACCCATGATCATCAACAATCAACCCTTACGTTTTAATACGCAAAATACTACCCTTGTCGTTTCAGTTTCAATATGTGAAAAACTGGACTGTTTTCGGACGATTAAATAAAATACTTAACTTATTCCAAAAATTCCCAAATTTTTGCGGAACGTCCTAATCGACCCACAAATTATTGTGTAAAAATTTCGGGGTCTAGTTCATTATCAGTAATTTATAGAAAATCGTTTACCGAACTGTGATCAGATTTGTTACATTCTGATCACAGTTTACGGAAAAATTCGTCAAAAATTCCTCGTAAGTCCGTTTATCGAAATTCCAGTTCGAGGGTCACAAATACATCCGTGACCATCTTTGATAAAATTTTCAGGGGCTGGTTCGGTTTAGGTTTCAATTTGTGACTGAAAACGTATGACCCATTTTACTGCAGTTAAAATCAGCCTTAGCTGCTGTCATGAAAACAGACTTTTAAAATAGTAACCGACCTCAGAAAAATACGATTCCAGCGCCATTTTCTTCGTTTTTCGAAAATAGACAATTTAGGCTTCAGAAATTCCGTTTTTCGAGTTATTAAAGTCTGTTTACAGCCTGATGAAGGCGGCTGAAAAAGTACTTCAGCATGTTATTTACGTCTTAAATGTTACTAAATCGTGTTAATAAGTGTCCGATTAGCGGGTTTAACGAGGAAACAACTTTTAAACATCAAGTATGATTTAACCAACCCTCAAACCAACAAGATTCCGCTTCATAATTCAGCCACAAGTAAACTTTTATGTAACTTTTATATTCTCTATTTTTGATTAACATCTACTAGTCTTTTGATCTTTAGTGATTTAACAACAAAACATCCTACTACATGCCATAAATTCGAACAAGATGAAATCAAGTGTGAAGAAACTTACCACTAGCCTCTAGCTAGGGACGAATTCTAGTGAAGAAATGTGATGAGAAAAGGTGAAAAACCAATCTAGAACAATGCTCCTTTGAAACCCTTTCAAGTTGCACCTTCCATGGATGAATACTAAGCTTTGAATGGACAAGGTAAATGAAGAAGATGAATGTGTAAAGGTGATGGTGGTGGATTCGGTTGTGGTGAACCGAAAATGAGAGAGGAGAGTGAGGAATGAGGGTGTGATCTTGGTGAAAGATATGATATGACCCTTGTAAGATTTGCCTCCATACTTATTATTATTCCTTTCAAATTTTATGTTTACTTCACCAAGCAAGATCCAATATAAAATATGAATGTAATCTTTGTGAGATTTGATGGTGATATTTAGGGGGGTTTGGTCGTAGCTTTATGTAAGGGAGAGAAGAAGAAAAATTGTAAATGATGGTTATAATCTTGGCCAAGATATTATAAGATATGTTCACATATCTTGGTGGATCCTACAAGTAACAAATCCAATAAACAATGGAAATAAAATCTAACATGAGATTGTGAGGCATGGCAAAAATGATTTGTGGGTCCTCTTTGGGATTGGAATCGGTTAGGGGGGGGGGGGTCTTAATGTAACATTTTGTGGTTAGATGGTAAAAGATAGTTACATCACAAGTATGAACTTCATATGCTAGTTAGTTATTATTTTAGCGGGTGTTATGGCATACGGGAATCATGACAAGCCATAATTAGTGAAACAATGTCATGGACAGAATTTTAGTGTCCCGGGTAATGTCCGGTTGTCCGGTTAAACACCGTTCCGTTAAAGTGTTTAATTAGTCTGAAAGGACCTTTTATGTATATTTTTGCAACACAAATTATTCATGGCACTTAGGAAAGTATGCAGGACCACTCTGCCACATTTTTGTACTTCACTAGTAATTTAAAATGCTGAATTTTATAAAGAATGCCGAATTTTGCATTTATAGTGTGTTTTAGGCACATCAGGTCACTATAACAATCACCTAGTGACGTAGTTCTACAATCCTCACCTCCCTACACTCTCTACTAGTGTAGTAATCTATTCCCGGCTCATACTGGCCTTAGAGGCAGTGTCTGCCTGATGCTGGTTATGTCAGCATGTTTAATGGGTATCCCGTAGTGTGCTCACTGTGCTTGTTGTGCATCAAGGTTGTCACTGATGTTTGTGTATAGATAATAGAGTGACAGTATAAAATGTGATGCATGAGCATGTATGTATCAGAAATCAGTAAGCAGTTTAATCACAGTTGTAAGCAAGCACAGTAATTAAGCAGTAATTAAATATTAATTAAGTTCTGCTACGAGATGCAAGGTTCTTAGGAAATAAATGGGGGTATTTCTCTTTCATTCGATCCTCACGTTCCTACGTGAATTCAGGTCCATGCCTAGCATTCCAACGAACTTTGACGAGTTTGACGCTGCTCCTGCGAGTTTTATTAACTTTCCAATCCGTGACCTCAACAGGTTCTTCAGTAAAGTGGGGCGTGTCATCGATATGAACTTCGTCAGCAGGAATGATCACTGTGTCTTGTGTTGGACTTTTTCTCAAATTGGATACATGGAATGTATCGTGAACACCATAGAGTTCAGCAGGTAGGTCCAACTTGTAGGCTACAAGCCCAATCCTTTGCAGAATTCTGAAACGGCCAATGTAACTCGGATTCAACTTCCCACGCTTTCCGAAGCGTGCCACCCCCTTCCAGGGTGAAACTTTTAATAAAACCATATCTCCAACTTGGAATTCCAAATGTTTCCGGTTTGGATCTGCATAGGAATTCTGTCTTTCGCGAGCCGCTTCGATACGTTTTCGAATCTGCGCAATCTTGTCTGTCGTCTCTTGGACGATTTTGGGACCAACAAGCTGTCTATCACCTGCGTCAGCCCAGCATAGTGGTGATCGACACCTGCGTCCGTAAAGAGCTTCAAATGGCGCGGCTCCAATACTAGTGTGGTAGCTGTTGTTGTATGAAAATTCGGCCAGGGGTAAATGCTTATCCCAGCTACCACCAAGATCCATTACACATGCTCTCAGCATATCCTCCAATGTCTGAATAGTTCTTTCACTTTGGCCATCAGTTTGCGGATGGAATGCAGTGCTCAAATTCAATTGTGAGCCAAAAGCTTCTTGGAAGGATTGCCAAATCCTTGATACAAATCTCCCATTTCTATCAGAGATGATTGAGAGTGGCACTCCATGACGTGCAACGATTTCCCTCATGTATATTTCCGCAAGCTTACTCGTATTGTCTTTCTCTTTGATTGGCAAGAAGTGCGCGGACTTTGTTAGGCGGTCAACTATCACCCAAATAGTATCATTACCCCTGGGCGTCCTAGGCAACTTCGTTATAAAATCCATTGAAATCTGTTCCCATTTCCACTTGGGAATTTCAGGTTGTTGCAGAAGTCCCGAAGGCTTCTGGTATTCAGCTTTCACCTTGGCACACGTCAAACATTTGCTAACATAAACAGCAACGTCGCCCTTCATCCTGGGCCACCAATAATAATCCTTAAGATCCTGGTACATCTTATCCACACCGGGATGAATAGAGTACCGTGATTTGTGTGCCTCATCAAAAATAACTTTTCTCAACCCACCGAACAGAGGAACCCAAATTCTTTTCATAAAACATAACGTTCCTTCTTCGTTTGGCACTAATTGCTTCTCCATTCCACGGAGGTATTCTTCCTCAAGGTTTCTTTCCTTAAGAGCTTCTCTTTGCGCGGCACGAATGCGCAGGGAAAGATCTGTCTGGATAATCATTTCTAAAGCCCTAACCCTTATGGGCTTGATCCTTTCTTTACGACTTAGGGCATCGGCGACCACATTCGCCTTCCCTGGATGGTACTTTATCTCACAGTCGTAATCGTTCAACAATTCGACCCAACGTCTTTGTCTCATATTCAGCTCTTTCTGGTTGAATATGTGCTGTAAACTCTTGTGGTCTGTGAAGATTGTACACTTCGTACCATATAAATAATGTCTCCAGATTTTTAATGCAAATATCACTGCGCCTAGTTCCAAATCGTGTGTGGTATAGTTCTTTTCATGTACTTTCAACTGACGTGACGCGTAAGCTATAACTTTCTGGCGTTGCATCAAAACGTAACCCAATCCTTGACGTGAGGCGTCACAGTATACCACGAAATCATCTGTACCCTCTGGTATTGCTAAGATTGGCGCATTGCAGAGCTTGTCTTTTAACAACTGAAACGCTTCTTCCAGTTTGATTCCCCAATCAAACTTCTTATCTTTCTGCGCGAGGAGTGTCAGTGGTTGAGCGATTTTTGAAAAATCCTCAGTGAACCTTCGATAATAGCCAACCAAACCCAAGAACTGTCGAATCTCGGTTGGCGTCTTTGGAGTCTCCCAACTCTTGATCACCTCGAACTTGGGGGGATCAACATGGATTCCATTTCCATTCACCACATGTCCAAGAAACTGGACTTCACGTAGCCAGAACTCACACTTCGAGAGCTTGGCGTATAATTTCTCCTTCTTAAGTAGCTCTAGAATAGCTCTTAAGTGCTGTTCGTGTTCATTCTTCGTCTTCGAGTAGAATAAGATGTCATCGATGAACACAATTACAAACTTGTCGAGATACGGCTTGCATACTCGGTTCATTAAATCCATAAAAACTGCAGGTGCGTTGGTCAGCCCAAACGGCATAACTAGGAACTCGTAGTGTCCATAACGAGTTCTGAAGGCTGTCTTCGGAATGCTCTCTTCTTGTATTCTTAGCTGATGGTACCCAGATCGAAGATCGATCTTAGAGTAAAAACTTGAACCCTGGAGCTGATCGAATAAATCATCGATTCTTGGCAGAGGGTATCTATTTTTGATCGTCAGCTTATTCAACTCCCGGTAGTCAATACACATACGAAAACTACCGTCTTTCTTTTTGACAAATAAAACTGGAGCTCCCCAAGGTGAGAAGCTTGGTCGGATGAATCCTTTGTCAAGTAACTCCTGGAGTTGTGTCGACAACTCCTGCATCTCTGACGGTGCAAGTCTATAAGGTGCCCTAGCTACAGGTGCGGCGCCTGGAACTAAGTCAATGTGAAATTCCACTTGCCTTTGGGGTGGCAATCCTGGCAAGTCCTCTGGAAAGACTTCAGGATATTCCCTCACGACAGGGATGTCTTCGATTTTCGGCTCAGCAGCTTTCTTATCCACGATGTGTGCCAGGAAGGCAGCACATCCCTTTTGTAAACACTTACGAGCTTTCAGGCAACTGATAATTCTTAAAGGCGTATCCCGCTTCTCCCCATGAACCACAATTGTTTCTTCATCTTCGGTTGGGATACGAATGACCTTATCGTAACAAACAATTTCAGCCTTGTTGCTTGATAACCAATCCATTCCTACTACTACGTCGAAGCTTCCCAGCTGGACTGGTAGTAGATCCAAAGTAAACTCACGCTCTCCCAACTCGATTACACATCCCCTGATCACTTCATTAGCTTCTACTAACTTTCCATTAGCCAATTCAATTGAGTAGGGAATATCTAATTTACTAGCGGCTAGACCAAGCATATTCTTAAATTCTAATGACACGAAACTATAATCCACACCAGTATCAAACAGAATAGATGCAATGTGTTGATTTATAGGGAACGTACCAGTAATCACGCCTGGATCCTGGCATGCTTCACAAGCTCTGATGTTGGATGTCCTTTCACGATCTTGTTTCAACTTCGGGCATTCCCTGTTAAGATGTCCAACATCCCCACAATGGAAGCATCCTGGCACTCGGCCATTTCCTTTCCCATTTCCACCTTGAGCGTTGTTACTGTTTTCTCCTTGTCTGGGACTCTTCATCCCACAACCATCCTTGTTGTGTCCTTTCCTCCCGCACCTAGGCTTCCGACATCCACAGTCGTGGTGATACTTGCACCCAGCACGTCTTGGTTTAGTTTCTAAGTAAATCTTATCATCGGCTTGTTTGTTGTTAGGGCAGTCTTTCTTGAAATGCCCTTTGTCCCCGCAGTCGAAACAACCTCGAATAGATCTTTGTTCATCATTATTCGTTCGGGTATCTTCGGTGAGCTTCCTTTTGTTCTTTCCGGACGACTCTACCTGAGTCTCCTCCTTCCTGTCGGGGTTCGCAAGTTTTTTCTAGTCTAATTGCTTCCGTAACGAGTGCCAAACCCATCTTACTTGCAGCAATAGTTGTTGGTGGCGTAGATGCTGTCATCAAGCTCAAGACTTGAGGTGCCAGTTCCCAAATGAACTGTCCTAATTTCTTCAATTCTGGTTCCACCAAGTACGGAACGACTCGTGCCAAATCATGAAGTCTTTGCATGTATTCCAACATTTTTGGACCTTCCATCATCAGGCTCTGGAATTCACCTTCCAACCTCTGGGTTTCTGTTTGGGTGCAATACTTCTTACGCATTATTCCTTTCAACTCATCCCAAGTTAACGCGTATGCTGTAGTTAGGCCCATTATTCGAACCTGAAGATTCCACCATAATCGAGCTCCATCTTGAAACAACTCGGAAACGTATGGAACTTGTTGTTCTGGCGTACAACCGCTCATTCGAAAGATAGAATCCATACTTTCAATCCATTTCGCAAAAGCTATGGCACCTCCAGTGCCGTCGAACTTCGGAGGCTCGTAGTTGAGGAAGTGCCAGTAGGGACAACCGTTATTTTCTGAGGTACCTCTGCTAGGTTCGGAGCGTAGGGCCTCGTGCTGTGCTATAGCTGCAGCAATTATCTCTTGAAGTTCCGCCTCTGAGGTGGGCATACGCATTTCGCGTCTTGGTGGCATCTTCTAAAAGATGTTTCACGTAGGTTAGGTCATAGCAAGTAAAATGTACGTATGTATTCAACAATATCAACACATAACATCTCATGCTATAAATAAATCAACCACATAACATCTCATGTCATAGAACATAAACAATAGATCAAACATCACAAGTGATGAGAATACTGCGATTGCATTGCCATAAATCGAGACCACAATGTAAAGTTTACAAGTACACAACTGTATCATACAACATCAATGACTTAGTAGGGGACGACCCTAGACAAGTCGTGAGATCGCTGGACGTATTCAGGTATCTTTGGTTCGTCCATTTTCAAGTTCCAGAACTGTTGCTTGAAATAGAATGAACTCGAGGCTACATCGCCTTGTTCATTCGTGTTTTAGTTATTTCTTGCTACATTGGTTTTCATTAGCTTGACCCGCAGAGTCCACCAGAATTTCTGTGCATTACAAGCTGTTATTACGTGGGCCCCCGTAATAATAACTTGTCTTGCACAGTTACCCTAATTTTCTCTCGTCCAAGCAGATGATCAATCAAGGAGCAACAGCAGGTGCATCGGCATGAACAGGGTCATGCTCCAATGCGGGGTCAGGAGCAACGCCTGGCTCAGGGGCCACGGCTGGCTCCGGATCAAAAAACTCCATCTCAAAATTAGCTGGATCAACAAACATAGGGGTTACAGGATCCTCCAAGGGCTGGTCTAAGTGTATGAACTCAATGTCATGGTCTGGATCAAAACCAGGTGGAAAAAACAGGATCATCCTCAATATCGTGATCAAACTCAAAGCTGTGTGCGGGAACTGGTGCAGCTGATGATGCCATATCAGGGCCGGCGTCGTGTGAGTGGTGCTGCACTCCCTGTATATGCGAAGATGCGGACGCCACAGACTCAAATGAGTTTGGGACAGGTGAATGGGCATGAGCCTCCTCTGCAGGAGCGTCAGCAAGCAGTAGGCTATCACCAGCAGCAATAGGGCCTCGCCCTCAAGTGGGTCCTCCTCTAATAGTTCGACATCGTCGTCAGAGACAACGTCGGGGGGCATATCAACAACGGGATAAGCGGCAAGGGCACAGGAGCAGGGATCACCGCGAGTGGCAAATCCCCAACAAGATGGCCATCAGCAGGCTCTGCTACGACATCAGGCAGCGCAAAGGGCTGAAAGTCGTCATCGTCTGTGCTGGTAGTATCAGAAATGTACACCTCGTGCTCTGATGAAACTATGTCGCCTGATACTATGGCCATGGGATCTGTAGTGTCCGACTCTCCAGTATCTGATGAAGGCATGACGTTTTGTAATACAACACACATATGCACAAATAATCAATCATATAGTCAAATAAACATATTAATCACCAATAAGCAATCAAATAGTTCTCCTAGTCCCACTAGCCTCCCAGACTGAATCTCCTAGTCTCTCAAACTACCTTCCCAGCCTTTCGGACTGTTCTTCCTAGTCCCACTAGCCTACTTCCTCAGCCTCCCAGACCGAGCCTCAGCCTCCTAGACTGAGCCTCAGCCTCCTAGACTGAGCCTATAACTAACAAATAAAATGTGTTCAACTTTGTTTGTATAAACGTTTTGGATCTGGACTTAAGTGGTATGCAATGCAAAAATGTTTTCGTGAGAGCCCTAGTGATCATAGTCTAGACTCGAGAAAGAATCCTAGTTCGCTATGATCAGAGCTCTGATACCAAGCTGTCACACCCTGGCTTTGCGGAAGCGTGGGTTTATTTGGTGTGACTTATTAATACCATAGCTTAATCACAACAAAGCTATATGAAAATAAAACCATGCAGATCATCCATTGATTTAAGTTTGAAAAGTAAAATACCACAACATTGTCTTAAGGCGTTGACGCATGCAACGGAAATTACAACCTGATAATATAAAAACTTTGTTCTTAAAACGCAACCACAAATATAACATAAACACTGTTTAAGACTTGCGACTCGTCCAGGCAAAAGTCGCGACCCCTAAACGTGGATGATCCCGTAACACTAACACAGCGGGAAAACGTAGCATACCGTGCCAGATCCTTAGTTCCCTGAAATACATGTAAGTTGGAAAAATCAACAATAATGTTGAGCGAGTTCATGTGTAAGTGGGTATGTATAAATCGTTAAAAATGTACCCGTATAAATGTATGTTCTTGGTATGTAGCAGTAAGGAAAAGAGATCGATTAATGTGTAGCTAATACATTAATATGTGACATGGCCTAGGAAGCACTCAAACCTGTAACGCGGATTTCGTACCGGTCCTTCCGGCGGAACGACATAGTCACCACATGCAGCCACACGCTGGCCCATGTGTGGGGCTCGCAACACCCGATAGATCTATCACTCATGCCTCTCGGTCCTTATACAAGGATTAATGGTCTTACGATAATAGCCTATCCATTCACGTGATCTAGTAGTAAGTTCCTTAGCTAATCATACCGTGTATAAAACGTTTGTAATCAGTATGTAACATGTATTTCACCCCCGCAGTTTAGAAAACTGAAAACAGTTAAGAGAAAAGGGGGACATGAACTCACAGTATTGCGTCTTCAGTATGTGTAACCCAAATCTCCGCGGCAAACACGACTACCTACAATGGTCTAATGCCTATTAGACGAACGGGTAGTGCCTTGTCTTAGTATGTATGTTTTTTAGTTACGATTTTGGTATTATTCCAAGTTATAATAATTGTATTTAGTTCTGGAATAATAGTTAGACAACTATTTCGTGTTTATACTTCTTAATTATCGTATAAATAGATTCCTTCCCAAGGATGGGGTGTTCGTACATGTATTATGTATTTGATGACTTAAAGTATTGACAAAATACATTTACAAGTCTCATATCCAACACTTTAAAGTTTTATGTCAAAACTCATGGCGAGGTTTAATTCCGAGAAATAAAGTTAAACATACTTGTTAGAAAAAATAGTTTTTCTAAGTCTTAGTATTTTTAGAAAAATTCGCCAGAATTTCCCCTAGAACGGGAGTGTCCGTGCTAATACGCACATCTTTTTCTTTTTGAAATCAACCCATGATCATCAACAATCAACCCTTACGTTTTAATACGCAAAATACTACCCTTGTCGTTTCAGTTTCAATATGTGAAAAACTGGACTGTTTTCGGACGATTAAATAAAATACTTAACTTATTCCAAAAATTCCCAAATTTTTGCGGAACGTCCTAATCGACCCACAAATTATTGTGTAAAAATTTCGGGGTCTAGTTCATTATCAGTAATTTATAGAAAATCGTTTACCGAACTGTGATCAGATTTATTACATTCTGATCACAGTTTACGGAAAAATTCGTCAAAAATTCCTCGTAAGTCCGTTTATCGAAATTCCAGTTCGAGGGTCACAAATACATCCGTGACCATCTTTGATAAAAGTTTCAGGGGCTGGTTCGGTTTAGGTTTCAAGTTGTGACTGAAAACGTATGACCCATTTTACTGCAGTTAAAATCAGCCTTAGCTGCTGTCATGAAAACAGACTTTTAAAATAGTAACCGACCTCAGAAAAATACGATTCCAGCGCCATTTTCTTCGTTTTTCGAAAATAGACAATTTAGGCTTCAGAAATTCCGTTTTTCGAGTTATTAAAGTCTGTTTACAGCCTGATGAAGGCGGCTGAAAAAGTACATCAGCATGTTATTTACGTCTTAAATGTTACTAAATCGTGTTAATAAGTGTCCGATTAGCGGGTTTAACGAGGAAACAACTTTTAAACATCAAGTATGATTTAACCAACCCTCAAACCAACAAGATTCCGCTTCATAATTCAGCCACAAGTAAACTTTTATGTAACTTTTATATTCTCTATTTTTGATTAACATCTACTAGTCTTTTGATCTTTAGTGATTTAACAACAAAACATCCTACTACATGCCATAAATTCGAACAAGATGAAATCAAGTGTGAAGAAACTTACCACTAGCCTCTAGCTAGGGACGAATTCTAGTGAAGAAATGTGATGAGAAAAGGTGAAAAACCAATCTAGAACAATGCTCCTTTGAAACCCTTTCAAGTTGCACCTTCCATGGATGAATACTAAGCTTTGAATGGACAAGGTAAATGAAGAAGATGAATGTGTAAAGGTGATGGTGGTGGATTCGGTTGTGGTGAACCGAAAATGAGAGAGGAGAGTGAGGAATGAGGGTGTGATCTTGGTGAAAGATATGATATGACCCTTGTAAGATTTGCCTCCATACTTATTATTATTCCTTTCAAATTTTATGTTTACTTCACCAAGCAAGATCCAATATAAAATATGAATGTAATCTTTGTGAGATTTGATGGTGATATTTAGGGGGGTTTGGTCGTAGCTTTATGTAAGGGAGAGAAGAAGAAAAATTGTAAATGATGGTTATAATCTTGGCCAAGATATTATAAGATATGTTCACATATCTTGGTGGATCCTACAAGTAACAAATCCAATAAACAATGGAAATAAAATCTAACATGAGATTGTGAGGCATGGCAAAAATGATTTGTGGGTCCTCTTTGGGATTGGAATCGGTTAGGGGGGGGGGGGTCTTAATGTAACATTTTGTGGTTAGATGGTAAAAGATAGTTACATCACAAGTATGAACTTCATATGCTAGTTAGTTATTATTTTAGCGGGTGTTATGGCATACGGGAATCATGACAAGCCATAATTAGTGAAACAATGTCATGGACAGAATTTTAGTGTCCCGGGTAATGTCCGGTTGTCCGGTTAAACACCGTTCCGTTAAAGTGTTTAATTAGTCTGAAAGGACCTTTTATGTATATTTTTGCAACACAAATTATTCCTGGCACTTAGGAAAGTATGCAGGACCACTCTGCCACATTTTTGTACTTCACTAGTAATTTAAAATGCTGAATTTTATAAAGAATGCTGAATTTTGCATTTATAGTGTGTTTTAGGCACATCAGGTCACTATAACAATCACCTAGTGACGCAGTTCTACAATCCTCACCTCCCTACACTCTCTACTAGTGTAGTAATCTATTCCCGGCTCATACTGGCCTTAGAGGCAGTGTCTGCCTGATGCTGGTTATGTCAGCATGTTTAATGGGTATCCCGTAGTGTGCTCACTGTGCTTGTTGTGCATCAAGGTTGTCACTGATGTTTGTGTATAGATAATAGAGTGACAGTATAAAATGTGATGCATGAGCATGTATGTATCAGAAATCAGTAAGCAGTTTAATCACAGTTGTAAGCAAGCACAGTAATTAAGCAGTAATTAAATATTAATTAATTCGTACGGATACCTGGTTTGGTGAGGGTTGTCACAGATGATGTGTGGAATCGTCTCGATGCCATAGTCCTTCAATGGATCTATGACACCATTTCTAACGACTTATTATGCACCATCATCCGTCCCGATTCAACCGCTTCTTATGCTTGGACGGCTTTAAAAAGTATTTTTCACGATAATAAAGTCACTCGAGTCGTTCTACTACAAAAGAAGTTTGCAAATGTCAAACTTGATTCTTTCTCATCCATGTCTGCATATTGTCAAGAAGTGAAGATGCTCTCCGATCAACTCGCGAATGTTGGTTCCCCGGTAGATGAACGTACTTTAGTTATTCAATTACTATCCGGTGTGAATGAAGCATATGGTAGTGTCGCCACAATCATTCAAAACAAAGATCCTTTTCCCACCTTTTATGAAGCACGATCTCAATTGATTCTTGAAGAAACCACCAAGGCAAACCGGATTGCTAACGAAACCGCTCTACACACCTCTCACAACCAACACTCCACACCACAAAATAACACACCACCTTCCAACCAAACCACCTACACTCGCAGTCACCGAGGCCGAGGTCGCGGCCGAAACGGTCGTGGACGCGGTAGGCAATCATCCACCCAATATACTCCAACCCCTTCACCACATCAAAACCCACCATACTATCCTTGGTCCACTCAACAACCTGTGACCCCAACCATGACCCGCCAAAATCGGCCACCATATTAGACCAACAACAACAACAGTAACTTCTGGACACCCCCACCATGCCCTTACCCAACAGCCCCTACATCTCGGCCCAACCCACATCAAGGACTTTTGGGCCCACGACCACAACAAGCATATACCGCAACCGAACCAACCTACATTCCCACCGAACTCGATCAAGCTTTCAACACTTTCTCTTTAAATCCACCCGAACAAACTTGGTATATGGACACGGGCGCCACATGTATAATGACTAATAACTCTAGATATCTCACATCTTGTTTTAATAAGGTTAATGACCGAAACATTATAGTCGGTGATGGCACCAACATTCCAGTTCATGCAATTGGAAATCACACTCTTTCACACCCTTTTCCAAATTTCAAACTAAACAATATTCTTTTCACACCTAAACTTGTTAAAAATCTAATATCGGTACGCCGTTTCACCACCGATAACAATGTTTCCATTGAGTTTGACCCCTTTGGTTTTGATGTGAAGGATCTCCACACACGGGAACGCCTTCTTCGATGTGATAGCACCGGTGACCTCTACCCTCTTACACTTCCCTCAAGATCTCAAGTTCCAACCTTTCATGCGCCAACCTCTTCCTTTTTAGCCGTATCTCAAGACACTTGGCATCGACGTCTTGGACACCCCGGCAATAATGTATTAAATAATTTGAAACCCTATTTATCGTCTTTTTCCAATAATGTGAAACCTTAGCATGTTTGTGAACCGTGTGTGTTTGGAAAACAAATTAAATTTCCGTTTCATGATTCTAATACTTGCACCCATTTACCATTTGACATAGTACAAAATGATGTGTGGACATCCCCGGTCCTTTCCTCAACCGGGTGTCGTTATTATGTTCTTTTTCTAGATGACAAAACCAATTTTCTATGGACCTATGCCTTATCTTCCAAGTCCCAAGTTTTCTCTAAATTCCTTGAATTTCACAACCTCATTACAACTCAATTTCACACCCCCATTAAATGTTTTCAATGCGATAATGGACGTGAATATAACAATACATCGTTTCATAATTTTTGTAAAACTAATGGAATGATTTTTCGTTTTTCTTGTCCATACACGTCATCCCAAAATGGAAAGGCGGAACGCAAGATACGCTCCATAAACAACATCATGCGTACCATCCTTTCACAATCATCCATGCCTCATAATTTTTGGCACCATGCCCTCGAACATCCCACTTACCTTCTCAACATCTTACCCACCAAAGTTCTCCATAACCAATCACCCACATCCTATCTCTACAATAGACAACCGAAATATGACCACTTACGAATTTTTGGATGTCTATGTTACCCTCTACTACCATCCACATCCATTCACAAACTAGCCGATCGCTCCACCCCGTGTCTTTTCCTCGGTTATCCCTCCAATCATAGGGGATACAAATGCTACAATATCAAAACACAACAAATCACCCTTTCTCGTGATGTAATATTTAAGGAAAATATTTTTCCTTTCAAAATGTCTCAACAGAACCCTCCATCTTACGAATGTCTCACAAATGATACAAACCCCCTTCTCTGGTCCTACCACAATTCTCCACCCACACAATTAAATCAACCACCAAACTCATCTGACCCCACCTTACTAAACACCCAGAATCTCACTCCCCCTTCACAAAATACAACATCCACTCAAAACTCACCTCCATCCACTCCTAGAACCAACTCTGACCATATTTCAAATTCTCCCACCTCAAATAATTCTCTACCTAATCAACCAATCCCCACCCCTCCCTCAAACGTCCAACCTGCTCCTCCACCCCAACCCGTCAGCCCACATTGCACCCATCCAACTCGCACCATAACCACCCGTTCCATGTCGGGTATTCATAAACCCAAACAACTTTTCAATCTTAACGCAACCTTCTCTCATCACATCTCTCCTATACCCAAATCACCTTCCGAAGCTCTATCAAATTCTGACTGGAAAAATGCCATGACCGACGAATTTCGGGCCCTTATTGATAACAACACGTGGGAACTAGTACCCAAACGGCCCGACATGAATATAGTTCGAAGTATGTGGATTTTCCGTCACAAAAAGAAAGCGGACGGAACGCTCGAACGGTATAAAGCTCGTCTAGTATGTGATGGTCGTTCTCAACAAGTGGGTGTCGATTGTGGGGAAACATTTAGTCCGGTTGTTAAACCGGCCACAATACGCACAGTTCTCTCACTCGCACTATCTAACTCATGGCCAATTCATCAACTCGATGTCAAAAACGCATTCCTCCATGGCCACCTTAATGAGACTGTGTTTATGCACCAACCTATGGGGTTTAGAGATCCGAATTTTCCGCATCATGTTTGCCGACTCAAAAAGTCTTTGTATGGTCTCAAGCAAGCTCCAAGAGCTTGGTACCAACGCTTTGCCGACTACGTTTCTCAATTGGGATTTCGACATAGTCAATGTGATCATTCACTTTTCATCTTCAAAGAAGGCATTCACACGGCACTCATACTACTATATGTAGATGATATTTTATTAATCACCTAATCCGATGATCTCTGAGCAAAATTCATGACCATGCTCTCTAAAGAATTCGCCATGAAGGATCTTGGCCCACTTAGCTACTTTCTTGGAATATCAGTCACTCGACACAACAACCCTCTCTTCCTATCTCAAGAAAAATATGCTAAGGAAATTCTTCAACGGGCCGGCTTAGAAAACTGCAACGCGGCCGCCACACCGGTCGACACCCAACATAAATTAAGTAGCAACTCCGGCACACCACTAGACAACGTAACCGAATTTCGAAGTCTTGCGGGTGCCTTGCAATATCTCACCTTCACGCGGCCCGACATCTCTTATGCCGTTCAACAAATATGTCTTCATATGCATGCTCCAACATCTACACATATGCATGCCTTGAAAAGAATATTAAGATATGTCCAGGGAACAATCACCTTCGGTTTACATCTTCACCCCACGCAAACGAACTCCCTCATTGCTTACACGGATGCGGATTGGGGTGGGTGTCCCGACACCCGTCGTTCCACTTCGGGTTATTGTGTTTACATGGGTGACAATCTCCTCTCGTGGTCTTCTAAACGCCAACCAACTTTATCTCGCTCAAGCGCCGAAGCGGAATACCGTGGTGTGGCGAATGTCGTTTCGGAGGTTTGTTGGCTGCGAAACTTGCTTTTAGAACTACATCAACCACCCCAGCATGCCACTTTAGTTTATTGTGACAACGTAAGTGCTATTTATCTAGCCGGTAATCCCGTCCAACACCAACGCACCAAGCACATCGAAATGGACATACACTTTGTTCGCGAAAAGGTAGCCAAAGGTCATGTGCGTGTTCTACATGTTCCATCCCGGTATCAAATCGCCGGCATTTTCACAAAGGGACTGCCAAAGATTTTGTTCGATGACTTTCGGTCCAGTCTCAACATCCGCAAACCTCCCGTCTCGACTGCGGGGGAGTATTAGTATATATGGAATATATATTGTATTCATTGTATTAGTTGTCAATTAGAATAATCATTGCTTAATCATTTGGCATGATTATAGGAGAATCCCTCTGTATATATTCGAGACAATTTGTGAATGAAAGGACAAGGAAAACATTCTCCTAAAACTAACAGTATTGATCATGCTGGTGCTTTTTATTTGTTTTTACCTTTTGCAGGGTGTCGAAATAAAACAGTGGCTTCTACATTTTGCAAGGTGTTTGAAGTGAAATCGTACACTTTTTCGTATCCCACTAGTTTTTTCACTATGTTATATTTGTACACAGATCAGTTATAAAGAATACAATACAAGAACAATAATATTATATAATAAAGTTACTATCTATACATATAATAAAAGGAACCACTTTGAGGACACACTTGTCATCATATTAAGCCATGTCTTATGGATAATTATAATTTTAATTTAATCTCTTTTAATTAATTATAGATAATCATCCTACTAAATATTATTTAGTTTTTTTTTTTTTTTTTTTTTTTTTTTTTTTGAAAGGTGACTTTCATGTACTGGACCGAATTGGTCACCGGGTTCATGTCAAAGACAATCCCCCGTCAGCCCCGCCTACGTCGCGATGTTAGTTTATCCCCTCCTCGTGGCCCAGTGGGTACTCCCACTTGGGTTAAGTCGGCCGGCCCTCCTTGGAGGTCACCGGTTCGACTCCCACTTGTGGTCTTAGGGGGGGGGACGTCCCAATGATAGACCGTATCCTACCGAGGCATGGTGCGGTCTTGAGGGCAACCCGGTTTTACCCAGCTGTTACCCCAGCGAGTCTCTCGTGTGGGGGCAGTATGGTTTCCGGGCGAAAGTCAGCTTGCGCAGCGGCCGGGGCCCAATCGAACATCGCGACGTAGGCGGGGCTGACGGGGGATTGTCTTTGACATGAACCCGGTGACCAATTCGGTCCAGTACATGAAAGTCACCTTTCAAAAAAAAAAAAAAAATATTATTTAGTTTAATTATTACTTTTATATTTATCTATTTACTTCAAATTCAAACTTAGTTATCTAATTTGATATTAGAGTAAATTACGATCTTGGCCCATGTGGTTATATCATTTTTACCCTTTTAGCCCAAATTTTTTTTTAACATCTAAGCCCTCAACTTCTTTTTTTCTAACCCTTTTGGACCATTTTAGCCCAAAAAATAATTTTTGAACATCTGAGCACTCAACGTCTTTTTTTCTAACCCTTTTGGACCCCAACGTCTTTTTTTCTAACCATTTTGGTAGGGGCCAAAAGGGTTAGAAAAAAAGACGTTATGGGCTCAGATGTTAAAATATTCATTTTTGGGCTAAAAGGGTAAAAGTGATCAATTTTATAACATAATTTATAAATCAATTTATCGGAGTTGGTACCAACACTTTATCACTCAAATAGATGTTGATTTGCTTCTTTAATAACATATCTTTTTTTCAAGAACCATCTTCACAATCACCATACCCATCGCGTATCGAGTATTATCCATTAGTATATTGAAAGATATGACTTTTTATTATTATTGGTATATAATTAGATTTATTAAACCCCTGTAATACACGTGGTTTTTTATAGATATACTTTTTTTATTATTTACTATACAAAATTACATTTATTCGACCCGTGTAATAGATGAGGTTTTTTAAGATATAACTTTTTTTATTATTTGATATATAAAATTAGATTTATTCCATTCGTACAATACACGAGGTTTTTTATGGATATATATTTTTTATTATTTTGTAACGGAAATTACATTTATTCAACCCGTGTAATACACATATTTTTAAAGATGTAACTTTTTTATTTGGTATTTAAAATTATATTTATTCAACCCGTACAATATAGTTCTTATAGATATAACTTTTTATTATTTAATATATAAAATTATATTTATTCAACCCGTGCAATAAATGAGGTTTTTAAAGATATATTGTTTTATTATTTAGTATATAAAATTCATTTATTCGACCCGTGTAATACACGGGGTTATAACCTAGTTATATATTATATTATATTATATTATATTATATTATATTATATTGTTAACGATGCTTGATGAATAGTAACTTTATTTTTATAAAAATATATAACTTTTTATTATTTATTATTTAATATATTATAATAGTTTATTATTATATTTATTTTTAGTATCATATTTTTTATTTTTTATTTTTTTAAAAAAATATATATTTTCTTTGCCATTTTTTAATATTTTTTTTCTTTTTCAAAAATATATATTAATTTATCGATTAATTTGATACCTCTTTAATAATTTACATTATAACTTTTTTCTGAAAAGTTAAGTACGTAGTTGTGCTTAATTTTTTCCCTGACATTATGTTATAAGTTTTGTCAAAAAACGAAGTTGTACTCAAAATAAAGTATTTATTTGGTATCATTAAACGGTACGATGATAAACTAAATCGTTCCAATGGTGTAGCTTTCTACACAACATGTTTTATTTTCAAATCACGTTTGTTTTACATTATCATTTACTCGGTTTCGCCGCAACGCGCGACATACAAAAAACTAGTATTAATAGTCCATCAAAATTAATCTTTATTTTTACTTTTATGTCACTCGTTATAAAAAAAATCTAAATACAGAATTGTATATAAATTTTTTTTTACAATCCGGTGTAAATTTTGTTTAAGACGACGTCTTGTTTAAAATATATTTTTATGGTATTGTAGGCTATACGAGTGCCATAACGTACCGGTACTGTGACGAACTAAACCAATTTTGATCGAACGTCAGTAGCGGTATCACTATTGTCGGGACAAGTATCAATGTTCGTTTTTAAGATTTTGATCAATGTAAAACGTGTATGTATCCTTTTTGCCATAAGCCAACTTTAGTTTTTTGGTTTCTCACTTTCGATTGCTACAGCGAGTGTCGGTACCAACCGAAATCTCGCCGCATCACGGGGGTACCCCACTATATTCAAAAATACATTCTATTATATTTGTGTATTTTGACTAAAAGACTAGGGGGGGGGGGGGGGATTGTTCTGTAATAATCCTAACTTGAGGCCATTAGCCATTGACAGTCCCACATTTGAATATTCCCCCACCAGTCTCACATTTCACCTGTTTTTCCTACATCGGTCCCCCGTTAAAAAAAAATTAACGGAGAAGGTTTAACAAGTTATAATTAGCAAATGTTATTAGTCTCTTTGTTAATTAAAACACACATACACACACATACATACATACATACCAAAACTTAACACAAATTCAATTTTATGTTTTTGAAAACTCAAACTCGTTACACTAGAGCTTAAACTATATATAATATGTTTTAAGGTTATCTGTAGTGGGGCGCCATGTGTGGGGATTTTTGGGTGATCACGCCCGCCACACCATGACAGGCGGCGCTATGGGGGTCAAATTTGGGTGGAGCGCCATGCCTATAGCGGCGTGATTTTTCTTGAGAGGGAGGATGACTATGGTTTTGACCAATCAAAAAATAGTTAAGTATTTTTTTTAATTTAATTAATAAAAATGAAAATTAATAATTAGGTAATGATGACTAGGGGCTTTATGACTACGGGCTCTAGTGATATAACGCCCCATAAAGCTCATATATAACGTGACACGACACATGTCACATTACGCGCATAAAGAAGCTTTTTAACTAGACATGCCTAAACTTTCTTCCATTTGTGAACCATCTTTTTTCCCTGCGTCATCTTCTAAGACTAGTGGGTATGGAGAGCCTCATCCCCAAGGAGATGGGCCGCCACGTCGGCGCCACGTAGGAGGGGCTTGAAGGGGATGGACCTAGGGGTGGGGGATGAACCCCTTTATATATATATGTATGTATGTATAGATGTGTGTGTGAGGAGAGAGGAAGGAGCCCTGTCGAGTTCGGCTGCTGGGTGACGGGAAGGACGAGCCGAAGGAGTGGGGGGCGGTGTGGGGGACCGGCGCCGGGCCAAGCCGGGCCTCAGCCGGCCCCCATACCTTCTGGTCTAACTTCTATGCCGCCATATGTACCATTCAACTTTTGTTTATTTTCACTTAACTTATTTTAATTAGGGATAAATATTTGATACTGTGTATCAGTACTAGCTCGGTACGGTACCAATATTTAACCGATTTTTACGTTCAAATACCGGTATTATACAGTACCGTACTGGGCATTTTCGTTACCGGTACCAAATTTTGACGATTTTCGATAGCGATAGTGATACCGGTACCAAGCTCGTCCCTAATTTTAAAATATAATATTTTACAAATTCTTATTTTTCTCTGTGTATTGATATATATATTTTATTCGAAACGGACCTTAATTGGTTCGCTTTGTTACAATATCCGATATAAAATTTGTTAAATGCAAAATTGTGTTCAAATTTTTTTTTTTTGCATCGTAAGCTATAAATGACCAGCTGAACTGATTATGGCTGAACAACATCAATCAATACTAGTATCGTTATAATCGAAGCCGACACTGGTATTCGTTATTTAATTTGATTTTTCTCTATTAGTATGTTTGCTAACTTTAAATTTGTATTCAAAATAGATTTTCTTTAAGACCGCCCGTAATGGGGCGTGTTTTATAAAAAAAAATTGCACAAAAACGCCAAATCACGCCCCGACTCCACTACCCCACGGCGTTTTCGGGCGTGATTTTTGAGAAAATTGTATGTGGCGTGATTTGAAAAACGCCGGAACTCTATTTCTTTGACCAATTGAACCTTGCCATATGTGTATACTTAGTTTTAATTAAAAAAAACAAATGAAATTAGTTTAATTAGTTTTAAGGTGATTTAAAAAACAAAAGTTGCAGGTGGTTGTTTGAGTGAAAGGAAGAAGATGATGATTTTTCATTTCAGCCCCTTCATTTTGATTATATTTAAAAAAAGGATTTAAACTTTCAAAGTACTTAAAAAAAGATTTATTTTCATTTCAGCCCCTTTATTTTGATTATATTTAACAAGATGATGATTTTTCATTTCACCCCTTCATTTTGGCAATGTAATTTTTTTTCTAGTATTGTATTTTTTTAATTTAATAAAGTATTTTAAGTTTTTAATTAAAAAAAATAATAGTGTAATGATTGGAATGGGCGTTATTGGACATTATTCCTACTACGGCACTTTTGTAATAACGCCCAATAATGTTCCCATGCTGACTGTACTACCAAATGGCAGAAAACGCCCCCTGATGAAGGTATTATTGAACTAACCACTACGAATACATACCATGCCAAACAAAATCAATTCTGACCGTACAACATCAATACTTGTAGTATCACTAATACTCAAAATATATTTGTTTTCATGATTTTATTTTACACGCTATTCACTTCACAAGTAGAAGAAATCAATGATGTCATCAACGGCAAAACGAGATCTGGAGACCAGATCGCCGGCAACAATGTCCTACCGGAGCAATCCATCACTTCCGTTAGTAATCACTCTCAACTGCATTGAAGACACAACCATCGAACACGAATACCTCACCGGCGTCGCACGTGTCGAGCACGTGCCTCTAAGCCTACTCGCCGAGGCCAAAATCGAGTCCGCTGCCGCCGTTCTCCTCCACTCGCTCGTCTTCCTCCCACGCGCCGCCCAGCGCCGCCTCCGCCCGTGGCAGATCGTCTTATGCCTCGGCTCGTCCGATCGCACCGTTGATTCGGCTATAGCCTCTGACCTAGGGCTTGCTAGGTTTGTACACGTGGACGTGTCGAGAGCTGAGGAGGTTGCTGATACGGTTATGGCGTTGTTTCTAGGGTTGTTGAGGCGCACGCACTTGCTCTCGCGTCACGCGCTTTCGGCTTCCGGTTGGCTCGGCTCGGTTCAGCCGCTTTGCCGTGGAATGAGGCGGTGCCGAGGGCTTGTGTTAGGGATTATTGGTCGGTCTGGCTCGGCTAAGGCGTTGGCTACTCGGAGCTTGGCGTTTAAGATTAGTGTGCTGTATTATGATGTTCATGAGGTATGATTAATTTATAATTAAGTAATTATAGTTGGATTCAGTTTATTGTTTAGTGATTGATTAGCTATTTGTATATGCTGTGAAGTTTAAATAGGCGTCCGACTGATTGTCGAGTGTCGAGTGGTGCAATTGTTAGAATCATTTATAATTTGTTAAAATACAAAGATGCCTGATTGAGGTCTAGATTGCTTAATTTGAAATGTGACTTTTAGTGAGCCAATTGGAATTCAGATCACCATTTTATTATATGGAAGCTTTAACTTCAGTTACGAGGCATCTTTCTTACTCTTTACTTTTGTATTTTGATATGTTGAGGGCAGTTCTCTACGGGATGTTAGTTTGTCATTTGAGGACGTAAATTATATTATAGGATTACTCTATAGGTAGTTAAAGGTTCAAGGCGCAAAGGGTGAGCCTGTCGCATAGGCACAAGGCGCTTAAAAAGTTAACGCCCTAGACAATTAAGGCGTATGTGTATTCCAGGCCATTTTTAGCTGTTTTAGACTTGTTTTAGGCTGGTTCAAGCTGTTTTAGACTGGATCCAGGCCAAGATTAGCTGTTTCAGATCTTTTTTAGCTATTCAAGACCGGTTCATATTTTTTTCTAGTTCAGGTTGGTTATTTTCTTCCAAATCATGCGCCTGTGCGTCTCACTGTTCTCAAGGCGGTTAGGCTGAGCCTTGCGTCGCCTGGGAGCATGCCTTTGGCGTCTTTTAACTACATAGATATTACTATATCCTCATACTTTAAAAAATATAGGAACTTCAACTACCACAAATATATAATAATTAATAATTTCCATTTAACTGCTTAGGTATCCACATCATATTCAAAGGTCTTAGTTTAGCCTTTTCTTGAAACATTGGCTAAGTTGACTGGAATATGAGAAGCAGGGTAAATTGTTTATGAAAAGTTAATTGCAATGGGAAAAGGAGGACAAATTGCAACAATAAGCACTAAAGTGATAATTCATTGTGTCCCTTGCTAGCAGAGTGCATAGAGGCCCCATTGAAATGTAATTCAGTATGGAAATAATGCAATATGAGAGGCCAGATATCATATTGATGTTAATCCGAGCTAGGATTAGTGACCAATTATCAGTTAGCATGTACATGAATGATGTACTAACTATTGAATATTCTTTCGGCGTTTTTCCATTTTTCAGTTTTATTAGCTTATGAATAACTCACATCTGCTTTCGTTTGATATACTGTTTTCCTTTCTCTTTGTAATGTATATTTATATTTTTTAGGAAAAAGGTAAGAGAATAAGCAGATTTCCTCCTGCTGCTAGGAGGATGGACACTCTTAACGATTTACTTGCTGCAAGTGACCTCATTTCACTCCATTGTTCCCTAACCAATGATACAATTCAGATTATAAATGCCGAATGCTTGCAGCATATTAAGCCAGGTACTTTTTTGGTCACGTTGTTGTTAAACTTTATATAGTATGCTAATGCTTATTTTTTGCATTAACTAGATGAGTTTTGCATTATACAGGGGCGTTTCTTGTAAATACTGGTAGCAGCCAGCTGTTGGATGATTGTGCAGTAAAACAGCTTTTGATTGATGGCACACTTGCAGGATGTGCCATAGATGGTGCCGAAGGGCCTCAATGGATGGAAGCATGGGTAAGATGTATAAGTGTAGTGTGCGAGAAATCGCAAAACATGCAATTGTATGTATTGTTACAGCAATTGAGTCGAACAATCAAATATCATACAAATCACGATTTGGAAACTATGATTTTGTCGTTTTAGGATCCTATCTTTATTTGGGGACAATGAGCTTGTTCGCCATGCCTAATAGTGTAAAGGGGTGCTAAACGAGACGTGTTTGTGAGTTGGCGGGTTCAACCCGACCCGGACCCGAAAATTTTTTACGAACCCGAACACGACCTCAACCCGAAAATTGCGTCATACATATGAACCCGAACACGACCCGAATATTCGCAGGTTGACTCGAACACGACCCGTTTAACCTGTATTTTTTTTATTTTTTATTTTTTCCGCAAATGGGTTAAACGGGTCAACCCGCCAACCCGACCTGGTTGACCTGAACCAGACCCGTTTAGCTAAACGGGTTCGCGGGTTCAACCTGAAACTGACCCGAACCTGTTTAGTCTAAACCCAAACCCGCGAATTCGTGTTAGGCTCATTGTCGTGTTTTCGGGTCGTGTCAGAAATTCACACTGTGTGATGTTAGATTACATTTATCTGGCTGATTGATGTTTCATACAATGAGCGCTAGTTTTTGTTCGATACTGATACCCCAAACACAAACTTACTTCAGGTACGTGAGATGCCGAATGTTTTAATACTTCCACGAAGTGCAGATTACAGTGAAGAAGTTTGGATGGAGATTCGGGAAAAAGCCGCCTCTATATTACATACATTCTTCTTGGATGATGTCATTCCAACCGATGCCGTTTCCGACATCGACGAAGAGGAGAGTGAAACACTCTTTGAAGCTGAACAAAGTGACAAGCAAACCAAACACAGTGCATCACCCTCTTCTAATATTCATCAGTTAACAGATAGTATTCATACATCACACGAGACCCACATGAAAAACGATATTAACCAACCTCAAGAATCAACATTATCACAAAACGTTTCGCCTAAATCTGAAGTCAAACGCAGTAGATCAAGTAAAAAGGCTAAAAAAAGACACGCCCGTCAAAAATCAATGAACAAAGTTGGTGAGAAAGAGAGTACATCACGTAACGAAGATGATACTGCGATGAGTGGTACAGATCAAGCGATGAGTTCGAGTTCACATTTTGCGTCCCCTGATGATTCAAGAAGTAAAAGGACTCCGATATTTGGATCGATACACGATTCATCGGCTAAATATCTTAAATCGAGCACTGGTGTTGGTAAAAACTCTCTTGAGCTGTTGAAAGATGGTTGTGTTATTTCTTTGCAAGCTCGAGATCATGCTGCACTGCATGTTTCTAGGCAGAGGGCTCAAGGTGGTGGATGGTTTCTAGACACGATGTCGAATGTAACAAAAAGAGATCCCGCTGCACAGTTTCTTCTTGTTTTTAGAAGCAAGGTTTGTGGAATGCGCTTCGGTTATGTTACTCGATTGTTCTATACTTTTAAAGATGTGCGTAGGGTAGGAACCTTGCCCGACCAAAACCGCAAAGAAAGAATAATGAAACCGAAAAACCATGAACCAAATACGTATTCGGATGTCATAATCTGATATAATTACAAGAGTAAAATGTCATTTTCTTCCTTATGGTTTAGCAACTTTTGCGACTTTCGTCCAAAGGTTTGTTTTTCCGCATCTGGATCCAAAAGGTTTGAAATCTTGTCATTTTCATTCAACTCGTTAGCTCCATCCATTTTTTACGTTAAGTCAGGGGTATTTTCGTCTTTTTAAACATTTTTTTGATGATTAAAGGGCTTGGGTGGGGAGAAAGTCAACAGTGGTGGATCTTTATTTCTAGTGTTTTTTATTTTAATAAAAAATGTCTAAAAAGACGGAAATGCCCCTCATTTAACGGAGAAAAATGGATGGAGTTTACGAGTCAGATGAAAATGATTTTAAACTTTTTGGATCCAGATGCGAAAAAACAAACCTTTGGACGAAAATGGCATTTTACTCTAACTACAAATCCTAAACGGCGTGTTTCAAGGTTGAAAAACAAAAATTAACCTCGTTTTATCCTGTTCTAAACTTTACTGCACACCGAATTGGGATAATTGGTTTAAGCTGATTTTTTTTTGTTTTATGTATATGCAGGAAACAATTGGTTTAAGATCTTTCACTGCTGGTGGGAAGTTGTTGCAGGTATGTTTTTGCTTCAAGTTAAAGTTAAATCTGACATATATAAGGAGTAAATTGCGTTTTTCACGGGTTTTAACGACATGCATGATGAACGTGTTTGATCTTGAATGAATTTCAACGTGCAATGATGTAACTCACTTAAGATGACGGAAGTTACAAATTATTTAAAGATGCAATTTTTATTTGAACTATGCAGATAAACAGAAGAATGGAATTTGTATTCGCCAGTCATAGTTTTGACGTCTGGGAGAGTTGGACATTTGAAGGCTCTTTGGATGAATGCAGACTGGTTAACTGTAGAAATCCTTCTGTAAGTACTTTTCCTTGGGCGATCCTTTCGACCCGTTTAACCTGGTCAATCACCCAAAGTGCGATTTTTTGTATAATATTTATGCTCAGTCGTTTATTTACTTCCTGCTAAGTTTATGTCATTTCTCATACCAGCGTTTGAACCCATGCAAACTGCAGGCTGTTTTAGATGTACGTGTGGAGATTCTAGCAACCGTAGGAGATGATGACGGGATAACTCGGTGGCTTGATTAATTCTTTGCCAACTTGAGAAAGCTAAGCAACTGTGTGCACATGATTTTATTCAAATTCTTTGTGATGAGGTTTGTACTAATGCTTGTCAAAGTTATTCTTATTGCTTTCATTTATACATACATAAAACGTTGTCAAAGGTCATGAGTGTGACCAGTTGTATTCTCGAGTTTTTTCTTTATCACTGTTCCTTCATATGGTTTTATTCAGGCATTCTTTGCCTTGGAGACTTTTTACCACTCGTTTATTATTATGTTAGACCATCCCCAATGCTAAGAACCCCCTTAGACGCCCTTAACTGCTTAGTCAGCTGCCACATCATATCCTTAAAAATTCTTAAAAATCCTTAAAAACCTCAATTTCAACTCCAGCCATACAAATACAAATATCCTTACTTTTTCCATATCATCACCTATTTTTGCTTTTAATATAAATGCCTAAATTATTAAAATATATTTAAAATGTTATTTTAGTTTAGAATTTATAACATTTAGTTAATAGTTAATATATTATAAAATATATATTTAAAATGTTATTTTAGTTTAGAATTTATAACATTTAGTTAATATATATGTATAGTATTATTAATTTTATTTTAATAAAATAATATGTGAAGTTCAAATCAACCTTTTTTTACTTTTTCTTCTTCTTTTTGTTCACTCAACCTCTGCAAACAGATAATACTTCTTTTTACTTTCTTTCAAAAGCTTCTTTCTCCTTTGTCTACACAACAAACCGTCATGACCTGCAACTCCAATTTTTCTTCTCTCAAACTACACCACCCCACATCTCATCTTTCACTTCCTTCCGACAAGAAGCAAATGACCCATACCACTATACACAAAATTTAAATAAGTCTAAAAGTTTTTTTTTAGTTTGGCTCAAGAACCGAAACAAATTGGTGCCCTTGCAGTCCGATATCCCCTTCGGATCTCTTCCCTATGGATCTGCTCCAATGCGCCTGAAAACTTGAACATAATCCACATCATCTTAAGGATCTTGCGTTGGAGACAGTCTTATTCTTAAAAGTGTTGACCATTGTTGATATACAGAAGCCTGCAACGGAAACCCCCAATACGAATACGAGAAATAACGTCTCTGCAATGACTGCTCTGGGAAAAAGAATCCATCACCCAACTCTCGATGGGCTGCCCTATTGAACTCCGATACAGAATTCACCGTGAAGATTCACTGCCATATGCCGTTCATGTCATCGAGATCTACAAGCAGGTGAAATGGAAGTTACAATGCATGTTGCTACAACAGTACAACTTAGGATAGTGGAGAAACTAATTTTGAAAGTCAAATAAAATAAAAATAGATTTGCATGAAAATAAAAGTTGCAAGGGAATAAACGAGCTGCATGAGATGTTGAACTGATGTTGGGCTTCATGGGTCGTATGGGCCTCCGTTCACTGCTGGGTTCATCCAGTTGAACCATGCCTGAGTGCCTGACTGTGTCTTCGAATCCGGTAACTACAATGGTTCCCTCTACGGCTAGCATATATGAATTCATGGGGGTTTGTCCATCATCCTGGCTTCATCAGTGAAGTTTGTCCTCAAACTTAAGAGGTTCTCATCCAGATCATGACATGGCTGTAAGTCGGCCACGTTAAACATTGCTGCCACCCCATAATCTCCTGGGAGATCTATATGATAAGCATTGTCATTTACCTGTGAGACAACTTGGAACGGACCATTTGAGCCGCTTCATAGGGAATTGATCCTTCCTAAAATGAACCCATATAAAGTTACCCGACTGAAATAACGTATGTTTTCGACCTTTATCAACACGATTCTTGGTCATCTCATATTCTTTCTACCAATTTTTGTGAATCTCGATTGTATTCATCTCTCAGATCCTGTACCCAGATTTAACAAGTGGTATCAGAGCCACGGTTTTGAAAGTCGTTTACCGAGAAGGGGAGCAGCCCCTCGCTGGGCTACAATGGCGGGAAGTGAAAGAGAGTCCCCAACGAACGAAGGTTTATTCCCATATTTAATGAACATAGAAAGTTCCCAAATTTAATTTAATGAAGATAGAAACCAATATGGATGCTACTGAATCGGTTGTATGGAATTCCAATTATTTGAAGGAGAAAATCCTAAAAAGTTGGTGGAGTTTGATTCGTGTGAAAAAGTGAATTTGGTAAACGAGTCTTTTAGTTTAACAAGTGGTATCAGAGCCATGTCACGTGCTTCTTGACTAAACTGGGTAGAGGTCTGACTTGTGATGTATGCAAATACTAACCATAATATTCATGAAATGCACAAACTACCTTTAAGGTAATACACCCAAAAATACTAATGATCCACACGCAAGATAAGCGTACCTATCATTTGTATAGTATAGTAGTGGTAAGTTACCGAGTATCAATCCGTGGACACAATAACTTCTCATATTTATTCCTAAGTTAATATTTAATCGATGTATAAAATTGATTTTAAAGTGAAGACATGCTTCAAGACAAAATAGCAACGATTGAGAAAGTGTTTGTAAATCAGTGATTAGAAATAACGAGTTAGACACAGAACCTTTCTAATTATTGAACATTTATAGATGAATCATTTATGAAAAACCCATTTTAACGTGAATCAAAATGGTGTGTGAAATGCTAGCTAGATTAGAGCCCTATCGAGTTAATGAAACCGATTCATCAAGTAGCATGTCAACAAGAAACAGTGGGTGTTGATGGCTAAATGCTTCCCCATCAATTTTTCGCTTGAGAAGGTTGAAACTTTCGTCCGGAAACGGACAACGTATTAGATTAGGATGATCACCATCTTTGAAATTTTTGTATGTTCTGCCCAAGCCTAATGAATGACATATTTAAAGTTAAACTAAAAATGAAGATAGACGTAAATGCGTCACTCGTTGAAGTAGCACACTGAACATGGACGTAATACTGACATTTATTGGGTGTAATGGGTGGTTTTGTTGGGTTATGGGCAGAAAATTTGTGCAAGGAGTAGTCACAATCCTTGCAACAGTAGTAACATAGATGAAATGAATAGATTGCACATCATACATTTGCCAACATGGGGGTCTTCTTCTAGCACAAAATCATCTTTATCTTGATTTTCATTTTCATCTTCATCTTCCTTGTCAGAGTTTTCATGGATGTGGTTTAGCTGCAATTGAACTAGGCTAAGCATATGCTCATGACTCAAGTGTTGAAGTTTCTCCATTGTGACCACATTATACTTATGAATTTAAACTGCCCATGGATAGTAGATTTCATTTTAACATATTATAATACTTTTTTTTTAATATTAACCCATCCACTCAAGGTATTCACCAAATGGTAGTTTTCTTCTCCTTCTTTCATTAATTCTTATTTTTACAAAACATAATAACTTGATTATCATCTTCATATATGATTATTATTTTTATTATATTATTTATCATTTTTACAAAACATAATAACTTGATATATTTAAAAACTGGGATCTAATGATATCGCAACTTTTTATTGACAAGCATATTACTTTTTTTACAAAATAAAATCTCATTTTTACATATATAGTTGTAATAAAGTTAAAACCTATTTGCGTATTCATAAAATTTAAAATTGCAACTAAATAACATATGATGTATACCTTTTATAAACTAATACCTTAACATACATATATACGATATTTAAAAAAAAACATGTGTGTATTGTTAACTAAAAAATATAAAAAAAATAATCATTCTTTGTTTTTGTTGTTTATGAGATTTTTAAAAACATTAATGACATGATTAACAATGTGTGTATATATTTATATTTTAAGATGTTATTAATTTTATATGTTTAGCCTACGATGTCGTCACAAACCCGAGTTGATTCCAACTAATCATCAGTAGCGGTATCAATATTGTCAGAATCGTTACCGATATTTGTTTTTATGCTCTTCAAGCGAAGTACCACGGTTGTTATTACGAGAGCCGGTGTACAAATACCGTAGTAAACCAAACCGATACCGACTGAATTCCTGCCGCAACGCGCTCTTCATGAACAGTAACAAAAATTTTGATTTTTTTTATTATCATCACTAAAGAAAGCAATAGTTTATTCCATAGGAAATGAGTGACAGATACCTAATCGATAATGTGATTTTGGTTTCCAATCGTAAAGAACTATCAAAAAGATTATAATTAATATTTTTATTAATTATAATTATATTATCATTATTATTTTATTTTATTAGGTATAATTATATTATTGTTATTAATTTTCAATATATTTTGTTTTTTTAATAACTTTTAAGATAATATACGATGTTTTATAAATTAACGTTGTTTAACCTTTTTTCGTTATTCTAATAATATAGTATAATGCCTTATAAAACTTTGAATATACGTTGCGACATACTTATTTTATCTGCATTTCAAAAAAGCTTTGTTCAAAACTGAACGAGTCAATTATAATTTTTTTGTTCTTTACCATGAAAAACCAAATCGATATTGGCCGAACACCTCGGTAGCGGTGTAGAGTACCTTTTATATCATAAGCTATAAGCTAGTGTCGATAATGAACAAAATTGATATCATCCGATCAACATTGGTACCATGTCAATTGTAACCGAACATCGGTACTGGTGTTTGTACTTTTGAAAGCTTAATCGATATTCATTCTTATAGTTTTCTATCGATGTAAAACATGTGTCGATTTTCTAATGGGCACATCAGACTTTATTTTTTGTGGTTTATCTTTCGATCGCTAAGTGCTGATCACGATATAAATGCGTTATCTAATCGAACCGATGATACCAACCGAATTCCCACCGCAACGCGTGGGGGAAGTCCACTAGTTCAATAATAAAATATACGTGTGTTACAAAAATCATATAACCACAAATGATATTGTGAAAATTTCATAATTTGTGCTTTGAATCAAACAGTTAGTGGGCATTCTACACTAGTTTTACTTGATTTTTTTTAGAGTAAATTGCCATTTTAGTCCCTGAGTTTTGCCCAAATTTGCCATTTTAGTCCAAATAGTTTTTTTTTTCGCCTCTGGGTCCCTGACTTTTCCCTTTTGTTGCCATTTTGATCACATACACTAACTCCATCCAAAAACTCCATCTTTAACCAGGGGTATTTTGGGGATTTTCATTTTAAATGTTTTCAATTGCCATTTTGATCCAATTCCAAAAAATCAAAAAAATTTCAAAAAATCAAAAAAATTCCAAAAAATTCTAAAAAATCATAAAAATTCTAAAAAATTCTAAAAAATCCAAAAAATTCTAAAAAATCCAGAAAATCCGTTTCGGCGCGAACCGTTTCGAAACCGAACCGTTTCGAGCTGAACCGTTTCGACGCGAACCGTTTCGACCCGTACCGTTTCGACCCGAACCGTTTCGAGCTGAACCGTTTCGACCCGTACTGTTTCGAAGCCGAACCGTTTCAAGCCGCGAAGCCGAACCGTTTCGACCCGTACCGTTGCGAACCGTACCGTTTCGAACCGAACCGTGCCGTATCGAGCCGAACCGTTTCGAAACGGTTCAGCTCGAAACGGTTCGGTTCGGTTCGATACGGTTCAACTCGAAACGGGTACGGCTCGAAACGGTACGGGTCGAAACGGTTCGAACCGGTACGGTTCGAAACGGTACGGGTCGAAACGGTTCGGGTTCGAAACGGTTCAGCTCGAAACGGTTCGGGTTCGAAACGGTACGGGTCGAAACGGTTCGGTTCGATACGGCACGGTTCGGGTCGAAACGGTTCGGCTTGAAACGGTACGGGTCGAAACGGTACGGGTCGAAACGGTTCGGTTCGATACGGCACGGTTCGGTTCGATAGGGCACGGTTCGGTTCGAAACGGTACGGGTCGAAACTGTTCGGCTTGAAACGGTTCGGCTTCGAAACGGTACGGGTCGAAACGGTTCGCGTCGAAACGGTTCGGCTTGAAACGGTACGGGTCGAAACGGTTCGCGTCGAAACGGTTAAGCTCGAAACGGTTCTGTTTCGAAACGGTTCGCGCCGAAATGGATTTTTTGGATTTTTTTGAATTTTTTGGATTTTTTAGAATTTTTATGAATTTTTAGAATTTTTATTATTTTTTAGAATTTTTTGGAATTTTTTTGATTTTTTGAAATTTTTTTGATTTTTTGGAATTGGATCAAAATGGCAATTGAAAACATTTAAAATGAAAATCCCCAAAATACCCCTGGTTAAAGATGGAGTTTTTGGATGGAGTTAGTGTATGTGATCAAAATGGCAACAAAAGGGAAAAGTCAGGGACCCAGAGGCGAAAAAAAACTATTTGGACTAAAATGGCAAATTTGGACAAAACTCAGGGACTAAAATGGCAATTTACTCTTTTTTTTATAATAAAATACCCAACTGCACTTCTTATTAAACCAAAAAGCATATATAAGAATCCTCAAAAATGGAAGAAATATAGAATTATGTGAAAATTGCTCCTTGAAGAGAAATAGTGGATATAAAGCTGAAAATGTTTGATGTTTCACAATGTTTAGGGATGCCATTATGTCATGGGGTGAATATTTAGTGTTATAACTTATATGAGATGTTGTTGCTGTTCAAAAAAATAATATATGAGATGTTGTTGATGTTTCTGATGGGCTGTGTTGTTGCTGATGGGCTGCACTTCTAATTGTTGTGACAACAAAAGGGATACCTTAATTTTATATTTTGGAACTGAACTGCATTGGGTATACCTTATTCAGGATTGTTTATTATATTTAAATCATGATGGAAGTATAAAAAATAACGATTAGTAATTTCAGTTGTCACCACGGGGACATCCTGGTGATAAGTGGCGTACTCCACAATTAAAAGGTTGGGAGTTGAAAAAATATAATGTTAATCACTACACATGGTGTGACACAATAGCTTTTAATAAAACATTTGGTATGCATTCCTTTCATGTTTCATTTCCAATAAATTCCCTTCTGTATATTATTTATAAGATGAATTCACCTGGAACCTCCACTTTAAAATAAGATGAATTCACCTGGCATTTCTTTCCCTCAAGGTTTTTTTTTTTTATTATTTTTTTTTTATTTTTTTTATGAATTTTCTGAAAATGCTATATGGAATTGTAAAGCTGGCATGTACGGGAGGTGTGATCACAGGGCCATCATCTCGAGGGCCCCAAATTTATAATTTTTTTTAAACAAAAAGCCCATTAAGGCGCTCCGGAGATTTTCAAGTAGGTGAAAAAAAGAAGAAGACCGACAGGTGTTATCAAAAAAGTTGGTGGGTATTAGTTGCTTTTTCTTGTATCCTTGTGACTATACCGAAGAGAAATGACAACACTATGTGAGAAATAACTAAAGGTGCAAATTAGCCGAGCGGCACTAGATCGGCTCGAGAAAAAGCTCATAACGAGCCACCAATCTTGATTTTCAATGACGGTCGAAGTACAACGGGGCTTGTGTTTTACTATGGTCCTGCACCAATAACTTGGTGTTCACAGAAACAGAGTGTAACACCTCGAAAATTCACGTCCTATAATGTGTAGACACGTGTCAAATGTTTAAACGTGTGAAAGAAATATTATAGAAGGACTAAAGTTGACAAACATGGAAAGTATGGGAATATACGTATTCTAAGTGTTAACTGTGAATAAATATAATGTACATTAACCCTACATGGTGCTCATACCTTCAAACGAATAAATCATGGATCATACGAAGCTAAAAGTGAGAGATTTCAAACTACAGGGGCTAAATGTGTCAACATGTTTAAATTATACCTCTGAGTGACCTTTTGACAAACCCGAAGCTTTGTAACGGTAAATTATACTCACTAGAACGCACGACTTAAATTTCATAAAATTTCGTTATCGTATGAGCAAATTGTGATCAAATTCGTGTGCGAGGGGTTAAAGCGTCAACATTGAAAATTAGGCCTTTTCGGGTAACAATAAAGTTAACCGAGGACTAATCAAAGTAGGTAAATGTCTTGAAGCCCTTATACGTCAATTACGAGGGCTCAAAATGCAAGAAAATAAGGTCTTTTCGAAGTTTGAAGAGCCAGGGACCAAAACTGCAATTTTTAAAAAGTTTGTTGGATGACCCCAAGGGCTCGCGTAGCGCGAGCACTAACTGCCTAGGCAGTCGCGCTACGCCACTGCCTCATCTGATCAGCCAGCTCCGATTTTCTTGGGGTATTGTCTGCCATGGCCTTTGTGCGCGATTCTAACTCGATTCTCCACATCTCTTGACCCCTAAAGCACCCCCTAAACACTAGAAACAAGTGTTGATCAGTTGTGGTGAGTGCTAGACTTGTTTGTCAATCAATTGTGGTGCTTAAATCCACTATATAAGGGCCATGTATTGCAACCTTGCAAACACACCTTCACCTGCATTTGTGGATCACTTCTGGAGCTCAAACTTCCTCTCAAGTGTTCTCTAATCAAGCTTAGGACTTCAGTAAGTGTTCTAATCCTTCTTTAATTGAGTTTAGCTTAGTTTATTAGCTAAAAGTCAAACCGTCGTAATTACGGTTTGACTTCGAGATTAGTCAACAATGGCTCAGTCATACCTCGAATTAAAAGTAGTTATAAGATGGTATTTATGTGGGTAATAAACCCTCAAAAGGGTCCCCCCTGATTACCACTCTAACCAGGTCAAAAGTCGGGTCAAACTAGTTTATAAAAAGTCAACATGATACTTAAAATGCTATTTATGCATAATTAACATTATAGATCATATACAACCTGTTGGATCATTGTTATAACTTGGTAATAAGTGTAAGAACATGTCTAAACATGTTCAACCCGACAATTTCCTGTTTAGACCCGGTTCGGAACCGAAAGTCACATAGTTTGACTTTCACTTTGACTTTCAGTTCTGACCCGTTTAGGCATGTCTTAGAAATGCCTCAGAGCTTTAATTGGACTAGGTTACATGTTAGTACAACCCTCTGTGATTATACACCTTGGTTCATTAGTTATCCAATTAATATGCATGTTTCCGTTAATTGCCCATATGTTGACCATTATGCCCTTATTGCCTTAAAACATGATTTTGTTACACCCTAACACGTTTAACCTTAAAACGACGCAGCGGAAACTCGAGCCTTAAAATTTCTCTCATGATATACATCTTGATATTCTTAAAATTTCACTTTTAGTAATATAAAACATAACTTGTCATCACTAAACTACATATTTAAACATTCCCGTACGATTTATCTTGTGACTCGATCTTCGGTCTCTACTCCTTAATAATCTTCATGGCTTGTATTACCTGCGCTCACCACATAAAATTTATAACATTAGTACGTATCAAAAACATATGAGACTTATTCACGTTTATTCTTCATTCCATTAACTCTTTACATCCCGGCTTCCCTCTGATCATACGATCCGTAGTGAGACTTCATTGGTATTCCTGCGTTACACTTCATTCACCAGGTACGATATTATTATCGTTAGTACTCAATTTCATTGAAAACATGTGTACATACTTTCATACAAACCGATATATATGCTTACGACCACGAATAGCAACTTACCTACATACGTACCTACATACATGCATACGTACCTACATACGTACATACCTAAATACATCCATTCCTACCTACGTACTTACATCACATGCATACCTACTTACATACCTACATACATACATACCTATATACATCCATACATACTTATCACATGACTTCACACAAACCTACATACGTGCATACCTTCGTACATACTCACTTGCGTACATATACGTACTACCTACATACCCACCTGCCTACATACACTTAGACTTATAAGACATACATACGCATATACACACACACATACCTACATTTATACTTACAATCATCTATTGCAATATACCCTACTCATACTTGTCTACTCATATACGTGTTCATATATTCTTATGTACTTGCTCACGCACTCATAATCTTACATACGTTCGCGCGTTCGTGCTTACATACACATCTACATACGTGTCTAGATACATACAAACATACATACATACCTATCTACATGTACGCTTACCCTAATGGTCATTAAACATAAGTTAAATTAGTCATACGCAACTTAAAACGCGTTTAAACGAGTTCCCGAGCCAAAACGGAGCAAACGAACACTTTTCGCTGAACAAGGGGGGCCTCGTGTGACGCCAAGGGCCTTGGCGTCACGCTAAGCCCCTGTTTTCACAGAACATCTGCAGCAACATGCTGCAGATTCCCAGCACGACCGCATTTCACGGAAACGGTCATAACTTCTTCGTTATTGGTCCGTTTTACCCGATTCTTTTTCCTACGCGTCCGTAATTTAATTCTCCATCTTATGAAGTTAAGATCCGACACCCGGATTAACAAAATTCCCGACTTTTACGTCTTCGGCTTACTACCCTCTTAACAAATTTCGACCCGTTCATGCATACATCAACACAACCTGTTTGTTTTACCCTAACCTCTTCTAAACATAATAATATTAGTGACGTCTATCATAAATTACTAAATTCTTGGATATCTTACATCCTCTTAACACATTATCATTCATATGCTTATTTTGACCCGTTAAGGGTATTCGCGCATTAATTGGTCTATGACTAACCAAACCATAATCCCCACTTCCATACTTGTCCAAAACATTACACTAATCAAATAACTTGTCTCTAAACTACTTTTACGGTCGTTTGCCCAAAATACCCATCAAGGGCATTTTGGTCAACTTTAATCCCATCATTTACGACGAAGGACTTCAACACATAATTAACCTCAAACATCATGTTTCATTAGTTAAAACACTACATTACTTAACAAACTAAGAAGTTATTACAGAAATCACTTACCTTATGCATCCGTGCTCGTATCCGATTCCTTGCCTCTTCTTGACCCGTTAACACCTCCTGCTTGAGCTCGTCTCGACGTGATTCCTATACTCTCTTTTCATCAAAATCACGCTCTTATTAGCATATGCATTCGTACATGTTAACAATCATATCAATCGCATATTTCATACTTAACCTTCATTAGTCATTTCTAACAAACATAACTCATATAATCATATCTGTATACCTTTAAACTCATGTAACTCATCATATCATTACATTTAACACGGATTGCTATAACATGTACCATACGACTTCCCATAAACCTACATTTACGACAACGAGTCAAATCATGTTTCTTATGCTTGGTTGACTTTCAAAAGTCAACTATTAACCATATGTAACTATCAACTTATCAACATATACCCGTAACATCATAATCGACTATACGGATGACACTATATTCATTTTATCGTACACTTGATGTACGTACTACCTTTTAAGCATAACGTACAACTAATTCATGCATAAATCTTCTAAACTCATACATAACCCATTAAGTCCTACTACTAATCATCATGTATCATTTCCAAATAAACATCAAACATAGCATCATCATATTTCTCCTAATTCATCTAACAAGAATTCATCATACCCACATAATACATCAATCTTTCAACAAAACTTGAACATAGGTGATGAGTCAAGTCATCTTCATCACCATGACTAATGGGTTTCACATCTAAACATCAAATTGGCACAAATCATTCATAATCCATGTTCTATAGGATGATTATAACACCTACTCATGCTCAATTCCACTTAAACTCATGGATTAGAACATAACCCACTTCACCCATGATCACCAATCTTAGATTTAAGACATACCTTGCGATCCCCTCGTGTTGGTGATCATTAATCCATGCTCGGTTGTGGATTTAAGCTTCATCTTGCCTTCCGATTTGAGCATAAAGATGGTGTTAGGGTTTGAGGCTCCATGGGAGCCTCCTGCTCCTTCTCGAACACACACGTATGTGAGTGTTTGTGTTTGTTAAGTTATTTAATAACTTAACTTTCATCTTTCCCACTTTAGCCCCTCGGGTTTACCTTTAAGACATGACTGACATTACCTTCCTCTTTTAATACTTTTGACCATACCCTTAACTAGGTTAAATAGCCTAGTTATTTATTTCATGATGTGTCATATAGGAACACACGACAAATATTAACATTTAGATTTTGGGGCGTTACAGATTTTTGGAAATGTAAAAGAGTAGAAACTTTAATTACTGATATATAAACGTGTATGCAAAGTTTGACATCAGTTTGAATTGTAGGTTAAGAGTTATGCTCATTATCGCTAAATGAATGCTTTATGTTAATAAAATGGCGTAATTAGCGTATAGCCTACTTAAACATACTTTTTGATATCAAATCTTTTACCCACTGATGTAATATATTATTTTGGGAATTTTAAAGATTTTTAATTAATTTTAGGCTGAGTATAACTCGTAGTCGTAGGCTTAATCCGGTAAATGTCGGTTTTGCCCTTACGGGCCATAAAATGAGTTTTACATATCTAAACGACTCCAAACCTTTTTGCCACTGATCACACATGTTAAATAAATTATTTTAAGCCTTCTGGAAATATAAAAATATCAGATTTAAGTATCGAACCCGGAAATGGCTTTTAATCGCCTTATTAAGCGTTTTTAACGCATAGTATGTATTAAAATTATATTGAACATACCCGGGTTGATACCTACTGATATTTTAGGCAAATTATGATATTTTAACAGTAAGCAAAAGTTGATTAACTCAGACTTCAGTTTTGAGCTTTTCGGCTTATGTGAAATTACCAAAATACCCCTACGGGGCATAGTTTGGTTATAATTGATAAATTTCACATATATGTTTTATCCTACTGATATAACTTATTAAATTGAGTACATTTGCTGATTACATCAGACCTGTAACTCAGCTTGTTACTTAAACTCTTTTATAAACTTTTAAATGACCAAACTACCCCTACGGGGCCTAGTTTGTGTTTAAACACGTTACGGGCATAATGAAAGACATCTTACTGATGTCACAACATATTTGAGGCATAATTAACTTATGAAACCTGTATATAGCTCTCACGAATACCCGTCACGCTTATTACGCGTACGGTTCGGTTTATGTAACAAGTTTACATAAATTAGCCGAAACGGGTCAAACCTTATCGGTTTTATCTCAAAATACAGAATGTGAATAATAAACCCATTATTAGATGGATGTTTTATATCCATTAGGAATCATTTTTCCGATGTCCTAGTTCCGTTAAATATAAGGACTCAATAAAGTGATAAAAATCGATTGGTTGCCTTAAAAATCAAGCCCATATTGCGGGTGATAAGAAGAAATTAATTATCAAGACTCCTTATGAGACAACCCTCGTTATTACACGTAGCCGTGCGACTAATAAATATTAAACATAAAAAAATGGTGGAATTGGCCGTCCCCGGAATCGAACCTGGGTCTAGGCCGCACCCTTTCGCGCGCCTAGCCAACTGAGCTAGGTGCCTAGTTTGTGAAACTTCCATTGTTGATTTAATATAAGCACTTGTACAATAAACTTCCTTATCATTTATCAATGATAATTTCTGCTAAGTGTCCTGTTCTTAATACAGGCAATAATAAATATTCATGAACCATAAACTTAGCAAATTCTTATTATCATCCACAAGATATAACTACCAAGGAAACCATAGTAACCAATTCTTATAAATCGGCAAGGAATCCTTCCGAAAATCTAAGAGCACTCTTTCTTTGCATAGAGTACGACAACATATGTTATTTTAATTATTTTTCTCATTGTTTTCTATCGCCTGCGAGTGCCAAACTATGTTTGATAAAAGTGTCATATGAGGATTTGCGTATCCTAGTGTGTCCCATAGATTATTTCCATGTCTGATCAGCATGGAGGTTTAATACATGGAACCCTAAGATATCCCAATGATCATATTGTACTAAAGTCGACTAGTAGTATTCAAAGAAGATATCCAAAAATGGAAAAAAAAAAAAATTTCCAAGTAAATGTTCCCGATTAAGGAATTCGGGGACTTATAACATAAATGTGTCACTCATTTGACACGAATAATGATATGGAAAATCTCTGTAGCCTCCTTGTATCTTAATTATCTCCTCTTAAGTTTGCCCTGCTTACCTCCTGGAAGTCAGGTGGAACCAAGATTAATGTCCCGCTGTGGGCTGGAGTATTATGAAAACTCCATATTGATTATGGAAAAATCGAAACCTGGATTTAGTAGGTTTTGAGACATAGGCACATATAGCCTGACTCAATCTTCTGAGGGTTTTATATTATTAAATAAGAAAGACGGTTCATATTACTTACGTATTAAATGCCGCAACCCTAATTAGGCAACGATTAAGAATTTGCCATCAGCTACCCAGAATCTAAGGGCAAATTTTGGTGGATAGGCTTGAAAAGTCTGTAGCCACCTATGTAGCTAAATGCTTGACATGTGCGCAAGTCAAAGCCGAGCATCAAAAGCCGTCGGGCTTACTACAACAGCCTGAACTTCCTACGTGGAAGTGGGAAACGGTAACTATGGATTTTATTACCAAGTTACCCAAGACAATGAAAGGAAATGATACGATATGAGTTATAGTTGACAGACTGACTAAGTCAGCACATTTCCTACCCATCAAGGAGACTTATAGCTCCGATATGTTAGCCCAATTATAAGTGGATAAGATTGTAGCCTTGCATGGCATACCTGTGACTATTATCTCTGATAAAGATACTAGGTACACGTCACATTTTTGGAAGAGTTTCCAACAATCTTTGGGGCATACGTTTGAATTTTAGTACGGCTTATCATCCTCAGACTGACGGTCAGAGTGAGCGTACTATTCAAACGTTGGAAGAAATGCTACGTGCATGTTCGATCGATTTGGATGGTAGTTGGGATGAGAACCTACCGTTAATCAAATTCTCCTACAACAATAACTACCACACCAGCATCAATGCTGCGCCTTTTGAGGCACTATACGGTAGAAAGTGTAGAACGCCAGTTTGTTGGGCGAAAGTTGGAGAAGTCCAGTTATCAGGACCAGAGATCGTGTTCGAAACCACGGACAAGATTGTCCAGATTCGTAACAATCTCCAAGCTGCCCGGAATAGGCAGAAGAGTTACGCTGATCCAAATCGTAAGGATTTTCACTTCGAAGTAGGTGAAAAAGTCCTACTAAAAGTGTCACCCTGGAAAGGAGTGATGCGATTTGGTAAGAAAGGCAAGCTAAGCCCGAGATACATAGGACCTTTCGAGGTTATCGAACGTGTCGGGTCAGTTGCCTACAAGTTGAACTTACCAGAAGAGCTCAGTGGAATTCACAATGTGTTCCACATCTGCAATCTAAAGAAGTGTTCCGTTGACGAATCACATGTCATGCCACATACAGATGTGCAAATAGATAAGAGCTTAACATTTGTTGAAAAACCTTTGTCGATTGAAGATCGACAGGTAAGGAAGCTTCGAAGAAAGCATATACCTTTTGTAAAGGTCAAATGGGATGCCCGTAGAGGTCCCGAATTCACGTGGGAGGTTGAATCCGCGATGAAAGAAAAGTACCCTTACTTGTTTCAGTAAATCTCGGGTCGAGATTTATTTTAAGGGGGTGAGGATGTAACACCTCGAAAATTCGGGTTAAATAATAAAACGACACGTGTCAAAAAATGACAAAACGCGTTGTAAACTCGGAATTAATAAAGGTGTTTGACGGGATTTAAAAGTGTCGTTATGTTAACTTTTGCACCTCTGAACGACCTCGTTATAAATCCCAAGACTCAAAATTTTTTTAAAAACATCTTATATATATATTCAATATCAGTGAATTATAGCATAGGATGATGTATGATTGAAGTGGTAGGCTCCTACGAAGAAAAAGAATGGAAAACCTTTGTTTTCGGGTCTTGTTTTTGGAATCTAAGCAAGCAAATGCAAATGGTAGGGTATAGAACTGATATATGAGGTCCCTAACTGTCAAAAATAAGTCCACAAGTCGTATATACCCGTTTTCCCCTTCAAAACGCCAAAGATCAACGATTTTCCGCGTCAGACAAGAAGCTTACGGACCGTAAGCCAGACCTTTACGGTCCGTAAGCATGTTGCCAGCGACCAGAAACCTTCTGCAGCAGGTTATTTCGCGATTGTGACCTGTTTGTTCGGTTTTCTCACTTATGAACGACCCCTAGACATCCCTAGGCACTAGCAACAAGTGTCAATCAGTTGTGGATGGATCCTAGACCTTGTTGTCAACTTGTTATGGTGATTGCAACAAGTATAAAAGGCCCTTCAAGTGCAACATTCATTCACACACCTCTCCTGCATAATTGGATTGATTCTGGAGCTCAAGTTTGCTTCCTAGTGATCATATCTCGTGCATAGGACTTCAGTAAGTATTCTTATCATTCTCTAATTGAGTTTAGCTAGGTTAATTAGCTAAAAGTCAAACCGTCGTAATTACGGTTTGACTTCGAGATTTGTCACTAATGATTCAGTCTTATCTCGAATTAAAAGTAGTTATAGGATGGTATTTATGTGGGTAATAAAACCCCAAAAGGGTTTCCCCTGATCACCATCCTAAGCAGGTCAAATGTCGGGTCAAACCTTTACTTAAAAAGTCAACATAATGCTTAAAATGTCATTTATGCATAATTAGCTATCTAGAACATATATAACCTGTTTGAACATTGTTATAACTTAGAAATAAGTGTAAGAACATGTCCCAACATGTTCAACCCGACTATTTCCTGTTTAGACCCGGTTCGGAACCGAAAGTCACATAGTTTGACTTTCCCGTTGACTTTCAGTTCTGACCCGTTTGGGCATATTTTAGAAATGCCTCAGAGCTTAAATTGGACTAGGTTACATGTTAGAACAACCCTCTGTGGTTATACACCTTGGTTCACTAGTTATCCAATTAATATGCATATTTCCGTTAATTGCTCATACGTTGACCGTTATGCCCTTATTACCTTAAATCATGATTTATGAAAATGTAAAAGTGTAGAAACCTTAGTTACTGATATATAAACTTGTATGCAAAGTTTGAAATCAGTTTGACTTACAGATTAAGAGTTATGCTCAATATCGCAAAAATTAATACTTTATGTTAATAAAACGGCGTAATTAGCGTATAGCCTAGTTAAGCCGACTTTTTGGTATTAAACTTAATACCCCCTGATGTAATATATTATTTTGGGATTTTTAAAGATTTTTAATTAATTTTAGGCTGAGCATAACTAGTAGTCGTAGGCTTAATCCGGTAATTGTCGGTTTTGCCCTTACGGGCCATAAAATGAGTTTTACTTATCTAAACGACTCCAAACCTTTTGCTACTGATCACATATGTTAAATAAATTATTTTAAGCCTTCTGGAAATATAAAAATATCAGATTTACGTATAGAACCCGGAAATGGCCTTTAATCGCCATAATTAGCGTTTTTAACGCATAATATGTCTTATATTCATATTGGACATACCCGGGTTGATACCTACTGATATATGAGGCAAATTATGATATTTTAACAGTAAGCAAAGGTTGATAAACTCAGACTTCGTTTTCGAGCTTTTCGGCTTATGTGAAATTACCAAAATACCCCTACGGGGCATAGTTTGGTTAAAAATGATAAAGTTCACATATATGCTTTAGCCTACTGATATAAATTATCAATTTAAGTATGTTTGCTGTTTACATCAGGCCTGTAACTCAGTTGAACATATAAACGCTTTTACAAACTTTAAAATGACCAAACTACCCCTACGGGGCATAGTTTGTGTTTAAATTCATTTCGGGCATAACGAAAGACATCCTACTGATGTCACAACCTATTTGAAGCATATTAACTTAGGAAACCTGTATATGGCTCTCACGGATACCCGTTACGCTTATTTCGCGTTCGGTTCGGCTTATGTAACAAGTTTACATAAATTAGCCGAAACGGGTCAAACCTCATCGGTTTAATCTCAAAATCCAGAATGTGGATGAAGGACCCATATTAAACAAGTCTCTGAACTTGTCGGGTCTAAATCATATTCTATCCGGTCTTCGCTTAATCGTGCGTACGAACCGTATCCATGAAACTAGCCGGTCCAAGCTTAAGCTTAACTAAAGACCCGTTAGGATTCTAATAGGTTATTAAAAACCTTCGTTCCAGATTAGGAGCCCAGTAAAAGCTATCTGTACTTGCTGATTTGATATACGGCTGGGATTGAATTTATATTTAGCTCAGGTAAATACTTTTAACTTATTTTCCCTATACGGGCTTGGGTTACGGTACATAGCGTACCGCTTGATCGGGCATCAAATCTCCACGCTTAGTGGGTAGTTGAATAATTTGATCGGCTCGTTTTAAACAGATTTGTTTACTTTACAGCCTTTGGGGGGTTAATGACCATGTCCCGGATATCCTCGGCATTATCTTACGAGATGGCCACGACCTGAGCACGGGGTGTAGGCGTACACCTGTCAGTGTATAACTCTAGAATTGTGGTGTGTCTATTGATCTTTAACCCGGATACGTTCCGGGCTACTGAACGCATAAGTAACATGTAAATCGTTCTCAAGATTATAATATTAAATAATTCTCCCAAGTTAAAAAGATTAATTTTGCCTCTGTGCATTTTAATCAATGTGTCAAGATATTTTGTGCCACGTGCATTCAAAACAATTTACAAACTCTTTTTCCAAAATGAGTCAGTTGAATGTATTTACCAGTGTAAACTGACGTATTTTCCAAAAAGGCTAAATGCAGGTACTATACGAAATTGGCTGGATATGTCTCCTTAGCATCAATAGAAGTCTCGCAAGCTTAAGATGCCTAAAAGTCTGTTGAACTATTGTTTCCATTTTATGTTCGATCCTTCTGTGGATAAACTTCCGAATATTGTGACAATTGATATTACAATAATAAATTCGGTTGTATTATATTTTCAATTGCTTCCGCTGTGCTTAATAATATTGTGTTGTTTGACTATTATGTTGCCAACCATGACGTCACGATACTCCCCACCGGGCCCACCGGTGACACGTGGAAATTCGGGGTGTGACAGGTTGGTATCAGAGCCAACATTGAGTGAATTAAACACTAGCTTTTTGTGTTTAATCTCAATGACACAATTGCACATTCCTAAATCTTCTGAGTCTAGACTTAACATAGGAATGATCTTAATCCTAATATGGAAATTTTGCTTCCAATTTTTATTATTATTATTATTGGATACGTCGCCAAGCGAGGAAGCTGAACTAGGGATTCTCCACACCCGGAGCCTTGAAATGCTAAGCTTCGTACAGCGACCAAGATGAGACGTGCAACCAAGGAGAAAGCATTCAGGAATTGAATGAAGAAGAAACTCCTTTGCTGAAGATCGTTTCCTTATTAGTCCATATAAGGACATAATTATCTTTTAGTCCCTTCGAGGACAACATTATTCCTTTCAAGTCCCGCTTAGGGCAACAGTATACTTTTATTTTTATATTGTGGAATGATTAAGTTTAAACTTTCATTCTAAACAAGAATATTAAACAAATGTAAAATAACATTTCTTTTATAAGATCTACCATTATAATAAAATGACAAAAATCTAAAAGGGCAAGACCTAGCTTCGGGTCATATTAAGACCGGCCAAGATGGCAGTTCCGCAATTTAGATTTAGATCCATATTTACACCTCAATTTAAAAATTTGTTCTGCGTTAATTATTAATTAAGAATCTTAAATGTGAAACCTAGCCTTGGGTCAATTATAAGACCGGGCCAAGATGGTAAGACCTGTTTAAAAAGATTCAATTCCCTGTTAACATCTTAAAACATGTTAACACTCCTGGCAGATGTGATTCAATTAAAATCACACACGTCATTTTTATATAGGATCCTTCCAAAGATTCCTAACCCAGTTTAATGATCCCTGAATCCTGGGTTTATGTCATCAATTAAGATGATTATATTTTAACCATACGTGGTAATATAGTGCCTACGGGCCTTGCTCATTTCTACATGAGCCAAAATACAGTGGTAGCTATGACTCCCTGTCAGATAAAGGTAATGAACTAGGTTCAAACCTCAAATGCTTTGATTCTCTGAAATCCTAGCATATAATTTATAATTGTCTACGTGACTAGGCCTATTGTGCCAATATACTTACATGCTTTGATTCTCTGAAATCATAGCTTATAAATTATATATGTCCATGTGACTAAGTCAGTTGTGCTAATATACTTAAAGACCTTGATTCTCTGAAATCATGGCTTATAATTTAAAAATTTGTCCTTGTGACTAGGCCTTTTGTGCTATAAAAATAAAACTGTTATTATTGCTTTGATTCTCTGAAATCATAAGCTTATAATTTATAAATGTCCATGTGACCAGGCCATTGGGTGCCACTAATAAAACTGTTAATGTTTTATAATTAGGATAAATTATAATAGAAATCCTAAATAAATATGATTAATAAATTAACCATATATGGTCTCTGTTTACCATGGTTAATGAATTTCCCTAAGGGGGTAATCCAGTAATAAACATCTCTTATAAGGGAAGTGCCTACGGGCTATAGTTAATGTCCTCTGAGACTAAAGACAGTGGTAGCCTACAGCTCCCTGTCAAGAAAAGGTAATGAACTTTGATTCAAACCTTAAGGCCACGATTCTCTGAAATCATGGCTTATAAATTTAACTTGTCGACGCGACAAGGCCATTGGTGCTATTATTAACTTATGAAATAGGATTTATGATAAAAATCCTGGATAAAATAAATATCCTTCCTTCTCTGTCAGTATGCAATTGAAGGGAATCTTAAAGGTGAAACCTAGCCTACGCGGCCAAGATGGTGAAACCTACTCAAGGGATTCAAATCCTTGTTAACACCTAGGAATGTGTTAGCACCCCTGACAAATGTGATTCGAGAAAATCACAACAGTCATCCTTATATTGGATTCTTCCAATTTTCAAATCTAGCCTAGTGATCTAGGAATCATGGCTTATATCATCCTATAAGATGATCATATTATAAACATCCGTTAGTAATAAAGCACCTACGGAGTAAACTTGTTGTCCGATAAGACAACGACAGTGGTGGTCCTTGACCTCCTGTCTAAAATATTGGACTATGTCCAAACGTAATAGTCTATATGATCAATGCGATCATGACTAATACCATTTAATACGATGATAATATTATTTAAACATCCTTTAGTGATGTCTTGCCTACGGGCTATAATATATTGTCCATGTGAGACATTGACGTTGTTATCGTTATGACTCCCTGTCCAAAGGTGAAGAACCACGTTCAAACCTTGAAGCCCTAATCTAATAAAATTGCGGCTTATAAATTCAGGTCCTTGGTAATAGACCATCAAGTTGTGTTTTAAAGTCATTCATGACAAGCCTATGTGCTATAATTGGTCATTCATGACAAGTTAACATATTAAATGTTAACATTCCTGGTGACATGCCTTTGTACCAGATTTGATGAATGTCCTTATAACAAGGCCGTTTGTGCCATATCTAAAAGTCCTTTGTGACAAGGCCTTCGTGCCGTATAATCATTTATGTCCTTCATGACTGGGCTTTATGCCATATTTTCTACGTCCATCGCGGCAGGCTTCTATGCCATATATGTATATATATATATAATAAAAGTCTTGTAAGGCTAGCCTTTGAGCTATACATGATCGTCCTTGTGACAAAGACAGTGGTGACATTATGGTCCCCTGTCAAGCAAGTATTGGACTCGCTCCAAACTTTGAATGCCATTGATGGTCCTGTTGTGACCTAGGCTAAATATAATGGAAATACGTTCAAAATAATATTCACTATGAATGTTCGGGACGGAATGGCCCACACGGTTTATGAATGCCGTGGCTAATCTAAATCAGGTCATCAGGATGATGACTAATAACGGTTAAATCTTGGTGATTGGTACCAAGTTTCGAGTATGGAAAACTCGAATGAGGTGGACGACAGTCGCAACGCTATTAAGGCGACGAAAGTTAATAAAACTACAAACGTAAACCTCTATATTGATGAAGTTAATCTCCAAGCTGTGGTTGACGCAACAGTTGGAGGGATCATGGGAAAAAGGGTCATGAGACAATCCGAAGAGCCGAATGCTTCTCGCTCTAAATCTCATTCGAAACCATGCTTAATTGCTCATGAGGAGAGCTATGTTCACACTTCGTATATGAAGGATGAACCAAAAGAAGGAGAATAACTCCCAGAAATCTGAGAAAAAGAGCAAGTACAGGCTTAATAAAAAGCAACGAAAGTTCAGTAAGAAGCCTGTATACCTCTGAGACTGCTTCAGCATTATTAGATGGATGTTTTATATCCATTAGGAATCATTTTTCCGATGCCCTAGTTCCGTTAAATATAAGGACTCAATAAAGTGATAAAAATCGATTGGTTGCCTTAAAAATCAAGCCCATATTGCGGGTGATAAGAAGAAATTAATTATCAAGACTCCTTATGAGACAACCCTCGTTATTACACGTAGCCGTGCGACTAATAAATATTAAACATAAAAAAATGGTGGAATTGGCCGTCCCCGGAATCGAACCTGGGTCTAGGCCGCACCCTTTCGCGCGCCTAGCCAACTGAGCTAGGTGCCTAGTTTGTGAAACTTCCATTGTTGATTTAATATAAGCACTTGTACAATAAACTTCCTTATCATTTATCAATGATAATTTCTGCTAAGTGTCCTGTTCTTAATACAGGCAATAATAAATATTCATGAACCATAAACTTAGCAAATTCTTATTATCATCCACAAGATATAACTACCAAGGAAACCATAGTAACCAATTCTTATAAATCGGCAAGGAATCCTTCCGAAAATCTAAGAGCACTCTTTCTTTGCATAGAGTACGACAACATATGTTATTTTAATTATTTTTCTCATTGTTTTCTATCGCCTGCGAGTGCCAAACTATGTTTGATAAAAGTGTCATATGAGGATTTGCGTATCCTAGTGTGTCCCATAGATTATTTCCATGTCTGATCAGCATGGAGGTTTAATACATGGAACCCTAAGATATCCCAATGATCATATTGTACTAAAGTCGACTAGTAGTATTCAAAGAAGATATCCAAAAATGGAAAAAAAAAATTTCCAAGTAAATGTTCCCGATTAAGGAATTCGGGGACTTATAACATAAATGTGTCACTCATTTGACACGAATAATGATATGGAAAATCTCTGTAGCCTCCTTGTATCTTAATTATCTCCTCTTAAGTTTGCCCTGCTTACCTCCTGGAAGTCAGGTGGAACCAAGATTAATGTCCCGCTGTGGGCTGGAGTATTATGAAAACTCCATATTGATTATGGAAAAATCGAAACCTGGATTTAGTAGGTTTTGAGACATAGGCACATATAGCCTGACTCAATCTTCTGAGGGTTTTATATTATTAAATAAGAAAGACGGTTCATATTACTTACGTATTAAATGCCGCAGCCCTAATTAGGCAACGATTAAGAATTTGCCATCAGCTACCCAGAATCTAAGGGCAAATTTTGGTGGATAGGCTTGAAAAGTCTGTAGCCACCTATGTAGCTAAATGCTTGACATGTGCGTAAGTCAAAGCCGAGCATCAAAAGCCGTCGGGCTTACTACAACAGCCTGAACTTCCTACGTGGAAGTGGGAAACGGTAACTATGGATTTTATTATCAAGTTACCCAAGACAATGAAAGGAAATGATACGATATGAGTTATAGTTGACAGACTGACTAAGTCAGCACATTTCCTACCCATCAAGGAGACTTATAGCTCCGATATGTTAGCCCAATTATAAGTGGATAAGATTGTAGCCTTGCATGGCATACCTGTGACTATTATCTCTGATAAAGATACTAGGTACACGTCACATTTTTGGAAGAGTTTCCAACAATCTTTGGGGCATACGTTTGAATTTTAGTACGGCTTATCATCCTCAGACTGACGGTCAGAGTGAGCGTACTATTCAAACGTTGGAAGAAATGCTACGTGCATGTTCGATCGATTTGGATGGTAGTTGGGATGAGAACCTACCGTTAATCAAATTCTCCTACAACAATAACTACCACACCAGCATCAATGCTGCGCCTTTTGAGGCACTATACGGTAGAAAGTGTAGAACGCCAGTTTGTTGGGCGAAAGTTGGAGAAGTCCAGTTATCAGGACCAGAGATCGTGTTCGAAACCACGGACAAGATTGTCCAGATTCGTAACAATCTCCAAGCTGCCCGGAATAGGCAGAAGAGTTACGCTGATCCAAATCGTAAGGATTTTCACTTCGAAGTAGGTGAAAAAGTCCTACTAAAAGTGTCACCCTGGAAAGGAGTGATGCGATTTGGTAAGAAAGGCAAGCTAAGCCCGAGATACATAGGACCTTTCGAGGTTATCGAACGTGTCGGGTCAGTTGCCTACAAGTTGAACTTACCAGAAGAGCTCAGTGGAATTCACAATGTGTTCCACATCTGCAATCTAAAGAAGTGTTCCGTTGACGAATCACATGTCATGCCACATACAGATGTGCAAATAGATAAGAGCTTAACATTTGTTGAAAAACCTTTGTCGATTGAAGATCGACAGGTAAGGAAGCTTCGAAGAAAGCATATACCTTTTGTAAAGGTCAAATGGGATGCCCGTAGAGGTCCCGAATTCACGTGGGAGGTTGAATCCGCGATGAAAGAAAAGTACCCTTACTTGTTTCAGTAAATCTCGGGTCGAGATTTATTTTAAGGGGGTGAGGATGTAACACCTCGAAAATTCGGGTTAAATAATAAAACGACACGTGTCAAAAAATGACAAAACGCGTTGTAAACTCGGAATTAATAAAGGTGTTTGACGGGATTTAAAAGTGTCGTTATGTTAACTTTTGCACCTCTGAACGACCTCGTTATAAATCCCAAGACTCAAAATTTTTTTAAAAACATCTTATATATATATTCAATATCAGTGAATTATAGCATAGGATGATGTATGATTGAAGTGGTAGGCTCCTACGAAGAAAAAGAATGGAAAACCTTTGTTTTCGGGTCTTGTTTTTGGAATCTAAGCAAGCAAATGCAAATGGTAGGGTATAGAACTGATATATGAGGTCCCTAACTGTCAAAAATAAGTCCACAAGTCGTATATACCCGTTTTCCCCTTCAAAACGCCAAAGATCAACGATTTTCCGCGTCAGACAAGAAGCTTACGGACCGTAAGCCAGACCTTTACGGTCCGTAAGCATGTTGCCAGCGACCAGAAACCTTCTGCAGCAGGTTATTTCGCGATTGTGACCTGTTTGTTCGGTTTTCTCACTTATGAACGACCCCTAGACATCCCTAGGCACTAGCAACAAGTGTCAATCAGTTGTGGATGGATCCTAGACCTTGTTGTCAACTTGTTATGGTGATTGCAACAAGTATAAAAGGCCCTTCAAGTGCAACATTCATTCACACACCTCTCCTGCATAATTGGATTGATTCTGGAGCTCAAGTTTGCTTCCTAGTGATCATATCTCGTGCATAGGACTTCAGTAAGTATTCTTATCATTCTCTAATTGAGTTTAGCTAGGTTAATTAGCTAAAAGTCAAACCGTCGTAATTACGGTTTGACTTCGAGATTTGTCACTAATGATTCAGTCTTATCTCGAATTAAAAGTAGTTATAGGATGGTATTTATGTGGGTAATAAAACCCCAAAAGGGTTTCCCCTGATCACCATCCTAAGCAGGTCAAATGTCGGGTCAAACCTTTACTTAAAAAGTCAACATAATGCTTAAAATGTCATTTATGCATAATTAGCTATCTAGAACATATATAACCTGTTTGAACATTGTTATAACTTAGAAATAAGTGTAAGAACATGTCCCAACATGTTCAACCCGACTATTTCCTGTTTAGACCCGGTTCGGAACCGAAAGTCACATAGTTTGACTTTCCCGTTGACTTTCAGTTCTGACCCGTTTGGGCATATTTTAGAAATGCCTCAGAGCTTAAATTGGACTAGGTTACATGTTAGAACAACCCTCTGTGGTTATACACCTTGGTTCACTAGTTATCCAATTAATATGCATATTTCCGTTAATTGCTCATACGTTGACCGTTATGCCCTTATTACCTTAAATCATGATTTATGAAAATGTAAAAGTGTAGAAACCTTAGTTACTGATATATAAACTTGTATGCAAAGTTTGAAATCAGTTTGACTTACAGATTAAGAGTTATGCTCAATATCGCAAAAATTAATACTTTATGTTAATAAAACGGCGTAATTAGCGTATAGCCTAGTTAAGCCGACTTTTTGGTATTAAACTTAATACCCCCTGATGTAATATATTATTTTGGGATTTTTAAAGATTTTTAATTAATTTTAGGCTGAGCATAACTAGTAGTCGTAGGCTTAATCCGGTAATTGTCGGTTTTGCCCTTACGGGCCATAAAATGAGTTTTACTTATCTAAACGACTCCAAACCTTTTGCTACTGATCACATATGTTAAATAAATTATTTTAAGCCTTCTGGAAATATAAAAATATCAGATTTACGTATAGAACCCGGAAATGGCCTTTAATCGCCATAATTAGCGTTTTTAACGCATAATATGTCTTAGATTCATATTGGACATACCCGGGTTGATACCTACTGATATATGAGGCAAATTATGATATTTTAACAGTAAGCAAAGGTTGATAAACTCAGACTTCGTTTTCGAGCTTTTCGGCTTATGTGAAATTACCAAAATACCCCTACGGGGCATAGTTTGGTTAAAAATGATAAAGTTCACATATATGCTTTAGCCTACTGATATAAATTATCAATTTAAGTATGTTTGCTGTTTACATCAGGCCTGTAACTCAGTTGAACATATAAACGCTTTTACAAACTTTAAAATGACCAAACTACCCCTACGGGGCATAGTTTGTGTTTAAATTCATTTCGGGCATAACGAAAGACATCCTACTGATGTCACAACCTATTTGAAGCATATTAACTTAGGAAACCTGTATATGGCTCTCACGGATACCCGTTACGCTTATTTCGCGTTCGGTTCGGCTTATGTAACAAGTTTACATAAATTAGCCGAAACGGGTCAAACCTCATCGGTTTAATCTCAAAATCCAGAATGTGGATGAAGGACCCATATTAAACAAGTCTCTGAACTTGTCGGGTCTAAATCATATTCTATCCGGTCTTCGCTTAATCGTGCGTACGAACCGTATCCTTGAAACTAGCCGGTCCAAGCTTAAGCTTAACTAAAGACCCGTTAGGATTCTAATAGGTTATTAAAAACCTTCGTTCCAGATTAGGAGCCCAGTAAAAGCTATCTGTACTTGCTGATTTGATATACGGCTGGGATTGAATTTATATTTAGCTCAGGTAAATACTTTTAACTTATTTTCCCTATACGGGCTTGGGTTACGGTACATAGCGTACCGCTTGATCGGGCATCAAATCTCCACGCTTAGTGGGTAGTTGAATAATTTGATCGGCTCGTTTTAAACAGATTTGTTTACTTTACAGCCTTTGGGGGGTTAATGACCATGTCCCGGATATCCTCGGCATTATCTTACGAGATGGCCACGACCTGAGCACGGGGTGTAGGCGTACACCTGTCAGTGTATAACTCTAGAATTGTGGTGTGTCTATTGATCTTTAACCCGGATACGTTCCGGGCTACTGAACGCATAAGTAACATGTAAATCGTTCTCAAGATTATAATATTAAATAATTCTCCCAAGTTAAAAAGATTAATTTTGCCTCTGTGCATTTTAATCAATGTGTCAAGATATTTTGTGCCACGTGCATTCAAAACAATTTACAAACTCTTTTTCCAAAATGAGTCAGTTGAATGTATTTACCAGTGTAAACTGACGTATTTTCCAAAAAGGCTAAATGCAGGTACTATACGAAATTGGCTGGATATGTCTCCTTAGCATCAATAGAAGTCTCGCAAGCTTAAGATGCCTAAAAGTCTGTTGAACTATTGTTTCCATTTTATGTTCGATCCTTCTGTGGATAAACTTCCGAATATTGTGACAATTGATATTACAATAATAAATTCGGTTGTATTATATTTTCAATTGCTTCCGCTGTGCTTAATAATATTGTGTTGTTTGACTATTATGTTGCCAACCATGACGTCACGATACTCCCCACCGGGCCCACCGGTGACACGTGGAAATTCGGGGTGTGACAGTACACCTGTCAGTGTATAACTCTATGATGTGGTGTGTCTATTGATCTTTAACCCGGACAAGATCCGGGCTACTGAACGCACAAGTAACATGTAATTCGTTCACAAGATTATAATATTAAATAATTCTCCCAAGTTATAAAAATGTTTATGCCTCGTGCATCCAAACCAATTTTCAATCATTTTTCCAAAATGAGTCAGTTGAATGTATTTACCAGTGTAAACTGGCGTATTTTCCCAAAAAGACTGAATGCAGGTACTAAACGAAATTGGCTGGATTGTCTCCTTAGCATCAATAAAAAGTCTCGCAAGCTTAGGATGTCTGAAGTCTGTTGAACTATTGTTTCATATTTTTATTTCGATCCGTACTGTGGATAAACATCCGAACGTTGTGATACTTGATATTACAATAATTTATTCGGTTGTATTATATCTTTTAAATTTGCTTCCGCTGTGCATATTAAATATTGTGTTGTTTGACTATTACGTTGCCAACCACGTCACGATACTCCCCCACCGGGCCCACCGGTGACACGTGGAAATCAGGGTGTGACAGGTTGGTATCAGAGCCAACATTGAGTGAATTAAACACTAAATTTTTGTGTTTAATCTCGATGACACAGTAGCACATTCCTTGACCTTCTGAGTCTAGACTTAACTTAGGAATATTCTCAATCCTAACCTGGAAATTTTTGCTTCCAAATTATTATATATATGTCACCAAGCGAAGAAGCTGTAATAAAACTTCTCCACATCAGGAGCCTTGAAAATGCTGAGCTTCGTACCGCGGCGAGAATGGAACGAGCATCCAAGGAGAGGACACTCAAAAATAAAATAAAGAAGAAACTCCTCTTGCTGAAGATCGTTTCCTTAATAAGTCCTTATAAGGACACAATTATCTTTCAGTCCCTACGAGGACAACACTATTCCTTTCAAGTCCCGCTTAGGGCAACTTTATACTTTATTTTTATATAGTGGAATGATTAAGTTTAAACTTTCATTCTAAACAAGAAATATTAAATAAATGGAAAATAACATTTCCTTCTTTTTTGCAAGATCTACCATTATGATAAAGTGGCAAAATCTAAAAAGGACAAGACCTAGCTTCGGGTCATATTAAGACCGGCCAAGATGGCAGTTCCTCAATTTAGATTCAGATCCTTATTAACATTTCAATTTAGAAATTGTTCTGCGATAAATATTAAAAGAATCTTAAGAGTGAAACCTAGCCTGAGTGTCATTATAAGGACCTGGCCAAGATGGTAAGACCTGTTTAAAAGATTCGTATCCCAGTTAACATCTGAAAACATGTTAACACTCCCGGCAGATGTGATTCGTTGGAAATCACACCTGTTATTAAGGATTCTTCAAAAGATTCCTAACCCAGTTTAATGATCTCTGAATCCTGGGTTTACATCATCAATTAAGATGATCATATTTTAACCATACGTGGTAACATAATGCCTACGGGCCCTGCTCATTTCCATATGAGCCAAAAGACAGTGGTAGCTATGACTCCCTGTCAGAAAAAGGTAATGAACTAGGTTCAAACCTCAAATACTTTGATTCTCTGAAATCATAGCATATAAATTTATAATTGTCCTTGTGACTAAGCCTGTTGTGCTAATATATTTAAAGGCCTTGATTCTCTGAAATCATGGCTTATGATTTAAAATTGTCCTTGTGACTAAGCCTGTTGTGCTAATATATTTAAAGGCCTTGATTCTCTGAAATCATGGCTTATGGTTTAAAAAAAAAATTGTCCTTGTGACTAGACCTTTTGTGCTATTAAATAAAATTGTTATTGTTGCTTTGATTCTCTGAAATCATAAGCTTATAATTTATAAATGTCCATGTGACCAGGCCATTGGTGCCACTAATAAAACTGTTAATGTTTTATAATTAGGATAAGTTATAATAGAAATCCTAAATAAATATGAGTAATAAATTAACCAAATATGGTCTCTGCTTACCATGGTTAATGAATTTCCCTAAGGGGCAATTCCGTAATAAACATCCCTTAGAAGGGAAGTGCCTACGGGCTATAGTTGATGTCCTCTGAGACTAAAGACAGTGGTAGCCTATAGCTCCCTGTCAGGAAAAGGTAATGAACTTTGATTCAAACCTTAATGCCTCGATTCTCTGAAATTATGGCTTATAAATTAAACTTGTCTACGCGACTAGGCCATTTGTGCTATTATTAACTTATAAATTAGGACTTATGATAAAAATCCTGAATAAAATAAATATCCTTCCTTTCCTGCCAGTATGCATTTTAAAAAGAATCTTAAAGGTGAAACCTAGCTTACACGGCCAAGATGGTGAAACCTACTCAAGGGATTCAGATCCTTGTTAACACCTAAGAACGTATTAACCCTCCTGACAAATGTGGTATGATAAAATCACAACAGTCATCCCTATATTGGAAATTTTTAATTCCTAATTGGCCTTATGATCTATAAAATCGTGGCTTATATCATCTTGTGAGATGATCATATTATAAACATCCATGAGTGATGAAGTGCCTACGGGCTAAACTTGTTGTCCGATAAGACAACGACAGTGGTGGTCTTTGGCCTCCTGCCTAAAAAAAAAAAAAGATGTTTGACTATGTCCAAACATAATAGCCTATATGATCAATGCGATCATGACTAATATCATCTAATACGATGATCATATTATTTAACATCCTTTAGTGATGTTTTGCCTACGGGCTATAATATATTGTCCATTTGTGACAAAGACATTGTGATCTTTAAGATTCCCTGTCCAAGGTAGTGAGCTATGCTCAAGCCTAATAGTCTATATGATCAATGCAAGCATGACAAAAATCATCAATACGATGATTAAAAATTTTAACATCCTTAATGATGTTTTGCTTAAGGGCTATATTATATTGTTCAATTAAGACAAGGCAATTGTAATCTTTTGTGATTCTTTGCCCAAGGGGGTGAGCTATACGCAAATCCCATAGTCTATGCTATCATTGCGATCCTGACTAGTATCATCAGTATGATGATCACAATATTAACATCCCTCGTGATGAAATGCCTACGGGCTATACTTTATTCTAGTGTCGGTAAGACAAAGATAGTAGTGATCTTTATGATCCCCTATTCAAAATGGTGTGATTATACCCAAACCTAATAATCAATATGATCGATACTAATATCGTTGGATACGATGGTTATATATAAACATCCATTAGTGATGTTAATTGGCTTACCTTTCTGCCAAATGAATCGTCTTTCAAGACGATGACAATTGTAGTCTATGACTCCCTGTCCAAAGGTGAAGAACCACGTTCAAACCTTGAAGCCCTAATCTAACAAGATTGCGGCTAATAAATTAAGGACCTTGGTGATAGACCATCGAGTTATGTTTTAAAGTCATTCATGACAAGCCTATGTGCTATAATTTATCATTCGTGACAAGCTAACATATTAAATGTTAACATTCTTGGTGACAAGGCCGTTTGTGCCATATCTAAATGACCTTTACGACAAGGCCTTCGCGCCATATGATTACTTACGTCCTTCATGACTGGGCTTTATGCCATATCTTTCTACGTCCCTCGCGACAGGCTTCTATGCCATATAAGTATATATATATATAACCAAAGTCATGTAAGGCTAGCCTTTGAGTTATTTATAATCGTCCTTGTGACAAAGACAGCTGTGACATTATGGTCCCTTGTCAAGCAGGTATTGGACTCGCTCCAAACCATGAATGAAATTGATAGTCCTCTTGTGACCTAAGCTAAATGTAATAGATATACATTCAAATAGCATTCATTAAGAATGTTCGGGACATAATGGCCTATACGGTTCGTGGATGCCGTGGCTAATCAATGTCAGGTCATCAAGATGATGACTAATAATGGTTTAATTTGGTAATTAGTACCAAGTTTTGAGTATGGAAAAATTCGGAAGAGATGGGCAATAGTCGCGATGCTATTAATGCGACAAAAGCAAGTAAAGTCTCAAACGTAAACCTCAACATTTTTGGAGTTAACCTCCAAGCGGTGGTTAACGCAACAGTTGAAAAGGTCATGAGACAATCCAAAGAGCCGAATGCTTCTCGCTCTAAATCTCATTCAAAACCATGTTTAATTGCTCATGAGGAGAGCTATGTTCACACTTCAAATATGAAGGATGAACCAAAGAAGGAGGATAACTCCCAGAAATCTGAGAAAGAGAGCAAGTACAGGCTTAATAAAAAGCAACGAAAGTTCAGTAAGAAGCCTGTATACCTCAGAGACGGCTTCCGCATTATTAGATGGATGTTTTATATCCATTAGGAATCATTTTTTCCGATGTCCTAGTTCCGTTAAATATAAGGACTCAATATAGTGATACAAAAAAAATCGATTGGTTGCCTTAAAAATCAAGCCCATAGTGTGGGTGATAAGAAGCAATTAATTATCAAGACTCCTTATGAGACAACCCTCATAATTACATGTATCCGTGCGATTAAGTAATATTAAACATAAAAAAATGGTGGAACTGGCCGTCCCCGGAATCGAACCTGGGTCTAGTCCACACCCTTTCGCGCGCCTAGCCAACCAAGCTAGGTGCCTAGTTTGTGAAATTTCCATTTTGATTAAATATAAGCACGTGTACAATAACTTCCTTATTTCTCCTATAAGTCACCTGCTCATCCTCATTATGTTGACTAAGTATTAGAATCCAAGATTTTACCTCTATGTTTTAGTTACTCTTGGCTTGCTTATGTTGACTAAACACTAGAAAGGACCTTATTAGAAAAACCTAGTATCCGTTTCGCGAAAAGGGAAAAGACGGAATAAGAATTTCCGACTCTCGCCATAAAAGTTCTAGACAGTCGACAATATGTCGCAAATTTTAATTCATTGGCTGAGATAGTACCCTATTCAGTATACCCAAAAATCTAAGCTTAAAGCACATAATTATTAGTGGTTTGACTGCTAAGAGATACGTTGGGTTCGGATGCTAACAAGTCTCTCATAAGATCTTAAGCTTAGCAAACTTTTAGAAATTTTTCCCATAAAAACCCCAGATATTAAGTGTAAGGGAAAAAGTTACAGACGAAATCGAAAGAATAATTTCTTTTGTTCCTATCAGAAACCTTCAGTCGTATGTTTCCGAAATGTCCTCTTTCTAAGAGGAAGTGCGTCAGCATATATAGTTGATATATACTTAATCTCTATCAATTCTGAATCCCAGATGATATGATAAAAGCGCCATATGAGGATTGGTGTATCTTAATAAGTTCCATAGATTGCTTCCATGCCTGATCAGTATGGAGGTTTAATGCATGGGACCACAAAGATATTCCGAGAGGTCATATGGTACTAAAGTCAACTAATGGTATTTGAAAGAGATATCCAGAATGGAATTGTCCAAGTAAATGTTCCATATTAAGGAATTCGTGGACTAGTAAAATAAAGGTGTCACTTATTTGACACAAGCAATGACGGGTGAACTGGAGTCTGAGATATGGAAATCTCTGTAACCTCCTTATACCTTGATTATCTTCCCCTAAGATTACCCTGTTTACCCCTGGGAGGCAGGTAGAGTTAAGTTTCATATCCCATTTAAGGCTGTATTATTATGAAATCTCCAAGACGGCAAGTACCATCATTGGAAGAATCGAAACCCTGATTTACTAAGTTTTAAAATAGAGGGTTCATATAGCCTAACTCGATATTCCGAAAGTTTGATATTGTTAAATAAGAAAGACGGTTCATTTTGCTTATGCATTAGTTACCGCAACCCTAATTAGGCAACAATTAAGAAATTGCCATCAGCTGTTCTGAATTGTCGATTTGTTCAACTAACTTCAAGGATCAACTAATCCTTAAAATTTGTTAAGTAGTGGTTGGAATAACCATCTCACCTTAAGATAAGCTTGTCTATGATAGTTGATATGTAAGCATCAAGGCTGCTCCCTTAGAGACCCTGTAAAGATAGAATGATAAACATCTATTGTAGGGGCAATAGATTGGTAAGTTCAATTACCAGGATCTAAGGGCAAATTATTGGTGGATAGGCTTGAAGAAGTCTGTAGCCACCTATGTAGCTAAATGTTTGACTTGTGCGTAAGTCAAAGCTGAGCATTAGAAATCGTCAGGTTTGCTACAACAGCTTGAACTTCCTACGTGGAAGTGGGAAATGGTAACCATGGATTTTATTACCAAGTTACCCAAGACCAGGAAAGGAAATGGTACAATATGGGTTGTAGTTGATAGACTGATTAAATCAGCACATTTCTTACCCATCAAGGAGACTTATAGCTCCGACATGTTAGCCCAGTTATACGTTGATAAGATTGTAGCCTTACATGGCATACCTGTGTCTATTATCTCTGACCGAGATACTAGATACACGTCACTTTTTTGGAAGAGTTTCCAACAATCTTTGGGCACACGTTTGAATTTTAGTACGGCTTACCATCCTCAGACTAACGGTCAGAGTGAGCGTACTATTCAAACGTTGGAAGATATGCTACGTGCATGTGCGATCGATTTGGGTGGTAGTTAGGATAAGAACTTACCATTAATCAAATTTTCCTACAACAATAGCTACCACACCAGCATAAAAGCTGCGCCTTTTGAGGCATTACATGGTAGAAAGTGTAGATCGCCCGTGTGTTGGGCGAAAGTTGAAGATGTCCAATTGTCAGGACCAGAGATAGTCTTCGAAACGACGGACAAGATTGTCCAGATTCGTGACCGTCTCAAGGCTGCCCGGGATAGGCAGAAGAGCTACGCAGATCCGAAGCGTATAGCTTTTCACTTCGAAGTAGGTGATAAAGTGTTGCTCAAAGTATCACCCTGGAAAGGAGTGATGCGATTCGGTAAGAAAGGCAAGCTAAGCCCGAGATACATAGGACCTTTCGAGGTTATCGAACGTGTCGGGTCAGTAGCCTATAAGTTAAACTTACCAGAAGAGCTCAGTGGGATTCACAATGTGTTCCACATCTGCAATCTGAAAAAGTGTTTCCCTGACGAATCACTGGTAATACCGCATACAGATGTGCATATAGATGAGAGCTTAAAATTTGTGGAAAAACCATTGTCGATTGAAGATCGACAGGTAAAGAAGCTTCGAAGGAAGCATGTACCTATTGTAAAGGTCAAATGGGATGCCCGTAGAGGTCCCGAATACACGTGGGAGGTGGAATCTACGATGAAAGAAAAGTACCCATACTTATTTCAGTAAATCTCGGGTCGAGATTTATTTTAAGGGGGTGAGGATGTAACACCTCGAAAATTCACGTCCTGTAATGTGTAGACACGTGTCAAATGTTTAAACGTGTGAAAGAAATATTATAGAAGGACTAAAGTTGAAAAACATGGAAAGTATGAGAATATACGTATTCTAAGTGTCAACTGTGAATAAATATAACGTACATTAACCCTACATGGTGCTCATACCTTCAAACGAATAAATCATGGATCATACGAAGCTAAAAGTGAGAGATTTCAAACTACAGGGGCTAAATGTGTCAACATGTTTAAATTATACCTCTGAGTGACCTTTTGACAAACCCGAAGCTTTGTAACGGTAAATTATACTCACTAGAACGCACGACTTAAATTTCATAAAATTTCGTTATCGTATGAGCAAGTTGTGATCAAATTCGTGTGCGAGGGGTTAAAGCGTCAACATTGAAAATTAGGCCTTTTCGGGTAACAATAAAGTTAACCGAGGACTAATCAAAGTAGGTAAATGTCTTGAAGCCCTTATACGTCAATTACGAGGGCTCAAAATGCAAGAAAATAAGGTCTTTTCGAAGTTTGAAGAGCCAGGGACCAAAACTGCAATTTTTAAAAAGTTTGTTGGATGACCCCAAGGGCTCGCGTAGCGCGAGCACTAACTGCCTAGGCAGTCGCGCTACGCCACTGCCTCATCTGATCAGCCAGCTCCGATTTTCTTGGGGTATTGTCTGCCATGGCCTTTGTGCGCGATTCTAACTCGATTCTCCACATCTCTTGACCCCTAAAGCACCCCCTAAACACTAGAAACAAGTGTTGATCAGTTGTGGTGAGTGCTAGACTTGTTTGTCAATCAATTGTGGTGCTTAAATCCACTATATAAGGGCCATGTATTGCAACCTTGCAAACACACCTTCACCTGCATTTGTGGATCACTTCTGGAGCTCAAACTTCCTCTCAAGTGTTCTCTAATCAAGCTTAGGACTTCAGTAAGTGTTCTAATCCTTCTTTAATTGAGTTTAGCTTAGTTTATTAGCTAAAAGTCAAACCGTCGTAATTACGGTTTGACTTCGAGATTAGTCAACAATGGCTCAGTCATACCTCGAATTAAAAGTAGTTATAAGATGGTATTTATGTGGGTAATAAACCCTCAAAAGGGTCCCCCCTGATTACCACTCTAACCAGGTCAAAAGTCGGGTCAAACTAGTTTATAAAAAGTCAACAGGATACTTAAAATGCTATTTATGCATAATTAACATTATAGATCATATACAACCTGTTGGATCATTGTTATAACTTGGTAATAAGTGTAAGAACATGTCTAAACATGTTCAACTTAGTAAATTGATAACTTAGTAAATTGAGTACATTTTCTGATTATAATTGATAAATTTCACATATATGTTTTATCCTACTGATATAACTTAGTAAATTGAGTACATTTTCTGATTACATCAGACCTGTAACTCAGCTTGTTACTTAAACTCTTTTATAAACTTTTAAATGACCAAACTACCCCTACGGGGCCTAGTTTGTGTTTAAACACGTTACGGGCATAATGAAAGACATCTTACTGATGTCACAACATATTTGAGGCATAACTAACTTAGGAAACCTATATATAGCTCTCACGAATACCCGTCACGCTTATTACGCGTACGGTTCGGTTTATGTAACAAGTTTACATAAATTAGCCGAAACGGGTCAAACCTTATCGGTTTTATCTCAAAATCCAGAATGTGAATAATAAACCCATATTAAGCAAGTCTCTGAACTTGTCGGGTCTGAATCACATTCTATCCGGTCTTCGCTTAATCGTGCGTACGAACCGTATCTTTGAAACTAGCCGGTCTAAGCTTAAGCTTAATTAAAGACCCGTTAGGATTCTAATAGGTTATTATAAAACCTTCATTCCAGATTAGGAGTACCAGTAAAAGCTACTTGCGTTTGCTTATTGTGATTTATACATTGCTCAGGTAAATACTTTTAACTTATTTTCCCTATACGGGCTTGGGTTACGGTATATAGCATACCGCTTGATCGGGCATCAAATCTCCACAGTTGAGTGGGTAGTTGAATAATTTGATCGGCTCGTTTAAACAGTCTTGATTACTTAAAGCCTTTGGGGGGGTTAATGACCATGTCCCGGATATCCTTGGCATCATCTTACGAGATGGCCACGACCTGAGCACGGGGTGTAGGCGTACACCTGTCAATGTATAACTCTATGATGTGGTGTGTCTATTGATCTTTAACCCGGACAAGATCCGGGCTACTGAACGCACAAGTAACATGTAATTCGTTCACAAGATTATAATATTAAATAATTCTCCCAAGTTATAAAAATGTTTATGCCTCGTGCATCCAAACCAATTTTCAATCATTTTTCCAAAATGAGTCAGTTGAATGTATTTACCAGTGTAAACTGACGTATTTTCCCAAAAAGACTGAATGCAGGTACTAAACGAAATTGGCTGGATTGTCTCCTTAGCATCAATAAAAAGTCTCGCAAGCTTAGGATGTCTGAAGTCTGTTGAACTATTGTTTCATTTTTTTATTTCGATCCGTACTGTGGATAAACATCCGAACGTTGTGATACTTGATATTACAATAATTTATTCGGTTGTATTATATCTTTTAAATTTGCTTCCGCTGTGCGTATTAAATATTGTGTTGTTTGACTATTACGTTGCCAACCACGTCACGATACTCCCCCACCGGGCCCACCGGTGACACGTGGAAATCGGGGTGTGACACAGAGTACAGTGGCGTTATCATTCTGTGAAGTTGAACACATGGCAGCTAGTTCAGCAGCTTGCCAGGCTATTTGGTTGCGAGAGTTGACAAGTGAAGTTACCGGAAGACAACCGTAAAAAGTATATCACAGGAAACGTTAAAAGACCCTTGTATCGCGTACCAAATCGGTCGTACCGAATCGCGGTACAGAGTCGTCCCAATCGCCTCCGGTACGTGTACCGGATCGCTAATTTGGACCGTTCCCGATTGTGTACCATAATAGTGTTCCAATCGGTGAATACACGTATTTAATTAATCCGAAACGCGTTTCCGTTTGTAGTGGCCGGCGTTCCGGTACAACCAGATTCATGTTTTGTGATGGTGAAGGTACAAAGATGGGTGAAGTTCATGAAAGAATGGATAATATGTTAGGGGAAATTCAAGATGTAATGTTGCTAACTAAGTATGCATCTTATTTCGACCAACTGAAAGCCATCGTGCATCTTATATGATACGTGTACCAAACTATGGTGGTACGCCATAGGATACATTGTACCATGTATCGAATTATCTTTCCCAAATGAACCTACCCCCCAACGTACCGATTTTTACAAAGGCCCGAATTGCGTACCGGTTTTCGTACCGCGTACCGGAGCGTACCGCGTTCCATGTGACCATAGTAAAAAGTAATGTTAAAAGTGGATAGTACTTCAGCGATTGACTTAATGAAAAACCCGGTGTTCCATAATCGAAGCAAGCATATAAAGTCCCAATTTCACTTTATTCAGAGTGTGTGGAAAACAACGAAGTGGCCGTTGAGCATGTATCTGGCAACGAGCTCTTTATTAACGAAGGCAGTGGCAAAAATCAAGTTCAAGGAGATGCAGGATCTATTTGGCGTTGAAGACCTCCTGTATACGACTCAGAAATTCATGGGGTGAATGTTGGGAATTCTGAAGTCGGCCTGTGGCTTTGTGCGTGATGAATAGCAAAAATATACAAAACCCAAAACCGAATCTTAAAATTAGGTTTTCAGAAAACCATACTTTTGTTTTTGTTTGGGATCGGTTTTTTCGATCACGAATCAGTTTCTTTGGTTTCATGCACACCCCTAGCTAGTGGTGCAGAGATGAAACGACACCACAAGCTGATATGAAGGCTATAGGACAAAGTGTGAGTCCCCACAGCCCGCATGTATAACACACAACCTTAAAATCAAGTATAATCTATAACATCGATCGCGTGACTAAAAGTATCTAGGGGTGTTCATCGAATCGAATTGCTCCAATCGAATTTTTTCGAATAATTATTTTTTTGCTTGAATTCGTATTCGATTAAGAAATAGCCAATTCAATCCGTATTCGTATTCGAATTAAAATCACAATTCGAATTCGATTCTAATTCGATTAAAATTCGTATTTGAATTCGAATAAATTCGTGTTTCTACTTCAGTTAAAAATTTGTAATAAATTCGTTTGAGTTACGGGACTTGTAATGGAGTTGGTAATAGGCTATTTTATTACTTGAAATAAATTTAAAGATTAATTTATACTATAGCCCAATAAAAGTTAAATATGTATTATATATAAAAATAATTAATAAATATCTATAATTTTAATTCGAATTTCGAATTGAATTTAAAATTATAAATTCGTATTCGATTTACTTGACTCGAATTCGAATTCAAATTCTTGATAATCGAATCGAATTAAATCGAATTTCGAATTTTTCTTAATAATCGAATTCGAAAACCTCTAAAAGTATCAAAACAATAAAAAAACACAATACCTATTTCTACTTTTTCTCTATAGTTCAAGGATCAAAAGTGTATCATTTCTACATAATATAATTTGGAGTGAATTGCAAATTTTGTCCTTTATCTTTATATCCTTTTGCAGGCGGTGTCCTTTATCTTTAAAATTGATGAGTTTTGTACTTTATGTTTTAAAATCCTACACGTTATGTCCTTTGAGCCAAACTCAGTTAATTTTTTCTATTAAATCTGATCACTCAAGGGCAATTTAGTCTTTTTACCAATTACTTTAAAATATGTTAATAAATAAAACAAAAACAAATTTAAAAATAATACAATATGTGTATATACTTTTATATATAAAGAAACAACACCCTCTCACTAGCGCTCTCTCTCTCTACCTCTCTCTAGCCACCACCAACAACCACCTCCGACCACCACCCTCAACCACCTCTGATCCCCTCTACTTCTCTCAACCATCGCCGCCAACCATCACCACCACCCACTAACCAAATCATCTCATCTGAACAAATAAAAAATCCCCAATCTTTTATTCCCACTCCAGTTCATTCCCAATCCATCTATATAACGCTTTCTGTATCCAACTATTCAGATTACTACAAAAGCAGAGCTACATAAATCCACAAATCCCCAACCGTTCAAACTATTCAGATTCACATATATACCAATCTTATTACTCGGTTTCACTCGAATTCAAGATAACTGACCTGTTTACCAAACTGAAAATTATACATCTGATCTTGATAATTGTAACACCTCGAAAATTCACGTCCTATAATGTATTGACACGTGTCACAAGCTTGAACGTGTGAAAGTATACTCTAAAGGGACTAAAGTTGACAAACATGGAAAGTATGTGAATATAAAAGGATTCAAAGTGTCAACAATGGATAAATATATCTTTCAATAACCCTGCATGATGTTTATACCCTTAAACGAATAAATCATGGATCATATGAAGCTAATTGTGGAAGAAAGTGAGAAGTTACAAACTACAGGGGCTAAATGTGTCAACATGTTTAAAGTATACCTCTGAGTGACCTTTTAGCAAACCCGAAGCCTTGTAACGATAAAATATGCTCACTAGAATGTGTGACAAAAATTTCATAAAGTTTCGTTATCGTATGAGAAAGTTATGACCAAATTCGTGTACGAGGGGTTAAAAGCGTCAATGTAGGAAATTATGGCTTTTCGGGTGATTACAAAGTGAACCAAGGACTTAACAGAGTTTGTATAAGTCTTGGAACCCTCAAAAGTAAATTTAGAGGGCTTATAATGCAAGAAATAATGTGAAAACGACGTTTGGAAGGTCCAGGGGCCAAAACTGTCAACATTTGAAAGTTGTGTTGTGCTGGCATAGTCCTTGCGCACCGTAAGCTAGGACACTTACGGTGCGTAAGCAGGTCCCAGATGCAGAAAAACTTTCAGCTGCCTGTTAAAACGGTTACACCGCCATAAAACGATGGTATTCGAATTCAGGGGCTTGTTTGATGGTATTTTAAGGTCTAGGGACACTTGTAATCATCTGGATTCATTCATAGACTTGTTTGGCATGATCAAATTGCATCTAGAAACCTATATAAGGGCCATGAATTTGGGTTCTTCATTGCTCATTCACTTGTAAACTTCACAACTCACTTCTTGGAGGTTCCTGGAGCTCAAGACTCATCCATAGTGTTGGATCTGAGTTTCTTTTTTATTGTATTTTCGTTTGAAATTAAGATGAGAATGAAAGAGTTGTGCAGCGGAATTTAAAATGAAAGCAAACTTTGCATACAATCAAACGAGAGTAATACTTTAATCAAACATCTTTACACAATGAATCGAAAGATTGAATTTGTTTCAACAACGATTACAATGATTGATGAATGAATGCAAACTCCCCCTCAGCCAGAGCTCAGTAGTTTGTTCGTGCAAAGAAGACGATGTGGTGAAAGAGCTAATAGAACAGTACAAAGTACTGAACTATTTATAGGCACTTGCAAACCACTGAGCATCTTAGCTGACGTCACCATGAAAGTGACATCTAACCTCCTAACAAACTCTAACCTCTGATCTATAAACACTGATGTACTAAACTACTGCTATTACATTACATTACATTACATATAAGACACTTAAACAGCTGCTGCATCCTTCCACTGCTGTGAACCCAGCAGTGCTTGTCCGGATCAGCAGTACTTGACTCAAGGCAGTAGATTGAGTCAGCAGAGCTTTGGTCTTCCATCAGTCTTTAACATTTGGCAGTAGATGCAAGGCAGCAGTTGTGAATCAGCACTTGGTAAGATCAGCAGATAGGAGGTCAGCAGATACAAAGCCACTTTCAAGGGGAGATATTTGCATGAACTAACTGTAATCGTCTGCTTATTCTGGATCCACTGCTCTGATCCAGTTTTGGCTTTAATTATTTGTTCCTCTGATAGGGTTCAATCCCAACAATCTCCCCCTGGAACAGATAATGCCAAAACTCTTCATTATTTGTGGAATTCTTTATTGCCTCATCAACAGCTCCCTTATCTGACCTTTAAATTGTAATTCAAAGTCTAGGGCATCTGTATCTTCATCATCCCTGCTAAGTGGAAGATCAAGGAGATCCTGCAAATCTTCAAGACTCAGGCCAAGAGCTTGTTCCCTTGATATTTTCTCCACTACTCCACCAGACCTGAGCAAAGTCAATACGCAGGTCTGTTTGTCAGTTTCCCACTTTTGTATTTTTGAGCCTGGTGGGTTTCTTGGGAGATGTTTATTTGCAGAAGTATTTGGTGAGGCTGGCCTATTCATGACTGGCTGAGCAGCACTTGCAGATTGTTCCAATTCAAGATCTTCTTTTATCATTACTTTCGTGCCTTCTTTTACAATGGCATCTCCAGCTAATAGATCTTGAATTGTTTCCATGCTAAACTGGTTTTTGCTCCTTCTTTTGTAGATGGCAGCACCAGCTGGAGCAGTGGTTCTTTTGACTTGCGGCTTTGGTGGTTTTTTAGAAACCTCTGCTTTAGAATAGTCAGGCTTTTGAGGAACTGAAGGATCTTTCTTTCTTAATTGTTCCAACTTTTTGTAAGTAGCCCTGACAACATCTTCTTTCCATCTAGCAACTTGTCTTTTGTTTCCATAATCAGCTGCTACCAGTTCCTCTTTCATTCTCCTCAGCTCTTCCTGTTTGTCAGGTACATTCTTTCTAAACTCTGCCCAGTTAGGAGGAGTGTGAGTGACTTTCCTTTTTATCATGTCTTGAATTCTTGCTGCTTCATTTTCAAGTTCAGGAATAGTCCACTCTTTGTACATGTATCTCTTTCCTTTGTACTTCTTGTGAGCCATGATGCTTTCAATGTAGTCTTTCTTCAGAGTTTCAGCAGCTCTTTCAGAAATTTGTTGACTAACATTTTTTGCAAATTGCTCTAGGGATCTGACTTGTGTGAGCAAATATTGACTTCTCTGTGCAATTTCTTTATCAGATTTCCCTTGTGTGTTTTTCTTTGAGATATCCTCAGCTTGCTTGGCCTTGATTTCCAAATATTCATCAACATTTTTAGGCCAGGGATATCCTTTTATTGATGGCAAACTCCTTTTGGCAGGGTCATCCTCAAGGTAAAAGGATTTTATTTCTTCTCTAACAGCTGCTAATTCAAGAGGAAATTGAACACCTGCAGGAGGTAAGGGCTTGTACATTTTGACTGAAGAGAGAGGAACAGGTTTTGGAATTGTGACAAGTGCTAAAGATTTTGAAGATGTTTGTGGTGGTGAATTGTCATCATCTTTGAGAATTAGTCTTCTCCTTTTTGTAGGAGGGACTGATGATGTTTTGGATGGAACAGTGGTGGTAGATGTAGTGGCAGTGAATTGTGATTGACTAACAGCTGTTGAAACAACTGGTGTTTCAACCACTGTTGTCATTACAACAGATGTTATAACATCTGCTGTCTTCTGCTGTATGTCAGCAGGTGTTGTTTTTGGTGGTGATGATGGTAAAGCAGTGGATGTTGTGTGTGTTGAAGTGGTGTATGTTGATGTAACAGTTGTTTGGCAAGCAGTAGTTTTTGTAACTCCTGATGCATCAGCTGTTTTGTATGGTGGTTTTTTAGCAGACTTTGAACGTCTGGTTGGAATGGATTTGGGTTGCCTCACTTTTCTAGTAGGCTTCTTCTTTTCCTCAACAGGATTTTCATGATCCTTTGACCCAGAAGTACCCTGATCTGGATGATCCATTCTGTCCACCCTGGCTTTCTTTTTGGCCTCTCTATCCCTTTTTACACTTGCAACTGCTTCTGCTAGTGCATTTGTTGTCACATCAATTTTCTTGCTGCCATCTGGCAAAGGGATCTTTTTGGTCATGTTTGAATTTTCTGGTTCAAGATAGATACCATCCTCTATACCCTTCCTTTTCCACTCCTTAATTTTCTCCCCCTTTTTGGCATTATCTTCTGGGAGTTGATAAATGTAGCGGACTTTTGGAGGAGCAGTGCCAGTGGTGTGCAAGATCTGAGTTTTGAGAGCCTTTAAATCAGCCTGAGTGTTCTTGAACCTTGACTCCATTGCATTTCTCAGCTGTTGTACATGTTTTTCATGTTGCTGATCTGCTAATTGTGCTTGTTGTTGGAGAAAAGATTGAAATAGATTCCAGAGCTCATTTGTAGCAGGTGCCCTTTGTGGAGCAGGTGCTTGAGGTGGAGCAGCAGTTGATTGTACCTTCTGAACTTGTAACACCTGTTGTAACATATCTTTGAGTTCTGCAACAGAGTTATCAAGCTTTGCAATACGATCCGTCAATTTCTGGTACTTTAAACCATCACCCAATTTAATGGGATCATCTGATTTCCCACTAGCAGTGGTTTTATCAGTGGTAGATGTAGGGAATATACTCCAAACATTAACCACTGATCCCCCTTTTTCTTGGTACTGGGGTCTTCTTCCTTCAACACTTGACAACCTTTTGATGTTGCCAGTAGGATAAATAAATCCACTGGTGGTTGGCAGAGGTGCTATAAAAGGAATTGCCTCCAAGGAAGTCTTATGAATGTAACCACTGTCCAAATGTAACCCAGTGGGTGTAACAGTTGTAGTGGCTGCTTCACTTGGATTACCACCAAGAGTTACTTGTAACTCAAGGGGTGTAACCTCCTCAGGTTGTGTTGGTGGGTTAGCAAAGATTGATACATCAGACCCAGTCAGTTGTTGAGGTATATTCTCATTAATAGGTGATTGAGAAGGACTGGATAATGCCTGGTTCAAATCAATTGCATCCAACAGTGGTTTTATTGGTGAGGGAATTTTGGATGTGAGGATTGGTGTAGAAATAGGATGTGTCCCGGGCATTGGACTGTGGATGATAGAAACGAGTGTTTCCAGAGCATCATGATGTGGAGGCCCTATTTGTACAACCTGTTCTTTTTGTGAAGAAACAGGAGGAGTTTCGGTTATGGTTTGAGATATTTGTACCAACTGCTGTGAGGAAGTAGCAGCAGTGGTTTCTTGTGACTTTTGTGTTGTCACTGGCAGGAGCTCTGGTATCTCATCCTCCAGAGATGCCTTTTTGATGGTTTTGGGGGGGTTTTTGTGTTTTTCTTTTTGTTGGCTTTTTGGTGATTTTAGGTGTGGGTTTCAAAGCAGTTGTGCTGCTGCTTTGATCACCTTGAGCAGTGGGCTCAGCAGCAGATACCTGAGGAGCAGTTGTAACTGCTAAAATCTGCTCAGGCACCTCTGCTTGTGTTTTACAAGGTGCTAACATTCTTGAAAAGGTTTCAGTTGTTAAACTGTTTATTTGAGTAGAATCACCTTGGTTTATTACAGCTAAATCATCCTTACTGAATTTCTTTGAAAAATAGTAACTTAAAAATCTTGGAAACAGTAAGAATGATTTTGTTTCTACATTGTTAACCAAATCTTTAAAAATTTCCCGAGAATAATTAAAATTTTCTCCTTGAAGAATTGCATATCCCAGATTTTGAATCTTTAAAGGGATTTCATTGAAAGAAGTGGTTTTGTTTGAAACACATAGTAGGAGGGTATGAAATAAAAATCTGGGTGCAGAAGGAAAATAACCTTTTTCTAAGGTAATTTTCTTCATCATTGTGGCTTCATACCCTCTCTCAATGAAGTCAGTTTGTAACTCGTTTTTAGTGAAAGAAATTTTACCTTCCTGATCACCGAGTTGAAAGACCTCTGAGATGGATTGTGGCGTGATTTGGACAGCTTTACCCTTTATAGAAGAGTTTATGGTGGTTGTAGTGTCGCCTTGTTTTTCAAGGGTTGCATTTTTCCAGAACTCCCTTTGGGTCGCCAAATAGATTGGTGCATCGGCAATGATCAAAGTTTTGTACTTTGATTTTGCCATGAGATCAATGATGGAATCGAAAACTTTGGTGGTTCCTGGTTTTGTGAGAAGACCCAGGAGATTGTGAGATGGTTTATGTGGAATTTCAGTGGAGATTGCCTTTTGAGAGGCTGTTTTCGATGATGATTTGGATGAGGGTTTTGAAGATTTCTTTGATTTTGTCATTTTGAGGATGATTGATCGAAGAAATTTGTGAAGAAATGAGATGAAAAACTGCTTTGAGAAGAGAATTTTTAAGAATTCAATTCGACAGTAAAACCCTGTTTTGATGGTGAGTGGGGGATTTTATAGGGAAGAAAGTGAATGCTGAGGTGGCAGCCGTTACAAAAGGTCTGACCAATATGTACTGCCCACGTGACAACCCCTGTTGAAAGTGAAGGACAGTACTTGTGTGATAGGGACAGATGAAGGCAGTGGTATGAAAGCAGTGGATGATTTTCACTATCAGTGGATAGCATATCAGTGGATAAGACACTGCTTTTGAACAACAGAGTTTATCAAAGTAATGAGAGAGCAGGGGATGACTTTCAGCAGTGGACAGACTTTTGAAGTAGAGCAGACTTTTGAACAATCAGTGGTTAAATGGCAGACTTTTAAGGATTTTTAATGAAAAATATCATTTTTAGCTATTTTCAAGGATGGAGTTTTGATTTTCTGAAAACATTTTGTTGCTTTTATTCATAGAAAACAAGATGTTGCTTGTTATTCCATGTTCAGCATCCCAATTCTAGAGACCAAGCTTTCAAAAGTGGTTGTATCAAGTGCTTTTGTGAGCACATCAGCCAGCTGGTCTTTAGTTGGGACATGATGCAGAGAAATCAAACCTTTTTCATAGCAATCCCTCACAAAGTGATGTCTGATGTCGATGTGTTTGGTGGTTGAATGGGAAACTGGATTTTTGATGATATTTTCTGCTGCCTGACTGTCCAACATGAGTGGTGTCTTTAAGGCAGTGATACCAAAATCCAGCAACTGATTTTGAAGCCACAGGAGTTGGGCTGTACAGCTTGCAGCAGCAATGTATTCAGCTTCAGCAGTGGATGTTGAAACAGCTGCTTGCTTTTTGCTTTGCCATGAGACTAAGCAATCACCTAGAAACTGGCACCCTCCTGATGTGGACTTCCTTGTGGTGTGACATCCAGCAAAGTCACTGTCTGAGAAACCTGAAAGCTTGATGTTCCCATTAGCTTGATACCAGATACCAAGTGTGGGAGCACCTTTTATGTATCTGAAAATCCTTTTTACAGCAATGAGATTTGATTTTCTGGGAGCTGATTGACTTCTTGCACAGACACATGTTGCAAACATGATGTCTGGTCTAGATGCAGTTAGGTACAATAAAGACCCAATCATGCTTCTATAAAGTGTTTGGTCAATCAGCTCATCCTTTTCATCAGACATGACCAGCTTATTTGTTGCCATGGGTGTGCTGCATGGTTTACAATCATTCATATCAAATTTGGTTAAAAGTTCTTTAGCATATTTGCTTTGATGAATGAAAGTTTCATTTTGCATTTGCTGTACTTGGAGACCAAGAAAGCATTGCAGCTCACCCATTGCACTCATTTCAAACTCAGCTGTCATGAGTTCTCTAAACTCTTCACACATTGAGTTACATGTGCTTCCAAAAATAATGTCATCCACATAAATCTGGACAATCATTAAATCCTTCCCTCTCCATTTTAAAAACAGTGTTTTATCAACGGTACCTCTTTTGAAACCATTTGAGAGTAGGAAGTTGGAAAGAGTTTCATACCAGGCCCTTGGTGCTTGTTTCAAGCCATACAAGGCTTTGTTCAGCCTGTAGACATGATCTGGATAAAATGGATCCTCAAAACCTGGAGGTTGACAAACATACACCTCTTCTTGAATTGTACCATAGAGGAAAGCACTTTTGATATCCATTTGAAACACCTTCATATTGTGGTTGACAGCAAAGGCCAGGAATAGTCTAATTGCTTCTAATCTTGCAACAGGGGCAAATGTTTCATCATAATCAATCCCCTCTTCCTGTCTGTAACCTTGAACCACAAGCCTGGCTTTATTCTTGACAACAATACCCCTTTCATCAGTTTTGTTCTTGAAGACCCACTTTGTGCCAATGGGACTAACCTCTTCTGGCAGTGGTACAAGCTCCCATACTTGTTGTCTTTTAAACTGTTGGAGCTCCTCTTGCATGGCTTCTACCCAGCTGTTGTCTTTCAGTGCCTCTTGGTACTTGACTGGCTGATGGAGTGATAGAAAACCAGCAAAAAGACAAATGTTTTGGGTTTGGCTTCTTGTGAGCACCCCTTCATTTATGTTGCCAATGATTTGATCAGGTGGATGAGATCTCAAGAAGATTAAATCTCCTTGGTATGGTATGATGACATTTGTTGGTGAAGGCTGCAAATGTGTATCATCTGAGCTAACCACTGCTGGGGACTTTGATGATCCAGCAGTGGCTTCAAAAGGTGGTGGAATAGGAGGTAATGAAGTGGACAACTGCTGACTTTTATCCACTGTTTGAGGACTTTTGTCAGCAGTGTTTGAGGATGTGGAAACAGTGGTTGATGGGCTACTTTGGTCAACAACTGTTGAGGTAGCAGTGGTTGAGCTTTGACAACTGTTTTGAACAGCTGGTGCTTTTCCCTTTGTGGCAGACCTTTGAGGGATGATGATTTCATACCCATAGTCTGGTGTTGTATCCTCTGATGAACCTGCACTGTTAGTCTTGACAGCAGTATTTTCAAAAGTGAATTTTTCAAGATCAAACAGATCTGCATGGTTTGCTGGGATTTTCATTGATGAAAGCTCATTGAACTTTACATTCAAAGTCTCCTCCACTGCCTTGGTCCGTGTATTGAACACTTTGTAGGCCTTGGCAGTGGTTGAGTATCCCAAATGGTAACCACAATCAATTTTGGCTGCAAATTTTGAAATGGAATCTTTTAAGTTCAAAATAAAGTATGGGCAGCCAAACACTTTGAAATATGAGATCAGTGGTTTAATTTTATACATAATTTCATAGGCAGTCTTTTTGTGCCTGGGGTTTATTAAAACTCTGTTCTGAACATAGCAAGCAGTGTTTACTGCCTCTGCCCAGAAAGTTAATGGCAAACCTGAATCTGCAAGCATGGTTCTGGCAGCCTCAATCAGAGTTCTGTTCTTCCTTTCCACTACCCCATTCTGCTCTGGTGTTCTTGGGATGCTGTACTGCCTTACAATCCCTTTCTTCACACAGAAGGCATCCAACTCCCTATTTTTGAATTCTGTGCCATTGTCACTCCTGAAGCTTTTCACTGGAAGGTCAAATTGCTTTTCAACCTGTATTACAAAGTCTTGCAAAATGCCTGCAGTTTCATCTTTTGAGTGCAAAAAGAAAGTCCATGTGAACCTAGAAAAGTCATCAACAATAACCAAACAATATCTTTTCTTTTTAAGGCTCATGACTTGAACTGGGCCAAACAAATCCATGTGTAGCATTTGCAAACACTGGGTTGTTTTGGACTCTTCAATGGACTTGTAAGAACTTTTATGCTGTTTTCCTTTTAAACAGGAAATGCAATGTTCAGGACATGAAAACAATTTTTGTGGTAGGCCTCTCACCAAACCATTTTTTGAAATTTCTGTGATTGTCTTAAGATTTGTGTGTCCCAGCCTTCTGTGCCAAAGTTCTGTCTCTTTGTTAGAGGCAGCTGAGAACAGACAGGCATCAGCTCTGGGACACTCTTTTGACATGTCAACAACATAAACATTGCCACTTCTTTGAGCAACAAGTTTAGTTTGACCAAAGTTGATTATTGCTTCAATCTTTTTGACCATTTCTGGTCCAACAATCCTACAACAGTCTTTTGTGAAGAATGACCCAAATCCCTTGTCACTCATTTGGGACACACTTAGAAGGTTGAATTTTAGATTGTCTATTAGATTGACATTTTCAAATTTTACATTTCCAGATTGCACTGTTCCAGACCCCAAAACCTTCCCTTTACTATTATTCCCAAAGGATATATCACCCCCACCATGGATTTTAAAGTCTTTGAGGAGGGCTTTACATCCTGTCATGTGCCTGGAGCCTCCACTATCTACATACCAAAGACTATCAAAGCATGCAGAAGCTCCCTGCACATGAAGTAAAAGGATTAGTTCATTAAGGTCTCCAAAGCCAACAAGGCTTTGGATGGGGTCTCAACAGTGTCTGGGATGGAGGCAGAATGATGGACAGTGGTTAGGTCAGGAGTTTGAACTGTTTTAGGACAGTGTTTCTCTAACCACTGTTGTGGGTCCTGACCAATCATCTGCTGGTAACCAAAAGGATGCTTGTTCACTTTGGGTTTAGAGGGCCTTTTGTAGGCCTCATAAACGTGAGGAATCCTTTGGTAAGACTGTTTTTCCTTGCCTTTTCTGAACTGATTGGCAGGGGGTGCATCAGTAACCTGAACATCTCTTTTGACAGATGTTTGGTTCAGCTGTTTTGTGATAGCTGTTTCAACTGGCACAAACAGTGGTTGTTTCTTGGTGAATTTGACAGATGTTGATGATGATGATGGACTCAAGGATGTTTTAGCCATGTACTAATTCTTTTTCACATCAAAGTTTTTGAGATACACACATGCTTGAGTTTTGTGGTTAGTTTTTCCACAAACAATGCAGCTTTCTGCTGAAACAATGACACTTGTTCTGTTTAAATCATAAGCTTTTAAGTGGAAACAGTCTTTTGTTAGATGGTTCCTTTTCTCACAGAATTCACAAAACAAGTTGTCAATTTTTTCTTTCTTCTTTCTCTTTTCAGACTCCTTTGCAGCAGAGGTTTTAACCACTGCTGGGATGTCCTTGAGAGGTATGACTTTAGCTTTTGGAGCTTTAACACCATCAGTTGATGTAAAGTCCATTGGCTTGAAATTTTCAAGAATATCACACTCATCAGACCATCTTGGTTTAAACTGATGATCTTCAAGCTCCTTGAAAGTGGAGGAGCCCATTGGTCTGGTAAGTGTGATTTTGTTACCAAGTTTGTCAGTGATTTTCACTTCTTGGCCATTCTTGTTTGTGGGGATGAGCTCAGTAGCTTCATCAGTGGTTTGGACAGATTTTTCAAAAGCAACATGTTCATCATCAGATTTTCTATAACCAACCCCAAATTTCACATTGCTTTCAATCTGTTTAGCAAGCATCACCTCATATCCTCTGTAGGATTCCACCCATCTTTCACAAGTAATCTGGGTGGATTCCAACTCCTTTTTACAAACTTGGTATTTTTCTACCATAGTTTGAAGTTGGGTTTTGGTGATGCTTTGCTCTTCTTTTAGACAGCTGATTTCTTTTTCCTTTTCAGTCAATTTGTTTTTAAGTTCTTTTAAAGACTTTTCAAATTTAACCTCATCAGTCAAGATTTTATCCCGAAGGTTTTCATTCACCTCTTTGATGTTAGCAAAAGCAATTATGCAATTGTCAGAACACAGTTTTTCAAGAACTTGAGGAGATACCTTGGCAGCTGCCATCATTGCACAATCACATTGATGATCTTCCTCATCATCAGCTTTCACCTTCTTTTCACCAGCCTTTTCTTCTTTCTCTTCTTGTTTGTCCTCTTCGGACCATGGATCTGTTAGTGGTTCAATCAGGGTACCTGAACTTTCTCCCAACAGTAGTTCACCAGCCACAGCAGTAACCACTGCTTCAGTCACCTCTTCCACTGTTTCAAAGCACTGCTGTTCCTCCTCAGTTTCAACCCCCTCCTGTATTGACTCTAATGCCATCAAACAAAACTCATCATGAGAAGAATCATTAGAAGCATAGAGTGCAAAATTTTCATCATTAAGGTCTTCAGGCATACTGCTCCAGTCAACAAACCCTTGAGTGAAAAAACTTTGTTGATCTGGTTGTGCTGCTGCTGGAGCAGTGGTTTGAGGTGCAACAGGTTGCACTTATACCTGTGGGGCAGGGGTTTGAACATATTGGATTTGTGGAACAGTAGTTTGGACATAATGTACTGGCACAGGGGCAGCAGCATAGTGAGCAGTGTTCACTTGAGCTGCTGGGGCATATTGGGCATAGTGCACAGTGTTTTGGTTTTGAGGTATAGGATTTGAGCTAGGATGAGTAATTATGGGACCAGTAGTTTGACTCCTACATTCCCTAGCGAAATGTCCCAACCTATTACACTTATAGCACTTGATTTTCGATTTATCCAACCCAACCCTTAGATTCCCATGCAAACCTGGGAATTTTCGCCCTGTTCTTTTGTAGAACTTGCTAGTTCTGACACTTAGCAAAGCCAGTTGGTGCAGGATGTCCATTTCCTCTAAATCAGTGGGATCAAAATGTTGCAAATCATTTAGTTCAAAACTTAAATTGTCTGACATCTGGTTTTCATTTGCAGTGAATGCATAACTAGCAGAGTGAGGATCAGGGTTGTTAAAATTTGCACCAGCAGTTATGTCAATGAAGTGATCATAACCCTGATCTTTACCACTGCTCCCAGATTCTTCTTGACCCAGAAGAGCAGTATTACCGAAGGTGTAATCATCGGTAACTTTTCCTGACTCTTGTAACCTCCTTTTCTGGTTCAACTCCCTTTCGTAGGTCAGGAGTCGACCGTGGAGTTGGGTCAAGGTCAGATCCTTGAATTCAGGTGAGTTTCGGGTGACAAAAGCTATGGTGTCCCATTTTTCTGGCAGTGACCTGAGGAACCTGCTATTTTGAGTTGAGTTTGTAAAAGTAGTGTTAACAAGCCTCAGTTCACTGATGAGACAACTGAAACGCTCAAATTGTTGCGTTAGTGATTCACCTTTAACGTAGCAAAATGTTTCATACTGTTGGTTCAGGATTTCCCTGTTGTTTTCTATGACTTCTTCAGTCCCCCCAAACTGTTCCTTAAGTGCATCCCATAACTCTTTGGCACTGTTACAGTGTAACAGTCCAGCATATATCTCATTGGGCAGCGCTGATGCTATGATGCTAAAAGCTTTAGCATCTAGTTCGATCTTTTGAAAGTCGGTTTCGGTATAATTTTCTACTGGTTTTGGAACGAACTTTTTAGCATCTTCAGCGCTTGGCACTGAAGGAACATGGGGACCATAAATGACAGACCTCCAACAACCTGTGCTTTGTTGAGCAAGGATGTGACCCATCCTTCTCTGCCAGATGTTGTACTCATTTCTTTTTAGCATAGGTGGTTTAAAAAGTGAGCCGATGTTGTTTTTATCATCCTGAGATTGTGACGTCATTCTTGTTGTTTTACAGACACTGAGAAATCAACTTTAATGGTGATTAATCCTTGCTCTGTTTTTCAACGGACGAACAAACGATCAGTATCAACTGTTGTGAGCTGAACTATTTATGTCAAAATGATTGTTAAATCAAATTTGACTGTCCAGGCTCTGATACCAATTGTTGGATCTGAGTTTCTTTTTGATTGTATTTTCGTTTGAAATTAAGATGAGAATGAAAGAGTTGTGCAGCGGAATTTAAAATGAAAGCAAACTTTGCATACAATCAAACGAGAGTAATACTTTAATCAAACATCTTTACACAATGAATCGAAAGATTGAATTTGTTTCAACAACGATTACAATGATTGATGAATGAATGCAAACTCCCCCTCAGCCAGAGCTCAGTAGTTTGTTCGTGCAAAGAAGACGATGTGGTGAAAGAGCTAATAGAACAGTACAAAGTACTGAACTATTTATAGGCACTTGCAAACCACTGAGCATCTTAGCTGACGTCACCATGAAAGTGACATCTAACCTCCTAACAAACTCTAACCTCTGATCTATAAACACTGATGTACTAAACTACTGCTATTACATTACATTACATATAAGACACTTAAACAGCTGCTGCATCCTTCCACTGCTGTGAACCCAGCAGTGCTTGTCCGGATCAGCAGTACTTGACTCAAGGCAGTAGATTGAGTCAGCAGAGCTTTGGTCTTCCATCAGTCTTTAACATTTGGCAGTAGATGCAAGGCAGCAGTTGTGAATCAGCACTTGGTAAGATCAGCAGATAGGAGGTTAGCAGATACAAAGCCACTTTCAAGGGGAGAGATTTGCATGAACTAACTGTAATCGTCTGCTTATTCTGGATCCACTGCTCTGATCCAGTTTTGGCTTTAATTATCTGTTCCTATGATAGGGTTCAATCCCAACACATAGTGATCATTAGTCGTGATTAGGACTATTGTAAGTTTGCTTAACCTCCTTTAATTCAGTTTAGCTTAGTTCTTAGCGTAAAGTCAAACCGTTGTAATTAAGATTTGACTTCGTCATTAATCTTATTCCCTTCAGTCAAATTCAAATTGAAAATACCTATGAGTTGGTAATTATGTGGGCAATAAACCCTTAAAAGGGTATTCTCTGATTCCCACTTTAACTAGGTCAATTATCGAGTCAAACTTGATTATAAAAAGTCAACATGAAGCCTATTTTCAAATAAATGCATAATTAGCAATGTAAAGGCTATGCAACCTGTTTTGTCATTAATATAACTTGGTAATTAATATAAGAACATGTCTAAACATGTTCAACTCGACAATTTTCAGTTTAGGCTCGGTTCGGGACCGAAAGTCGCATAGTTTGACTTATGCTTTGACTTTCAGTTCTGACCCGTTAAGCATGTTTTAGAAATGCCTTAGAGCCTTATTTGGACCAGATTTCATGTTAGTATAACCCTCTGTGATTATACAACTTGGTTCAATAGTTATCCGATTCATATGCATGTTTTCGTTAATTGCTTAAATGTGACTATTATGCCCTTTTGACTATAAAACGTGATTTTTGAAAAAGGTAAAAGAGTAGAAACCTTAGTTACTAATTTATAAACTTGCACCTAAAATTTGACATCAGTTTGAGGTCTAGATTAAGAGCTATGATCATTAGCGTAATTTGAAAGCTTTTTAGTGATTAAATGGCGTATTTAGCATATAGCCTACCTAAACCCAATTTTTTTGATATCAAACTTTTTACCTACTGATATAAAATAATATTTAGGGATTTTTTGGAGATTTTTATTTATTTTTAGGCTGAGCATGACTTAGAGTTCTAAGTATAATTCGGTTATTGCCGATTTTGCCCTTTTGGGCTATAAAATGAGTTTTACAAATCCTTTTGACCCCAAACCTTTTTCTACTAATCTAATATAATAAATAAAGTATTTTAACCCTTCTGAAATTATAAAAATATCAGCTTTCCTTTGAAAACCCGGAAATGGCTCCAAATCGTCTTTTTAGGCATTTTTAACGCATAGTATGTATTAAAATTATTTATACACATAAGGTTTGATACCTACTGATATTTTAAGTAAATTATTATATTTTTACAGTAAGCTAAAGTCTTACACTCAGGTTTTCAGTTTTGACCTTTTAAGCCTATGTGAAATTACCAAAATACCCCTAAGGTGCATAGTTTGGTTTTAAATGAGAAATTTCACATATAGGTCATACCCTACTGACATAACTTAGTAAATTTAGTATATTTACTAGATAAATCAGACCTGTAACTCAGATTACGAATTAAACTCTTTTATAACCTTTTAAATGACCAAAATACCCATACGGGGCGTAATTTGTGTTTAAATCCGTTTTGGGCATAATAGAAGATATCTTACTGATGTCACAACATATTTAAAGCATTTTAACTTAGGAAACTTTCATATGACTCATTTGGTTACTCGTTACGCACTTTTCGCGTTCGGATCGGCGTATGTAACTAGTTTGCATATATTAGCCGAAACGGGTCAAACCATATCGTTTTTGTCTCAAAATCCAGAATGTGTTTAAGTTACCCATATTAAACAAGCATACAAGCTTGTCAGGTCAAAACCACATTCTAAATCGGTCTTCGCTTCGTCATGCGTTTGAACCGTGTCTTCTTTTTAAAACTAACCGGTCTAAGCTTAGGCTTAATTAAAGACCCGTTAGAAATCTAATAGGTTATTATAAACCTTCGTTCCAGAATAGGAGCCCAGTAAAAGTACTTGCACTTGCTGTATTTGATTTATACTTTGCTCAGGTAAATACTCTTAACTTATTTTCCCTATATGGGCTTGGGATACGGTATTATAATAATACCGCTTGGTCGGGTGTGTAATCATTTAAATCGGATTGTGATTAATGTATTTACATAACTCGTTTAATATGTATTATTTGGTGTATGGCCTTTGGGGGTTAAATGACCATGTCCCGGATATCCTTGGCATCATTCAAAGAAATGGCCACGACCTAAGCACGGGGTGTAGGCGTACACCTGACAGATGCATTATGTAAAAACTGGTAATCCACTTTAAGGAATAATCCTTGTGGGCATTATACCTGTGGCGTGTCAATTAATCTAGTCCGGCCCTACAAACCGGCCCTAATGGACGACAAATAAGTAAAACTGTATACAAGATTAATTTTTAAATAATTGTCCCAAGTTATACAAATATTTTTGCCGAAGTGCATTCAAATCAATTTTCAAACTCTTTTTAAAATGAGTCAGTTAAGTTGTATTTATCAGTGTAAACTGATGTATTTTCCAAAAAGGCTAAGTGCAGGTACTAGACGAAATAGGTTGGCTACTCCAGGCATCATTACTCAAGTCTCGCAAGCTTTAGATGTAAAAGTCTGTTGAACAGTTTTCCTTTTTATTTCGATCCGCCTGTGGATCCTTTACTTTCTGTTGTAATACTTGATATTACTTTATATTCGGATCGTAATATATTTATCTTTTGCTTCCGCTGTGCATTTAAATATTGTGTTGTTTGACTATGATGATATCAACTACGTCACGATACTCCCCACCGGGCCCACCGGTGATACGTGGAAATATCGGGGTGTGACAGGTTGGTATCAGAGCCAGCGCTGAGTGAATTGAACACTAGCCTTTTGTGTTTAATCTCAGTTACACAGTTGCACATTCTCGAGTCTAGACAAGAACATAGGAATAATCCTAATTCGTTTTATTTGTCCTTTATGTGTTTCTTTTTTTATTTTTTGATTAGCCTTTGCATGGGCGAGTCATTTCAGTTAGAAGTCCCGTTTTGGGCAACCATGTATTTGTTTAAATTTTAATGGAACGGTTAGATTTAAAATAACATTCCTTTTATAAGATCTACCATTATAATAAAATGGCAAAATCTAAATAGAACAAGACCTAGCCCATGTGTCATTTTAAAGAACGGGGCCAAGATGGCAGTTCCTCAATTAGATTCAGATCCTTGTTAACATCTCAATTTAGGATTGTTCTGCGTAATTATTAAAAAGAATCTTAAAGATAAAACCTAGCCTAAATGTCACTGCGGACAAGGCCAAGATGGTAGAACCTATTCAAGAGATTCAAATCCTTTTTTAAATATCTAAAAGCATATTATCATGCTTGACAAGATGTGACACGATAAAATCACATAAGTCATTCTTAAATGGGTTATCCTAAATTCCCTTATTTATATAATCATCCCTTATGGATGAAGCGCCCACGGGCTATAATTAACGTCCTCTGGACTAAAGACAGTGGTAGCCTACAACTCCCTGTCAAGAAAAGGTAATGAACTTTGATTCAAACCTTAATGCCTTGATTCCATAAAATCTGGGCTTATAAAGTAAACTCGTCTACGTAACTAGGCTTTTTGTGCTATTATTTACTTGTAAATTAGGATTTATGATAAAGATCCTGAATAATTATATATTTAACAAATTAACCAAAATGATTATTAAAAACCATGGTTAATAAATCGTCAAGGGCGATAGTACTGTTTAGGCTTCTAAAATAAACCTTGTCCTTATTGATTTTATGTAGCAATTAAAGCTACATGGCTAGGTCAGTAGAAGTAAACAGTCATCCCCTGGAAAACCATGATGATGATAGGGTTAATATAACCAGAGGAGAGCTCCGTACACTGATTGATACAGCTGTATCTAAAGCTGTAGAGGAGCAATTCAAGGAGTATAGTGGGACGCATAGTAGAACTTCTTCAGTACCCCACTCTAAGTCTGATCCTAAGACCCATTCAGTGGCTCATGACAAGCCACCCTCTAAGAAAGAGGAACCAAAGAAAGATGATGATCGACATTCATCTAATCAAAACAGTGTTCCATCTAAAAGGATAGTGTTTGATGATAAGCCACGCACCAAGTCCTGTACCTACAAGTACTTTGTTTCCTGCAAACCCCAGGATTTTACTGGGGAAAAAGGAGCAATAGATTGTATGACCTGGTTGGATGAGATGGACACGGTAGTTGACATCAGCGGTTGTGCTGAAAGGGATGTAGTGAAATATGTATCCCAATCGTTCAAGGGAGAAGCACTGGCATGGTGGAAGTCTCTCATTCAAGCTGCTGGAAAGATCCCACTCTATAATTTGTCATGGGGTCAGTTCGTTGCTCTCATTAAAGAGAATTATTGCCCACAGCATGAGGTGGAAAGGATTGAGTCAGATTTCCTATCTTTGGTGATGAAGGATCTAGATTGTCAGGCTTACCTCACCAATTTCAATACCCTGTCTAGGCTAGTTCCATATCTGATAACACCGGAACCCAAGCGAATTGCTCGCTTCATTGGGGGTTTAGCCCCAGAGATAAAAGCCAGTGTTAAGGCTTCAAGACCTGCTACTTTTAGGTCGGCAGCTGACTTATCTTTGTCCCTCACTTTAGATGCGGTCAGGTTAAGATCACTCAAGAACTCTGAAGAGAGTAAGAGGAAGCGTGAGGATGATGCCTCACGAAGATCTGAGAAAAAGCACAAAGGTAATACGGACCACAAGAAGGAGTCTGGGTCCAACAAAGGTAATCAGCGATTAAAGGAGAAGCCAAAGTGCACGACTTGCCAAAAACGCCACTTTGGAAAGTGCAGACTTGAGTCCAAGTCTAAGTCAGGATCACCTGCATGTGGGTTATGCAAGTCTAAGGAACACGAGACTATTAATTGCAATAAGATTAAAGATGCCACATGCTACAACTGTAATGAGAAAGGGCACATTAAGACCAGCTGCCCTAAATACGCCAAGAAGCCTGAGGAAGCCAAGAAGACCAATGCTAGGGTCTTCCAGATGAACGCACAGGAGGCTATCCAGAACGAAAACGTGATCACTGGTACCTTCCTCATAAATGATGTTTATGCAAGAGTACTTTTTGATTCTGGAGCAGATAAGTCTCTCGTAGACAGTAAATTTTGAAAATTATTAAATCTGCCTGTTAAAACTCTAAGCGTTAAGAATAAAGTAAAATTTGGCCGATAGTACCTCAGAGACTGCTTCAGCAATATTAGATGGATGTTTTATGTCCATTAGGAATTTTTCTTTTCCGCTGTCCTTGTTTCCATTAAAATAAAGGAATTCGATATAATGAAAAGAATGAATTGGTCGTCTTAAAAGTCAAGCCCATATTGAGTATGATAAGGAGCAAGTAGTTATCAAGACCCTTATGGTGAGCCTTTGACAATTCAAGGAAACACTGGGTATGGATTGTCTAAGCACTTGTTGAATTTGGTGTTTAATAAGATTCGAGTATGGAAAAACTCAGAGGAGACAAACAACAGTCGCGATGCTGGAGATGCGACAAATGTTAATGGTGCATCCAATGTGAACCTCAATATTAATGAAGTTAATCTCCAAAACTGAAATTAACGCAGTTGTTAGAAAGGCTATGAGAAAAGTCATGAAAAAGTTTCAAAGCCTGCTTATTTTAAATCCATTATGGATCTACCTCAGCTACTCACATTATATAGATTAAGAACCAGCCAGTCAAAGCTGAGTCTGCCATAGAATTTGTCAAGGATTATGCAGCTAAGTTTAAAAGGACTAAGAATGGAGGCGTTTAACCCTCCTGATGAATGATTAGAGACAGTTCACATTAATAATGACGCTAGATAAATCACTTATTGTGATTTTTATTGCTAAGAGTTACATTCGGTTTCAGGTACTGCTAAGTCTCTCATAAGACCATAAGCTTAGCAAACTTTTAGAAATTTTCCCGTAAGAACCCCAGATATTAAGTGTAAGGTAAAACTTACAAGCAAAATCATAAGAACCATTCCTTCTGTTCCTGTCAGAAACTTCCAATCGTAAGAATTTTAGAAGTATCCTCTCTCTAGAGAAGTGCACCAGCATACATAGTTGATATCTCTTTGATCTCTATCGATTGCGAATACCAGACGGTATGATAAAAGCGCCAGATGAGGATTGGTGTATCTTAATATGTTCCATAGATTGCTTCCATGCCTGATCAGTATGGAGGTTTAATGCATGGGACCACAAAGATATCCTGATGATCATATGGTACTAAAGTCAACTAATGGTATTCAAAGAAGATATCCAGAATGGAATTATCCAAGAAAATGTCTTCGATCAAAGGAATTCATGGACTTGTAACATAAGTGTGTCACTTGTTTGATACAAACAATGATGAATGAACTGGAGCCTGAGATTTGGAAAATCTCTGTAACCTCCTTGTATCTTGATTATCTTCTCCTAAGATTACCCTGTTTACCTCCTGAGAGGCAAGTAGATTTAAGATTAACATCCCGCTTTGGGTTAGAGTGTTGTAAAAACTCCATGTTGAATATGGAATAATCGGAACCTGATTAAGTGAGTTTTAAGATAGAGGTTCATATAGCCTAACTTAATATTCCGAGAATTCGGTATAGTTAATTAAGAAAGACGGTTCATTTTGCTTATGCATTGATTACCGCAACCCTAATTAGGCAGCAATTAAGAATTGCCATCAGCTGCCCAGGATCGTCGATTCGTTCGACTAACGGAAAGGATTAGCTATTCCTTAAAATTAGTTTTAAGCAATGGTTGGAATAACCATCTCACCTTAAAATAAGCTTTTCTATAATAGTTGTCATATAAGCATCAAGGCTACTTCTTTGGAGACCTTGTATAGATAAAATACCAAAATGTCCGTTTGATGAACGGGACTTGGGAAGTCCAATTACCAGGATCTGAAAGTTGCCTTGGAAACAACGAATAAGATCATGCAAATCTATAATCATCTGTAAGTTGCCAGTATTCGGCATAAAATCAGGGATTAATGAAAGTAGCAACCCTCCTAAGTTCTTGTTAAGGAATAAGGTTCAACAAAAGATATCACCCTGGAAGGGTGTGCCAATTTTTTAATTAGCAGACTAGTTAAGCTCTGAATATATAAAATCATTCGAAGGAATCGAATGTATCAAGACCAGATAGCTTAAAAGCTAAAACCTTTTTAAGGAGTTGGATGGAGCTCACAATACATTTCACACTAATGATTTAAGGATGTGTTTCACCAATAAGTCGAGAAGCATTATCACATAATGATATGCATATTTATGATATAATGAGCAACCTATGTCGATTAAGGATCGACAGGTGAAGAAGCTCCAAAAGGATACATGTACCCATTATAAAGGTCAACTTGGGAGCTTGGAAAAGCTCCAGATATGCTATTGAGGTTAAGTCCATTATGCGACAAAAAGTACTTCCATAATTTTAGCAAATCTCGAGGTCGAGATTTATTTTAAGGGGGTGAGGATGTAACACCTCGAAAATTCACGTCCTATAATGTATTGACACGTGTCACAAGCTTGAACGTGTGAAAGTATACTCTAAAGGGACTAAAGTTGACAAACATAGAAAGTATGTGAATATAAAAGGATTCAAAGTGTCAACAATGGATAAATATATCTTTCAATAACCCTGCATGATGTTTATACCCTTAAACGAATAAATCATGGATCATATGAAGCTAATTGTGGAAGAAAGTGAGAAGTTACAAACTACAGGGGCTAAATGTGTCAACATGTTTAAAGTATACCTCTGAGTGACCTTTTAGCAAACCCGAAGCCTTGTAACGATAAAATATGCTCACTAGAATGTGTGACAAAAATTTCATAAAGTTTCGTTATCGTATGAGAAAGTTATGACCAAATTCATGTACGAGGGGTTAAAAGCGTCAACGTAGGAAATTATGGCTTTTCGGGTGATTACAAAGTTAACCAAGGACTTAACAAAGTTGGTATAAGTATTGGAACCCTCAAAAGTAAATTTAGAGGGCTTATAATGCAAGAAATAATGTGAAAACGACGTTTGGAAGGTCCAGGGGCCAAAACTGTCAACATTTGAAAGTTGTGTTGTGCTGGCATGGTCCTTGCGCACCGTAAGCTAGGACACTTACGGTGCGCAAACAGGTCCCAGATGCAGAAAAACTTCCAGCTGCCTGTTAAAACGGTTACACCGCCATAAAACGATGGTATTCGAATTCAGGGGCTTGTTTGATGGTATTTTAAGGTCTAGGGACACTTGTAATCATCTGGATTCATTCATAGACTTGTTTGGCATGATCAAATTGCATCTAGAAACCTATATAAGGGCCATGAATTTGGATTCTTCATTGCTCATTCACTTGTAAACTTCACAACTCACTTCTTGGAGGTTCCTGGAGCTCAAGACTCATCCATAGTGATCATTAGTCGTGATTAGGACTATTGTAAGTTTGCTTAACCTCCTTTAATTCAGTTTAGCTTAGTTCTTAGCGTAAAGTCAAACCGTCGTAATTAAGATTTGACTTCGTCATTAATCTTAATCCCTTCAGTCAAAATTCAAATTGAAAATACCTATGAGTTGGTAATTATGTGGGCAATAAACCCTTAAAAGGGTATTCTCTGATTCCCACTTTAACTAGGTCAATTGTCGAGTCAAACTTGATTATAAAAAGTCAACATGAAGCCTATTTTCAAATAAACGCATAATCAGCAATGTAAAGGCTATGCAACCTGTTTTGTCAATAATATAACTTGGTACTTAATATAAGAACATGTCTAAACATGTTCAACTCGACAATTTTCAGTTTAGGCTCGGTTCGGGACCGAAAGTCGCATAGTTTGACTTATGCTTTGACTTTCAGTTTTGACCCGTTTAAGCATGTTTTAGAAATGCCTTAGAGCCTTATTTGGACCAGATTTCATGTTAGTATAACCCTCTGTGATTATACAACTTGGTTCAATAGTTATCCGATTCATATGCATGTTTTCGTTAATTGCTTAAATGTTGACTATTATGCCCTTTTGACTATAAAACGTGATTTTTGAAAAAGGTAAAAGAGTAGAAACCTTAGTTAATAATTTATAAACTTGCACCTAAAATTTGACATCAGTTTGAGGTCTAGATTAAGAGCTATGATCATTAGCGTAATTTGAAAGCTTTTTAGTGATTAAATGGCGTATTTAGCATATAGCCTACCTAAACCCAATTTTTTTGATATCAAACTTTTTACCTACTGATATAAAATAATATTTAGGGATTCTTTGGAGATTTTTATTTATTTTTAGGCTGAGCATGACTTAGAGTTCTAAGTATAATTCGGTTATTGCCGATTTTGCCCTTTTGGGCTATAAAATGAGTTTTACAAATCCTTTTGACCCCAAACCTTTTTCTACTAATCTAATATAATAAATAAAGTATTTTAAGCCTTCTGAAATTATAAAAATATCAGCTTTCCTTTGAAAACCCGGAAATTGCTCCAAATCGCCTTTTTAGGCATTTTTAACGCATGGTATGTATTAAAATTATTTTATACACATAAGGTTTGATACCTACTGATATTTTAAGTAAATTATTATATTTTTATAGTAAGCTAAAGTCTTACACTCAGGTTTCCAGTTTTGACCTTTTAAGCCTATGTGAAATTACCAAAATACCCCTAAGGTGCATAGTTTGGTTTTAAATGAGAAATTTCACATATAGGTCATACCCTACTGACATAACTTAGTAAATTTAGTATATTTACTAGATAAATCAGACCTGTAACTCAGATTACGAATTAAACTCTTTTATAACCTTTTAAATGACCAAAATACCCCTACGGGGCGTAATTTGTGTTTAAATCCGTTTTGGGCATAATAGAAGATATCTTACTGATGTCACAACATATTTAAAGCATTTTAACTTAGGAAACTTGCATATGACTCATTTGGTTACTCGTTACGCACTTTTCGCGTTCGGATCGGCGTATGTAACTAGTTTGCATATATTAGCCGAAATGGGTCAAACCATATCGTTTTTGTCTCAAAATCCAGAATGTGTTTAAGTTACCCATATTAAACAAGCATACAAGCTTGTCGGGTCAAAACCACATTCTAAATCGGTCTTCGCTTCGTCATGCGTTTGAACCGTGTCTTCTTTTTAAAACTAACCGGTCTAAGCTTAGGCTTAATTAAAGACCCGTTAGAAATCTAATAGGTTATTATAAACCTTCGTTCCAGAATAGGAGCCCAGTAAAAGTACTTGCACTTGCTGTATTTGATTTATACTTTGCTCAGGTAAATACTTTTAACTTATTTTCCCTATACGGGCTTGGGATACGGTATTATAATAATACCGCTTGGTCGGGTGTGTAATCATTTAAATCGGATTGTGATTAATGTATTTACATAACTCGTTTAATATGTATTATTTGGTGTATGGCCTTTGGGGGTTAAATGACCATGTCCCGGATATCCTTGGCATCATTCAAAGAAATGGCCACGACCTAAGCACGGGGTGTAGGCGTACACCTGACAGATGCATTATGTAAAAACTGGTAATCCACTTTAAGGAATAATCCTTGTGGGCATTATACCTGTGGCGTGTCAATTAATCTAGTCCGGCCCTACAAACCGGCCCTAATGGACGACAAATAAGTAAAACTGTATACAAGATTAATTTTTAAATAATTGTCCCAAGTTATAAAAATATTTTGGCCGAAGTGCATTCAAATCAATTTTCAAACTCTTTTTAAAATGAGTCAGTTAAGTTGTATTTACCAGTGTAAACTGACGTATTTTCCTAAAAGGCTAAGTGCAGGTACTAGACGAAATAGGCTGGCTACTCCAGGCATCATTACTCAAGTCTCGCAAGCTTTAGATATCAAAGTCTGTTGAACAGTTTTCCTTTTTATTTCGATTCGCCTGTGGATCCTTTACTTTCCGTTGTAATACTTGATATTATTTTATATTCGGATCGTAATATATTTATATTTTGCTTCCGCTGTGCATTTAAATATTGTGTTGTTTGACTATGATGATATCAACTACGTCACGATACTCCCCACCGGGCCCACTGGTGATACGTGGAAATATCGGGGTGTGACAATAATAGTCTAAATCGGGTTCAGATCATTTTGTTCGCCACCATAGTTGTTCATTCACCGCAAAGCCATTCACTTAGTTTAATAGTCGGGTGAAGATCTGGTGTAGGATGTCTTGTGGAAGGTGGGAAAAGATGTTATTGTTGTTGTCCATTTTTATCTACCGGTGAAGTGAGTAGATCGGGGATTGGATCAGAAAAATTACTAGTATTTGAATCGATTTTAGATCATATCGGTTAGACCATTAGGATTATGCGATGGTTAAGGCAGATGGAGGTAGAGATGGGGCGGAGATGGTGGCGATGACGACGGTGGCGGTGGTGGTTGGGGGGTGGAGACTAGAGAAAACAGGTTGTGCCGGCGTTGATGGTTGTTGGTGGTGGCTGTGGAGGCGGTGTAGTGTAGAGGAGGTTGTGGTGGTGGTGATGGAAGGAAGCGGTTGTGGTGGTTGTGATGGAAGGAAGCGATTGTGGTGGTGGAAGAAGGTTGTGGTGGTGGAAGAAGGGTGTGGTGGTGGTAAAAGAGATGGAATAGAGAAACAGAAAGTGTTCAGTCGATCGATGAGTGTGTAAATATAATATTTTAGTTTTTCTTAAGTTTTTTTTTAACTAATAAGGTAAAAAGATAATTACACCCTCATGTGCCTTGCACATGATCATATTTAACTGAAAAACTAACTAGGTTAGGTCTAAAGGACATAACGTGCAGGATTTTAAAACATAAAGTACAAAACTCATCAATTTTAAAGATAAAGAACACCGCCTGCAAAAGAATATAAAGATAAAGGACAAAATTTGCAATTCACTCTATAATTTGATTACAAAATCCATCTATCCACAACCAGCAAAAACACACACACACACCTCCAATGGCGCTTTTGCAATCCTCTGCTTCTTCATTCATCTCTCAATTTCCGGCGGTAACATCCGTACGCTTATCTCCGCCGTTCGTCAACCGCCACGGCGGCTTATCGGTGAAGGCGGAAGCGGCGGCAGGGATAGTGCTGGTGGAGAAATCGGAAGCGGATAAGGTTAACCGTCTCAAAACAGCGTACCAAGAGAAGATTGTTCCATTGCTAAAAGAAGAGTTCAATTACACTAATCTTCATCAGGTATTTGATATTTTGATCTCAATTTCTAGTTTCCGATTTTGTTTGTGGATTGATGATAATGTATTTGATTGTACGGATGAAATTGGTTGTAGGGTTAGGGTTTATGATAGTTTGAGTGATGTGTAAGGTGCTAGATGTTGAAGCTGTAATGTATCTGATTTTATTGGTGATTTGATTGTATGAATTTGGGGGAATGTTGGTGCTAGCTGTGTGTTATTAGTTTTGTTAGGAACTAGTGTTGGTGTGGAAGATAAGTGTTAGGTTTGATTTACTTGACTAGATGAGCTTAAATCTGAACTGTTATGATAATTTAGAAGAAATTTCAGATTGTTTATTAATTTGAACTTTGAAGTGAGTAATGTGTTAGTGTGAGTTCTTTTATTAGACTGCCTCCAATGCGCACTTGAAGGGGATGCATTTGATGATGTGGAGGATGCATTTGTAAATGAAGCACTGGAGTTGAATAGTTGATAGCATTTAAGGGGGTTTGCACGTAGGGAAGTGCACACACATGCAGGAGAGAGAAGGTAAAGGTGGGCCCTGTATTATTAATATATGCATGTGAACGGCTATTTTTAAAAAAATAGTTTTGTATAATTAATATATGTTTTGTATAATTAATACCCGAAACATCCCAACCCACACCCGAAACACCCCTACCCACACCCGAAACACATATGTTTTGTATAATTAATACCCACCCACCCGAAACATCCCTACCCTCCACCCGAAATACCCACCCGAAACACCCTACCCTCCACCCGAAACTTGCCTACCCTCCACCTGAAACTTGCTTTTTGTATAATTAATGCAAGTTTAATTTTTATTTATTTTTAGCTTCTTTTTTTTATTTTATATTATTTAAATATATTTTTACAATTATTTATTAAATATTTTTTAAGATTACAAATTAAATGTTTTTAAAGAAAAATAGAAAAAGAAATGGTGATGTGGAAGAGAGAGGATGCATGTGGGAAGGATGGGTTGGAGTTAAAAAGAGGAGAGAGAATGCATGTGGGAAGAATGGGTTAAAAGCTGATGTGGCAGTGATGACTAGGATGCATGTAGTAAATGCAGCCTCTTGCATTGCGGACAGTCTTAGTACATTCTGAATTTTGAGGTGAATAAAAGTTTCCTTAAATTTACATGTGTTGAATTTTGAGGACAAACTTAGAACATCACTATGTGTATGATTGAGTTGGAAATATCGACAAATTATTGCGGAGTCCAAAGAAATGAAAATAAATAAAAAGGGGTCAACTTGTTCCAATTCATCTCTATTGAATTTGAATATCAGAATCGTTTCCAGCTCTAATAATTTCACCTCAGATTTGGTTATTGATCTGATATGGTCAATTTTCTTATCTTGGTTATGTGTGTGTCATTAGTGAGGGACTAGCTTTTTGAATTGTTGTACTTGGTAGTTGGTACTTAATCTTTAGACAACCAAAGTACTTAAGCAAATGCATCAAAGAACACTGCAACTTGCAAAATAGAGATAAAACACTTAAGTTGACAAAACAGCCTAAGAAATATTTGTCTTTATATAATCATGCAGTTACTCTACTGAATTCAGCCTTTATCATGTAAGTATGTCTTTCAACTATCAACTATGTATCAGTTGATCGAGATTCAATGCCACATAGGTCGACTTACACATTTAGACTTAAAACTCAAATAGTTAGGAACTTTTTTTTTTTTTGATATTCTATGTTATTAAATATGCAGGTCCCGAAGGTTGAAAAAATTGTGGTGAACTGTGGTATTGGAGATGCTGCACAGAATAGCAAAGGTCTCGATGCCGCAATAAATGACATGGCGCTCATCACAGGACAACGGCCTGTAAAAACAAAAGCAAAGAATGCCATTGCTACTTTTAAAATCAGAGAAAATCAAACGCTTGGAATCGCCGTCACCCTTAGAGGAAATGTAAGTTTCACTTTACAAAGAAATTTTTTTAGTCGTTACTTCTTTCATTGCCTTCGTCATCCTGAGACATTAGTTTAAAAGTTTTGAATACTAATACTTGTTTGGACCTTGATTATCTGTTTAAGAAGATTTCTTTTTGGATGTTTCATGAAAATTGTAACATAAACTTTTTAAATGTTCGTTCTGTTGGGCCAAAAGTCCAAGTATGCCTTTTTTAGAGGTGGCAGGATTGGGTCGGTTGGGTAATGGGCCCAAGTCCAAATGGGTATTTCTTTAGCACGGCCCGGAACCATTCTTGTCTATTTTCTTATAGATAAGTAACTTATTAGATATGATTGTGTTATTAAGATAATCTATTCTTTAATAAAGCGAGATCTAAAATGTTGTATGCATAGAAGATTGTAGATAAAATCACTTGCACACCACCAATATGCCATCTGACATTTGTACTATATGCATAAGATGTTGTACATGACGGCATGCTGTACGATTCAGCTCACATTAAAAGGATAACTTTTAACCTGTTCTACTCGTTTTCATGATATTAACCAAAAGAAAGTAAACACTTTTTGATGTGTGGTTACAGGTGATGTATGCATTTCTCGACCGATTCATTAACTTGGGTCTTCCTAGAACCCGTGATTTCCAAGGGGTGAGTCCGAACAGCTTTGACGGGCATGGTAACTACAGTGTCGGACTAAAGGAACAAAGTGTGTTCCCAGAACTAAGTTACGATGCCCTCGGGAAACCACGAGGAATGGATGTCTGTATAACCACAACAGCTCAAACCGATAAAGAAGCTTACAAACTTTTAGCTTTAATGGGAATGCCGTTCCGTGAAGGCGCCGGGCCTACCGGCACCATCGTTAGGAAGAAGAAGTTGAAATCCCACCATTTCAACACCAAAACCAAGCAAAAGTCACGAAGATGATCGCCTGATTCGTGTTTTGGTTAATTTTCTTGGTATCGGAAGTTATGTTGTGTAGTTGTACCATGCTACTATAAACATGTACTTTTGTCTTAATTAGTAACTTATAATGCGATGCATGTTTAAGTCGCATACTTTTAAAAAAAATATTTTATTTTATGTTCTAAACCTCTCTCCCAGCCATGAAATTATAGTTTGAATAATGGGTTGGGTCACTTTTAGTGGCTGAAGATTACACACACCAACCAAGCATATGCATTTGCAGTGGGTCTATACGCATGCTTAATATTAGGCGTATAATAATCCACTCAGATAATGGGTCGACGTGGTCAACTACTACTTCTAACAAGTTAGATTATATACTTGTTAGGTTCTATGTTTCTGTATCTTTGTTTGTCTATGCAACGGGTCAGCACTGGACGGTAATGGTGACTGAAAATGGGTCATATGGAGAGCGGTAAGGCTAGGTTGGTTCCGGTTCAGAGCGTGTTGGTTCACTAGAGTAAGGTAACTTGGACCGGTTTGGGCATGTTTACAAGGTATCAGTTTTATAACCATCTTCATCCCCCATGATCATTATAAACCTAGAATGTATAATAATATTAAAGCTCATAATTAAATTCACATCAAACAAGTGAAACTTGCACACTAATAGTAAATGAAGCTTGCAAACTTTAATCAATTGGTGAAACTTGCAGACTTTAACCAATGGAACTTGCACACTATTAACAAATGAAACTTGCAAGCTTTAATCAGTTGGAGAAACTTGCAAACCTTACCGGTTTCGGACCGGAATCGAAACAACAACTACCTATTCAGGCGAGGACCGGTCCGGTCCTGTCTACGAGTTTGGCCGGTCTAAACCAGTAGCTGTCATTGATAACAAAAAGTATGGAGTACTATTACTAGTTTTTATGATGCTTTACTAGGTCGGTTACGAAATGAAGATATTATTACAATAAGTAGGAAATTACATAATAGCGGTAAGTAAAAGTAAAAGGGCTATAATCAGTATCTTTGCTTTTATAGTTAAATCTTTAAACAGGATAAATATTAAAAGTAAAACACCTTTACCATTACCACCCATTTATCTCCTTGTGTGATATATATGTATTGTGGACCATTGCTAATGGATGCCCCGTGAAGTTGAGTGGGTCGGTAATGGGGTTCAAAAAGGCTCTTCACGGGTAGAATAAAATAGTAATTGAGGCCGAAAAGGACTCACACCTCTCACCACTCACCATACTCATATGGACCCCACTAATTATTTATTTTTCAACTTTAACGAAATGATAAGAGGCTTCCTATAAAAAAAAATAAGATAATATGGGGTTAGGATCAAATACAAAGGATAAAATAAATAAGAAGAGTAAGAAGGATTCTAGTCTATTGATCTTAGATTTGGAGGGTTGAGATTAGTTATAGGGAAAAGAAGATAATAGAAGGACATAAATGGAATCCTATATTTATGGATTTTCTCTCTCCACATGCAAGGCACATGCCAATTCCACCATCGATTTAAAACGTCTATAACTTTTTCATACGACATTTGTTTTTTTAAAAAAAATTCACCATAATAACGAGCGTTTTTTTTATCTTTAATACGAGTACCATATTATCATATAAAAATAAAATAAAAAATTTCATTTTTACTGGGTTTTTTTTGCATTGTGTTAAAGGTTCAGGTCATTGTGTCTTTTAACTGGGTTTTGGTCAGTAGAGTTTCTATACATTGTGTTATTATCAAAACCTATAACACAATGTTAATTTGGATTCTATCCATTGCGTTTTTATAAGAACCTATAACACAATATATGACACAATGAAGATGGTGTTATATCTAGGTTTTCTATAAATTGTGTTATTAGTTCAGGTCATTGTGTTTAATATGTTATTCATTGTGTTTTAATATGTTGTCCATTGTGTTTTAATAATTTGTTCAATTTTTTTATTATCTTTGTTCATTGTGTTTTAGTTTATTGTGTATTGTGTTTTTAGTTTGTTTTCCATTGTGTCTTCATCTGCTCTCCATTGTGTCTTTTATCTGCTGTCATTAATTGTGTCTTTTATCTGTTGTCATCAATTGTGTTTTTATTTAGTCTGATACTTATTGTGTTATATGTTATCGTCATTGTGTTATACGTTATGGTCATTGTGTTTTAGTATGTTATTCATTGTGTCTTTATCTGTTGTCATTGATTGTGTTTTTGATTTATTTTACATTTTGTTTTACATCATGTCCATTGTGTTATTATCAAAACCTATAACACAATGTTAATTTTGGTTCTATCTATTGCGTTTTTATAAGAGCCTATAACACAATATATGACACAATGAAGATGGTGTTATATCTCGGTTTTCTATAAATTGTGTTATTAGTTCAGGTCATTGTGTTTAATATGTTATTCATTATGTTTTAATATGTTGTCCATTGTGTTTTAATAATTTGTTCAATTTTTTTATTATCATTGTTCATTGTGTTTTAGTTTGTTGTGTATTGTGTTTTTAGTTTGTTTTTCATTGTGTCTTCATCTGCTCTCCATTGTGTCTTTTATCTGTTGTCATTAATTGTGTCTTTTATCTGTTGTCATCAATTGTGTTTTTATTTAGTCTGATACTTATTGTGTTATATGTTATCGCCATTGTGTTATACGTTATGGTTATTGTGTTTTAGTATGTTATTCATTGTGTCTTTATCTGTTGTCATTGACTGTGTTTTTTTATCTACTTTACATTGTTATTTTACATCATGTCCATTGTGTAATATGTAAGTGGGTTTTTAAATTTTTTTTGAAAAATATAACAATATGGTACTCATATTAAACATAAAAAAACGCTCGATTTTATGGTATAATTTTTTTCAAAAACAAATGATGTATAAAAAAGTTACAGACGTTTAAAAATTGGGGGGGAAATAACATGTGACTTGCATGTGCATATTCTCTTTCCTCTTGTAGACAAAATTACCCTTTCCATTTAATTTCTCCTAGGACACTTGTCATTCTCTAGTGGCTTCTTACCCTTCTTATTTTTAAATACTTTGTATTATAACTCAACTCAGATAATATGTACATTGATAGAAAGTATAACAATTATTTTAATTATAATCTATAAGATTATAACAAATTGAAAATTAGACAACTTGTTATTTATATCTCATTTACAGACAATGCATCAAAAAAATTAGTGGATAATTTATCTGGACAACTATAAGATGTGTAGTTCTCATCTCATTTACAGACAATGCATCAAAAAAATTAGTGGTATTTAAATTATGGTGTAAAAATAAAATATAAATGGGTTTTAACATACAAAAGACCTTAACGTGAGAAATGAAGGAAGTTTTTTTTTTTTTTTTTTTTTTGAATTTTTTTCATTTACTTAATAATGATGTTTAATTACAAAATGTAAAAAAACAAATCTTGATTTTACAGTATTAGATTATTATTGTAGACTAAGTATAATTACTCTACAAAATTACATAATTACTTTACTAGTGTAAAATCACGAATTCTTTTTTTTATTCTAGAACTAAAATACGTGCTTAAAAAGATGGAAAAAAAAATTCGAAAAAAATTTTCCTTTCTTCACTTCTCACATTAAAAGTTTTTTATATGTTAAAACCATTTGTACAATATCTACCTTTCAAAAAAAATTTGTACAATATCTTAACCCTTAAATTATGAAGCAGACCATTTACGATACAAAATTTACCAATAGTGTTGCAGCTATAAGTTTTAACTCTTTCCTCCAATATATTTAATTAAACCAATATAATAAATTAAAAAAAAAAAACTACTTGTAAAAATGTCTTTTGAACATACTGTAATAAATAAACCGAAATTTTGGATATTATATTAGAAATCATTATGTTTTGTTAAGTTGAGTGATGCAAATATAAATACTTTAAGGATAAGAAACAACTCCCTAAATCTTCTCGTGCCACAAATTTCCAAAGTTGGATAATGAATCACATTACTGGAGAGTCACAAGAGAAGAACAAAACCTAATAAAATATTACTAAACCATAAATAAATGCCGGATTCATAAATGTATGTATTCCCTAAATATTGGATAAAAATTAATAATATTTCGTAAGAGAAAGAAAATTAGGAAAAACAATTACATTTTTCGACAAAACTTCAAATCATCATCATTATGTAAATCCCACCAATATCACAAAACAAAGATAGGGTCTGAGAAGGGTAAGATGTTGACAGTCTTACCTCTACCCCGTAGAAATAGAGAAGCTGCTTCCAGTGAGACTCCCGGCTCGATAGTAGTTTTGCATCAAGCCTTGGACATAAGGAACATAACACTCGGCAATCGGGACAAAGACCGATTAGTGCATGAACCCTTTTGTCTTTCAGCTATCAACGCCACCACATGATGCATGATTAACCGTCCTCAGCTTTTAACGTTATTTTCACGAAATTAGTAAAATAACGTTAAAATTAGTGCACTTCACTTTTGCTCCCCGATGACCCACACATATATAGATTATATGTGTGGGTGTATTCGACAAAGCTTCAAATAGAGTATATAATAGGGTGTATAAGTATATATGAGCGTGAGTTCAAATGAAAACCACTAAATAAACAGAAAATAAATCAGCAAAATGAAAGAACCGTCACGATCCATGAAATAATAAAAAAGAACATAAGTGATAAGTTTAAGAGATCTCAACAATACTAATCTAAAAACTAGAAAATAATTATTTGATGATTGTATGTTCACGAAGTTAAGTCTTGTTGGTCCTATAAATACCCACAAAAGAGTTCATGTTTTTCCAACACCTCACCAAACACATTATTCTTCAAACCTACAATGCAGTGTTGCTACAACACCAAAACCATTCCACATCTTCAAGTAAGTTCACTTCTACCTTAACATTTCCAAATATAATATATTTAAATCCAAAATCATTGTAAATATACAAGTGCAAAAAATATATCATTAATATGAGTTATATGGTTATTTTTACATATTTTTTAAAGTAAATATCACCCACACTTGTAAATCATAGCCAACGCCAACTTAACCTTTTTGGGGTCCAAAGTGGATAATAAAGTTGAGATCGTTTTCATAAAACAAAATAATTATTTTGCTTTTGATGCTATGATTCTTATACTATCTGTGTGTATGCATAATTATAAACCATAACCCGACAAACCTCACCACCAACAATCCCAAAGCCCAAATTAGCTACATTATATATTATCTCTTAGAATTCAAGGGCCCAAAGTCTTTGCTTTATTATATCACTGTAAAAACAACAATTTTACCCGCGTTAACATTTCCAACTTTTTTTTTTTTTTTTTTACAGATGAGAGATATGATATGGTTATTTGTGGTGGTGGCGACGGTGGTCGGAAGTATGACCCAAGTTGAGGGTAGGAATGTAAAATTTATAGAGGGGTCATTAGAGTACACAGCAATAAACTGCAGGAGTCATAGTGCATCAATAACAGATTTTGGAGGGGTTGGAGATGGCAAAACACTAAATACAAGGGCCTTTCAGGAAGCCGTTAATACTTTGAGCCAATACGGCTCAGACGGCGGGGCTCAGCTCTATGTGCCGGCTGGTCAATGGTTGACCGGCAGCTTCAATCTCACAAGCCATTTCACACTCTTTCTTCACAAAGATGCCACCATCCTTGCTTCACAGGTATTTGACTTTTTTAGTCAAACTTGTATTTTATTATTATTATTATTATTATTATAATTATTATTATTATTATTATTATTATTATTATTATTATTATTTTACAATTACTCTAGTTTTGGTGTATATAATGTTAGTTGTTTGTGTATTTGTAATTTTATTGGTACAATTTATATTAGGAATTTACCTGCACCAGAATGAATATATTTGTGTTAATGTGGAGATTGGAAACTAGTAGTTTGACTTTTTTAAGTCAAAAGAAGAGTGTAAAAATAATTAGGGTGTCCATCTAGAACCAAAATCGAATTAAAATTCGAATTCGAATAATGGTGACCAATTTGTTTATAAAACTAGGGGAAGGTTAACGTACGATATTCCTTAACGTACGGGCGTACGCGATGAAATTACGCACGTTGTAAAACTCAAAACCATAATCACGCATGTTGAAAAATCATAATCACGCGTGCTGAAAAAAAAAACATAATTACGGTTTTTCAACATGCGTGATTATGGTTTTTCAACATGCGTGATTAGGTTTTGAGTTTTACAACATGCGTAATTTCATCGCGTACGCTCGTACGTTAAGGAATATTGTATTTTACATTTTCTCTATAAAACTAAATGAAAATAAAAATAAATAGTAGATACTTGTAATAAAACTACATACTTTTTTTTTAATAAATACGTACTTTTATATAAAAAAACTAAAGATATATGTATAATTCGAATTCGAATAATGGTGGCCAATCTGTTTGAAAATCATAAATTCAAATTTGATTAAAAAACTGAGTTTGCATAATTGCATTATTTGCATATACAATTGGAATAATAATATTTAGCACCCTTAAATAATCATGATCAGAAACATATGGCAAGTGTTGTATACACGGATTAGATTCATCTTCCAAAACAAACAAAAGTACACACACCAATAAAAAGGTAGAATTGCTTTTGATGTAAGAACTTTTGGCTTGTTTCAAACATGTGATATACATTTGTCCTTATTCCAAAATTTTATACTATAAATAAAGTATAAAACTGTGATCATAACTAAATATTTTAGAAAATTTTAATCATAAAAGGTAGTTTTTATTAAGAATATAAAAAATAAATATAAAATCGGGATTATAAATGTAACTTTAAAAGAAATGTTTCTAAAACCGGAACGAAAACTAAGCATTTGCTTATTGGCTTACTGGTTCAACCGATTAGACCAGTCTTAACGACCTCAGCTAGCAAAGAGAGGGGCAAAGCATAGGCAGTTTTCACCGTCATTGCTCTACATTTATTGTTTTAATCTGGTTCAGTCAAAATCGCTCAATTCATTTGTGTTTTATTAGTCAGCTTATACTTAAAATCTTATTCTCATACCCTTTTCATTCTATCTCTCTCTCTCTCTCTCTCTCTATATATATATATATAGAGAGAGAGAGAGAGAGAGCAGAGAGGTGTGAAAATATTAACACACCACTTAAACCGGTGGCATCAACGCTTACAATTTAATTGATCAATCTGACGAGTCTGGCCCGGTTTTCAAAAGAATGATTAAAAGTGAACAATAATCGGTGTTGTTACAATAACATACACTAACAAACTGGGTGAGGTTCTAAAGTGAACACTAGTGTATTTGTGAACTGAATGAACAAATCCTGACCATTGATTTACATCATCGTAAAATACACTAGTGTATTTTCATCATCAAATCTTAGTCATTGATTACACAGGGGGTTGGGTTGTTCAGAAATGAACCCGCTAACAAATTAACAATTGTATATTTATCCAACTAACTTGTACCATTGGCATAATACTAATAATTTTGTAAAAATCTATGATTACAGGACATAAATACATGGCCAGTGATTGACCCTCTGCCATCATATGGTCACGGGAGAGATGCAGCAGGGGGAAGGTACATTAGCCTCATATTTGGCACCAATCTCACTGACGTCATCATTACAGGTAAAATTACTAAACTAGACATGAATGTTTAATTTTCTTTAATAAAAGAACATTTTTTAAATCGCCGAAATCTTGACCATTGGATTAGGTGAGAATGGCACGATCGACGGCCAAGGTTTACTTTGGTGGCAAAAATTCCATGGGAAAAAGTTAAAGTACACTCGGCCATACTTGTTTGAGATCATGTATTCGGATACCATTCAGGTCTCGAATGTTACATTCCTAAATTCCCCGTCCTGGAATGTTCATCCCGTTTATAGCAGGTAATGATTCTTCTACATGTTTCATAAACTGTTGAAACTGATCAAACCGTACACAACTTAAGCCAGTTTGAAATATATACGACTTGGTTTAGTGTTCGGAACTTAAAGTTAAAACCCCACTCTAAAGCGTACCTTTTAACATTTATTATTTATTTTCCCAGTTTAGGAATACGAAGTTATGTATTTATACTACCTTATAATACAACTCTTTAGGGTAAAATTGTCAATTCGCTTATTTTCAGGAAACCTACTATGGACATTGTTGGTATTTAATAATTTTGGTATTTATAACGTAATTTTGTTCTTTAATAAGTACATTATCAACCATGTTATTACTAATTCTTTTAACTAATTCAGAACCTAACAAAAACCCAAAACAATTGATAAACAACGGAAAACGAGTACAACGTTGTATATTGTCGACTCTGCTGAAACGCATAGGTTTATTTCTAAAAAAGTTAATATGATTATGCTTTTGAAAAGAAATTAAAAAAATTGGTTCACAACAGTCAAACTATCAAAACCAGCCAATCTAGCCAAACCAACCAACCCGACCGGTTAGATTTGTTTTTTTTTCTTTTTAACAAACCATAGTTAGTAGTCCGGACTAGATTTTCGTCAAACCAGATGAACTGGACCGTGGACATCCCTAACCTTGTATACGCGTTATGTTTGTTGGGATTTCCTAAAATGGCCATTTTTTTTCTGAAAACCAAAGGTCTTATATAATTGTTGTAATGCAGCAACATTCTTTTACAAGGAATTACAATTTTGGCCCCAATTCAGTCTCCAAACACTGATGGAATTAACCCAGGTTAGTCTTAACCTCAGTTATTTTGCATCTCCATATCATCATTCAATAGCACTTTCAGTAATCTTTATACATTTCATGTTCAACAGACTCTTGCTCAAACACGAGGATAGAAGACTCTTACATCGTCTCTGGAGACGATTGTGTGGCGGTTAAGAGCGGTTGGGATGAGTACGGGATATCATACGGTATGCCGACACAACACTTGATCATCAAACGCCTGACATGCATCTCACCTTACAGTGCAGCCATTGCACTGGGAAGTGAAATGTCAGGCGGGATTCAGGACGTGAGGGCTGAGGATATCGTCGCCATCAACACCGAATCAGCGGTCCGGATAAAAACAGGAGTGGGGCGTGGCGGATTTGTCAAGGACATTTTCGTAAAAGGCATGACACTTCATACCATGAAATGGGTGTTCTGGATCACGGGAAACTATGGGTCCCACGCTGACACTCACTGGGACCCAAAAGCAATTCCCGTAATCCAGAACATAAACTATAGGGACATAGTGGCGGAAAATGTTACAATGGCGGCTCGACTGGAGGGAATATCAGGGGATACTTTTACCGGGATTTGTATATCGAACGCGACCATTGGTATGCGGGTCAAGGCTAAAAAGGTCCCGTGGACATGTAGTGATGTCGAAGGGGTGACTAGTGGTGTGGTTCCGAAGCCTTGTGACTTGTTGCCGGACCAAGGGCCAGAGAAGATTGGAATGTGTACTTTTCCGCAAGAAAAACTAGACATAGAGAATGTTGAGCTCAAGAAGTGTTCTTATGTTATGAGCTAATTCTTGGAGTTGGTGTTTATATACTTGTATTTCGTTTGATGCATTTTAAAGTCGCGTCTGGTGTTCATTTCGCGACTAGATTATAGTTGGTTGTCAAAATCAGGAAAATTATAAAGATGCTTTGTATCTTGTACGGTTGCCGTTTCTTTTATCGAACAAGAATTTGGTATGAACAAACTCGAAAGAACATTTATAGGATATAAAGTACAGTGACTCTAGGATCATGTACACAACATATTTATATATTTATAACAACTATGCATGTATTCCTTACGGGCCGGGATTGAATACTACCGACCCCTTCCAAATGAGCTCTTTGATATTTTCCTCAGTGCAAGACGGCTGCTCAAAGTCAAAACTGAACGGTCTCGGGCAAACGGGATCCTCGTTGATATCATGAAGGGGTGCTAAGTAAGGGTGACAAAGAGCCTCATCGACTGCAAAAACCAAAATTCAAGAATCATGGATGGTTGAAATTGTATATATGTGATGTTTGGATGTGTATCTAAAGCAATTATTACGACTTCACATCATAATAATCAGTTTTACGTGTTTTAATAATCAGCATTATACCTGTAATACGTCTATTTGGGTCAAAAACAAGCATCTTTTCCAGTAAATCCAAGGCTCCCGGAGATTTATCCGGGAATCTACCAGAGAATTGTTGCTTTGGATACTGTGGAAGTTGTCTAACGTATCTTCGCGCATTATCGCTTCTCAGAAATCCAAGACTCGCATCATCTGGCGAGCCTATCAGCTATTAAAAACATGTAAAAGAGACATGGTCAAACTCCTTCACATCTACATACCACCTTTTAGTATAATAAGTGTAACACCCCTGTCCCAAAGTGGAACAAAAGGTTACATCAAATGTTAACAGAAAACCTTAAGTCCAAATTAAAACTTAAACTACCGGAGTTCGACATAGAAACCAAACTATCCAAACAGTCCAACTTACAAATTCTAAAACAACCTGAAGAAAAAAAAGGTACTAAAATCAGAAATCTAACAGTTCACGAAATAAAGTAAGTAAAGTCTTCAATTCACAGATCCAAAGCCTAGTCGCTCTCTGCGCACAACCCGATCACCCATGATTACCTGCCGCGAAAAGACAAAAAAATGCGGCTGAGCTCATGGCCCAGTTCTCGGATGCAGAACGCAATGGACAAACATAATAATTCGAATAATAAAGATAGTAAAAAAAATCATTTTTTTTATAAAGTTCCTCCGACTGATAGCTCCACCACGCTAGAATAAGACAAAGAAATAAAGGCTGAATCAACAAGGGTTAGGAATATTTTATACCGAGTACCCTACAGATCAAAATATCCAAAACGCACCAAATTATATCTTATCTCACATTTCATCACATATCAAAATGACACACTAGATTGGCCGCTCTAGTGTATCCCAAAATCAGAAGGAGTGTATGGCACTACACTACTCAACCGCCCAAATAATCACATCATGTCGAATCGAATCCTAGGATGCATCCATACGCCTCCCAAATATTCCAAAGGCTCTCCCGCGAGCATAAGTAATCCACAAACATATAATCTCATAACAAAATGGAGACGCCGTGAACTGATCACACCGTCACGGAAAGTGTCATGCTATTGGCGCCACAACAACATGCCTATGGTACCTCCATAGGTAGTTGACTCGGTATCCCTATCTCCTGTCTACAAGTCTAAAGTTCTACGGTCGCTCCAGTGAACACATAATCCAACCTCACACCCAGTATGTTCACCAAGCATAAAGAGCCTATGACAAATATAACCAGGGCGATAGCACGCAAACAAATTTAATAAGTTTTCAGAAGCACACAACAATTTAGCTCAATAGCAAGGAAGCGGATCATACAAATGAGTCGTAGATCAGCTGAACGGATTTTATATAAAAAGATCAGAATGTATTTCACACATAAATAGAATATCGTAGAACACCCGTACCTGAACGAGTGTCAAGAACTTCTAAAGTCTCAAGTCAAAGGTCCACCGACGTGCTCAACAAAATCTACACGAGTAATTTTACACCTAAATTAGGAGTATTAAATAACGGTTCTGCTATTCTTACTCAAAAATCCCCAACCTCGCTAATAGTTATTATTTATATATTGCTGGTAAAGAATATTACTACCTTTATTATTATTTTATTTTAATTTATTGATATTGTGGTTGGTTCTGTTACTATAGGAAAACAATTTAGAGAACTTATGAGCTCAGTATATAGCTGACATACCTTGTTATAACTATATAAGTTAACTAAACCAACCAAGGACCATATCAAAACCATTAAGGAGCTTACAACTGAACTGAACTGAACTGTAACTTGATACTTCCAAAATGGGGACTTCATATTCATATCTTGAGTGACTTGGAAAAATTGGACCAGTAAACTAAACAAAGTGGACCCACCAGAGATTATAAATTAGTAAACGAAAATGCAGGCTCGGAATGGACTTGACTTGACCCAGTAGAGAGAAAAAGTGCAACAAGGCCTGACCCGTTTATTCATTTATTGAAATCTTTTGACTCGTTTGTTAGACTCTAATTATGTAGCTACCAAAAACTTGTTTATAATAATAAAAATCTAATCAGGTCATCTTTGAAAAAGGCATCTTCTTGATTTAGTAAACTCCTAACGTTTATAAGGTGTAACCCGAGCTTGGTGATTATACGAGACCTTGGTTTGCTGGTTGTGTTTAAAAAAGAAAAATAATGGCTGGAGAAGTAGTAGGAAGTTTGGACATATAGCAAAAGGCCCAGCAAAGTGATCCGGTTCTCCGGTCTAACATCATGAGAGAGAACAAATAAATACAATTATTGAGCATATATTGTTTTCTTTATAGCTCTGAAATGATATTAGTATTTACTCAATTTCTACTTATGCCCATACCCTTCCTTAAAGCAGTGTCCAAATGGAATGAGAATACAGCCTTAGCAAGTTAATTGATGATTTACTTCAAGAATTTCAAAGGTTGTTGATCTGAATATTGTCACCCCAGCTTCTTTACAGTAATGGCTTGAAGGTTAACTGGGCTCGATTAGACAGACGCAAGAACAACAGATGGGGCGTGTAGATTGATCAGGTGAAAGGGTTTCTGATGAGATTGAATCATTGAAGTTGGTTTGATTCTCATAAGGCTTAGCTATGAGGAGATACAGGTGATTGCGATTTGTGAGCGGGAATTCCGGTAACGAACCGTTAAGGGCTTCGTGGGGATATGGGGAAAACTATTTGGGTTTGAAAATTTTGGTTTGACTCTGTACATATGCTTATTATATGAATAATGTAATTAATTTATTTATCCTTTTCTGTTTTGTATATAAATTGACTGATGGTTATTATTTTCTATATATTTGTATATTTCAATAAATTAAGCATGGGTATTTCAATAAGTCCCCAATTATATTTCTATTACAATAATTCAGAAAGGGGTGACGGCGCAGCTTGTTGCTCGGTTTTGATCATGGGACAAAATAACTAGATTTCTTAAAAAAAAAAAATTACAATAATATCATGGGACACATGAAATGTTAACCGGTTTTGATCATGATTTTCTCCTTATATTTAACTTGGAGAGACCAGCAAGGAGTATCTCTAAATTTACCTAAAAAGTAAAAACGCCTAACTTTAACCAACTTCTTATCTTATTTCTAGTTCTGATTCATTAAGTTGAAAGCGCACATCTAGGGCTGCATACGAACCGAACGTTCAGCAAACAGTTCGTGAACCGTTCGGCGGGAAGTTCGTTTCTGTTCGTTTAATAAATGAACGAACACGATCGTTTAGTTGAATGAATGAACATGAACAGAGGCTGCGTACGTTCATTTGTGTTCGTGAATGTGTTCGTTTATATTTGTTTGTATTTGATAGTTCATTAGTGCTTTTAGTTTTTATATCTGTTTAATTACTTCAAATTTCCGACTAACAAATATTTAATAAGTATCAGCTCATGAACGCTTGTTTGTATTCGTTTGTTTCCATTAATGTTCATGAACATTAGTTTGTGGTCATTTGTGTTCATTAACAAATGAACACGATGCGTTCATTTATTTGACGAACAACACGAACATAGAATCTCATTCAATAAGTGTTCATGAGCAGTTTGTGAACATGGTCTTTGTTGGTGCATATGTCTGTCGACTTCGTCTTGTATCGAGTCTTGTAATAGATTACATAGACCAAGTCACATTGTACGAGAAACACGTAGGATGTAGCCACTTCGCACGAACTGGTGTTGCCAGTTCGCACGAACTGACACTTCGTGTGAGATGTTCCATGCGATGTGGGTTGCCTATAAATAGTAGTCTCATGTCTTCATTTGTAACATTCATGATTCTGGTAGCGAAGCTCTGCCGAAGTATCTCCAGCCTGTAAAACGTTCTGAAATCAATACAAGAGATAGTTAAAGTGATTCTATGTGTAAATCAAGCTGATTCAACATCGATATGTCTGATTTCGCCTTTCGTATTGATCAAGAACCCTTCTGAACGACTCGTTTAGGTTGAATCTCGATCCTACAAGTGGTATCAGAGCTCAGGAGGAGGAGTTCTTACCATTTCAACCTGATTTCGTCATCAACATCTGATTTCTACTCACTTTCTGCACGATTTTTCAAAATTAACCACATTTTCATGGATAAAATGGACTGATTTTGTAATATAACACGCGAAACACTGTTTTAATCAATCCTTGAAAGAATCAGGACTAAAATCGACCTAAAACTTGATCAATTTTGGTAAAAACATGTCAGATCGTTCGGAGATGTCTCAGTTCGTGTGAATTAGGGTTCCAGTTCGCACGGATTGTTTAGATTTGACCCCAGGTCGTACGGATTGAACCACAGGTCGTGTGAAAGGATCAGTTAGTTTGAAACTTTTCTCAGGTCGTACGGATTGAAAATCTTCAGTTCGCACGAAGTGCTTACAGTTCGCACAATTTGGTGATTTTTGTTCACACAGGGTGAAAAACCAGTTCGCACGGAGTAATCCACTTCGCACGAAGTCAACTTAATTGACTTCAGTTCGAACGGGTTAAGAGTAGGTCCAGTCCGCGTGAAAGTGTTCAGATCGCACCAAATCCAGTTCGTTTGAAATTCTGAATTTGTGAACTTTCAAAACCGAATCATGGAGAACGAATTCTACAACGCATTTGCTACCCCGATCACTACGGCTCAGAGTTTAAACTTAGAAAATGAAATGGGAACCATGCAAAAACCACCTAAGCTCATGAATATTGAGGAGTATAGTGGATGGGAGGAACGTTTTGAAAATTGGGTTCAAGCTAATCATTTAGATGCTTGGGAATGTGTTGAAACACGATATATTAGACCGGTTAATGATGACGGAGAGAATGTTGCTATTAAAGATCTAAGTGTTGATGAGAAAAAGAAATACAAAAATGAAAAGATGATTATTAGTATATTGCAACAAGCTATTAAAGAAGATATCTTGATTTTACTGTAACACAACGGAAGTGCACACTCAATATGGAAAGCATTAAAAACGAAGTTTGTTGGAAGTAAAGAGATGATCAAGAACAAAAAATCGCTTTTGAAGAAAGAATTCGATCTATTTCGTGGATTAAAAACTGAAAACACCAAGCAGGTTATAGAAAGATATTGCAATCTGGTGGTTAACATGAAGAGATTGAGCTTCACGAAAGATAATGAAGAATGGATTGAAAAGTTGGCCGATGCGTTGCCACAAGATGTTTGGGGCACGTATCTTATGATGTTGAAGAATGATGATGAGTTTGACAATCTAACATTGAGCAAGTTTATTGAAAAACTCGAAGTTCAAGAAATGGAACAACGGAAGATGGCGAGAATGAAGGATTTTGATGGTAAACAAGACATTGGTCTGTATTACAAAGGAGGTACTAGTGATAAGACCAACATTCCACCAAAGATTGAAACTGCTTTCAATGCAAAAAGCTCTTCTGGAAGGTCATCTCGGGAATAAAACAACAAAAAGGAAGTCTCTTCTATCCATCATTCGATCCAAATTTTTCAGCAACCAAGAATGGCAAAGTACTACAATGCAACATTGCGTTAAATCTTGAAAATGGTCAAAATTTCTAGGAAGAGGTTGCTAAAGGTCATATGTCTTTGTTGGTGACCGTGTTAGAATCTTATGAAAGTTTAGTTGCAGGAAGGATCGGAAATCCAATGTTGACAAAAGAGGATTACGATCAGATTGATGCTGAGGAGATGGAGTTAATGGATATAAAGTGGTGTTTGGCTAGTGTGTTGAGGAGAGCTGAGAAGTTTAAACAGATCACTGGAAGAGATGATTTTCGAGATGCTAATGTTTCTACTTTAGGATTTGATAAATCTAAAGTTACTTGTTTTCGTTGCAGGGAAAAAAGGCATTTCAAGCGAGAATGCACAAATCGCGTAGCAAGTGGAGCTCAAAATCCATTCGGCAACAATGATTATTATCGAAAAGCAATTTATCATCAAGTTGCTCCGCATCAACAACAATCGTCACAAACTTCACATGCTAGGAAGGAGATCGAAGAGCCAAGGAAAGCTTGTTATGGTATAATAGATCAAGAGGATGAAAGATTGCCAGAGGGTTTTAGCTGGGACAAATATAGTCCAGATAAAAGTATCTTAAAGACTAAAGCATTTGTTGCTCAATTTTTTGATGATTCAACTGTTGAAGAAGAAAAAAAATCTAAAAAAGAAAGAAGAAGAACCAGTTTCAACAAAGAAAGTTTCAAGAAAAGCATCAATTGTTGAAGATAGTGATGATGATGCCAAAGAAATTCGAAAAATTAAAAATTATCAAAGAAAATGTTTAATTGATAGTGATGATGATGATTCGTTTTTTGCAGGTAAAACGAAAAAGAAGAATCATAAGGCAGCAAAGGTTAAAAAACAAGATGATAGTGATGATGATACCTTGTATTATGCAAGAAAAATGAAAGAGCTCGAAGAAATACAAGCTGAGAAAGATGATAGTGATGATAAAAATGTTCGAGTGATAAAGAAGAAAGTTAAAAAACAAGATGATAGTGATGATGAAGATGTCCGAGTGATAAAGAAGCAGGTTAAAGAAATTCCAGCTTTCAAGATTGAAAAGGAAGCTGATGCAGAAAAGGTGTCTGGGAAATGTGAAAATTGTGATATTGTGAAAAGGCACAACAACAAGTTGATTCATAACATGAACAGACTGAAAGAATCGTATGATGTTTTAAACAAAGCTATGAATCAATATAACGAGTCAAGCAGTGAACAAGCAACAGTTATGAAGACACTCAATGGAGCGTTCATGACAAAGTAGAAAATCATCAATAATTACATAGACAAATGTGCTGTACTTGAACAAAAGTTGGAAACACAGAGGATAGAAACTGAGAGGGTTAACAGATTATTGAGAAGTTACTCATGTGCATCTTATGTGATTGACAGGATATACCCAGCAGTTGAAGGCATGAAAGCGTTTGAAGAAGAAGAATCTGAAGTAAAGGATACTGGTAAGAAACACAGTACTAACTATACCAAGAGTCCGCCTCCGCTTGAAAATGGATATTCCCCACGAAATCCTAATTCAGAAAGAGTCAAAAAGGCAACCAACTTAAAGTGGGAATCTGAACCTTCAGATAACTTGCCAGACAACATCGATGTCACTTTCACATCGTCTGACACTGATCATAAGTCTGAGTTAATAAAGAAAGTGGTCGATCAGGTGTTGGATAAAGATGAAACCGAGGAGTCAGAGTCAAAATCAACGTCAAAGTCTGACACGTCAAGTCCAACAGTCGAAAAGCGCAAACGGGTTTACAATAAAGAGTTTCTGTTATCACAAAATAATTTGAATGATGAAACATTCAAAGTAGCATATACTTTGAATGATTCTGACAAATTATATTCTGATGAAGAATTTTCAATAAGAGGTGTTAAAACTGAAATGATTAACAAGGTTTTCAAATTAACAGAAATTAATATTTCTGAAATAAAAGATAAAAATCTTTTTGAAAAACCTAAAAAGTACACCTCAAGAGTTCAACAAAGGTTAAACAAGAAAAAAGGTTACAGTTCTGGTTTGAGTTTTCAAAAGAAACCAAACCATAACGGTAATTTCAAAAAGAAAGGTTTAGGTTTTATTCCACCAGAAAATCCTAAAAATGAGAAAATTTATAAACCAAAAACTGTATTTGTTTCAGGGTCAAGTTCAGAAGAAGAGGAAAAGAACTCATTCTGGAAGCAGACAAACAAAGAATTCCTTGTTAAAAAGCAAGAAGGAATGAAGAATGAAGCTGCTCAGAAGAAGGAGACAAGAACCTGTTATCAATGCAAAGTAGTTGGTCACATTGCCTTGAATTGTCCAAAGGCAAGGGCTGGCAATTGGGTACCTGTTAAGACACGATTAGACCTGTTTGACTGAAAAATACACCATTTGACTTTTTTAATTTTTAAAATAATTAAAATTACAATGTTAGGATCTATCATTTATTCATCTTTGTACATAAAACATAAAACTGTTTTATAAACATGAGGTAGAAAGTAGTTAAACGAGTCGTAATCATGTTTGAAACTTATGTTGTGCGCGCCGTCAGAAACCTGTTAAACCTGTTAAGACACGATTTGCCAGCCTTAGCAACCAACACAAAACAGGGAGTCTCTAATAAACTCAAAGAGAAAGTGGTTGATAATGAACCACCAACCAAAAAATTTAAAGTTTTCAAAAATTCAAAATTTGAGGTTGGTGAGTGTTCAAAAAGTTTTTACAAAAGAAAAGTGAATCTGAACAACCACAAGTGGGTTGTTAAGAATTCAGATGTTAGTTCTGGCGATGAATCTGACTCGTCAAAGTCAGAGGAGCCACAAGTTTAGTTAAAAATAGAAACTTCAGTTCCACCAATGGATGATGTTAATTTTCCACCATTGCGGGCTGAAAAATTTAAACAAAAAGTTGGAAAAGTTGAGATTTCAAATCAATTTTTTTCTGAAAAGAAAGAATTTGATGTTGAAAAAGCCTTTAACCCTACAGTTCAAAATATTTTTGGAAAAATGGTTGACGGGAAGGTCAAAGGGTAAAAGAATTTTATGAAAAGAAAAAGAAAGGAAAGAAACCGAGTGAGGATGACTCGGAAACTCCCAAGGACCGTCAGGCTTGGGAGAATCTCTATGAATAAAAATCCTGACTTGCCGGAACTCCCAGGTTGGTAATTGGGGAGTAGAAATCGGCATCTTTCTTGAGAAATTCACAACTGTGATATTTTGACTTACAAGTGGTATTTTTACTCTTGAAAATTGTTATACTTACAAGTGGTATTGTTGATGAGAACATATAAGTGGTTAATCAAGGTCATTAAGTTGAACTTTATGTAACTTTCATTTACAAGTGGTTGGAGAACAAAATGATGAATAAAACCCCGATCTTACAAGTGATAAAATCAATAAAACTAATTTTCTGGAAAAACCATTTGATTAAAACAAACTTAAGTGTTTTGAAATCATAATGGGAAAATAGTTTGTTGTCAGGGGAAGTTCTGATTGTTTAAGCCAAGTGGATGGCGAATTGAAGCAATTCATATCAGTTTGTTATTTTACTTTGTACAGTTTATTGCGTTTACTTTCAAATTTTCCTGTAAAATCGAAAATTGAAACATATTTTTGATTTTAGGGGGAGTAGAAAATTTTAGAAATTTTGAAAAATCCAAAAACATTGAAAAAATCAAAAATGAGGTTTGTTGTGAAAAAGAGGAAATTATAGTACATCAGTAGACAATCACAGCATGCTAAAGAATTGGAAAGTTAAATATGTGATAAACGGTCTCACTGATGATATGCCAGTAGGTTTTCGCACGCTTAGTAGATTGTTTTCGAGATATAAACCTAAATATCAATTACTTACTTATCACGTGGGGAACATCTCTCGGATATATAGGTAACCCCCGAAATCTTGTTTGAAGGGCTTTCTATTTCTGACATACTAGGTCTTTGTGCGTGATGATATCTGGGGTATTATACCAGGACTTCTGATTTTGCGGGAGCAATAGCCTAGTCCTCGTATAATACTCTGCACTGCTTTAATCTTAAAGCCCACCCTCAGCATAAAAAATGATGAAACATTGAAAAATGCTAATCATGTGCTGTTGAAAAGAATATCCCCAAGGGGGACATACCTAAAGTAGAACCATCATCTCTCTGATTTTGCGGAAGCAATAGCCTGAGCTCTCATGGTCTTGCATTCACCCCTTACAGATATCATTAGTGTACATTCACCTGTAAGACTGAATATAGGAGTCTGAATACGGGAGCATATTCTGAGGTGGGACACGCGAATAAGTTTAAGTTCTTTAAAACACTAATATCGTATCTTGAAGCAGTTGAACTTTGTGTGAAAATTTAAGTGGATCAGTATACTGACAATCTAAGTGAATCGTTTAGAACTTAATGTGTTTAAAGCTCAACGGTGCTAGTGATGTGTCAAAAACTGATATGATCCTCTTACACAAACTCACAAATATATTGTCTGTAAATATGTCTTTACTGCTTTTCATTTTAAAAAAATTAAAAAAAATTTTAAGTGTGTTTTAGCATAAATTTTGAAAATTCAAAAAGATTTTATTTCATCGTATTTTCGACAACTGATGTTGGAAAGCTGATTTTCAAAATTCCAAGTGTTAAACATGATGAACAATAGTGGTTTGGGAGAGTGTGATTGAAATGATAATCTACCCAAAAGTAAGTTTGAACTTGATATAAATTGTTGATGATAGAACGATACAATTGGTCTTTAAATTTGTCAAATTTTTAAATTTTGTGAAATTTATTTTGAGGTAGAGTTTGTGCAGGCAGAAGCAGCCAGGTTTCGACTCCTAAGGATATACATACTCGAGCCAGGTTCCTGAGAGCCAGGCAACAGTCCTGAACCTGTGAAAGCTGCAGAGCATGAGCAGAGTTTGAGCCAGGTTTCGATTCTAGAACGAGAGCTATTCCAGACTGCGATCCCAGCTTATCGAAAGGGGGAGTCTGAAGACATTAAAGCCAGTTTCTGATCCTGGAACTGTGTTCAAGATAGAAGCTGCTGATGCTGTTAAACTTAAGGAATCAAGAGACCTGATCAAGAGGAGGAGAGAGCCAGGTTACGATTCTAGAAGAATAAGATAGAGATTGAAGGATGCTTACAATGTCAGATACTTTGGAAAGAGCATGAAGACTGATCAAGACTGAAGACTCGACGTACTGAAGACTCGTCAACATCCAAGGGGGAGTTTGTTGGTGCATATATCGAGTCTTGTAATAGATTAGATAGACCAAGTCACATTGTACGAGAAAAGCGAGAAACATGTAGGATGTAGCCACTTCACATGAAGTGGTGTTGCCAGTTCGCACGAACTGACACTTCGTGTGAGTTGTTCCATGCGATGTGGGTTGCCTATAAATAGTAGTCTCATGTCTTCATTTGTAACATTCCTGATTCCGGTAGCGAAGCTCTGCCGAAGTATCTCCAGCATGTAAAATGTTCTGAAATCAATACAAGAGATAGTTAAAGTGATTCTAAGTGTAAATCAAGCTGATTCAACATTGATACGTCTGATTCCGCCTTTCGTATTGATCAAGAACTCTTCTAAACGACTCGTTTAGGTCGAATCTCGATCCTACAGTCTTGTTCATGTTCGTCCAGTTCGTTTGCAGCCCTACGCACATCCAAACATTTTTTTTAAATAAAGGTGTAAAAGACTATTACCTCAGTTATAAGTCTAAGTTGATGAACATAATCTTTACCCAGGAACAAGGGTTGTCGGGTCAAAATTTCACCAAGAATGCAACCGACTGACCAGATGTCAATAGCTGCTGTGTACTCCGAACAATTCAAGAGCAATTCCGGTGACCGGTACCATCGAGTGACAACATATTCGGTCATGAAATCCGTTTCAGACGTCGTTCTTGCAAGTCCAAAATCCACAACTTTTAGGTCACAGTTAGCATTCAGAATGTTACCGTGCATTAATTCCTGTCCTCTCCTTTTCCCTTTATTCATTGTGTCCATTCATTTTTCCTTTATTTATTGTTTGTAGTTTTGTATCTGTGTATATATAGTTGTAATCCTCCATATTGTGAGGCATCTATCCACATGGTATAGAGCCAGTCTATCTTCCTCTCTTTCTTCTCCCCGTGTTCCCCCCCCCCCCTCACAGCTTCATCTCTTGTCCATGGCCTCCCCTTCTGCCCCTAATACTTCTGCACCTATGAACTCCATTATGCACATGATAGCCCTAAAACTCACTCCCACTAATTACCTCTATTGGAAAAACCAAATGCTTCCTGTGTTCAATGTGCAAAATCTGAGTGCACATATCAATGGTTCAGATCCACCCTCTGTTGAGATCGTTGATGGTGATAAATGCACCCCCAACCCAGAGTATCTTGAGTGGCAGATTGATGATAAAAAAGCTGTTATGCTTCTAAATGCATCCCTCACTGAAGAAGTTTTAGGTGAAGTCATCGGTCTCTCCACTGCATATTCTATTTGGCAGGCACTTGAACAGGCCTTTAGCAATACATCTGTTGATCGGATTCAGAACCTGCGCGACCAATTGCGTTTGATTTCGAAAGGTACCTCCACTTTAGCTGACTTTGGTCGCCGGTTCAAGCACATCCTGGACCAACTTACTGCCGCAGGCCAACCCGTTGATGATGCTGAGAAATCGCACCTGTTTCTTCGTGGTCTAGGTCCTGGATTCGAGATGTTTTCCACAGCCACTCGCACCGTCAAGCCCTTGCCATCTCTTCGTGATATCATAACACAGGCTGAATCATATGAACAGTTCCATTCGTCAATTCATGGTATCGGTTCCCCTCCAGTTGCTTTTAATGCTAATCGGGGACGTGGTAATCGCAGTGGAGGTCGTGGCAATCGTGGATCCGCATCTGGTGGTAGGGGTCGTGGTTCTCGCCGACCCCCGCACTGTCAATTGTGCAGAGAAAATGGCCACTATGCATCGGCATGCCCCCGTTTGTCATCATTTGCTGCCTCAAATACCTCGACTATCGAGGATACAGCCAAGGCATTTCATGCTACTTGTAACATCAACCAATCCACACCTGACTGGTTTGTTGCAGATACCGGCTCCACCGATCATATGGTTTATAATACTCAGTCTTTGCAACACAGTTCTCCCTATGGTGGTGACAATAAAGTAACATTTGGCAGTGGTAACTCTTTATCCATATCTCGTATTGGCCATAAAACTATTTCTCCCGATATACGATTGAACGAGGTTTTAGTTGTACCTCGCATCGTGCAAAATCTGTTATCTATTAGCAAATTAACCAGTGATAATAACGTGGATGTTTTGTTTTCCCAACCATATTTTTACATACAGGACTGGGCAACGAAGCAGGTTCTGGCATAAGGAAGGTGTGAAAATGGTCTTTACATTCTCCGGTCCGAGCCACATGCATTTTTGGCGTCTTCAAATAAAGCTTCTTTTGAGTTGTGGCACGCTCGGTTGGGTCATGTATCTCATGATACGCTTATGTTACTAAATAAAAATGGTTGTTTAACATTTACTTCAGTTTTACCTAAGCCGGTTGTTTGCAACTCTTGTGAACTGTCAAAATCGCATCGTTTACCTTTAATTACTAATGAACAATGTGCATCAAATCCGCTTGACTTGGTCCATTGTGACCTATGGGGTTATTCTCCTGTCACCTCTGTCGACAACAGCCGCTACTATGTTATTTTTGTCGATGATTATTCTAGATTCACCTGGTTTTACCCATTGCAAACAAAGTCTCAGTTTAAAGATGTGTTAATAACTTTCATCAAGTTTGCTCAAACACAGTTTAATTGTAAAATTAAAGTCTTTCAAAGTGACAGAGGCACCGAATTTTTAAATCATCGTGTCAAGCAAATATTTTAAGAGAATGGCACCTTTCATCGGGTATCTTGCCCGTATACGCCTCAACAAAACGGGCATGCGGAAAGAAAGCATCGTCATATTGTTGAATCCGGTTTGGCCCTATTATTCAATAGTCATGTACCGGCTATCTATTGGGTCTATGCCTTCAGCACCGCAGTCTACATTATAAATCGTCTCCCTACGAAAATTTTGGATAACAAATCTCCATTTGAGGTGTTATTTCATAACACACCGGCCTATGACAACTTTCGGGTGTTCGGGTGTTTAGTTTACCCTTATCTTCGGGACTACTCCACTCACAAATTGTCCCCTCGGATGTAACACCTCAAAAATTCATGTCCAATATTATATTGACACATGTCATGAGCTTTAAACGTGTAAAAGATTACTTATGAAGGAATAAAGTTGAAAAACAAAGAAAGTATGTGAATATAAGGGTTCAAAGTGTCAACAATGGATAAATATACTTTACTATAACCCTACATGATGTTTACACCCTTAAACGAATGAATCATGGATCATACGAAGCTAATTGTGAGAGAAAGTGAGAAATTACAAACTACAGGGTTAAATGTGTCAATATGTTTAAAGTATACATCTGAGTGACCTTTTAGCAAACCCGAAGCTTTCTAATGATTAATTATGCTCACTAGAATAAGTGATAAAAATTTCACAAGGTTTCGATAAAGTATGAGAAAGTTATGACAATATTCGTATACGGGGGTTAAATGCGTCAACGTTGAAATCTAGGGCCTTACGGGTGATCACAAAGATAATCGAGGACTTAACGAAGTTGGGTTAAGTCTTGGAGCCCTTAAAAGTCAAGTTAAAGGGCCAAAAGTGCAAGAAATAAACTCAAAACCATGTTTAAAAGGACCAAGGACCTAAAGTGCAAATAATGAAACATTTTTAACCTGACCCGGGGCCTCATACCGGCCGCGTAAGACCCATGTGGTCTGTTACGCTGGCCGCGTGACACAGCGATAGAAATCATAGGTAGCTGCCTGTTAAAGCTGATAACCGACTTAAAACCTTGTTTCTACATACAATGGGCTGCCCCAATGGTTTAACATGCAATAGGGACACTTGTCTTGATCTGGAAACACCTGTAGACTTCCTTGGCATCATCTTAGGAGATCAAATTCACTATATAAGAGCTCCCAAGTTTGCAACATTGGACACATTCACTTGCAAACTTCACAACTTCACTTTTAGAGAATTTTGGAGCTCAAGCACCCTTCCTAGGAGTCACTAGTCATGCTTAGGACCTTTGTAAGTGTCCTTAACTTTCCTTAATTTAGTTTTGCTTAGTTAATTAGCCTAAAGTCAAACCGTCGTAATTAGAGTTTGACTTCGAGATTAATTTAAATTTGCCCAGTCAAATCTCGAATTGAAAGTACCTATGAGTTGGTAATTATGTGGGTAATAAACCCTTGAAAGGGTACCCTCTGATTCCCACTCTAAGTAGGTCAATTGTCGGGTCAAAGTTAATCTTAAAACGTCAACAGAAAGCTTATTTTCAAATAAACACATAATTAACAATGTAGATGCCATGCAACCTGTTTTATCACTAATATGACTTGGTAATTAATGTAAGAACATGTCTAAACATGTTCAACCCGACAATTTTCTGTTTAAGCTCGGTTTGGAACCGAAAGTCGCATAAGTGGACTTTTGCTTTGACTTTCAGTTCTGACCCATTAGAGCATAGTTTAGAAATGCCTTAGAGCTTTATTAGGACCAGGTTACATGTTAGTATAACCCTCTATGATTATACAACTTGGTTGATTAGTTATCCAATTCATATGCATGTTTCCGTTATATGCCTAAATGTTGACCAATATGCCCTTTTGACTTTAAAACAAAAATTTTGAAAATGTGAGAGGACAATAATCTTTATTACTGATTTATAAACATGTCCCTAATTTTTCACATCAGTTTGAGGTCTAGATTGAGAGTTATGCTCAATAGCGTAATTAGAAAGCTTTTTATTAATTAAACGGCGTGATTAGCATATAGCCTATCTAAACCCAATTTTTGAAACCAAACTTTTTACCCACTGATGTAAAATAATATTTTGAGATTTTTGAAAATTTTTAGGCTGAGCATAACATAGGGTTCTAAGCTTTATTCGGTAATTGTCGGTTTTGCCCTTTTGGCTTATAAAATGAGTTTTACAAAACAATTTGACACCAAACCTTTTGCTACTGATTTTATATAATAAATAAAGTATTTTAAGCTTTCTGGAGTAATAAAAATATCAGCTTTTCTTATAAAACCCGGATATCGCTTAAAATAGCCTTTTTAAGTGTTTTTAACGCATAGTATAAGTTAAAATTATTTTTAACATATAAGGTTTGATGCCTACTGATATTTTTAGTAAATTCTTATATTTTAACAGTAAGCAAAAGTTTTAAACTCATATTTATAAATAATCTCTTTTATGAGCTTTAAAATGACCAAAATACCCTTACGGGGCATAATTCGAGTTTAAATTTATTTTGGGCATAATGGAAGGTATCCTACTGATATCACAACATATTTAAGGCATATTAACTTAGGAAACCTGTTCATGAATCATTTGGTTACCCGTTACGCATTATTTCGCGTCCGGTGCGGTTTATGTAACTAGTTTGCATAAATTGATCGAAGCGGGTCAAACCTTATCATTTTTGTCTCAAAATCCAGAATGTGTTTAGTTTACCCATATTACACAAGTCTCCAAAACTTGTCGGGTCTGAATCACATTCTATTCCGGTCTTCTCTTAATCGTGCGTTTGAACCGTATCTTCCTTTAAAAGCTAACCGGTCTAAGTTTAGACTTATTAAAGACCCGTTAGGAATCTAATAGGTTATTAAAAACCTTCGTTCCAGATTAGGAGACCCGGTAAAAGCTACCTGCACTCGCTATTTGTGATTTTTACTTGCTCAGGTAAATACTTTAACTTATTTTCCCTTATACGGGCTTGGGGTAAGGTATATAAAATACCGCTTGGTCGGGTATTGAATTTTTAATCGTATGAAGGTTAAATCATTGAGATAACCCGTTTAAATTATTTTGTTTGCTTAAAGCCTTTGGGGGGTTAATGACCATATCCCGGATATCCTTGGCATCATTTTAAGAAATGGCCACGACCTAAGCACGGGGTGTAGGCGTACACCCGAAAGTGCGTATATAAATAATAAGGTATAACCACCGGTTTCGGGAATAACTCGCCGCGGGACTATATCATGTGGTGTGTCTATTAATCTTTAACCCGGTGTCAATCTGGGCTACCGAACGTATAAGAAACATGTAATTCTTTTACAAGTTTATATATAAATAATTATCCCAAGTTATAAAAAGTTTTGTGCCATGTGCATTCAAATAAATTTTCTTAAACATTTTCAAAATGAGTCAGTTAATTGTATTTACCAGTGTAAACTGACGTATTTTCCCAAAAAGGCTAAGTGCAGGTACTAATCGGAATAGGCTGGCCTCTCCTAGCATCAATGAAAAGTCTCGCAAGCTTAGATGCCCTTAAATCTGTTGAACAGTTTTCTTTTATTCGATCCGCCTGTGGATCTTTTGCAACCGTTTTGTAATACTTTGATATTACTTTTATTCGGTTTGTAATATATCTATATTTTGCTTCCGCTGTGCATTTAAATTGTGTTGTTTGACTATGATGATATCAACTACGTCACGATACTCCCCACCGGGCCCACTGGTAATACGTGAAAATATCAGGGTGTGACAGGTTGGTATCAGAGCCAACATTGAATGAATTAAATACTAGCCTTTTGTGTTTAATCTCAATAACACAGTTTGCACATTCCTCGATTCTCGAGTCTAGACAAAGAACTTAGGACTAATCCAAATTTTTTTTATTATTAATTTTATCCTTTATATTTCTTTGTTGTTCTCTTTGTTTATATTGACAGGATCAATCATGCCACCAAGATTCAGGAGAGGAAAGGCACCAATCACGGGCCACGACCATGAAGCCGGGCCATCACACAGACGAACCCCATCAATCACTATGAGTACAAGTCCACAGGAACCTTGGAGGACTTATATAGAGCCAGCGAGGCGATCAGTCTCGCTAAGTTCGTCACCATCTTATCACCATTCTTTCGGGCCTCAATCAGAAAATGAGCCCCACAACCCACAGCCTTCTTTCATCCCTCTCCAAATATCAAATTCTCACCATTCATTCAATGACCCGACACCTGTCTTCCAAAGCCGGTTCAACCCGGCAAACTACTTTGAAGAACCAGTGGGTTTTAACCCATTGGGACCCGAAGACCACTTCTCGGGCGGCCATGCCATGGACATGGGCGAGGACACCGATCCCGCAGAGCCACCGTCCGGAACCCCTACACACCCCATCGAAATCTCTGATGGGTCATCCTTCCATGGATCACCATACCGTGGTCCAGACAGCTACCAGGCGAGATTCGCCCAATATGAGTGGTATTTTACCCCCTCCGAGCACTCATCGCCTCATCAGCAGCAGCAGCAGCAGGATCCTTCCAAGGATTCGCTTTTTGTGGCAGTCACTCCACCGCCACCACCACCAGTCCAGCAGCCGCCTCCGGAGCCACCGAGGCGAAGAAGATCAAACGCACGGATGTCCGTGCGAGGAGGAGTGCGTATCAGCACCCCTCAACCTTCAAGTGGCAGCCACTATCCGCCGCTCCATGAAGACCCACAGATGGGAGGGCCTTCAAACCCCGTCTCTCAGGTAGACTCCGCGCCTGTCGCGCCACCACCGTTGGGTTTTGGTAACCCAATTCCTGCATACGCCGGCTCAGGAACGTATAATCCCTTTGAGCAGCCGGCCCACACCAACTACAATTATGCTGAGGTTGACCCATACCAGGCAGCATGGGACTACAATGCTCTCCACCCTGAGGGGCCCTATGGAGCCCCCTGGGGAGTTGGATACTCAACTTATGGGTACTAACAACCGCCACCTCCTCAACCTCCGTTGCAGCCGCAGCCACCACGGTTTTCCTCACCAGAACAGGAGGAAATCCTCCATAGACTACACCAGGTAGAACAGGAAGTTCGGGAAGAACGTAAGAGCCGCCAGGGACTACTCAAGGGTCTGGCAAACTTAATAAAAGGGAAGAAGAAAAGGGACCATTAAAATCCCTATTTATATGTTGTATTTTTCCTTTTAGTCCCTGCGTGGACATCTGTTTCCGTATTCAGCCCCTGCGTGGGCATATCTTTCTGTTTAACCCCTACGTGGGTATGTTAGGTTTGTTTAGCCCCTGCGTGGGCATGTTGTTTCAGTAGAAGTCCTGTTTAGGGCAAACCTGTACTTGTTTCATTTTGTAGTGGAATGGTTTGATTTAAATTTTCATTCTTGCATAAACATATAAATGAAAAAAAAATAATAACATTCCTTTATAAGATCTACCATTATAATAAAATGGAAAAATCTTAAAAAGGACAAAACCTAGCCCATGTGTCATTTTAAGACAGGGCCAAGATGGTGATTCCTCAATTAGATTCAGATCCTTATTAACATATCAATTTAGGATTGTTCTACGTTAAATATTAAAAAGAATCTTAAAGGTAAAACCTAGCCTATATGTCATCCAGACATGGCCAAGATGGTAAAACCTATTTAAAAGATTCAAATCCTTGTTAACATCTGAAAATATGTTAACACTCTTGGCAAAATGTGATTCGATAAAATCGCATAAGTCATCCTTAAAATTGGGTTATTCTAATTTCCCTTATTTATATAATCATCCATTAATGATGAAGTGCCTACGGGCTATAATTAATGTCCTTTGAGACTAAAGACAGTGGAAGTCTACGACTCCCTGTCAAGAAAAGGTAATGAACTTTGATTCAAGCCTTAATGCCTCGGTCCTATAAAATCTTGGCTTATAATTTAAAGTGTCCATGTGACTAGGCCTTTAGTGCCACCGATAATATCTTTTATTATTTTATAATTAGGATAAATTGTAATAAAAATCCTAAATAAATGTGTCTAAATAAATTAACCACATATGGTTATAGTTACCATGGTTTAAGAATTGCCATAAAAGACAATTCAATAATAGACTCCTGAAAATCCTTGTTAATATTTTATGTAGCAATACAAGCTACATGGCGGACTCTGATGAAGTCAACAGTCGCCCAAAGGAAAATCATGATAATACTAGAATAAATATAACAGGCGCAGAGCTGTAGGCGTTGGTAGACAATGCCGTTACACGAGCTCTAGAAAGACGAGATGATGAATCTAGTAGTACCCGCAGCAGAACCTTATCGGTACAGCGTGAAAAGTCACACTCTAAAGCTCACTCTGAGGCTCATAGTAAGCCTCCCTCTAAGCATGATGAGCCAAAGAAAGAGGATGATCGAAACTCCTCGAATAAGCGAAGTGTTCCGTCTAGAAAGATTGTATTTGATCATGAACCACGCACAAAGACCTGTACCTATATATACTTTGTCTCCTGCAAACCCAGGGATTTTACTGGGGAGAAAGGAGCTGTTGACTGTATGACCTGGTTGGATGAAATGGATACTGTGGTTGACATCAGTGGTTGTGCTGATAGGGATTTTGTGAAGTATGTATCTCAGTCGTTTAAAGGAGAAGCACTAGCCTGGTGGAGGTCTCTAATCCAGGCTACTGGGAAGATTCCATTATATAATCTGTCTTGGAATCAGTTTGTTGCACTCATCAAAGAGAATTAATGCCCTCAGCATGAGGTTGAAAAGATTGAGTCCGACTTCTTATCTCTGGTAATGAAAAACCTATACTGTCAGGCTTACCTTACCAGCTTTAATACTATGTCAAGACTGGTTCCTTATCTTGTGACACCGGAACCCAAACGAATAGCACGTTTCATTGGGGGTTTAGCCCCAGAAATCAAGGCGAGTGTGAAGGCCTTTCGACCAGCTACTTTTAGGTCTGCAGCTAATATATCATTGTCTCTTACTCTGGACGCTGTCAGGCAGAGATCGCTTAGAAACACCGATGCTGAGAAGAGGAAGCGCGAGGATGATAACTCACAACGTTCAGATAAGAAACACAAGGGAAATTCCGACCACAAAAAGAGTTTTGGAACTAAAAAGGATGGTCAACAGTCGAGTGATAAGCCCAAGTGTAAAATCTGTAAGAAGCACCATTTCGGGAGATGCAGATATGAATCGAAATCCCAGTTACAGCCGATAGCTTGTGGGATTTGTAAATCTTCAGAACACAAGACGATAGAGTGCAAGAAGATAAAGGACGCAACGTGCTACAACTGCAACGAGAAAGGGCATATCAAGTCCAACTGCCCAAAGTTTGCGAAGAAGGCAGAGGATGGGAAAAAGACCAACGCTAGGGTCTTTCGAATGGATGCACGAGAAGCTGTTCAGGACGATAATGTGATAACAGGTACCTTCCTTGTAAATGATGTTTATGCAAGGGTGTTATTTGATTCAGGTGCTGATAAGTCATTCGTAGATGATAAGTTTTGTAAGTTACTGAATTTACCTGTTAAAACCCTAAGCGTAAAATATGAGGTAGAATTAGCTGATGGTACCCTAGAGACAGCCTCAACTGTGTTAGATGGATGTTTTATCTCCATTAGGAACCACTCTTTTCCGTTGTCCTTACTTCCTTTGAAGTTAGCTGGTTTCGACATAGTTATAGGCATGGACTGGTTATCTCATAATCAAGCCCAGATTGTTTGCAACAAGAAGCAAGTGGTGATCAAGACTCCGTCAGGAGAGCCACTTACTATCCAAGGAGATACCCAGTATGGACTGCCTGAGCAAGTGTCTATGCTCAAGGCATCTAGGTGCTTAAAGAAGGGTTGTGTTATTTATATGGCACAGGTAACTATTGATGAGCAGAAACCCAAGATTGAAGATATCCCTGTCATTTCTGAGTACCCAGAAGTTTTCCCTGAAGAGCTACCTGGTTTACCACCAGATAGGCAAGTAGAATTCAGAATTGACATCATCCCTGGATCAGCACTTGTCGCAAGAGCGCCTTACAGGTTAGCACCAACAGAAATGAAAGAGTTGAGAACCCAACTAGATGAATTGTTAGCCAAAGGTTTTATTAGACCTAGTTCGTCTCCTTGGGGAGCACCAATCCTGTTTGTAAAGAAAAAGGATGGATCGATGTGATTATGTATCGATTATCGTGAGCTTAACAAAGTCACTATCAAGAATAGATATCCATTGCCCAGGATCGACGATCTGTTCAATCAACTGCAAGGGGCAAGATACTTCTCCAAGATTGACTTGAGGTCAAGCTACCATCAATTGAAGGTTAAAGATGAAGATGTTCATAAGACTGCATTTAGGACTCGTTATGGTCATTACGAGTTCTTAGTGATGCCATTTGGGCACACTAATGCACCAGCAGCATTCATGGATCTCATGAACCGCGTCTGCAAGCCCTACTTGGATAAATTTGTCATCGTCTTCATCGATGATATTCTTATTTACTCGAAGAATCAAGCTGACCATGAGAAGCACCTTCGTTGTATTCTTTCACTGCTTCAAAAAGAGAAACTCTATGCCAAGTTTTCGAAATGTGAATTTTGGCTTCGTGAAGTCCAATTTCTTGGACATGTGGTTAGTGAGCGTGGTATCCAAGTAGATCCCGCTAAGGCCACTGAAATTCGCAGCTTTCTAGGTTTAGCAGGATATTATAGGCGCTTTATTGAAAATTTCTCAAGGATTGCTGCACTCCTAACCGTTGACTAGGAAGAATATTAAGTTTGACTGGGGTCCTAAGCAACAGGAATCCTTTGATATTCTGAAGCAAAAGCTAAGCAATGCACCAGTATTGACGTTGCCCAAAGGGATTGAAGAGTTTGTGGTGTATTGTGATGCATCGCACACAGGCATGGGATGTGTGCTTATGCAAAAAGGCAAGGTCATTGCCTATGCTTCCCGGTAATTGAAAGTACATGAAAAGAACTACACCACCCACGACTTGGAGTTGGGTGCAGTTGTGTTTGCTTTAAAACTTTGGAGGCATTATTTGTATGGCACCAAGTGTGTGATCTACTCTGACCATAAGAGCCTTCAACATCTATTTAATCAGAAGGATCTGAATATAAGACAGCGTCGATGGATGGAGACGCTGAATGATTATGATTGTGAAATCTGATACCATCCGGGCAAGGCAAATGTAGTTGCCGATGCCTTAAGTAGAAAGGAGAGGGTTAAACCCATCGGAATCAATGCCAAGAGCATTGAATTAAAGAGCAGTTTAAATGAAAGATTGTTAGCCGCTCAGAAGGAAGCAGTATTAGAAGCTAACTATCCTAATGAAAAATTAGGAGTAACTGCTGAACAGTTGTCCTATGGAAAAGATGGAGTCCTGAGATTAAATGGACGAATATGGGTTCCAATTTATGGAGGACTTTGGGATGTTATCCTTCAAGAAGCCCACAGTTCTAAGTACTCCGTTCATCCTGGTGCTGACAAGATGTACCAGGATCTAAAGGCAAATTTTGGGTGCATAGGCTTGAAGAAGTCTATAGCTACCTATGTAGCTAAATGTCTGACGTGCGCACAAGTTAAGGCAGAACACCAAAAGCCGTCAGGTTTGCTACACAACCTGAACTTCCCACCTGGAAGTGGGAGATGGTGACTATGGATTTTATCACCAAGTTACCAAAGACAAAGCTAGGAAATGATACTATTTGGGTGATAGTGGATAGATTGACTAAGTCAGCCCACTTCTTACCTATTAAGGAAACACATAGCTCAGATAAGTTAGCTCAGCTATACGTGGACGAGATTATATCTCTCCACGGAGTGCCAGTGTCTATGATCTCTGATAGGGATACGAGATATACATCGCATTTCTGGAAAAGCTTTCAGCAATCGCTGGGCACTCGATTAAATTTCAGCACGGCATACCATCCTCAAACGTATGGTCAAAGCGGGCGAACAATTCAAACACTGGAAGATATGTTAAGAGCTTGTGTAATTGACTTAGGAGGAAGTTGGGATGATCATCTTCCACTGATAGAGTTTTCATATAACAATAGTTATCATTCCAGTATTCAAGCTGCACCATTTGAAGCCCTGTATGGAAGGAAGTGCAGAACGCCCGTTTACTGGGCGGAAGTTGGAGATGTCCAACTAACAGGACCTGATATAGTCCTGGAGATGACAGACAAGATTGTACAGATAAGAGATCGTCTCAAAGCTTCCAGAGATAGGCAGAAAAGCTACGCAGATTTAAGGCGAAAACCTCTGAAGTTCGAGGTAGGTGACAAGGTTCTTCTTAAAGTATCACCCTGGAAGGGAGTGATGCAATTTGGTAAGAAAGGTAAGTTAAGCCCAAGGTATATAGGACCATTCGAGATCATCGAATGTGTCGGATCAGTGGCTTATAAGTTAAACTTTCCTGAAGAGCTCAGTGGTATTCATAATGTATTCCACATCTGCAATCTGAAGAAATGTCTAGTCGATGAATCGCTAGTCATACCACATACGGATGTGCATATAGATGAGAGCTTGAAATTTGTTGAGAAACCTTTGTCAATCGAGGATCGACAGGTTAAGAAGCTTCGAAGGAAGCATGTACCGATTGTAAAGGTTAAATGGGATGCCCGTAGAGGTCCCGAGTACACGTGGGAGGTAGAGTCCACAATGAAAGAAAAATACCCTCATTTGTTTTAGTAAACCTCGAGGTCGAGATTTCTTTTAAGGGAGTGAGGATGTAACACCTCGAAAATTCATGTCCAATATTATATTGACACGTGTCATGAGCTTTAAACGTGTAAAATATTACTTATGAAGGACTAAAGTTGACAAACAAAGAAAGTATGTGAATATAAGGGTTCAAAGTGTCAACAATGGATAAATATACTTTACTATAACCCTACACGATGTTTACACCCTTAAACGAATGAATCATGGATCATACGAAGCTAATTGTGAGAGAAAGTGAGAAATTACAAACTACAGGGGTTAAATGTGTCAACATGTTTAAAGTATACCTCTGAGTGACCTTTTAGCAAACCCGAAGCTTTGTAATGATTAATTATGCTCACTAGAATAAGTGATAAAAATTTCACAAGGTTTCGATAAAGTATGAGAAAGTTATGACAATATTCGTATACGAGGGGTTAAATGCGTCAACGTTGAAATCTAGGGCCTTACGGGTGATCACAAAGATAATCGAGGACTTAACGAAGTTGGGTTAAGTCTTGGAGCCCTTAAAAGTCAAGTTAAAGGGCCAAAAGTGCAAGAAATAAACTCAAAACCATGTTTAAAAGGACCAAGGACCTAAAGTGAAAATAATGAAACATTTTTAACCTGACTCGGGGCCTCATACCGGCCGCGTAAGACCCATGTGGTCTGTTACGCGGGCCGCGTGACCCTTACAGTGACAGAAATCACAGGCAGCTGCCTGTTAAAGCTGATAACCGACTTAAAACCTTGTTTCTACATACCAGGGGCTGCCCCAATGGTTTAACATGCAATAGGGGCACTTGTCTTGATCTGGAAACACCTGTAGACTTCCTTGGCATCATCTTAGGAGATCAAATTCACTATATAAGAGCTCCCAAGTTTGCAACATTGGACACATTCACTTGCAAACTTCACAACTTCACTTCTGGAGAATTTTGGAGCTCAAGCACCCTTCCTAGGAGTCACTAGTCGTGCTTAGGACCTTTGTAAGTGTCATTAACTTTCCTTAATTTAGTTTTGCTTAGTTAATTAGCCTAAAGTCAAACCGTCGTAATTAGAGTTTGACTTCGAGATTAATTTAAATTTTCCCAGTCAAATCTCGATTTAAAGTACCTATGAGTTGGTAATTATGTGGGTAATAAACCCTCGAAAGGGTACTCTCTGATTCCCAATCTAAGTAGGTCAATTGTCGGGTCAAAGTTAATCTTAAAAAGTCAACAGAAAGCTTATTTTCAAATAAACGCATAATTAACAATGTAGATGCCATGCAACCTGTTTTATCACTAATATGACTTGGTAATTAATGTAAGAACATGTCTAAACATGTTCAACCCAACAATTTTCAGTTTAAGCTCGGTTTGGAACCGAAAGTCGCATAAGTGGACTTTTGCTTTGACTTTCAGTTCTGACCCATTTGAGCATAGTTTAGAAATGCCTTAGAGCTTTATTAGGACCAGGTTACATGTTAGTATAACCCTCTGTGATTATACAACTTGGTTGATTAGTTATCCAATTCATATGCATGTTTCCGTTATATGCCTAAATGTTGACCAATATGCCCTTTGGACTTTAAAACAAGAATTTTGAAAATGTGAGAGGACAATAATCTTTATTACTGATTTATAAACATGTCCCTAATTTTTCACATCAGTTTGAGGTCTAGATTGAGAGTTATGCTCAATAGCGTAATTAGAAAGCTTTTTATTAATTAAACGGCGTGATTAGCATATAGCCTATCTAAACCCAATTTTTGAAACCAAACTTTTTACCCACTGATGTAAAATACATAGGGTTCTAAGCTTTATTCGGTAATTGTCGGTTTTGCCCTTTTGGCTTATAAAATGAGTTTTACAAAACATTTTAACACCAAACCTTTTGCTACTGATTTTATATAATAAATAAAGTATTTTAAGCTTTCTGTAGTAATAAAAATATCAGCTTTTCTTATAAAACCCGAAAATCGCTTAAAATAGCCTTTTTAAGTGTTTTTAACGCATAGTATAAGTTAAAACTATTTTTAACATATAAGGTTTGATGCCTACTGATATTTTTAGTAAATTCTTATATTTTAATAGTAAGCAAAAGTTTTAAACTCAGATTTATAAATAATCTCTTTTATGAGCTTTAAAATGACCAAAATACCCCTACGGGGTATAATTCGAGTTTAAATTTATTTTGGGCATAATGGAAGGTATCCTACTGATATCACAACATATTTAAGGCATATTAACTTAGGAAACCTGTTCATGAATCATTTGGTTACCCGTTACGCATTATTTCGCTTCCGATGCGGTTTATGTAACTAGTTTGCATAAATTGATCGAAGCGGGTCAAACCTTATCATTTTTGTCTCAATATCCAGAATGTGTTTAGTTTACCCATATTATACAAGTCTCCAAAACTTGTCGGGTCTGAATCACATTCTATTCCGGTCTTCGCTTAATCGTGCGTTTGAACCGTATCTTTCTTTAAAAGCTAACCGGTTTAAGTTTAGACTTATTAAAGACCCGTTAGGAATCTAATAGGTTATTAAAAACCTTCGTTCCAGATTAGGAGACCCGGTAAAAGCTACTTGCACTCGCTATTTGTGATTTTTACTTGCTCAGGTAAATACTTTTAACTTATTTTCCCTTATACGGGCTTGGGGTAAGGTATATAAAATACCGCTTGGTTGGGTATTGAATTTTTAATCGTATGAAGGTTAAATCATTGAGATAACCCGTTTAAATTGTTTTGTTTGCTTAAAACCTTTGGGGGGTTATTGACCATGTCCCGGATATCCTTGGCATCATTTTAAGACATGGCCACGACCTAAGCACGGGGTGTAGGCGTACACCCGACAGTGCGTATATAAATAATAAGGTATAACCGCCGGTTTCGGGAATAACTCGCCGCGGGACTATATCATGTGGTGTGTCTATTAATCTTTAACCCGGTGTCAATCTGGGCTACCGAACGTATAAGAAACATGTAATTCTTTTACAAGTTTATATATAAATAATTATCCCAAGTTATAAAAAGTTTTGTGCCATGTGCATTCAAATAAATTTTCTTAAACATTTTCAAAATGAGTCAGTTAATTGTATTTACCAGTGTAAACCGACGTATTTTCCCAAAAAGGCTAAGTGCAGGTACTAATCGGAATAGGCTGGCCTCTCCTAGCATCAATGAAAAGTCTCGCAAGCTTAGATGCCCTTAAATTTGTTGAACAGTTTTCTTTTATTCGATCCGCCTGTGGATCTTTTGCAACCGTTTTGTAATACTTTGATATTACTTTTATTCGGTTTGTAATATATCTATATTTTGCTTCCGCTGTGCATTTAAATTGTGTTGTTTGACTATGATGATATCAACTACGTCACGATACTCTCCACCGGGCCCACTGGTAATACGTGGAAATATCGGGGTGTGACATCGGAGCCTGCCTTGTATCTTCTTGGGTTATTGTCCGCAATACAAAGGTTATCGTTGTCTTGATCCGGCTACAAATCGCACTTACATCACCCGACATGCAAGGTTTGCCGAGCATTTTTTCCCTGCCAAGAAACCAATTCAACCGAACAGTTTGATACCACTTTATGGCACACCTACAACGAGTCCATCCCACTTATGCCAACTACTGTTCCTGTACATGCAACACCCATCAAACCCTCCTCACCTCCTATTCCTTGTTGTGATGACCCTCTTCCCACTGCCTCCTCAACTCACCAAATCATACAACCTCCATTGGTCCATGATGCTCCAGGTTCTCCACCACCCTCGCCAACAACCAGTTCCACCGAATTGTCTGATGAATCTACATCTAATAACCCCGATGAAAACCCGTTAACTCCGTCACCGCCACCTCCACCTGTCCAGCCGTCTCACCCTATGATTACTAGAGCCAAGGCTGGTATTTTCAAACCCAAACACCACGCAGATTTTGCTAGCACAGACCCAAAGGGCTTTAAGTCTGCAAGCAAACATCCACACTGGATTGATGCCATGCATCATGAATTATCGGCTCTCAACAATAACAACACTTGGACTCTTGTTCCCCGTCCAACAACTCAAAACGTTATCGGCTCCAAGTGGTTGTTTCGTACCAAATACCGTTCCGATGGGTCAATTAACCGGTATAAGGCTCGTCTGGTGGCTCAGGGGTTCTCACAACTAACGGGCTTGGATTTCTCCCATACGTTTAGCCCGGTAGTCAAAGCTACCATTATCCGAGTTGTTCTCTCCCTAGCAGTCGTTAACAATTGGGCGCTGCACCAATTAGATGTTAATAATGCGTTCTTACACGGTCGCCTCGGGGAACAAGTTTTCATGGAGCAGCCACCTGGGTTTTCTGATCCTCGATTCCCAGATCATGTTTGTCTGTTACGGAAGGCTATTTACGGTCTTCGTCAAGCACCACGGGCTTGGTTTCAGCGCTTGAGCGACTTCCTAATTCAAAACGGGTTTGTGGGCAGTAGAGCGGATCCCTCACTTTTTATTTTCGATCATAATGGTTGTCACCTATACCTACTTGTGTATGTAGATGATCTTATCTTAACGGGAAATAATCCAGACGCTATGACTCGTTTTATTGCCACTTTACATAAACAATTTGCTATAAAAGATCTTGGTAGGCTTGGATATTTTTTGGGTCTGGAGGCATCTCACATCTCTAATGGCATCTTCCTTTGCCAATCCAAATATGCTACTGACATACTTCAACGTGCAGAGATGCTTGATAGTAAACCGGTGTCCACCCCCTTGGCAACCAATGAATCTCTTACTTCAGAGGGTGTCCCACATTCGGACCCGACTATGTACCGCTCGCTTGTCGGGGCGTTGCAATACTTGACTATTACTCGACCCGACATCTCCTATGCCGTCAATCAAGTGAGTCAGTTTTTGAAAGCCCCGACTACCGCCCATTTTCAATGTGTTAAAAGGATTCTTCGCTACATCAAGGGAACATTGTCGTATGGTTTAACTTTTTCTCGACCCTCAAATGCTTCGGTTCTTGGATATTCTGATGCCGATTGGGCTAGGTGCATCGACACTCGTCGTTCAACCTACGGTTACTCTATCTTTTTGGGCGGTAATCTCGTTTCCTGGAGCGCCAAGAAACAACCAACTGTTGCTCGCTCCAGTTGTGAGTCAGAATATCATGCTATGGCCAATACTGCGGCTGAGATTGTTTGGGTCGCTAATCTGTTACGAGAACTGCATGCTTTGCCTCCTGATTGTCCCACTCTCCTTTGTGACAACAAAAGTGCCTTGTTCCTCACGCAAAACCCGGTCTCACATAAACGTGCGAAGCATATCGATCTTGATTACCATTTTGTGCGTGAGCTCGTTGCTTCTAGGAAACTTCGGACCGCTTTTATTCCTACCAAGATGCAGGTTGCGGATATTTTTACCAAAAGCCTCTCACGATCCCAGTTTGAGTTCTTTCGAGATCGGCTAGGATGTCGACCGCCACCGTTCCGCTTGCAGGGGGTGTTACCGTGCATTAATTCCTGTCATCTCCTTTTCCCTTTATTCATTGTGTCCATTCATTTTTCCTTTATTTATTGTTTGTAGTTTTGTATTTGTGTATATATAGTTGTAATCCTCCATATTGTGAGGCATTCCAATTCAATCTATCCACACAGAAGCAAGTTGCTAGGTTTTAGATCACGATGCAATACGTTTGCAAATGAACATACTTGAGTCCTCTAAGCATCTGGTAAAGAAAATACTGCATAGTGCGCATCAAAGGGTTAATCATATAAATACTTAAGTATCTGGAGTATTTAGGAGCCGGTTAGTTTGCCGTTAAACAAAAGGTAGAGTGGGGCCCAAGCCGACAGTGATCATCGGCAAGAGGTTGATTAGAGCGTATTATCTGATGAAGATCAGTGTCCATTAACTCGTAAACAATGTATACATCATTGAAATTTTCCTTCAGTGGTGGCCGTATGACGTCTTTAATTGCAATAACCTGCAGATTATTAAAAATCAACTTTATTAAGGTCACTTGTAGCACAAGAAGATTTTATATGAAGTCAACCATAACACTATATAAGGAAGCTGACATTTTCATGGTCCGTGTGGCAGAGAAGCTTGATTTCTCTTAACGTCCGTTTGGCGTCTATTCTGTTGTCAAATGCATTACCGATTTTCTTGATGGCAACTTCTTCATGTGTCTCTGAATTCATTGCAGCACTGTAGTAAATGAAGGATAATAGTCAGTTTCCTTCATTTTCTTGAGATCAAGGCTGAATTTTTCTTATTGATAAAAAATTGAGCAAAATTTTGTTCCTTAACGTGGAACGATTGGTGTATGCTTAACTTTGACTTCTATGGCGTGTATTTATAAAACACTATCACCATTCTGATGCTCAAACAGACACACAGGGGAGGGGCTGTTTTTTTAAGCTCTTAATGGTTGAGACCTTGAACTGGTTCAGCGCTTCTTAATGGTTCAGACTGTTTGTTTCGCGAGTAGATGTCTGAATGGCTCAGACATTTGCCTCTGAATGGTTAAACATTATACTAAGTCTGAATGGTTTTAAGACCTCTTATCTGAATTGGTCCAACATTTGTCTCTGAATGGTTAAATATTATACTGACTCTTAATGGTTCAGACCTCTCCTCTTACTGGTTCAGCACTTAATGATTCAGACCTCTTACTCTGGTTCAGCACATACCCATTCAGAAGTTGCCAAATAGCCCCACAGATGCATGCTAACAAAACAAAAATCCTCCAATCTCAAACAAATTTAGATCAATTCAAGGATTGTCATTGTGAGATCAAATTGTAATGAGGAGCGGGTCCAAGAACTGACCAACTTGACAATAGGAAACACGACAGAAAGGGCTCAAACTTTAAACATGCGTAACTTGGGCTACGCTTGGAGTAACGGGGCCCATGAGTAGTGAACAAAAAGATCTCGACGAGCCGGATCTTGTGGCAAACAACCATAGGTGGTTCATCCCAGCTGTCATTGATTTAGGGCTCCAATTTTGCCAACCAACATTTCCCCCCAATTTCAGCAACTTTCTTTTTTAGTATAAAACGCATGAATCTATGATTGAATCTAATTACTTTTTTAATTTCAGTAATTTTGAAAATTGGCAAACCTGTCAAAGTCAAAGGGTGCCCGAGAGTGCTCGGAATCGATTCTGTTGACCGTTAAAAAAAAACTACGTATAAAAGTCAATTGAAACCATTTATGATAGCAGTTACATCAAAGGAGAGGTAACAGAAACGGTTACTCTACTAACTGAAAAGTGTTTGAACAACAGTACTCACAACAATCTAATAATCACAGACTATATAGAAAGAAAAAGACGATCCAGCAGCAGCAAAACAGAGTTTGATTTGATACCACCTACCAGACGATACCCTGCCTGCCAACAGGACGGATGGGAGGAACGTACTTTCGAGAAACTTCGAAAAGGTTACCGTATACATTGTGTTCGTTCGTTCGTTTACTAAATAGACGTACACGAACAAAAAATTTCGTTTGTTTAGTTAAATGAACGAACATGAACAGAGGTCACGTTCGTTCGTTTATGTCTGTGAACGTTCGGTAACGTGTTTGTTTGTGTTCGATTGTGGTTGATAGTTCATTAGTGTTTTTAGTTTTTATATTTTATTTGAATACTTCAAAACTGAGACAAATAAAATACTTAATAAGTGTCGGTGTATTATATATACTGTTCATAAACGTTTGTTTGTGTTTGTTTCTTTCCATTTGTGTTCATAAACATTAGTTTGTGTTTATTTGTGTTCATCAACATTCGTTGTCTAAAATTAACAAACGAACATGAAATCTCGTTCGACAAGTGTTCTTGAAAAGTTCATGAACATATGTATATTTCTTAATAAACGAACACAAACTTGTTCGTGTTTGTTTGGTTCATTTACAACCCTAGGTGGTGGTGATGGTGGTGGTGGTGTTGAAGCTCTTGCTTGTGTAAACTTACAGGGGCATACCAAGATCCACTAAAGTAGATAAATACTTCACTATTCATCGGGTGGAGGTAGTGTAGAAGCAAGGGTAGCACGAGTTACTTCTCAACTCTGTCTACGTAGTGTAAAACTTTTAATTTTTTTTTCGGTTATATATAGAAAGGATACCCCTTATCCTAATTTTCTTTATATACAGGATACCCTGATCCCAAATTTTATTTTATTTTTCGGTTTTATTTGAGATACCCTTGAATTTTTGAGCTAGCCACGGTCGGTTTCCACTGTATAGAACTTGTATACAAGATGATGTATAACCAAAACTAGATTAAAAAACTTAATTATGTACAGTACTTAAAAGCACACCATTCCTTGTAAATTGATTACTAGATCACATGAGATATAAGGAACTTTGGCTAGTTGTTAGGTAACATAACATAACATGTGTATTGTCGTTGTCCCAAAAACATCATCTTTAGTTGTGAAAGCACAAAACATAGAAAATGTGTCGATCAAATATAAACATTAAGTTTGTAAGAACAATAAGAACCAACACATAATTGACAAGTTCCATTAATAAAAAATTAGTTTAGGGGTAATTTAGACCTTTTGACCATATTTATTTATAACTAATTAAAAATAATTACAAAAAAATATAATCAGCACAACACTATAATTAGCATAACATCCTTAATCGTTCTCCATTATCAACATAAACAATATTAGCACAACATCCTCAATTGTTCTCCACTATTAGCACACCAAATGTGCTGATTATATCTATTTTTTGTGTTTGTTTTTATTATTTTTGTAATTAACACTCAGCACTATTATAAAACACCTTTTGTTAACTTTTTTTAAAAATCACTTTTATAAATACAAAAAAGGTATAGCAATATGGTACTCATGAGTAGGGTTCGCACGGAAAGTGTGTTTTTCCTAGAAAGTCTAGGAAGCAATCTGGTCCATCCGATTGGTGTGTTTAAGGGTTGAGATTAAATCAATGGCAATCTTGTAATATTTGAGTTTAATTAATTGATTGTTTTAAATGAGTAGGGGCAATTTTGTCAATGGCCGTGTTTTAAATCAATTAGATAACCGCCCAGTTCCTAAATTCAAGCGATTTTCCCTCTCTCTCTCTCCAAACCCATCTTGGAAACCCCAATCCCTACCAAAAATAACTACAATCATGGAAGAAGATAACTTTAGAAACGATGGAGAGCACCGGATCAAATTAAAACACTTCTCCATCTCCACCATCTCCGAGTTCATCATCACCATTCAAATATTGTTCTTATCATCTCCGTTTTCTTGACGATGTGTTTTAACAGCAAGTAAATTAATACAGTTGTGTTTTAGCAGCAAGCAGATTCATACAGTTGTGGTTTAGCATCCAGATTCATACATATGTGTTTTAACAGCAAGCAGATTCATACAGTTGTGTTTTAGCATTCAGATTCATACAGATGTGTTTTAACAGCAAGCAGATTCATACAGATGTGTTTTAACAGCAAGCAGATTCATACAGTTGTGTTTTAACAGCAAGCAGATTCATACAGATGTGTTTTAACATCCAGATTCATACAGATGTGTTTTAACAGCAAGCAGATTCATACAGATGTGTTTTAACAGCAAGCAGATTCATACAGATGTGTTTTAACATCCAGATTCATACAGATGTGTTTTAACAGCAAGCATATTCATACAACTGTGTTTTAGCATTCAGATTCATACAGTTGTGTTTTTAACAGCAAGCAGATTCATACACTTGTGTTTTAGCATTCAGATTCATACAATTGTGTTTTAACAGCAATCAGATTCATACCCTGTGTTTTACCATCTTTATATTGTGGGATCTATAAAAAAAAAATTGACTTTAGCCCTGTAAACTGTTAAAACACAGCACCAAGAACATGCTGATAAATTCCAGTAATATTCTGAACAATGGAATATGCGATGTAATGTGACATGGAATTTTAGTTAATGAACACATTGGCTTCCAGATTTGAATTCGAAAATAATAAAAATTCCGAAAATCATGGAATTTTAGTTAATGAAGATACATTCCAAAAATAAAATTAAAATGTGAAATTACATGATAGCCCTTCTACTTAAAATCCCTCAATGACACATGTCCAATTCTTATTCCTTCCTAGACTTTCTAGGAAAAATAGACTTTCCACCCAACTCCTACTCTGGTACTCATATTAAAGATAAAAAAATACTTGATTTTATGGTATATTTCTTTTTAAAAAATAATAAAGTATATAAAAGTTATTTTAGTTTAAAAAACCTTGGTGGAATTTGTATTTAATGGAAAATGGTCAAATGACTAGCAATTTTACAAAATTACCCCTAACTTGTTAGTACTAATTTTTAATTATAAGGGTTTTATTTATAATCAACACCAACCATTGATTTAAATTATCAATGGCTCAGATCTGTTCTTACGGTTCTTATAATTAGCACTGTTTGTATAGGATCTCAACTCAATATGTCATTTATCTAACTTGCAAAATTAGTAAATAATTTATTGTATTTGAAAGAGATTTTGATGAAATAAACACTCTCCACTTTTAAGGGTGGAAGGTATCGTTCAATCACTTAGGGTGTTTATTCTCTAGCCAATAATATCATGTCATGTCAAGTCCACATTCCACTCCCTATTTTACACTCAATCACTGACAATAGTTCAAACATCTAGAGAGTGATAAAGAAATTAAAAAAAAAATTGTGATTGTTAAAAGGGGTGGGACCCACCATTAAACCCCTCTCTCTCCTCCTTCCCTTCTCTTCCTGCATCAGTGGGTAGTCACCGTAATCACCACTCCCCGTGCGGCAAACTTGGTCCCCGCCATGACTCCGTATACCCCAACTTTTTTCCAAAATCCAACACTTTGACCCATTTAACACTTGTACAGTTGTTAAAAAGCCAACACTTTTCCATAAAAAAAAATAAGTGATAAATTTCTAAAAAAAGAAGTCATTAGATATCATCTTTATGGTAACTATAAAACTTTTTGAACAAAAATATTTTGACAAATTTTGGGTCAATAATCAAGGTTTAGAACACCACCGTGTACAATTATAAATTATAAAAAAGAAACACTTAAATAACATAATTTTTAATATCAAACCCAAAGAACAAATTACTAGCAACAGGGTAATACCAGTATGGCTTAAAGCACATCACATATTAATAAATAAGACCAATATTCTTAGTCAATCACAATCCAAAAAACATCAAAAAGAGAATTGCTTGATTATTCCACTATCACCAATATAGTATAGATCCTCAAGAGTACGAGTAAATAACAATGATACAACAGAAGACGAGCGATGTAAATAGTAATCTTCGACACAAAAAGAAGCTTATCTTATTGCGTCGGTAACACATGGATGCCTCGTGCATTTGTCTTATCTTATTGCGTCGTAACATACCATTTGTTACCATCGAGTGACAACATATTCGGTCATGAAATCCGTTTCAGACGTCGTTCTTGCAAGTCCAAAATCCGCAACTTTTAGGTCACAATTAGCATTCAGAAGGAAGTTGCTAGGTTTTAGATCACGATGCAATACGTTTGCAGAATGAACATACTTGAGTCCTCTAAGTATCTGGTAAAGAAAATACTGCATAGCGCGCATCAAAGGGTTAATCATATAAATACTGAGTAGCTGGAGTATTTAGGGTATAGGGAGTGGTTAGACACTTGAGAGTGGTAAACTTCAAAATCAACCAATGAGAGTGTGCCATGTCAAAGTGGTAAACTATGCTCAAAAGTGTTGGCAATGGTTAGAAACTTCATGAATTGGTAAACTATTTAAAAAAAGGAAAAAAGTGTGATTGGTTGAGATGGCATGGACCCCATCACACACTACTCCCTCTCTCCTTCCCTCCTTTCTCACCGATCGGTGATCAAACGCCGAAGGGGTAACCAAACCGCGCGGCAAACTAGGTTGGCGGCGGTGTTCCCGAGCGGCAAACACCATTGCCGCACCTGTTTGCCGCCCCACTCCGTATCCCCTTAGGAGTAGGTTAGTTTGCCGTTAAAAAAAGGTAGAGTGGGGCCCAACCAGACAGTGATCATCGGCAAGAGGTTGATTAGAGCGTATTATCTGATGAAGATCAAAGTCCATTAACTCGTAAACAATGTATACGTCATTGAAATTTTCCTTCAGTGGTGGCCGTATGACGTCTTTAATTGCAATGACCTGCAGATTATTAAAAATCAACTTTATTAAGGTCACTTGTATTGTAGCACAAGAAGATTTTAGGGTGAGCGGAGTGGTGCGGTAAACACCTCGGTAAAGCGGGTTACCGATCAGTAACACCGTCGCCAACCTTTGGTTTACCGATCGTGAAGGCCAATCTCGGTGAACCTTTACCGACTCGGTGAGAGGGAGGGAAAGAGGAGAGAGATGGGTGTATGGTGGGGTCTATTCCTTCTCATCCAATTACACATTTTTCCTTTTTTTTAATAGTTTACCTAAACTCCATTAGGTAAACCACCGCCAAATTAGGTGAATTGATGTGGCACTTTTTGATTGGGTGAACGGGGAGTTTACCTATTTGGAATAGGTAGCCACTCCCTTCACCCTTAGGCTAGAGGGTATGGTGATGGTCCTCCAAGGGAGGATGATCCGCCACGTAGGCGCCACGTCATAGTCCTCCCAAGGATGGTCCATCCCACAAAACTAGAGGGTATGAGAGGATGATCATACCCCACCACTTTTTTTTTTAATTTCTATGCCCTATGTACAAGTATTGAAGCCTAATGTACAAGTCACTAACACAAACAAACAAAGGGAGCCCACATTGGAGGATCGTCCTGAACGTCGAAGAATGGACGTTGAAGACGGGGACGGAGCTCGACGGTGGGGGGGCGGGATGGGACGACGCCGGCGCCGAACCAAGACGGGGGTGGGGGACGGTTGCATACCGTGTAGCCTTATACGAAGTCAACCGTAACACTATGTAAGGAAGCTGACATTTTCATGGTCCATGTGGCAGAGAAGCTTGATTTCTGTCACGGCCCCCGACACAGTTTGACCCGTTTCAGGAGCCGCGGGACAGAAATCCCGTGGTATTTAATTAATTGAGTTTAACAGCGGAAGTTTATTATCAGGATCTTTTTAAAACTGAATATATTTCCCGATTATTTTATTTCACAACTTGGGATAAAACCCCGGTAATTTACAATCATTTGATTTCACGAAGAAATCTTTTATTTTACAAAAGATGTTTCTTTATTTTATCATGAGCCACTTCCTTAAGCTTGTAGTGCTTCACGACACTTTTCCTGGATCATAACAGATCACCTGAAACATGTTTGAAAAAGGTTTTGTCAGCGGAAGATACTGAGTGAATCATTCTATTTACATAAAATGATGCATAGTTATTAATTACAGCATAAGAGCGATTACAATGGCTTCTATCTTATTTTTATCTGGCGCCGTGTCACAATGGTGACGATGGTCATATCACTATTAGGTCAATGAACCTAAATAGTGATGATTATCCTAGTAGGTCAATGAACCTAACTGGGAGAAAATTAGTAATGTGCACAATACCCCACTAGCCAGTGATTTAAGATATCCATGACTTAGTCCCTGTAATTATAAATTTTGAAAATTTGAGGTATTGTAAAATAATTGATAAAAAGAGAATGACTCACATTGCAGATTTAATTTGAGCAGAGCCTAGCCTACTGATTAGCCTTTTAACCTAAATTTAATAACATGCACACAATTCGGTTAGTAACTTAATACAGCATTTACGATAACTCACGAGATCAAACCCTCACAACGAATGACAAAGTGCGATACTTAAACGTCCATCGAATTAACGACGAATGACAAAGCATAACCCTAATGTGGGCAGCACTTAAACATCCATTGGATAGTTTAATCGATCGGACATTGAATCGTAGCAGCGATCGAGTTATTACCCTGAATTGCGGCAGCACTTCGTGATTCGTGTGTTTTGTGGGACTATTTCTACTATAACTTGGAGTATAATTGGATTTTGAACGTCGCATCAACGCAGAATTGCATCAAACAGACTGTTCTATTTATACTTGAAAAATGCCCCCCTCGCGCCACGTGAAAGGTTTCCTTGTGCGCGTCGCGTGGTGCGAGAGACCCTATTCTACCCTAGGGTTGCTTCGTGTCCCAGTAGCTTGGCTGAGTTGATTTCGCGTTATTTTGAATTTTTGACAACAAACTGTGTGGATATTACTGATTAGGGTTTACCCCCCCTGAGTTTTAGGGGCCCTGATCCTGATTCCGATTGTTCTGAAAATTTTATTGTTTGTTCAGAATCACTTGGGTTTCTCAATTAGGGTTTCCTATTGGTCAAATTAATTTAATAAATATGACTTTTGATGAGAGTTGTTACATTCTCCCTACCTTAATAAAAATCTCGTCTTCGAGATTTACTGGAATAATTGAGGATACTTGTGCTTCTTTTCTGATTCCAGTTCCTAAGTGTATTAGGGTTCTATCTTTGAATCCCACTTTACTTGAACTAACACTAATCGTTTGTGCTTGAGAAACTTCACTTTTCTGTCTTCTATCTGAAGAGGTTTCACAACAAATTTTAACTTTTCGTGTACCTTTATATCTTGGAGAGGTACTATCAAAGATTCGTCTGATAGACATTTCTTGAGATTGGATACATGAAATACATCATGTACTCCAGCTAACTCTCCTGGAAGTTGTAAACGATAAGCAACTGGTTCTATACGTTGGATCACTGGAAATGGTCTTACGTACCTTGGACTTAGCTTTCCTTTCTTACCAAATCTAACAATTCCTTTCCAAGGAAATACTTTCAATAGCATTTTGTCCCCAACTTGAAACTTCAACGGCTTTCGTCTATTATCTGCATAACTTTTCTGGCGATCTCTAGCCGTCTTCAGCCTTTCCTTCGTGATACTAAATATCACAATCGTAGTTCCTTAGGATTTTCATCCACCTCCTTTGCCTCATGTTTAACTCTTTTTGCCCAAATATATATCTTAAATTCTTATGATCCGTATAGACAGTAAACTTACTTCCATACAGATAATGTCTCTAAATCTTAAGGGCAAAAATTATGACTCCTAATTCTAAGTCATGAGTGGTATAGTTTTCTTCGTGCTTTTTCAATTGCCTTGATGCATATGCAATTACCTTTTTGCGTTGCATTAACACACATCCAAATCCTAGCTTTGAAGCATCACCATATACTTTTAAATCTTCTGTTACTTCTGGTAAAGCTAAGATTGGTGCATTGGTTAATTTATGCTTTAAGATCCTAAAGGCTTCTTCTTGTTTAGATCCCCATTCAAACTTAGTTAATGATATAGCTATCTTGGAAAAATCCTTAATAAACCGTCTATAGTATCCGGCTAAACCTACAAAACTCCTAATTTCCATTGCGGATTGCGGAACCTTCCATTTGGTAATTACTGCTATCTTAGCAGGATCTACGTGAATACCTTCATGATTCACCATATGACCTAGAAATTTTACTTCTGGCAGCCAAAATTCACAATTCGAGAATTGGGCGTAAAGCTTCTCTTTTCTTAACAAAGTTAAGAGTGCATGCAAGTGCTCACAATGTTCAGTCTGACTTTTGGAATAAATAAGTATATCGTCTAAAAAAAACAATTACAAATTTATCCAAATACGGTTTACAGATTCTATTCATCATGTCCATGAATGCTGCAGGTGCATTTGTTAACCCAAAGGGCATGACTGTAAACTTGTAATGACCATACCTAGTTCTGAAAGTAGTCTTAGGTATGTCTTCTTTTTGTAACTTCAATTGATGATATCCGGAGCGTAAATCTATTTTTAGAAAAATATCTAGCCCTTGAAGTTGATCGAAAAGATCATCAATCCTAGGTAATGGGTATCGATTCTTAATTGTAACCTTATTCAATTCTCTATAATCAATACACATTCTCATCAAACTATCCTTTTTCTTAACAAATAACACTGGTGCCCTCCCACGAGGATAAACTAGGTTATATGAAACCTTTACTTAATAATTCATCTAATTGCTTTTTCAGTTTTAATATTTCTGTGGGTGCTAACCGATAAGGTGCCTTGACTATTGGTATAGTTCCTGGAATTAGATGAATCCTAAATTCTACCTCCCTATCTGGTGGTAACCCTGGTAACTCTTCTGGGAATATATCTGGGTATTCTGAGATTACAGGAATTTCCTTAAGTTCTTTACCCTTAGTATTAATGATTACTGAAATCATATATACTATTCCTTGCTTTCGTTCATAACTAGCAACTTTCATTACTGATATGAATTTCATGGGTTTACGTGGTTTATTTCCTGTAATCATGATTATTCCTCCAGTAGGTGCCTGAATTTCTATAGAGTTCTTATCACAAAGAATTCGAGCATGGTTGGCTATTAACCAATCCATTCCTAACACAACATCGAATTCAGCTAATTTCATAGGTAACAGATTTGCAGAAAATTTATGACCTGAAAGTTCTATTTCTACTTTTTGCAAAACCTGATCTATTTTAACTGAATTCCCATCTGCGGTTTCGACTGTAAAAATCTGCCTAACGTTGGTTAAAGGTAACTTAAGAGCTTGACAAAATGAAGTATTAATAAAACTTTGGTTTGCACCAGAGTCAAATAATACTTTGGCGTAAATGTTGTGAACTAAGAACGTACCAGCTATCACATCTGGAATGAGCTCTGCTTCCTGAGCAGTCAGTTGGAAGGCTCTTACATTCCTTTTTGCTCCTTCTGCAGGTTTGGCTTTATTGTCAGATGGTTTGTTCAGTTTTGGACAATCTGGCCTAAGATGTCCAGCTTCTCCACAGTTGTAGCAGACTGAAAATTTCTTCCTCCTGCAGTCTTCTTCTTGATGCCCCGGAATTTTGCAAAAATTGCAATATCCTTTGCATCTTCCAAAATGCTTCCTTTTGCAAGAATTGCAAAATGGGCTAGTGGAAGATTGGCCATTCCCTCCTTTCTTGAAATTGTTATGGTTACCCGGACGGAATCCTTGGGTAATCTTTCGGGCTACTTCCTTCCTTCTATTTTCTTCTCTTGTCCATACTAGTTCGTCAGTCAGAGTATTGGCTAAATCCACCGCATCATCAATCGTGCGAGGTTTCGCAGCCTTGACGATATTACGGATTTCGGCAATCAATCCCCAAATATAACGAGAAATAAGTACCGGCTCTGGCGAAGCCAGGGTTGGTACCACTCGAGCATACTCGAAGAATGGCGAAGTATACCCTCGACAATCTACATCCACCATCCGGTGGGTTAGAAACTTATTTGTCATTTGTTCCTTTTCATACTCGGGACAGAATTTTCTTTCTACAAAGCTCTTAAATTCTTCCCAATTCATAGCATACGCCATCCTTCTTCCTTTTGCTTGTAACACCGTGTTCCACCATTCTAGCGCCCCTTCTTTGAAAAGGTTTGACGCGTACATGACCTGATCATCCTGAGCACATTTACTTATGGCAATTACTGCCTCGGTTTTCTCTAACCAACACAGTGCCACAGTCGCTCCTTCATTGCCTGCAAACTCAGTGGGTTTACAAGCAAGGAATTCTTTGTAAGTGCAACCAGGCGTTGCAGTTTTCATTTTATTAGGGGGAAGAGCTTGCCGTGGTTCATTCTCATGATTAGTATGATTATTGCCTCCGTTTACACTATTACTGAAGTTATCTTCAAAAATACGTTTGCTAGGAACGATTTGTTGTGGTTCGATTGGATTTGTAACAGCAGTAACGATTGCTGGAATAGCGTTGGCTATCCCTTGAGCAACTATTGCTGGAATAGCGTTGGCTATCCCTTGAGCAACGATATTTTCTATATCCTGTCTAGTCATATATTGATCCCCCGGTTGTTGCTCAGATTGATTAACTTCATTAACTGGTTCATTATTAGCGTTTTCCATCTGATGATTAATATATATAATTTATTAGTATCAAATAAATAACAATTACACAAAACAATTATACAGAATTCATAATACCAGTATAGCCAAAACTATCGATTTCTCGATTTCCATTTATATTTAATAGTATGCATCAATATACACTATTATCTTACAGAGTTTTATTGGTAGTTATTTTACAGACTGATTTTTACTTTTACTATTACACAACCACAGTTCCATAATCCCCTATCATTTATCAGATGATATTCTAGTAACGGCGTTCCCTCTCATCGTATTTCCAAGAGATCTGTCCCCCAATCTCTTGGATCCTATTCTCAGCATCCATTAGTTCTTCGCCAAAATGGCGGAATTCAGCCATATTCTTGTTACTCATTGGTGGATTTGGTAAAGGTTCTGGATTGAACTGAGGAAAAAGCTTATAGGGATTGTTTTGGAGCTGTATTTCATTAGTCAACCATTCGTCTATTTGCGAGTGGATTGAAGGGTTTGGAATAGCTGGTTCTAAGTTCATTGGTAGTTGTGTTTCAAGAGAGTGAATAAAAACATTTTCATTAACAGGCTTAATAGTATTATAGCTTGCCATTATAAAATCTAACTCTTCCTGAGATGGTAACCCCTCAATTTGTCTAGAGCTTTCTCCAATTTCCATTTTCTTAGGCTTGGGTTTCTCGAGAGGTAAAGCGTTGAATTCTATAGGTTCTTCTATGTCTGGTATATACCTATTGAAATCTCTGGAAACCTCTATTCTTACCGGATAGAGATTTAACTTCTGAAGGGCGTCAGACAAGTCACTCATACTGTTTAGCAAAATACACAATTACTAAGTTAAAAATCATAACAAAATTTCATAGAAAACCTTTAAATATTATTTTATATTGGGTAACTACGAAAGCAGCCGAATATGAAAACATACTAGGTTTTATTTGTAAATTTATTTATTTACTGAATAAGGTTTCTAGACTGTAGAAAATAAAGATGCTAAAACTTGGGTCAAATTTTTTTTAAAGATTTGTATTTACTGCTACAGTGGCTAGCATATAAAGATCTGCCCATACTGTTCACAATTAGTCAGATAATAAAACACATAATCACAAAATAGCAATTAATAAAAAAATTAAGTATTTTCTAAATACTTAATTGGCTTAAATCAGTGGCTCGATCAGTGGCTCTGATACCACCTTTTTCTGTCACGGCCCCCGACCCAGTTTGACCCGTTTCAGGAGCCGCGGGACAGAAATCCCGTGGTATTTAATTAATTGAGTTTAACAGCGGAAGTTTATTATCAGGATCTTTTTAAAACTGAATATATTTCCCGATTATTTTATTTCACAACTGAAGTTTTATCCCCGGTAATTTACAATCATTTGATTTCACGAAGAAATCTTTTATTTTACAAAACATGTTTCTTTATTTTATCATGAGCCACTTCCTTAAGCTTGTAGTGCTTCACGGCACTTTTCCTGGATCATAACAGATCACCTGAAACATGTTTGAAAAAGGTTTTGTCAGCGGAAGATACTGAGTGAATCATTCTATTTACATAAAATGATGCATAGTTATTAATTACAGCATAAGAACGATTACAATGGCTTCTATCTTATTTTTATCTGGCGCCGTGTCACAATGGTGACATGTCACAATGGTGACGATGGTCATATCACTATTAGGTCAATGAACCTAAATAGTGATGATTATCCTAGTAGGTCAATGAACCTAACTAGGAGAAAATTAGTAATGTGCACAATACCCCACTAGCCAGTGATTTAAGATATCCATGACTTAGTCCCTGTAATTATAACTTTTGAAAATTTGAGGTATTGTAAAATAATTGATAAAAAGAGAATGACTCACATTGCAGATTTAATTTGAGTAGAGCCTAGCCTACTGATTAGCCTTTTAACCTAAATTTAATAACATGCACACAATTCGGTTAGTAACTTAATACAGCATTTACGATAACTCACGAGATCAAACCCTCACAACGAATGACAAAGTGCGATACTTAAACATCCATCGAATTAACGACGAATGACAAAGCATAACCCTAATGTGGGCAGCACTTAAACATCCATTGGATAGTTTAATCGATCGGACATTGAATCGTAGCAGCGATCGAGTTATTACCCTGAATTGCGGCAGCACTTCGTGATTCGTGTGTTTTGTGGGACTATTTCTACTATAACTTGGAGTATAATTGGATTTTGAACGTCGCATCAACGCAGAATTGCATCAAACAGACTGTTCTATTTATACTTGAAAAATGCCCCCCTCACGCCACGCGAAAGGTTTCCTTGTGCGCGTCGCGTGGCGCGAGAGACCCTATTCTACCCTAGGGTTGCTTCGTGTCCCAGTAGCTTGGCTGAGTTGATTTCGCGTTATTTTGAATTTTTGACAACAAACTGTGTGGATATTACTGATTAGGGTTTACCCCCCCCCCCCCTGAGTTTTAGGGGCCCTGATCCTGATTCCGATTGTTCTGAAAATTTTAGGGTTTGTTTAGAATCACTTGGGTTTCTCAATTAGGGTTTCCTATTGGTCAAATTAATTTAATAAATATGACTTTTGATGAGAGTTGTTACAATTTCTCTTAACGTCTGTTTGGCGTCTATTCTATTGTCAAATGCATTACCGATTTTCTTGATGGCAACTTCTTCATGTGTCTCTGAATTCATTGCAGCACTGTAGTAAATGAAGGATGATAGTCAGTTTTCTTCATTTTCTTAAGAAGATATAAATTGATTTTTGTTAAAAAAAAAAGAACCTAAATCAATGTACTAGGTTGATTTTTAAGTAATTATTCATCATCTTAAATCGTCATACTCAGTAAATCTCACCAATAGCAAAACTAAGTTAGGGTCTGAGGAGGGTAAGATGTAGACAGCCTTACCTATATCCCGTAGGAATTGAGAAGCTGCTTCCAGTGAGACCCCCGGCTCCATAGTAGTTTTGCATCAAGCCTTGGACATACGGAGCATAACTCTCGGGCGAAAAGGTTGATTAGTGCATGTACCCCCTTGTCTTTCGACCATCAACGCCACTACATGATCATTAACCATCCCTCTCTTTTAATGTTATTTTTACGGAATTAGTAAATTAACGTTAAAATTAGTGCATTTTCACTTTTGCCCCCCGAGCACCCACACATATATACATCACATGCGTATACCTCAAGAGGGGCGTATTTAGAAGTAATTATTGCAACATTAAATCAATTGATTAAAAATCCAAAGTGTCTATGCATTTATCTCAATAATCTGTTTATAAAAAGCTTTATCACCATTCTGATGCTCAATCACACACAGATGCATACTGACAAAACAAAAATCCTCCAATCTCAAACAAATTTAGATGAATTCAAGGTTTCTCATTGTGAGATCAAATTGTAATGAGGAGCGGGTCCAAGAACTGGCGGACTCTTATATGGACCAACTTGACAAGATGAAACAACACAGAAATCAAACTTTAAACATGCGTAACTTGGGCTACGCTTGGATTAACGGGGCCCACGAGTAGTGAACAAAAAGATCTCGACGAGCCGGATCTTGTGGCAAACAACCGTAGGTGGTTCGGCCCAGCTGTCATTGATTTAAGGCTCCAGTTTTGCCAACCAACATTTTCCCCCCAATTTCAGCAACTTTCTTTTTTAGTATAAAACGCATGAATCTATGATTGAATCTAATTACTTTTTTAATTTCAGTAATTTCAAAAATTGGCAAACCTGTCAAAGTCAAAGGGTGCCCGAGAGTGCTCGGATCGATTCTGTTGGCCGTTAAAAAGCTAGGTATAAAAGTCAATTGAAACCATTTATGATAGCAGTTACATCAAAGGAGAGGTAACAGAAACGGTTACTCTACCAACTGAAAAGTGTTTGAACAACAGTACTCGCAACAATCTAATAATCATAGAGTATATAGAAAGAAAAAGACGATCCAGCAGCAGCAGCAAAACAGAGTTTGATTTGATACCACCTACCAGACGATACCCTGCCTGCCAACAGGAGGGATGGGAGGAACGTACTTTCAAGAAACTTCGAAAAGGTTACCATATACATTGTATTCAACGTAACGTAACAGCCACTGTGTGTGTGTGTAGTAATGGTTCCATTTCCTGTAGTAGCAATGTTATTGTTGTTGTTGGAGTCCATAGATAGTTTACAGAAGAAACCATGAGATGATTGACACTCATATGGCCATGTTCTATTTGGAGGACATTTCAAAACGAAAAAGAATGCTGCAACTTTCCAACTGTCGAAATAGACTTTGATCAAACCATATGTCCTTTTTTTTTGTTTCATAAATAGACTTTGACTTTTCAACATTCATTATTTATATTTAGGGGCCCCCCTTATTCCCACATACCCTATATCTTATTTTCACATCCCCTATTGTATACGGGCCGTATACAATTATACGACTCGTATAGAATGTTTTTGAATAGGAAAATGCGCAGAGAATGTTTTTTTTGGTTTTATTATATACGGCCCGTATACAGTTATACGAGTCGTATACATGTGTATACGATTTGTAAAACGTATACGGCTCAATTGATTTATTTTTGTGGGTTTTTGATGTTAGCACATGTATACGGGCCGTATAACTATATACGGGCCGTATATATTGGCGTTTTTTCAAGTATCACGTTTTATTCCCGTAAAAACACAATCATTCTAGGGTTTCTAAACTCTTCATCACCTTTAAGAATGTCGATAAACGTTGATCGGAACATGCCACTTAAATCGGAGCACAGGTAGAGTAACGTTACCGATCAGTCCGTTGATGAAAACCTTAGCGATCGCAGAGATCTTCGTGTTGGTTATTTATCGATTCCGAGTAACTAGCAGAAGAACCTGCCACAAACAAGTTCTCCACAGTTTGTTATTCAGATCTTTGTTCGGTCATCTTTCCAAACTACAACACACGATACTTTTAATAAGCTGTCATAGTTGTCAAATTCGATTTCAACAAATCTTTTCATTTTCCTTCAATTTCTAAAACATTCTCTGTTACATGAAGACGTGTCGGGTTCTTCTACTAGTGGTATTTTACTGAAGTATTGAAGATTGAGGCGGGCATTGTTTAAATCTGAATATAACTAGATGTTACGTGTATCATCGTTGTTTATCACCCTGTGTGAGCATTGGAAACCCGACAAACAGTCTTGACAACTGTGACATTTTATCTATCTATGTGTGTCACATCCATCCTGTTATTGCAATCGATATGATTAATTTTTTCAGATTTTTTTCTAATTAGCGTTGTTAACTACCAAAAGAATGCATACACAAATAGTTCTAGTGGACGAAGCAAAGAGACCGTTGTGTATCTGAATCAGGTTCTCAAACAAACACTACCAAAGATGGGTTGGTGAAAAATACCGGAGCTGTTATCTCGGTTGTTCAGTACTCTCCTATATCAACTTGAACGGTTGATGGTTACAAGGATCGTTCTAATAGATTAAAGAGAATAAACCATTTTTTACCAATTTTCACTCCAGTAGTTGAAACTTGAGCGCAGTAATCAATTCAAAACCCTCACCCTAAAAAAAAACCAGAAACCAAAGGAAAAAAGGGCTGATAATGGCTGATGGTTCTTCGTTGAGGAAACCAAACGTAGACGGAGATGATAGGCCTGGTAACCGGAAGAGAAATCAATTGTATTTTTTTAGTTGATTCTCTTGTTAAGTTTCTGAACCAACCGAAATCCACAAATTCCAACAGTTTCTTCATAGATTTCGTCTGGTTTCCAAACTCTTTCACACAAAGTTAATATTCACTGTGGTGGATGCAAGCATAAAGTTAGAAAAATACTCAAGTTGAACGGACGATATGTATCAACAAATTGTGAGTGGGAATATGGCTATGAAGAATAGTATGGATAAAACAATCACCGGTACGGGTTTTTCTGCTAGTTATTCGGAATGTTTCGAATCATCACAGAAGACGTGTCGGGTTCTACTGCTAGTAGTATGAGTCTGAGTCCATTGTGGTTCGTGAATGTTTCGAATCATCACGACAAGGATCGTTCTAATAGATTAAAGAGAATAACCCTTTTTTTTACCATTTTTTACCCATAGCATACGAGCCGTATAATAATATACGGCCCGTATACAACCATCGTATACATTGTATACGATCGGTAAAAATATTTTTTACCAATGGTATACGGCCGTATAAACCGTATACGACTCGTATACATATGGTAAAAAATGGTAAAAACCTCTTTAATCTATTAGAACGATCCAATAAACGAAGAACAAAGCCTATTTTCAAAACGCAGGTTCATACAGTGATGTAATAGGTTGTGGTTCAGTTTGTTACCGTATACTGTTACTGTAGTTGAGGAAACCAAACGTAGACGGAGATGATAGGCCTGGTAACCGCAAGAGAAATCAATTGTCTCAAACACTACTAAACATCTGCTTTCTGAATCTGAATCAGAATGTTAACTTTTTAGTTGCTTATCTTGTTAAGTTGTGTATTGACGAAGCTGACAAACACATTGGTATTTTCTCAAAATGTGCAAACTTGAAGAATCTCACATTAAAGGAGTTTGCAACAACGGGATCAGATGGTTTGAGTATCTTTCATCCTCGTTTGGCTAATCTCACACTTGAAAATGACAACATTGGTATTTTCACAAAATGTACAAACTTGAAAATGACAACTTGCGAGATCTGACCCAACCGAAATCCACAATTATTTTACTCATAAACCCTTGAATCCCAACGCTTCATTTGTAACCGTAAGGATGATGCAGATTTGTACGTAAAGATCTCTACACAAACTCTTCTACATCTTTTAACCAGTTGTCCATCACTTAAGACCTTGAAAGATTTGTTGAAATCGAAGCATTCACGAACCACAATGGACTCAGACTCATGTTCAAGTAAGTGTCTAAAAATCTAAAAATTCAGGTTTACCTTGTAAATTTCTCAAAACAAACTCTCGTTTCTTCATCTTCATCTTCATCTTCAAGAACAATGATGAACAGATGATGTCAGATAATACTTCATTTGTTGAGAAACCATTATCTTGTCTTTCAGAAGAGTTTGTATTGAACCAAGAATACTACAAACATTCTATACCTTGCAACGTATACAGGTGCAAGAGAATGGCGAGTTATTTTCAGTTATTTCTGTTGAATCACAAATTTCATTGTTTAAACCAGAATCAGGTTCTCAATACAAGGATCGTTCTAAGAGATTAAAGAGAATAAACCATTTTTTTACCATTTTTTACCATAGTATACGAGCCGTATCAGAATATACGGCCCATATACAATCATCGTATACATTGTATACGATCGGTAAATTTGTTTTTTACCGAGAGTATACGGCCGTATAAACGGTATACGGCCCGTATACATATGGTAAAAAATGGTAAAAAAATTTATTTCTTTCCTTTTTTTAGTTGCTTCTCTTGTTAAATTTCTGAACCAACCGAAATCCACAAATTCCAACAGTTTCTTCATGGATTCCGTCCGGTTTCCAAACTCGGTCATTCCTCGTGATACATGAACGTTGTATTCTTGTCTTTCAGAAGAGTGCTGTAATAGAGAAATCATCCTATGTCTTTTATCAACCGAAGAGGCAGCAAGGACAGATAATACTTCATTTGTCGAGAAACCATACTGTCAAGAAACTAACATCTTTTAATACTTCATTGCGTATGTGCTTGTGCTGTAGAAACCGGTGATGAATTTGTGTATCTAAATCAGGTTCTCTGCCTTAGATCGGTCATTCCTTGTGATACATGAACGTTGTATTCTTGTCTTTCAAGACAAGGATCGTTGGAAGGATTGTAGTAGCAGGACATTGGTACCACTGTGAAAATTGCATCAGGAGGGGAGAGAGTCTGATACAATAAGGATGTTGGGAATTAAACGCATGTACGTGACAAAATAAGGATGTTCGCATAAACATATATTCGTTTCATAACCTCCTCCTATAAATCAACCACAACTGACAAAGAGCCTGTATTAAAAGCCATCCTATGTCTTTTACCAACCGAAGAGGCAGCAGAAGACGTGTCGGGTTCTTCCAACATTCACGAACCACAATGGACTCAGACTCATACTACTCACCCTCCCCTGAGGAAAAGTTTTCCCGACGACTCAACACAATCCTGATAGAGAAAAAACATCAACAACCATTTTTTCTTTTCCTTCAATTTCGAGAACATTCTCCCTATGTATGTGCTTGTGCTGTAGAAACCGGTGATGAATTTGTATACACAACTGAACATTAATTGATATTGTTTTAGACAACAACAGATAATGAACGGATTGTTGGTGGATAACGCAAACAAGTTCTCCACAGTTTGTTATTCAGATCTCTATTCGGTCATCTTTCCAAACTACAACACACGATAAGTTTAAACTTTTATAGTGTGTGATTTGACCAGGAAATGATTGGAGGTGAAGGTTCAGTGCACGAAAAGTTTCTTACGAAATGTACGTGATGAAACAAATATGTTGGGAATTAAACGCATGTCCGTAATCCCGCGTTGATAGCTTCCGTTTTATTCAGACTCCTTACAACTCTCATCAAATGCCTCACCCTTCCTTTTATTCTATAAATATTAAATAAAGAATAACACCGTGCCCGTAATCCCGCGTTGATAGCTTCCGTTTTATTACAGTCATACGACACGTTTTCTTGTTCTTCAATCTTTGTTACTTGTTAATGTTTTATTTTTTTCTACTTTTAGAAAGTTTTGAGCACCTCACCACTCTAAAATATTTGAAAAATCAAAATTTCGTTCCATACGGGCCGTATATTAGTATACGGCCCGTATACACGTTCGTATACATTGTATACGACCAGGCAAACTTATTTACACATGGTGTATACGGGCCGTATACTGTTATACGCCCGTATAGAATAAAAACAACTGACAAATCAAGTTGTTTTTATTCTATACGGGTCGTATAACAGTATACGGCCCGTATACACCATGTGTAAATAAGTTTTCCCATGTGTTAATATTAGGACCCTATTTAGGGCTCCAAACGAACGAAATCGGTTCTTGAACTTTTGGCGGAAAGTTGGTTTGTGTTCGTTTGTTCGTTTACTAAATAGACGAACACGAACAAAAAATTTCGTTTGTTTAGTTAAATGAACGAACATGAACAGAGGCCACGTTCGTTCGTTTATGTCTGTGAACGTTCGGTAACGTGTTCGTTTGTGTTTGATTGTGGTTGATAGTTCATTAGTGTTTTTAGTTTTTATATATAGAAAGGATACCCCTTATCCTAATTTTTTTTTATATAAAGTAGATAAATACTTCACTATTCATCGGGGTGGAGGTAGTATAGAAGCAAGGGTAGCACGATCTACTTCTCAACTCCGTCTACGTAGTGTAAAACTTTTAATTTTTTTTCGGTTATATATAGAAAGGATACCCCTTATCTTATTTTTTTTTATACAAATGATACCCTGATCCCAAATTTTATTTTATTTTTCGGTTTTATTTGGGATACCCTTGAATTTTTGAGCTAGCCACGGTCGGTTTCCACTATATAGTATGTATAACCAAAACTAGATTAAAAAACTTAATTATGTACAGTACTTAAAAGCACATCATTCCTTGTAAATTGATTACTAGATCACATGAGATATAAGGAACTTTGGTTAGTTGTTAGGTAACATAACATAACATGTGTATTGTCGTTGTCCCAAAAGCATCATCTTTAGTTGTGAAAGCACATAACATAGAAAATGTGTCATTTATCTAACTTGCAAAATTAGTAAATAATTTATTGTATTTGAAAGAGATTTTGATGAAATAAACACTCTCCACTTTTAAGGGTGGAAGATATCGTTCAATCACTTAGGGCGTTTGAGTTATTCTCTAGCCAATAATATCATGTCATGTCATGTCAAGTCCACATTCCACTCCCCATTTTACACTCAATCACTGACAATGGTTCAAACATCTAGAGAGTGATAAAGAATTTAAAAAAAAATTATGATTGTTAAAAGGGGGTGGGACCCACCATTAAACCCCTCTCTCTCCTCCTTCCCTTCTCTTCCCGCATCAGTGAGTAGTCACCGAAATCACCACTCCCCGTGCAGCAAACTTGGTCCCCGCCATGACTCCGTAAGTCCGTATACCCCAACTTTTTTCCAAAATCCAACACTTTGACCCATTTAACACTTTTACATACAGTCGTTAAAAAGCCAACACTTTTCCATAAAAAAATAAGTGATAAATTTCTAAAAAAAGAAGTCATTAGATATCATCTTTATGGTAACTATAAAACTTTTTGAACAAAAATATTTTGACAAATTTTGGGTCAATAATCAAGGTTTAGAACACCACCGTGTACAATTATAAATTATAAAAAAGAAATACTTAAATAACATAATTTTTAATATCAAACCCAAAGAACAAATTACTAGCAACAGGGTAATACCAGTATGGCTTAAAGCACATCACATATTAATAAATAAGACCAATAGTCAATCACAATCCAATAAACATCAAAAGAGAATTGCTTGATTATTCCACTATCACCAATGTATAGATCCTCAAGAGTACGAGTAAATAACAATGATACAACAGAAGACGAGCGCGATGTAAATAGTAATCTTCGACACAAAAAGAAGCTTATCTTATTGCGTCGGTAACACATGGATGCCTCGTGCACTTGTCTTATCTTATTGCGTCGTAACATACCATTTGTAAGTGCCAACAAGGCCATCCCTAAGCGAAATCTTCGGTTCCCAACCCAATTTCGCAAGTGTTGAGCTATCCATAAGCTTCCTCGGAGTTCCATCCGGCTTCGAACTGTCCCAAACAAGTTCTCCCTCAAACCCGACAACCTCTTTCACCAGTTCCGCAAGTTCCTTGATCGATACCTCCTTCCCACTTCCCACATTCACGTGTCCCAAATCCGAATAGTTTTCCAACAGAAACACGATCGCATCCGCCAGATCATCGACGTGTAAAAACTCACGCAGCGGTGACCCTGTACCCCACACCACCACTTCCTTCGCACCGGAAACTTTGGCCTCGTGAAACCTCCTCATCAACGCTGGCAAAACGTGTGAATTCTCGGGGTGGAAGTTGTCATTAGGACCGTACAAGTTTGTGGGCATTGCGGATATCGCGTCCCACTTGTATTGAAGCCTATACGCTTGGCACATCTTAATGCCAGCGATTTTGGCGACCGCGTACCATTCGTTGGTGGGCTCCAACGGGCCGGTTAACAGAGCGGATTCGGGTATGGGTTGGGGGGCGTGTTTAGGGTAGATGCAAGAAGAGCCGAGAAACAAGAGCTTCTTGACACCGTAACGATAGGCGGAGTCGATAACGTTGGTTTGGATTTGAAGGTTGATGGTGATAAAGTCGGCAGGGAAGGTGTTATTGGCGTGGATCCCGCCTACTTTGGCTGCAGCAAGGATCACGTATTGGGGTTTTTCGATGGAAAAGAAGGTTTTGACGGCAGACTGGTTGGTGAGGTCTAGCTCGGAGTGCGAGCGGAGGATGAGGTTGGTGTAGCCGAGGGTGCGCAAGCGGCGGACGACGGCAGACCCGACCAATCCACGATGGCCCGCCACGAAGATCTTGGCAGATTTGTCCAGTTTGGAGGCAGCTAACATAATGAAAATTATTAAGCAGATAGTAATCTCGATGGAAAAGGAGACAGAAATATATACACACATATAGGGCTGCAAACGAACCAAACGTTCGGCGGGAAAGTTCGGTTGTGTTTATTCGTTTATTAAACAAACGAACATGAACAAGAAATTTCGTTCGTTTAGTTAAACAAACGAACATGAACAGAGGTCGCATTAGTTCATTTATGTTCGTGAACGTTCAGTAACGTGTCCGTTTGTGTTTGACAGTTCATTAGTGTTTTTATTTTTATATTTTATTTAAATACTTCAAAATTCCGACAAATATTTTGTTCAGAAACGCCTATTTGTGTTCGTTTGTTTCCATTTGTGTTAATGAACATTAGTTTGTGGTCATTTGTGTTCATCAACATTCGTTTTAGTACGTTGCCTAAAATTAACAAACAAACACAAACGAATGAGCAAATTCATTTCCTTAACAAAAGAACACGAACATAAAATCCCACTCGGTAAGTGTTCATGAACAGTTCGTGAACACACATATTTATTAACAAACGAACACGAACAAGGTCTTGTTCGTGTTCGTTCAGTTCATTTGCATCCCTACTTCCCTACACACACATACCAGTATCAGTGACTGTCATTTTGCAATCTGAAAGAAGGAACCTGAACAAATGAAACCAAATCAGCATTTACCCGAATCACTCAACAGATAGTTATGCAAATCAAATGGTGCTGCTACTTGTATGCATAGCACAGCAGCACATACTGATTTGAATTACTAACAAAATTACAACACTGGTTACCACAATCTTCAAATCAAAGCTAAATTTTCACAAGCATAAACCAGAATTTTCGGTCCGAGTCGGGTCAAGTCGCAGAACATAATACAGACCAAGATTTCATATCAATTTCCATTCCATTAGCAAATTAACAAAATTCATGCTTGCAAGATTGCAAAAACACTAGTCATATTCATAACATATTCATAGATAAGTAATAAAAGATATTCAAGAATCTTTCTTAAGAACAAAAAATCATGAGGTTTTGGTTGTGGGTATACTAAATAAAGTCAATTTTATAATAACAAGATAAAAATACAACAATCCCATATGTTGAATTTCAATTTTTAGACCTAAAAACAAAAGGTTTGCACATTATAGCAAATAACAAATGAAGGGTTCAGTAGAACTATACAATTGCCCCACCCCTTAGTGGTGTGGTGGTAAGGGTTTGGTTTTCCCCAGCAAAGAGCTGGGTTCGAGCCTCATAAGAGGCAAAAAAAGGGATTGAATTTAGGGGGGTAAGATTTAGCCGTTCAAAAAAAAAAAAAGTAGAACTATACAATTAAACAACCCTATGAATCTACTCAAAAGCCATCTCCAGATGGCATAAGAATACTATTGTATTGAATGGATGTTGAAATTGTAAAGATATATTACCAAATCTAGAGTGAAGTTTGGAGAACGAGATGGCTTCGAGTTGGAACAGATCTTCGATGTTGTTTGTTTGTTTATGGGTTCACTCCAGATTGATCACCGACACCAGAAGAATGAGATTTGATCTCTGTGGCACTATTTTACTTAGCACCTCTATTTACATTTCTACCCCTCTACTTTCTAACCTATTTTCACTCTATTTAGTCTCTTTCTCCATTCTATTTAGACTACTTTACATTCTTTTTCGAGTTAAATGTAATTTAGTCCATGTGGTTTGGGTCATTTTAACAGTTTAGTTTAAAAGTTTCATTTTTCGTCTGTGATTCTAAAAAGGTTTCACTGTGGCCATTTTAGTCCATTGGGTTAACTTCATCTATTATTTCTGTTAACAAGAAGGACGATTCAGTCATTGAAATTGCCTTTCTACTTAATAGAATTACATATAAAATGACTATATCCGATTTATACACGAAAATACCCGAAACTGGTCATACCCTACACCCAATACCGGTTTTTTTTAATGTCCGATAGAATACCCGAATTTTTAAAGTATATTTTTATGTTTACTTTACAACTTTTATATTTTTAGTGTTATTGTAGTTTATTTTAACTATTTCTACAAGTTATAGACCAAATTTAACTTTTAAACGAATTATTAAAGAAAAATTATATAGCATAAATAAAAATAAAAACTAAAAAAGAAGTTGCCACGTGGCAACTTCTTAATAGGCCAAGCACAATTCATTAGTTCGAGACAGTTTTTACTTACATGTACCGATACTGAACAGGACCGTATAGGTATTTTTGATACTAGTACTGGTTCGATACTGGTTGACACCAAACTTATCCCAATCCATGATACTAAAAACAATCATTAAAGTTAAGAAAAAATTGAAAATGTATGAAAGTTAATTAGTATTAAAATATTAAAATAAAAAAGTATTAAAAAACTATATATATCGTTATAATATAAAAAACACTATTTATAAGTTTGTATTATTAATATATAGGATAATTTATTTTTGTGTAACATGATTTAAAAAACTTATTTTTTAAAACCGGTTATTAATACCTGGATCCATATCTGGTTCCAATACCTAGTTATACCCGAACCTGATCATAACCTACCTGGGTACATAAGGTATGATTTTTCTCCTCATTACCCGTACCCGAACCCTACATGGTTGCTTTCAATACCCAATTTCCCAATACCCGATCATACCCGGAATCGGTATTAAAAAAACCCCGATTTGTGCACCTCTAACTTACTAAAGATCATGAACAAGAAACCAGTTTGGACATAAAATTAAATAAAGAATACAATTTCTATGTACGGAGCTTGATTCAAAACACCAATTAGCTTACTAAATATTAATAGTTTTTAGTTGAAGATCGTGTTAGACATGAGTCCCTTAAAAATTGTGCGCCTCTTCTCAAAACCAACATGTTTGTTTCCAGTACAACAGTCAAAGTAATAGTTGTAGTGTTAGAGATATCTCTCAAGCCCGAGATTAAACTGGGTACTTTGGTGTTCTTATTTTGTTGAAAAATATGAAAGTTGCAAATAAGTTCTTGAAAGTACTCCTCTCAAGTTTCTAGAATATATTTAGAGACTGAAAAGTGTATCACCCTTTGTTTCTTTAAATATGAACCACCATGTTCATATTTATACACACATAACTTAAACTCATTTAATCTTGTATAAACAAGACATTAACATTGTAATAAATAAGATAATTAATCTTGAATAAACGAGTTTTAATCTCTAATTAAACGAATTTAAGTGGTTATCAAAACTGTCAGATAATTCATTGACACGAGTTGAAACAACTGGTTTGACCAAGTTCAAAGAATTGATAGGACTAAACAACTGGTCTAAATTGCTGATCAACATGCTGGTGTGAGAGAGAAACAACTGATGCGGACCAAACTGTTGGCCAAGAAGGAAATACTGACTAGCAAACAGCTGGTCAGGTACCAACAAACTGCTGGGGGGTCAAACAGTTGGTCAAATAACAACTGGCTTGAACCGGTAGTTGGTTCAAACAGCTGTTGCTAGCTCGAACCAACAATTATAGTTAGAGCCACTCCTTACCTCATCAGTGTAGTTGAGGATGTCAGTAGGTGATGTTCTTGTATCACACGCACCTGACCCGAACCATGGGTATGTCGAACCTAAAATGAGCCATTCGAACCAACTTTCAAAAATACAAAGTGCGCCATCAAAACGCCACATTGAGCCCACGCTACTAGCTCGTGCGAGTTCGGGTGGTTCACACCCTTGAGGTAGAGAATGTGTGCTTATTGATAGATTAAAGAAGCGGATGACGAAGAGTCTATAGCCACTCACTGGGCCTGTGAGGAGGATAGTGCATGTAGACTTGTTCTTCGCAACAAAAAAGAAAAAAGCGAAATTCAAAGAAAACCTCTAAGCAAAATTGTTGAACCAACATAAAGGATAGAAAGACCGTTACCATTACCAACACCAAGGAAATCATTACAATTACCATGAGATGCCTCAAAATTCTCCAGACTTGCCTAGTCTGGTGTGACAAAACTAAAAAGCGTTGCAGTTAGTCTCTTGTCTTTCAATGATCTTAATAGTCTTAGACTTTGTTAATCATTTTACAGCTCTAGAAACACAATTGGATGACAAAATTACAATTGATAACAAACTTAAAAAAGAAAGCATACAATTAAGCAGTATTAAGAACAAAACAAAGATCAAGTTGCATATGCATGATACATATCTAAAGCTAATTAATCATGAGTTTATCGAAATGAAGGTGTTGAGACTACATTTTCCATTGTTTTACAAATCAAAACTGTATTTGTCATGTACACTTTGAAGTTTGAACATGTGCCCATTCAAATCATTCAACTTCCTTTGCAACCTTGACCTTTTGGAAATAGGAACATCTAAAGACTTTGCAATAGGAAACTTAATACCATTATGAAATCCCCTCGCAAATTTCTCTAGCTTCATATCATAGTTATCTTCATGAACCGCGCGAGAAGGTTAATCAACTGCATCTTTGGTTTCTTCTTTCCAAATCTCATGTGAGAGCCGATAAAGCTTACGCTCTCGTGAAGTTTATATCCTTGTAAGTAATCCGTTCTGGGTCGTCTAAGTTTGTTGTACAACTGTTTTTTATCTGCTAGAATGCTGAGTTTCATACTGGCTTTGAGCCGGTGGTGTGACCACTTCACGCAATGTTTTAAGAATCAATTTGCCGTCTTCGTATGTGATGATCCTAATATCAGGATCATCACATACGAAGACGACAAAATGATTCTTAAAGCATTGAGTGAAAGAGATAACGCCACCGACTCAAAGCCACTCTGAAACTCAGCATACTGGTTGACCAAAAACAGTTGTACAACAAAGCTAGACGACCCATTAAGGATTACTTAAAGGGATATAAACATCACGAGAGTGTAAACTTTATCGGCTCTCAAACGAGATATGGAAAGAAGAAGCCCGAGTTGCACTTGTTCAACCTCCTCGCACGATTCATGAAGAATAAGAAGAAAATAACTGTGATGTGAAGCTAGGGAAATTTGTGAGGGGGGCTTCATAATGATGTTAAGTTTCCTGTTGCAGAGTCGTTAGATGTTGTTAATACCCAAAAGGTCAAGGTTACATAGGAAGTGGAATGATTTGAATGACCACATGTTCAAAGTGTACATGACAAAGATAGTTTTGATTTGATAAATAATAGAACGTGTAGTCTCATCACCTTCATTTCCATAAATTGATGATTAATTAGCTTTCGATATGTGCTTTAAATATGTGCATACACGCATGTGCAAATTGATCTTTGTTTTGCTTTTGATAATGATTAATTGCATGCTTTGATTTTTTTAAGTTTGTTTTCAATTGTAATTTGGTCATCTGTGTTTCTAGAGTTGTCAAATGATTAACAAGGTTTAGAATTAGGATTATTAGGAACATGTAGTATAGATTTGTTTCGTTGTTTACAGAATATTCTATTTTAATAAATTATTATGATTGTTATTTAATTTAAATTTTATATATCTATATTCTCAATGGGCATGGATGTATAGAAAACTTATTTCTACTTAGAAAACCTAAGAAACCCAATCTAGACCATTGATCATGATCATCCAATGGCTCATAAAATTTAAAGCCTTTTTGAATTAAATTAAATAGAGTGGTAAAGTCAAAAAGGTACTACAAGGGCATATGGGTAAAATCAACCATAATTGTAGTACATTATATATATTATAATATTATGTGATTTGACATGCATTAAAGGAGGTGCACAAATACCTATAAGAACTAATCAAATACCCCCTCCTCATTTCAAACATTTCAAAATACTCAACCCAAATTCATCTCTTTCTCTCTCAAACAATCGATCTTCCCAAAAACCCACCGGAGAAGAAAAGGGGCACCGGAGAAGATGATCTGACCGGAGAAGATAAGGGGCACCGGAAAAAGGTGTTTTGACCGGAGAAGATGATCTGACCGGAGAAGAAGATGATCTGACCGGAGAAGATGATCTGACCGGAGAAGAAAAGGGGCACCGGAGAAGATGATCTGACCGGAGAAGAATAGATATGAGATCTTGCTTTCAGTTGTTCTCGTCCGGTAGCCGGAAATGGAAGAAAGAAAGAACATGCAGAAGCAAGTAAGTTTGATTCGGTGTTTTATATTCTTATATTTTTTGAACGCCCGAAATGTAGGTTTAAGACATGTTTTTTTTTTTGAATGCCCGAAATGTTGGGTTTTCTGATTTCTCTGATCGATCGGTGTTTTGGTCCGATCGGGGTGGGGTTTTTGTTTTGAAAGTGTTAATGTTGGTCCGATCGGGGTGGGGTTTTTGTTTTGAAAGTGTTAATGTTGGTCCGATCGGGATGGGTTTTTTTTTAAAGTGTTAATGTTGGTCCGATCGGTCTCAAAAGCATATAAAATATATTAGCGTAACATGTGTTAAACCTGTCTGATATTAGGGTACAAGTCAACGGACTCAAAAGCATATAAACATATTAGCGTAACATGTGTTAAACCTTCTTATTTAGTTACCACGTGTTAAACCTCCCTGATTAGGTAAACATATTAGTGTAACATGTGTTAGACCTGTCTCATTTTTATCAAATGATGTAACATGTGTTAAACCTGTCTTATTACTATGTGTTAAACCTCTCCTATTAGGTAAACATGTTAGTGTAACATGTGTTACACCTGTCTTATTTTTATCAAATTATGTAACATGTGTTAAACCTCCCTGATTAGGTAAACATATTAGTGTAACATGTGTTAAACTTCCCTGATTAGGTAAACATATTAGTGTAACATGTGTTAAACCTGTCTCATTTTTATCAAATGATGTAAACGTGTGTTAAACCTGTCTGATTAGGTAAACATATTAGTGTAACATGTGTTAAACCTCTCCTATTAGGTAAACATGTTAGTGTAACATGTGTTACACCTGCGACTAGGAAGTGTTAGTTATTTTGAGTAGAAACAGTCTCGGGTTATTTTTTATTTTTTTTTGGATTGCCAACTTGCCAACTGCACGTTAAAACTATTGATTTGTAACATGTGTTAAACCCGTCTTGTTTACTGTTAAAAAACATCTGTTAAACATGTCTTATATTTTTTATCAAAAACATATTAGGTAACATGTGTTAGACCTGCCTTGTTTTCTGTCAAAAACAAATTAGGTAAACCTCTGATATTAGGGTAGAAGTCTAAGGGCTCAAAAGCATATAAATATATTAGCGTAACATGTGTTAAACCTTCTTATTAGGGTACCATGTGTTAAACCTCCTTGATTAGGTAAACATGTTAGTGTAACATGTGTTAAACCTGTCTCATTTTTATCAAATGATGTAAACGTGTGTTAAACCTGTCTTATTACCATGTGTTAAACCTCTCATATTAGGTAAACATGTTAGTGTAACATGTGTTACACCTGTCTTATTTTTATCAAATTATGTAACATGTGTTAAACCTGTATTATTTTTATCAGATTAGTTAACATGTGTTAAGCTCTCATATTTTTCCTAGTTATGTAACAAGTGTTAAACTTGTCTTATTTTTATAAAAATAGGTAACATATGTTAAACCTGACTTTATTTTATCAAAAAACATATTATGTAACCTGTTTTATTTTAATGAAATTAAGTAACATGTGTTAAACCTGTTTTATTTGCAGCAACAAAGAGAGTAACAAGATCGCAAACTGGTAAGATACCGAAAAAGCGAAAGAAAGTAGACGAAGAAACGGACGATGAATGGGATAAAGAAAGAGAAGAAACGGACGATGAATGGGATAAATTATGGCCATAACCCAAAAATACAATATGACCATTCTGGTCTTCTCTGTAATATGTTGGTGTCTGGATGTTAAATAATTATGGTGGGAAATGTATTTGGTTACCAGTTATCAGTTACATGTGTTATTAGTTAACATGTTTTATTCATTACCAATTGTAAGAAAAGTAGTAGACGAGCATTGGGTGGTCAACATATTGTTTTAGCAAAAACATGTATTTACTATGGCGGTTGTATCTGCAGGAGTGAGGAGAATGACCAGGTCCGTGACGGTAGGCTGGCTAATAAGCGAAAGTGTTAATGTTGGTTTTTATGTTTTTTTCCAATCGGTAGGTGTTTTTTGGTCCGATCGATGGTGATTTTTGTTTTGAATGCGACTAGGAAGTGTTAGTTATTTTGAGTAGAAACAGTCTCGGGTTATTTTTTTTTTTTTTTTTGGATTGCCAACTTGCCAACTGCACGTTAAAACTATTGATTTGTAACATGTGTTAAACCCGTCTTGTTTACTGTTAAAAAACATGTGTTAAACATGTCTTATATTTTTTATCAAAAACATATTAGGTAACATGTGTTAGACCTGCCTTGTTTTCTGTCAAAAACAAATTAGGTAAACCTCTGATATTATGGTAGAAGTCTAAGGGCTCAAAAGCATATAAATATATTAGCGTAACATGTGTTAAACCTTCTTATTAGGGTACCATGTGTTAAACCTCCTTGATTAGGTAAACATATTAGTGTAACATGTGTTAAACCTGTCTCATTTTTATCAAATGATGCAAACGTGTGTTAAACCTGTCTTATTACCATATGTTAAACCTCTCATATTAGGTAAACATGTTAGTGTAACATGTGTTACACCTGTCTTATTTTTATCAAATTATGTAACATGTGTTAAACCTGTATTATTTTTATCAGATTAGTTAACATGTGTTAAGCTCTCATATTTTTCCTAGTTATGTAACAAGTGTTAAACTTGTCTTATTTTTATAAAAATAGGTAACATATGTTAAACCTGACTTTATTTTATCAAAAACATATTATGTAACCTGTTTTATTTTAATGAAATTAAGTAACATGTGTTAAACCTGTTTTATTTGCAGCAACAAAGAGAGTAACAAGATCGCAAACTGGTAAGATACCGAAAAAGCGAAAGAAAGTAGACGAAGAAACGGACGATGAATGGGATAAAGAAAGAGAAGAAACGGACGATGAAAGGGATAAATTATGGCCATAACCCAAAAATACAATATGACCATTCTGGTCTTCTCTGTAATATGTTGGTGTCTGGATGTTAAATAATTATGGTGGCTAATGTATTTGGTTACCAGTTATCAGTTACATGTGTTATTAGTTAACATGTTTTATTCATTACCAATTGTAAGAAAAGTAGTAGACGAGCATTGGGTGGTCAACATATTGTTTTAGCAAAAACATGTATTTACTATGGCGGTTGTATCTGCAGGAGTGAGGAGAATGACCAGGTCCGTGACGGTAGGCTGGCTAATAAGCGAAAGTGTTAATGTTGGTTTTTATGTTTTTTTTCCAATCGGTAGGTGTTTTTTGGTCCGATCGATGGTGATTTTTGTTTTGAATGTGACTAGGAAGTGTTAGTTATTTTGAGTAGAAACAGTCTCGGGTTATTTTATTTTTTTTTTGGATTGCCAACTGCACGTTAAAACTATTGATTTGTAACATGTGTTAAACCCGTCTTGTTTACTGTTAAAAAACATGTGTTAAACATGTCTTATATTTTTTATCAAAAACATATTAGGTAACATGTGTTAGACCTGCCTTGTTTTCTGTCAAAAACAAATTAGGTAAACCTCTGATATTAGGGTAGAAGTCTAAGGGCTCAAAAGCATATAAATATATTAGCGTAACATGTGTTAAACCTTCTTATTAGGGTACCATGTGTTAAACCTCCTTGTTTAGGTAAACATATTAGTGTAACATGTGTTAAACCTGTCTCATTTTTATCAAATGATGTAAACGTGTGTTAAACCTGTCTTATTACCATGTGTTAAACCTCTCATATTAGGTAAACATGTTAGTGTAACATGTGTTACACCTGTCTTATTTTTATCAAATTATGTAACATGTGTTAAACCTGTATTATTTTTATCAGATTAGTTAACATGTGTTAAGCTCTCATATTTTTCCTAGTTATGTAACAAGTGTTAAACTTGTCTTATTTTTATAAAAATAGGTAACATATGTTAAACCTGACTTTATTTTATCAAAAACATATTATGTAACCTGTTTTATTTTAATGAAATTTAGTAACATGTGTTAAACCTGTTTTATTTGCAGCAACAAAGAGAGTAACAAGATCGCAAACTGGTAAGATACCGAAAAAGCGAAAGAAAGTAGACGAAGAAACGGACGATGAATGGGATAAAGAAAGAGAAGAAACGGACGATGAATGGGATAAATTATGGCCATAACCCAAAATACAATATGACCATTCTGGTCTTCTCTGTAATATGTTGGTGTCTGGATGTTAAATAATTATGGTGGGAAATGTATTTGGTTACCAGTTATCAGTTACATGTGTTATTAGTTAACATGTTTTATTCATTACCAATTGTAAGAAAAGTAGTAGACGAGCATTGGGTGGTCAACATATTGTTTTAGCAAAAACATGTATTTACTATGGCGGTTGTATCTGCAGGAGTGAGGAGAATGACCAGGTCCGTGACGGTAGGCTGGCTAAAAACAAAGTGGATGTTTTTAAATAACTGTTTAAATCAACGTAATAGAGATGTGTAAGTAGGTAATTTCCTTTTGTAACACGTGTTACATTGGATGTATCTTTACGTTGAGGATGGGATTATAAAAAGGAAAATGCACAGCTGAGTAAAAAGATGTAACACGTGTTACAACGGTTGTTTTAAGAACTTTCAAATAAACAAGTGTTACACCGTGGATGTTTTAAAAAAACTGTTTTCATCCATTTGTAATAGAGACGTGCAAGTAGGTAAAAACCTGTTGTAACACGTGTTACATATGTGCAGCCCCGATTTTTGGTAACAAAGAGGTTGAACATATGTAACACATGTTTGTAACATGTGTTACACTGGAGGGTAACTTCTGTACAACATCAAAGGTACCCACCACTTGCCCTTCATCGACTTCTTGTTCTCATTCTTCATCGGTTTCTCCATCTACCTTCTTTCGTTATCGTTCTGCTTTCGCTTATTAGCCAGCCTACCCGTCACGGACCTGGTCATTCTCCTCACTCCTGCAAATACAACAGCCATAGTAAATACATAATAGCACAAGTAATATTTCCGGAGTTATTTAACACAATAAACAGGTACGAGATAGGTAACACATGTTACCTGAAACTGTATTCTGCACCGAAACTACACAATCGTCAACAACTATCTTCTTTTCGTCAAGCAACGCCCTCACTACAAAGTGTTACCTGAAACTGTATTCTGGACCGAAACTACACAATCACACTCTCTGATGCACTCGGGACGTTGCATTTTTTCTGCACACACCTTTCCACCCTACGCCTTCACATTTTAACAAAAAAATGCCCACATTCAGCTAATCCGACACTAAAAACACAATCTCAATACTAAAATCTAACAACATTACCAAACCGCTTAAACAGAGAAAAAATAACATTTGAACAGTCCTAAAACAAACAATAATCACAAATTAAAAAAGACTGAAAAAAAACCAAAGAATCCAAACAAAATGACACCTAACCGAGTATAAAACCAGAGAATCCAAACCAAAATAAAACAAGAGAATCCAAAAAGACTGAACCATACTTGGACTGGATCACTAACCGGAAACCTGAACCGAGTCCCGATCTGCGGCTGACTCGAATCTGAACTAAGCTAAAATCAGAATCCCCACTCCGGTTGCCTGTAACACCATCGTCGGCACCGACGGTTCGTCGGAGAACCTCCATCGCTGTAAACGACGGCTTGCAATCAGAATCCCCACTCCGGTTGCCTGTAACACCGTCGTCGGCACCGACGGTTCGTCGGAGAACCTCCACCGCTGTAGACGACGGCTTGTCCGTCGTCCATCGTCGTCTTCTTCTCTCTCTTAAATCTCTCTCTACCTCCTGAACTCTCTCACACACACTTGTGTGTGTTCTTGGTGTTTATTTTGAAACATGGAGAGAGAATGAATGATGATGATGATGATGGTGAATTTACAGAAGAAGAAGAAGAAAGAGATAGAATGATATATTTTGAATTCTAAAGAAGAAGAAAGAAGAAAGAGAGAGAATTGATGAAATGATGGGTAATAAATAACTTGATGGGATGGGGAGAGAGTGAAATGATGGCTTGAACAAATGACTATTTTACCCTTTTAACATGTGTTTAAAGAAATGATGTGGATCAATCTTGACCACACAATTCAGGTTTCCTAAGTTTTCTAGATTAAATGGGTTTTCCATAGATACTTACACTATTCTCAATATCTTTAATATGTTTGAATTGTTATATTTTTTATGATTTATATTATTATAAGTTTTAAGCAAAAGAAGACGTTACCCGGTTCATAACTTAACCAACCAGTCCGATCAGTAGCCTAGTAACGCGTTTGGTTCAATATGCGATCCGATTTAAAAAACATTGGTTATGGTTGGATTTCAAAGAAAATAAAAACTCATAAAGAACAATTTTAGAGATTTAGATTTTCATAAGGCATTGTTATGGCTAGATTTCAAAAAATGAAAACTTATAAAAAACAATTTTAGATATGTTAGATTTTCATCAGGCGTTTATAATGACGCTTGACGTACCTTTGTTGATTATATAAAATGTAGTTTGATTATTTTTTTTATATTATCCAATCCGATCCTAACCGAACCGAAAAATAATATTATATAGCGATAGACAAATGACCCTAAAACTTTCGACCTCGTAAAAATATTACCTAGGTCCGCTAATGTTAGCAATGAGTATGAGTTGTGTTTTAACGAATAAAATGTTGAGCAAAATGAATAAATAATAAGAAACAAGATTTGATATCATAAAACAATAATTATAGTGTATTGGAAGTTACCTTGAGTGCTTCTATCGCAAACGCATCGTGCTTTTGTTCTTGTTCGGCGTCATCAGGGATGTTAACACCTTTCACTTGTTTTTTCCTAAAATTTTCTTCTGGGTATTAGAAGATTCATCCAGGAATATATATATATATATATATATATATATATATATATATATATATGCATATAAAGCTCAAAGTTATTATAAATTCTCGAAATATGGCAATAAACTATTTCTATATTACTTGAACCAAAATGAAGGGATTCATAAATAATTAAAGTAATCAAAGATGTTGATTTGATTTGAGGTAATTTATTCCATACTTAAAAATCAATTATAAAACAAAAATCTTGTTTAAATTAAAAGTCATGTGACATCGGACACACAAAAATCTTGTTTAAATTAAGAGGCATGTGACATCGGACACAATCAATATGTGAGGGAGTTGTGAATAATCTACATAATATTAGTCTACACAATATAATAAAATATGCCTTTTGTTAATATTTAGTAATTAAAATTATGCAGTCAAGACTTTAGAGAGATGAAAATATTGCCCTTTTGTTAATAGTAGAGTTGGTAATGAAACGGGATAACCCATCATTGAGCTTCGGGACCTAATTGTAACAATTATTAACAACTTGTAATGTGTTACAAAGTGCAAACCATAAAAACCATTTATGTATTTTTGAAAAGCTTGGGATCAATTCTAAAATTTTAGAAACCACAGGAACCATGTACTTTATTCTTAAATAATAGACAACTTTAACCAGTTTAGTTTTTTTGTAAGTTTCAATCTCACCCTTTAACCCTTATACTTTAAATAGTGCGCGTCTTTAACTCACTTAATTTTTATTAGTTTGTTTTTTCTCTAATAACTTGTGTTAGTTAATAACTTTTAAAAACACGTCGAATAAAACTTCGTCGATACGTATACTTGTATACCACCTGTATATAGAGTGTCAAAATAGATATTTGGGTGTATCTTTATTAGCCCCTTTAAAGTATAAGGATGAGATTTTAACTTAATAAAAAAAAAACTAATAGAAAAGAAAAAAAAACTTATGAATAGTGGTTTCCTTCTCAAAATCAAAGTTTGGTAAATGTTATATGTTTTATAAATATATATATATATATATATATATGTTGGTCGTATATAAGCTTGTATATATGTTTATGGGTTGTATATAAGGCCCGTATACATGTATATTGGTCGTATATATGGCACGTATATATGTTTGTGGGTCGTATATAAGGCTCGTATACATGTGGACTGGTCATATACTTGCATAACCAAACACACTCTGACATTCACTTACTAGTGTACGACCCTTGTAAACCTATATGAGTCGTATACATGATTGAGTGTGTGAATAAGATATTTATCGTGTGTGAATAATGGAGACCTACTTTAAATAATAGACAACTTTAACCCACTTAATTTTTAACAATTTGCTTTTCTCTAATATAATTCTCGTCAACTTTTTTTTAAAACATTTCGAATAAAATTTTGTCAGTACCGGTAGATCGATGTAAAAAAACACGTGCCAATTTTCTCCTTTGAATGGTATAACAAATGTCGGTACCGTAACAAACTGGACCGATAAAAACATTAATATTTAGTAAAAGACTTTGACTATCTAGAGACTCACATTCTAACAACCCAAAGTCAAGAATGATACAATTATGATTATTTATCCCTGTTCTTTCTTCCAATAATAAACTATACCCCAATTGATTCTACACGTCAACAATCACCTCCAGAATTCATATGGCCGATTATTCGATTCTGGGTTTTCTTTATTCCAATCAATTTTACCTTTTTATTATTTATTTTACTACTTTTCTCGTTAGCTGTTGTTCCCATGAAGATGGTTATGGTTCTTTCACAATTTCAAGCTTTACCTACACTAAAACTTTCATCAGACCATATGATTGGCGTTATATCAGAGGTAATGATCGTCACTTAGCTTCTTATTTATTTAATAATTGTGATATTAGTTACATTGAGGTTTTATTTATTGATTTGCTCAATTGTGTGTATTTTTGACATTTTTCTAGTTGAATTATTGTATAGTTGACTTTCAACGAGCTTTAGATAGCAGCTTAATAATCGAATTTTGGGTCATTAGATTATGGTTCTCATTTAATTGATTGAATTTTGATTATCTGTTGCTGGTTCTTAATTTACTTATTTTACTAATTTGATTACATCGTCTCTTGCGGTATGCGCATATAATGTGTATATGTGTGGGCCGGCGCGCAAAAGTAAAAGTGCACTAATTTTAACGTTATTTTACTAATTTCGTGAAAATAACGTTTAAAGCAAAGCTGAGGACGGTTAATCATGCATCATGTGGTAGCGTTGGTAGCTGATAGACAAAAGGGTACATGCACTAATCGGTCTTTGTCCCGATTGCTGAGTGTTATGTGCCTTATGTCCAAGGCTTGATGCAAAACTGCTATCGAGCTGGAGGTCTCACTGGAAGCAGCCTATCTATTCATACAGGGTAGAGGTAAGGCTGTCTACATCTTACCCTCCTCAGACCCTACCTTTGTTTTGCTATTGGTGGGATTTACTGAGTATGATGATGATGATTACATTTTTTCAAAAAACTGTACTATGATTTAAGTTCTGATTTTTAATTCAATGGTTTTCTTTTTCTGGTGGGCCAATGTGACAACTTTGGGGAAATAGTGTTGGGTACATGTAATCTGAGTATTTGTTCATATGTGTTTGGATGACTCATTATTGTGATTTAAAGGCGGAATAATCGTTTTTAAGTTTTAACTGTTTGGTTAAACTGATTATGATTATTTATGGTTAAAATTATCAAGATTTGGATGATCTGTAAGTAGTGGATTACTAAGATAATGCAAATTACCTGACTGTTCCATCTTGATTGGCTGACTATTTGATTTTGATCTCAAAGTTGCAATAATGGCTTTGAAAACACACATCAAAACATCACTTATTTATCAACATCGATCGAAGCTATACGAGTTTATAGGATTTTGAATGAGTTCACAATTAATTATCTTCAGGTTCTTGATTTAGTGATTTTATGTGGCGGGTCAAGGTCAAAACTTTGGAATTTTTAGTGAATAACTCTCAACTGATTCTTGGTTTAGTAGGTACATAGTAGGGGAAGGTAACATTTTGGAATGTTTTAAGGAATGTATGATTGGTTTTATATAACAGTTGAAATAATTGGCTAGTAGGATTTTGATTAAATTTTGACCATATGCATAGTTATTTAACTTTTTATTCTTGATTAAATTGTTTTATAAAGTGGGTCAAGATCAAAATGAAAGCTTTAGTAATTGCAAAAGTTTGGTTCTAAAATTGTGAAAGATTCTATGGTAAATAAACAATTTGACAAAAGCAAGCTTTCAATTTGGATGCAACTCGATTTAAACACCAAACATGGCCTTGTGGATTTCAGACTTTCAGTTTCTTATTTATTTTGGTTGTTGAATTTACCTCTGAAATTTATTCATAGCTTTGAATTATTATATCGCCAACAGTTTTTAATCTGATACTGCACTTTTCTTGCAGTTGATTTACCGACATCGTTTTCTTCAATGACTCTTGCTTTAGAGTCTGATGTACACCTTGTAAGTATAACTTTTCTGTTATATCACATTGCACAAGTGGTATTTCATCGATTTTAGGTCCTGTCAGTTTATTCGTGCATTGTTTTTCTTTAAATTGTTGAACACGTTTTTTTTTTCATTTCCAGGATAAAGATCATGTTAAGCAAGCCGATATATATAATCTACCAATGATATGTGTTCGTGAAGGCAGCCCTCCTTTGCCTGATGCATATAATACCTCTATTACTGGTTTAGGTACAATGGTAACTCTTCTGTTCAATATAATACACTTACATACATTGCATTAAGTTTTTGTGTCTCGTACGATTACCAAATCTTACATACTCTTCAATAATGGCAGAATAGGAAATCTTGTCGATGCTGAATATTATCATCATTTTTTGTTGTGGAAACAATTTTTTTATTATAATCTTGATTTCTTTTCTTTCTTATTATTTACAATTAAAAATTTGAATTTTGTTTGGAATTATTTGTTCACTCGATTTTGCAGTGTTGGATCCTATTTCTAATGAATCATTGGGAACACAAAGTCTCCAATTTGCAGAGAAATGTTATCCTATGCAGAAAAATATTCTTTTAAAACTAACAAATGAGCAGGTTAGCTTTCCAGATATATATATATAGCCGGTTATTGTACAAATTGCCTTAATTTTTTTGCACTATCAACATGTGTTTTTTTTAACATGCCAAGTATGATTTTTTTAACATACGATTCTTTTAACATGCGAATTTAATTTTTTTTAACATGCAAACTTTTTTATAACATGCAAACTTTTTTATAACATGCGATATTTGGTTTTTTACATGCGATTTTCACTTTTTGGTAACATAACGTGCGATTTTGCCATCGCGTACACAGCGTACGTTAAGGCATATTGTACGATATACTTTTTCTATATATATATATTTGTAACTAAAATGGCATGTGTCATGGTATTATACAGATTTCTCCAGGTGTATGGTACTTTGGCTTATTTAACGGTATTGAATCAACAACGACCCAATTAAAGATGGTAATACCATTCTTTAAAGCCATTATAATATGTATCTATATGAGTATGCTTATAGTTTTATTAGCAATATCATATTTTTTATTGTTATTATATACTTTCCGTTACAGATATCAGGGTATTCTTTTAGTGGGAATGTGAGCGTTGAAGGTTGTATGGGCCCATCTAAGTCGGGCCAATTCTGTAACCAAACCATTGACCAACTTTCTTGCGTTGACCAAAGTTCAACACAAGAAACCTTTGCTTCTTGTAGAAACAACTATGAAAGCTCGTGCAGCGGTCCAAAAGAACCAAAAGTCTACACTTTCGACTTGTTTGGAGTTTCCGAAAAAATAACAATCTCAACTTCAAAAGTCAAAGTCAACCAAAATCAACTTTCAGATGGTACAAGAAATCAAACTCGTATTGGTTTGATGTGTTACGTTAGGCATGGTGCAATGCCATCATCGTCTATTCATGATTATTCGGGTAATATTGTTGATACCCCTTTGGCTATTCAATCGCCAAAAGTTGGCCGGTGGTATATTACCATCGTACCCATGGACCTCTCAAATGGAACAATAGGGAACGTGAAGGTTTGCTATTCGCTGGCATGGCAAATGCGTCAATGTCCTCAAAATAAAGCTGGTGTGAACTGTACATGGGAACGATACATGCTCCAGGTTTGTTATAAATATAAATAGCTCTTGTATGTTGTGTTATTTGCACAACTTAATATCATATTCACCCATTTTACGTAGTATATAGATAGAATCGGTTATTTACAACAATTCGTTCATTTATTTGCAGTCAGTTTTGAGGAAGAACGCAGCTCTTCCTTTTGAATCATATTATATACCCGTAAGCGATAATGGATCTTCACGTTCATCTAATTTCCTTCTGGAGCCTCTTCTTAGCTACAATTCACTCGATCAACGTCAAAGTCAAAGTCAAGATTTTGCATGGACTTATTTTGTAGTAGATATTCCCTTGGGTGCAGCTGGAGGAAGCATTCATGTTCGAATAAACTCGGATACTAAATTAAATTATGAAATCTATGTGTCATACGGTGGATTACCATTGGAAGATAAATGGGATTACTTCTATGTGAATTCAACTAGCAACAGTAACGGTTCTATGTTCTTTAAGTTGTATGACTCAGATGAAAAGAATATTGGTTTTTATATTGTCTATGCTAGCGGAGGGACTTGGGGTTTTGGTATAAAACATTTGACTTCTTCTCATCAAAGTCAAAGTCAAACTACGATGGCTATTTCGGTGGAAAGATGCCCGAGAAGGTGTTCTTCTCATGGAACATGCCAAAATGTTGTTGAAATGAGTGGATTGTCACTCTACAGGTATTTCAGAATTCAGATATAGTAACTCGTCGTAATTCAATGATATTATGTCTTGTTTGTTCACTTCCTTTAAGTGATATGATGTATCATTATAACTTATTTCAGCTTTTGTAACTGTGATCGTACACATGGAGGCTTCGATTGTAGCGTTGAACTTGCCTCGCATCGAGGTAATTTTAATGCTCAAATAAGGGAAATTGGATTTTAATAAATCCCACTGAGAGGTGGTTGGCCAATAATAGTCCCACCTTCAAATATTGTCACTAGCAGTCCCACTTGTTAGAATATTTTTTTCCCACAGGACCTCCGTTAAAAAAACTTCAACTCCGTTAAGTGTTTATTTTTCCGAATTTCAATCTGATGTTTTAGGGCTTTTGATCAGAATGAGGATATAAGTCGATTGATGTAAAACTTACCTCGTAACGGTGCTCCAAACGGCTTGAATTTTTGTTAATTGGAAGTTTATACCCCGAATTGAAGCACCCTTTTCGTCGTTTGGAGCACCGTTTTGAGGTAAGTTTTACCTCAATCGACTCGTATCCTCGTTTTGATCAAAGACCCTAAAACATCAGTTTGAAATTCAGAAAAAACTTAACGGAGTTGAGTTTTTTTAAAGGAGGTCCAATGAGAATTTTTTTTTAAAGGTGGGACTGCCAGTGATAATATTTGAAGGTGGGACTATTATTGGCCAACCACCTCTTGGTGGGATTATTAAAATCCAGTTTCCCAATGTAATAATAGCATTTTTTTTTTATTTCCATTAAAAAGAGGAGACCCACTGTCACATCTTCATATTCGTGTCGTTATATCATACAACTTATATGTGTGGAATGTGGGACCCAGAAAATATGAACACGAACATCCTTCTTTGCATGTATCTTTTTCCGGGAACACGCTTTTTAAGATTCTTTGTTTTTGGTTTCATCTAGGAGGGGTGTGGGGCGAATGTCGATGCTCCGCTATCTGTCCCTCTGCATTGAGTGTGAATGTATGATATAGTGCTTAGACATAAGCTACAAACTATATACGCAGGATGGACAAAGGGAACAGAGCATCGACATTCACGGGGTTCTCAGTTTGGTTCTCAGTCTTTTGAACGTGCAAATAGCGGTATGTATAACAGCTTATGTGAAGTTACCAAAATACCCTTAGTCTTTTACATTACGTTTGGATCCTTTACATAGTTCGCACCACAATAATCTTCAAGGGTAATCTTGGAATGTGGAGAATTTTTTCAGTGAGCCTACTGTAATTATGGAAGTGCATGTATGGTTTTTTCATATAGCTTGTGTGTATTTTGACTCTTTTTTACTTTTTTTATCGAAGCAATGACATAAATTGTAATGTTATATGATGTCCCGTAAAATTTCTTGTAGGGCATATGCTGCAGTCGATTTCGCTTATTGCATCAAATGCTGCATTCGTGTTTCCGGCTTATTGGGCCCTACGTCAGAAGGTAACAATAAGTTTATGTAAATTTGTCAAATACCTAAAATACCCTTTTGCTGGGACAGAAAAACTTGTTCCTTTGTACAACCATTTGTTATTTCCATTAAGTGCAGGCATTCGCAGAGTGGGTGCTCTATACATCTAGTGGTATTTCAAGTGGCTTATATCACGCGTGTGATGTTGGCATCTGGTGTGCACTATCTTTACATGTTTTGCAGGTTAGTAAAATATCTTATCATCACACACACACACACATACATACACTTAAATGTTATAGGCTTGTAACAAATTACGCTATCGATGTTTTCTCAGTTCATGGATTTCTGGCTTTCATTCATGGCTGTAGTGAGCACGTTTGTATACTTAGCCACCATTGGCGAAACTTCAAAGAGGGCAATTCATATGGTGGCTGCAATCCTTACAGCACTCATGGCAGAAACCCGAACTACAAGGTATGCTTTACGGGTTTTCCGACTTTACAGAAAGCTGTACATTCTTCTTCATCGGTTAAAATCTTTTTCACAGGTCCTCCAATGTTGTTCTTGTAATAGCAATTGGAGCAACCGGCCTTTTTGCTGGTTGGTTGATCGAGTTCTTCACGCATTATAGACGATTCTCGTTTTCTGCGGAACTTTTTCTGAATTTGCTTCATAGGTGAGATTATTTTAGATTTAGTTATGGATGTGAACTCTCTGGGTTAGAAAATAGTAATCTTATGGAATTTACAAAACATGCCAGGTGGCAGACATTTAAAGGATGGTTTCATAACCTTGTAAAAACGCTTGTTAGACGTTTTCAGTGGTTTTTTGTGCTTGCGGGATTTGTTGCATTATCAATGGCTGCCATAAGCTGGAGTCTCGAATCAACCGAAAGTTACTGGTTTTGGCATAGGTTAGTGGGTACCTAATTCAATAATACCTACAAAATGAAAAGTTAACATTTTATGAGTCCGGTTACAAATATCACTAATCGGACCCATAAAATGGAAAAACGTCAGCCACCAATTGGCTGACGTTGTGTTATATGGTAAGTTAGGTTGAAAATTTCTTAAATCTCACATGTATTAGAGCTCTGATTTTATCTTTGATAAATGTTTTGATTATGTAAACTTGTTTGCAGCGTGTGGCATGTATCGATATACATGGGTTCCTTCTTTTTTCTTTGCTCAAAAGTCAATGCAATCGAATGTGAGAATCAAGGGTCTACAAGCAGAGATTATCAGTTGACTCGACAAGATTCTCTCTCGAGATATGAAGACCCACAAGCGAACGCGTAGCTTATGGTTCAATATTTTTTATAATAAGGTGATTTGCACACCATCACATTACTTCACACACCACCATATATGTTGTATGGGGCTCTACCTTATGTAACTAATGGTGTGATAAGTAATTTTAGTGGTGTATTAACCACCTATAGGATTATAGGAAACAAAAATGTAAATGAGAAAGAGAGAGAAATATGGATAGAAATTTTAAGATGTGGTTTTGTCATTTATGTAAACTTATGGGGTCCTCTTGTATATTTACAATCTTATATAATTTTTGTTTTTTCGCACATATAGCTTCAAAAATGTTAAGATATACCATATCCCTAACTTATTTTCCCTTTTACATGTTAGATAATCTACAACAATGTTTAAAATCATGATTTTTTTCGCACATATAGCTTCAAAAATGTTAAGATATACATCTTCTTCGCAATCTTGGATCTAATACCGAAACCATATACCCGATTTTACCTTCTTCTTAGCCTGTATTTTTACAAGATGCTCTTAGAAAATTCAAATACCAAACATCGAAAAATCTAGTTTCAACCTAGCTAACATCGAAAGGGTATAATGTTCATTTAAAAACTACCCATTTAGTCAGTCAACCGACGTCATTTCAAGTTTCAACAACCTCTAACCAACTACATCCCGGCTCCTTTGAACCACAATTATCTTGCATCACCTCACGAATCATAGCCGCATCAGACCATCTACCAGAACACGCGAGCGTGTCAGACATAAGGGCATAATTCACATTCTTGTTTGGCTCCAACATTAAAAGTTTTTCACCTGCCCATTTTGCTAACTCCAGATTTTTATAAACTTTACAATGTCCGATGAAAGATCCTAGCGTGTCAGGTCCAGGTTTCATTGGCATTGACACTAGAACATTAAAAGCTTCATCGAGTTGACCAGCTCGACCGAAAAGGTCAACTAGACAAGTGTAATGCTCGAGTTCTGGCATAATCTTGTAATCTTTAGTCATTGATTCGAAGTAATGTAGACCCTCAGTTACTAATCCACCATGGCTACACGCAGAAAGAACACCAAGAAACATGATTTTATCGGGTTTTGATACGCTTTCTAATACCATTTTGTTAAAAAGATCAACAGCTTCTCTTGAAAGACCATGAAACGCGTATGCTTGAACCATAGAAGTATATGACACAAGATCGGGTGTTTTAATCGCGTTAAATGATTTTAACGCAGAAACTATGCTCCCTGATTTAGAGTATGCGTTTACAAAAGAATTAGAAACCGATAAAAACGATATGATTCCACCTTTTAACGCATAAGAATGAACTTGAAGAATTTGACAGTTCAAAGAGAGATCCCCACACGAGCTAACAATGCTCGCAAGAGTTAGTTCATCGGGGCAAATATCTTCTAGTAACATCTCTGTAAGTAGCTTTATGGCTTCCTTACCATCGCCGCAGTGTCCATAACCGACAATCATAGTGTTCCACGAGATCACGTTTCTTGGAGACATATCATCAAACACGTTACGTGCATCAACAATATTTTCATTCTTCGCGTACATGTCAACAAGTGCACTAGCCACCACCACGTCCCGATCAAACCCAAATCTAAGTACAAGACCATGAACTTGCTTTCCCAATTCACAATACGCAAAACTAACACAACAATTCACCAGACTCGTATACGTAAATTCATCACCATTAACCCCATCGACCCGCATCATCCAAAACACTTCAAAACTCTCATCCGTTAACCCGTTTAACGCGTAGCAAGACACCATTACATTCCACAAAACCAAATCTTTCTCCAACACATCCTCAAAAACCCGTCTCGCTTCAAGAACAAATCCAAGTTTAGCATACATATCCACAAGACAACTATTCACATAACAATCTTTACCAAACCCCCATTTAACTATACAGCAATGGAACTGTCTACCCATCACAATTTGCCCCACTTGAACCGACATTATAACTAAATTCAAACAAGTTATACGATCCGGGTTGACCTTTTCCATCATCATTCTTCTAAAATAACATAAACCCAATTGCGAATCACGGATTAAAGTGTTCCAAGTCACAACATTTCTAACAAGCATTTCGTCGAACAGCTTGCGGGCATCATTGGACTTGTTGCATTTGAGATAAAAACTCAACAGTTGGTTTTGTAATGATAAGATGCTATTGTAACCAAGCTTAATCATAGGTGAATGTAATTGTTGATGCTTTACATCTGGGATCTTTAAAGCATTGGATATGAAAGAAAGATTGATGCTTTGAAGTTGATTTGGTTTTGGGTTATTTTTGGCGGTTTTATGCAGTTGGGTAATTAACAGTTGCTTTGAAATGGATGGTGGCATTTTGTTTTGGCTGAGTGTTGTGTATATGCTATTTTTGTGTGAAAATGGTTACATCTATGTTATATTAGCCTTTAAGACCGTGGGGTATGGTGGGGCTTGGGTTGGGGCATGAGTTAACACGTGGAATGGGACCCCCCCCCCCCCCCGCGCCTAGTGACGTGTCCGCAGGGTATGGCGGGGCGTGGGTTGGGCTTGGGTGCACCGCGTGGCAGATTGGGGTAGCCAAACGGTTTGAATTTAAAATTCAAACTTTCAAATGGCCGCTATGACATGGCGGGGTCAGCGAATGGGAGGCAGCCAGCTAGGATGTCAAGACCGCCCATGCCCGGCTTGAAACCCAAGCCCCAAGGGCCACGCCCCAACCCAAGCCTACCCGGGGTGGTGGCTTGGGCGTTTTCCCCCAACCCACGCCCCAACCCCCCATACCCCATAGTCTAAACACACAGTTTTACTTTTTTTCAACATTCCGATATAATTTAGACGGAAACTGAGATGTTTTAAAAAAAATATTTTTTATCAGGCTTTCACTGTCTTGGTTGAATATTTAAATAAAAACCACTCACACTCACGTTGACTATGTATAGCACATGATTAGTGAGCGTGAGTGGCGAATGCTTGGCTCACATTTACATTCATATGTATAACACATGCCTGGATGAAGATGGACATCTTTCATCACACCTTAATACCATTAGACTACAAGCCATTTGGTAGCCGATATTGGTTAAAGGCATTAAAGATAATAATAGTATAAGCGGGGTGGGTTCAAGATATTCTTAATATGTCATTTAATCGGTATATCAAATAGAAAATCAAATGATTATAAATAATGCATTGATAACAAGACTTGTTCTCTTATGAAAAGGGGGAAACTTGACCTTAACACTCTTTAAAGTTTAAACACTCTTATCCTATCCTTTTACGTAGATTTGTCTCTATTTATAATTTAATATTTATGAATTTTTCTATTTAGATATATCATATCATTATATTTTTGTCACTAATTATTCTAACCAGTTTCTCTCAATCCAATTTCATGGTTTCTGCTTGAACTTACACATAATATACAAGCAATGTGAGAGTTTTAGACAGTTTCCCTTGATCCACATAGGATCGTGCAACGATTCAAAACAGACAGAATCGAACCGGAACCGAACTGGAACCGTTTAATACTAAATATAAGAACCGGATTTTAACGGTTCCGGTTCCGGTTCGGTTCAGAACCGAGTTAAACGGTTCCCGCGTAAACGGTTCTTGCCAGAACCAATTGTTAATTAAATTCTAAAACTAACAACAAAATAAAAACAATCAAATTGTTTAAAATATATAACTAAGAGTTGCAACATCCAAAATTTAAAACAATCAAAGTAAAAGCAACACTGAAATGAAAGTACACAACGGAAAAAAACAAAAGTTAACTTAAAAAACTTTTAGTTAACCATTATAAAAACTTCACTCAAACATCATGTAAAAACAAATTTTATATTCTTTAATCTTGCGAACATTTTTTTAAATATAATATTTAAAGTTTAAATAAATTAATAGGGTTTTTAAATATATTATTTAAAGTTTAAACCAAAACCGGTTTTTTAAACGGAACCGTTGGTTGTAACCGGAACTGAACCAGGAACCGTTTTCTCCCAAATTTAAGAACCGAAACCAGACCGAAATACAACAATTCGGTTCAGATTTAGCGATTCCGGTTCAATTCCCCTGTTCTTACAGTTCAAAACCGTAAATTGGTGAGTCCTAGAACCACAATTACGAATCCTTAAACAACATGCACCCCTACCCCCCCCCCCCCCCCCCCCACAAAAAAATAGAGTGTGTAATATTAATATGTGCTTTTGGGTAGGCTTTTCAACAGGGTCAATTTAAAATGTTTTACGGCTAAAACATGTTAAACATACTACATCCGTCCCATTAAAAGTGTCATATTTTGAATTTTCAAAGTCTTTATTTATAAACTTTGACCTTAATAATTTTGTTTGTGTTAGATAATACTTGATGAAAGTTATAAGATTTGAGTGTGTTTTACAAGTGTTTATATTGGGTTAATTTTCATCAAGTTTTATATAACAAAAAAATATATATATAATTAAAGTCAAAGTTTATAAATAAAGACTTTGAAAATTCAAAATATGACACTTTTAATGGGACGGAGGGAGTATGACTTATTATTTAAAAACTAGAGTAAATTGTCAAAATCGTCCTTGAGGTTTGTGTATGTTTGCTAGTTTCATTCAAAACAATTTTTTTTTTTTACCCAAAAAAAAAAACAATTTTTTTGTACCATATTGCCCTTCACTTTTGGGATTTTTTTTGCCATTTTCATCCAAACGTCAAACCTTTTTGCCAAAATCGTCCATGAGATTTGGGTTTTTTTGTCATTTTCATCCAAATGTCTGACAGAAAAAATAAAGCAAATTAGACGTTGAATGAAAATGACAAAAAATCCCAAAAGTGAATGACTATTTGGTACAAAAAAATTGTTTTGGATGAAACTGACAACCATACCCAAACATCAGGGACAATTTTGGCAATGTACTCTGAAAACTGACATAACAACTAGCTTTTTTAATTAACTAGGTTTAAAGAAGTCTGTCGCGTTGCGGCGAATTTCTTTTGTTATTTAGTATGTCTTTACATGTGTTTTGAAATCACTACGAGCGTGTTGCAAATGGAACTCTGCTGACAAAAATAAAAAGAAAATGTAGAAAAAAAAAAACACTAAAAGATAACCGAAAGAAAATCAACCAAAAAAGTTGTATGGTAACGATGTTTTTCGTATGAAACCGGTGGTCAGATATGAGCAAATTGTTCTGGGTACCGGTACCAAATTTGTCGAACCGAAAGATCTTAAGTACCAATTCAGTATCGAATTTTGGCATTCCTGGTACCGGTTCACTACCTTTTTTACCTTCATATACAGGTACCGTAACCTGTATTTTCTGTATCAGTACCGATTATGTATCGATTGGCACCGAGCTCATCCCTACCCCTGAAACTAAAAAAGGAAAAATTAAAAGTTGAAGAAAATCAACAAAAAAAAGTTGTACGATTGTTCGTAATGGTAACCGTGATCTGGGATGAGCAAATGGTACCGGGTAGCAGCACTGAATTTCCCGAACCAAAAGATTTTCAATATCAATTCGGCACCAACTTTTGACGTTTTCTGTATTAGTGCCGGATTTTACCTTCATGTACTGATACCGAATAGGACCGTCCCGGTATTTTCGATACCAATACTGGCTCGATACCGGTTGACACCAAGCTTATCCCAACCCCTGATATGAAAAAAAAAATTAAAGTTAAAAAGTAAAGAAAATAACTATTATTATAATATTAAAATAATAAAAGTATTAAAAAACTATATATTATTATAATATTAAAATCACTATTCATTTCATTTCCTTTATTAATAACTAGGGTTATGCGCCGCCCGCGTTGCGGGACGCTAAATCAAACATTTCTTAGTTTAATTACATATACGCCTTTATTTCGGTTACCTATACATGCTACTTATAACACGATCTCAAAAAAAGATACATCGAGTCAACCAATTAAACTAAAACACTACCATAGTTATGCTTAAAAATAACTAAATCGATGGCAAGCATGTAATTTAGAGTTGGGACAAAACAATAATTTGTCATGACCAATTAGCGAGTGCTAGGCAGCTGTTTGACACAAAGAAAAAATACATTGAGTCAACCAAGTAAAATAAAACACTACCATAGTTTTGCCAAAAAAAAAAAAACCGATGACAACATTGCAACTTTGAGCTGGGGTAAAATCGTAACTTTTAAATGGAAGCAAAATCATATTTTGAACTGAGGACAAAATCATAATTTTATTTTGAACCGGGGGCAAAATCGTAATTTTTAACTAAAGACAAAATTGTAATTTTTAGCTGGGGGCAAAACCATAATTTCACTTTTAACTGGGGGCAAAATCGTAATTTTTAACTGAGAGGAAATTCATAATTTTTAACGGAGGGCAAAATCGTAATTTTAAGCTAGGTGGAAAACAAAAATTGTATTTTAAACTGGGTGCAAAATAGTACTTTTAAACTAAGATAAAATTGTAATTTGACAGACTTATAGATAACTATTATATGAAAAAAAAAAAAAAAAAACCAAACATGTGGCATGCCGCCTGCTTTGGCCAATCCTAAAACAAAACTATTCCCGTAGGGGAAATGTATATGTAGTAAATTAGTTTTTGCCCCGCCCGCGTTGAGGGACACTAAGCCATTCGTATTTCGGTTATTTGTACATATTACTTATAACACGATCTAAAAAAATTACATTGAGTCAACCAATTAAAACAAAACACTACCATACTTTTGTTAAAAAAAACTAAACGATGGAAAGACTATAATTTTAAACTGTGGGCAAAATTGTAACTTTTCTGGATAAATGAGTGTGTGTCAGGCAGCCGCCTGACATGAATAAAAATTATACTGAGTCAACCAATTTAAACAAAACGCTACCATAGTTTTGTCACAAAAAAGCCTGACACGAATAAAAACTACACGGAGTCAACCAATTAAAACAAAACACTACCATAGTTTTGTAAAAAAAAAAACAAAAAAAAAAAAAAACTAAAACGATGACATGACTGTACTTTTACACTAGGGGCAAAATCGTAATTCGACAGGAAAGAAAACTATGGCAAGACGGTAAATTTAAATTTAGGGCAAAATTGTAATTTGGCTGAAAGGAAAAAAAACATAACGATGAAACTGTAAATTTAAACAGGTCAAAATCGTAATTTGACTGAAATAATTAAAAATACCTATACTTGAAAAAAAAAAAAAAAAACCAAATGGATGCGCCGCCCACCTCCACTAATAGTAAAAGGGAACTATTCCCGCCGCCTTTTGGTTTTGTATGTATGGAAATATATAGTAAAGTAACTAGTAGGGTGCCCGCGCGATGCGGCGGGGTGACACTTTGTATTGCGGCATTCATTTATTGTAGTTTTCTTATTCATATAATATTTGTTGTAGTATTATTGTAGTGAAAATGCGTCAAAAGTGTATGTCTTGTGGGGAACCCACGCGTGACGCAAACACAACTCAAACCTTATCTAATATTGTTAGGTTAGTTACAGTAGTGGAACGAAGCTAAGGCAAACAGAAGACAACTGTCTAATTTAAATAAAAATAGTAACAATAATATATAAATAAAAATAGCCACACGTTATAAAAACATAAATTAGATACAAAAAGGAAAAAGAGCATTACTCAATATGAAACAAAGAACTGCATAAATCATAAAAAACAATTAGTAAATGGTAACCACTATTCCACTAATTCATCAAAAACAATTAGTAAATGGTAACCACTGTGATTTTTGCAACTTTGTGAAGCAAAACAAAGTGTCGAAGTACATCTATGAAACAGACATGCCAATATTGATAGTCAAAACAAAAACATATGAAAAGGTCAATGGTTGTTGACTTAGAGGAAGAACCTAATGTATGATAGCCTTGGCGAATTTGGCAAGTTTGGGTTGGCCCCACATCAGGGGATGAAGTATAACCAAAGTAGATAAGTATCCAGCCTCGCCTTTTTCGTAACTAATCTACCATCTGAGCCAATCACCTTGAAAAGTCCACCGATTACTGGGTTGTTTCGTGTACCGCGTCCATCGTTTCTACATTGTGCTGATTTGTAACATGAAGAGAATAGATAAGCAATTTATGGGTTCTTTAAAACCAAATTGGTCCCCAATAATTTTGTATTGCATGTCTTCTTTATGGTGATGATATGGCAGAAAAATTGTTTAACATGGGCAGTCTACAAATTTGTGTATAAATTTTGTTTAGTACATGAATCATACCAAAGAACTTAATCATAATAACATTGCAAAAGTGGTTTTAATGCTTATTGCCTCTTGCAATATTGAAACTGGTTTACAATAAGTCTATAATAATAACATAGCATCAAGTGTACCCATCCTACAAATAGCGAAACTGTTTTGACCCGTTACCCTATAGCGTGCTACATAACGATGTGCCCGTATTTCATAAACATAAATAGCGATGCCCATTCGACAGACAACACTGAGTGATTCAAGAGACTAAATATATACCGTGTAGTTAATACCAATCCCATTCGAGAGATGACACTGGGTGATTCCTGTTTCATTTTCATGAAATCTAGGAGCATTTTAATTTGATGATCAAATAGGTTGTCTCAAATGTACTTGTTGAAAACTTGTCCTGATTTACAAATGAGAATTAATGAAAAACGGATTAAGTTTTGTAACACCAAGATGACAGACGGAAATGTAATCGGGACTATGACAGACGGAAATCACCTTGTTCACCGGATGTTCGGTTTCATGGCGGAACTCGAGCGCCGTCTTCAAAACCACTCGTGTGCGACGACATAAACAATGACGGTGATTGGTAGTGTAAGGCGGCGCATAACACAGCAGCTGCAGCGACTGAAACAGTGGTGGTATCAGGGATCCAGAGAGGGAAACGGAAATGATGGTGTGTGGGTTTGAATTTTGTAAATTATATCTGACACGCTTGGAGATATAGGGAAAGAGATTTTAAATTTTAAAAATCATTTTCCCGCTTGGTTAAATACATGACTTTGTCATCCATTTAATTTAGGAAGTTTGTCGAAATTAATGTTTAATCAATTATCTTTTATTTGTAGAACCAGTGATTTAAAAACATAAATTGATTACACAGGTTTATTAATTTTACTATGTTTTTAAATAAATCTCTATAACATTTTATATTAACTTTTATACATTTTCTATGCTACATTTACTTTGAAATTAAACCCAGTTCAACTAATGTAGGCAAAAAGGTATTACAAACGCAATATTCATTTTTACACTAAGGTATTATCTACATCTACATTTCAATTCGTACGTCAATATTGACTAAGACTAACATCAAAATGTCGAAACAAATAAGTAAGTCATCACGGTACCTTCGAATTTTTTTAAACACCATAGTTTAAAATATATGACAAAAATATATAAAAGAATTATAAGTTTGTAGGGGAGGGGAAAAATGTAACTAATTATCCGTATTTTCGTTAAAACTCAGGGATTTAAGTGTAATAAGATGGGGGCTAAAATATAATTAGTGTTTAAAAACAAATGTTGGCTTTAATCAATTGTACATTTACGCATCGGCTATTTGTACTTTATGAACGCACGGCGAAACTAAAAAAGACAACTATCGAAACGTTTAAAAAAATGTGCCGATCGTCATGGTACCTTCGGATTTTTTTAAAACATTACGGGTTGTAAGATATCGCAGGAATACATTAAAGAATTAAAGAGGGAGGGAAGTGTAACTAATTACCCATAATTATGTTAAATGTCAAGGATTTAAATGTAATAGATTGAGGGACTAAAAAATAATTATGGTTTAAAAGACCACTTTACCCTCATTCTAGGGGTTTATTTATAAATAATGGGGGAAGAAGTTCTTAACTTTTGGGAATCCTTCCCTCATGTATTATAATATAGTATAGATAAAGATAAAAACCACCAGATAAATACAAATCTGTTATAAAACCAGATATACAAGCCCCACCAAATAACTGTTTTGGGAAGTTACACAATAACCATTCAGAGGTTATTATCTATTCAACTTTAGAACTTGAAGTTTTAATTAAAAATGAACCCGAAGTTCTCCTGTACATTGACTTATTTTAAATGCATGAATCTTTCCTTTGTAGATAAAAATGCCGAACTTATCAAAGCTTGAATTCACCGCACTTGACATCTCGGGTAACAACTACCTCCCATGGACTCTTGACGCTAAAATCCATTTGACGGCAAATAATTTGGGGGAGACAATTATTGATGGTAATCAAACTTCACCTCAAGATAAAGCGAAAGCTATGATATTCCTCCGCCATCATCTTCACGAAGATCTAAAGCGGGAATATCTAACTGTTGAGGACCCTCTTGAACTATGGACAAATATAAAAGAACGTTTTGACCACCAGAAGTTGGTCTTACTCCCCAAAGCCCGCTATGAATAGCTTCATTTACGACTACAGGATTTTAAGACTGTCAGTGAGTATAATTCTGCCTTGTTCCGCATTACCTCTGAGTTAAAATTATGTGGTGAAAAAATAACCGATGAAGACATGCTTGAAAAAACTTTCTCAACGTTCCATGCCTCAAATATGCTCCTGTCGCAGCAATACCGGGAACGTAAATTTACTAAATATTCTGAATTGATATCATGTCTTTTGGTCGCGGAGCAAAACAACAAGCTCCTACTACAAAACCATCAATCGCGACCCGCCGGTGCAAGCCCATTCCCTGAAGCGAATGCGGCCAATTATCAAAGCGGACGAGGTAGAGGTAGAGGCCGCGGCCCCAGCAGAGGTCGTGGTCGTGGTCGAGGACGGGGTTACACATGGCATCGAGAGTCTCAGAACACTAAAAATAGCGGTGGTGAATCGAGTCGACATAATACGGAGCGACCTTTAAAAGGGAAAGGTAACGGGAACCAAGGCAACATTTGTTATAGATGTGGGATGTCAAATCATTGGTCCCGCACATGTCGCACCCCTAAACACCTCGTTGAGGCATATCAACGCATGATGAAAGAAAAAAGAAAGAATGCTGAAACTAATCTGATTGAGGATGCACCTCCAGCCACGATACCAGATGTTCACTTGGATGCATGTGATTTTATTGAAAATGTTCGTGATGTTTAAAAAATATTTGATGTACCTTTTATGCTTTACTTTTCACACTGTGACCTTTGTACTTAACCTTTGTACTTGATTTGGTTTGAAACTCTTGCAATGTTTAATTTTACTTCTTTGCATTAATGTTTATTTATTTTATTTCCTGAATAAATATATATATACTAGCTCCAGTAGAGCTATTATTGGTGATGAATGTCTGGTAGATAGCGGTAGTACTAACACTATTCTCAGAGATATGAATTTTTTCTCTGAATTGTCTCCGGCAGAGACACCAATTGGTACTATATCTGGTGTCAGTAACCTTATCGAAGGCTCCGGCAGAGCACACATAACATTATCTTCGGGCACCCAATTAACTATTGATAATGCATTATTTTCTAGTAAATCCAGAAGAAATTTACTTAGCTTTAAAGATATTCGAAAAAACGGTTACCACTTAAAAACAGTATCTGAAAATAAAATTGAATATCTTCAAATTACTTCAAACAAAAATGGTCAAGAAACCATTGTTGAACAACTAGAAGCCTTATCCTCTGGATTATATTGTACTAATATCAATCATGTCGAATCATACATGGTGAGTAACAAAAAGTTGTTAGATAAAGACACATTCAATATATGGCATGACCGTCTAGGTCACTCTGGTAGCATAATGATGAGACGAATAATCAAAAGTGCAACCGGGCACCCTCTTAAAAACTTAAAAGTTTTGCTACCACAAGATTTATCATGTACAGCATGCTCTCTAGGCAAACTTATAACTCGCCCCACACAAACTAAGCTAATACATGAAACCCCCTCATTTTTTGAAAGAATCCAAGGGGATATTTGTGGGCCTATTCATCCTCCGTGTGGACCATTCCGCTATTTCTTGGTCTTAATTGACGCATCCTCAAGGTGGTCACATATGAGTCTTTTAGCTACTCGAAATGTAGCATGTGCCCGACTTCTAGCTCAAATCATACAACTGAGAGCTAATTTCCCGGACAATCAAATTAGAAACATCCAGATGGATAATGCGGGAGAGTTCACATCTCAAGCTTTTAATGACTATTGTATGTCAATTGGGATCAATGTTGAACATTCAGTACCTCATGTTCACACACAAAACGGTTTAGTTGAGTCTCTGATTAAACGATTACAAATAATCGCTAGACCACTCTTAATGAGATGTAAATTGCCATATTCTGCATGGGGTCATGCTATTTTGCATGCCGCTGCACTGATTAGATTGAGACCAACTGCTGATCATGAATACTGCCCATTGCAACTGGTCTCCGGACGAGAACCAAGTTTGTCCCACCTTAGAATTTTTGGTTGTGCGGTGTACGTACCAATACCGCCACCACAACGTACTACAATGGGACCCCAAAGAAGACTGGGTATCTATATTGGTTTTAACTCCCCGTCCATAATTAAATATTTAGAACCAATGACGGGAGACATGTTTACAACACGGTATGCTAATTGTCATTTTGATGAAACGATGTTCCCAGTCTTAGGGGGAGATAAGAACAAAGAAAGACTGGTAACACAAGAAATAACGTGGATTGCATCATCGCTATCAAATCTCGACCCCCGAAGTGGTCAATGTGAATATGAAGTCCAAAAGATTATACATTTGCAAAGAATAGCGAATGAATTACCAGATGCATTCACAGACACGAATAGAGTGACAAAGTCACAAGTACCAGCATCAAATGCACCTGCTCGAATTGAAGTAATCCCAGAAGAGATTACCATACAACGAAAGCTTGGGAGACCAATCGGTTCCAAAGACAAAAACCCATGGAAACGAAAAGAGCAAAGTAACGCAGTTGGTGAAAACTCACAAAAGATTTTAAATGAAACCCCGGTAGAGGTAAATGTCCCAGAAGAGACAACTATGATTCCAGAGGAAAATGAAGTTTCAGAAGAAACACCGGTACCAAACGAAAATGAGATCTCTATTAATTATGTACAAGATAGTACAATGTGGAACCAGAATAAAACACGTGTTGATGATATATTCGCATATGCTATAGCAACGGATGTAATCAATGAAAATGATTACGTACCTAAAACTTTAGAAGAGTGCATGCATAGAAATGATTGGACAAGATGGCAAGAAGCCATAAACGCTGAATTGAATTCGCTCGAGAAGCGACATGTTTTCGGACCTGTAGTCCGAACATCCATAGACGTCAAACCAGTAGGTTATAAATGGGTGTTTGCAATAAAGAGAAATGAAAAGAATGAGATTGTATGATATAAGGCTCGACTTTTAGCGCAAGGGTTTTCCCAAATCCCAGGAGTTGATTATGAGGAAACGTATTCCCCTGTAGTGGATGCGATAACCCTTAGGTTCCTAATCGGCCTCACAATCTCTGAAGGACTTCATATGAGACTAATGGATGTCGTCACCGCATACTTATATGGGACACTTGAAGCATTAAAATCAACACCTCGAGATATGTGTTCTATAAAGCTCCAGAGATCTTTATATGGTCTCAAACAATCTGGTCGTATGTGGTACAATCGACTTAGTGAATATCTCGAAAAAGAAGGATACAAGTCTGATGTAATCAGTCCATGTGTCTTTATAAAAAGACCACTCTCAAATTTCACTATAATAGCAGTCTATGTTGATGATATCAACATCATCGAATCTCTTGAAGAGATAGAGAAAGCTGCTCAGTTGTTAAAGAAGGAATTTGAAATGAAAGATCTTGGTATGACAAAATTATGCATCGGACTACAATTTGAGTATCTGTGCAATGGCACATTTGTCCATCAATCAAACTACATCCAGAAGATGTTAGTACGTTTCAACATGGATAAAGCACATCCGTTTAGCGTACCTATGGTTGTCCGACGGCTAGATCCACACAAGGATCCTTATCGCCCTCATGAAGAAGGCGAAGAAGTACTTGGTCCGGAAGTACCGTACTTAAGCGCGATCGGTGCCCTTATGTATCTCGCAAATGACACAAGACCAGACATTGCATTTGCAGTTCATGTACTAGCGAGATACAGTTCGAATCCAACACGTAGACACTGGAATGGTGTAAAACATATATTCCGGTATATTTGCGGGACACAAGACTTAGGTCTTTTCTATCAAAAAGATCAAAAGTCCCAGCTTGTTGGGTTTGCTGATGCCGGATATCTATCAGATCCTCACAAAGCAAAATCTCAGACAGGTTATGTATTCACATACGGTGGCACAACAATTTATTGGAAATCGACTAAGCAAACACTTACAACAACATCATCAAATCATGCCGAATTAATAGCACTATATGATGCTGGTCGAGAATGTGTGTGATTAAGATCAATGATTAATCACATACAAGAAGCATGCGGACTAGAACAGATCAAGAAGGAGCCAACAATTATTTATGAAGACAATGCTGCTTGCATAGATCAAATCAGAGAAGGTTACATCAAGGGTGATCGAACAAAGCACATCTCACCAAAGTTCTTCTCAACATATGACTTGCAGAAAGAAGGGGAAATTGATGTTTGCTGTAACACCCCAAATTTCGTATACTATAATATGTAACGCCCCAAAACTCGAATTGTTTAATTCGCTAATATGTGTCCATATTCTATGGTATGAAATACAATAATTAGACTAATTGACCTAGTTAAAATATTTAGCCCAAAACAAATAAAGAATGAACGATGGGGTAAGAAAAAAATGAATGGCAAACTTAAGGGACCATAGTTGTAAAAAGGAGAACTTGATTTTATAAAAAATAAAATTAGACACAACACACACATATGTGTGTGTGCGTGCGACGTGAAGAGCAGGAGAGAAAGGGGGGAGAACAAAACCCTAACAACACAAAATCAGTCAAATTGGAAAGGAATTTGAGGGCTAAACGAATGCATGAACTAATCACTATGATCCACTAAGTGTTCCTAACATCAAGTAAGTTAAATTATGTGTTTTAATGATAGTTGATGAAGTGGGTTTTAGTCAATCCGTGAAATCTTATGAAATTGAACATGTATATATGTTAGATTCACCATATAGAAGATGTCTTATGCTTGAATTTGAATATATTGAAGATTTGAGGAGAAACCCACTTGTTCAAGTAGCATGGTAATCTTGTAGTTGTATAAGTTAAGTAATTTTGATGAATGAATGATTATGTACTAATGTATTGTTAGCTAATCATGTTGTAGGATGTATGAATCATGTGAAATTGGTTGAATGATTGAGTTTTTGTGGTTTACTAATGGGTTATGCATAAAACTCATGTACGTGATGCTTAAAATGTTGTACGCCCATCAAGTGTTTGACAAAATGCCTCAATGATAAACCATGTAGTTTTGAATAGATGGGTAAGTTGATGTAGGATAAAAGAAATGTATGAATTTAAGTTGTTTTTGATAATCCATGTAATGAGCTAGAAGAACAATGCTTTGAACACTTGTACCTTATGCCTTGTTAATGATGTGCACACCAAGTGTTTGATGAAATGCTTAGGCGAGATTATTAGAAGAGAATTGATGAAATAGAATATGTCCAGAAAGTTACAGCCGAATGTAATCGGTTGTAACCGGGTCAAATCTGGTCAAAAACTGATGTTTATTGAGTTTTTGATGAACTTCCAGAAAAAACCTTTCAAACCCAACTGGAATTGCATTTTTTCGACAAAAAATGAACGTTTTATGAATTTTTCCGTATCGAAGGTCAGGCTGCGTTTTCTGGCAGAATTTGCAGCCCATTACGAATGTCATAACTCAATTTATGAATTGAGTTATGATCTCAAATTTTTACTGTATATAGCTTCAGGTGATTAGAAAAAGCTCCAACTGGAATTTCGTCAATCGGATAAACGAGGAATTTTAAATGAATTTTTCCATAAGCTGCAGTCAGAAGTGACGAATCTGATTGCAGCTTAGTAAATGAATTTTTATAAATTTTTGGTAGAGAGTTAGACTCTAAAAAATTAACAAAAGGATAACCCCTCCGAGGGGCACGTCGCATAAAAAGATTGTAATTTTTGCAAGCTCGTAAGTACAGTAAACGGACGTCCCCAAACAGCCTATTTTCAGTGAAATAAGCTATACATGTTAGTGAATGAATTATTAATGCAAGTTGAATATGAAATTATGCAAATGTATGCTCGTTATCAAGTACAATGATGTATGCTAACAAGAATGTGTTGAGATGATAACCTGAAAGCGTAGGAGTCATGTCAACATGGACACGAGCATGGAAGGGCAATGGGTCAAAGGTAAATACGGAAGCTATGCATGAACTCGGACGCACGAGGTAAGTGATTTCCGTAATCACTTCTTATTTTGTTTAAGTAAGGTAGCGTTAGTTAATTGAGCATGGTGATGATTGAAGTTTGATATGGTTTTCGTTGTATGAAATCGGTAATTTTAGCTAAGTAGACCGAACGGGACAATATAAAGTTGTAATGATATGACGGACAGACGTCTAAGTAATGCTACGGTATTGTAACCGGGTAATGGGTAGAATTGCACATAAGTGCACCAACCGAGAATGGGGACTTAGGTTAATGGTCAAAAGACTTAGCTTTTGACCTTAAATAAAAGAATGGTTTAACAAAATACGAACAGGTCGAATAAATGTGCATAAACCTCATAATGCTAATGAAACGCGTAAAGATTAAGGACCCGGGTAAGGACGTTTAGCCCATAATGTAAGGACAAGTCTTACGGACAACTAGAAATAATTGTGAGCAATTTGATTGAGGAATGTACGAGATACGCAAGTTTTAATAATAAAAATATGAATGGGTTGAATAGTCGAAACGAGTATGTAGAGCCGAAGGCTTTAAGTTAAGATTTTTCCTTGTTTGGATATATTACAAGCTCATATGTTAGAAAATCGATTTACCAACGCATAGGAAAAAGAATCATGTTAATCGGATCCGTAGATCAAAAGTTATGCAAATTGTAAGTCGAAAATACCCTTGGAATTCATAGCTGGGAATTTACAGCAGCAAATTGAAAGTTTCTGTCGAAATAGGGCTGTCGCGCCCCGCGGTCGCCCAGGGTAGGGGCTGTCGCGCCCCGCGAGCGCCAGTCAGCTGGCAAATTTTGGTTTTCTTGTTTGATTTCGTATCCGGACTCGATGTTTTAATGATTGTCGATGTCCCTTAACTTATATTAAAGCCGGTTTGAAACACAAGTGATGTTATGAGCCTCCGGATAGTGAAAGTATGTATTTTCTTTCGTGTTAGAGAAGAAAGATTATAAGTAATCGAGACTAGAAATGAGTGGGCATGCAGTATGGTAAGTATAAAACTTATATCACGGAAGTTGTGATTATGATAAGAAATGCGAGATTAAGTGAATAAAAGTAGTAAGCGAGGGCTCGCGTCTATGTGTGTGTATGTGAAATGTGCGTATGTATGTAGGTGTATATGTTGTATGTATGTAGGAATTAGGAACGTATACGTTTGTGGATGCGAGATGTTATAAGTATATAAAGGAATGGTTTGGACTGGTTTCATTATGTTCTAGCATTAATGATTGCTAATCGTGTGTTTGAGATTGGAATGAAATGCAGGTACATGAACACCGGGTTCATGAAGTATCGAAGTCGAATTCGGAACAAGAAAATACGAAAGGATAGTTGAATGAATTAAAGTTCCTACTGTTAAATGTTATTCAATATTGGACTATATGAGAATCATGTCGTATGATGTTGTTAATGACTAATGGTTATGATGTATGTGATGTCCACAGGTATTGCACGGATTACCACTACTACTACCGAAGATAAGCAAGCGTTGATCGAGTCACGGAGCAAGGGTTGTACGGAAATATGTATTGTCTTGAAGCGTTAATTTAATGTGGTTATTGTAAATCCCTTTTGTAAATGTTTATCATTTGTATTTGAGCCTTTAAGTAAGTAATGTGTCTAAATAAGAAAGAAATTTTTGGGCTCGTATTTTCCGCTGTGTCATATTTAAGTTCTTACAAGTTGGTCTTACAGGGAATCGTTCATTATACGAACGGGTCATGCCCGAATTTTGTAAATAATAATACTTATTTTGGGGTAAGAAATATGGACGTTACATTTGCCAAATCAAGTCAAGTGAAAATTTAGCTGACCTGTTCACAAAATCTTTACCTAGAAGCAGTTTCGAGCAGTTATCACATAAGATCGGGCTTCGTAGGTTAAAAGACGTTAGTTAAATTGAGGGGGAACATTATACACGCTGTACTCTTTTCCTTGACTAAGTTTTGTCCCATTGGGTTTTCTTAGTAAGGTTTTTAACGAGGCAGCATAACTGGTCCTGCAGTATCAGTTTATCATATAGATCCTGAAGTATCGATTTAACGTCATCCTGAAGAATGTTGTTAATAGTGTATAATGAACAATATGTATATATGAGGGGGAGTGTTATAAAACCAGATATACAAGCCCCACCAAATAACTGTTTTGGGCAGTTACACAATAACCATTCAGAGGTTATTATCTATATATGTTATTTACCTTTATATCTGTACGTATAAACATATCTTGAAGAAAAGTGTGAATGCAGAGATTTGGAGTTTCAATATAAATTCCAGTTTGTTTCTTATCAAAATCTTCATTAAAAATTTGTAATTTGTTTGGTTTGGTTGATTTTGTAATAAAAAAAGTACACATCAACATTCTTCTTTCTTGGGGACCGTTTAAATGTTTAATATGTTTGCAGCCTTGCATGATTTCTAGGTGGATCTTGAATTTTGCTTTTTCCAAATTCGTTTATGTTATAAATTAATACAATAACTTTTTGTGTTTATTAATCTCAAGTCGGTTTAAGAACTCCAACGGGTGGGTATCCTCTTTATGAGTCAATTTGGGATAACCCATTTGGTAGATATATATGCCTCTTAAGAAGAGGTTTCACACAGTACCGAGCTTGAACGGAAACTTAGGGAGACCAAACCCATTTGGTGCACCTCCCACTTTACACTAGCTACGCCACTATACACATATATTCGGATCAATTCAAATCCGGCCAGTTTAACCCAATTTTCTAAATAAATCAAACATGTTGATGAGTTATGTTTCTTGTTGGTTGTAAACGGGTTAACGATAACGCATTTAAGAGATGAGTTCGTAAATAAATATGAATGTGACAAAACTAAAATTATCAGAACTAACCATAATACCTTATAGTATTGAAATCAAAGTTATATGGGTCTTGGGTCGATCCCGGTTAATGTATCCAGATTACTTGGTTTAACCCGGATCCAGTTTAGCCCCGAGGGCCAAGACTTCGTGAATAACGTTTCATAATTAATTAAATAAATAGCCCTCAATGACTATCTTATTACATTTGTACCACAAGTGGCACCATCCAAAAAATGACACATCTTTCAAAAACATTAGTACAACCACCATACTTTTTAAAATACTCAAACGTTTCCATTGGGCATCAAAATATTAAAGTTTTTTGAACAACACATCAAAATATTAAATAAGTTTCTAGATTAGTAATAAACATATCGTGTGTTAAAGGGATATGATGTGTCTTCCTTTATCTAAGAAACAAAGGGGAATTTCTAAAAATTGTAAATATATGAGTATTTTAAGAGTACGTAAGTTTACCATAAAATAAAAATATAAACGTAATTTCCTCTAACTTGGAGCTATATGACATTCGAATTGATTAAATGATGTAGAATTTGTTAACATATCTAACGTTTGCTTTGTTTTTTTTTTTTTAATTTTTTAATACATCACTAATAACTTTTAGTGTAAATTATATAAATATTTTTATTTATTATTTTTTAATTTGTTACATTAGACAACTTTTAACCACCTCCCTCACAATTTATGATTACTATCTATCAATGCATCATATATAGCTAATTATATGAGTATCATGATTCTTTACTTACATTTTGGTTTTGTATCGAACGTGCCCCCTAAACTAATGTTTTTTATATACTTATTACTTAATCTTTAAACCCATGATGTTAACACGATTCAGTTTCAACCACCCCAGTAACACACTAACGATCTAGTTACAATACATCTATATTTTCTTGTGTGTTATTCGTTTTATCGTAGATGATTATAAATTTCTCTTATAAATAACCATAACTATTATGATCTGACACATGTAAAAATCCAAAATCATATCCACCGAAATTTTGGGACATAAACCGTAATAAACTAATAACCCAAAACTTACCGGTCAGTACCCAGATCCGAATTTTAATTCGGATCCAAAATTTTGGGTTGTAATAACCCAACCCAAAACTTATGGACCAAACACCTAAACAAACCCAAACCCAAACCCATAATCCATGTTATAAATACCATGATTGTATTCGATAAAGTGTTCCACACCATTAGAGAAATGAAGAGTCCCAATCTCTCACTCTAAAAAAACCCTAAAAAACAGGTAAAATCTCTCTATCTCTCTAACATTTAGAAATTGTTTGATTCTTTTTGTCAAAAACTGTTGAAATATCTTTGAAAAGTCTCCTTTTCTTCAACAGGTCTAGAGAGAGAGAGAGAGAGAGACTGATGGTGGGACATTAAAGGTAAAACCTAAATTCTTATATTCTTATTGTACTATATCCATGGCTTAGATCAGCTTCATCTTCCCGCCAAAAACCCTAAATTTATTCTTATTTAAGTCATTTACATAACCTGTTTTACTTAGATTGCACAGGATCTTGCTCTCTTAATGTTAGATCAAATATATATTGTGTGACATTTGTTTTTAGGGTTTTGAATTTTTTTTTAGTTAATGGCAGGGTTGTCAAAGCAAACAGATGAGTCTGCATTTGATTGTTTTGAAATCCAGTTAGGGTTTTATACAAATGCTGGAAATTTGATTATAAGTTTAGTGAAATGTAAAATTAATTTTGTTCAGTTATACTTCATAAAGTTCTGTTGTTGAGTAGTTTTTTTTTAATGTTAAATCTGGATCACTACGGGCCGTGCCACCAGTGGAACCACCCGATGATATCCATCTTTACTAGGCAATAATGCCTATACACCAATTCAGGAGAAAATTTAATAAATCTGGGAAAACCCTCTTGTGGGAATCGAACCCGGTACCTAATGGTCCCTAAGCCTTATCCCACCCCCAAGATGCCAATAGGCAATAGGCTATAATGCAATGGGCTAGACTTTAGTAGTTATATCCTTGATTTTTAAAAGCGCGTGGCGATCCGATGGGTGTCGACCCCAAAAGCCGATGAGCGTGCCGCATGCATTAATATATATTTTTTTGAGCAAATTGCCATTTTAGTCCCTGAGGTTTGGTCCAAATTGCCATTTTAGTCCAAATTGCCATTTTTTTCTCCTTTGGGTCCCTGACTTTTCTATTTTCTTGCCATTTTGATCACATTGCCTAACTCAGTCTAAAAATCTGGTTATAACCAGGGGTATTTTTGGCATAACTGTTGTGTAGTGATAATTAGGGGTAGTTTACAACATAATTTATAAACCTTATAATAATTTAATGCCAAAAATACCCCTGATTATAACCTGGTTTTTAGACTAAGTTAGGCAATGTGATCAAAATGGCAAGAAAAAGGAAAAGTCAGGGACCCAGAGGAGAAAAAAAAACTATTTGGACTAAAATGACAATTTGGACAAAAACTCAAGGACTAAAATGGCAATTTACTCTATTTTTTTGTTAATTTGTCAACTTTTAAGAACAAAATATGAGATATTCTCTTCATTTATAGTCATATTTGTTTAATCAGACTTGAATAAGTCATACCCATTGTAATCTTTCTCCAGTTGTTCAAACACTAGTCAACTGCATAAGGCGCACATCAGATCACATCACGTGAGGCGTGCATTATGTGCTCTAGATGCACGCGTTTAAAACCGATGTTATATCTTCTATATGTATAGCTTGATGAGTTTTGAATCTTCATTTTCAGTGAGATCAAAGGGCTCGAAGTCGGTCAATTTGCAGAAGATTGGATTAGGGGTCAAATTTTCATGGATATGAAATTGGATTTAGAAAAGTTTTTTAAGAATGTTGATATTGGAGATGAATCAGAGTCTGTGGATTTACAAAAGTTTTTCAAGGATGTTGATATTGTAGATGAGTCAGAGTTTGTGGATTTTAAGAATGTCAGAGCGGGTAACCGTTGTTGTGTTGGTGAAAAACATGTTGGCATTAGTGAGTCATGCGTGGGTATTGAAGAGGAGAAAAAAGTGATCAAAAAAAGAAAGAAAGAGAGTTGTTTGCCGTTGTTGGATTGGGTGAAAAGCGTTGCGAAAGACCCGTGTGATCCTGTGATTGGATCGTTACCAGAGAGTTATAAGTGGAAGGCTTATGGAAGTGAGCATGTTTGGAAGCAGGTTCTGATGGCTAAAGAGGCAATGAGTCTGAAGGTTAATGTTGATGTCGATCCGAATGCCAAACAGTCTATTTGGCAGGTAGTTCTCAGATCCCTTGAATATACCGATCATATTATTGTCATACATTTTTGTTTATCAAATTTGTTCTCAAATGTATGTTACATAGTTGTCAATAGCGGTTACTATGGTCGCTATAGTGAATAGCGTATCGTATAGGTCAAAGGTCGTACGGGGTATGTAGCCATAAATAGCGGGATTTCAGTTTTTTTAAATATAAATAGCGATTAAATTTAGCTATAAAATAGCTGGATTTTAGGTTTTTGTTAAATATACATGTAAAATAGCGTATATACCAGGATATTTTGATATAATATATGTATAATTTTTTTTTTCAATTTTTTTAGTGTATCGCTATTTACAAAATAGCACCTGCTATTTGTTCGCTATTTGTCACTATTCACCATTAACAACTATGCTATGTTAAAATTGAATGTTTTACCTTTTCCAGAAGAAGCAAAAGATGCACCCTGATATGTACGATGACCAACCCAAGAAATCATACACGAGATGCAGCCAGAGGCTTATTGCCATAGAAGAGAATCGTTCTATCCTTTTGTCCCGAAAACCACAAGTTGTAGATCATGCTGAGTCATCATCGTCCCCTGTGAGTGATGAAGAAGACGACGAAGATTCTTTATGGTGTATCAATTACAGGAAAAAACGAATCCCGTTGGGCCGGTTTTTTCAAGCAGAAGTACCACAATGGGCTGGGAAAACTGAAGAAAGTGAAAGTAAATGGCTTGGTACCCCTGTTTGGCCACTGAAACAAACCGAAAACCGAACCAGTTTGATTGAAAGGGAACCGATTGGAAAAGGACGACAAGGGTCTTGCGGCTGCGAGCGCGTCGGTTCTCTAGAATGTGTTCGATTTCACGTTGCGGGAAAAAGAACGCGGTTGAAGCGTGAGTTGGGGTCTGCGTTTTTTAAATGGAAATTCGATATGATGGGCGAAGAAGTTTCACTCAGATGGACTAAAAATGAAGAGAAGAAGTTTGCGAGTATTATAAAGTCAAACCCCGAGTCTTCGGGGAGGTGTTTTTGGGATGTACTTGTGGCCTATTTCAAGAACAAAACGAGGGCTGTTCTCGTGAGCTACTATTTTAGTGTCTACCTCTTCCGCCGTCGGGCTCACCAGAATCGGGCTGATCCAAGTAACGTTAATAGTGATGATGATGAACTTGAGTCTACAGAGTCCATCTTATGGGTGTAGATGGAAAAGAGACATAGTATGAGGGCTTTGATGCTTGCATGTTTTTGGTACATTTGTTGAAATGGAAATGTAAGCACCATTTTGCTATACCATATCATGTTTTATATTCATTCAAAGGTTTGATTTTTTTTGTGCTATCGACCTTCATGATGCGACAAATCAATCTTGTGTGATTCGATCATGGATCAGTGGGTTATTGTTCGGGTTCGATGGAACTCAACACGTGGCCCAAAGTTCACCTGGGAACAGGAAGATCAAATAATGCACAAGTATCCTCGGTTGTTTAAGAAAGATGAGTCTAGTAATGAAGTTACTGCTGAATTTTGGGATGAAATTCCAAACCAACGGGGGGATGATGTGACACCCACCGAAAACGCTTAACAAAACTAGCTTCCTCAGTGACAGCGTGCTAAATTTCGGGACGAAATTTCTTTCAACTTGGGGATGATGTGACAACCCGTAATTCTCGAGGTAAAAACCAGTAGTTCACTTTATAAATCAAATTATAGACACGTCTTATTCGATGGATTAAAGTTATATTTATTTAGTTTATAACATACAAACGAGTATATGAAGCCAAATCCATATCGTGATTGAACCGAACCGAACCGTTTGAACCATGGCATAACTCGAAACTTTTGAGGCCCGAACCATAACTTAATTATGGCACTTTATATTAGTTGAGTTGACTAATTATAATTATATAATTAAGTTGTTAGATGAAAAAAATAATAGTAATAAAGTTTAATAAACAAATCAATGTAGCAGCCAATTACCATGTTCTCTTGTTCCAAGTCTCGGCCACCTCACTCCTACCCATCTATTTATGGCCCAAAGCAGCCCAATCCCTCATAATTATTGAGTGGCTTCGGCCCATGTACCACAAAACCGTCCACACCCTTTAAAACCTTTTTTTTAGTTATGTATGCATGTTTCATCACAATCCCTACAACACCAAGAACCTAACCTGCGATCTTTGTGCCCTCCCTCTTTCTCACATCTGCAGTGGTCGAGAATAAGCCCAAGACCCCAAGTTTTCGGCTCCTAGGCGGCACTAGTCGATCCCTTTCATCGCTAGGTAAGTAGTTTGTGCTTTTTGTTATAAATACAAGTGTTTATACATGATTTTGATGGTTAAAGTTCTGTGATCAAGGCTGAATTTTAAATTTTCATTGATGTTGAATGATATTTGTGGTTTAGAATGAATGAAGATCGGTTATGATGAATCGTATTATTGCGTAGTTATGCTTAGACACATGTAGGTTGTTTAGGGTTTAATGTGGTAAAGGATCTTGATGTTTGAGCAAGATGAAATCTGATTACACGACTCATAACCTGCTGTGAATGATTGATTTTGGTCATAGGATACATGAGAAACAATTTAAAACAAGTAAAGTTTCGTTCAGCGATTTTCTGCAGAAAATACACCAAATTCCGCAGTCTTTTTCTGGACTTAAACTTATCGAAACTCTATGTTTTCTGAGCCTAAAATCAAGTATTCGGAAGTAGCTTTCAAACCGCAGTGATTTCATATTGTTCGGACAGGTCTAAGTATTTTTAACAAATTAAATCGCAAAACTGCTCTAAGCTGTCATTTTCTGCAGAAAATGCAGCTCACGTTTCGTGTCATAATTTGGTATGTGTTAACTGTTTAGACTTGAAAATTTTACTGTAGATGCTCTTAAGTGTCGGTGCAAACCTCCAACTATAATTTCGTCAATCGGATAAACGTATATTTTTAAATAAATTTTTCGGCAAACCTGACCAGATTACGTCAAATCTGATCATGGTTTGGCGCAAGATTTTTCATGAAAAAATCCGTAAGGAATTTGGTCACCAAATTTTAGTGCAATGGTCTCTGGTTCGATTGAAACGTTCTGTAATTCTTCGGGAACTATCCGGTGCCCGAACGGTCCCGTTTAACGCATCGCAAATTGTCCGAAAATGCACTTAAAAGCTCAAATTTTGTGACAAGATTTATTATGTGATTTGTGACGAATATGTGGTCGCTAATTCGAATAGCGACACTTTGCATGCATGTGTACATATATACATTATAATATTTTACAACATTATAATATTTTACGTGCAACATGTTAGAATACGTGTAGGAACTTTGTGCTCTATTTGAAACCACTAATGAACTAAATGGTAATCATACTAGGACGTGATTGACAAACCCTGACTATTAGCTATTTTTAAGAGTCCAACCGAGCAACCAAAGGTGAGTTCACACTTTCTACAAAGCATGGGATTCCCGGTGGTTTGGGAATGGGTTAAGGGATAACATTGAAACCTGCGTATTCTCCTTGGGTAGGATACGTACCTCCATCCTCCTTGGGAAGGATGACAAGATTGAAACCTACGTGTTCTCCTTGGGTAGGACACGTACCTCCATCCTCCTTGGGAAGGATGACAACATTTAACTTACTAGACAAAACTCTATCATGAAGTCCCTCATTTTTATATCGACTTAATCGCCGGGCCATTGGCGAACGGGTCATTAGTTAAATAGCATTATTAGGTTTGACAAGCCTCACACCTTGCCGCAGAGGACGGGATTGGACTAATGTACTTGGGCACTTAGTCAATGATGATAGACATTGACGCAGGGCACATAAACATGACTAAAGTCAGTAGTTGATATGGTAATGGGTCTAGTGGTTTACAACATGGGGTAGCCCCCACAGTTTATGGTTTGGGAAACAAGGAAACTGGTTAACTCATGGTTTTTAGAATTAACGTATGGTTTTTGGTACAAACATTAAAATGGACAACCAACTGTGAACTCGCTCAACATTGTTGTTGATTCGTTGTTACATGCCTTGCAGGTCGTTAGGTACTTAGCACGAGCTTGCATGAGAGGAGTCGTTGTGGAACATGGACTATTGTGTGTTCATGATGAACTTATGAACTTTAAACTTATGTTTTGGTTTTGAACTTAATGCTTCCGCTGATAACTTAGACTTTGTTAAATTGTTTAGTCACCAATTATATTGTTTGGTTTGGATTTTATTTATTTACTTATATTGTTCAATATGATTGGTGGCTGGATCCTGGTCAGTCACACGCCTCGCGGTAATACTCCGCTTGTGGATTTTGAGGGTGTGACACACGTTCTTCGAGGAATCCTTTTCAGAGTTCCTACAAAGGACAATGTTGTTGTTAAGGCGAGCGGCCAGTCGATAGGTTTCCTCTATGGTTGCTGGAAGAGCAGCTTCCATAAGGTTCATGATGGAATCAGGGCAGCAATGGATGTACTTGTTGATTTGCTTTTCAGGCGTATCAACCTGGCTAGGACAGAGAATGCTAAGTTGCTTGAAACGGGTGGTTAAGACATCGTTATCGTCGCAGACTTGTTTCAGGAACCAAAACTCATGCTCCAACTTCCTGAGCTCATGTGGAGGGCATAATTCTTCCCTCATGATTCTTTTTAGTTCAGCCCATGGCAGAGCGTGGGCGGCGTCCTCTCCTCTTATGCCACGCTCAGAGGTCCACCAATCCAGGGCCTTTGAGCGAAACACCCGAGTGGCGTTTTGGGTGCGAAGATCGTCAGGGCAACCACTTTGACGAAAAGTGATTTCCATAGCATCAAACCAAGTGAGCAATGCGGTGGCACCATCCTTGCCTGAAAATTCCAGGGGTTTGCAAGCCATAAATTGCTTGAAGAGGAATGGCGCTTTAGGTTGCTCGACCTTGGACTCGATAGAACCCTGCTCGATGGAGGGTTGAATCTTGCTCATGATATCGGGAATGACTCGGGCCATTTGGTCAGCCATTTGTTCAGCGATGAAACCCACTAACTCTTGTTTGGAGATGGAGTCGGAGTTGTTGGAGTTCTTCTTTAAGCCTGATTTAGACCTCTTGGCTTTCTTGGAGGATCCAGAGTTTGTCAAAGACATCTAGAGATTCAAAAGGAATGAATAGGTGAGACTTGATCATAAAGTTTGTTTAAGAAAATCGCTTTTCATGAAATGATTCACATAGCATAAAGTTTCACATAGCATAAAAAGGTTTCAACTGTTTCACATAGCATAAAATGTTCAAGTTGTATCACAAAGCATAATCATAGTTTCCACATAGCATAACATGAATTTCACATAGCATAACATGAATTTCACATAGCATAATCATGAATAATGAAAGCATCGTAAATTTAGTTTGTTCACGAGAGATTATTATCGTTTTTGATTGCGCTAAACGTGCGAATGGTGTAAAAAGTTTGAATGAACGTAGTAACGAGTTTAAAAATCACATATAAATTGAGATAACATAAAAGAAAAGCTCCATAAAACATTGGATTGTTTCGGGTAGAGAAACGTCGACTATTCCAATGTGGGTCGAAAGTCCTTTCGAATTAGAGAAAACGTGCTTTGGCCTATAGGTAAGATACTCTCGTCGAGAACCGATTAACGGTATCTTACCCTTCCAGTTACTACACGTCTCTAATCGATTGAAACAATAAGGACTTTGGCGAGATTGAAAATCGAGGAATGGGACTTAATCGACAAGATGAGGGTTTCACCGCTAACTTGACGATTTCGTACCCTTGTGGTTGGTACTCGTCGGGTCAAAATATAATTTTGACATTTTGACGAGGGTCCACTAGAGTTGAAATGGAAATTACCATTAAGTTACGGATTTCACTCCTAGCTTAATGGTTTAATTTCGTGCAAAAATAGTTTAAGGTAGAATGGGAGTCGTTTACGAAATTGTGGGTTTCACGCCTATTTTGGTAAAGTCGTCTCGTTTATAAACAAGAAGTATTGCTAGGAAGCATGTAAGGTAGAATGCATAAGTTTTAAACAACAAATTAGAGACAAAGTTCCTAAAACTATAGACTAGGGCAAAGCATTCCTACTTATTCCTAATTCCTATAGTTATGGCTCTGATACCAATCTGTCACACCCCAACCGATGGCGGAAACATCAGGATGAGACAAAAACGAGATTGCAAGAGACTTCATAACACTATGTGACAATAATAATTAAATTCCCATATCATTTCAAAACTAGATTGTCATACAAGATTCAAATAAAAGTAAAAACATTGTCTCAAAATAAACATAACATCATAATTGATAAATTAATCTAGGTGTGTATCTAAGTCCACCTAAATCTTGTTTCATCTTGTATCATCATCTCAACAATCAACCTGCAACATGTATTAAAATAGAGTTCAATGCAAAAGCAAAGGCGAGTATACAAGTTTTGTTACACATCATAATATAGATTAAAATAGATTAAGTGCTCATATCCAACATGAATCATATTAAACGAGTTTACTAGCATGCCGAAACGGTGTACTTATATGTTCAAACCCAAGATTCCAATGCATTAAAATAGCCTATCCCAAAATAGAATAAAGGGAGGTTAACATGTTTAACTTAACAATACCCCAAGAATCGTGGGTGGTGCATTACTCCTATAATGCTATAATTGTTAAGCTAGGCTAGCAAAGTTAATGAAGCATATAATCGACACAAATAGTTTACATTAGCATACAAGACTAAACAAGCATCATATAGTTTCATGTTAAGTATGGATAGAGTTTAAAATAGTTTCATGTGAAGTGTAAGTTTGTATCAAATACATGTTGCACCCAAAAGTGATAAAAGGGAAAACGGGTCGAGTATACTCACAGTTTTGCAAGCTTTCCAACTTGAAATCCCGCGAGTGATGTTGGTTGATGGATTAAATTGGAGCACCTTGTCCTTCTACACGAAGAAAAACATAGGTGTGTGAGTTTGGGGAAATCGGAAGATTATAGATTCGGAATTTAGAATAATATAAAAATAAACATAAGAAAATAACCATCTAACACCTATGACACTTGTTCTTGACACTATGAAACTCCAAAAGAGTTAAATGTTTTCATGGAACAAATTTCTACTAGAATCGTGACAAGTTGTCAACGTCTAAGATGATACAATCTACTAGCTTGACGAATGTCCATTAGTCCATCACCAAGGGTTCGATTATTTAAGTGTTACATAAGTATTAAATAGATTATACTATATCATATATGTCAAGCATGAGGTAGAAGACTAAAGTCTTCATTTAGGCACCTCTAAGTATCATAGAAATCATACATGAGGTAGGAAGAACAAAGCTCCCATTTAGGTACCTCCATTGTTCACCACTACACTTGTTGTTATGAACAACAAGGAGGGTCTTGAACTTACAAGAATAATGAAATACAACAACTAATCTATGGAAAACATCAAGAAGTGAGTGGATTTCTATGAAAGATAGCCTAAGCTAGTCTAACAATCACACATTCATCAAGCTTCAAGCTTGAACACTTCTTGTGGGTAAAACCCTAACTAAAACAGAATGTTCGTGAGGTTTTAACCTCTGATTTAACATGTCTCAGCCTTGTTTTTAAGCCCAACTAACCATTCAATTGGTTATGAGCATTAGGACATAGGTTTGAGATGAGATAGACTCAAGTTTAGCTAATTTTAACAAGTTTAAATGAAAACAGAAACAAACAGTCCACTTTGGAGCCTTTTTGGTGATATTCCAGAGCTTGGTTTTCCATGGAAAACCTATGGAAATGTTCCTAAGGTTGTTCCAAGCAAGTGGGAAGAAGAATGGATGAAAACCGTTGAGTATTGAGTGAGTTATGCTCACTTTTGTGAAGGTTGATGAATCTGCTCGAACTTGTAATTAGCAGCTGATTTGAGAGAGTTTAGAGTGATTAGCAAAGTGTCAAATGCTTGGAGAATGATGGGTTTTTATAGGGGAGAGTTAGGTTAGGTTGTGGTTGAGTATTAAAAGTTAAAACAAGGTTTAAAAATCAAAACAACACAAAAATCGCGCTAAAAATCGAGCTGGAAACAAGCCTGATCGTGACTGCTGGTTCGGGCCGTCGCGGGCCGCGACGAAGCCTAGGCAGTCTGTCGCGGGCCGCCAAGGATCAATGCAGGGAGTCTTTAAATGAATTGGAGGCCGGGTTATGTTCGATATCAAGGTCGTAGTGTAGCGGTTTGGAGCGTGTTTGGTTATGCTGGTGACCCGGGTTCGATCGCTGTGGTCATCAGTTTTATTTTTATTTTTTTTTGTTTTAAAATACTCCACTTTCAGCAAGTTACTCAAATGGTCCCTTAAATTTTTAAATTCAACAATTTTACTCTAAGATCCCCTAACTAAGTTATGTTGTTTATAAAAGAAAGTAACTAACTTTATAACTTAAACTAACTAGGTTAGTTTATATTTTCTAACTTTAAAAGCTAACGAGACTAACTAGTTTATTATAAAAATAATCTTTTAAATAGTAAAGTTAATTAATTTAATTAATTTAAACAATTGATAAATAATCATATTTATAACGAATTAAAGATACAAGATTTTTTTGACGATTAACCAATTCGCGAAACTTCCGAGTTTCAAGAATTAGGATTCGACCTCCATTAAATAGTTTAACGAGCATCAATTTCAGTGTGTAATAACGAACCAATATAACGTTCAAACGTGGATTCTGATTATCAGTTGCACATAAGTCTAGTATGAATACACAAACATGATTAAAATAGATTTGTTTTCATTGTGATTAATAGTCTCGAATTACAAGTGAAACGAAAGTAGATTACAAAGAGAGTACACGTGTCTAAATATGGAATGTACAACACGACTTGCTAAAATAAGAAAGATCGAAATTGCGAGACGTTACAGTCTCCCCTCCTTTAGGAAAATTCATCCTGAAATTTAGGAAGAAGTTACGAAAAGATGCGGATACTTGGTCTTCATATCACTCTCGAGTTCCCAAGTAAATTCAGCACCACGTTTACCTTCCCATCGAACCTTGACGATAGGAATTTGACTGCGCCTCAGTTTCTTGACACCTCGGTCCATAATTTCGACGGGTTTCTCCACAAAGTGCAAAGTGTCATTGATTTGGAGATCTTCGAGAGGAACTTGAAGTCCTTCTTCAGCGAGTCACATCTTGAGATTCGAAACGTGAAACGTCGGATGAACGTTGTTGAGCTCTTGAGGTAAATCGAGTCGATAAGCCACCTTGTTAATCCTTTCGAGTATCTTGAAAGGACCAGTGTTTTTTTTTTTACAATTTTTATAAAAAAAAATCGCTATTTTTTATGTATGAAAAAAAATTTCAAAAAAAAAAACAATTTTTTTGTGTACTGCACATGTGCACTAATACGGAAAGCCTAACCCACTTAACCCACCCCCCACCGACACCCCCCAAAAACCTAAACCCCCCACCCCCACCCCCCAAAAACCTAAATTCACCCTCCCACCAAAAGCCTAACCCCCCCCCCCCCCCCCAAAAAAAAAAAAAAAAAAAAAAAAAAACCTAAAACTAAACCCTAAACATAAACCCGAAAAAAACCTAACCCCCCCCCCCCCAATCCCCATCCCTCAAAAACCTAATCCTAATTCTAAACCTCCAAAAAACCTAACCCTAAAAGCTAAACTAAACTCAAAAGCTAATTTTAAGCATGCAATGCATATGTGTAGTACACATATAATGCACATGTGCAGTACAAATTTTTTTTTATTTCTTATATATAAAAAATAGCGATTTTTTATAAAAAAAATTGTAAAAAAAAATTCCAAATGTTTTTTAGGCTTGGTTAGTTAGTTTTCTAGTTTTCTCATTTATATGTTGTTTTCTCATGATACTCTCCCTATGTGTGTGTGTCTATATATATATATATATATATATTGGAGAAGGATCCGTTAGGAACCACCCTTTATTGCGAGAACCGCGAGAACCAGTGTGAACACAAACAGTAATACCTAAAAAAATCTAAAAAACACCCAAAAAAAATTTTGTTTACTATTTTTTTTGTAAAAATCGCTTTATTTCGTTTAAAATAAAAAAAATTTCAAAAAAAAAAATTAGAGTCACAGTTATCCATGCACATGTGCATTTGTATCATTTCTTTGATAAATTCCGTAATTCATTACAAATATTAGACAATTGCACTTTCATTTACACTACCACGTGTAATACACTACTTTTTACGTTAACAATATTAGAAATGCACATGTGCATCTATATGTATCAACATGAAATAAGGTGTGTTGGTACACTACTTTCTCTTTTATCTATCATTCCATCCATAATACACAAACATGCACATGTGCATTTTGTCATTTCTTTGACAAATTCCGTAATTCATTACAACTATTAGACAATTGCACTTTCATTTACACTACCATGTGTAATACAATACTTTTTACATTACCAATATTAGAAATGCACATGTGCATCTATATGTATCAACATGAAATAAGGTGTTTTGGTACACTACTTTGAATACACTTTCCCTTTCATCTATCATACCATCCATAATACACTACCATTACCTCCTACCATCCATAATACAATACCATAACCTCCTACCATCCATAATACAATACCATTACCAATATTTTCACTTTATTACATGTATGTAAACACCATTTATACCATCCAATCAACTTATTACATCATAAATTGACAACTATAACCAAACCATCAACCACTAGATATAACTAACCAAAAAAACATGTATATGGGCCTACTTTTCCATTCAAAATCACAAACTTTTTGTACCAAAACACGTTATATCATGGTTATACCTAATGATGCACATGTGCATTTTGAATATTGGTAATGTAAAAAGTAGTGTATTACGAATGGTATTGTAAATTAAAGTACAATTGTCTATTCCTGATAATGTATTACCGAATTTGTCGAAGTAATGATACATATGCACATGTGCATGGATAACTGTTACTCGAAAAAAAAGGTTTTTTTTTTTTTTTTTTTTTTTTTTTTTTGTGGTAACGAAATATAGCAATTTTAAAAAAAATAATAAAAAAATATATTTTTTTTGAGTGTTTTTTTGTTTTTTTTTAGATTTTATTTTGTGTTTACATCACGATTTTGATGCAAACAGAAGTGCCGTAGACTATTCTAAGAGTACGAAATTACTTTGACATGATATTTAGACCACAATGTAAGATTTGAGGCCTTAACGGGTAGCTGGCACGTTAAACAAAGCAGCTTCCGGTTAGCGGAACGCCTTTGATTTTAACGCAACCGGAAACGGCCAAACATGCAATGAACAGTCAGTCAAGCCTAAAAACACTTATTTAACATAAATATAAGTTGTTCTAAGTCAAAATATCAAAGTGTTCGGGTTTCGTTGTCGGTGGGTGCGGTTTTCAAAACCATTTAAGAAATGCCCGAAAAACGCGCGAAAAAGAGCCCGTTTGGCGAACCCGGGGCGTGTTTAAGACCCAATAACGAACCTATAAGGTAAAATATCTCAAATAATCAAGATATGCGGTCCTCTTTTTACAGGTATGGGATTAGAACAACATTTAGTACCATTTCTTTTACTTTGCAAACTTCTAAAATATTCTCTAAACCTCCAAAACTCTCTCATATACTGATCCAAGAATTTTTCAGCAAGAAACCTCAAAAACCAAGCCAAGGATTAAGGTATAATAGTGTTATGATGGTATTTTTATGACTTTTTCATACTAAAACATGTAGTTAACAAAGGAAACTTGATTTGATCCATAAATATTTGATATTTTAGGCCATGAAGGCTGTTGAAACATGATTAATATGTAATCAGATTACACATGGTGTTTGGTGATGCCAAACATCAGTTTATGATACCAAAACATAACCTATTCGACAATCTTCGGTCAAATCAAACGCTAATTGAAAAATAATGGTTCTAAGGCTTGATTGACATGAGTAAATGCATATTTGTGTTGTTTATGGTATATAGTTACTGAATATAAGGATCTTTCACTTCTGGAAGCGCAAGATTTGCTTGAAAATGCACGAACCGCTAGGTATAATTTGCGAAAACCGAATCTAGGATATACAGAATTGTTTATAGCATAACTTGGTCCGTGGGTATTCAATGAACTTGAAATTTTGCAGGCTGATCATATATGGTGAAAATAAGACTCGATTAAAATTTTAAAATTTTCTGAATTTTTGGTGAATTTTTAACTGTTTTAAAAGAATAATTTCGGATAAAATACTAAACGAGCTCCATAAATCACCAAAAATTACAGAAAATTTAAGTTTAGTATGGAAAACATCCTGAAGAAGTTTGGGGATCATTGACTGAGTTTTACTTGGGTTTTAAAAATCACGTTGTCGCAAAGTTTCGGTAGCCGGAAACACGCTATAACGAATTCAGAAAAATCTCAAATTTTTCCAGGAAGTTCCTGAACATATCGATACACTGCTGTGAATTTTTAGGAATTTTTGAAAGTCGGATCATTATGGGCACAAATTATTCGGTTAAAATACAGTTTTTCATGATTTTATTAAAATTAATAAATTAATTTCATAAATTCTGAAATTATTTTTCAGAATTCTATATATTTTTATAAAATTATATAAAAATTTTCAGAATTTTATAACATATATACATTGAGTAATAATGTTTCTGAATTAAAAATCTTATTATTTTATACAAAACCGACAGTTGTAAACGCACAACGAACCTGCCGGATCCGCGAACTGGCCAAAGACTAAAATGGCAATAAGTGGAACACTAGAGTCATTCTGGACTGTTCCAGGACAAAATGGGTACTTAGGGTATATTACACGCCAGTTCGGATAATTACCGACGGCGAAAACGGAAACTTAAAATTGGGCAACCTGGGATCCCCAAACGACCAAACTCCCTAAATATAAAGTTAATCATTTTCAATAGACAACTTGTTAGTACCTTCCATATGATCATGCCATTTTTCGAACATCTAAAACAAGCGACTTTGACCGGCACGCAAAACGGTGCTCGGAAGCCAACCTGAAATCTGACACTAAGATAATACCCACAGCTCTACTGTTATGCTATAGGTCAATTCTTGGATGAATATTCATATCCAAACCCAAGTTATAACGATTCCCGAATGGAACCCTGTTTTCGGTAATTAACCCAACACTAACTGATACCAGGACTGAAGTAGTAGAGCACTAACACATATACCCCGCGTGTTTGTTGTGCTTAATTATTACGTGAGTTTTGCTTCCCCATTTTCAAACTGTTTTCTGTTTTACATGGGGTGAAATGCATGTTACATACGTTTATACGTGCACATATACACATGATATAACGTAAATTATCTGAGTAAACACTAGTACATGAAAAGTCCCCACAGACCCAAGTGATTAACCGTAGGCCGGTGATTGTGTAAATAGTACTATTGGTCTGACAAACCCAATTGCGATGGCCAGGAACGCCATATGATACATACGCAATTGTACATGTTTGAGCATCGGCTATGGGGTACTAGCCATAGCTACACAGGGGCAGTGTCGTGGTGGTTGACCACGTGGTTGAGGTGACAGTCAAGGCTTCACTTGTGGGCTCAGTATATATATATACATGCTATCAGATGTGCCAATTTGAACTATAATTACACCTATGTAATACAAACTAAAACAGTGAAACTCACTAAGCTATGTTTAGCTGATTTTTTCCAAATTGTAACATGTTTTTCAGGCAAAGCAAAGGAGGAATAGGCGTGTAGGAGTTCCAAGTTTTGAGAATGGATAATACTTGATTAGATGCATAGCTACTAGCACAAGACTACTTGTGGGAAGACTTAGTGGTCACTTACGTGTCGTGTGTTAATAAATAATGTAAACGAAACACGTTGGTAATGTATAATATAACCTCTTTATGAACAATGTGTCTGTTCCATGAGTCTGTTGCCCCCCACGTGCGCTTCCGCTGCGAGTCGGGGTGTGACAAAATATCTGAGCTTTCATCTAGTTGCTGGACTTCTAGATCAGCTTCTTTTTGTATATCACTACTAAAATCAGCCACAAAGTCTGCTAAGGCCTGAGACTTTATAGCATTCCTAGGTTCATATACTAAATCATAAGCACTAAGCTTCACAGACCACTTAGCCATTCTATCAGACATCTCAGGTTTCCTAAGCACATTTTTAACAGGAAGTAGGTTTTAACATGTATCCTATGTCACACCCGCTCGTAGCAGAAGCGCGAGGTGTGATCTGATCGGTTCTCATTGCATAATCAATATAAGTGAACATACTATATGAATAAAACATGCTCCAATGCCATTACATAGTTGTTTCAAAAGAACACACATGAGTTAAGTGTATCGGTTACAAACCATTAACATGAAAAGTAAAGTGTCATAGCTTTATACATCAAAATGTAAGTTCTAAAATGTTAAGGCTTTGACCACTATATCACCGCAAAGAGGCAGTATATAACGGGCAAACCCTTCAAATGGTGGCATGGAGTCTTGATAATTGCTTTCTTGTCTGAAATATTTGCATGGTCAACTAATTCCCTGAAATACATGTTAAGTTGAAAACATCAACAAAAGTTGGCGACTTCATGCACTTTAGTTGTATAAGATGTATCTTGTAAAATGTGAGTTGTATAAAATGTATCTGTAAAATGTGATTTGTATAAGATGAAAACTAGTATGTAAAGATGTAGTATGTAAAGCTTCAATGATTAAATCGTTGATCATTAATGTTTCGCGAGGACATTAATATGTGTGACGAAATAGGAAGCAATCTAAACCTAGACGATTTTGTGTCGACTACTATCTACTGGGACACAAACACACTCTTCTGTATGGGTCCACGACCAAGAGTGGGGCTCGCCAAAACCCGTTAGATCTAACCCTCTGTACCTGCGTTCAAACTGGATTAATGGTGCTTAGGTGTATGACCCTAATCGCACATGATCTAAGGTGTCTCATTCCATGACTTAACATACAATTGAACACGTATTTTCCCCGACAGTTGTAAAGTTGTAAAGCATTTAAAATGAATTGGGGACATGAACTCATAGAATTGCGTTCTGTAAACTGTATATAATTGTAACCTCGCTTGCAGTTGTCTTGAATTGTATCACGACCTACAAAGGTCCTAGATTTGTTAGACACTTCGGTCTTTGTAATGACTTGTGTATATGTCTTTGTTATTCGTTGAACTGTGTGTTAGATGTATTAACTAATAACTGTTTAGTGTATATATTTCGCCAAATATATATATTCTTGTATCTCGTGAGTTGTATCGTAGTTGTATAAATGCGTGTTCACCAAGTGTTAGGTGATGTGAGTGAATATATAGTTGCACGTATAGGAATACGTATGTTCTCGTGTTTATTATACGTGATCTTGTATTCTAGAATATATATACTTATATATTCTAAGATATATTCCATAAGAATATATAATCTATACTTGGTAAAAAGGTATAAAATCATCTTAAAATAATCTATTTTTAAGATTTGTTCTAAAAATATAATTTTAGTCTTTCACCAAAATAATATATTTAAGTTAAACCATAAGTAATATATTTTGTATACTTGTAGAAAATATATGGTTACTCGTTCGGTTTAGAAAACGTAGTTTACCAAGTCTTTGATATAGTGTAAATTGTTGTCCGAATTACTTATATAGTCCGTTTATTTGTCCACAAGTCCGATTTGTCCATAAGTTGTATCAGAATGCTCGGATCGTCCGTAACTTGCTTTTAAGGTGTATTTATGTGTAGTCTTGTAAGACTTTAGTTGTAATGTGTCTTGTGTTTATTTGTACCAACCAATGACCGTTTAGCATAACCTGTTCCACACATATGCAACATAAAACTTAAGTTCTGTACCAACAAAGTTATAATTTTTGGAGGATTATTACCATAGCTTTATGTATTTGTCAATATTTCTTTGAAAGTTTCATAGATTGTACCTGAATTTTGAAGTTAATTGTGAGCCATTTGATCTCAAAAGTCATTTGATGTGCTCACCAATTGTTTGATTATTTTTCTCATGGAAATTTCTGGTAAAAAATGCTTTTCAAGTTTATAAAAGCAACATGCAAGTTGAAGTTGATTGAATACTTGAAATATTGATTTGATAGTTTGATTGAATACTTATAATTTTGGTTTGAAATTGTTTTACTTCAGCACTTCGCAAGTTAGGCTTCAAATTTTTGGTATGACTTAGGTACTTCACACAAAACAAGCCCCTCTAAGTACTTGCTAGTCTGTCTCACAATTGGTTTGAAATTGATATGTGAGTATGTTATGTGTATTAGGATTATTATTGGGTTTGGTTATTGAAATTTATTGAATATTTAAAATTGAATAGTTGAATCTCATGTATTAGATTTAAATAATATGAATATGAATTTAGAATGTGATTTAATTTGATAAATACAATCACGAATTTATCGAGATATGGTTTGCATACGCGGTTCATCAGATCCATAAATACCGCTGGCGCGTTCGTCAGTCCGAATGGCATCACAAGGAACTCGTAATGCCCATAGCGTGTTCTGAATGCAGTCTTTGGTACGCTTTCCTCTTGTATCCTTAACTGATGGTATCCAGATCGAAGATCGATCTTGGAATAGTAGCTTGATCCTTGCAACTGATCAAATAAGTCATCAATCCTCGGTAGCAGGTATCGATTCTTGATAGTGAGCTTGTTCAGTTCTCTGTAATCGATACACATCCGCAGTGTTCCATCCTTCTTGTATATATATAATAGTAATCAAAATTTCATTTGTCTCGTACACTGTTCAATTAGTGTACGGAATGTACGGAAAAGTGACGGTTGTCACAGTCTCCCCCCGTTAAAAGAATTTCGTCCCGAAATTCAAGCGATGCCATCGGTCGCAGGGGAGTTGTGAATCAAATGTGGTCACTTATGTTTTAAAATTTGTCTTCATGTTCCCATGTATCTCTGGGTCATGTTATGAATTCTATCATACTCAAGTAAATCAATCATGTCTTTTCTGTATCTTGTGGACTCTTGGTCCGTAACCTTAACAGGTTTCTATAGTAATTCTTGTCGTTTGTCATTGACGTGAATCTTATTTGTGGGAACTACGACTGTTCCTTGAGTCAGACTCCTTTAAAGACTAGACACATAGAATGTGTCGCAATCACTACGGATCTTTTCTAGAAGTTTAATCTTGTGAGCAATGGTTACGATCCCTACATCGGGGATTCGACCCTTTTCGTTTTCCAAATCACACTACGCCTTCTCTAGGCAAGGCTCCCATTAAAGTCATACTTCTTATCTCAAATTCTTACGATTTTCGCCGCTCATCGGCGCAATCTTTCTGTATTCCGTGGCTGTCTCGATATGATCACGTATCTGAACGATCTTGCCTCTAGTTTTTCCTGGACCATCTCGGACCAGTAGATTGTTTATCTTCGGTCTCCGTTCAACACGACGGGGATTGACTTATTACGTTCCATCTAACGCTTCACACGTAGCGGTTTAAACGGGTGTGTGATAAATACTGTTGTAGGAAGACTCCACTAAGGGCAAGTGAGTGTTCCAACTTTTCATCAAAGTTTATCACACAATTACGTATCATGTCTATACAGTTTGCATCGTTCAGTAGCTTAGTCCATCTATGTTAATATTTAAGTTCTTACGATCAACGGTGTGCTGCAATCTTTGTGATCAGTAGAGATCGTGCAACGTTTTCTTTTAGGTAATGACGTCAAATTTGTGGCGCACAATACTGTATCTAGCTCAAGGTTTCTTCTTATGATTCCTTAATCAATGTGCCGCGTATGCAACGTTGTGGTCTCGTTGCATCGACGTACAACCAAGACCTTGTCGAGAAGCGTCACATAATTGCAACTCTACTAGGTGTTTACAACTTGTAAACATATTTTACAAAATGTTTATTTATAACTTCTTCTTGTTTCTCTAGTATTTCTACACTTATTTTACTACCAAAAATAGTGTAAGTTTAAGTAAAAATCATGATCTAATAGTAATCACATTTTGATCTTGGTTTTCTTGGAAAATCATTCACAAATCTTGGATCTACAAGATTATTAACTCACTTTGTTTATTACTTTTCAAGAAATCATTTTGTTTTCAAGTTCATGCTTACGTATGAGGATGATCTTCTTGTGTTAACACATAATCATCCTCTAACTTGCTAGATCATGTGTTTAATCACAATCTAGCAAGCTCCATGTAGTGATCAACATCAATATCTCTAGTAATCAACAAGCAATCATCAAACATATACTAAACAACATCATTTCATCCATATTTCATCATATGTAAGCTTCATGTTCAAGATTCAAGTTTATGTCTTTTAATGTTCTAGTGATTTACAACATAATATGTCTTTTAACCAAGCAAAAATAGAAGTAAACAAGGATTAAGAGGGTCTTACTACCAGCTTTAAGCTAGGGAAGAACACTAGTTGATGATGAAGACAAAAGTGGTGGATAAAAGCAAATGAAGAAGGTTCTTCAAGATTCACAAGCTCCACACTTCTAAATCTAGCTTCTAACACCTTGTGAGGACTTGAGATTGCATGAAAGTGGAATGAAGGTGGTGGTGATGTGGGTGGTGGCTCACAGCCGTGGGTAAGGGAGAGAGGAAGAAGAAGAGTGGTGTGGTGTGGTGATGTGTGTGTGAGAATGAGAGTTTAGGCTATTTTATAGTACATTCAAGATCTTCCATATATCTTTTGAGATCTTACAATATCTAAATGAATCCAAATGAATCTAAGCAAGATCAAGAGATATCTTGTAGGATTTTGGAAAATCTTGGTGGTGGGGCCTCTCATAACCGTCCACAATATAGGGGGGGGGGGGTAAAGTGCAAGTTTCAATCACCAATTATAAAATCAAGTTAGGTTTCAAGTGTCTTGATTAGGGACATGATGTGTTATTATGTTATAAGAGGTCTTATGGTGTTTGGGAATCATAACTAGCTCAGAAATAATAAAATAATGCTTCTAGTATAATTTTGGTGTTTTGGGTAATGTCCGGTTGTTCGGTTAGATACCGGTTCGTTAAAGTGTCAAACTATTCCGTTTAGTGTTCTTTATGTACCCTTTTTGTGACGCTTTTAATTCCCGACACTTAGGAAAGCATTCAGGACCATTTAGTCATATTTTTGCATGTAATAAACTTGTTAAAATGCTGAATTTTGCTGAATTATGCAGAATTCTGCACTTTGGGTGAGTTTTAGGCACTTCCCGGCACTTAAACTATCACTTAGGAATGCATTTTTGTGGTCCTTACTTCCCTACACACTATACTAGTGTAATACGTAGTCTCTGGCTCATACTGGGCCTCAAAACACTGTCTGTCTATGTACTGAACTTTGTCAGCATTTTTAGTTTGTCTGGTAATGGTGCCAATTCTGTTCTGTGCATCATTAGAACTATATCATGTTGCATGTAGCAACGATAATCATGAAATGCCATTGTATGCATATAACAGTAATCAGGAATTCATTTGTCTTGTAAACTAGATCATGCACAGTTATTAAAGCACAGATTACTGTTCAATTAGTGTACGGAATGTACGGAAGAGTGACAGTTGTCACAGTTAAGGGAATGGCTATTCTAGAAAAATCTTGAATAAATCTTCTATAATAACCGGCCAATCCTAGGAAACTTCTAATCTCGGTTGGTGACTCAGGGGTTTTCCATTTGGTAATTGCCTCAATCTTTGTGGGATCCACATGAATTCCGTCATGGTTGACTAAATGCCCAAGAAATTGTACTTCCTCTAACCAAAATTCACACTTCGAGAATTTTGCATAAAGCTTTTCTTTTCTCAATAAACTTAGAAGTGCATGCAGATGCGCTGCATGTTCCTCTTTACATTTAGAGTAAATGAGAATATCATCTATAAAGACAATTATGAATTTATCCAAATATGGCTTACATATTCGGTTCATCATGTCCATAAATGCGGCTGGGGCATTGGTTGCCATACCTTGTTCTGAAAGCGGTCTTAGAAATGTCCTCTTCCTGTACCTTTAATTGATGATATCCTGAACGTAAATCAATTTTAGAGAAAAATCGAGCTCCTTTCAACTGATCAAACAAATCGTCAATCCTCGGTAATGGGTACCGATTCTTAATCGTGACTTTATTTAATTCACGATAGTCAATACACATTCGCATTGACCCATCTTTCTTCTTGACGAATAAGATCGGTGTTCCCCATGGCGACGAGCTTGGCTGTATGAATCCCTTTTCTAGCAGTTTGTCTAGTTGCTTCTTTAATTCTTGCATTTCTTCGGGTGCCAAACGGTAAGGGGCTTTGGCGATTGGTGCTATCCCTAGTAGCAGATGGATTCTAAATTCAACTTCCCTGTCTGGCGGTAGTCCTGGTAACTCTTCTGGAAACACATCTGGAAACTGAGATACTACTAGGATATCCTTCAGTTCTTTTCCTTTAGTGTTAATGATTATGGAAATCAAATACACTAATGATCCTTTTCTTACATAACTTGCTGTCATCACAAAGATGAATTTTGTGAATCTAGATGGCTTATCTCCTTTAATTGTGATCTTTTCACCCTTTGGTGAATTTACTTGGATTGACTTTTGATCACATAAAATACTGGCTTTATTGGCTACTAACCAATCCATTCCTAATACAGCATCAAATCCTGCCAGTTTCATTGGATAAAGGTTTGCAATAAACTTTTGATTTAAAAATTCTATTCTTGCTCCCTACAAGATTTCGGTAATCTTAATGGTTTCCCCATTTGTTGTCTCTACTAGATATTCTTGTGGGAGTTTAGTTAATGGTTAATTGAGAAGTTTGCAAAATGAAGTATTAATAAAACTTTGGTTCGCACCAGAGTCAAATAATACCTTAGCAAAAACATCATTAACTAAAAACGTACCGGTGATCACATCCGGGATCATCTTACCTTCTTCTGTGGTGAGAACAAATGCTCTAGCATTTTTAGTAGTCTAGTTGTTCATGGCTGGAGCTAGTTTTGGACAGTGTGGCTTGATGTGACCATTTTCTCCACAGTTGAAGCACACTCCATTACTTGGTTTCTTCCTACAATCTTCTTCCTTGTGTCCCGGTATCTTGCAGAAGTTGCAGTAACTGGAGCATCTTCCTGAATGCTTTTTCTTACAGGCATTGCAATAAGGTGCAGAGGTAGAACCTACGTTTTTTCCACGATTGGAATTTCCATAACGAAATTCTTGGGTAAGTTTCTGAGCTAGGTTCTTCCTCTGGTTCTCTTCTTGGGTACGTATCAATTCATCAGTCAAGGTGTTTGCTAGTTCTACAGCTTCTTCTATGGTTTGTGGTCTAGCTGCCTTGACCACATGCCTAATCTCGCTGATTAATCCCTAGATGTAGCGGGAGATTAATACTGGTTCAGGTGATGCAAGGGTTAGCACTATTCTAGCATATTCGAAGAATAAAGTAGTGTAACCCTTAATATCCACTCCAGTCATTCTAAGGTTTAGGAACTTATTTGCTATCTGTTCTTTTTCATTAGGGGGACATAATTTCCTTTCAACCATATTCTTAAATTCCTCCCATTCCATATTATAAACCCTGTCACTTCCCCTAGATTGGAGGATAGTGTTCCACCATTCTAAAGCTGAGTTCTTAAACAGATTGGAGGTAAACATTATCTTATCCTCTTCTTGCTTATTTTCAAGATTGCCTCAGTCTTTTCTATCCAGCGTAAAGTTGCAATGGGTCCTTCATTGCCCGAGAATTCTATTGGTTTACAGGACCATAATTCCTTGTAAGAACAACCATAAGACATGGTTCTTCTTCTTTTGGGAATGGGCACTTGAAGTATGGGTCCATTGTTTACGCTGTGTTCAGGTTCAGTAGGTCGTTTACTGCCATTATTACTTTTATTATCTGCTTCCTTAACCGTTTTGATAATATATGGCATCGCATCTATAATCCCTTGTACCACTATGTGTTGGATGGCACTGTTATTCACTTGGGTTCCATTATTATTGTTATTAGGGTTTTTGTTATTCTGGTTATCCTGGTTCACTTCGTTGTCCATCTGAATTTTAAACAATTACCACATATTAATATCACAAGACAATATCCAATACAAACAATCACATCGCAAGCATATTGATCCAAAATCGTCGTCATTGCGACCTTTACTCTATTTTATATATTATGCGTCAAGTACAAACTAGAACTGAAATTTAAAATTACAATACTAGTATGCATCTGTAGCTATTTATCTATATATTTTTTGTTTTTTTTCAAACATACACACATATTATATATATATAATTATTATTAATGGTACGGGTTCATCCAAAATTCCATGTTAAGCTCGTCATATTTCTAGACGAGTCGCTCTCCTATTTGTCTCATCCTCTCACTTCCTTCTAAAATCTCCTCACCAAAGGTTCGGAGTTCTTGCACATTCTCAGTGCTCATTGGTGGTGCAGGTGCAGGTATTGGGTTTGGGAACTGGGGCATCGGTTCTTCGCAAGGGTAAGGATTTTCTAGAATTTCCCTGATATATTGGTCATTATCATAGTAGGGGTCTAGAGGGTTCAGGTCTGGGTAGGCTGCTAGGTTTGGCATGGGTTCCTCTGGTATTGGGTAGCATTGTTGGTAATCCCTATGGTCGTCAAACCAGGGGTCATAGTCTGGGTCTGAGGGATGGGGTGCTAGTACTCTAGGGATCTTAGCTGGGTAAAAAGCTGGTGCTGGGATTTGGTTTTCTAGGTTGGTTTCAATTTCCATTGGTTGTGTGGGAAACAATGGTAATGGCTGGGGTGCTATGAGTTGTTCTAGATTCGGGTCGGCAGCTGTGGTTGCTAAGATATGAAAATTTGCTAGACTCCTATTGAGCATATCCTGAGTGTGAGCATTCGTTTCTCTATTAGCGGCTGCTAAAGCTCGCTGTTGCTGTAACTTTTTCATCCTCTTTCTACGTTCATGAGCTCCTCTGCTGAACCTGTCACACCCCAACCGATGGCGGAAACATCGGGATGAGACGAAGTGTGTATAGATTGCTCGAGACTTCATAACACTATGTGACAATATTTATTTAAATTCAAATTTCATTGCAAGTGCTAAATTGTCATACAACATTTAAAATAGAAATAACAACATTGTTCAAATAAGAACATAACATTTAAAAGATAGATCGATTAAAGGTGTGTATCTAGTCCATCCTAACTTGATTCCTTCATGATCTTGACTATCAACCTGCAACATGTATTAAAATAAAATCAACAAAAAGTTGGCGAGTATACAAGTTTGATACATAATATAACATAGAGTAAAAAGACTCATATCCAACATGAACATAATAAAAATAGTTTCAGTCATGCTAGTTTACGCAGTCCAAGTGCTAGACCATTTTCCAATGCTTTAAAGTGCCTAACCCAAAGTTCAACGGGAGGCTAATATGACACCTCCTAACAATACCCCTCGAGCACAAATGGGGGAGGTGCACGACTCCTATAGCATATGCATAGTACTACTAATTGTTAGGGCGGAACTACACACAGGGATTAAACGTTCACATAGCACCAAAAAGTATCAACAGTCCACAAGTTTCATGTTTAAATAGATAGAGTATGTTTCAAATAAGTTTCAAGTGTCAAGTGTCTTGATATAGAATACATGTTGCATCCCAAAAGTGTTTAAAACAAAAAGGGATCGAGTATACTCACAATATTGTATATACTTTCCGATTATCCAATGTGAGGAAGTTGACGAGTTTAGAAGGTTGAATGTGTAGAGGCTAAAGTTCAAGTATGTTTAGGGTCGAGATTCGGGCTTAGATTCAAAGAATGACAAAGTATGCATTAGGAAAATATTCACTATGGTATTAGCACTTGTCTTGACACTATGGTAATCCTTAAGGATTATATGTGATTTCATAGATTCAAGACCTATTAGAATCGTGACAAGGAACTACACACTTAGTGAGAAACTTATTAACTTGGTAGTAGATTTATATAATCACTATCAAGGGTTCGGTTTATAATATACACATAATTATACTATATACATAATAATAATATATACAAATTAATAATATAGTTAGCCACGTAGGAGGCGGGAGGTTAAACCTTCCACTTGTTTACCTCTTGGTGCCATATAAGTTATGTAGGAGGCGGGAGGTTAAACCTTCCACTTGGTTACCTCGATTGTTATGTTAATATATAGGTTATGTAAGAGGCGGGAGGTTGAACCTTCCACTTAGGAACCTCATAAGCATGTTTATGAATTAAAGGTACAATTATACTAAACAAAACATCAAGTGATGTGTGGACTTGTATGTAAGTTAGCCTAGGCTAACTAAGTAGTCACACCATCTTCAAGTTCAAGACTTGGCACCACTTGTGAGTCAATAACTCTATTAAAAAAGAAAGTTTAGAATGTTTAGGCACTCTTATTAAGTGTAAAACAACTTTGGTTTGGCTTTACTAATCATACAATAGACTAGAAGCATAAGAACACAAGTTTGTTTGAAGTATGCAAGAGTGTAAGAAAGTTTCATGCAAAACAGAAAGTTTATGGACATTTTCGGGGCAATTCCAGGTCTGATTTCTCCCAGGAGAAGTCAAGGAATCAAACCCCATGATTATACAAACAAGTAGGAAAAAGAATCACGTAATTTGGTTGAGTTTTGAGCAAGTTATGCTCACTTTTGCATGCAAGGGTGAATCTGCCCGAATTTCAACTTTGCAAGAGATTTGAGAGTGATTTAGGAGAGATTTGAGAGTTGTGCAAGAGTCTAAGGCCTTAGGGAAGGTGTATTTATAGATGAAAGGGGGTAGGTGGTGATCTAAATTGGTCAAATGGCTGCAAAATTAGGCAGGAAATGAGAAAAATGCTCATATTTTCGTTCAAATATAGTTGCTGATGTGAATAGTACCCTGCAGGGTACTATTCACGCTAACAGTTTTTTTTTTTTTAATACTATGGATTAAAACAAGCACTTTTTATAAAAGGGACCTATGCTAAAACCATTTCTAAAAATTAATAAAAATTCTTTTGTATAAAAATTTATTAGAAAAATAATATTTCTAATAATTTTTCTTTGTATAGTTTTTCGGTTTCTTATAAAAATCTTGTGTTTACCCATTAACAATGTGATAAAAAAAATATATTACCATTATGATTAACGCCTCGAAAAGTTAAAATACAAATATGAAAATACGAGGCGTTATAGTCTCCCCTACTTTAGGAAATTTCGTCCCGAAATTTATTCAAGAGGTAGACTTAAACGAATGACCCTTAAAGAGTGTAAGTATAAGAATAGCATAAGTGTTGGATAGATGAACGCATTGTATTAAGAATGAAGTCTCGTCGTGGATAATCAGATATAATGCGTTGTGAGTTGTCTAAAGTTGTATTCGGTGTCATGTTACGTTCTGTGTTTTATCATACTGAGTAGTACACTCTATGGTTCTCACGAGCCAATCACTATAATCCCGTGTGCACCCGTGATTATATTAATCGTCGCATGATCTGCACAGCTTGTACTAGTTATGTATGAATTAGGGTATTCATAATACAAATTTTAAGAATGTGTATGTGTATAAGAATAATGTATGTAAGCAAGTCCATGCTTAAGTATGTATAGGACCCACGTAAGCGAATCACTCGGATTACGCTCGCGTATTGGTACAAATGTATGAATCACGAGTATGAATGAAAGTATGAGCATAAATATGATTATTCTCGTAAGTATGAGCATAGACATAAAACGTACGAGTAGTATGAGTATATGTATAAGCATGAAACGTATAAGTATAAGCATGAAACGTATGAATATAAATATAAATACGAGATAAGTATCAAATGTATTGTTATGAGTATGAGCATGAGTGTGAGTATGACTACTAATGATTGCGTGTATAGTATTAATTGAAACATGGCAAATTTTAAGCATGTAAAACAGTCATAAGATTTTATGGTGTGAACAAATTATATTTGAAACACGTTATGTAATGGATCAATTTCAGGCTCAAAATTATCAGGTAGTGGAGGTAGTGGATCCAATTGCATACGAGCAGCTAACAGGCTTTCTAACTGTTGATTTCTTTCCGTTAGTTCTTGTACTTGTCGTAGCAAATCTTGGTTTTGATTGTTTAACCTAGCCATTTCAACTACCATTTGATCTGGATGTAGATCCATTTGAGGCACCATACTTGGGCCTGCTACATCAGTTGGTGGTAGTTGCTCTACTTCATTCATTAGTGCTAGGAAAGACTGTGGCAAAAGTGAATCCGGTTCTAACTGTTCTTGGAGCATCATGCTTTCATCAAACAATTCATCTTGCGTCATTGGAGCCTCCTCGAAGACTATGGGTGAGAGGCCTTGTGAAACGTTTGATGCTAATGGTTGGAATATGTTAGTAGTAATGGGTTCCTGTGTGTATGACAGCTGTGCTAGCATGTCATAATGGTAAAAAGATGGTGGAGGAAATTGCAACCATGATTGTTGTCGATTTTGTGTGGGGCTACTGTTTAAGATAAATGGAGCTCTCTCCGACTGAGATAGTTGAGTCGGTGCATGGCCAAGAGTAGGGGTTAGCTTAATATTGTTACAATTCACAATCCCAGGTGCCTTTGACGGAGATAATCCTTGGATAACCTGGTCACTTAAGGAACCTAAGGATTTTGCTATTCTTGTGACATAAGACCCTCCCATGAGACTTCTCAGGGAACCGGTTTGTTGACTAGAAAAATAAGCAGCAAGTTCACGGTCAATATTGCAAGGAACTTGCTCAAAAATACTGTACAAATAGAAGACTTCGGTTGAACGAAACCTTTGTTGATAAATCTGGCGCCCCGTGATAGTGTTGGCTAAAACGTGGTGCATATACCGATAACGAGGGTCTTCGAAGTTCATAGAATGATTGTAGCTGCACCATGTTTTTGATGTATGGTGTTGCCAATATTTTCTCATTCCCATATAGGAGAAAGAGGTTAATGCCCTCGTAAAAATGGGCTGATTAACTTCCTCATTGGTATAAATACCCAGACGAACTGCGAATTCTGATAATGACATGTTATGAGGTTGTCCACAAAGCCGAAAATGAATGGATACTTCGGTAAGGTTTTTATTAGGTTGGTAATAGAAAGTGGACAAGAATTCGTATACCAGTTCATCATATGATGGCTCTAAGATGTCGAAGAAACGGCGCCATGGTGTATTGTGTGGTAGTAGTCTTGCCAGTGAACCAGTGGGGTCAACCATTCCTATTTGATGCCAATCAATGCCGCAAATGGTAAAAACTTCAAGATTCTTGAGTTTCTGATACTTCTCACTAGTGGGTAGGTCAGCAAACCGGAGGAATGGGTGAGTTCCTGCTGCACTTGAGGATTCGGCATGTGCTACTGGGAAGTATGCCATTTGAATATTGGGTTTAAGTGGTGAGTTTCTCCGGCGAGTGTGTGAGTGATATGTAGTTTAAGAAGGTGTTGTGGTGATGTGAGAAGGTAGAACGGTTTGGTTTTTATAGATCATGCAAATTTCGTAAAGTCCGGGATGCCGTATGATGAGCCGCAAAGGTGTTCCAAAAGTCTAGGTTCACATTGAACGATAAGGTGGAAACACGTGTTCAACTCAATTACCGAGAAATCAGGAGCCGGAAAGAAAATCGGCGACGATAAGTTTGAAAAAAGGACGCAGTGATTAAAAAAAATTTTGACAAATGATTTGTTGATGTTGAAAGGCGTCTTTGGTAAAATGACCGTATAATATCTATGAGATCTTATAAGTATAAGAGGATGAAAGTCTTTTGTATGGTGATATAACGTGTGCGTATGTTTTAGTGATTGAGTCGAATATGAAGTTCATAGGCAATAATTTCATTGGACCGATTAAATTGATAGGGTAAAGTAATGATTTTGTTCCTACTATGGTTCACTTAAAATTTTATTCCAGAGATGAGTACAATAAACATGACAAATCATACCCTTATCATCAAACAAATGAAATACAATGGTAAAACAACGAAAATATCCAAGAATAAATATGACCCAATTTCTTCTAATGGAAGGCTAAGAATCAAATATTGCAGTATCACGATCAGCACCCCAGCAAACACAAGAGCCGGATGGATCGTCCTTAATATTATTTGCAAAAACTTAAAGAGAGTAAGAAGGGAGAGTGTTTTGTTATGAATAAAATGAGATTTGTTGATTGGGTATTTATAGGGGAAAATATAGCCGTTTGGCAACGGCTATATAGCCGTTATACATATATATATTTTTACAAAAAGATTAAAGATTTAAGTGTAAAACTAAATCGTGTGGTATAGCGTTTAAGATATGATTAAGAATCTCGTGTACATGAGTTAAGTGAAAATAGGTTATAGGATAGAAACAACGTATTTTGAAATCGTATACGTATGTATTTTGAATAATGATAAATAATTTAGGTATAAAACATGATCGAGTTTGCATAATGAGATATTTAGAAGATGCGTTTTGGTAACGTTCACCTAGGTAAGGGAATCACCCCTAACTCGTTGGTGAGGTCGTTTTTAAGAAAAAGGGGAGTGGAGTTAATCGTCAAGGTAAAGAAATCACCCCTACGTTGATGATATATTCCCACTCGTTATTACAAGGAATACAAATTTAAATTATATGAGACCATGCATATGTATAAATGTATGAAAAGAATTTAATATGTTGTGTGTGTGAGGAGAAAATACTAAAAGTAAATTCGTAGTTGAAAGATTGCATCGTATAAAAATAAATAATATAACGCATGTTCGATTAAAATTTAGGATGGTTCCGAAACGGAACTTTGACTAACCAAAGTGGTCGAAAAGTCTTTCGAATTTGCGGAGCATGCTTTGGCCTAATAGGTGAAATACTCTTGCCGCCAAGTCGGTTAACGATATTTACCCTTCCAGTTACTACATGTCACAAATCGATCGAAATCTCAAGACTTGGCGGGAATTATAAAAATACAAGGAGTGGAACTAGTCGACAAGGTGCGGGTTTCACCCCTAACTTGGCGATTTTAGTATCCTAAGTGTGGTTGGTACTCGTCGGGTCAAAAGTTAATTTCGACACGTTGACGAGGGTCCACTAGAATTTTGAAATTGAAATTATCATTAAGATGTGGATTTCACTCCTAACTTAATGGTGTAATTTCGTGTAAAAATAGAATTAAGCGGAATGAAGTCGTTTACCAAATTGTGGGTTTCACGCCTATTTTGGTAAGCTCGTCTCGTTCGTATAATACGAGTGTTTACGGATTTAGAATAGCTAAGTAAAATGTATGAGGAAAAGCGTATGTTGAATATTAATAAACAAGTATAAACATGTCAAGAATAGCACATAATTAATGGGATAATAAAACAATTATTAACAACATAAGGAGGATAAGTAGGTGACTTATAGTAAGAAGTAAGGAAGTTATTGTACATGTGCTTATATTTAACCAAAACGGAAATTTCATAAACTAGGCACCTAGCTCGGTTGGCTAGGCGCGCGAAAGGGTGTGGCCTAGACCCGAGTTCAATTCCGGGGACGGCCGATTTCACCATTTTTTTTATACACTTGAGGTATGTATGGTATAACTTATATATTGTTTAATATTAATTAATTGTACGGATAATGAGTAAATGACATATGTTCAAAATAATAATAACAAGTATAAGAACATAAAGCATCTTGAGAAAATAACACGTAAAGACATTTCATGAATAGCATATAAGGTATAGAATACTAAAACAAGCATTTAACACATGATAAAACAAGTATTGATACATAAGAATGGCATTTCAGGTATTAACACATAAGAGGCGTTTCAAAATTAGCACATAAGGATGTTCCATAAGAGTAGCATGTGAAGCAGTTTCAAGCAATACACAAGAATAAAGCTCTAAAACTATAGACTAGGTTAAAGCATTCCTACTTTTCCTAATTCCCTATTGTTATGGCTCTGATACCAATCTGTCACACCCCAACCGATGGCGGAAACATCGGGATGAGACGAAGTGTGTATAGATTGCTCGAGACTTCATAACACTATGTGACAATATTTATTTAAATTCAAATTTCATTGCAAGTGCTAAATTGTCATACAACATTTAAAATAGAAATAACAACATTGTTCAAATAAGAACATAACATTTAAAAGATAGATCGATTAAAGGTGTGTATCTAGTCCATCCTAACTTGATTCCTTCATGATCTTGACTATCAACCTGCAACATGTATTAAAATAAAATCAACAAAAAGTTGGCGAGTATACAAGTTTGATACATAATATAACATAGAGTAAAAAGACTCATATCCAACATGAACATAATAAAAATAGTTTCAGTCATGCTAGTTTACGCAGTCCAAGTGCTAGACCATTTTCCAATGCTTTAAAGTGCCTAACCCAAAGTTCAACGGGAGGCTAATATGACACCTCCTAACAATACCCCTCGAGCACAAATGGGGGAGGTGCACGACTCCTATAGCATATGCATAGTACTACTAATTGTTAGGGCGGAACTACACACAGGGATTAAACGTTCACATAGCACCAAAAAGTATCAACAGTCCACAAGTTTCATGTTTAAATAGATAGAGTATGTTTCAAATAAGTTTCAAGTGTCAAGTGTCTTGATATAGAATACATGTTGCATCCTAAAAGTGTTTAAAACAAAAAGGGATCGAGTATACTCACAATATTGTATATACTTTCCGATTATCCAATGTGAGGAAGTTGACGAGTTTAGAAGGTTGAATGTGTAGAGGCTAAAGTTCAAGTATGTTTAGGGTCGAGATTCGGGCTTAGATTCAAAGAATGACAAAGTATGCATTAGGAAAATATTCACTATGGTATTAGCACTTGTCTTGACACTATGGTAATCCTTAAGGATTATATGTGATTTCATAGATTCAAGACCTATTAGAATCGTGACAAGGAACTACACACTTAGTGAGAAACTTATTAACTTGGTAGTAGATTTATATAATCACTATCAAGGGTTCGGTTTATAATATACACATAATTATACTATATACATAATAATAATATATACAAATTAATAATATAGTTAGCCACGTAGGAGGCGGGAGGTTAAACCTTCCACTTGTTTACCTCTTGGTGCCATATAAGTTATGTAGGAGGCGGGAGGTTAAACCTTCCACTTGGTTACCTCGATTGTTATGTTAATATATAGGTTATGTAAGAGGCGGGAGGTTGAACCTTCCACTTAGGAACCTCATAAGTATGTTTATGAATTAAAGGTACAATTATACTAAACAAAACATCAAGTGATGTGTGGACTTGTATGTAAGTTAGCCTAGGCTAACTAAGTAGTCACACCATCTTCAAGTTCAAGACTTGGCACCACTTGTGAGTCAATAACTCTATTAAAAAAGAAAGTTTAGAATGTTTAGACACTCTTATTAAGTGTAAAACAACTTTGGTTTGGCTTTACTAATCATACAATAGACTAGAAGCATAAGAACACAAGTTTGTTTGAAGTATGCAAGAGTGTAAGAAAGTTTCATGCAAAACAGAAAGTTTATGGACATTTTCGGGGCAATTCCAGGTCTGATTTCTCCCAGGAGAAGTCAAGGAATCAAACCCCATGATTATACAAACAAGTAGGAAAAAGAATCACGTAATTTGGTTGAGTTTTGAGCAAGTTATGCTCACTTTTGCATGCAAGGGTGAATCTGCCCGAATTTCAACTTTGCAAGAGATTTGAGAGTGATTTAGGAGAGATTTGAGAGTTGTGCAAGAGTCTAAGGCCTTAGGGAAGGTGTATTTATAGATGGAAGGGGGTAGGTGGTGATCTAAATTGGTCAAATGGCTGCAAAATTAGGCATGAAATGAGAAAAATGCTCATATTTTCGTTCAAATATAGTTGCTGATGTGAATAGTACCCTGCAGGGTACTATTCACGCTAACAGTTTTTTTTTTTTTTTTTAATACTATGGATTAAAACAAGCACTTTTTATAAAAGGGACCTATGCTAAAACCATTTCTAAAAATTAATAAAAATTCTTTTGTATAAAAATTTATTAGAAAAATAATATTTCTAATCATTTTTCTTTGTATAGTTTTTCGGTTTCTTATAAAAATCTTGTGTTTACCCATTAACAATGTGATAAAAAAAAATATATTACCATTATGATTAACGCCTCGAAAAGTTAAAATACAAATATGAAAATACGAGGCGTTACAGAACCATCCTCTCTTCTTAGGAGGGAATGGCTCTTCAGATTGTGCCTTGAACACGAAAATCCCATCTTCGTTGTCAGTCGAATACCCTGACAGGGTAGGCTGTGAAGAGGTGCCTTCGTCCTTAGGTGAGCTGGACAACTGACGGTAAGCGTCTGAAGGTCCTTGATCGCTCATACTGTAAACTAACAAATTATCAAATAACACAAAACAATAATATACAGATATGCACATATCCATGTAAATTATTTCCTAACATATTGAATAATATTTTGGTGTCAGCAGAACACTTCTGTGGCTGAATCAGTGGCTTAGCTCTGATACCACCTTCTATCGCAACCCCCGTCCCCTATTCACCTGGGAACGGGCGGCCGCGGCCAGTTTCAGTGGTATCGATGTTTATCAGTTTGGCAGCGGAATTTACATCAGGACCGTAATTAGGAAATATTTTATCAGAGTAAAATACCATGCTTTTATAATATTAAACACATGGGAAATTCCCAAGTTTCAAGTACACACATTTTATAGGGATAAACTCTATTTTATTTAAATAAAAACATCTCTTTATTTAGGTAACTTTTATAGCCACTTTTCCAAGCCTTCAATGCAAATACATTTGTTTCCATCTACTTTAATTACCACCCACGGTACTGTCAACCCGACTTGTGGTCATGTTACTACTCACAGTGTAGTAACAAATTTTGTATACAAAACCCCAATATACCGTCGATAATTATAGAATACAAATACTCAATCACTGTTTAATGTAATGTAAATCATTTGAGGTTTTGTAAAAACAATTTGCAAAAAAGAGGATTACTCACATTGCTATCTTAGGGTTTTCCTGTGTGATTTCCTGGTGATTATCTATTAATTACACAATGCACACGCATTAGTATAATAACCCAATATTTACATTAGTAATACCCTCCCCGATACAGAACTCCAACGACTACGTCGAGCAGAACCTCGACAGCCGTTACGGAGCACTAGATCAATCGGGTAGCGTATCTAATACGTAACCGGGGGTTATGATACTTACAACGAGGCAGAACTTCGTTATTTAGGGGGGTATTATGCCCGGAAATTATGTTTACTATGCAGAATATTAGAGAGATCGAGAGAATTGAACGAATGTAAACTGAAGGTCGATTGCATCTATTTATGGTGTCTGTTCGACACTTTGCCGCGCCCCGCGTAAGCTTCAGCCAAGGGCTTCGCGGCCCGCAAGGCCAGCTAGGGTAGGCCCTAGCTTGTCCGACTCAAACCCTAGACCCAACATGTTTCTGCCACGCGGCAGCTCAGGGTGTCGCCCTGACTTTGAGTTGTCGCGGCCCGTGTAAGACGAAGAGCATGTCTTCGCGGCCCGCCAGGAACCATTAAAATTTTTTTTTATTTTATTTTTACAAAATTAAAGTATTTTGGGCTCGGATTTCGTATACGGGGTGTATTGTAGGACGTATAGGGACATTCTAACTATATTAGGGGGTCGGAAATATTTTTAGGAGGGTTGTTATAGATTGACTTAAAACAAGTCTACTTTGGGTTCGCATGATTTGGACCCTCAAAATCACATCCGCAAGACCCATGTCTTTCATGTCAAATCTTTCTTTTTTTTTTTGGGAAACGAGGAAAAACCCCTGGGCAAACCTTTTATTAATAATGTTCAAAAACAAGATTACAAAAAAAGAGCATTTGGCCAAGGAGACTCGCCAAAAAACCAAACCTCAAAAAAAGAACACAAAATGAAAAACCAACATACAAAGAAACACCAAACTAAAAATGAAAAGAAGCTAAACTCCACGAACAATGTCTCTTGCCGACTCATCCGTTTCGGACTCAACCTCTACTTCATCTTCGACATTTGTTTCAACCATAGCATCCTTCACCAGGTCAAATTTTGTAAGCATCAAGTAGTAAGCCTTCAATTTCTCCAACCATGAAGAAAATACATCATCCGGAGGTTGCGTATTTGCCTCGTAAAATTTACGAACCATTAACATTTCTTTTTCCCACAACCCATGCTCGGTATCAAAGCAATCTTCTTCATTTTGAAGTGTAACACCTCGAAAATTCACGTCCTATAACGTGTTGACACGTGTCATAGGTTTGAACGTGTGAAAGAATGTCATAGAAGGATTAAAGTTGACAATCATGGAAAATATGTGAATATACGGGTTCTAAATGTCAACAGTGAATAAATATATTGTACATTAACCCTACATGATGCTCATACCTTCAAACGAATAAATCATGGATCATACGAAGCTAAATATGAAAGAAAGTGAGAGATTACGAACTACAGGGGTTAAATGTGTCAACATGTTTAAGTTATACCCTGAGTGACCTTTTGACAAACTCGAAGCTTTGTAATGGTTAATTATGCTCACTAGAATGCACGATATAAATTTCATAAAGTTTCGTTATCGTATGAGAAAGTTATGATCAAATTCGTATACAAGGGGTTAAAGCGTCAACGTTGAAAGTTATGACTTTTCGGGTAACAATAAAGTTAACCGAGGACTTAACAAAGTGGGTATATGTCTTAAAGCCCTTATAAGTCAATTTGGAGGGTTCAAAGTGCAAGAAATAAAGTCGTAGCAAAGTTTCCAAGAGCCAAGGACCAAAGCATAAAAATCAGAAATTCAGATTTGATCAGTAGGGGCGTCGCGCCACGCGGGGACCCTGGGGGGGGGGGGGGTCTACGCGTGCCGCGAGGGGCCTTCTGCTCCGAATTCTTTGGGTTCTTGTCTGCCAACTCCATTTTAACCGACTTATAATCGTTTTTCCACATCTTGGATGACCCCTAAGCAACCCCTAGACACTTAGGGACATCTGGAAGTGATCCATGGCCATTGTTAGGCTTGTGTGTCAACAATCCATGAAGTTTTGAACACTATAAAAGGCCACAAGGTTGCAACATTGTAACCACACCTTCCTTCAGCATTTCTGATCATTTCTGGAGCTCCAAAGCAGACTCAAGTGATCACTAATCGTGCATAGGACTTCAGTAAGTATGCTTAACCTTTCTTAGTTAAGTTTTTGCTTAGTTTTAGCTTAAAAGTCAAACCGTCGTAATTAACGGTTGACTTAGAGATTAATCACTAATGGTCCAGTGATTAGTCGAATTGAAAGTAGTTATAAGTTGGTAATTATGTGGGCATTAAACCCTTAAAAGGGCACCCTCTGATTCCCACTCTAACTAGGTCTAATGTCGGGTCAAACTTGTTATTAAAAAGTTAACAGAATGCTTAATTTCCAATTTATGCATAATTAGCAATGTAGGACCCATACAACCTGTTTGATCATTAATATAACTTGGTAATTAATGTAAGAACATGTCTAAACATGTTTAACCCGACAATTTTCTGTTTAGACCCGGTTCGGAACCGAAAGTCGCAAAGCTTTGACTTTTGCTTTGACTTCAGTTCTGACCCGTTTTGGTATGTTTTAGAAATTCCTTAGAGCTTTAATTGGACTAGGTTACATGCTAGTATAACCCTCTGTGATTATACACCTTGGTTCATTAGTTATCCAATTAATATGCATGATTCCGTTAATTGCTCATATGTTGACCATTATGCCCTTTTCACCATAAAACGTGATTTTTGCAAATGTAAAAGAGTAGAAACCTTAGTTACTAAATTATAAACTTGCACCCAAAATTTGACATCAGTTTGAGGTGTAGATTGAGAGTTATGCTCATTAGCGTAATTAGAAAACTTCTTTAGCGATTAAACGACATAATTAGCGTATAGCCTATTTAAACATACTTTTTGATATCAAACTCTTTACCCACTGATGTAATATATTATTTTGGGATTTTTGAAAATTTTTAATTAAATTTAGGCTGAGCATAACTTAGAGTCATAGGCTTAATCCGGTAATTGTCGGTTTTGCCCTTTCGGGCTATAAAAGGAGTTTTACATATCTTTTTGACCCCAAACCTTTTGCTACTGATTTTAAATGATAAATAAATTATTTTAAGCCTTCTGGAATAATAAAAATATCAGCTTTCTATATAGAACCCGGAAACGGCTTCTAATCGCCTTTTTAAGCGTTTTTAACGCATAGTATGTACTAAGACTTTTCGCATCGCCCGGTGTGTTTTGGGAATCGCTTTGTGCATTTGGTTGCCTGCCGTGCCTCTTGGCATACGATGGGTGCCACTTGCCGGGTGGTTTTCGGAAACATCCACCGTAAAGGTGCATGAGTGGTGTTTGGTTTGTTACGGGTGGTTGGCTCTTTGCTTGCGCAACAACTGCCACCTGACTTACCTCTTCAGATGTTTGCCTAGGCTTGTATAGCCTAAGCAGATTGTGGGTTTCCTGTGTTGCCTACCTACGTCACGGAATTGTCCCGATCGATCAAAGTTGCTTTCGTCTTGTGTCGTCTTGATGGCATAAGATGAACCCTGAAGCTGTCTCTTTGCACCGCATCGTTAATGCATGTGTTGATGTTGTGGCCCATTGAGCATTGCTTGGTACCTTGGATACGGAACCTTATGTGGGCATGGGTCCTTAGGGATCCTTGTTCTGCCCTCGTTTAGCGTTCGCGCTTCTCTTAGAATGACTGCTCAGCCGGAATGGGAAGCCATTCTGGATGGGCATCGTCAAAGAGGAATGCTACCTGGTTGATCCTGCCAGTAGTCATATGCTTGTCTCAAAGATTAAGCCATGCATGTGTAAGTATGAACAAATTCAGACTGTGAAACTGCGAATGGCTCATTAAATCAGTTATAGTGTCTGCTCATATAATGTAATATATGTGTGGGCGCTCGGGGGGGCAAAAGCAAAAGTGCACTAATTTTTAACGTTATTTTACTAATTTCGTGAAAATAACGTTAAAAAGAGGGGATCGTTAATCAGGCATCATGTGGTGGCGTTGATAGCCGAAAGACAAGGGGGTACATGCACCAATTGGCGTTTGTCTCAATTGCTGAGTGTTATGTGCCTTATGTCCAAGGCTTGATGCAAAACCACAATCGAGCCGGGGGTCTCATTGGAAGCAGCCTCTCTATTCCTACGGGGTAGAGGTAAGGCTGTCTACATCCCACCCTCCTCAGACCCTACCTTAGCTTTGCTATAGGTGGGATATACTGAGTACGATGATGATGATGATGATGATGATGATATGTACTAAGACTATTTTAAACATACAAGGGTTGATACCTACTGATATTTTAGGTAAATTATAATATTTTAATAGTAAGCAGAAGTTGTTTAACTCAGACTTCAGTTTTGAGCTTTTCGGCTTATGTGAAATTACCAAAATGCCCCTACGTTGCATAGTTTGGTTATAATTGATAAATTTCACATATATGCTTTACCCTGCTGTTATAACTTAGTAAATTAAGTATTTTTGCTGATTATATCAGACCTGCAAATCAGGTAAATACTTAAACTCTTTTATAACCTTGTAAATGACCAAACTACCCCTACGGGGCATAGTTTGTGTTTAAATTCATTTCGGGCATAATAAAAGATATCTTACTAATGTCACAACATATTTGAGGCATATTAACTTAGGAAACCTGTATATGGCTCTTACGCTTACCCGTTACGCTTGTTACGCGTTCGGTTCGGTTTATGTAACTAGTTTGCATAAATTAGCCGAAACGGGTCAAACCTTATCGGTTTTATCTCAAAATCCAGAATGTGTATGAAATACCCATATTAAGCAAGTCTTCAAACTTGTCGGGTCTAAATCACATTCTATTCCGGTCTTCGCTTAATCGTGCGTACGAACCGTATCTTTAAAACTAACCGGTCTAAGCTTAAGCTAAACTAAAGACCCGTTAGGATTCTAATAGGTTATTATAAACCTTCGTTCCAGAATAGGAGAACCAGTAAAAGCTACTTGCAATTTGTTGTTTGTGAATTATACTTGCAAAGGTAAATACTTTTAACTTATTTTCCCTATACGGGCTTAGGGTACGGTATATAAAATACCACTTGGTCGGGCATTAAATCTTCCATCGTATGGTGGTTAATTGATATTTGATCAGCCCGTTTAAATTGTTTTGTTTGCTTAAAGCCTTTGGGAGGTTAATGACCATGTCCCGGATATCCTTGGCATCATTTTACGAAATGGCCACGACCTAAGCGCGGGGTGTAGGCGTACACTCGTCAGTGCATAAATAAATAATGTGGTGTGTCTATTGATCTTTAACCCGGCACGATCCGGGCTACTGAACGCATAAGGAACATGTAATTCTTTTACAAGTTTATATATTTAAATAATTATCCCAAGTTATAAAATGTTTGTGCCATGTGCATCCAAATCAATTTTTAATCATTTTAAAATGAGTCAGTTGATTGTATTTACCAGTGTAAACTGACGTATTTTCCCAAAAAGATTAAATGCAGGTACTACTCATAATAGGCTGGATTTTCTCCTTAGCATCAATAAAGAGTCTCGCAAGCTTAAGATGCCTAACGTCTGTTGAACTACTGTTCCTATTTATTTTTTATCCTTCTGTGGATAAACTTTCAACTGTTTGTGATACACGATATTACAATATTTTATTCGGTTGAAATATATCTTTCATTTGCTTCCGCTGTGCATTTCAAATATTGTGTTGTTTGACTATTATGTTGCCAACCACGTCACGATACTCCCCCACCGGGCCCACCGGTGACACGTGGAAAGTCGGGGTGTGACATGAAGTGTGTCAAACGAATTTTTTGTGCCAATAATCGTGCTTTGTCTAGGCCCAAAATTCTGTTTCGAAACATCGAAAAATCCACTTCCATTTTTCGGGCCTTTGATTTCCATTAAAACCGGTTCAATTTTTGGGCCAGAACTGTTTGGGCCAGCACAGTCCAAATCAGCGCTTAGCCCAGCAGCTTTTCTGGGCCTGTTCTTTGTAGCATGTTCCAATCTTGCTTTTAGCATGTTCTTTGTAGATTTTATGATTTTGTCATCACTTCCAGCAATGAGCATATCATCTACATATAGACACAAAATGACATATCCCTCAGATGTGTCCTTCACATACACACACTTATCACATTCATTGATTTTGAATCCAGCGTCAAGCATGACATGATCAAACTTTTGGTGCCATTGTTTTGGAGCTTGTTTCAATCCATACAAGGATTTTACAAGTTTACACACTTTCTTTTCTTGCCCAATAGCTGTGAAGCCTTCGGGTTGCTCCATGTAGATTTCTTCCTCTAGATTTCCATTCAAGAAAGTTGTTTTTACATCCATTTGGTGAACTTCCAAATTTCTAATGGCGGCAATGGCAAGCACCAACCTGATGGATGTTATTCGCGTAACTGGCGAATATGTATCAAAATAATCTAAACCTTCTCGTTTTTTATATCCTTTGCTAACCAACCCTGCCTTGTACTTATCGATGGTTCCATCTGGTTTCATCTTCTTTTTGAAGATCTATCGATATCCTAGTGGTTTACATCCTTGAGGAAGATCCACAAGTTCCCATGTATGATTTTGTAAGATAGAATCTATCTCACTTTTGATGGCCTCCCTCCATTAAGGTCCTTCTGAGGAACTCACAGCTTGTTGGTATGTTTGAGGTTCCTCTTCTACCATATAGGTAACGAACTTAGGGCCAAAGGACTTTTCAGCCCTTTGCCTTTTACTTTTCCTGATTTCAACTTCCTCAGTCTTAGATTGTTCTCGAGGTTCATCATTTACAACCTCACCTTCAGGAACAATTTCCTCAACTTGTCTCGTGAAACTCAGTTCACCTTTATCTAGGCATGGGAACACATGTTCAAACCATGATGCATCCTTAGATTCTATTATGGTGCCTTTGCATATTCCAGGGTTCTTAGAATCATGCACTAGAAAACGATAAGGACCATAAGGACGGGTGTATCCAATAAATACACAATCCACTGTTTTGGGTCCTATTAGTAGCCGCTTTGGTGGTGTGACCACCACCTTGGCTAGACATCCCCACACTTTCAAGTATTTATATGGTGGTTTCTTTCCCGTCCACAATTCGTATAGTGTTACATCTTTTTTCTTATTGGGTATCATGTTCAACACATAATTTGCCGATAAGATCGCTTCCCCCTACATGTTTTGGTTTACACCAGAACTTATCATCATGGCATTCATCATTTCTTTCAATGTGCGATTTTTCCGTTCCGTTATACCATTCGATTGAGGGGAGTAAGGAGCTGTGAGTTCATGTATGATTCCATTTTTCGCACACACATCAGTAAAAGGTGAAACATATTCACCTCCTCGGTCGCTCCTTACGATTTTTATCTTTCGATTTAGTTGATTCTCAACTTCGGCTTTGAAGAAGATAAACTTATCAATAGCCTCATCCTTACTCTTAAGTAAGTACATGTAGCAATACCTTGTACTATCATCAATGAACGTGATGAAGTACTTGTTTCCACCACGAGTAGGAATTGCTTTTAGATCACACACATCAGTGTGGATCATCTCGAGGGGTTCGGTGATTCGTTCAACCTTTTTGAATGACGTTTTCGTTTGTTTTGCTTCTACGCAAGTTTCACATTTATCAATTGAGTCGATATCGAATGTTGGTATGCAATCAAGTTTAATTAAACGACGAATGGAATTATAATTTACGTGACCTAGTCTACCATGCCAAAGATTAGAAGACTCAATCAAGTAGAATAGTAGCGTTTTCGTTCATTGCATTCACGACCATTACGTTGAGTTTAAACATTCCATTGAGGGCATAGCCCTTATCAACATACATACCATTTTTGGTCAACACGACCTTATCCGACTCAATCACCATTTTGAACCCAAACTTGTTCAATTGCCACCCCGACACAAGGTTCTTACGAATTTCTGGAACATACAACACATTGGACAATGTGAGCTCTTTTCCAGAAGTCATCTTCAAAACCACGTTACCCTCGCCTTTAATTTCTGTCGTGGCGGAGTTTCCCATAAAAACCTTTTCGCCATTAGTCACCTCCTTGAAGGTGTTGAAAAGGCTTTTGTCAGAACACAAATGACGGGTAGCCCCCGTATCAACCCACCAATCCTTGTTATTTTGCCCAACCAAATTAACTTCATTCACCAAAATCGAGAGATCCGTGACCATGGAAACAAGGTTGTCGACTTCATGAACCATGTTCACTTGTCGAGCATTTTCCTTCTTAGGAAGCTTGCATTCGTTGGCTTTGTGGCCTTGCTTTTGACAATTATAACAAGTTCCTTGGAACTTCTTTTTCCCAACTCCTCCCTTAGGACCAAGGTTGGAGCGTTTCCCATGACTTTTCTTTCCACCATTTCCACTGTTTTTCCCTTTGAAGATTGGCCATGTTCAACAAGATTGGCCTTCACAGTTTCAGGGCCATCAATCTTTTTTAGGGCCACTTTGTTATCTTCTTCAATCCGAAGACGAACAACAAGATCTTCAATGGTCATCTCCTTTCGCTTATGCTTGAGATAGTTCTTGAAATCAACCCAACTTGGTGGCAGTTTTTCGATCATTGCAGCAACTTGGAATGTCTCGCTGAGCATCATTCCTTCCACATGAATATCATGAAGGATAACCTGCAATTCTTGGACTTGGCTCATGACAGTTTTAGAGTCTATCATTTTAAAGTCCAAGAACTTAGCCACCACGAATTTCTTAGTGCCTGCATCTTCTGTTTTGTATTTGTGATCCAAAGACTCCCACAATTCTTTGGCAGTCTTGGCTTTGCAATACACATTATACAATGTGTCCACCAAACCATTCAAAATAAAGTTGCGGCACAGGAAATCCGAATGATTCCAAGCATGCATCGCGCTCACAGATTGAGCATCCATATCCCCTTCATCAACATGGGGTTTAGGTTCAGTCAAGAACCTTGCCAGGTTCAGCGTGGTCAGATAAAAGAACATCTTTTGTTGCCACTGTTTGAAATTCACACCACTGAATTTCTCTGGTTTCTCAGCATGCGACACTGCATTAGACAACGGTGTCACCAGACCAGTAGTGACAGTAACAGCGGAAGTCATGACCGCAGAAACAACACTTGTTATGACAGCAGAAACAGCAGCAGTCATCGGCTGGGATTCCATTCTGAAAAGAAACATAATGCAGGAACAATCAGTAAGATAATCTGTTTAAGTTTGTTAGTAAAACTGTATAAAAGAATTGAACAGAATCTAGACAGAAATTAATAAAATTAGAGAAACAGTAAACGAGTGAACTGGGCTTGTGTTTGATACAATTCCCTTAAACAGATTCGTCGTCTGTTCCCAAGGTACGTCGGTCCGAAGCAGCACCGCGCACTGCCGGACTTGAGCACTTGCCTGAAAAGAAACAGGAATGTTGCAAAGACCGAGAGAGAAGAAGAAAGGAGAAGTTGTGTTTTTCGGTGTGTCTCAACTGATCAGCCTAGCCTTCGTTTTATAGTGCCAGAACCATAACCGAAATCCTTCTCTTGATTGCAGCGAATTAAAGACCAAATAATGGTCATTAGTATATCGGTTACGAAACTGATAATCATGACCAAAACTGTTAGAATTTGAAAACGAAATAATGATCAATCATTTATTTCAGTTTCAACAATAGAACAGTAATCAAGAGTCTCGAGTGCAAAAAACCACTCCATGCGGACCCGGGTTTTCGGAACTGCATTTGTGTCCGCAGGACGTGTGGGCACACGCGAGTTCAACTAATTCTGGTTCCATTTTTTTCACCCCCCCCCCCCCATGCGTGCGCGTGGGTAGGACTTGTGGTAAAACATGACATATAGATATATTAGTGATGTAAACCTTTTACCTTATTAATAATCTATCCTTTTGTTCCCACACCTATGTGGGACAAGGAGTTTTACCAATTGAGACATTCATTCACACACCCAATTTCTAACAGTTCATTATAATATCAAAAGTTCCCTAAGCATTATAAATTAATCTCTACTAATAGGTTGTAGGTCCAGAAATCGATCTTGAACAATGAAGATTTCTTGTTCTTAATGATGCAACAAGTGCGGAATCCATGTTACACCACAAACCAAGCAATATGTAATCAATAAGCACAAGATATCATCAATAACGTTCTGTATATTGATTTGGTACAAGATACACATTGAAAAGCTCACAAACCCTCTGTTTCAGAATCTCTGTTTCGGCTTTCTATTCTGGCTGCTTGTCTAAATGACATGTTGCTATATATATAGATACACAGCAGATTCCAAACTTAAGGACATAATGTCCAAAAGACATGAGCCAATTCCCAACAATACTCCATGTCGTTTGGGATTTAGACTCAACGACACTGCAAGTCCTTTGGTATGAACCAAACGACAACACCATATAAACAACAACGTTTGTCTAGGCCAAACAACACCAGATGTTGTTTGGTTCCTTACATGTCGTTTGGATCAGTCTGACGAAGTCAAACGACAGAAGGATGTTTGACTTTGGTCAACTCTCACAAATGACAAACTATTACAAACTTACACAAAACAACAACCGAAATATATACGTTATCACTAATAACTAACTACCGACACAAAATGCATCAACAAACTCCCCCTTGGATGTAGCTTGTGATTCTTCGGTCTTCGCATCTTCGGATCTTCATAAGTCTGTCACTTGCTGCAGTCAAAGGTGCATTAACACCAGGGTTCAATTCCTGGCATGGGTAAACTTAGTGTAATTTAGAAGTGGTGTTTATGAAACCTTTGCCGTTCAAAAGAACACTTGTATTACTAATAGGAGCATTAAGTTCAATTATATTAACTAGAGACTTAAATGAACTAAAAGACAGTAACCGAAATATTAATTCCGGTCAACATCTAAACTTAATTAAAAAATAAAACAAAACTTAATTTATTAATCAGGTCTTAAGAATTGAGATTATTGTTTAGTTATGGCTCCATTGTTTTCACTCTTCTTCTTCATTTTGTCATAAACATATTGCTCTTATGAATTATTGGACCCTTATCATTCTTCTAATTCTTCCTTACTTAAAAAGAACTCGTCATTTAGTTCTTGGAGTAGAGAATTTTAGTAGATGAGTTGTTTAGTTTTTTTCACTGTTGCCTTTGCTTTCACATTGTCATTAACTATAATCACTTTTGTTGATTTTTTGATACCATCTGCCATATATAGGAACACAACTAATGCTATTAAACTCTTTGTCTTCATCTCGTCATCTTTTTCCTAGATTTCTTAACTCTCAATCATTCTATTGTCTTTTATTGCACCTCCAACACTATGTTTGGAGCTTCTTAATTTATGCTGGTTTTCAACCTCGATATCTTGACATGGCACACCATCATTACTACAAGATACATTGATTTCAACATTGCGATTATCATTAAAACAGGCATGCCGCTCATGTAAGAAGAGGAGTAAACAATCGACCTCTGCATGCTGATAAGATGTGATGGCTAGGCCTAGTATTACGAGCACCTCATTTGCTCACAATATGATGTGTAGAACCAATTTAACGTGCACATTGCCGCCACCTACGATTAATGCAAGAAGTTCTTCAATGATTATACAGATTTTGTTGGTCTTAGTAGCAAACCTCTTAAGTATGCCTCAAACCATCAAGCCCATGATCTCCTCTCCACCATAAACGAGGAGGTTGATTTACTCCAATGTAAAGTGTCATCATACTAATTAGCTTTGATACCATCTAATGCAGGACGGAAGCAATAAAAAATGTTAGATACGTTCTAGCAAACTTTTAGATAATATCCATATAGAAGAAAGATAATATATTATAATATCAAAAGTTCGCTAAGGATCAGAAATTAATTTGTATTTGTTGGAAAATCAGGCCCTTGATCGAACACAAAGAAAAACGGTTTGAACAAACTTGTTCGACTCTTTTTATTATTATCAATGAGAGCACACAAATACAATAACCCTAACCATCTATTTATACTAAACTTGTTCTAGTCCTGACCCGACTCAAACTCTATTTTAAATAATAAAATATTAACTAGATAAACCTATCTAATTCAAACTAATAATTATCTCTATACAATTATCTATTATTTATTCTTTCCTTCTCTTTATTAGCTCACCATCTTTATCTGTTATTCTGCTTTATCTTATCACACAATTATATCCCGAACCATTAGGATTAACTCTTCATCCCCCCCCCCCCCCGTTAATCCTAATGTGTTCCTCCTAAATCTTGAATTCCAAGTAATGTTCTTATCTCTTCGACCTTAATTCTTGGACCACCTTCCTTGCAATCTTGCTTTCGACATACTCCTCGGACACATAGACCATTATCTTTTGCCGCCTCAATAGATCTTGTCTTGAACTCATCACGCAACTCTTCTCTTGTGTAGATGTAGTCTTCAACCTCTTCTTTTTTTTCCTTTTCGGTAATTATCCAATCATTCCCTTGACTTTCTGGGTTATTGTTCAAGTGTGCGTCTAAAGCCTTCAATGATACGCGGTCAAATGCTAGAAAATACATCTTTAATTAATAATGCTATTAAGAAGTTTGATAGTATTGTTCCAATTATGCCTCTGGTTGGATCGTTGGCTAAATCAAAATTTTGTAACGGATTGGGGCATCCTATTGGTAAGGCAATTTGGGCCGATTTATAGATTCTGATACTATTGAACGCTTTGACTGTATATACAGAAATCTTTCTCATTATCATAGTGGATCTTCAAAAAAAAAGTTTTATATCGAGTCCAATAATGTGTTGACACGTGTCCCTAATCCTAATTGTGCCTAATGTTGGCTAGGAGGGACTATTTTTGCCAAACAATGAAATTATGAATGTGGAGGGACTAAAAGTGTCAACATTCTTAAACTATGCCTCTGAGTGACCTTATACGATGTTCATATTCTCAAATGAGCCACTTTTTGGACGAGAGAAACCGTTTGTGATTTATATGAAGAAGTTGTTAATCGGAGGGTTAAAAGGCGTCAACATGTTAATTCTCACCTCTGAGTGACCCTTTAACAAACCAAGAGCTTCAAAAGTTCGGCTACACTCTCAGGTGTACCTAATATTGACTTGGAGGGGTTAAATGAGCCAAAATGAAAGATATATTGACTCTCGGGTGTCGCATGGGCAGTCTCTATGTGAATTTCTTGCTTGCAGCCCACACATGTTGCCAAAACGCGACCAGAATGATACCAGGGGCTCCCAAACCACTTTTGCCACATTCTAGGACAGGTGTAAGCACATCCTAAACCCCCTGGACACTTGTGATCACCTTCATAAATAGGAGTGTTCTTCAACACTTTTACTTGCTCATTCAACTATAAATAGGAGTGTTCTTCAACACTTTTACTTGCTCATTCTTGTTTTCATCAACTCCTCTCTTCCTCTGGAGATTCCCAACTGAAGGGAGACTCCACCTGAGTTCAAATTCGTGCTAGGACCACTTGTAAGTGTTCCTAACTCCTGCATTTTCGTTTGTAGGCTTTTAAAATCCGAAAGTCAAGCTTTTTCGATAAATGCTTTGACTTTCGGTTTAGACCTTAATGGTCCAGCCATTGTTCGAGGCGAACATGGCTACGTGATCTGTAGGATCGATTTCGGACCCAAACGAGTCGTTCAGAAGAGTTTATCTCAGTTTGAGCGGCGGAAACGAACAAACCGAGTTCAATTCAGCGAGATTTCACTTTAAACTGTTGTTGTATTGATAACGAATGCGATTACAGACCTAACAACACTTCGGCAGCACTTCGTGGCTCACCGGAAGAATCTCAGAAAAGTTGTTACAAATGAAATCACACTATGCCTATATATAACCTTCTAGATTTCGCTTGAAACACTTGAAGCGAAATCTTCAAGCGAAATCATTCAAATATAACATTCTTGTCTTGAAGCGAAATGCACATGTTGACTAATCTGATTTGTCTTTTGTGATGCAATCTCATGTAAACATATGATATGATGTCATTGATGATGTCATCTAGATGATGTCATCATGACATCATGTCTTGATTAGCTCCGCACTGAACCGAGACTCGATACAAGACGAAGACGACAGATGTGTGCACCAACAGACTCCCCCTCAGATGTTGACGAGTCTTAAGTGTCGAGTCTTCTCAATCTTCAGTCTTTATCAGTCTTTGATCTTCCTCTGAAGTATTTGTCATTGCAAGAATCCTCAATCTCTATCTTTATCATCAACAACCTTCTCTCTCTCAAATGTTGAATATCATGGTGTCTTCAGACTCCCCCTCTCAATCTGCTGGGATCGTAGTCTGGAATTCACTTTCCACAGGTTCTTAGATCGTAACCTGGCACTTCATCACTCTGAAGTTTCAGAACCTGGCTAACCTGCAAAAACTCTACCCAAAAATAAATTTTCTGATAACCATTTTGTAGATAAGATTTTCAAGTCTAATTTACCACTTGCAGGAATAACATTTATATTTCAAAACATTTTTTCATTTCATTTCAACATTCTTCAAACACTTTCACCCAAACCATTTGTTCATCATGTTTAGCACTTGGAATTTTGAAAATCAGCTCTTCAACACCAGTTGTCGAAAATCTTTTTAAATTTTTCAAACTTTATGCTAAAACACACTAAAATCTTTTTGGATTTTTGACTGAAATATAAATGCAGAAAATGAAATATTTACAAACAATATTTTTGTGAGTTCGTGCAAGAGGATCATATCAGTTTTTGAGACATATCACCAACACCGTTAAGCTTCATTTCATTTTAAGTTCTAAACAATTCACCTAGATTGTCAGTATATTGATCCACTTAAATTTTCTCACAAAGTTCAATTGATCCGAGATACGAGGTTAATGTTTTAAGCTCTTGAACTTATTCGTGTGTCCCACTACTTGAATATACTCCCGTATCCAGATCCCAATATTCAGTCTTACAGGTGAGTATACCACAGATGATATCTGTCAGGGGAATAAATTATAGTACGAGGGCCGTGAGAGCTCAGGTCGATCTTTCGATACGCAGAAAGATGACGGCTTCGACTTTTGGTGTGTCCCCTTTAGAGGATCTTTTGCATTACAACAGCAGCGACTATCAATTTTATTGTTTCATCAGCTTGCTGAGGGCGATGCTATGTTTCAAGCATTTGCAGAAAGTATTATCCGGGGACTAGGTCAGAAATTTCTTTCAGCAGAAGTCCCGAGATAATACCCCAGATATCACTGAGCATAAAGACCTAGTATCTCAGAATAAGGGACCTTTCAAACAAGATTTCAGGGGTTACCTATATATCCAAGTTTGTGTTAACCCACAGAACAAGCAAGTTTGAAATTTAGGTTTATATCTCGTCACAATCTACTAAATGTGTAAAAACCTACTGACACATCATCAGTGAGATTGTTTATCACATTTTTATCTTTACATTTCTTTAGCATGCCGTGATCGTCCACTGATGTACTATCATTTCCTCTTTTATACAACAAAACTCATTTTTGAATTTTATCATGTTTTTGTCTTTTTCAAATTTTCAAATGTTTTTGGATTTTCTGAAAATTTTCTACTCCCCCTAAAATGCAAACACAGTTTAGAAAATTTGAAAACAAACTAGACAAGAACATGACAACCGATATCGAATTACTTCAATTCGCCATCCACTTGGCATAAACAATCAGAACTCCCCCTCACAACAAACTATTTTCCCATTGTGATCTCAAAACACTTAAGTTTGTTTTAATCAAATGGTTTTTCCGGAAAATAAGTTTGATTTTACCACTTGTAAATTTAGGGGTTTGGTTCATCACCTTGTCTATCAACCATTTGTAGAAAATCAGATACAACTTAATGTCCCTGATTTACCACTTGTAAGTTCAATCTGATTCAAATTCTAAACCACTTGTAAACATCACAAACATACAACTCAAACCTGTTTTTCAACCAATTTACCATCTGTTGGTTGAATTCTCAAGGTGCCGATTCCTACTCCTCGCTTAACAACCTGGGAGTTCCGGCAAGTCCTGCAAAATTTCTCAAAAATTTTCAATTTTCAAACAAACAACATAAGAATGATGCCGATTCATGATCCACGATTACCAACTTGGGATCTCCGGCAAGTCAGGTTTTTACTCTTTGAAAAATATATCCACCCAAGCCTGACCTTCTTTGGGTGTAACAACCTCTTCATCATCTTTTCTTTCAACTAACCTGTGACCTCCTCTTTTGGCAGCGTAAAATTCTTTAACACCTTTGACCTTACCATTGATCATTTTGCCAAAAATGTGTTTCACAGTTCCGTTGAAAGCTTTATCAACATCAAATTTCTTCTTGTCAGAATAAAATTGATTTGAAATTTCAACTTTCCCAACTCTCTTTTTAAAATTTTCAGCACTCAAAGGTGGAAAATTCACATCATCCACTTTTGGAACTGATTTTTCAACCTTTTCTTTAACAACTTTTGGCTCCTCTGATTTTGTGGAATCAGATTCATCACCAGAACTGTTTCCTGAACCCTTAACAACCCATTTTTGATTTATCAGATTTTCTTTTCTTTTAACCACATTTTTTGAACATTCTCCCTTCTCAAAGATTGAATTTTCAAAGCCTGTGAACTTTCGGGTTGAAAGTTCAGTTTTCTCAACAACTTTCTCTTTCATTTTACCAGATACTTCCTGTTTTGGTTTGAATGTTTTCGGACAATTCCTAGCAACATGACCAGCAATCTTGCACTGAAAACAGGTTCTGGTTTCTATCTTCTTTGGAACATGATTTTTCTTCAACTCTTCTTGCTTCTTGGCAAGGAATTCTTGATTTGTCTCCTTCCAGAATGAACTCTTTTGTTCTTTCTCTTGACTTGTTCCTGAAACAAAATCAGTTTTTGGTTTATAAATTTCCTCATTTTTATAATTTTTCGGTGGTATAAAACCTAGACCATTCCTTTTGAAATTACGGCTTTGGTTTGGCTTCTTTTGAAAACCAGAACCAGAACTGTAACCCTTTTTCTTGTTTAATCTTTGTTGAACTCTTGAGGTGTATTTTGTAGGTTTATCAATAAGATTTTCATCTTTTAATTCAAAAATATTGATTTCTGTTAGTTTGAAAACCTTTTTGATCATCTCAGTTTTTACACCTCTTAATGGAAAATCTTCATCAGAATATAATTTGTCAGAATCTTTCAAAGTATATGCCACTTTAAATGATTCATCATTCAAATTAGATTTTGATATCAAAAACTCTTTATCATAAACCCGTTTGTCCTTTGTGACAGTTGACTTTGATGTATCGGACTCAGACTTTGACTTGGATTTGGACTCTGGTTTTGACTCCTCTATGTCATCTTTGTCTAACACCTGATCGACCACACTTTTTATCAATTTTGACTCATGATCAGTATCGGACGACGTGTACGTGACATCAATATTTTCTGGCAAGTTATCCGACGGCCCAGACTCCCATTGTAAGTTCATTGCCTTTTCGACTCTTTCGGAATTTGGATTTCGAGGTAAAAATCCATTTTCGACCGGGGGCGGACATCTATTGTAAACCACACTTGGTTTCTTACCAGAAATCTTCACTTCATCTTTTGTCACAGATTTCTTTTCTTCGGACATCTTCACCTCTTCAAATGTCTTCAATTCTTCCACAACCGGATAAATCCTGTCAACAATAAAAGTAGAACATGAGTAACTGTCTAATAATTTCTTAACTTTCTCAGTTTCTATCTTTTGTGTTGCCAACTCAAGCTCGAGATCTGCACATTTCTTAATGTTATAGTTTGCCGTATCAAGCTGTCTCAGATAAGCTATCTTCAAAGTATTCATAGCTTCAGCTTGTTCACCGTTTGAATCAGTATACTTGTTGATTTCTCTGTTCATTGTATCATATGATTCTTTCAATCTGTTTATGTTGTGCAGCAATTCATTGTTTTGCTTGATTAAAGAATCACAATTCATGCACTTTTCAGGATCTTTGACAGGTTCTGCATCAACTTTGATCTCAAATTCAGGAACTTCTTTGACTGTTCTGTTTGATTGTAAAAATTCAGCTCTTCTCTTTTTCTCAGCTTTAGCTTCAGCTTTTAATCTTTTTTCTTCTTCTTCCTCTTCTTCGTTCTTTCTTCGTCTTTCTTCAGCTGCTTCCATGACTTTTCTGCACCTTTCTGCACATTTCAAATCATAAGCATTTGCAAAGAAAGCTTTAGCATTTGAAGTGTCTTTGGACATCTCTTTGGCCATAAATTCTTGATCTGAGCAAAAATTGTCCCAACTGAAACCTTCAGCTAATTTTTCATTGTCTTGATCTGCCAAACACAATTTGCTATTTGTTGGAACATATTTATCCCAACTAAAACCACTATCCTTTCCCAGACAAGCTTTCTTTGAATCTTTAATCTCCATCATTCCATGTGCAGTTTGTGCCTGATGCAGTGCTGGTGGTGTGATTTGATGATAAATTGCCTTTTTGTGATAATCGTTGTTTCCAAAAGGATTCTGGGCTCCAGTAGCTTCACGATTTTTGCACTCTCTCTTGAAATGCCCCTTTTCCCTGCAACGAAAACATGTAACTTTGGACTTATCAAAGCCTAAGTTTGAAACACTTGCATCAAGAAAATCATTTCTTCCCGTAATTTGTTTAAACTTCTCAGCTCTTCTCATTACACTAGCCATGCACCATTTAATATCCATCAATTCCATTTCCTCAGCATCGATTTGATCGTAATCTTCTTTCGTGAGCATTGGATTACCGATCTTTCCGGCCACAAAACTACTATATGACTCTAACACCATTCCCAACAAAGACATTTGATTTTTGGCAACTTCTTCAGAATAATCTTGATCACTTTCAAGATTTAATACAATATTGCATTGAAGTTTTCTTCCGTTCTTTGTTGCAGAAATGTTTGGATCGAATGATGAAAATCTAGTGCTGCTTGATCCCTGGGATGATTTCTTTTCAGAAGAATCTTTCACACTGTAAGCAGTTTCTATTTTCGGAGAAAAATTTGACTTTTCGTTGACACCACCTTTGTAATACAAGCTGATATCTTGTTCTCCATCGTAATTCTTCATCCTAGCAATCTTCCTCTGCTCCATCTCCTGAGCTTCCAGATGCTTGATAAAATCTCCCAGTGTCATGTTCTTATAATCTGTTTTGTTTGACCGCAGCATCATCAGAAATGTTCCCCATGTTTCATATGGTAGCAAATCTGCAAGTTTTTCAACCAATTCATCAGTATCTTTCTTAACACCAAGTTTCGTCATATTTCTCACCAAGTTACAATATCTATCAATTAATTGCTTGACACTCTCATTTTTCAATCCCCGAAATAAGTCAAATTCCTTTTTCATGAGAGACATCTTATTCCTGAGCATATCGTCACTTCCAGTAAACTTTGCTTCCAACTCTGTCCATATCGAATATGCAGTTCCATCATGTTGAAGCAGTATCAAAATATCTTCTTTTATCGCTTGCTGAAGCAGACTCACCATCAATTTTTCATCTCGATATTTCTTTTTATCTGCAGTACTCATTTCTCTAAGTGTCAACGGAGTACCATTCACAACATTGTCCTTTGTGGGTTTAACATACGGCTCTTCAGTGTGTTCCCACGCATCCAAGTGATACGCCTCAACCCAATTTCCAAACCTTTCGGACCATCCATTGTAATCATCAATATCCATGAGTTTTGGTGGTTTCTGAGACGTCCCGGTTTCATTTTCATGCAAAGCACTCTGAGTGACTGTAACTGGACTAGCAAAAGCATTGTAGAACTCGTTCTCCATGTTTCGGATTTTCAAATGAGCTGTATCGCCTTGTAAAATACTTGTCGATTACCTAACAACAAAACAAACAAACCACAATCAGTTTAACCGTTTATCAATTAACTGAATAAAACTGGTACTCGAACTTGTGAATTTTCTGTGCGGACTGAATGTTGACCAACTGTGCGGACTTCTAGGACCCGAATCAAAATCAAGTGACTTGACCCTTTGAAACCTTTGAATTCCAAAACGTACGAGTCGATGACTTTAATATGCAACTTGACTGACAAGACCACTGATTAAACCGTGCAAACCGACTAAACTCCAAACCGTACAAACTGAACCTTTTCAACCGACTTGAACACACAATACAAATCTTGATTACGTGCAAACTGAACACCTTGATATTACTGGCCCGTTTTATCACTATTCAATTGTTTCGAGTATGAAACGGGCTGGGCTGCACTAACACTGATTTGGGCTGAATTGTTGAACTGAGAAACCCAATTGCCACCTAATCCGACAACTATGAGACCTACTCAATACCCATTAGACCAACAAAATTCACTTTAGCTGACAATTTTTAATAGATCACATGAACCGATGGCTTTCACATGGTCTGACACAATCACAATATCCCACTAATTTTTAAGTGAACCTCACACAATCACAAAGACAACTATCTGACAACCTTTTAGACTTCACATGCAGATCTTGAACTTATACACATCGACAACTCATGACTGCATTAAAGTGAACTGACACATGCACATGATTCCATTTTTCAATCAACTGTGACCTTACAACATCATTTATGTCATTCACAAGATGATAAGCTGAATAATGTGTTTTTAAGCAGACAATGGATTTTCAAATGAACAGCAGGTTTCGATGAACAGCACAATTCAGTTAAGACATCAGAATATTTCAAGCAACACCTTCAATTTCGCTTCAGCTTTTCAATTTTAATCAGAATATTTCAAGCGAAAACTTCTATTTCGCTTCAAACTCAAATGAAATTATCAAGTAAACTTAAGCGAACCAGCATGACATCATCATTTTCGGTCTGTTTTTGATCTGATTGAACGTGTAAATGATCGAATTAGATTCTGAAACTTTCAAAGGTTTGTTAAGATGTATTTTCGCACAATATGTGAAAGTTTGAACCGATTTGAACTGTAAAAAGTTGATTAATTTTGAAAGAAGGTGTAGAAAATCAGAAAACGTGGCTGAATTGGTATGAACTCTTCCTCCTGAGCTCTGATACCAATTGTAGGATCGTTTGCGGACCCAAACGAGTCGTTCAGAAGAGTTTATCTCAGTTTGAGCGGCGGAAACGAACAAACCGAGTTCAATTCAGCGAGATTTCACTTTAAACTGTTGTTGTATTGATAACGAATGCGATTACAGACCTAACAACACTTCGGCAGCACTTCGTGGCTCACCGGAAGAATCTCAGAAAAGTTGTTACAAATGAAATCACACTATGCCTATATATAACCTTCTAGATTTCGCTTGAAACACTTGAAGCGAAATCTTCAAGCGAAATCATTCAAATATAACATTCTTGTCTTGAAGCGAAATGCACATGTTGACTAATCTGATTTGTCTTTTGTGATGCAATCTCACGTAAACATATGATATGATGTCATTGATGATGTCATCTAGATGATGTCATCATGACATCATGTCTTGATTAGCTCCGCACTGAACCGAGACTCGATACAAGACGAAGACGACAGATGTGTGCACCAACATGATCATAATTAGGTAGGTGTTAATTCCTCAAAAGGGCACCTCCTAAGAATCACGTTTGCTTGGTCAATTGACGGGTCAACATATTAATGTTTTAAAAAGTCAACAGGGCATGTTTTAAAAAAAAATTTGCAATCTGAGTTTATACATGTTCTAAAATATGTTCTAACACATTAATAACTTGGTAATAATTATTAGAACATGTGTAAACATGTTCAGCTCATCAATTCCAGTTCTAGGGTTGGTTCGCAACCGAAAGTCGCGAAGTTTGACTTCTGCTTTGACTTTCAATTCTAACCCGAATTAGAATAGTTTCCTACTGTTTTAAGGTTCCATTATGATCGTATTATTATGTAGCATAACCCTCTGAGGTTATATTACATGATCATAATAGTAATCTGAGTTTTTATGCAAGTTCCGTTATTATGTTAAACTTTGACTAAATTGCCCTTTTTATTAAAAATAAGGTTTTAATCACTAATGAACTTGCAAATGAATTATATACTGATATGTTAACATGTTTAACATATTTTTATTTTATTAATCTGATCATAAACTGAGTTTTCGTATAATATCGTAAATTATGCTTTTAATTGACCATAATGCCTTTTTGGCACCTAAAATGGTTTTAAACATAATTTTTTATACTAAACTCATTACCTACTGATATAATATCATAATTAGAATTATTTGGGATATCAAGTCGGTTTACAAACTGAGTTTAAGTACAAGTTCTTGTATTACGTCGATAAAGGACGATAATGCTCTTATGGCACTTAAAATGGTTCTAATCATGCTATTCATACAAAACCTTTTTACCTACTGATATGTTATATTAAATAACATATTTTGATCATATAAACCTGGTCTTAACATCAGTTTTCATTAAACATCGCAAATATTGTCATTTAACGATTTTAACGCCTTTTTGGCGCATAGTATCGTTTAAAACCATATCTACCAACCAAGACTTGTTACCTACTGATTTTATAACTTATTTAAAACATTTTTACAGTAGGTATATGTTATAAACTCATATTCCCAAATAAGCTTTCAAACTATGTGTGAAATGACCAAAATACCCCTACGGTGCATAGTTTGGTCTTAAACTATAAACCACACACATATTTGATATCCTACTGATATTATATCACAAATTAAATATTTTTCCAGAATATTTATGATCATAACATCAGTTTATATACAAGTCCCTTTTATACGTCACATAATGACCAAAACGCCCTTATGAGGCATAGTTTGATTTTAAAACCTTAACGATAGGGGTGAGCAAGTTTAGGTCCGGACCGGAAATAACCGAGAACCGAACTAAAAATATACCCAACCTGACCTAAACCCAAGACCTAGGTATTTAGATCGGTTCCAATTTTTCATATAAAATCTGGTCGGGTCGGTTCTCGGTTCTTTTCATGGTGAAACCCGACTTGGACCTATGGACCGAACTAAAGTGCTACTTAAAAAAGACTAAGCCATAGCCCAGTAGCAATTGGGGCATGAATCCCTAAAATATATAACATACAACGACTGCATAATGCTCCCACAGATACATTCATATAGAGAAAGAAATCATCTGCATTGAATATGCAGTCAATTTCTTGGCTGCTAATGTGAATTACTCAATACTTTTTGAATTCTTAGATGTTTAAGTTATGAATTTTTTGTTAGAAGGTTTTATCTATGTTTGGTAGTGCAATTCATCAAAAACAACAACCTTTGTTAATATGTTTCATCAAATTTTTCACTCGGACACTTTATCGAACACTTGGTTTGCAAAGAGATTAATCATGGATAATAAACATTAGATTGAAGCATAAACACCCCATAAAGCATGAAATACTTGCAAATTTGTATCCACAATTACAAAGCTACTTAATATACAACAACCGTATTATACTTGCGTGGTCAAATTAGTTTAAGTTAGGGATGACTATCAATAACATTTAAATGAAAAGTAACAAAGAAATAACTCACCACCGTTAATGGATTGAAATAGAAACATAGATTGAAATGTATATAAGGCCGAAATCAAGGAGAATGTTGTGTTTCTTCATCATCAGATGGTTTGTGAATGTACAATAGCCTTCCCAAGTTCATAACAAAACAGGCTCAAAAATGAAATATGTCGGGTCGGTTCTTATACCTAGTACCCGACAAACCCGATTACATAAAAACCCGGAACCGACCCTATATTTAGGGTAGTGAATTGGTTATGTATTTTATGTTTGATCGGTTCTCGGGTCGGGTCGGGTTTTACCTTTTGCTTACCCCTACTTAACGGGTATACAAGTTGATATCCTACTGATATTATAACTTGTTTAACGTATAATGGAAAACTTGTTCATGACTCATCCGGTTAGCCGTTAACGCTTATACACGTACGGTTCAACTTATGTAACTAGTTTACATAAGTTTACCGAAACGAGTTTAACCTTATCATTTTTATCTCAAATTCCAGAATGTTAATAGTTTACCCATATTATACAAGTTTTAGTGCTTGTTGGGTTTAAACTACATTCTATTCTGGTCATCGTTTAATCTAGCGTATCGTACCATTTTTAACACTTTAAGCTATCCGGTCTAAGTCTACGACTTAAATAGGACCAGTTAGCATTCTAATTGGTTATTTATACCATCATTCCAGACTAGAGCCTTCCAGTAAATGCTATCTACACTTATCATTTGAATAAACGACTGAGTTATTATAAACTTTGCATCTTAAAGTCAAATATTAGCTCAGTTAATACTTTTAATCTATTTTCCCTATACGGGCTTGAGATACGGTAAATTATTACCGTTTGGTCAGGTATGGGATCATATGCCGGATTGTGGCTATAAAATCTGCATAACCCGTTTTAATCTATTTTGTTTGATAACTTAAACATTAGGGGTTAACGCGACCGTGTCCTGGATATCCTCGGCTCATTTAAGTTACTAATTGGGAGTAGGCATACACCCGACAGATGCTTAATGCTAAAATATTTTTACCCACAAGTTGGGGATAACTCCTTTGTGGGTTTATAAGTGGTGTGTCGGTTAATCATGTCTCGGTTTCTATACTGGGCCCCATATGTATTGACAAATATGTAAAACTGTATACAAGATTATTTTTAATTGTCCCAAGTTATAAAAGATTTTCATGTGCCTTGTGCACTTAAATCAATTTTTGAAATGTTTTCAAAATGTGTCGGTTGAATGTATTTACCAGTGAAAACTGATGTATTTTCAAAAGACTAAGTTACAAGTACAATATGTAACAGGCTGGAAGCTGCTTGGTAATGTTAGAAGGGGATCTTGCAAATCCTTTACATATGCCTAAAGTCTGTTGAACATCTTTTGTACATTTTTACGATCCGCCTGTGGATCTTTTATTACGAACCGTCTGTATATTGTTTTGAACTTTGGACATTTTGGTTTGTAATAATAATTTATACTCCAAGACTTCCGTTGTGCTATTCTGTGTATATTGACTATGATGATATCAACTTATGTCACGATACTCCCCATCGGGCCCACCGGGTTTGTGGTTGGAAATTCGGGGTGTGACATTCTTCTATTTCGCGAAGGCTATCTAGAAGGCGGATTTGGTATTTAAATATTGTTTGTATCAATGATTTGGCCAATCATTAATGATTCGTTATGAAACTTTGTAAGAAAAAATAGAATGAATATATAAATATTCTAAAATGAAAAGCTAAAAAATGATTGATTTCTATTCTGAAATGTTGATGTAGTATGTAGTAAGGATTAAATGAAGTGAGTATTCAGCCTTTTCTTGTCTAATGAAAGAACTGGGTTTTACATGTATACAGAGGGAAAGTCGTGTGCAATGAAAAATGCAAGCACGGCTTGGGGAGAGATTTTTACTTATTTAACAAAGAAATTATCTACTCCATCCGACTAGTTCCGGGTTCAAATCCCGGGCAACCCATTGTCATAGTTTAATCTATCTACTATAATAAAAGAAACCAACTTTGGGACACGTGTCACTCATTGGAGGCATCTACATTTTAATTTCCTGCATTTTCATACTTATCTTATATCAATTAATTAAATAATAAATAATCAATTAATATTAAATCTTATCTTACTTTGAATGTCGGATAGAATCATTCTATTTAATCTAATAATATATTATCTTCAAATTTAAATTATAAATTAAAGATATTTTAAATAATAGCAGAAAACAATAATCTTAAACTTAAAAAACAATAATACGCTCATATAGAAAATTTAAAGTACAAACAAAATATACAAAATAACTTATTAGACATTAGATCAAACTTTAAAAAACACTAATTAGGAAGAGAAGCTTACAATATAATTACGTTTTAGATTTTCCAAATTGGGGTTCTAATCAATTCGAATTAAACTTAACCAACTTTATGACTTGATTCGAATTAAACCGAACCAAATTTATGTTTTTTAAACGAATCCAATATAGTATAGATTCACCCCGCTTGCGGTATGCGCATATAATGTATATATGTGTGGACGCTCGAAGGGCAAAAGTGAAATTGCACTAATTTTAACATTATTTTACTAAGTTCGTGAAAATAATGTTATAAGCGGAGGACGGTTAATCATGCATCATCATCATGTGGTGGCGTTGATAGTAGAAAGACAAAATGGACCATGCACTAATCGGTCTTTGTCCCGATTGTTGAGTGTTATGTGGCTTATATCCAAGGCTTGATGCAAAACTACTATCGAGCCGGGGCTCTCACTGAAAGCAGCATCTCTATTCCTACGGGGTAGAGGTAAGCCTGTCTACATCTTACCATCCTCAGACCCTACCTTAGCTTTGCTATTGGTAGGATTTACTGAGTATGATGTTGATGATAATGATTTAGTATATATACTTGGATTTATTGAACCTGTATAATACACGGGGTTTATAAAGATATAACTTTTTTTATTATTTAGTTTATAAAATTATATTTATCCAACCCGTGTAATATACAAGGTTACAAAATTACATTTATTTAACACGTGTAATACACAGTGTTTTTAAAAATATAACTTTTTTATTATGTAGTATATATAATTAGATTTATTCAACCCGTACAATACACGGGTTTTTATTATTTGGTATATAAAATTACATTTATTCAGTACAATATATGGGGTTCTTAGAGATATAATTTTTTTATTATTTAATATATAAAATTACATTTGTTCAACCCGTGTAATAAAGGAGATTTTTAAAGAATAATTGTTTTAATTTAGTATATAAAATTACATTTATTCAATCCGTGTAATACACGGGGTTCTAATCTAGTTATATTATATGTTATATTTTTTTAATTCTATTATATGTATAGTGTATAGAAATCTTTGCAAACCGTTTTTTCTTTACAAAAAAAATTGAAATATACCCAGATATTGGTTGACATGTGCATATAAGTCATGTTACACTGTTAAATAACAAGCCTTTGGTTTTCCATTTGAAAATTCGTGCGCTTGGGTGTCCCTTATAATTTCAAGATTTTACCAAGACTGCAATTTTAGAGAGACGCGAAAGCGAAAGCCTATGGGGTCGCTTTTGTAACTGTGTCACTTAGACTTTAGACTTTGGGTCACCTAGACTTTGGGTCACCATCGCCTTGCATTGGCCCAACATCACAAGGCCTATTAAAATCATGTACCTCATCTCTTTACAATGCATTAATCCACCACACATAATAAATTCGAATCTTTTCTTTTCTTCTTGACACAAATTTACCACTCTCCGGTCTCCACCAACCAAAATTCTAATCTTTCTTTTCATATAATAAAAATTCAACCGACCTTTTCTCTCACGAATTATTCCACCGAAATTACGTACTAAAAATAAATCTTTTATCTTCTTACTCTTCCGATAGAAAAATATCATGTACCGTTCTTCTTTGTTGCTTCACTAAGATTGCAACCTTTCATCACAACTTGTCGATTCACTCAGATTTCGAGTCTTTGTCTCTGCTCGATTCACTTAGATTTCTAGTCTTCCTTCTACTTCCCGTCGATCCACTCAGGTTTCGACTTCCTGCTCAATCCACTTAGGTGTCGAGTCTTCTTTCTCTTTGTCGATCCACGAAGGTTGTCGACTTCACCGGGTTGATTTGCTTCGATTCTTCTTGCTCCTCCTTGACCGTTACATGCTCTGATACCAATTGTTATAAATCAGGCCCTTGATCGAACACAAAATATACGATTTGAACAAACTTGTTCGACTCTTTTTATTATTATCAATGAGAGCACAAAAATACAATAACCCTAACCATCTATTTATACTAAACTTGTTCTAGTCCTAACCCGACTCAAACTCTATTTTAAAAATAAAATTTTAATTAGATAAACCTATCTAATTCAAACTAATAATTATCTATATACAATTATCTATTATTTATTTGTTTCTTCTCTTAATCGGCTCACCATCTTTATCTTTTATTCCGCTTTATCTTATCACACAATTTTATCCCGAACCATTAGGATTAACTCTTCAGTATTTATTGGCTAAATTAAAAAGCAAAGTGTTAAGTTCGGGCAGAGTTACCTGTATAATAACTAGAGTCTTAAATGAAATTAAAAACCATAACCGAACATTAGTTTCGGTCAACATAACCAACATCTAGACTTCATCAAAACAAATAATAAAAACAAATATACAAAATAAAACCTAAATTATAAAAAAAAAAGTTTTATAATTATTATCCTTGTGAATTGTGATTTTTTTCACAATTCCGCATTGCCATTAATCCATAAACAATCATGAATTGGAGTAAATTGGTTCCATTGAATTGTAATGTTCTAATGTGGAGAGCTGAAATGGGACGTATTCCAACCGCGGATGCGTTAAAGGCGAGAAACGTTGAAATTGAAGCCGATAGTTGCGCCATGTGCAACTCGAGTGAGGAATCGGCTAGACATCTATTATGTTTCTGTTACATTGCTGCTCGCATATGACAGTATGATGGAAACTGTTGTAGAGTGGCCCCGTTCGTTTCGGTTTCGGTTATAAACCTTTTGGAAAAGTATAAATCGGTGGGTCTAACCGGAGGTGCTAAGGAGGCTTTTGAATGCATTGTTAAAGTGGGGTGTTGGTGTATTTGGCGTGCTAGAAACAAGTTAAGGTTCGAGAATAAACAAACCCGGGTGGATGAGATAAGCAAGGATTTGAAGACTACGAGCTTTCTTTGGTATAGTAATAGAACTAAAACTAGAACCGTGTCGCGGAACGATCGGTATAACTTTGTAATTATGTAAGTGTGTTTTGTGTTGGGCCGCCCCGTTTTGTGGGTTGGTGTTCGTTAATGTAGTTCATGTTTCAAAAAAATTCATATTATTGATCCCCTTGTCAACAATTAACAATAGACCTAACATGGTTTCTACTTTAAAGTTTGGACAAAAAATATCATATAGTTTAACTTGTAACATAGTATATCTTTAACAAAACTTGTTTAGCCTAGCTTGTTTGTGGACCTGGAATTCAACACAATTAAATGAACACAACTAAGTGAACTTTTTTTTCTTATTCAGGTTCAGTCGTTTACTAAAAAGGACTCTAGGAGAAAATTATGGAACTTTATATTATTCATTAAGCCCGAACATTTTTAGTAACTAAGCCCAAATAATTAGTTTTATGATAATTAAGCCCGAATCGTAATAACTAATAAGGCCCAAATAATAAAATAATCCATTGAACCATTGATTATGAGCGGCAATGTCCTAATGTGAAACCAAACGTCGCACAACAACATCAACAACACAATCGCATTCTGTAGTCTCTCATAGTCGCACGACAATCTGAACAACGATTCAGGGCTTCGGGCGATTTGATTTCTTGTGAGTTTTATTGTCCTCTTAATCTTTCATAATTGATAGTTTGATTTCTTTTATGATGTTTCACGTATAAGAGAGGCATCAACATAAATTGAGAAATTATCATCGATATTGTTGTTCAAGCGACTGGAATGAGAAAAAAAGAGTATAGAGTAAACCACACCTTCTATTGTTGCTCGTTTTATGCAACATATGTTTTTTTAGGGGTGAGCATAAATAGGTCTGGACCGATATTAACAGGTAACCGACCCGGAAAGACACCCAAACTGGACCGAACTGAATCTGTTAGGGTTGAAAATCGGTTCCAATATTTATACTATAATCGGGTCGAGTCGGGTCGGGTCGGTCCAAAAACAGGGTAAAACCGAGATCAAACAGCTGGACCGATTTATTAAAGATGTAACAGATAGGTTTTTTTGTTTCGAACTTTTGGGTCTAGGTTATAAGCTGGATATGATTTTTTATAACCTACTTAACTAATTCATGGAAAAAAACACACCATCATTCATCATTCGTTTTTTTATCATTAACTTACTGTGCTTAATTCTTTCATGCTGGTAGTGTGCTGAATTCATCATTTGTTTACATCTTTCAATGTTTTGCTGCATTTAGCAATGAAAATAGGAAATATATCACACACCTCAACATTTGGTAACATGTTTCGTCGAATATTTCTTTCGGGCATTTTAACGAACACTTGGTGTGCAAAGAGTTTAACTATGGATAATTAGACATTATCATGAAACATAAACAATCCATGAAGCTTAATTAACTTGCAAATTTAACAATTATCATGAAACATAAACAATTACATATCACAAAGGTATTTGCAGGTCGTTGAAACGAATTCAAAGTAGGCTTCACAATTGACAACAAATAACAATTAAAGGAATTCGAACATAGATGAAAACAATGTAATGGAATTCATACCTTCAATTTGATTGAATGGATTGAAATTAAGGACCACATTGCTTGATTCCTAAATGCCATACACAATACAGCCTAGTTCAATGATTCATTATTGGTCGTTCATGTGATTTCTTTGTACAATGGCTTCAACAGCTTCAACTCATGGGTTTTGAACATGAGACACATATAGGGTCGGGTATTATAATTGGGACCGAGATACCCGATATGATAAATAAGCGGAACCGACCCTATATTTAGGGTATGTAAATCGGCTATGATATTACGGTCGAGTCGGTTCTCGGGTCGGGTCGGGTAACACTCGGGTCGGGTAATAACAAGTGCTCACCCCTATGTTTTTTTGTTGTTTTTTCATTTCTTTATCTCTATTTATTTTATTTTCCCAGCATGCTATATATAAGTTATAACATAGTCAAAGTTGGGCTAGTTTAATATAATATGATTGCATTGTAAAAAAATCTATTAGGTATTTGTTTTACTTTATTTATTTATTGTCGGTTTTTTTAATATTGTATGATTGCACGGTAAAAAAAATTTGGGATACCCCTGATTTAATGGGCTAGTTCCGCAAGTGTGATAGGTTGTAGTGCCGGACCCATGAATTTTTCTATGGGGGTGTGGAATATTTTTAAAGATTTTATGCCACTGGGTATATATAAAAAAATCGGTTCATATCGGGTCGGGTCATATAAAACAAAAGAACATCAAACTAAATTTTATATAATCATCAAAAACACATCAAAAGCCATTATAAACATGTTTAAAATTGTGCTCTACAGGTTTTCATTTTTTAAATATATGCAAAATATCATTTAGAGTTACTTTTCTAATGGTTCCTTGTAACACCCTATTTTCGATTTAGCGATTTTACATGTAAAATACCACAATCTGATGTGTGGCTAGGACTACATATACTATAAAAATACGGGTTTATTAAAACTTTTACAAATCATAAGTTATTTTACATCACGTGGTTGAATTCGCTGTTTAAAATTTACAACGTGGCAAAGTGCGGAAGCATGTATCTATATCGTGTTCGGTTCTTCGTTGAGCTTGATCGTCTTCCGGCATCCCAAAGTGTACCTACATTTCATAAACATGAAATGCTTTAGTCTTACGGGGTTTAAATCATGTCCAAACGAGTCCGGGAAACAATTGATTTTCAAAAGAAAAACAAGAACTTGAAAATGATCTCCACCGTAACTTACGGTGGCACCGTAAGTTACAGTGGCCCCTGTGTTCATATTCTTCTACCGTATAACAGTAGGTTACCACCGTAACCATATCAGCTCCACCGTAAATTACGGTGGCACCGTAATTTACGGTGGACCCTGCATCCAGCTTTTCCATTTTGCCGTAATTTGACACGAAATCTTTCGTATCTTTCAAACCGCTTATCCGTTTGACCTACCGTTTCTTCCTACATGTTTGAAATTTGATTCTCCATCATATGGAGTTAAAATCCGACATCCGGCTTGATAAAATTTAAGACTTTTAAGTCTTCGGCTTATTACCCTTTTACCAAAATTTGACCCATTTGTGATTTTATCAAACATACAAGTTTGTTTGACCCTTATTTCTCACAAACCTATTAAATTCAATGATGTCTAACATATTAGGTTCCGATTATAGAATTATATACCTTCTTTAACCCATTTTCACCCATATGCTTATTTTGACCCGTTTGAGGTATTTAAGCATATTATAAGCACCAATTGTTTTCATTCATTTCCAAATACATATGTCCACATTTCTTATCAAAGGATCTTCCACCACAGCTATATTTGTGGTGGATTCAATGTGGTGATTTATATATACCAAAATTTACCCTTCAAATCGTTATTTTACGGCAAAGACTCGAATAGAGCCATTTGACTAACGTGTTACATCCTTCAACTTCTATACTACTCCTAAGTAATTATCTAATTGTAAAACTCGTTTCCAAACAACCTTTAAGGATCGTTTGTTCCATTTAGCCTACAAGGGCGTTTTGGTCGATTTTAGTCCTTTTATGACTAAGGACTCTCTCTCAAGTTATTCGACCAAAATAGCACTTTTAACTACAACATAATTACACGTACCTGGCCCGGATCAACAAGTAGACTCGATTTATACCTTGTTTTCATTATCACACCATCAATGGTGACGCAATTATCCGATTTGCTAATCGGTCCTGTTAACATAAGACTTGACAACCACATTAGTCGATATTGTCAAATGGTGTTATCACCACCATTCAACCCGTTTGGACTATATGCCCAACATTGTTTATTTAATTAAAAACATCGTTTTTGATTTCCAATTCATACATCCATCTCATCCCGGATTTTATAACCATACCCTTTTTTTCTTTTACACTCTTTTCTTACAATTTCAACCCATTTCGGCTTACACCATGGGTATCCTTTTATCCTTGATTTACATTAGTCGACACTTGACAAATTTCCATATTTCCAATATTATCATTATCACGTTTACAACGTATCGAATAAACGAGTATTCTACATAAGTGTGTAAATTACACTTACCTCGCATCCACGCCACGCTTTTCTTTCCGTACTTGCTCCGTTTGACCCGCTCCCTCTTCCAAGCTTTCATCTAGCTTGTTACGCGTCAAACTATTGTCAAACATTTACAAGGCGGTTAAATTAGTCATTAACAATCACGACTATTCCACCTCACTTATTTTCTATGCCGAAGCTACTATTCGGCTTCATGATTAGTTAACTTAACTTATCTAAAGTTAACTACTTTCAATCACATGTTTACTACATTAAGTCTAAATCAACATAGTATTTAGAACTCTCATCACTTCATATCACGCGTAATTGCCATATCATTCAAATATGCGTTTTCACTCTAAAATTCAATACTTTAGTTCTCATTTAGGCATTTTAACAAGCACCTAATGTGCATAATTTCACATATTTACTAACTAGTTCATAACTAATTATTTTCACCAAGATTTACAACAAAATCAAACCTCTATGTCTAGTGTTCATGAACTACATCAAGAACTTATTTCATAACAATCAATATTCTTCAAATTAACACTCTAATCCGAGTGTTCTTCATATTGTCAATAAACCCATTTAACACACATATAGGTAATCACCAAATCATTCAAGTCATAGCATCATATGCATGATTTTCACTTAGGGTTTCGTTCCTAAGCAAGTATACATCACTAATCTAGCCATAGCTTCTCTAATTCATGTCTAATTCGCGATTAGGATGATTATCAAATTTTTACAACTTCACGAATGTTAGAAATTCAACATACCTCACGATCCCCTTGACTTGGTGATCGTTTCTACGCGTTCATGCATTGATTTAGATCTTGATTCGAGCTCCAATTTGGTGAATTTGTTGATTCTAGGGTTTGAGCTCTCTAGGAGCTTCTCCTGGCCATTCTCACGCACGCACACACACTCTTGTGTGTGTGTTGTGTTTTATTTTTAGGTTTATAATTCATTTTTCAAGTTACCCGGCTTTGGTCCCTCGTGTTTGGTTAGTTATTAATTAGGTCACAACCTAATTATTTTCAATAATATTCCCACTTATTAACTAGGTTTAATATTCCTAGTTAACTTAGCGGGTTCGGGAATATTTATGACTAAGTTTATTTTAGGTCCCGTTAACTCGGGCCTTTTATCCATTTTATTACCTTAAAAGCTTTTATTCACTTTTTATTTAATATTAGGATTAATTATTTAAATCCTAATATTTACCGGGTAAATTTTACCACTAACGGTACTTTACCCGTCTTTTAGTGCTAATGTGGTTTGATCACCAAACCCATTTTCGGGGTGTTACATTCCTCATGAGAAATCTCGCCAAAACTTCCCTACTTATGGTTTCTATACCATATAAATCGATCCATAATTTTCAATTTTAATTTTCGAGCTCTAGTAAAGTCTAGAACAAAAAAAAATCAAAACAACAAAATCATGCTACTAAAGTCTAGAATAGCAAAAAAAAAAATTCATCAAAACATATAAAATTTCAAACCCTTTTAACATCTCAATAACTCTATCTCTCCTAAAAACCACATAAAAAACGACGTTAAATTTTGTATTCCAGGTGGTGGGGTGGCCGGAATCAAGCTTTTCCGTTGAGAATGCAGCAGCTGTCGTTGTGTCTGTTGACTGCTTTCGTGCATCGGTCGCTGCGCGATCAGAAGAGGGAGAGTGGGAGAAAGAATTGGAAGGGGTGGTTGGGTTGGGTTATTTTATTTAACTTCAAATTTAATTGGACTGTGTTAATTGGGCTTGGGTTACAATGGAGTGTTTAGTGGGCTAATGGCTAAATTGTTAAGTGAAAGTTATTGGGTTAAATTGTTAAGTAAAGTGGTTAAAGATTAATTATATACACTAGGTTATATTTTAATAAAAATCAATGTTTACATTTTTTTTTTAAATTCATAAGATTTTTTTTAAAGGGGCGGTGGAAATTTTCCTAAGGGTGCGGTCGAGATTTTGTGCGAAATTTAACCCTAATACCTTTCTTTTCAAGGGGTGCAGCCGCCCACCCACCCAAGTGGGTAGGTCCGCCCCTGATGGGTTGGTAAAATTCCTAAGATTAACGAGTTTAATTTTGCTACTTTATGCGAAATTTACTTCTTGAATACACTACTTTGAGATTGTTTGTATTTTGCAAGCCTTTACATGTTTAAGGTGCATTTGGGAAACTTTCTAGGGAGTAGGGCCTTAGGAATGAAGCTAGTCGAACCAGGAAGCTTTTTGGGGCCTTAGGAATACGCACAACACAAGTGAAACGGCTTTGGCTTCGTCAATGCTAGTGTCGTCGATGGTGGACAAGTCTGGCGTCAGCCAGTCACCGGTGGCGTCGAGGAGCACAAGTGGCGTCGATGATGCCGTCGACAGTTTCGGGTTGCATGATTTCGTGAAACAACTAAGTTTGACTGATTTAATTGGGGGTTTCACCCTATTTTCATAATATCTCATTCTTGGATCATTTTGGGAGCTTCAAGGAGAGTTTTTGAGGCTATTCCTAGGGGTGTGAATTTCTGACATGACCCGAACCTAACACGAAAGTTGTGGGTTTGGGTTTAGTCTAAATGGGTGTCGGTCAGTTTCAGATTAAACCCGCAAACCCGTTTAGCTAAACAGGTTGGGTTTGGGTCAACCTGATCGGGTTGGCGGGTTGACCCATTTAACCCATTTATGTTATATTATTTTTTTACAATATGTTTTGTGCCATAAATTAAATTGGTGTGTATTTTATGTCATAATTGTAACTTAAAAATAGAAACTAACATAAGATTTTACAATTAATTGTAATTATTATATAAATTTATGTTATATTAGTAACTTTTAGTTTTAATATATTATTTCACGGAAAAACAATAGAAAGATAAAGAAATTGGGGTGAACGGGGCCGTGTTCGGGTCAACCCGTGAATATTCGGGTCGTGTTCGGGCTCATACGTATGACACATTAAACAGCTTAAAATAATGAGGTTTCGAGTCTTGTGCGATCAGTAATGCCTTGTGCGATCAATAAGGCCCAAAACTTGTGCGATCAATGATGTCTTGTGCGATCCACAAGTCTTGTGCGGTCAGCAATGTCTTGTGCGATCAGATCATATCTCATGTGATCTGATCTTGTGCGATTAGTACATTGATGATTTCGAAACCCACAGTTAATAGCTGTTTCTTGTGATAATAACTGAAGCTCGAAATTTGAGGGATTGTGGGATAGTGTTTCCTATTTTATTTCTGATCTAAACTTATCAAAAGATTTCAAAAATAATAACTGATTATCCTTTAACAGTTTTCAGAAACTTTAATAGATAAAATTAAGATCAAAACAATGAAAACACCCACTAATCCAAATTATATTCCAAAATTTAGGGAATTTTCGAGTTTTCTTAGAACAGTATGATGAACCCTAAAAAAAAAAAAAACATAATCTGGGATCCGAAACCTTATATTTTAGACTTTAGTTAACAGATTTCGGATATTAGCTTGTCCATTATGATTTTGAGTCAAATATTAAACATAGTTTTCCGAAAACAGTGATTTCGGTGCCATTTGACTCGAAAACAGCCGTGACTTTTAAGGCTTTAAAAACTTCCGTTTTCCAAATTTTTGATCCCAGAATAATGGATACGAAAACAGAACTGATTTATCAACATATGCTCTGATACCACATGTTGATCAGTTCTGTTTAAACATAAGGGAAAACATGAATAACATACCTGTTACAGCATTCAATGCAGTGGAGAATCCAGTCAGAGATCCAGCCATTGAGTTCGACATACTTGTCAGGATGATCCGGTTCCTCCTTAGGGTGTAAAGTTATGATGGTGATGAAAACCGATACTAGGGTAGAATCGGTTGGGAGAGAGACGATTGATGTTATGAGGGTTGTAATTGTCTAACTTGTGTAACCCCTTAACTCTCTAATAAGCTCCTTATTTATACACCCAAGAGGAAACCTAATTAGTTAATAAGGGTAATATGGTCCATCAACAATTACCAACTAATTATTAATAGGTTATTAATATATAATGATCTATATAATATAAATGATTATAATGGCTAAAAGATTAAATATTACATTAATAATATATTTAATCTCACATATCAAACAATACATCCAAAACATATTACAAGATTCTCCATATCTTTACACGTTTACTTATATTCAGCATTTAGGCTATGGTGTGACAACCGGTGATTTACGGCTCTTAATTACGTGATTAACAGGTGATTAACGCGATAATAAATAGTGTTTACAGCACAAATTAACTTAATTAGGCCTTTGGAGTGCCCAGGGACGTTTATCCGACTTTAAGTACGCGTATGAAGATTCGCGTGGAATCTGCAACAACGAACTGATACCGTGCAAAATACTGACAACGCCGACAAATACGGATTTTCTACGAATATTTTATTAATTTAATTTTATGAATTTATTGGGTTTCCGTGTGACACAAACGCAAACGTGAACTAAAAACGCGATAGCAGGAAACACATCGGCAACGAAACGAAAGCGACGGAGACGCCTGTCACCTTCAGAACTTACATTTTACGCTATATTTAGCTCCGTAATGAAATTTTAGTAGCTACAGTCGAAATCGGATCGAAAAACGGATTAGAAACGACCTCTTGAGCAAATTTCGCGATTTTTACGCGACCGACGAATGAACGCGTCAACCGTCAACCGTCAACTTCCGACGCTATTTTACATATCCTTGATCCTAAACTGACATTGTACGACATTACACGACGTTCAGGTGCAAAAACGGGCTTTAGAAACGTGATCGGGCCGCTCTAAAACACTAGAAACGAGCATGTGGGCCTTGGGCCCAAACACACAAAACCCCAACTATATAAAGGTCTACACACACCAAACACCATAACTACACATTTCTCTCTCTAACCCTCACACTCTCTCAACTCTCTCTCTATCTAGAAAAAGTCCGGCGAGAATTCCGGCCGGCTTCCGGCGGAGTTCCGGCGACCGACGATTTTTCCGGCGACTTTTCCGGCGGCCGTTTTCCGGCCAAGAGTACACTTTTTCGACTATATCCGACGTTTCGGATCGCGTGGTGATGTTAGTTTTAGCTAATTCTTAGCGGTTTGAGCTCTATGGCAACTCCGGCGACCTTCCGGTCAAATTCCGGCGAGTCCGTTTTGAACTTTTGACTTTGCGGATGCTTAGATCGGGACTTTAGGAGCATTTCTGCACATTTTCAAGAAATTTTATTCTCCGGCGAAATTCCGACTTCTGACATGGTTCTGGCGAGGTTCCGGGCATCCGTTTTCGAAGAAAAATATATTTTTGGGCTCCTAGTGACCCGTAGAGTCCATCGAACCACTTTCGTCTCGGGTGAAAAATTAAAGTTCGGGACACTCTCGGGCTCGGTTCAACATGGTCAACAGGTCAAACGTGGTCAAAACTGGTCAAGGGGAAGTTTTGGGTCATTTTTAGTGCCTCGGTTCAGTTTTGGGTTCGGTCAAACCTGGTCAACACCGGTCAAACGTGGTCAAACCTGGTCAAACGTGGTCAAAGCTGGTCAAACTCAGTCAAAGCTGATCAAACTCAGTCAACTGCTGGTCAACGCAGTCAACTCAGTCAACACGAGGCTCGGTAAAATTTAAACGATGCGAATTTTGTTATATTATTTATATAAATACCCTTTAGCGCAAAACCGAGCTCAAACCGACCCGACTAGTATAACGACAAATATTTTTCGAGTAAATTATAAGGATTATTTGAAATCATGCGATGGATTTTTGTATATAAATTTTGTATATGTTAGGTAAAAACGAACCGACGTATCCTTACGAAATATATAATTATGTGTTAGACTTATACGCGACCAAAATGGAAGTTTTGAACACGACGGAAACTTATATACATTGTTATTACATTGTTTATTGAGTTTTGAAAATATATCGACAACTTGTATTGTCAGGATCGTCCAAAAACAGAGGAAACTCTGCCCGTTTTTCGTTAAAATATATACATTATTTCAAAACCAAAGGAAACATATCCGAAATCCAAGCATTTTTCTAAAGTCAATATAAGTGTACGTTCATTCTCGATTCTCGACGACACTTATAACTTACAAACAAGGTTGTAACCTTTCAACGTATAAGACGACTATCCGGGAAAACACGGGAATACATTATATGAGTTTATAACGTGTATTATTTTTATACGAATATTTGATTACATACACGTACGACCATTCGGGACAACTAACACGATTTCATAAATATATTTATATTTATATATAAATATATATATATTCTAAGTCACTCGGAAACTAATTTGTTTCCAAAAATTAGTATTCATCCCTGCTATTAGTGGGATTAAAGCAACCATTGATTGGTTATTACAAGTCAAGACGATAACACTTCCCTAGAGTCGTTGGTTAACGATTCGGTAAAGCTCGGACGCGTAGTTTAGCTACGTCTAATTAGAGACTCACAAGTTATTCCTTGATTAGGAATGCTTTAGTTGCATGTTAGCGAGTTCACATTCTTGGAATGACATCACAGAATCACGTTAAGCTAGCTTTGCACATGAAAATCCAGGTGAGTTCATAACCCCACCTTTTTACGGTTTTACATTTTTGTAAATGTTTTCGGGGTGGAAAGACATGCACGTTTTGTAGAAAACACACAAAGTTCTCGATGAACAAAGACTGCATATTTTTAGACAAAGCACGTTTTGCAAGGACATACAAAGCTTTTGAACGAATGAAAACTCATATTTCTAAATCATATTACGAATGGATTTCGAGGAACTCAAATGGTTTACGAATGGATTATACTAAATGTACCGGTTTTTACAAAACAAATGCGTATTATCGAAATGTGAATGATTTTCAATGCTAGGGATGGATCGTCTGGTGATAATATAGAGAGACTGGGGAGTTAGCCTTAGAGGCTGGGGAGGTTCAGCCTTAGAGGCTGGGGTAAAATACATGTTACAATTATACAGACATTTTTTTATACATGGTATGGTTAGCCTAAGGAGGGTATACTACTTAGATAATGTGAGTGGTGGGTACAACACTTAAGGCCATTAATCCTCATTGTAGGACCGAGGGACATGAGTGATAGATCTATTTGGGTGTAGCGAGCCCACACCCATGAGGCCGGGGCGGCCCATAGAGGTGACTGTGTCTTACAGCCGAAGCCCGGTAACAAATTTGCTAGGTTTGAGTTTTCCTGCATCACTTCACACATACCAGTGGCTTTGCAACCCATTGGTGATTTCTTTTTCCTTATTGCTACATACCAGGGACATACATACTTCAGAAATACTTGATTTATACAAATTAAATACCATGTTTTATACAAATTCAAGGCATAGGATTATGCGGGCATGGAGTCAAGTCAGGGTGGGCATTGACGGTTATACGAACATTACAAATACGAGACTTTACAAATACATGGTTTTTCACGAACATAATGCGTTACAAATACAAAGTTTCCATATAACTTGGCAAGAAAATGATTTCTAAATTCGTTTTCTCAATATTATTTCACAAACCGGTTATTCAAAAGATTTATTTCAAATCTTTTACAAACAAACTATGAACTCGCTTAACTTTATGTTGACTTTTTCGCATGTTTCTTTCTCAGGTTACTTTTCAGAAATTATGGCACGGTTGGAATAGGAGAACCACTGGAGATTCGAGTACTTAGTGGCGTTCGATTTCTAGAAGTCTTAGCTTGTATTTTGCTTCCGCTGTGCAATGAAGATACCAGTCCAGTCACGCCAAGCTCTGATAATTTCGGGGTGTGACATATGGGGTGTGGGGGTCATGGATTGAAACATTATTTCCACATAGGACCATTAATTAAATGGTACACCATCCCCCTCCTTGATTGATGGTGGTTCCCATGGATCAAACCACGATTACCACGACCCCCCCCCCCCCCCCCCCATTTGATAATTTTAAAACAAAATTAAATTAAAAAAATAAAGGGGATAGTGGTTTGGGTCATGACCACACTCTTTCCCGAGTCTCATTTAACAGGGGGAGGGGAAGGAAAATGAATTAAGAGAGAAAAGGAGGGAAAAGATGTGATTTTTTTCGTGTTCCCGAGTTTAATGAAATGTAAAGGAAAAGAGAAGAAAACAAGCATTTTATGTGTTCCCGAGTTAGGAGGAAAAGAAAATAACAATTTTACCATTATACCCTTTAAACATAAAACATTTTAATACTAGATTGGAGGGTAATTTAGTAATTTATAGGATTTTCTCTCCTAATCTCTCCAATTTGGGAGGATGAATATATGGACAAATTTTCTTCCATTTTCCCCCCTTTTCCCTCCCCTCCCCCTGTTAAATGAAACTCGGGAACATGGTTTTTCATGTTTTCATCTCTTTTCTCTCCCCTCCCCCTGTTAAATGAGACTCGGGAACATAGTGGGGTAGTGGTTTTGAATGGTGGATTAAAGCGAACAAAAATCCTTGAAACCGCTTGAAGTCTTGTTGTCGAATAGGCACCATACATTATCACAATGTCCAAGGCACCTAAAGTTATTCAAAACAAGAACTTTATTAAAAGTTTAAAACACATTTTTATTAAATGAAGGTGGAAATAAATAAACACGAAAAACCTACTTTGAAAAAGCTTCATAACAAAAAATGTAGGGCCTAGACTAAGCATTAAGCGTAATGTGTTGGAGTCGAGATTTCCATCATTGAATGCTATTATTGCAAGTGCCTGTGAAGAAGAAAAAAGTCAAGTATCTGAAAGTTCAAAAAGTTTGAAGATGTTTTGACTTTTGATAATGCGGTCAACCTGAAACATCATGAAAAGGAATATCCACAAGCGGTGAAAACTATGATAAAGATGAAAAAATGTCCTGTGTTCAACGAATGAAGTCTTTCCACGACGCTTAGTGGCATTGGTTTTCAATAGATTCTGTAACAGAAAAGTCAAAGGTGGTCAAAGAAAGTTACGTGGGAACGCAACATGTGATCTCTGAAAGAAATATGTTTTTTTGTTCAAAATACATTCGACCTTGGTGATGGCCGCAAAAGGAACGATGAATTAGTGTCTAGAGGCCAACCAAGTTTAAGACAACTACGGGACCTGAAAAAAAGTAGAAATAGCATGAAATGTGATAAAATTATGTAAACTATTATACTAAAAATATGTAGAAACATGTTAATTTACCTTTTACTTTTTATCTTTTACACTTTTAACCCAAGAGTTTTCATCTTTTACATGCCCCCGTAGTTTTCATCTTTTACATAATCCCAATTGTTTGCATCTTTACACTTTAACCCTATAGTTTTCATCTTTTACATATTTGTCACAAACATTTTCTATTTTTAACCCCAACACTTTTCCACTTTCACCTTTGGTCCCTGTACTTTACATCTTTTACAAATTTGTCAGTTTACGATTCGTTCTAGATTTTGCGAGTTAACACGCTGCAACGCGCGCGTGTGGTTTAACGTTTTTACGTCTATTTTTTAACGGTTTAACGGCTCACTCGAAACTCACGGGTCCTAAGCCGACTTAGTTATTCTTTTCTATATACTACTTTTTCGGTCTAATTTAAGCGAGCTAACACGTCGTGACGTGCGTGCGTGATTCATCATTTTACGTTTACTTTTTGTTCGGCTTAACGGTCCCGCTGCAAAGCACGGGTCATAGATACTAGTCATAGTTGTTAGTAGTTAATATTAGGGTTTATCTGTATTTATCCCAATGAGCCCTATATAGATTTCTCTAGGTTTATAGGTTTGTCTAGGGTTTCTTGCTTATATATATTGAGGGTTCCCCTTCATTGTAATTACATGCAGTGGCGAAGCTTGAAGTTTTCGTCCGGGGGGTCGAAAACGTATATACCCAAAAATTTCTATAGAACCGGGGGGTCAAAAACGTATATACCCAAAAATTTCTATACGAAAACTACATGTACAACACTACTGAGCGAAAAGTTCGGGGGGTCGGGCGCCCCTCCCGGCCCCTTAAATGCTACGCCCCTGATTACATGAGTCGGTAAATTTCAATACAGTTTACAAAACATAAAGCTCACCAGAAGTATTCATTGAAATCATCATAATTTCTCCATGCGGAATGAGGGGCCTTTCCGTTTTCATTGTTGTTAGCCTCCTGCAAAATCGAGCAAAAAGGGGTTGACATCAAAACGGTTAATCTTTGGGTATGGGTTAGTTTGGGCAGACCTAAACACCTTTGGTCCAAAATTTTAGTTCTATATAACTAGTGTGTTAAATATCATTACAAGAATAACTTTTTCATTTAAAAAGGTTTATGGACTAAAAAGATACAATTTGGTCAACTTTTTCCTTTTAAGCTTTTTTTTAGTTTTAGCCCATTTGTAAAAGAATGTGTTGAAACGACCACCTTTTATAATGTTCTTCACATGCACAGCAATACAAAGCTAAAATCTTGAAATGGCTATAGTGTCTTTTAACATTTCATCAAAATCTCAAATTTTCACATAAAATCAAGTAAAAACAACAAAAAGGTATAGGGTGCTTCAAAATATCTACTAGTATAAACGCAGATACGATAATTTCCAAGTGACGAGATTAAAAAAATATCTGAAATACACATGACATACCGCAGCAATAACATTATAAAGTGGGCAGATGACTTGTTCAAGAAATGAAACACCATTTTCAGTAACACAACTGGCTGCTGGTTTTGCAAGTTGCTGATGCAGTATCTCATCCAATTCTTCCCCCATCTGTTGATTAAACTTGTTATAGAAATCCTAAACATCTGAAATAATTTATAGAAAAATCCAAAAATAAAAAGATTCTTACACGATGGAATATGTAGCATAAGCATTCTGGAAGAAATCTAACATTGGCAGCTTCACCCCATATCAAATAGTACAGAGAGATAAAAAGTAATTTCTTTTCCCTGCTCACAGCCATGCTGCAAAAGCAAAAAGGTATAAACTAATTAATTTCATTAATATGGAAGTGACTGTCAACAAGTATTTAAATTATTTTTTAAATGCCATACTTGCTCCACATTGGCGGGATACCCAAGTAGTTGCACCACTTGATGTAGTTATCAAAAAGACATTCTCCACAGCAGTCCCATCCAGTTTCTAAAACATATTATAAACACCTTCTAAACCATGCCATTTAACTGGTTATTAATTTAATATTACTTTCTTATTAAAATATACCGGTTCATGTTCGTCAGGAGTCCCAAGTCGAATTTGCTCGTTTGAAAGAAGATTAACTATATTCTCCCGTTGATTCGACACATTACCTTTCTATCAAACAACAAAAAAATAATAAAACAATAAAAAAATCAGGGTCAATAAAAAAGTTAAACCAACTGGCCAACCCATCTTCATGAGCTTCAATATTTTTGGATCCTCATGGATTTCAATAATTACACATCATCATAAACTTCCAAAAATATTAATTTTCCATGTAAGTATTATAATAATACTGAAATTCTAGCCTTATAATGCAAACTTGTTTTTACTCACTTGCTATGCAGTTAATCGGTGATATATCACCGATATATCAGTTATCGGTCCCCATGTAAAATATCGGTGTCAAATATCAGTTAAACTTGTTTTTACTCACTTGCTATGCAGTTAATCGGTGATATATCACCGATATATCAGTTATCGGTCCCCATGTAAAATATCGGTGTCAAATATCAGTTAAACTTGTTTTTACTCACTTGCTATGCAGTTAATCGGTGATATATCACCGATATATCAGTTATCGGTCCCCATGTAAAATATCGGTGTCAAATATCAGTTAGAATATCGGTACCGATCGGCGATATTGACCGATATTGGACCGACATTTGACCGATATATCACCAATTTTCCCGATATCAGTACCTTTCTTCTTAGTTCTACCATTCGTCATTCTTATTGTTACTATTAGAGTTTTAAGTCTTAATTATTAGTTGATAGTGTTAAATGTTGGTGTTTTAAGTCTTAATCAACTCCAATTATTAGTTAATAGTGTTAAATGTTGGTGTTTTAAGTCTTAATCAATTCCTACTTGCTACAATTGTTAGTGTTTTGCAGGTTGCAAAAGGTTAATTTGTTAATGGTAGGAGAGTATACTGAATTGTTAGTGTTAAATTGCTATACATATAAATTCTACATGATATTAAAATTACCGATATCCCACCGCGATAACCAATATCTCAAACATTGGTCCTTGACCGATATCCGATTTATTTACCGCATTAACTGCTTTGTCATCAATTACCAACCTGGAATCCAAAAATATAGTGCAGAAAATCGAGAACATCAGCACTCCTAGTAGCAGGTATCGGAAAATTTCCTGGCAATTGCGGGAGATCTCTAAAGTACTTCAACGATGCTACTGCAGCACGTACCTGAGCATAAATTCACTGTAAATTGTATAACAAAATAATAAAAAAGTACAGGATCGAATGAAAATATAAAGAAACCAAATTCACCTCGGGGAACGAGGTGATAGCATTTGTCAAAGCAGGAGCATCAAGAGGAATAATATTATAGGCAATCAGGTCTTCTGTCATAGCTGCATCAGCTTCCCTCACTTGTTTTAACTGAAAAATTAGAACAAGTAGAATCCGGTTTATACATAAGTTCAGAACTTCAGGTTACTAAAAAAGTTGCATTGTAAAAGTTATTATATAAGTAGACAAACCTCTTCGGGAATTAACCCTTCTGCTTCCTCAGCAGAAACTTCCTTAGAAAGCTGCTCTAATACAGTTCCCAATACTTTAAGAGTTGCAAAAACCTTTTTTCTCTTCAGGGTTTTGCGTTCTAGTCTGTTTTAAATAACAAACAAGTGTATAAAAACATAAGAAGATCAAATTTGAAACAAAGAGAGATAAGATAAGATACTGAAATTGAAAAATATAGCATACTTTTGAAAGTTTCCACTAAAAGCACCCGATTCCCTCAATTCCATTTCCTCCTCGCGTAGCTTGTCTACGTTGTTTCTTTCTCTGTAATGCTTATAGAAATCACGCAAGCGAGTTATGTCTTGACTTCGGTCAAAGTCAGCACCCTCCCTCTTTGCTAATTTTTGCTGTCAAATAAGTATTAGAACAGAAGGGCAAACATGTCATTTTACATAAATAATCGACTAAGGTAAAACTTATTTTCACTGGCATGAAACCATACCTTGATTACTGACATCAAACCGGTTTTAAACTGTAGCACACCTCTACCTTCACTGTTAGGATCTAGATTTTGAGCAAGTGTATAAGCATGCTCACATACTGAAACAAAATAACAGAAACACCAATTATTAGTAAGGCAAAACATACAAAGTAAGTATATGAAAAAAAGTTGAAATTGAGATACATACATATTCGAGAGATGTTGGGATCTTCATCTTGTATTTCATCAGCTGCTCTTAAAATGGGATCTATGTCCCTACTGTTTGAAAGTGAAGATGGAACATTTCCAGCAATGCCACCAGCTGGCCGCCCATAAGCATCAATTCCTGTTCTCTCCCTTCGAAGTGCAGCACGAACCAAACGCTCCCAAAGAGGCCCCACGTGAGACATTTATGCCCCTGAATGTGTAAGAAAACATATAAAGGGGGCATAGAGGGAACAGAGAAGTTTATAATAAAACACGAAAATTATACTTGCATGTCAAGAGAAAGGAACTAATAATAAAATTAAAAAAAAAAAAAAAAAACTGAACTAGGAATAATGCCTTGTCATTCTGTAAAACCAAAGTGTAAAATTCCAATTATCAACATATTGGTCCCAATATTCATGCAATGTTTTCTTAATATGTAAAACTATGTGTTAATAAAACATGTAAACCAAAATACCAAACTTAAACTGAAAATTATAATCCAATATGAGCAGAGATAGTTCAAAACCGAACCGAACAGAAAACGAAAATCGATAGAAAGAACCGAATCCAACAGTGAAAACTTAAGGTCCCATAATCATGCAATTCTGAATCACAAGAGATCATTACCAACATAAAAACCAACAGATATTTGAAATTTACATCCATATCTCTATAGCAAACACAACATATAAACATAGCATATAACCTAATTAACTTCACATCCAAAAAGTAACAAGGTCAAACACACAAACAACAAGTAACAAAACAACCATCCCTAACTTAGTTCAATCGACAGGAGTCTTTCGATTTAGCGTTTATACCACAAACTCTACTGAAAAATAGCTAACAACATAATGACATATGATATTATGAATCAAGCACAGCTTACTCAAAACCTAATATCCAATTTCACAGCAGAAATCAAACTCGGTGCACTTATTCAAAACCTAACATCCAATTTCACAGCAGAAATCAAACTCGGTGCACTTATTCAAAACCTAATATCCAATTCCACAGCAGAAATCAAACTCTGTACAATTCAATCATATATGCGTGTCTACACCAACTCATAAAACCCTAGTTCGACCGTATGAACCCTAACTTCAAGTAATGCTAACAAATTATGATAAAATTCACATAAACAAAACCCTAGATGAACTGAAAACTCACCGAATTGAAGATCCGGAGAAGTCGTGTAGATTAAAGTAAATCCATATGAATATCTCTCTCTCTCTCTCTCTCTCTCTATATATATATATATAGGGGATCGCTAGAATGAGAACCACTCCCAGTTATGAGAACCAGAACCACTTTCTAGCCCTTTGATCAACTTGATGGATAGATGAGATTAAAAGTTACAAAAATTAATATTAAATGATTTTTGTCTTATTATGACTTTAATATTATAATCCAAAAGGGTAATTTAGTAAAATAACTCTATTTTGTCTTTTTATCTTTATTGTTTTTTATTAGTTTTTTGTTTTATTATATTATTACTTTTTTTTAAACATAACTTTTTTATTAAAAACATTTTAAAATTCAGATTTTTTTAAACATTTTTTATAATTTTTACAATTTAAGTTTTACGTTAAACTTTTTACGTTTTACGTTTTTTTGACGCGCCGTTTTTACGCCGGGTTTTTTCAAGCGTCGTTATTTTAACACGCCGTTTTTTTACGCGCCGTTTATTACGCGCCAATTTTTCAACGCCGTTTTTTTTACGCGCCGTTTTTTAACGCCGTTTTTTCAACGCGCCGTTTTTTACGAGCCAATTTTTTAACGCCGTTTTTTACTCGCCAATTTTTTACGACCCGTTTTACGACCCGTCTTGCGCCCGACTTTTTCACGCGTCATTTTTTCAACGCGCCGTTTTTTAACGCCGTTTTTTCAACGCCGTTTTTACGCGCCGTTTATTCAACGCGCCGTTTTTTTACGCGCCAATTTTTTAACGCCGTTTTTTACGCGCCGTTTTTGAACCTCGGTTTTTTCAACGCGCCGTTTTTACGAGGCAATTTTTTAACGCCGTTTTTTACGCGCCAATTTTTTAACGCCGTTTTTACGTTTTACGGGCCGGTTTTTTACGTTAACATTTTTACGTTTATGTTTTTTTACATTTTACGGGCCGGTTTTTTACGTTTTACGTAAAACTTTTTACGTTTTACGTAAAGCTTTTTACGTTTTACGTTAAAACTTTTTACTTTTTACGTTTAACGTTTTACGTAAAACTTTTTACGTTTTACGTTAAAACTTTTTACGTTAAAACGTAAAACTTTTTACGATTTACGTTTTACGTAAAACGTTTTACGTAAAACTTTTTACGGTTCATGTTTTTACGTTTTACGTTAAAAAAGTTTACGTTTTACATTAAAAAGTTTACGTTTTAATTTTTTTACGTTTACATTTAAAACTCTTTACGTTTTACGTAAAACTCTTTACGTTTTACGTAAAACTCTTTACGTTTTACGTTTTACGAAAAAACATTTACGTTTTACGTTTTACGAAAAAACATTTACGTTTTACGTTTACACGAAAACTTGTTTACACAAGACGAACGCACCCATAAATCGCAAAGTCGGTAGGTGTCTCGGATAGATTTTTATCGTCATCGACGGGGGAAAAGAATATAAAAAACCAACAACAACAACAAAACAAAAGCGTATCTCGAAAAAAAAAGGGTTTGGCTCAGATTTTCTGATAATAAAAAAGGCTGCAAAATGGGGTTGCAGGTTCAAAAAACCTACCCTCCACCGTCTTTGCCGCGCCATCGTCATCAAAATCAACGTTTTTTTTTTCATCATCGCCTCCCCAAATCCAAACCGATCAAAACCCACAGTTTTTTTTTTCACTATCCAAACATTCAACACATTCGAAATCACTGATCAAAACATTCAACACATTTCACAAAAAACACCAACAGTCAACACATTTGCAAATCACCAACAAAACCCATCAAAACCCCTAAACATATAAAAAAACCATCAGATCCTAGAGAGAGAAACCCACAAGAAATCAACACCCAATAAATAAGATCAAGAACAGAAACACCCCCAATATACCCACAAAAATAAGATCATTCAAGAACACATGTGAAGAACACAGGCCAAGAACATATGTGAAGAACACAGGCCAAAAAAAATACCAGATAAATCATCAACTCGTCGGGAGGAGACCAGGGCCTCTGCCGCCGGCCCACCACCCAGCCGTCGAACCGCCACCACTTGAGCTCCGGTCACTACCGGACCACCTACAGTCACCATCCAACGCACCATCGCCCCTGAAACCACCACCCCCACTGACGCCGTTCTCCGCCACCGCCTATCGCCGCCGTCCCCACGCTATGGTCAACACCACCACCACAACATCAAATCAGTCTTCATCTTCATCCCAGATGAAGAACAACAGTTGGTGGTGGTGATTACTGTTGAGACGGAAAGGGGGGGGGTGTTTTGGCTGACGGTTGCTGGAAACAGGGTGTTTGCAGGTCTTCATCTTCATCCCAGATGAAGAACACACAGAGAAAGTGGATTTCTCCAAATGTAGAGAGATGGGAACAATATAAGGTTTAATGGAGGAGAGAGAGATGAAATGTGAGAGGTGAAAGAAAAGTCAGGGATTTAATTGAGGAGAGAGAGAGAGATAAGACATTTGTAGTAAAAGACCAAAATACCCTTTGTGTTGGCACAATGTGATAGGCTGAGAGTGGTTCTTATGGTTCTCATAACTGGAGGTGGTTCTCATTCTAGCGGCTCCCTATATATATATATATAGGGAGGGGCTCATGCGAGAACCACCCTTATTGTGAGAACCGCGAGAACCAATGTGAACACAACCTAAAATAGCTAAAAAAACCTAAAAAAACCTAACCCCCACCCCCCCCCCCAAAAAAAAAACCTAACCCCCCCCCCCCAAGCTAAAAAAAACCTACCCCCCCCCCCCCCCAAAACCTAAACCCCCCCCCCAAGCTAAAATGCTAAAAACTAAACCCCCAAAAAACCTAAAAAAATCCAAAATTTTTTTTTTGATTTTTTTAATATTTTTTAGGTTAAAATCGCTACTTTTCGAAGCAAAAAAAAAAAATTTTAAAAAAAATTTTTTTTTTTTTTTTTTGGGTTCGAAAAGTAGCGATTTTAACCTAAAAAAAATTAAAAAAATCAAAAAAAAATTTTTTGTGTGATTTTTAGCTATTTTTAGGCATTTTTGGTGTGTTCACATTGTTTCTCGCGGTTCTCACAATAAGAGGCGGTTCTCGCATGATCTTCTCCCTATTTATATATATATATATATATAAATGAGATGGATTTGGGCTAGGTAGAATTTGATTTTGGCCATTTTTGCTGATGTGGGAGTTTTGATGATGAGTTTAGGAGGGAATTCTCAAATGGCTTCTACAATCACGATTTTAACAAACCAAATTCTCAAAACACAAACGACAATCAATATGGACGCGGGATCCGGCTTTAGTCGGGTCGGATTTTAAGGCTTCTCGATCTATGGATTTGGATGTACTATAAATTCATTTTTTTATTCGGCTTTACACACCGTCTTCAGAACACAAACACAATTAGGGTTTCTTCTTCAATCCCTCTGCCTCCTACATCAATGTGTGAACCCGATTGGAGAACATGCTCATTCTCCATGATACAACATCGCAAACACTAATTCTTCAAGCTGAGCCACTTAGTGTCTAAAGATCAAGGTACGTATCTCTAACCCTAATTTCATCCGATTCATTAACAAGTATTCGAAATCTAATATTTCTGTTTATGGTTGTTTTGTAAACCCTAACCTCCATTGTTAACCCCAAAATTGATGTTTCTTTGTAGAAGATTGAAGATCGTTCTTTGTTTTTCAATGAATTATGAAGAATGACGGTCTGTGGTTCTTATTGGATTTTTGTTGACGACTTTGATGTTCAATGTTTGTGTAGATTTATCTACTTCGCGAATTAACAGGTATTGTTCATATTTGTTCATTTTCATATTTTTTCTAACCGTATAATGAACGACTTTGATTCACAAAGAATTGGAAACCTTAATTTGAATTATTGGACTTCCATATGTTGTCATGAAGATAGCGAGGGTTCACAGGAAATTGGAGTTTTCTATGGGGATTCCCCCTTTTATCTTGAACTCATTGAAGATGTAAGTCTGTTTTCAATCAAATTGCATGTGTTGTGTATATTTATTTTGATTCAGGGAATTTCAATTATTATGTGTAATCTTTTATGTGACAGTCTCTATATAGACTGAGTAAATTTACCTTAGACCATTGGTATGTATCAGTGACAGTCTCTGATGGCAATGAAGTTGCTGATGTGTAGGAAGGCCTTTAATCAATGATGGTGATGCACAATTGACTGTGACGACACTGAACCCTAAATCACTTGTGATGATGAGATTGGTTTGATGATGTTAATTTCTTCTTTTGGTTTGATGATGTTAATTTCTTCTTTTGTTTTGATCTTCTATGTTGTTTTCCCTTTCAGATGAATCTCCTGCCTTTGGAAACTGATGTCGCGCATTAGGTAAGCAATCCTTTATTACTAATTCTTTTTTTAAAGTTTATTCTATGTCCTTTCATTAGTTGAAATTTTTGTTTATCGTTGATTTGTTGGCCTATTAGGTTTTTGGTCATCTTATCTTAGGTTCCCAGTCAAGGTTAGTATACATATTTTGTTTGTATATTTGACTATTTGAGTTTTGATTTTTGTTTTGGTTTCGATTAGGGTTTTGCTTATTATACCATTATTGTGATTCCAACAATCTATGTTTTACATTTTTCAAATGTTGTCATGTCCTTTCAAATGTGTGGTGTAGTCTTTCATATTTTATTAACATGTGTTAGATCCTGATTATTGTTTATTTTTAACACGAGGATCATATAATACTATGTGAGTATTTTTCATAAAAGAGTAAATTTCAAAGTTCGTACTTTATGTATGTCTAATATATCAAAGTATGTCCTTTGTCTTTAATAACCTCAGAAAACATCCTTAATGTTTGAAAAACCAATCAAGTTATGTCCTTTACCCTAAACCTTGTTTGTTTTCCCAGTTAAGTTAGGTCATGTGAGAAGCACATGAGGGTATATTGGTCATTTTACCCTAAATACTAAAAAAATTATAAAAAATTCAGATCTTCCTCTCTCTCTCTCTCTCTCTCTTTGAACGCAGAGTATGATTCAACCACTCAATCAATCTCTTCTTACTTTAATCCAACCACCAACTTTAACCCTAATCTCAACCACCTCCTCCAACCACAACTACCACCACCTTCCTCATCATCATCATACCACCACCGTCCACCGTCCACCAATACCACCACCTTCTACACCCCTTCTTCCTTCTCACTGCTCCAAGATCCCGCTTCACCCTGGACCGGAACCATACGACAACAAAACAGCCTACCAGATTTCGGTTCATACAACCCTAACACAACAACAACAACAACCACCACCATAGACACACAACCAAAAACGGGTCTACATCAGATAGGAGTAGCCATAAAGAACCCAAAGAAACGTACAAGAGCTTCCCGGAGAGCACCCACCATCGTTCTCACAACCGACACCACTAACTTCCGTCAGATGGTTCAAGAATTCACCGGCATCCCCACCGCCCTTTTCACCGCCGCCGCCCCCTTTTCTCGCCGTCTCGACCTCTTTGCTTCCACCTGAAGGGTGGTCGCCGCCCTACGCCGCCGATGACTTTCGATTTGCCCCCAAATCGACAACCCTTTTCTCTGTGTGTGTGTATATACAACGGATTTATCCTCTTTGTTCTGATTCTTTACAGATCTGAGCCTCTTTTATACTCTTTATTGTTGTTTTGTATTTACAGAAATGGGGGAGATGGAGGTGGGTCTTGAATTTAATGGAGTGTATGAGAAAGACTTATCTTGATTTGGGTTTTTGATTTTGTGTGTGGTTTTGTTTAGATATGAATTGGCTTTTGATTTGGGTTTTTGATTTGGGTTTTTGATTTTGTGTGGTTGAATCATACTCTGCGTTCAAAGAGAGAGAGAGAGGAAGATCTGAATTTTTTATAATTTTTTTAGTATTTAGGGTAAAATGACCAATATACCCTCATGTGCTTCTCACATGACCTAACTTAACTGGGAAAACAAACAAGGTTTAGGGTAAAGGACATAACTTGATTGGTTTTTCAAACATTAAGGATGTTTTCTGAGGTTATTAAAGACAAAGGACATACTTTGATATATTAGACATACATAAAGGACGAACTTTAAAATTTACTCTTCATAAAAACATAATGTGGCTGAATGAGAGAATTCTTATGTTGAAAAAAATGATAGAAAATAATGATATAAAATACAGGATTGAAACGAGAATTAACTTATGATTTAATGTTGTTTTGACGTTGGCTAAATACTTATTTTTATTATTATGAATTGAAGTGGATTTTAGTTAACTAATAGTGTTTTTTGTATCATTTTTATAAAAAAAAATTGATTACAAAATAATGAATAAATTTGTAAATTATAAAAGATTCTTTTTAAATCAATTAATTTGGGTTTTACTAAATGATGGTTACTTATACGCATATGAACTACATTTTTAGTGCACATATTTTTGCTCATGTTTCATTCGCTCATGTAGACGAAAGGGCTATATGATGATTGTTGCAGAAAGTGGTAATAATACATGTGGTAATAATAAAATCCTGAATGTGGTGCGGTTGATACACCGATCACTGAGTTCCTGCATATAAGCATATTATGAATAAAGGAAAGTTTTTACAACTTCCAGTCATGGTTTTAAAATGCGCGCATTATGCGCGCATAATGCGTGATGCGCCCGGTGCACTAATGAGAGCGCATCGCAACAGCTGATGTGATGCATTTACGTGATGCGAGAATATTGCGCGCATTTCGCATAATGCGCTCTGATGCACGCAACATTGTTTCTTATGCTTTTTTTCCATATTTTATGAAATGTGTTCGGTTTTTTCCATAATTAACATCTTAGTATGCTTGATTTGAACCAAAAAACACAACTCTTATCTTCTAATTACGTTAGTTGTTTTACTTTAAGTATGTTTTTATAAGTTTTTATGTATAAATAATTTTTAACTATTTTTTTATAAAGAACGCATCACATACGTAATGCGCTCGCATCGCGCATCACGCATCACACATCAGATTTTTGGACTAAACGCATCGGAGCGCATCACGCAATTTAAAATCAAGCTTCCAGTTATTGATAAAGGTAAATTTTACATCATAATTAAGTTTTTTTTCCTTAATTTATTTTTTATGTGGTTATGTTAATTCTTCATGAGACTTACTCTGTTCAATTCATGTGTAAAAGTGGCTTATTTTTTGTTTAGATGGAATCGAATGTGCTCCAGATAACTGACACTGCTATAGGCCTCAACAAGTATGATGCAAATTTTTTGGGATTCTACTATGGCAGCACCACGTGCAAATGATGATAGTGATACCAGAAGGTAACTATTAATAGCCCATGCATGTTATTAGGTCACTATTATTTTTGTTGGTCAAACTAAATATAAATGGTGATATTATGTGGCCTTTGATCTTTTATATGGTTTTCCTTAAGTTTTTTCTCACATACGTGTAGAGCTCTCCCGCAATTGAATAGGGTTGTGTATACTTTCAGTTTGTCTCTAATACTTTTACATTAACCATAAGCCGTAATCAAATTTTTAGTGTTGTTTCATTAAGGTATTTACTTACATTTGCTATTTATAGGTCCATTGTTTGTGAAGTTGAAGGTGTTGAATGGCGAACGGTCAACGGATTCGACTGGCGCAGAGTTTTGAGTTTAATTATGGCAATTTTTTTCCGATTTTGAGGTAGTTTTTGAAAGTTTAATTGAGGGTTTGTAAGGAGGTTTAAAGAAAAGACGTTACAGTTTTAAGGATTATTTTGTTGATGAAATGAATCAAGTGCTTTGATAAAATTATTTGTTCTATTTATAATGATGGTTATCATTATCGTTATCCAATGATTAATTTGTTATGTCTATGGTTTTCTTTGTAAAGAAAAATAACAGGAAGTTGGGAGCACATAAAGCATGGATAACAACCAATTGAAATGTGGAATAAATCATATACTAGAAGCAAAGGAGAAAGGATAGATCAATGAAGATAATCTTCGTTACATCGCTAAGAACATCAACGTTGAGGGTATGCCATCTCCTCATTCATAATTCGTTACATTTTGATTTTATTTTTACTAATTAGCACAAGGGCTGTTAAACATGCGTGTTGGTGTTTGATACGAACCCAAATTCGTGTTAAAGCCGAACGCGACAAACTTATTTGCAGCTGGTTGACACGAACATGACAACGTTGACAAGTTTGTTTGATGTGGGTTGAGTTGAACGCTACCTGTTTATACCTGTTTAATCCAAATAAATATTTAAGCTTTTTTTTTACATATTAATATTTTTATTTTCAAAATAATTATGTATAAACTATGCAGATTTATTTTTTTGAGTTTTAAATTAAATATTGATATAAAAAAATACCCATATTCAAAGGTCCGTAAACAAAATCATCAAAGTTTGTTAGTGAATTGTGGATGTATATTGTCATTAGTAACTGACCCTAATTTGTGTTTTTTGAAAAAAAAAATCCTTAAGTTGGGTATTAATTGGATTGGTGAAATTGGATTTAGAGTAAACTTCCGTTTTGCTCCCTGTGGTTTGGTCACTTTAACGGTTTTGCCCCAAACCTTTAAAAATAGCCATTTTCCTCCAATAGTTTGCTATGGTTTTCCATTTTGCTCCCCGACTCTAACTCCATCCAAGTTGTCTGTTTTTCCATTTTGCTCCCCGCAGAGAGCAAAATGGAAAAACCATAGCAAACTATTGGAGGAAAATGGCTATTTTTAAAGGTTGGGGCAAAACCGTTAAAGTGACCAAACCACAGGGAGCAAAACAGAAGTTTACTCTTGGATTTAATTTTGAAGTATTTAATTTCTCTGTGTTGTTCTGTTTTAGGGGATTATTCCAATATTGAATTGGGAAACAGAGACTTTTAGTAAACCGGTGTTGGCAGTTTTGGTATTTGGTTAAGTGGCATTGTTTCCTCCAATGTTTATACCGTCTACTCCGTCGATGTGGGTGGCCGGAATGAGCTTCGGGTATGGTTTCGGGTTCCTTCTGATCATCGGTGGAGTGACGATCGGTGCTTCACTTCCTTATTTTATTGGGTCTCTCTTTTACCACAAGATTCAAGTGAGTATTATTCTCTTACTATTTGATTGTGGTGTTTTCGAAACTCTGGCAACCAGATAATCAGTTGATTTAAAATGTGAGTGTAAGAAGCGTATAATACATTAATGCGCACATCACATGATGCGGTGATGAGATCATGTTGATGTGACGTGGTTTTATGAGGCGCCTTATGTAGTTAACCAGTATTTGAACAATAAAGGCGCATCGGTATTTTACTGTTTTAAAGTTAACAAGTTAAAATATTATCTTTAAATATTTTTTTAAGTATTTGTTAATAACAAACGCCTCGCATATTGCTTTAAGCATCGGCTTTTTGGATCCAAACGCATTAGAAGGGCCACACAGTTTTAAAAACCAAAAATTGAGTCTGTCATATTCTGATTATCTAATAGATTTAGTATTTACATGTAAAAATGACCCCTAAACTGATTATCTGGATGCCCAAATAGTAAATACAGATAAGCACAATGCCAAACATACCATTGCTTATCTTATAATTCCATTAATGTCACACCTATCGTCGTTATGCAGGGGTGGTTAGAAAGGTACCCGAAGAAAGCTTCATTATTGAAGTTAGCAGGTGAAGGAAACTGGCTTAACCAATTTAGAGCGGTCGCATTTAACGAAGTGCCCAAAGTGTATATTTCAATGCATAAACCAATTAAAGAGTTTTATTAAGCAAATTAGAATTAGTAGTACTGTTTTTGTGATTATATTAACCTATTTTCATGCTCAAACAGTCTATATGTGAACTTTAAAGTGATCCAAATTTGATACTTTTTTTTTACAAATTATGATAAATAAGAACCAATACGTTGAATTTAGAAGAAAAACACATCAATTTTGGATATAAAAAGAACCTGGGTTGACCTTAATAGTCAGCATATGCAGGGTCAAGCGTTCTTTACAAAGAAAGATTTTGACAAATACTACCCTTTGGTGTATGGTGAAGATATTGTTGCTGATGATGCAGATGAGACTGATGCAAGGTCTTTTCTGTAATTTCAACAAGTCTTGATGTTATTTTTATTTTTCGTAATATATATTCTTTCATTACAGAAGTTGTGAACGCGGCTCATTGAATGAAACTTTAGCAAAAGGCAAAATTATTCTATGTTTCCATTCGCGTGCAAGAAGCTTGGCTGCTTCAGCTGCGAAAAATGCCCATGAAGTTGGTGGTGTGGGGATCATTTTCGCACAATATCCAACCAAAGATACCACGTTGACTTTTGTGATCCCGTGTGTTCAAGTTGACTTAAGGCCATATGCCGCTTTGTTGGTTATCAAGATCATGGGTCTATGCCATCAAATATGATTGTGACTATGCCTATGTAAGTTCATTTACTTAATTAGATGAATGGGTAGGTTGGATAACTGCTCACAATGGATTCGGGTGGAAATATATTGCACTTTTCTTCGAGTTGAAAAAGTTCAGGTTGAGTTGATAAATACTCACTATAATATCAAAGTAGGTCATAGTTAAATCAAAATTTAATAAATACTCTCTAAACCTATTAACTTTTAACGATTAAATTAATAACTTATATTTTTAACTTCATCCAATTGTATATTAAATTAATAATAACGAAATACAAATTATTTTGTTACTCATTAAAAATAGACGAAACAAACCGTGAAGCATGAACTAAAGAGGCGAGTACGAACCTATTTCGATATGTTCATTATAAACAATCAGTTTAAACGTAATTTTTATGTACCGTTAGTGTAATTATTGACATCTCTAAAAGATTCCATATCATGAATTATAATGCATTTAGAATATCCTAAATTATAAAGCTGTAACTTATATCTTTGACTTTTCAATTTCCCTTCAAGGATACAAATTTTTAGTCCAGCCAACTTACTATGTGAATTTCCACACACTTTCTTGATACAATATTTTTGGGTTTATGTTGCTTGAATGATTTTTAATCCTTATAATGTTCATTATATTTTGAAGACACCCGAATATTAGCAGGCAAAGTGGGGCCATTAGCTTAGACATTTTGAAGGACCAATGGAGCCCAATCATAACATAAATAAAGAGCAGATGTGTCTTTGGATCTTATGTGTTGTTGCCACCGTTCAATCATCAACCGGTCTTCGTGGAGGTAAGACTTTTACTCTTATGTGTGCTACATTTATATGACTTTTTTATTATTTTTAATAACTAACGCCTTACAACTTCGCGCATTGTTTATTAGGAATCGTTAAGAATTGGGTTTCGGAATCAAAATGCATCGGATTATTACACGCTTGATAACAGTATAACACCAAGACAATAAGCACTCTTTGACACTCATTTTATGATCCATTTGGTTGAATATTGTTGCTTTTATAAGGTGTTTTGTCAGAATACAGGCGTTTTATGATTATGTTTTAAAAAGTTGTCTTTTTTCAATATATTTTTAGTGGGTAATTCTTGAATCGTTTTATGAAATTTTCATGTTTATGAAATGTAGCAACCACGTTGTTCAAGAACGGGCCAGAGGACAAGACAGCAAAAGCAGAACACCTTAAAAATGAGCTGAGGAAGAGGTTGATGGAGAAACAGTGTAAGCAAAGAAGTCTATTGTTGTGAAATATGGTCTAAATCATGTCACTTATCTCATCTAGCAGGTGAGCTGCTACTTAATTTTTTTGAAGCACATTTGTTTATACGTCAAAAACTAATCTTTTTTTAGTCTTATTTCAGAACAAGACACACTTTGTTATCATTAGTCATGAAAGGAGAGAGTTCAGGTCAATAGGAGAATTACATATTTTGAAGGCTACACTCCTTGGGCGTTCCTTTCATTTCAAAGTTTAGGTCAACTTCAAATTTTCATAATAAGTCAATGCGTACAGTTTCTTTATAATCAGTATAAAAGTAATTTTTTATAAAAGTAAGAAACATATCACTTATCAACACCGCGAAATTCGCTGGTATTAGCACTATACACTTGTGCGCTTACAAGACGAATTATTTAGACCACCCATATATATACTATGTATTATAATAATATGAATCTTTTTTTTCTTGGCATGCTTTCGGCAAGTAGTAATAACTGTGTAAGCAATGGGCTGTGATGTTTCTCTTTTTGCTCATTTTATATTCCAACACATGTTATAGTAACATCTTTGAATCACTTTTGATATCTTAGTTCTAATTAAATGTTACCTACTTAATTCACCATTACAAATTAGTATGTCAGAGCAATTCGCTTAGCAAATTATACAATTAAAACATTTCTCACTACAAACGTGAAACCCGTCGCAGAGCGCAGGTACATATTGGTAGAGATTAACATTTTGGTTTTTTTTAGGAACCCAAACCAATTTTTTTCTTGGTTGCTTCTTTGCCAAACTGGTTTTCGTTCGTTTCTGCCACGGTTTGGACGGTTCTTATGGTTGTTTTTGGTTCGGTTTTATTTTGGTTTCACTTCCAAATCGATTCTCGCGCACTTTTTTTTAAACATTTTTTATGAAAAAAGGTTAAAAAACATAAAATACGAATTTTATTATTTTTATAGTTTTTGCTCTTTTTATTCTTATATATCCTACATTTGTGAAATTGGTCTCTTTTGGTTAATCTATTTCACTATTGACCGCGTTCTTTTAATGTTATTTCTTTCATTTCAGTTCATTGTAATTTAATCTTTCCATAAGTAATGGAACGTTTCTTTCATGTGACATATAGAGATGCAAACAGAGTGCGAACCTTTATCAAAGTAGCCCCGATGGCTTACTGGTTAATCTTAGAACCTTTTTTATTTCACAAGAGTAGCTCAAGGAGTTCATCAGTCAACTAATGAGAGTTAAGATAATAGAGACAATGCGATTTGTTTGATAAGCTTCATATAGTGGTATTTAAAGTATCATATCCATGAACTCCATGCACATCATAAAAGTGATTATAGATTATTATATATAATACATATAATTAAATAACTATCATGATTTTTTATTTATTTCCACCTTCATTTAATAAAAATGTGTTTTAAACTTTTAATAAAGTTCTTGTTTTGAATAACTTTAGGTGCCTTGGACATTGTGATAATGTATGGTGCCTATTCGACAACAAGACTTCAGGCGGTTTCAAGGATTTTTGTTCGCTTCATTTGGTTTACCTTTATTACCATTTTTATATGCTTCCTTTACGTGTAAGTATTTATTTTTATTTTGTTTTCTTTTACATATATACCAAATGTCTTTTTATCTACTTTTATAATCATACAAGATTTGCTTTATGCTGTCTCATTTCAGGAAAGGTCTCCGGGACACAACTAATTCAATTTCAGGGTCGATTGTTTTCAAAATATATATAATTGTTTTAGGCATCTATGCTGGAATTCAATTCTTTTGGAGCTCTTTGTCACGGATACCATCATGTCACCATTTGTTCAACCGGTGCGATAATTCGTCTGTAGTTCGTTTAGTCAAGTGGATTCATCAGGTTGGCAAAATATATTCTTTCGATTACGTTTTGTAATTTTTTTTCTCAAATGCTAACACTTCTTGTTTGATTTGTATTTTAAGGAACATTATTATGTTGGACGTGGCATGTATGAAGCAACAACTGATTATATCATGTAATGATCTCTTTAGGCCACCCCGTTGTTTCTTTTCTAATACTTTTTTTTTTTGAATTTTAAGTAATAATCATATTGGTAATGTGTTGTAAATTTAGGTATATGCTTTTTTGGCTTGTTGTATTGGGTGGAAAGTTTGCGTTTGCCTATTTTCTTCAGGTAATTAAACCGTTTCAGTCTTCTGCATGCAATATATTATTTTTGCCTTATTGATTTATATATTTGTGCCATTTAATGGTTATGCACCCTTGGTGGAACCAACAAGGACCATAATTGATATTAAAGATGTGCGTTATTCTTGGCATGATTTTGTATTGAAAAGTAAGTCACTTTGTAAGATTTTGAAGATATAATTGAAATTATTAAAAAGAATTAAATAGCTATGTTGTCAAAGACGCAAGGCGCAGGCGAGGCACATCGGCCTCGCCCGGAGCTTAGGCGCAAGGCGCAAAAAAAGCGTGGGCTTTTTTAAGAAAAGCGCACATAGAGAAAAAAAATATAAAAAATATGTTATGCTTTGAAAATAAATAAGATTCCACATATAAAATTAAAAAAACTATTATATATGCCATTTAAGATCATGTAGCGAATAGTTAGTAGCAAAAGTTTAGGACTTATATGTTGTAAGTTTTGGGTGTGTGAATAAAAGTCTCAAAAGGGGAAATTTTATATATGCCAACAAAATTAAAGGGGAAATTTTACAGGGTAGCAGTCAGGCCCGCTATGCTATATGGAACAGACTGTTGGGCTATCAAGAAGACACAAGCGCGCAAGATGGAGGTACCAGAGATGAGGATGCTGAGGTGGATGTGTGGACACACGAGGTTAGATCGGATAAGAAATGAGGTTTTTAGGGAAAGATTAGGAGTGGCTAGTATATCGGAGAAGATTAAAGAGGGGAGATTGAGATGGTTTGGGCATGTGAAGCGGAGGGAAATGACGGCACCAGTTAGAGTAGTTGAAACTCTTACTGTCGAGGGGAGGAGAGGAAGAGGCAGACCCAAACTGACATGGGATGAGCAGATTAGGCATGATTTAGTAGAGTTGCATCTTTCTGAGGACATGGTCCGAGATAGGACTTCGTGGAGGCGTAGGATTAGGGTTAAGGACTTCTAGAAGATATTGCAGTAAGATCTTAGATGTATTTTAAGGAGGTAGGTTTTTCTTACTATTTGAGGGACTTTTCCGGTGATTGCCTTCTTCTGTGTATGCCCAAATGATGTTGTATGCATGCTATTATACATGATTTACATTATATTGTGTCACTCGGATCAATTTCTTGGTATGGGGGACTACTTATTTCTATATTCTTTGACTTGGTGTGTTGGTTTGTTGTTCGTTTTCGTTTTCGAGTCGAGGGTCTCTCTGGAAGCAGCCTCTCTATCCTTATGGATAGAGGCAAGGTCTGTCTACATCCCACTCTCACCAGACCCTATAAGTAGTTTTGCTATTTGTGGGATTTACTGGGTATGGTTGTTGTTGTTGTTGAATAAAAGTCTCAAAATGTGGTAAATGCTTTGTCCCACATTGGTGTGGGTACAAAGTGAGTGGTTGTTTATAAGGTAAAGCCTTTACTACTCCATTGTAGCTTTATGGCATGTTTTACCACAAGTCCTACCCGCGCGCAGGGGGGTGCAAAAATGAGTTTCTGAGCTGGAATTTGGTTGAACTCGTGCCCGCCCCACTACTAGAAAAATTAAAATTTCTGACACCATTTTCCGTAGGAAATGCGTCACAACTCGCGATTTTCTACGAATTTGTGACGAAATGCGTATGTAGGAAAACCACTCGTAGGAAACTGGTTTCTTACGCATTTTCCTACCCATTTCTGACAGAAAAGGGTTGTCACAAATTGCTACACATTTTCTACGCATTTTCCTACCCATTTAACGGAAGTTAATTTTTAATTTTTGCTACACAATTGTCACGAAATTTAATTTTCTACGAATTTGTGACGAAATGCATATGTAGTTAAACCACTCGTAGGAAACTGGTTTCTTTACGCATTTTCTACGCATTTTCCTACCCATTTCTGACAGAAAAGGGCTGTAAGAAATTGCTACACATTTTTCTACGTATTTTCTTACCCATTTAACGGAAGTTAATTTTTTATTTTTGCTACACAATTGTCACGAAATTTAATGTTTTTTTCTAGTTTTATTCTATTTATAAAACATCCGAGAGATCGAATACAAAAGCAAATAAAACTAAAAACTATAAAATTTCAATAACATTAATCATAAATTTATACAAATTTACAAACAAAAAATGTATAAAATCAACTAACATAAAGAAAATAAAATTACATATTCCATTAACAAATTCAATAACATTAACCCACACCCATCTCATTTTTCAGCTCTGGAGAATCGAAACCAACATCGAACACTTTCCGAGCAACTCAGCAACTCAACATCAGCAACCGACACAACATCAGCAACTAAAGTGGTGCGAAAAGAATTCCATTTCATTCAGGCAAATCATCGAACACCTTCCGAGCATTAAAAAACATCAAGTTAGAATGACCATTTGTGGAACCGAAATGACCATTTACATTCACAGACAAATTAGAATGACCATTTACATTCACAGACAAATTAGAATGACCATTTGTGGAACCGAAACCCTGGAGGCACTTTAGAATGACCATTTACATTCACAGACAAATTCATTTCTTCTTTAGACATATCAACACAAAAGCAAGAAAGAGAGGATGATAACAGAAAAGCAAGAAGGACAAGATGATAATTTATATGAATGCTTAAATGCATAGAGATGAATCAATCATGTGTATGAAATACTACAACACTTTACTATCCCTGGTATCGGTACTCTCCACCACGCCACCGTAACCTGGTATCGCCGGAACCATCCCTGGTATCGCCGGAACCTGGTATCGCCGGTGGTTGAACTGAAGCAAAAAGGGTGGGGGCAGGGATCTTGGGGTGTGCGTGAATTTGAGAGGTTATTTTGTGTTCAAGGATTTTGTGTTTCTAGATGCTATTTTAAACCGTTTGATTGAAAATTAGGTGAGCAATGGACCGTAGGATGGTGATCCGTGTGAAGTTTAACTAAAGCTTTTGATTGGCTCAATTAAGTGTAAAAGATTATGCCTCCATTATCCTTTTCATAAGTTATAAAATTGGAATCTATTACTTGTATTATTATTAACTAGTTTATTAATGAAAAAATATTATTATTATTAATATGGTGGCACATAAATTATATCCAGTTTTTTATAAATCACATTTTTCGTTAAATCACATTTTCCGTAAACTATATGTCATGTAATTAGATTTTAAATCTTAAATTTGTTATAAACTAGTATTAAGCCCCCAACGTTGCGGTGGGGGTGTAAAATCGTGACAAATAGCCCCAAGGCCACAACACCGCTAGCGACCACCAACACTGAAGTTGAGAAGTGTTAATGCGGAGAAATTAGACCGAAACATAAAAGTTTTGGGGTTAAAAGTAAAAAATCAAAATGTTGATAATTATATCATTTTTTTTTTGAAAATCAAAATGTCGAGTCAGCGTTGATGGTAGATGACGGTTGTGTGACATTAGTACTATTTGACACACCGTTTTACGCCCCACCGCAATGCGGGGTGTGCTTTAAGGGGTTTTCAAAGAAAAAATGGTTACGCATATGGTTGTCGTAACGTTGGCTTTGGGGGTTTTCCAAAAAAAATTGATTTTTTTTTACTTTTCACCCAAAAGTAATTCATAAATTACTTTTAACCCAAAACTATTTTTTTTACTTTTAACCCAAAACTTTTTATCTTTTACAATCTATCTTCACAACTTTTTTTACTTTCAACTTTGATCCTTTATAGTTTTCATTTTCCGCAAATTTTTCGCTTTATGCTTGGTTCTAAATTTTGTGACTTAACACATCGCAACGTGCGTCTTTGGTTTAACGGTTTTACGTTTCGTTCTAAATTTTGCGAGTTAACACGACGCAACGTGCGTGTTTGGGTGAACGTTTTTACATCGTCTATTTTCCCCCGTTTGACAGGTTTAACATAACGTGCGGGTCATAGATTGACTTAGTTATAACTAAAGAATCCCCGCCGCATTGCGGCGGGTCGCAATCCTAGTTTATATTATAACGCCAAATGATGAGCAAATGAATTGGATATTAATGATTGAAAGGGCATTAAGAGATGTATGGTAATAATAAAATATGGTAGCAAGTTGCTACACATTTCCTACGCAATAAATTTTCCATCACAAATGTGTAGCAAGTTGCTACACATTTCCTACGCAATAAATTTCCATCACAAATGCGTAGCAAGTTGCTACACATTTCCTACTCAATAAATTTTCCATCACAAATACGTAGCAAGTTGCTACACATTTCCTACGCAATAATTAATAATAATGCTGATTAAACATTAAAATATAATCCAAGTATAATAAGAAATATTTCGTCATAAATTCGTAGCAAGTTGCTACGCATTTCTGACGCAACAATTACTATTTAAATGAATTTAACATATAAATCTAATTCTAACAAATAAATAATAGTTCCGTCGGAAATGCGTAACAAGTTACTACGCATTTCCGACGCAATAGTTAATAATAATAATAATTAAACGTTTAAATATAATTCAAATACAAATATAATTCATCCGTCGTAAATGCGTAGCAAGTTGCTACGCATTTCCGACACAATACTTAGAATTAGTATTTTTGTCACTATTGTGTCGCAAATTGGCCCAAAATCAAGGTCTTTTTTCCGTAGGAAATGCGTAGTAAATGTGTCAAAATTTGCGACGCATTTTTTTTGCGTAGTGCCCGTCCTGCGGACACGAATGCAGCTCTGAAAACCCGGGCCCCGCGTGAGGCTGTTTTTGCATGCGCTTGGTTTCTTTTTTTGGTGCGTTACCTTTTGTTTTCTGCTTATGTTGCGCCTCATCACACCGTTTTTGCGCCTAGGCGCGCGCTTTTTGGCGCCTCAGCAGCGTTCTTTTAAAAAAAGCCAATTTTTGCGCCTAGGCTACCACCTGGCGCTATAGGTGCGCCTAGGCGCGCGCTTTTTGCGCTTTTGACAACATAGTTAAATAGTAAAAATTATTTTCTTGAGATGTAACCTGATGATTTGATTTACAGACAACCATAATGCCTTGACTATTGCTAGCTTGTGGGCAGGGGCGGTTTTGGGCCTGTGCAGGTCGGGCCACTGCACAAGGCCCAAATTGCCAAGGGGCCCAATTTTTTTTATGACTTATTTATTAGATCTGATTATTCTGGGCGCCAAAACAAAACCCAGAACGAAGATTACAACATCCGATTACAACATCATTCAATCCCAATCCCCAAATCCGATTACAACATCATTGATCATTCAATCGCTCGCGGCTCGCCTCATCAGGTATTGTCATGGAATTCAGGAATTTTATTTGAAAGGAAAGGGATTTGCTAATGTTTCAGTTTCATATCTTAGAGATTTTGTTCAAAGTTTATTAAATTGAAAATATCATTCATTCAAAAACACCGAGGATAATTGTCAGTGATATTCAAAAACAAGTTGTGGGCACCTGTGTTTAGTGTAAGTGGGCATTCTGCTGTTATATATGAAATACGCAACACATATAAATGATACTAACTTCACTACTAAATGGTATTCTGCTATTGTGCTCATTGCAGATCTATCTGTTAGACATCCACATCTTTTATACAATTATATCTGCTGTCGTGGGATTCTTGCTTGGAGCTAGAGATCAGTGGCGGACTCAGGAATTTTTTTATGGGGGTGCAGAATATTTTCAAAGATTTTAGCCCCCTAGTTGTATAAAAATATCGGTTCATAGCGGGTCGGGTCGGATCATATAAGACAAAAGAACATCAAACTAAAATTTATAAATCATCAAAAACACGTCAAACGTCATTACAAAGTACAAACGTATTTAAAATTGTGCCCTACATGGTTTTTTTTTTTTTTGACATATATCCAAAATATCATCTAAAGATACTAAACACGCCATAAGTTCAATACATTCTTACTCATTGTTCCTAACACGTATAATTTGCTCCATAAGTTCATAAAACAACACTAAACACTTAAACAAAATAAACAATCATGTTCAACCATAGCCCATAACTTTCAATTATATTTTTAAACATTCAAGCCCTAATATTAAATGTTGATTTCTTGTAACTAATCATTTAAACAAACAAAAAATATATATATAAAAACATTAAACCCTTACACATCTATATTTTCTCCTAATCATCACATAAAACAAAATAAATAAATAAATAAACTATACTAGTTCTATATTGGAATTCTAACGTAATATGAGTCGGTCCAACCGGAATTTTGGTTTTTCCGGTAAAAAAAGCCACCAGGTCATGAGCAGTGGCGTCAAGTCGCTGTGAGTTTTTTTGGGGGCGAGATTTGAAAATGGAATGGGTGGATGAGTTTGGGTTATTTTATTTAGTTCAAATTTCTTTAGGTTGGGTTTGGGCTTTTGTTAATAAAAATTGATTGCAAATTGGGCTTTGATTGGATTAAATAATTAAGTGAATAAGTGGTTAATAATTATTTTTTTTCTAAGTGGGACGGTAGAAAATTTTCAAGGGGTGCGGGTGAAAAATTCCAAGGGGTGCGGTCGGGATTTCCGACGAAAAATAACACTAAAAAATATTTTTTCATGGGGTGCGCCCGCCCACCCTTGGCTTAGGGTGGGTACGCCCCTGCTAGAGATCGTCTTGGAGAGGTAAGCATGATAAAAGAATTTCTGTGTTCATCTAGTTTTATGTATTATCGTTGGTTTAGGAAACTGTGGTTGATACTTGATAGTAACAATAATCTTACTTAATACTAGGGGTGAGCAGAAAACCAAAAAAAATCAATTTAATTGAACCCAAAAAAACCAAACTGAAATTTACGGTTTGGTTATGGTTTTGCATTTTATGAAAATTGAACTGAACCAAATAACCTAAAAAATCATTTTTTAATGTTTGTTATATATTGATTTATGAATTATTAGTTTTATTCTTGAATGTTAAGTATTTATAATAAAAAACATAGCATGTGTTTGAATGTCTACGTGCCCCACATGCTCAGGATTTTCTGTCTGTCGCACCTATTGAAGGCTTGGGGCAACACATGTCGACTGTGGAATACCGTGCTATCCTTAGATACCGACTGATGATTCCTTTGTTCCCAGTTGACGAGCCATGTCCGGTATGCCGCAAAGCGTGTTTGGATTCTTTCGGCAAGCACGCGATCCACTGTAAAGAGCTACCAGGGTTTAAGTATCGGCATGATTGGGTGAGAGATGTGTTATGTGATGTTCTTAAGCGGGCCGGGATCTCTGCCAAAAAGGAGGCTCCAGTAAATTTCCTGACTGACCCCTTGGAGGGGAGGTCCACTTTACGCCCGGCGGACATCCTTGTGTTTGGATGGGAAGGGGGGAAACACGCTTGTGTAGATCTAACTGGAGTCTCCCCCCATGTCGGGCTCAAGGACAAGGGCTTTGTCGTAGGGCAAGCGGTGCTCAAGGCAGAGGCGAGCAAAGTGGCAAAACATGAGAAAGCCTGCCGGGAGAATCAACATGTGTTTGTCCCGTTTGCGTTTGATACCTTTGGTGGTCTCGCTCCTGACGCTGTGCGACTCTTGAATCGGGTTCAAAAAGTCGTTAATAGTAATTCTTCGTCGCTAAAGGTTTCAAACTTTATATTTAGTAGAATTGGTTTTTCTATTCAAAAGGGGGGTGGCGGCGCAACTTGTTGCCCGACTACCTGCCATTGCTTTGTAATTGTCCTTTTTCGTGTGGAATGAAATTAAGCTAAAAAAAAAAAAACTTTAACTAAAAAAAAAAAAAAATTTAGCATAAAAGTTAAATGATTTTCAAAGTTTTATAAAAGAAGATGTCTTAGTAAAATCTTTGGAGAAACATAAAAATAGATTAGAAGGTTAGGTTTATGTGAACAATATTAATTAAAAAGGTTAAAATAATAACTTAGATTTAAACATCTAAGAAAGATTCTTAAATTTTGGATTATACTTTTTATTTTTGAATCTTACGTAATTTTGTTCCAAAAACCGAACCGTTGCTAAAACCAAAAAAATAACTGAAACCGAACGGTTTTCAATAACCGAAAACTGACGGTTATGGTTTCGGTTTTACCATTAATCGAACCGAATCGAACCGTGCACACCCCTACTTAATACTTACAATCCAATTGCATATAATGTTTCAATCTATAGTAAAGATATATAAAGATTCGTAGTTATTTCTTACGCGGTATTTGTTTGTTGAGTTAAGGTTTGACTGTATCTCTGTGTCTTAATGCTTTCAGATTAGGTCTTTGGATGCTGTCCACAAACTCTTTGAGAGGTTTCCTGAAGCATTTATGGATAATCTTCACATTCCTCTATCTGCCAGGTGTTTTTGGGAGTTCTGTGACAGATATTTGTTGATTATAATGATGTTTATGTTGTATTGATGTTAAAATATATTTTGCAGGACGTCCCTTACATTAACCAATCAGGTAAGTTGACCATGCTTGTTCTTATCACTTTAATAAACGCTGTTTGTGTCTTGGCGTGACATCTTTTGAAAATAATCCTTACTTGCCGTTTTCACATGAAATGTTATTTTTCCCTTTTAAAAGGTTCAGGAGAAAAGTAAGTTTGATGCTGCTCGATTTGCACCCTTTTGGAACGAGATAGGGAAAAATCTGCGAGAAGAAGATTATATCACTAATTTGTGAGTATCTTATTGAGTTAATTCTACAATATAATTAAATGTTTCTTTCTTTTCATCATTACTTTATAATGCATCTTGTTTTCAGGGAAATGGAATTGCTTCAAATGCCAAAAAACACTGGCTTTGTTCATATGGTTCAATGGCCTCTTTTTCTTCTAGCCAGCAAGGTTATTCAAATTCTTGGTCCACATTTTGGTTCTTCTTATTTATTATGTGAATTTCTTCATTAAAGAAGTCCTGTATTTAGATATTCGTTGCTAAAGATATGGCCGCAGAGAGTGACTCACAAATAGAGCTGTGGGAAAGGATTTCGAGAGACGATTACATGAAATATGCAATTGAAGAGTGTTATTACACCATCAAGCTGATTTTGACCTCAATTTTTGACAATGATGGCAAAGAGTGGTAAGTGTTTCGACTGTATATTTTGTTAGTTCTTTAAGCTAGAGATGAATTAATTGGCAAGTAAATTGGGTCGAAATTAGTAATGACACACAAACACATTTTTTGCCTTTAGTTTTCTTGAGTTTTATAAATACTCGTTGTGTTTAAAATGATTGAAATTACTCTATTATTATATTTTCTGCAGGGTTAATAGAATATATGATGACATTCGAGGAAGTATAGTGAAAGGAGACATTTATTCAGACTTCCAACTGAAAAAACTGTCTCTTGTTATTCAGAAAGTTACTGCACTTACGGGAATTTTGGTCGGTGTTCATTTCTTTATCTTTTTTCTTGGATGATATTCTTTCAGCTACCTTGATGTACCCTTTTTACCTGTAATAATGTGGTTTTGCATGCTACATGCGCAGAAAGAAGTTGGGACACCTGAACTGGAGACTGGTGCGATTAATGCTGCGCTAGATCTTTATGATTTTATCCAGCTTGATTTTTTTAGTGTGAATATGAGGTGTGCGCCAACAAAAAGTTTTAATTTCTTATATGTTGTTTAGTTTGCAATTACTATCTAAACATATGCCTGACTGGATTTCCGTATCATTTGACAGAGAAAATTATGCCACATGGAGTATGTTGATAAAGGCACGGAAGGAAGGCCGTTTGTTTTCAAAGATTAAGTGGCCAAGAGACCCTGAATTGGTATTGACTTTTGTACAAGTCAAACTTGTGCTAATTGACCTTTTTTCTATGTATTCTTTTAAAGTTATTTATATTTTATGAAGAGGTTACAAATTCGGAGGCTACACTCACTATTCACCATCAAAGATTCAGCAGTAAACGTCCCTAGAAACCTAGAGGCTAGACGTAGGTTGGAGTTCTTCACAAATTCACTTTTCATGAACATGCCTAGACCCAAACCTGTTCGGGAAATGTCATCTTTCACTTTTCATAAACACTCATTGGGTATTGATTAAGATTTTCAATGTTCCAGTGTTTTTACTCCGTGTATTATTCGGAGACTGTTCTTTATAGCATCAACGAGCTTCTTAAGAAAAATGAAGATGGGATTTCAATTTTGTTTTACCTCCAAAAGATTTATCCAGGTATTTTGGCTTTCATGTTCAATGAATAGTAGGGGTATTATTTCTTTATTTTTATGAAAAGATGCAAAATTTTCTGGATTTTGCAGACGAATGGAAAAACTTTCTTGCTCGAATTGGCCGCGATGAAAATACACACGAGTCAGTTCTTATTGAGAATGAAGATGATAACCTTGAACTTAGGTTTTGGGCATCATATCGTGGACAAACGTTATCAAGAACCGGTATAAAACATTATATTATGTTTTGTTAACATATCCATGTTACATAGTTCTTGAAACTTGCACCTTTTTTGACAATTTTTCTTCGTTTCCAGTTCGAGGAATGATGTACTACCGAAAAGCTCTAATGCTTCAAGCTTATTTGGAAAGAATGACTGTTGGAGGTTTTAGTTTTCTCCTTTCGAGAATATTTTTATTATTGCTAGGCGTATTGTATTTATTTTTTTATTTTATTGTTATTCTTGTTCTAATATACAAATGGGGTATGCAGTATGCTAGATATCGAAGCTGCAGTTCCTGCTAATGAAGCAACTGATACTAAAGGATTTGAGTTTTCTCCCGAAGCGCGAGCTCATGCTGACCTTAAATTTACTTACGTTGTCACGTGTCAAATATACGGGAAACAAAAAGAAGAGCAAAAGCCCGAGGCTGCTGATATTGCATTGTTACTGCAAAGGTTTAATTTTTTTATATCTATTCTACCAAACGTGTTGATATATAAGTTTTTTTACATGTGCAAGTAATTCTAATGTTGGGTCTCCTTTTAGAAATGAAGCACTTCGAGTTGCGTTCATTGATGAGGTGGAGACTTTGGCTGGTGCTGGTGAAGTTCAAAAATCCTACTTCTCTAAACTTGTGAAAGGTGATATCAACGGAAAAGACAAGGTTAAGAATTTTATTTTATTTTTCCTTAAATTTTTCGGTTATCATTTTTAATTACTTAATTGAGAAGTAAGTGTTTGTGCAGGAAGTTTATTCTATAAAATTGCCGGGGAACCCAAAACTTGGTGAAGGAAAACCCGAAAATCAAAACCATGCGATCATCTTTACACGTGGAAATGCGGTCCAAACAATCGATATGAATCAGGTATGCAACTAAAATATGAATATATAACATGTAGTCAAGTACTAATACAGTAATAAATTTACTTCAGGATAATTATTTTGAGGAAGCTTTAAAGATGAGAAATCTTCTAGAAGAATTCCATGCTAATCACGGTACCATTCTTGGTGTTAGGGAGCATGTATTTACAGGAAGGTAATTAACAATAATCTAAAATAATTATTAAAAGGTTATTCATTTCTTTTTCTTTTTAACCTTTTTCATGCCCATTATGCAGTGTTTCTTCTTTAGCATCTTTCATGTCCAATCAAGAAACTAGTTTTGTAACTCTTGGCCAGCGTGTTCTCGCAAGTCCCTTAAAGTAAGCAAGCTTTTATATACAAAGAATATCTTTTTTGTTTAAAACCGTTAATGTCATTTTTATATTACTTGAATATATTTTTCAGGGTTCGCATGCATTATGGGCATCCTGATGTGTTTGATAGAGTGTTCCACATAACACGTGGCGGTATTAGCAAAGCCTCGCGTGTCATCAACATTAGTGAAGATATTTTCGCTGGTATGCCTTTTTTCTTTCCTCTATATTTCTACTTTTCTTTTCGTATCATAATAAACCGTATCAAAACGCAGGATTTAATTCGACTTTGAGGCAAGGAAACATCACTCATCATGAATATATTCAAGTTGGAAAGGGAAGAGATGTCGGGTTGAATCAAATCGCTCTATTTGAAGGTAAAGTGGCTGGCGGGAATGGCGAGCAGGTTCTTAGTAGAGACATTTACCGACTCGGACAGCTGTTCGATTGCTTTCGTTCTACTTTTCAACCGTTGGATTCTATTTTTGTACCATGGTATGCCTTTTTTAAATAAATATATGAGTAAAATGCCATTTTCGTCCCCGTGGTTTGGCCGGTTTAGCTACTTTCGTCCAAAGGTTTGTTTTTACGCATCTGGATCCAAAAGGTTTGAAATCTTGTCATTTTCATCCGGCTCGTTAACTCCATACAGTTTTCTCCGTTAAGTCAGGGGTATTTTTGTCTTTTTTGCTAACTAAAAAAGGGCAGTTTGGCCTTTTTAACTTTATGTACAAGCATTTAGCATAATGTGCAAGTATTCAAAATACCCTTTAATAAATAAAAAAGACGAATACCGCTGACTTAACGGAGAAAAATGGATGGAGTTAACGAGCCGAATGAAAATGGCAAGATTTCAAACCTTTTGGATCCAGGTGTGGAAAAACAAACCCTTGGAAGAAAGTCACAAAATTGGCCAAACCTCAGTGACTTAAATGGGCATTTGACTCTTTATACTCTAAATATATTTATAATTTTAATTAATTATATAAAACAGCTCACTTTACATGTTCTTTATTTTGTGACAGTTAACCGTGATTACGGTGTGGCTTTTTTTATATGGAAAGTTATATTTGGTAAGATTTGAATTTTTAGTTACGATGGTTCTTATTAGTGTTTTGTAGTGGTATCTTTTGAGACTGGTATATTATTTTGTTTCAGGCGTTATCTGGAGTTGGTGAAGATATTCAAAACAGATCCAATGTGTTAGACAACAAAGCTTTAACTGCAGCTTTGAATACACAGTTTCTGTTTCAAATTGGTGTATTTACGGCTATACCCATGGTGTTGGGCTTTATTTTAGAGCAAGGTTTCTTAAGGGTACGTCTTTGAGATTGTAGATTGTTTATACATACACACACACACACACATATATATATATAGGTAGAGGATCCTGTAAAAAGTGCTCAAAGTGTGAGAAGTGTATTATAACACTATATATAATACTATATAACACCATATAAACACCGTATAACAATATGTAATACCATATAACACTATGTAACACTATTATATATCATTATATAACAAATATAACACTATAGGTTGTCTGATAGCATGTCTATGATAGATGTATATTGTTATATTTGTTATATAATGTTATATAGTGTTACATATTGTTATATGGTATTATATGGTGTTACATATTGTTATACGGTGTTTATATAGTGTTATATAGTATTATATATAATGTTATAATACACTTCTCACACTTTAGGCCCTTTTTACACCATCCTTACCCTATATATATATGTATGTATTTATTTCATCTGTATACCTTTTAATTAATGTTTGCATATGCAGGCTGTTGTTAGTTTCATCACAATGCAATTTCAGCTTTGTACTATTTTCTTCACATTTTCGTTGGGCACGAGAACACATTACTTTGGACGGACCATTCTTCATGGTGGTGCAAAGGTTCGATCACATTTTTTCTTATCTTACATGTTTGAGCCATTAGAGATGAAACATAAGCCAAATCAACTCATTCATAGTCAAATTGGTCAAACTTTTCACCTGCACTTTATTCAATTACTATAATCTTAACATAATTTGATTCCAAAACAGTATCATGCTACTGGAAGGGGTTTTGTTGTGCCCCATATCAGATTTGCGGAGAATTATAGGCTTTATTCACGTAGTCATTTTGTCAAAGGGTCTCTCTCTCTCTCTCTCTCTCTTACACATACACACCCCCTCGCGCATAGTTGTCAATGGCGAATAGCGACAAATAGCGATAAGGTACCTTAAGGCTACATAGCGGGAACTATTTTATAAATAGCGATACACTAGAAAAAACAGTTATATGTATTTATATCAACATACCCTGGTATATACACTATATTTTACATGTATATCTAACAAAAACCTAAAATCCAGCTACTTTATAGCTATATTTAATCGCTATTTATATTTAAAAAAACTTAAATCCCGCTATTTATGGCTATATCCCTGTAGCGACCTTCGACCTATTCGCTATAGCACCGCTGTTGACAACTTATGCGCTCGTGCACAATTTCTTTCGTGTGTCTGATATTTATCATTAATTGAAACAGATTGGAAGCATAGTTATCGATTGCGCCTGTTGCGAGCGCTATTGCGTTTAGCGATGCGAAGCGGACTACCGGCGCTAAGTGGCTCTAGCGACTGAAAAGCGGGAAAAATAGCGATTAGGCACGTATTCCGGCGGCGAATTCCGGCGCCGATGCTGCAACTTCTGCCGGAAACGAAGAAGATGGAAACCGAAGACTCAAATTGATAGGAAAGAAAGAAGAGATACCTTGTTTTGATGGCGTTCATAGTAGTTTTTCTAGTGCTTTTTTGTAATTTCATGGTCGTCTTGGAGTTCTGAGATTTGGAGTGACGGCGGAGGTAACGATCCAGCTCTTTTAGGTGACGATCCAGCTCTTTTAGGTTTAAAGTAGTTTGTAGTTTTACAATTTAACCCCTCAATATTTCTGTAGTTTACATTTATTCTCTAATTTGTAAATTTTTAGGATAAAAAGAGTGAAATTAGTTTGTGCGTTTTAACATTTACCCCCTCTATCTTTACTAGTTTACATTTGGTTCTTAAACTTACAAATCTATGAATATAAAGTATAAAATTAACATTATAATATATGTATATAATTATAAATAGCTATATTTTTATTTTTAAAATTTTCTACTACCTTATCGCTATACACAAAATAGCGGGCGCTATTTCGTCGCTATCGCTACGTAGCATATAGGTCGTCTGTCGCTATTGACCGCTATTCGCTATCGATAACTATGATTGGAAGTGGTTCTATTGTTAGTGGTCTACCTTTCTTATGGGTACAATGAAGGCATAGTAGGCTACGTTCTTCTTAGTGTTAGCAGTTGGTTCATGGCACTTTCATGGCTTTTTGCTCCACATTTGTTCAATCCATCTGGGTTTGAGTGGCAAAAGTAAGTAATTTTTTAAATTAAAACTTATAATTATCTAGAACTCAAGATAATCATAAAACCTTAATATTTATCTTTATCTATGATTTTAGGACAGTCGAGGACTTCCGGGATTGGACAAATTGTCTCTTTTATCGAGGAGGAATTGGTGTCAAAGGAGAAGAAAGTTGGGAAGCATGGTGGGATGAAGAAATGGTACGTAATTACGAATTTACGATACGAATACGCCCTCATATTGTTGCTATCAGTTTCATTTTTGTTATATATCGTATATCTGTAGGATGTGGAATGCAGATGTAGTTTCGGGTCCCATTTACTATGAAGATGGGACCCACTTAGGCCAGTAAACGAACTGAACGAACACGAACAAAGGCATGTGTATGTTTGTTAATTTAACTTTAACCGAACACGAACACAAACATATAATCGGACACATTTTTTTGTTCATGTTTATTGACTTATTCATTAAGAAAACGAGCATGTTTGTGTTCATTTAGGTGTGTTCATTTAGGTTCGTTCATTTAAACCTAAATGAATATAAACAAACAAACAAACATAAAACAACACAAATAAACATAATTGAACAAAAACAAAAACAAATGTACATAGTTGACCAATCATAAACGATCACAAACGAAGATAAGTTAATTATTTTTATATAAATTAGTGACTAATTATGATAAACTTCATTGGAAAGCCCATTTACTAATTAGTTATATTTGTATCACACAAACAAACGTTCATGAACATAAATGAACAAACGAAAGGTGTGTTCATGTTTGTTTGTTTAATTAAATGAGCCAAAAAATTTGTTCATGTTCGTTCGCTTATTAAATAAATAAAGAACTTCTCACAAAACAAGTTCATGAACAGTTCATGAACGTTCAGTTCATTTACAGGCCTAGACCCACTAGATGGCAAATGGAGAACAGGGGAAATTGTTTTTTTATTTGACTTTATGATAATTTAATGTTTTTATTTTTTATTTTTTGGCTTTCTTTAGTATTAATAAGGCTGGAGATATTTGGACACCCATCGCGCCTATTTTCACACCTTTGGTGCCCTAGACGCCTCGTATAGGTCTATACGAGGCGTCTACGCACTGAATTCAAGGGGGTCTGCGAGGGTGTCAGGCACATAGTTTAAGGAACCCTAGACGCCTCGTACAGAGCTATACGAGGCGTCTAAGATTGGGTTTTTTTTTTTGGCTGAAATGAGGGGTGTTTTGGTGGGTTTTGGTATGGTTTTTGGATAGTTTTTGAAGATGTGTTTTTTATTGAAAATTTTTTTGTTTTTAAAAAAAAGTTATGTTTTTTTTGTTTTTTACACTATAAAAAAGTTTTTGTTTTTTAAAAATGAACTATTTTAAAAATCGGCTCTTTAAATATATTATATCGATTAAATATTATAATGTTTTTTACATTTTACTTTTTTAAATATTATTCTTCCGATTAAAATTTTATCTCGTTCAAATATTCAAAACATATTTTGTTTCCGTATTATTTCAATTTAAGACAACAATCATTAAGTAACCGAATAATTGAAAACAAACATAAATATGACATAGATAAGATAACTTTGTACATCCATAACAAAAATATATAAGATAAGTTTGTACATCCATAATAAAAATAAAAACAACAACAGGTCTATGCATCCGAATCCGAATCCGAATCTGGCTGCTGCGGCTGCTGCTGCTAATGTGGTGCTCGAGGTGGTGGGAGCGGTATCGCGGGTAACCCATCTCTCTCGCGTCTATCCTGCAGCTCCCGAACCACCCAACCTATCAAATCGCAGAGCCTGTCAAGCTCTGCTCGTACCTCCGGATGTATCGGCGCAGCTCCTGGGGCATGACCTGGAATAGCGTGACGTGGAAACTGAGGCACCCCGGCAGGTGGCGGTGGCTGTGGCATCGCTGCACCGTCTACATCCTGCGGAGGCTCCTCCACGGGCACTACATCAGCAGGATCTGCAGGAGGATAAACGGGCTCGAAATGCTCTGGTAGGGCCTCCTCTGTCCATATGCCCCCGTTGCGGTTTTTAAACCGCGTGCCAACTGCGAACCTCCTGATTACCCTCATCCCCCACAGCGACTGCATGCCCATCCGCGTCGGCATGACTGGCGGCGTCCGTAGATGTGGGTCCTCGTGCAGTACGAGGCCAAATGAACGGGCAATGACGGTCACGTACGCCCCGCCATACAAAAATCCGCGCTCCTGTTTGTGATGGGCGGAGGCGTAGTACTGGGCTAGACCGTGTGCTAGCGCGCACGGCCTCCTATACAACAAACAATAAAGGAAAAAAAGATCTGTAGTCGTACACCACTCACGGCTGTAGCCGCGCGCTGAAATCGAAGTAGCGAGCAAATGGTGCAGATACCTGCAGATAGTGTTAGCGAAATACAGAAACAGAGATTAATAAACAATGCACATAATCACAATAATTGCCGTAATAAATGTACGTACCTGTACAGTGGGTCCCTAACAAACGACACCCTCCCCTTCGACTTGTCGTGCTCCCAAGTATTTGGCCCCGCAATCACCTGCCAAAACCCTAGAAGAATGGGTTTGTCAACCACCACTTGCCCCGCTGTGTAAATCTCAGTCTCGATCTCCCCCTGCATGTATAAACCAGAACGCACCGCAAAGTCTGCTAGCGTCATCGTACGCAAAACGCCAGCGAGCCTGAAAGAAATCTCAGGCGGAGGGGGAGCATCTGGGTACGGAAGCGCCACTGGGACCCCAGGAGGGTGAAATGTGAATGACGAAATGAACTCGACAAGCAGCTCCCTGTAGGTCGGCGTGTGCGCCAAATCAAAAAGACGATGCCACGGCGAATCGAGAGGTATAAACCGACGCACTCTATCCGTCTCAGCAAGCTGGTCCATCGCACCCCAGTCGATCGATGCATGCGATCCAATGTACATCCTCCTAAGCTTCTGGCAATGGCGGGCGGCATCGGTGCCGTCGGGAAACTCTAGGTACGGACAACCCTGCAGCGTATCCAGATCCGGCCGCCGTCTCCGTCGTGGACCCTCCTGAACCTGCTGAACCGCCAGTACCGCATCAAGATCTATCTGAATGTCGTCGCCCTCCATAATCAATCTGCAGGTAAATAACGTATACGTATAAAAACAATAATAAATAAATCAGAATAATAATAATAATAATAATAATACTAATAATAATAATAATAATAATAATAATAATACTAATAATAATAATAATAATTAATAATAATACTAATAATAATAATAATAATAATACTAATAATAATAAATATTAAGAAAAAAAAATAATTAATAAATAATACTAATAATAATAATAATTAATAAATAATAATAATAATACTAATAATAATAATAACTAATAATTAATAAATAATACTAATAATAATAATTAATAATAATTAATAAATAATACTAATAATAATAATAATTAATAAATAATAATAATAATACTAATAATAATAACTAATAAATAATAATAATAATAATACTACTAATAATAATAATAACTAATAAATAATAATAATAATACTACTAATAATAATAATTAATAAGAAAAAAAAATAATTAATAAATAATACTAATAATAATAATAATTAATAAATAATTATAATAATAATAATAATACTAATAATAATAATAACTAATAAATAATAATAATAATAATAATACTAATAATAATAACAATACTAATAATAATAATTAATAAGAAAAAAAAAAATTACAGAGCCTCGTATAGCCCTCGTATAGGGCTATACTCGGCGTCCTGTTCTTCCCCATTCATCTTCAACCTTAAACTCAAGCCCCCAAACCCCACAAAAATCAAATTTCAGGGCAAACCTACGGTCTAAAGGCAAAAACGTTGCAAAAATACTAAACTACGGGGCGAAATACATACCGGTGATGCTTCAAATCTTCGAAAATCCGGTCGAAATACGTATCCGAGGCGTATAGAGGTGTATTCTCCGTATGTGTGTGTGTTTATTGTTTGGGAGCTACAACCAGCCTCGTATAGACCCCCCAGCCTTATACGAGGCATAGACGCCTCGTATAGGTCTATACGCGTCGTCCCCTCTTTTTATTAAATGACCATTTAGCCCCTGGTATGCCCCCAGTATAGGCTTTATTCAGGGGCAAAATGGTAATTAACCATTCCAAAAAGATATTTCTGGAATGGTTAATTACCATTTTGCCCCTGACTAAACCCTATACTGAGGGCTTTACAGGGGCAAAATGGTAATTTAATAAACCTTTTTTCCAAATTAAAAAACAAAAACTTTAAAAAGTTGCCGCCTTCCAAGACGACACGTATAGCTCTATACGCGGCGTCTGATTTTTCAAAATTACCTTTAAGCCCCTGTTAAAGGCCTATACTGGGGACTTTCAGGGGCAAAATGGTAATTAACATAAAATATTTTCAAAATTCAAATTTTAATTAAAAGAATTGTTGCCGACACTGTAGACGACTCGTATAGATCTATACGAAGCGTCCTAAATCAAAAAATTCAAATTTTGATTTTCAAATTTTCAAAATTCAAAATTTCAAAAACCCGCTCAAATAGACGTCTCGTATAGATCTATACGAAGCGTCTGTGGATTAGGAAATGACCTTTTAGCCCTTGAAATAAGCCTTGATTGGGGGCATACCAGGGGCAAAATGGTCTTTTGGGCATAATTATACGACGCGTATAGCTCTATACGCGTCGTATATTTTTAATTTTTTTTAAAAAATGATTTTAAACTGTTTTAATTATTGAAAAATGATACAAATTATAAAAAAAATTTATAGAAATTGTAGAAAATTATAGGAATTAATAAAAAAAATACATTCAAATTACAAAAATCATTCTTCCGTATCACTATCGATGTAATTAAGACTGGGGTTTGATCTTGGCGGAGGATTCATTATCGATGTATACCATTCTAGACGTGGCAAGTACATATCTTCCCATTGTTTCGTATGGGGTGTTCGGTGGGTCAACCATAGCCCGTGTGCTGGTGGCATTGGATAATCCCCTTCCAGCTTAACATGTATGAAGTGGTTCTCGTTTACATGTGTAAGCGTTATGAACAATGGTTGTTGATTAGCCGGAGGACTTAGTATCGGGAAGAAAGTGGAACTCGCACCCATGGTTGTCGTTAACAGGTGCACCCCGATATCGTACGTTTGTGCAATAAGAAGTCCTGCATAGGGGAAGTCCATCCAGTGATCCCCCCCACAACCGGACACTGAATCCCAAATTAGGCCCTGACGATGCGTGTAAAAATAACCTTTATCCCATGCTTCAAATATTGGGAACCAGATCGATTTGTTCTGGTCCATTTCTTGAACAAGGTGCCTTCGAATGAGCCCCCATGAACTCTGTTCCATACCTAAGCCCACAGCCACAGACCGAAACCCACAATGACCGTCCGGCATCACATCTCGTATGCACGAGACGTACGGATGGAACACTAGCGGAATGTCATCCTGAAACTGTTCGATGATTCCCACGTACTTGTCCCCAATGATTAACGGAAAACCGTGAGCATCTCGTGTCTCTTTCTTCTTAGAACTCTTTGAACGGCTTAGGCTCGCTTTGGGTTTTTGGGACCTTATAACCGACTGTTGAGAGGCCTGTGACGGAACGTACGAGCTGTGACGAGGTTTGTCGTACTTAGTTTGTCGGGAACCTTCAAAGCACGTGTTTGCATCACCGAATGAGCTTCTCCTCAATTCTTCATCTATACGAGAGGCCTCGTCCAACCTTTGTTGTACCTGCTTTGTTGTTGGTCGGCCACGAGTATTTTGTTGGACAACCGGTGGTTTCTTGGTAGATTTCTTTGGAGTCAACACCGCTTTAATCTTTGAAATCAGGCTTTTTTGCTGAGCTGGGGGGTGCGACTCTAATTGTTGTCTAACAATATTTAGCTCTTCGACCACGTCCACGTCATCGTCTATCAATTTACAACTTTGGAAGTTAAGTTTCCGCCAGAAGACGTCCACGTCTTCGAGTTGAATCGGACGCTCTGCACGGTTAAAAACAACATTGTTTAAGTCACATGATTAACGGAAATATATCACACAAGTGTTGTACGTTTAACAATTATTACCTTCAAGCATGTACTTTTCTATCCTGCAAGCACAGGGCAACCCACAGCTGTGCCACATTTGGCAACCACATGATGAATGAAAGCGCTCCAAGACATCTAGCTTCCTAATTGCCTCGCTCCTCAACAAGTCAAGGGCTGTATGGGAAACTTTACCAAGTAGGTGTTGAAACAACGGGTGTTTGTGGTGGGTCATTGTTTTTTCGATGCTATCTCGAAAAGTCTTCCTTATTTCACCGAACTGTGCCTCAACTATATCATGGACACAACCAACTATACGGTCGAGCGAGCTCCTATCTTCAACGTATCTCTTTAAGTTGGCGTGTTGGCTCTCAACTCTGTTTGTGGTACGATTACCAAAGTTGCGCCTCTTATCAGTCCACGCAAAGACGAACATCTCCTTATAGTCTTTTAGCCAGTTATCGTACACGTATTTGAAGACCCCTAAAATGTAAAAATAATTTAATAAAATTTGCATAGGTGAGTCGTATGTTATTATAAAAACTTACTAGAACGTTTGCACTCCACAAGTCGTTGTCGCATGTTGCGCAAGTGGTACTCGTAGATGAGTATGGATGGAGACTCAATCAATGTGCCCCAGAATGACAAAAATTTCTTCCAGTCTTCGTCTGTGAAGGCACCCTTGCAGTGCTTCATAACATTCTGTTGTATGTGCCACCTGCAAAGAAGCCTGGAGGCGTTTGGAAATACTTTAGCACACGCGCCCATAAGGGCTAGGTCTCTATCGGTTAAAATCACACGTGGCTCCATGCATTCATCCAACATTGACTTGACCCTCTCAAGCACCCACACAAAGTTATCACCCCGTTCTTTACTAACAACGGCATGCGCGATAATAAACGATTTGTTGGTAGGCGTCATACCAACAATCTGGATAAAGGGCATATTGTATATGTTTGTCTTGTACGTCGCATCGATCAGCATGACGTGGGGGAATGCACGCCACATGTCTCTCGAGTACCGATGAAGAAAGAAGATCTCTGTTACGATCTCTGTTCCGGGTTCCTCCCGTGTCTCGTAAATAAAGTCGTTGTTTATCAGCTTGTCTTCTAGTGACTGCATGGGAGTCAATCCTTGTCTTTGTTCGGCTCTAATCTTCGCCACAACGTTTTGAACGTCTTTCAGAACATGAAACCTGTCGGGGTCCTGCTTCCTTATCGTTTGAAATATTTTGCGCGACTCCATGTTTTGAGCTGTCAGCTGCTCGATCAGTTTCATTTCGCTTGGAGTAAACCTTCGCACAAACGCGTGGGCCGATAGGTCCTCACAAAGTTCGTGGTTATGTTCAATTTTTCCGTCTTTAATCTCCCAGGTTTCATACGGGTGGTTTCGCACAGCCAGCAGGTAAAACGGGCAACCGGTTTTTTTGCTTCCGGCTTTTCTAAGTGTTGCTGTAGTCTGGTGCTCACCAGCACGATCACATTCAAGCCATACCCTCCGGATTCTTCCACCGGTTTTCTTTGATCGACGGGTGACAATAACGAAACCATCCGCGTTTGCTATTTCTTGTATCCGATTCTTTAGTTCATCTAAAGAGTTGAAAACCTGTAACATCGACAATAATAATAAATAATTTTAATAAATAAATAAATAATAATAATAATAATATTAATAATAATACTAATAATAATACTAATAATAATAATTAAATAATACAAAAATAGTAATTAATACCTGCTTTTTTAAGTACGGACTGTCCTGGATGGGAGGTGTCTCACCACCATATCTACCATATCCACCATAACCACCGTCTCCTCCGTATCCACTGTATCCACCATCTCCTCTGTATCCACCATCTCCTCTGTAACCACCGTCTCCTCCGTATCCACTGTCTCCTCCGTATCCACCGTCTCCTCTGTATCCACCGTCTCCTCCGTATCCACCGTCTCCTCCGTATCCACCGTCTCCTCCGTATCCACCGTCTCCTCCGTATTCACACCCGTATCTATAATCCGGATACCCTTGTTGCGTCGGATAACTTGGTTGACAAGCATGGTATGAGTCATCTACAAGGGCTGTTTCATCAACAGGGGGATGATTGTTCAAATCTAGAAACGGTTTGTTTTGTTCTCCTTGTATACTAGACACAACCTCCTCTTGCTCATTAGAATCGGGAACGCAAGACTCCTCCAAAATAAAGAACCGTATCATCATTAGTAAATAATAAACTAAAACAAAAACTAATTAAAACATTTAAGTACCTGTACCGTTACCGGATCGCTTTCGGGCACCCAGTTCTCGCTATAATACTGCCCGAAGACATAGTTGCCGTCCCAGTATGATGACATTTCAACACTTCGGGATGATAAGAACACAAATTAAATGCCGTCCCAGAATGAAAGAAGAAGAAGATGTAGCAGAATGAAAGAAGAAGAAGAACAAGAACAAGCGTAGAGACATAATACATGTCTTAAATGTTGGATGCTCGGGACAAACCATACACTGTATGTTGCACTTTTTCATAAGCCTTAGACGCCTCGTATAGCTCTAGACCCCTCGTATATATTTTTGTCAGCTGTAGAAGACGCCTCGTATAGGTCTATACGAGGCGTCTTAGTGCCTCGTATCCATCCCTCGTACAGACCTAGACTCCCCGTCTGATGTGACTGATTTGACATTGTGCTTTGGTGCAGAGATGGTCGGAAAAGTAACCCTATACGCCTCGTATAGGTCTATACGAGGCGTCCTGAAGGGTGTCAAAATAGGCATGAAGGTGTGTAAATATGTAGACCCATTAATAAACATATTTTGCAGTCTCATATCCGAACACTTGGAGGAAGGCTTATGGAGACTATTTTGAGCCTGCGGTTTTTCATCTTCCAGTATGGAGTTATTTACAAATTGAATGTGCAAGGATCAAATACGTCACTATCGGTATATCACTAATAATACTGTATCTGTTTACCAAGTCACTATTTCGATATATACAGAGTGCTAAATAAGATATATATATATATATATATATATATATATATATATGCAGGTGTATGGATTTTCATGGCTAGTGCTTCTGGGACTTATATTACTTTTTAAGGTATACACAGTTCTAACTTTTAAACCAACTGGGGTGTCCCAGTTGGCCAGCCTCACCCTCCTCTTTCGTAGAGACCCGGGTTCGAGTCTTGGATCAGGCATAATACCCCCAAGGCTCGGCTCGGTTGGGTATTCACCGCCATGCAACCTTGAGGCGTGGTAAGCTGCGGAGTTGTAATACTCCGGCGGATGGGAGGTCCGTGCAAATACCCCCCCCCCCCCCCCCCCAGTTCTAACTTTAAACCCTAAAAGGCTAAAATCACGTATATTCTGAAGATTGAATCTTAGAATGCTGTTTTTTATATCTACAGATTTTCACTTTCAGCCAGAAAATATCAGTCAATTTCCAACTGATCTTGCGATTTATACAAGGCGTAGCGTTCATGCTAGCAATCGCGGGTATAGCGGTTGCTGTTGCACTTACTGACCTTTCTATTACCGACATATTTGCATCCATCTTGGCCTTCATACCCACCGGATGGGGTATACTTTCGGTATGTATATTTTTTTCTTCATACTTTTGGTATGTATATTCCCCTACAAACTTGCAAAATATCATATATACCCATGCAAAATTATAAATATCTTATATATCCTTACAAAGTAGTTGAAATATCATATATATCCAATTCATTAAAAACAAATTTAATAAATGACAATTTGACCCATATTTTTCTATAACTTTGAAATCTCATAACCTTCAACTTCAAATATTATATTTACTCATTTCTAGCTTAATGTATTTAGCTTAAATGTTATATATGAAGTATACTATTGTTTATGCGTAAAAAAAATAAAAATAAAAATGGGTAAAAGTAAATTTAAGCTAAAAATGTGTTATATAAAAATATGTAGTTAAAAGATGAGCATATATGAAAAATTTAAGTTAAAAAATAAGGGTAAAATGATCAATTATTAGATTGTTTTTAAATAATTTGGGTATTTGATATTTTAACTACTTTGTAAGGGCATATATGATATGTTTAGTTTTGGTCTTTTTTGTAACACATATATGGTTTAGATCTTTAGATATAACTGTTGTCATTTTGTTCCAGATCTGTGTGGCTTGGAAACCCGTGGTGAAAAAGACGGGATTATGGAAATCGGTGCGGTTTCTTGGTCAGTTATACGATGCGGGAATGGGCATGCTGATATTCATTCCCATTGCTTTTTGTTCATGGTTTCCTTTCATCTCGACCTTCCAAACCCGATTAATGTTTCAGGCTTTCAGTAGAGATTTGGAAATCTCGCTAATTCTTGCAGGAAACAACCCGAATTCTGGTTTGCAGTTTGTATAAAACATTTTGTTGTAAATTTAGTCGTATTCAGTGAATCTTAAACACTGAATGTGTGCTATCTTTTGGTACCATCTTTCTTTTGTGACCTTTAGGGGTTTTAATCTGTTTTGATGTGTAATTGTCAAAATCATTTACGATGTTTTAGTTCTATGCTAAATGGGTAACCATCAACATGGATTTGATGTGATCATACCTAGCCCTAGTGATCGGTTTCAGCATCGGGAAAGAAAGAGATCTTCTGCTACAAGTATCTTAGTACTAAAGTTGCATAACTAGACTATCAAATGTTCATAGGACACGAACTTCTATTCCAAAAAAGTTCTGCCGTCATGCGCAAGCAACCATAAGGTGCGCTCACTCAAGCCGTCTTTTCTTCAGCTTGACCACAAGTTACACATCAAGTCCAACCTAATGTCCTAATGTATGTGGTCTTCGTCGCCTCCTTCAGCTTGACCACAAGTTACACATCAAGTCCAACCTAATGTCCTAATGTATGTGTTCTTCGTCGTCTCGTGATAAAAGTAAGGGTGGAACCTAGAGGGGCAAGTAAGAGAATTATAGTAAGCAAAGAGTTTAGAGTGGACACAACATAAATACATGAATTAAAGTGTTTCGGGTGGATGCTAGCTAAACGACTTTACGTCCAGTCCCTATTTTGCAATCGAGATATTCTTAGTTGTCTTCGGTTTTAGCTCCAATGAAAGTAGAGATCACCTTGGCAACTCTCTTTTAGATGGTAGTGATTATCTTCACAAATGTCTCATGTACTTGATAGGGATTCATATCACGGTTACGTAAGTGTATGATAAGAACATTACAATAGATTCACTTAACTTCTCTTGTTCTTGGATCTATATAAGAGATTTTTTTTAACTTGATATCACTATGGACTCTTCAATTACAAGTTATTCTCTTCAAGATGTTGAGTCTTAATTGTGGTGGAAAGGTACTTTAAGTAGATATGTGAGACAAGATGTGGAGTCTTAATTGTGGTGGAAAGGTACTTTAAGTAGATACGTGACAGAACTTTTCAGGACAGTGGTAACGTTGTCAATCCACGGTCGAATCATGCATTGATCATGCTCGTCTGGAGCACTTTTCTCTCACAAAATCCAATCCTTATTAGACCAAGTGGTGTGGGCTAGCACCCCTAGCCACATCAGCTTAGTGGCGCCCTAGAGGATTTTAAAGGGGGGGGGGGGGGGGGGGGGGGGGGGGCTATGGAGGGGGCTTTATGTGGCATGAGAAGTTTTATCTCACACCCTAGCCACATCAGTTTAGCGGCGCCCCAGAGGATTTTAAAGGGGGGGGGGGGTCTATGGAGGGGGCTTCAACCCTTTAACGAGCGTCAACGAGGTATGCATGTGGGCCCATTTATTCCAACCAATCAGAATTTTTCTTTTTTGTTTTCCTTTTTCTTTTTTTTTATATTGTTTAAAGGAGGCTTTAAAAGATGCATTATCTCACATCGTGCAAGTTAACGATAAAACCCCTCGCTTATGTGGCATGAGGGGCCTTATGGTATATTTGTGAAACTTGCAAAATAGCTAAATTTCAACTACTTCAACTAAACTTGTATTAAAACATGATTCTAATTGTCCTCCTTTTAAACAAATAAATACACTTTACATCAAACAATGAAAGAATTGATCAAAATAATTTACACACTAAAAACACCAACATCCGAAATCTAATCAAATTTACTAAAATCATCTACCGACGATGAGAAGGGAAATCCCCTACCAGACGACGAAGGAGACGCCTCACCACCTGGAGGCATATCAGCGATGGCAGCAAAAATCCTGCAAATACTAACCGATCGCGCAGGCTTGAAGCTAAACGACCGCGACATCTTCTTAGTCTTCGAAAACAAATCAGATGAGTTGGACAATATAAAATAAAGAGAAAAATGCCCGGATAGTCCCTGTGGTTTCGCCTTTTTTCACCTATAGTCTCTATCTTTCTAAAACTACTTGAATAGTCCCCCAAGTTTTCAAGTTTTGTTCTCGGATAGTCCCTGGGTCTAACTTCAGTTTGTTTTCTCTGTTAAAATGATGTGAAATGACAAAAATACCCTTTCCTTAAAAGGCCAAACCATAGGGACTATCCGGGCATCTTCTTCATTTTTATTTATAAAACCCGACCACCACACTTCATCTTCAACCTCCACCCACCATCACTCTCCTCCACCCACCATCACCGCCACAGTCACTCTGCAACTCCTTCTATCTTTATCACTCCCTTTTGTTGACCCGTGTTGACTGAACCGAATCTGAATCTGAAGTGAACTCAAAGTTGACCCGACCCAACCCGCAAACTGAATTCAATCCAAACAAAACCTGTTGACTGTTGTTTTGACTTGTTGAACCGATCTCATAACTGATCTGAACCGAGAGTGAATCGAACCTAGGTGAAACCTGAACCGACTGAACCAATCTTACCTGCACCTGTGCCGGAGCTCCGTCGAGCACCACCACGGTGTTATGTCGAGGAAATGTCGAAACGGAACGGCTCCACCGTCGTCGGAGACGGCGTCGGCTCCGCCGGTTCTCTCCTCTCCCCGGTTCCCTCTCTTTATTTCTGATTTCGTCACTGCTGAAAATATCCCACGCCGTCGTGCACTGTCGTTCTCCGTCTCTGTTCACGTCGTCGCACCGCCGATGCCTCTCTCTTCTCTCGCTCTCTTTTTCTCCACTGTGCACCACCACTCGAGTGGTGGCCGGTCGCACAAATCGTGAAATATAGGGGTGTTGCGTGGTGGTTTAAGACGAGCAGGAGGTTGGGTCGTGGTATGTTTGACGGTGACGGGAGGGGTCGTCGGATTGCCGACCGTCGCCAGTAAGTGAGGGTGAGGGAGAGATGATGAGGGTGTTGGCTGAATTATGTCTGTACATATGAGAATTGGGGTTATAAAAACAAAAGGGAGTGATAAAGATAGGGACTATAGGTGAAAAACAAACTGAAAGGGTATTTTTGTCATTTCACATCATTTTAACAGAGAAAACAAACTGAAGTTAGACCCAGGGACTATCCGAGAACAAAACTTGAAAACTTGGGGACTATTCAAGTAGTTTTAGAAAGATAGGGACTATAGGTGAAAAAAGACGAAACCACAGGGACTATCCGGGCATTTTTCTCTAAAATAAACAAGAGCTTGAACAATCATGAAAACAGCACCTTTGATCAATATATTTTCTAAAGAAAGAAAGTCAACGAATGCCATAACAAAATAAATGTTCTTGTAGAGTAATTTTGATTAAAAAAACTATACCTCACAAAAAACACCCCCAAAAAACCTAACCCCCCCCCCCCCCCCCAAACTAAATGCTAAAAACTAAACCATAAAGCTAAACCCTATAACTAAATGCTAAAAAAATTACAGAATTACTCTACAAGATCAAAATTACTCTACAGGATCATTTTACAAAATTATTCTACATGAGCATTTGTAGAGTAATTTTGAATTGTATGTTGTTTGATAAACTTGCAGAGTAATTTTGATTCACTTGTAGAGTAATTTTGATACACTTATAGAGTAATTTTGATAATTACCCTATAAGATCAAAATTACTCTACATGAACATTTTACAATATTACTCTACAAAGATCAAAATTACTTTACAGGATCATTTGTAGAGTAATTTTGATAATTACTAATAATTACGAAAATGTCACCGCGTTTTTTCAGCAAAACTTTTAGTTCACACGTTTTGTACGTTAAAATTATTTGTATTTGATCTTTTGTCTAAATTGTTAAGTGAATCGAAACTGTTTAAGACTGAACCGAATTATATGTTTGGTTCTAGGTACAATTTTGAGCTTGTTGGTTTCAGTTTGGTTTGGTTTAATATGTTTAGCGTTAATCATTTGTATATTAAGCTATGGGTGTTTAGTATTCGGTCACAAATTGAACAAATCGATAACCAAATTGAAATTGTTTAAAGGTGAACAAGATTATGTATTCCATTTTCAATTCGATTTTGGACATGTTGAATTCAGTACGGTTCTGATTTTGAATTCGATGCACAAAAGGGTTCATATTCAAAACACCAACTTGCCCAATGGATCACTAGTGCAACAACAACCATATACTAAAACTCACCAATTAACAAAACTATTAATAGGGTTCGCGTGTTTTTAACTTTAAAAACCATTTTCCTTGTAGAAAATATATTTGTTGAAGATTTGAGGCGTTGTTGATTTATAGTTTGGATGTGGATAAGGTTTTGACTGGTAATCTAATCTAAATATATAGAAAAGATAATATATTATTGTAGATGTTGATGCAACAAATGATAGACCAATGGTGGTAACTGGGCTGGTTAGGCAAAAGGGTTGGAGGGTTCAACATTGCCTAACGCAGGTCGTGGGGTCCCCCCACGTTTGCAAGACTTGGAGAGAGGTTCACTAGATTGGTTTTGTTGTTTGCTAAGGATCCTCCTCTGAAGTGGGTTCAGATTCGGAAGTATGAGCAAAAGGAATGTGTGTGTTGAATGTGAAAGAAAGTGACTTGCATGGAGCAAGTACTCGAAGAGAGTGACCAGAGATTTCAGGAATCAGAGCTGGCCTTTGGAATGTCTTGCAGACTTAATGAAGTGTCATTTTTATAGGGAGAGCCTTAGCTCAAAGAGGAATGTGTTGACTAGTGAACATGCTTGCAGTGGGGGTTTTGCCCTTTTTGGGGGTTGAAGCCTTTGACCTGCGGGTAAAAGGCTGTGCTCTGTGGACCTGTGTCACTTTTGCGGCTGGGGAGTTTGGTGAAGCAATCAGAGATGTGACTGCTACTGTTCACGTACTATTTTATCTGGTCTCCCGGATTTCCACCCTTCGAACCGTTTAACCTTTTTAGCTTTAATGTGTCTAAGTCATATTATTTGGTCTTGGGCTACCCTCGTCATCAGTCCCCCCAAGTCAGAGGCTTTTGGGAGTGAGCTCAAAGACTTTTGACTTTTTCACACTTACGTTTATTTGCTTAAAGGCTTGAAAGCTTGAAGGCTTGGAGTCAGTTAAATTTTGAATTTTAAAAAACTGACAACTGATTTGATTGATGTGTGGCAGTTCATAGGGCGGCGGTTTTTGCAGAGAGTAGACTAATAACTGTTACGCAATTATAACCTCTATTTTGGGTTTTATCTTCTTTTATTATTGAAGATAAACATTCAATCTTTTCATTATCTTTTCAGTTTCTTCTGCATTACCTTTCCTCTCTTCAGGTTAGTTCTGAAATCTTTGTTGTGCTTTTCTTTCTTTGTATTTTGATCATGGGTGCACGAAAGGATTTGGGGAAGTCATTCTCTAGGATGACTCAAGAGGAAGTTGATTTATTTTGTATGGAATGGGGGATAGGGAAAAAGTTTAATCCAACTGCTCCGGCTTGTGACGTTCCGATCGGCAAATGTCCGGCCGGTTCGATTGCTCTTTACTGTCGTCATTTTGAGTTTTCTAACCTTCGTCATCCATTTTCCCTCTTTGTTCTGAACTTGTTGGAGTATTACCGAGTTTCTTTTGGTCAAATTCATCCGAAGGGGATGGCTAGGGTTTTACATTTTGAGGTTTTATGTCGTGCTTGCGGTTATGATCCTTCGTTGATTTTATTCCGTCGGTTTTTCCGTTTGGCAAAAAACGGTGATTGGTTCACCTTTGAAACATCAAAGGTTGATACTTGCTTAATTTCTTCCATGGTTACTACACTTGGTACCTGGAAAGACCGTTTTTTCTGGGTTTCCGATTCTATTATCCCCTTCAAAATGGTTTGGAGGCACCCGGACACCGTTATCAATGAACCGGAACCTTCAGAATCCGATTTGAATGAAGTTTTTCTCAAAGCTATCCAGGAATGCCCTTCAAGGGTTCGTCCTTTCCCTGAACATTTGCTGGTTTTGTTAGGGATTAGTAAATTGTGGGAAAAGTCCAATCGGGATCCGGTTCTAATGAGGAATGGCAAGGGTATGCATTTTTCTTGTTTTACCCCTTTTGTTTTCTTTTAATTTATGTCTTATGTGCTTTTGTTTTATGGTTGTTTGCAGTCATGTCTGCACTTGATTTCATCAAAAGCGACGATACCTCTGATGTTGCATTTGTGGATGCCCCAGCTGTCCCTAATGAGAATGTTGTGGTTAGGAGTGTTGATCAGAGGTTCGAGGGTTCAGGTTATGTTAGTGTTTCCAATGTCAAGGGTTTTTCTAAGCCTGCTGCTCCCAAGTCTTCAACCCGTCGATCTACTCGTGGTTTGTTAAAGAGTGCACCCCAATCTGCTTCTTCTGAACCAGCAGAATTGGGTGACGATGTTGAGGTTTCCGAGTGTCCGGATATTGATGTGGATGTTGAGAAGGAGAAGAAATTGGTTGTTCATGGCAAGAAAAAGACTCCAGCCAAGAAGGTTAAGGCTGCTCTTGTTCAGGGTTCCTCGATTAGGGACGTTGAACGGTTGGATGATGATGAGGTTTATGTGCCTGAATGGTCTGTGAAGGTTAGTGATAGTTTTAAGGATCCTGCTGTTTGTGAAGATGTGTTGAGCCATATTGCTCCTCCTTTGGTTCATGATACCATTGCTGAGATGGATGATGACATGATGTTGTCTAGTATGATTCTGAGTACCTGCAACCTTACTTCCATGCTTCCTCAAGGGATTGCTCGTTTTCGTAAGAGGATGCACGAGTATGAAGAATTTTCTAAGAAGAAGGAGAAAATGAAGTCTTCGATGGCTGCGATGAGGAAGGAGATTAATGGGTTTGCTCAAAAGGAGGAGGCATGGGTCAAGAAGGTTGGTGAACTGACCCGAAGGCATGAGATTGAGCTGAGTGACCTTAAGAAAAGTTTTGAGGCCGATCGGTTGCAGCTAAAAGCTGATAGGGAGGCTTTGTCTGTTCAACAGAAAGCCTTTGATGAAGAGAAGGAGGGCCTGAAGGGTTTGGTTGCTCAAGCCACCAGTGATAACCAATGGCTAATTGAGCAAGGTTTCCAGCAAGTTGTTACTACCTTCTTCATTCCAAGGAGTTCAATTCTGCCCTTGGTGAAGTTTACACTAAACTTCTAAAATTGGGGAAACATCAAGGTCTTATCGCTGGTTTCAAGCTTCACGAGTCTGGCCAATCTTTAGAAAAGTCTCCCTTTTATCGTCCCGAAGCTTCTGAGATCTTCAAGGGTTCTGTTGAACAGATGGAGAGGCTGACCTATCCGTATGTTAGTCAAGTTTCTACTTGTTTTGGTAAGCCTCTTACTGTCTTGCAGGAGTTAAAACCTGAGGGCCTTAATGAAAAAGTCTGTGCTGAAGTCCTGGGTTCCCTTTCAAGGAAACGTTCTTACTCGGGAGATAGCGATGACACCCTTTCAGGAAGACCTGCTGCTTCGAAGGATGCAAGCTTGGAGGCTTCAGCAGTAGGTGGTGATGGTGGCGTGAAAACTAAGAAGCCAAAGAAAGCAAAGAAGGTTAAAGGTGATGGATCTGGTGCCTCCAAGCCTTCTGTTGATGCTTAATGGACATTCGTAGCTTTCTTAGCTTCTTTGAAAATAATTTATGGTTTGTAATGTTAACTTAAACAATGCTAGGTTTCACAGGAACCCTTAAGGTTCTTGTTATGTGGTTGTGGTTAGGCCTGCATGGCCGTTTGAACAATTTTCTAGGTTTGCAAGCTGTTGGTGCTTGTTTGGATGTTTGGAAGTTTTTAAGGCTTCTTTTGTTATGCTACTAAGTTTGACTATTTGCCTTGTGTTATGTTTTTTGTGTTTGTGCCTGTTTTGTTAAGGCAGCTTGATTGGTTTCAAGCCTTCAAGGATCCTGGCGATCCTGCGTTGAGGTTGAAGCCTTTGAGGCTTCTGGTTGTTACGTATGTAGCTTGAAGCCTTCAAGGCTTCTGCCATAGCTCCATGGCTTGGCTTTAGTTTTATGACTTGGTTTGTATTTTTGCAATTTTGGTTGTGTGCAACTTTCTTACTTGTGTTGTTTGCATTGTTCTTTGAATGATATTGTCTTTGTTGGGTTTGTGTTGTCTTTATGTTCCTTATACCTTAAAGGGTTCAGTGCTGCAGTCACTTATCCTTGGTATTTTTTACAATAAGACATAGCACCTATCCTATAATTTTCCTTACTTTTATTCTGGTTTGTAAGCCTGTTTTTGATAAATTTTCTAAGGCTTAGTGAACCTTTGGTGTAGGCTGTTCGAACCTGTCTATGAGACAACTTTGTTTAATTATTATAAGTCTCATGGAGTTGTATTGATTTAGGAACTCACCCTTATATAGGTTCATTCAACCCTTGAACCTATTGAGCTATGTGGCCTGGGAGCTCATCCATTTACATGGCCCTTGCCATGGAGTTTTTTGCTATGTTCTCAATCTGATTTTAGGATAGAAAGACAAATTTGATAAAACAACTTCATTCATTCAAGAGATATTATTTTTACAAAAGGTGGTCATAACTCTTGACATACAACTTTGTGGAATACAAACCAATCTTTCTTGATTAGACATGGAACTTCTTCAAGGTTTTTCCATTCCAGTGTCTTGGAAGCTTTTTACCCTCTGAGTCTGCTAGCTTGTAAGATCCGCCCTTATGTGCTTCAAGGATGGTATACGGGCCTTCCCATTTTGGGCCGAGCTTACATTGGTTTTCTTTTTTGCTAGCTTCATTGTTTCTAAGCACCAAGTCTCCTGGCTTGAAACGTTCGTTCTTGACTCTTTTGTTATAGTAAGCTTCCATTCGTTGTTTGTACTTGGCTTCTTGGATTGCAGCTTGATCTCGTGCTTCCTCTAGGAGTTGTAAGTTCAACATGGTCTCTTTTTGGTTTGCTTCGGGATCCATGTTGACCGTTCTTTGAGTTACAACTCCTACCTCAGCTGGAATCACGGCTTCAGATCCAAATACCAAGCTGTAAGTTGTTCTTTTGTGGCTTGTTTTTTCAGTTGTTCTTATGGCCCATAGAACACTTGGTAACTCTTCAAGCCAATTGCTTTCATACCTTCCCAATCTTGTTTTGATTCCTTCAACTATGCTTCGATTCATCCTTTCAACCTGACCATTTGATTGTGGATATGCCACCGATCTGAAAACCTGAGTTATTCTGAATTCTTTGCACCAAACGCTAAAAGGCTTTTCAACGAATTGCTTTCCATTATCAGTTACAATCACTCCCGGCAATCCGTAGCGGCAAATGATGTTTTCCCAAACGAAATCAATGACTTGCTTGCCCGTAATTTTTGCGAGTGGTTTAACCTCAGGCCACTTAGTGAAGTAATCTATGGCCACCAACAAGAACTTTACTCCGCCTTTGGCTGGTGGGAACGGGCCAACGATGTCCATTCCCCATTTATAAAATGGCCATGCTGAGGTTATCGGGACAAGATCATGCTTGGGACTCTTTGGGACTGGTGCTTGAATTTGGCAGGAATCACATTTTTTTAGCTGTTCAGCGGTGTCTCGGTGCATGGAGGGCCAAAAATACCCAAGGTTCATTAGTTTAGCAACCACCGTTCTAGCTCCGAAATGAGCTCCGCATATACCTTCATGAACCTTTTTGATCAAGTACTGACTTTGTTCGGGACCAACACATCTCAATAAGGGTGCAAGGTACCCCTTTTCGTAGAGTTTTTCACCTTGCAACATGTATTGCCTTGACTTGGCTTTAACCCTTTCAGCTTCTGCTTGATCAGCAGGTAACTCACCATCTTTAAGGAATTTTTTAATCGGAGTCATCCAATTGGTGCCTTCTTCGGTGATTACGTCTTGAACTTCCAATTCTTCAATTGATGGAGTCTTCAATACTTCTACCATCACTTTTTTAGTGAGGTGGGCAAAGGTGAGAGAAGCTAATTTGCTTAGAGCATCAGCTTTCTTGTTTCGAGACCTGGGAATTTGTTTGATGGTACATGTTTGGAAGGTATTCATCAATTCCTTGGATTTTTCCCTGTATTTCTTCATATTTGGCTCCTTTGCAATGTAACTATCGTTCACTTGACTTGACACCAGCAACGAGTCTGTAAACACTTCAAGCTTTTGGACCTTCATTTCTTTAGCCAGTCTTAAGCCGGCTATTAGTGCTTCGTATTCAACTTCGTTGTTGGTGGTCTGGAAATCAAAGCGAAGAGCATACGTGAATTCTAACCCTTCTGGGTTGATCAGAATGAGCCCGGCCCCTGACCCTTCAACGCTTGAAGCCCCATCAGTAAAAAGCTTCCAGGCTTCAAGGTCTGAGGGTTCAGTGGCAGCTGTGTTTACTTCAGTGACTGTTTGCTTTGGGACTTCCACAATGAAATCAGCCAATACTTGGGCTTTGATTGCTTTTCTTGGAACATAGGCGATGTTATGTTCACCTAGTTCTATCGCCCATATGGCTAATCGCCCTGAGTTTTCTGGTTTTTTCAAGCACACTCCTGATAGGTTGGTCGGTGACCACTTGTATAGGGTGTGCTTGGAAATACCTTCTAAGTCTTCTAGCCGTTTGGACTAGGGCTAGGGCAAGTTTTTCCAGGGGAGGATATTTGATTTCAGCCAATTTTAGGGTTTTGCTGAAGAAATAAACGGGTACTTGAACTTTGTCTCGTTCGATGGTGAGGACCGCACTTATTGCTTCTTCAGCAACTGAAAGGTATATTGAGATCAATTCTCCCGTTTCTGGGGCTGCAATGTCAGGTAAGGAAGCTAGGTGTTGCTTCATCTGGTTGAAGGCTTCTTCAGCCTCCTCAGTCCATTTGAAGTCTTTCTTGTCAAAGCATCCCTTGAGCGTTTTGAAAAAAGGTAAAGACCTTTCAGCCAATTTTGAGGTAAAATGCTTTAAGGCTGCGAGCTTCCCATTTAAGCTTTCTACCTCCTTTTTGCTTTGTGGTGACTTAGTTTCGAGAACTGCTTTCACCTTGTTTGGATTGGTTTTTATACTCTGTTTTCCGACGATGTGCCCCAGAAACTTTCCTTCTTCAAACCCAAACGAACATTTTTCAGGGTTGAGTTTCATGTTGACCTTCCTTAGGTTCTTGAAGGTTTCTTGGATGTTGTCAAGCATTTGGTATTCCGTTTTGCTTTTAATTACCAAATCGTCGACATATGGCTCCATCTTTTTACCAATTTGGCTTGCAAAAGCTTTATCAACCAGGCGTTGATAGGTTGCACCCGAGTTTTTGAGACCAAAGGGCATCTTTTGGTAACAAAAGATTCCTTTGTCCGTGTGAAAGGCAGTTTTCTCTTCATGTTCTACTTTCATGAGAATTTGGTGGTAACCCTTGTAAGCATCGAGGAAACACTTGAAAGGGTAACCGGTGAGGGAGTCAACCTTGAGATCAATTTCAGGCAACGGGTAACAATCTTTAGGACATGCCTTGTTCAAGTCCTTGAAATCTATGCACATTCTCCAAGAGTTATCGGGCTTTCGAACCATGACTGGGTTTGCAACCCAGGATTGGTACTTGACTTCCCGGAGAATCCCTGCTGATACAAGCTTTTCAACCTCTTGGCATGCGGCCAAACTTCTTTTGGGTGCTAAACTTCGCTTCTTTTGAACAACAAGCTTGACATTTGGTGGTATTTTCAGCTAATGTTCTGCAATGCTTCGAGGGATGCCTGTCATATCTTTCGGAAACCAAGCAAAGACGTCGTTGTAGTGTACCAGAAGCTATTCGAGATACGAGAGTGTTTCTTGTGAAAGGCTTGGGTTGACCCTTACCCTTTGTTCGGGATATTTAGGGTTTATGATTAGCCTTTGCTTGTCTTCTTCGTTCTTGGAACTTTCTCCTTCAACCATATAGGCCTCTTGGGTAGGTTGAAGGGTTGCGATCCCTCGTTCGGTAGGGAACTTGACTGTGCCATGATCGACAGAAACAACCATGTAGAATGCACACTGTCCCGGCCTCCCTATAATCACGTCGTAGCTTGAAGGTATATTGATGACCACGAATGTGAGAGGTTAAAATCTTTTCTTCTGACCTTCGCTGAAACGGACATCAAGGGTTAGTTGCCCTAAAGGCTTGAGGGTTATGTCTGCGATACCTTTTATGGAGGTCCCGGAGGGTTGAAGCTTTGAACGTTCCTCATTGCTTAGACAGTTGAAGAACTTTTCAAACATGATTTCAGTGGCTGCCCCGGTATCTATGTATGCTCTACTTGTTTGCAGTGTACCCACAGTTGCTTCGATTACAAGGGGGGTTTGAAAGTGGGTCTTTTTCTGTCGGGGGGAAACAAACACACTGAAGCTCCCAAGCTTCCAACCGCTGCCTCTTGTATGGAACCCTTCCGTCAAAATCCACCATGTTAACTTCCTTGCCCTTTTCCTTCGGTCATCTTGTCCCTTACTCCCTTCACTAAGTGAGCAAGCTCCCCGGACTTAACAGCCTCTTCGATCCTCTTTTTAAGCTGGAATCAATCATTAGTATGGTGACCCTTCTCTTCATGAAATTCACAAAATTTGGTGGAATTTTCGTTCTTCTTGCTCTTGGGGAGAGGTCTAGGAGGTTGGAAGTTTTGCTTTACTTCCTCCATGGCAAGAATCTCCTGAGGGGTCTTGGTAAGAGGTGTGAAGCTTGTGACCTTTTCCCTGCTTGGAGGGTTTCGGCTTTCAGGCCTTCGATGTTCTGAACCTTTCTGTCGTCGGTCATAAGAGTTAAAGCTTCCCCTCTTTCTTGCTGGACTGTTACCACGCCAACTAGATCCCCTTTTTCTCTGTTCTTTTATGTCTACTGCCTCCTCTCCTCTTATGTGGGCTTCAGCCCTTTCGAGAGCTTCTTCCAAGGTCTTGGGCAGGGATTTGTTGAAATCTCTCGTGAGATATTTGGACGTGATGGCGTTCATAAAACCAGCCACTCTCATCTTCTCGTCTGCCCCTACATACGTCAGACCTTCCTTTTTGTATCTTTCTATGAACTCTCGAAGGCTCTCGTCGTCCCTTTGCTTTATCTGAAAGATTACTGTAGCGTCTTTAACATATCACCTTTGCTGGGAGAAATTGGTCAGGAACCCCTTGCTAAGATCCTCGAAGCTTCGAACGCTTCGGGCAGGTAAGTCATTGAACCAGATTCTAGCTGATCCAATAAGTGTTTGCATGAACATTAGACAACATTCAGCATTTGACCATTTCTCAATTCGAGCAGCACCGGTGAAGATCTGAAGATGGTCTTCAGGGTCTTCAGTTCCATCATATGTTTTGATGTGGGTCAGCATCTTAATCTTCGTTTGGAAGTCATAGTCAGCAATTTGCTGAGAGAAACATGACAGGTTGCTTGGCTTATAGGGTTTGGCCAGATCTTCCTCCACTCTAGCTCCTGTGTTGCCATTATTAACGTTGTTCCCTTGGGTGGCTAACACTTGATTAATGAAATGTTGCCATGGGAAGCTTGCCATCATCTAAGTCATCATCTGGGGCATAAGGTTGAAGCCTTGAAGGCTTCCAGGTGCAACTGAGCAGTTTACCCCCAAGGGGTTGCTCATAACGGCACTCCGTGCTAAGGGCAATATAGACAGAGCTTGTTCCCATGTAGTTGTTGCCGAGGGTGGAAGGCTTGCCACCGGGGACTGTAGGAGCTGGTCCAAAGTCAGCTCATGTCCTAAAGGAGCACCAGTTGCAACCGGTTGGGAAGAGAAGAGGGGAAAAGATATTGGATCCGGCCTCGTGTACAAGTATGGGTTAGGATTTGGGGGAGGATTACTAGGACCAGCCTCGTTTCTGGACACTCCCGGTTGTGAGCTTGCAAAGGGGAGATTAGGAGGCCCTGGAGATAACGAGGGCTCCGGCTCGTCATAATCCAACCGGATCCTTACCCCTTTATCCATTTCTTTACTCACGTATTGGTTGAGGAGAGATCTCAACTCTAGGAAGTTATTGGCAACTCCTTCGGGAGTGAGGTCAACACGTGAGGGAGTGTTAGACACACCAACATTGGGGGATGGAACTCCTGATCTGGACGGAGTTGGAGTTTCGAAGGTGAGGTACTCGGGTATACCTCTTGATGTTGAGAGAGGAGTGTGTACAGCCGTATGTGCCTGGCTGACGTTTAGGGCATAGGTACGTGGAATTTGGTTTACCTCCCCCGGAGATTCTCCTCCCGACATGTTGGTTCCTGAGATGAAATGGAGCTACACTACTAGGTCTCTTGTAAGAAATCAATGGCGTAGCCCCACGGTGGGCGCCAACTTGTTGATGCAAGAAATGATAGACCAGGGGTGGTAGCTGTGCTGGTTAGGCAAAATGGTTCAACTTTGCCTAACGCAGGTCGTGGGGTCCCCCCACGTTTGCAAGACGTGGAGAGAGGTTCACTAGATTGGTTTTGTTGTTTGCTAAGGATCCTCCTCTGAAGTGGGTTCAGATTCGGAAGTATGAGCAAAAGGAATGTGTGTGTTGAATGTGAAAGAAAGTGACTTGCATGGAGCAAGTACTCGAAGAGAGTGACCAGAGATTTCAGGAATCAGAGCTGGCCTTTGGAATGTCTTGCACACTTAATGTAGTGTCATTTTTATAGGGAGAGCCTTAGCTCAAAGAGGAATGTGTTGACTAGTGAACATGCTTGCAGTGGGGGTTTTACCCTTTTTGGGGGTTGAAGCCTTTGACCTGCGGGTAAAAGGCTGTGCTCTGTGGACCTGTGTCACTTTTGCGGCTGGTGAGTTTGTTGAAGCAATTAGAGATGTGACTGCTACTGTTCACGTACTATTTTATCTGGTCTCCCGAATTTCCAACCTTCGAACCGTTTAACCTTTTTAGCTTTAATGTGTCTAAGTCATATTATTTGGTCTTGGGCTACCCCGTCATCAGTAAAAGTTTGGCTTTTCTTGTGTTGTAATTTCAGTATTTAATTTCTTGTCACACACAATTATTGTTTGTGTAAAACAAAGGGAAGGTTCTTATCGGTCCGTTTAAATGATGACGATGATGATGTTACATTTATTTATTTTATTAAACTTAAATATATGTTAGTAAATAAAATCTTATTATTATTTTTAGAGTTAACTGTCATTTTCGTCCCTGTGTTTTGGTGAAAAATGTCACTTCAGTCCAAAAAAATTAATTTGCGCCAGTTCCGTTCCCAACATTTTTGAAACGTGTCACTTCAGTCCAAAAAGATATGCACTGTTAAAAACGTTGAGGACGGAACTGGCGCAAGGCATTATCTTTTTGGACCGAAATGGCACGTTTCAAAAACGTTGAGGACGAAACAGGCGCAAATTGTTTATTTGGACTGAAGTGACATTTTCCATCAAACCACATGGACGAAAATAGCACTTAACTCTTTTTTTTATTTAATAATTACATGTGTATTACTATAAAGGGCAACAACTAGTTTTTTTTTAAATAAAATTTTCCAAACATTACAAAAATAATACTTGTATTTTTACTTTAAATTAGCTCGATTGTTATATAACTTTTATTATATCAGCCAAATGTTATGTACAATTATAATATATAGCTGTCATAACCTTTTTACTTACAATTATATTATATATTATAAATTTGCAACATTCTAAGGCTTCATGAGTTGTACACTAAGCTTAAAGGCTTGTTAGATAAAAAAAAATGGAGCTTGTACATGATAAATGTGTCAAAGAGTGAATCAAGTTTTATGGTGTACTATGACTCTACTTTGTTGTTGTGATTACTAAAATATGCTAGAGAGTAAAAAATAGACAAACAAAACATTAATATACGTGTTTGATGCTTGAAAATTTAAAATCGACGCTCTGCGCGCTACGATGAACCCGTGTCTATTTTTTCCCGTTTGACAGGTTCAACGTAATCTATATATAATATGTATCATTACCACTATACAAGAGGCGGGTTCATCGTAGCGCGCGAGTCCTAGATCAACTTAGTTATTTTATTCTATGTTTTACGTTTCGGTTTAATTTCTTCGCATTAACACGTCGCAACTTCAGTGTCCGTGGTCGCTGGCAGTAGTGTGGCATTAGTGCTCGCCCCCGCCGCAACGCGGGGCTGGTTAATACTAGTTAACTATATATTTAACAAACTTATCATATATTTATATTTTATTGTATATATACACACTCTTAATTTGGATGAGTTATGGATAGTAATTAGCTACGATTATTTTATGCACAAATAGCAGCTGGTAAAAAGGGTTGCGATCCCATAAAAAGAAATCACAATTCGTGTGAAATAAAAATGATTTCCGAAATAAAAATATCAAATTTCTACTAAGATAACTCGAAATTTTAACCAATAAGAATTCTAATGAACCAAAAGAAGGATAATAGCCCAGTAAAAATTACTTTTTTTAGCCCCCTTTATAGGTTTTATCCGTATACATGTTTTGATCGACAACTCATACTTGATCTCGTTGTATTATTTCAATGAAGAGAATGCCCCAAATAAACTTGACTTCAGTCTGTTTGTTTCCGAAGTAACTCACATCAACTAGCACTAGTTTGATGTGAACCTTTAGGAGCATCTCTTTATTACATTAGCTAAAACTTATTTGGTCTTGTTCATTCCTATTGCAATAAGATAGACTCTATAGTGGATGAGAATGATTCAATCATTGAATCTTGGATGAAAATTTCTTTTACTTGTATCTCTCTAGGCAATCTATTGTCAACAACAACTTCGTAACTTAAAAATAATATGCGCCTTTAACTCACTTAATTTTCTTTTGATTTGTTTTTTCAAGAATAACTTATGTTTGTAAATTAAAAAATGAATATGCAAGTGTGTTTGACGTTATTTACGACGTTCTGCAATCAATTTTGTTAAAAATAGAGCATTCAAAGTGTTCTAGTTTAATTTTGGTTTTGTAAGCAATAGCAAGTGTAGGTCCAATACTAGTACCGTGACATGACGAACTGGACTGATAGCAACATGGTACTAGCTATTTCGAGTTGAATTTTTATTGCGGGGTGATAACTAATGTATAAGTTGTCGGAGCCGAGCACTACAAAGGTTTTGTTTATCAGTTTTTTTTATTACAATCTTTAAGACATGATGTTTTATAAACTTTTGGGACTGCAGGGGCGGACTTATGAAGAAACATCGGGTTCCCAGGAACCCATTCGGTTTTTAGTTTGTAGTGGAAATATATATATAAAACTGAAAAGAAACCGATAAGTAAAATATTCGGGAACCCATTAACATAAAGACTTTCGTAGTCCACTGGTTAATGCGTGTTCTGCTTTTCCCCTAACCCCTGGTTCGAATCTCGCTTCTGTCTTTTTATCGATTGTACTCGGATAGTGTAACCTCCATTTGGGAGGATCCCCCCTTGAAAGTTACTGGTCTGCTCCAGTCAGATGCACAGTCGGATGCACAGTGGCGGTTGTAAATGAAGCCCTTTCAGTGTATCTGAAGAATCAAGGAGTTATTGATGTTAACAAGGAGCGAGAGAAGCTCAATGCTAAGTTTACAGAATTACAAAAGTAAGCAAACCTCTTCTTAGTCGTTACATGTTTTCTTTATGTAATAATAGTAGTAGTAGTGGGACGGGAAATCAATCTTGTGGAATCCATTTTAGGCGTGGAAAGTTGGTGGGTTGGGTAACGGGTCAAAGAGGTTAAAAGCCCATTGTCATTTTTTTTTGAGATAGTATTATATATCCCTCTCATAATCGTTCTAATATCATATTTACTATCTTACCCAAACAAAAATCATAATATCCACTACTAAAAAGTGGAAGTTTTCGCACAAGTTTCTGACAAAATACCGACAAATGAAGTTTCTTATAACTTAGCGACGACTTTCCAACGAATAAATAATACAAAAAACCCCCAAAATATTTCCTACAACATTCTGACAAAATAGTTAATTTCTAAGTTTTTTTTGTTGTCCGAAATTACAGTGATAGTTCAGGAACTAAATTGGGACTTAACTCTTAACTTTTTTTGGTCGATTAGACTTGATTGACTCTCAAAGAATAGTTCAGGTACTAAAATGTCCAATTTTGAAACCTAGGGACTAAAAGGAGAGTTACGGTGATAGTTCTGGGACTAAATTATTAACTTTTTTTTGGTCAATTGGACTTGATTGACCCTCAAAGAATAGTTCAGGGACTAAAATGTTCAATCTTGAAACCTAGGGACTAAAAGTGGAATTACGATTATGGTTCAGGCACTAAATTGGGGCGTAACTCTAATAATAATATAATTTTTTAAGGTTTTATACTTTAAAAATACACTTCTAGCGACATTTGACCCGTTTGACTTGATCCTTTAGTTAGCATTCTTTATTTATATTTCCAACTTGATTTGACCCATTCGTAAGTAAACGGGTCGAAAGTTTCCCTCATTGATTGACGTCTCTATATTTGAGCAGGCAAAAGGATAGTTTAAACAAGGCGATGAGTGCCAAGGGGTACGAGGAGAAGGTGCCAGCTCATATCAAAGAAGAAAATGTTGCAAAACTCGCCTCATTGATGCAACAGATACTCTCTATCGAGGAAGCCACTCAAGACATTGATCGCCAAATAGTCGCAAGTTCATAATCATTTTGCTTTCGGGTATATTCTCACTTCTCCATCTTTATAGAGTTTTCAGCGACTGATGTACTAAGATCATCAGATCATTGAGGCATTCAGTGACTATTTGTATATATATATATTCAGTTATATAATTTAAATGTTGGTTGGTAACATTTGTCTATTTTGTTGCGCTATGGACACTCTTTTGTTATTTTTATCATTTTTCATAAATATTTAATGTGTTAAATATTATTAGAAATGATAATAGTATAGTCTAATTAAAAGGCTGTGGAGTGGGATAGTGAAGTAGTAGTTCCTTAGGGGTTGATGTGTGTAAAATGCAACATATAAATTACATCAAATGAGGCATAAAACCAACCCTTTTTAAGTACTAATGTTGGAAAAAGAGTGTTTTTGTCTTCCTTTTGTATTTTCAGGATTAAATGAGCTCAAATTCACAAAAGAAGCAAAAAGACAGCTAAATCCAACATAAATACAAGAAAAGGAACATAAGTGGACTGCCCGACCCCTCAACGGCATCTTCCCAAGCAAAATAGAGAAGGCAGAAGACTGAACACGCCCCGTGCTCAGCCAGCACGGGGCTGTGCCCAAGAAGCAGCAGAAAAGACAAACCTATAGAAGCTTCTATTGCCCACCACGGGGACGTGTCCAGTGAACACGGGGGCGTGGCGAAAGTACTGCAGGCGCATTAATTGTAATTGCGAATTACAATTAATGAAGGGAGAGAGTGTCAGACAGGCACGGGGGCGTGTCCAGCGGACACGGGGCCGTGCCCAGCCTTCTGTTCAGCCTATAAATAGGAGTGCTTGGTTTCATTTCAACTCATCCCTTGGCACACCACCTCTCTCACACTTCATCCACCACCCACCACCATCACAACACCATCATCCACCACCATCATCCATTGTCCATCGTAGAGTGTGTGAGTCGTCTCGGGATCCAAGATTGATCGTAAGAGTTCTTGACAATCAAGGCCATGTTTTCCTAAGTCTCTTACATCACTTGGTGAAGACAAAGTGTCTAGTATAATACTTTTTATTTCTAATCTTTTGCACTTTTTATTTGGTTTTGTATTAATGACTTTAATAACTAGTTACTTATGTTGAAGGTGATCTTTCCTTATCGTTTGTCCGTGGTGTCTTGGCATTATTTTACTGTCTATATAAAATAAAAGATTTTCACCATTCATATCTCCACGGTCTATATGGAGGTATGTTGGCTACCTGGTCGGGGGTTAAGGGAACGGTTTGGTAAGGGTCTTGCCATTGTTCAGCGTTTAGAGGTCCTGCAATGGACCTGGGTCAAATTTAGTAGGACCTCCTTCAATGCTTCACGGTATTGGATGGCGGGGGTCCAAACTCTTTGATCCCCTCATAAGTTAACTACTATTAATACTATAACCCGGCTATTTAGGACTGTATCCCTGCTGACTCAGACTACTTAGTCGAGGGTAACGTCACCGCCAAAAGCGGGGCCTACCATAATTTGCATTAATAACTTAATTAATTATCTTCCAATAATCCACCCTTTTAGGATTGTATCCTTGCTGACTCAAACTACTGGGGTGAGGGTAACGTCACCTTCAAAAGAGGGGCCTACTACAATAACTAAGATAATCTCTTAAATATGTGCAAAAGTGCGGAAATAATCAAAGGTTATACTAGATACGAGTCGGAACCAAGTGATTCATCTTGTCTATCTGTTTTTCTTTTATTTTTACTTTTCAGCATTTTAGTTAGTTTTTACTTTTCTTAGTTAAAAACATTTTTCTAAACTTTTTATTTTGATTAGACGTTGAGGATAAACCGGTACTAAAAGCTCTTGTGTCCTTGGACGACCTCGGTATCTTACCAACGCTATACTACGCTCACGATGGGTGCACTTGCCCATATGTGTGTTTAGTGTTAGTAAAATATCGTGTTTTATAAATTTAAAACTTGGCTAAAATAAGTGTTAAAGGGGCTTAAAATATACACCTAATATACATAACACTTCACAGCACATCAAGTTTTTGGCGCCGTTGCCGGGGACACAAGGATTTTAAGAAAGTTAGGAATCAACGGCCTAATCATTTTTTTATTTTCTTTTTTATTTTTTTAGGATTTTCTTAGTTTTTCAGCTTCTGCAGAGCTCAGCACGGGCCGTGCCCGCTGAACACGCCCCCGTGCTAAATCATTGGAACTGGCAATCCTGTTTTAAGTCAGACAGTAAGCTGAACACGGGGCCGTGCTCACTCAACACGCCCCCGTGCCCAAGATTCACTTACTAAAAACAGAACCGTTAGATCCCGGCGGTTGGTAATTTCTGACATAAACATGAGTGATAGTAATTGTTTTTACTTTCGGCACTCTTATGGTACGTGGTGTCAATTATGTGGAGGCGAACATAAAGAATTAGAATGTTACTTTCTAAATTATAGGCCCCACTACATAGACCCACCGATTCCCTATAACCTTAAGAGGGGCGAAAGTAAAAATAAGCCCTATCTCTCCCTCGAATGCGCCCAGCCAGATATTCTAGGGGAAATGCTCCTTGACGAGTTATTTCAACTAGAAAAGCTAATTCTAAATTGGTCAAAAGAGCTTAGGAAGGACTTTATTGATCCACCCCAAGACGATGACCATGACGAAATGTTGGAACCGCATTCCGACAACCTCGTTGCTCCCAAAAATACCTTCATACCTAGCAAAGACTTGGACGATAGTCGTCCCTGTGCCGATTGTGCCGTGAAGGACTCTCCATCGACTTCGTTCGGTGCATACATAGACCTGAGCGATTCGGCATACACCTTCTTTAACGAGAGCCCGGGAAAGGGTTGGACTTGTCCACCTAGAATGAAAATAGGAATTACCCTCACCGACAACCTCTTGCGTTCTCGCCTTAGTCTAGGACAATTAAGGTATCTTAGGCATTTTGGAGTTGTTCCAACCAGTAAGGAACCACCCGATATCGACGAGATCCTTAGAAGTAACAAAACTCCATAGACAGCCTCCAGACACGGGGCCGTGTCCAGGCCAACACGCCCCCGTGCTCACCTAAAAGATTCTCTGCTGATTTTGTCAGAATACGGACAAAATGTGTCAGGATTTCCTCTGCACACGGGGCCATGTCCAGCCAACACGGGGCCGTGTCCAGTGCGCTGTCGTTTTCTTTAAATGCAGCCTGATTCCTGCTCATTTTTTACCACTTCAATAGACAGAGATTCCTGGGATCTTCACTCATACCATCCCAGGTAAGTGCTAAAAGAAGGTTCCCAAGGACCATCTTGTCCCTTCCACTTTTATTCATTTCCTCTTCTTTCAAAATTTTTCAACATTTCCTCCATGGAAGCTTGGAAATCCCATGATTCCAACCCTCTATGAGAAGTTTGTAAGATTATTTGCTAAGGATTCTTGTTTAAAGTTAGTTGTATAACTTTATTTTAAATTATCTAAGCTTAAAACCCAGCTAAAAATCATGAAAATAATTTAAAACTCCAAGACTCCTTAGCCTAAAATCTTGCAGACAAATGGACACGGGGCCGTGCTTAGCGAGCACGGGGCCGTGTCCGAGGCACTGTTTTGCAAAAATTTAGCTTTCTTCGGTTTCTTTCACAGAAAATGGCAAGCAGAACAAGCAGATCATCTTCAAGAAGTAACCGACAAGGGAGGAGATCTTCGACAATAGAAGATTCTCTTGTAAACTATGTTTACGCCCTAAGGGAGGCTATTGACGAAATGACGGGAGTGGAGGAAGCATTGGTCGACCGTATCAACCATCTAACAGTGGGGCTGGAGGGCTGTCTCTGAGAGGTAAACCTCTTGCACCAGAGGTTAAACCTTCTCGCCTCCCCGCCTTTGGTACCTATAATAACCCAAAGGGCGTGGAACGTGGTGCCCGAAGTCATCATTCCGGCCGAATGGTACGCCATGCACCAAGAGCCTCCGCAAAGGGTGGTGCAAGGAGTCCCGGTGAATGTTCCCCCTCAGCCACCAGTTGCTGAGGAAAATGAAGCCGTATTCTTCCTTCCTAGGGAGATCGAAGAATGGCTTTAAACAACGTTTAGGGAAGAAATCCTTCGGCTAAAAGTCCTACTATATCGGGAAACTATTCTTGAAATTTTCTTAAAATAGTAGAACTCTTTATGATAACCTCGTGTACCTCCTGACCTATTTAGTTAAGTTTTTTTTTTTTTTTTTTTTTATCTTAATTTAGGACTATGTAAGGTCTCTCTATGAGTGCAATGAAATGATGGTTTTTAAAGTTTGGATGGTTCATAATAAATAAAACACACTCATGGTGGTAAGGGATGAAAAGGGGAACGAGAAAAATGATCCCATGCACAAGAACAAGGCAACCCGACATCAATCTCTCCATTACAGAAAGGTTCAACACGGGCCGTGTCCAACCAACACGGCCCCGTGCTGAACCCCCTGCAGAAAAATGCCCAGTTCAGGTAACTGGACACGGGCCGTGTTCACCAGACACGCCCCCGTGTCCAGGCTTCTGTTTCTTTTCTTTAATTTCTGTTACTGGCACCTGAACACGGGGTCGTGTCCGGTCCCCACGGGGTCGTGTCCAGACTACCAGTAACATAAATCTTTGCTTTTAACACCATTTTACACATCTAATCAACCTAAAAATTTATTTTTGGGACACATTGAGGACAATGTGTAATTTAAGTGTGGGGGGGATGCTAAAACCTTGAAATTTTGCAAGTCCTAAATACAAGCCTTACACAAAACTCTATTGGAACCGCTAATCACCCCAAATTTTTTTCAAAAATTTCATTTTTTTTTACTTGTCTAGGTTTAACTCGGGAAATTCAAGTTCTCAAAAAGGTTATATTTTTACGAATTTACAACTGATAGCGTCGTGATAAAAAGAACCAACATAAGAAAATTATGAAAAGGCATGGCAAACTTAGTTAAAATTTGATTATATATACTTGATCACATAAAAACCCATTCCCACAAAAGTGAGTTTTGAGCCTTTATTGAGCATACAATTACATATCATTTAACTAAATGCTCATTTTTCGTTTCTTGTGTGAATAGCCGCTTGGTTCTTACGACTCTAGAACTTGCCATGACGATACATTCCCGGTCCTTATCAACTTAAACCCGAGTAAGTAAATGATGGAGGCATTAGGACTAACCCTTTTTTTTCTTCTACACCATTAATTTTCTTTTTCTTTTACCACCTACCAAAAAATCCCCCTAGTTAGCCCCTTTGAGCCTAAACTTTTTCATTTCATAACCCAAACCTAACACCCTTTTACCCACCAAAACCTTTTTCATTTTTTTTTTACCCTTTGTTTTAGTAACAAGTTCGGTTTTTTCGTATGTTCGTTCGAAAAAAAAAATGTATTGATGATGAAGCAAAAGAAAATAAACAAACAAGTTCATCAAAAATAACCTTGTTTGAATAAAAGTTTCATCAAAATAAAAGTTACAAAAATAGAAAGTCCTACGAAAACCGACACTTGTTACGCTTTTCACCCTTTTTCTACTAACCACTAACCACTATCCCAACCACCTACCTTTAACCCAAGCCTAACCCTTCACCCACAAAGTCCTCTTGATATTTACAAAGGTATATAAGTTAAAAAGGAGGAGGATTGATTGCTTGGCAAGCCTATGGTAGGAGTATGTTCCATGCCGCTCTCGAGTGATTCACTAAAAATACACCTTCGGCCGAGTGTGAGTGATTTCTCCCGTGAGGTATGTGAACTTGTATATAAATGAAATTTTAAAAAGGCATGTTATGCCCAAATAAGTAATTTCTCCTATGAAACGTTCTAAACAAATCATAACGAATAGGACTGTAAATAAATAAAAATAAAACCCAAAAAGATCTTGGATTCCCAACACTCTATGACAAGCCAAAACCTTCTCTTCTACCCATTCCATTTGGGAGTGTAAGCCACATATTAAAGAGTTTTGCTTGAGGACAAGCAAAAGTTCAAGTGTGGGGGTATTTGATATGTGTAAAATGCAACATATAAATTACATCAAATGAGGCATAAAACTAACCCTTTTTAAGTACTAATGTTGGAAAAAGAGTGTTTTTGTCTTCCTTTTGTATTTTCAGGATTAAATGAGCTCAAATTCACAAAAGAAGCAAAAAGACAGCTAAATCCAACATAAATACAAGAAAAGGAACATAAGTGGACTGCCCGACCCCTCAACGGCATCTTCCCAAGAAAAATAGAGAAGGCAGAAGACTGAACACGCCCCGTGCTCAGCCAGCACGTGGCCGTGCCCAAGAAGCAGCAGAAAAGACAAACCTATAGAAGCTTCTATTGCCCACCACGGGGACGTGTCCAGTGAACACGGGGGCGTGGCGAAAGTACTGCAGGCGCATTAATTGTAATTACGAATTACAATTAATGAAGGGAGAGAGTGTCAGACAGGCACGGGGGCGTGTCCAGCGGACACGGGGCCGTGCCCAGCCTTCTGTTCAGCCTATAAATAGGAGTGCTTGGTTTCATTTCAACTCATCCCTTGGCACACCACCTCTCTCACACTTCATCCACCACCCACCACCATCACAACACCATCATCCACCACCATCATCCATTGTCCATCGTAGAGTGTGTGAGTCGTCTCGGGATCCAAGATTGATCGTAAGAGTTCTTGACAATCAAGGCCATGTTTGCCTAAGTCTCTTACATCACTTGGTGAAGACAAAGTGTCTAGTATAATACTTTTTATTTCTAATCTTTTGCACTTTTTATTTGGTTTTGTATTAATGACTTTAATAACTAGTTACTTATGTTGAAGGTGATCTTTCCTTATCGTTTGTCCGTGGTGTCTTGGCATTATTTTACTGTCTATATAAAATAAAAGATTTTCACCATTCATATCTCCACGGTCTATATGGAGGTATGTTGGCTACCTGGTCGGGGGTTAAGGGAACGGTTTGGTAAGGGTCTTGCCATTGTTCAGCGTTTAGAGGTCCTGCAATGGACCTGGGTCAAATTTAGTAGGACCTCCTTCAATGCTTCACGGTATTGGATGGCGGGGGTCCAAACTCTTTGATCCCCTCATAAGTTAACTACTATTAATACTATAACCCGGCTATTTAGGACTGTATCCCTGCTGACTCAGACTACTTAGTCGAGGGTAACGTCACCGCCAAAAGCGGGGCCTACCATAATTTGCATTAATAACTTAATTAATTATCTTCCAATAATCCACCCTTTTAGGATTGTATCCTTGCTGACTCAAACTACTGGGGTGAGGGTAACGTCACCTTCAAAAGAGGGGCCTACTACAATAACTAAGATAATCTATTAAATATGTGCAAAAGTGCGGAAATAATCAAAGGTTATACTAGATACGAGTCGGAACCAAGTGATTCATCTTGTCTATCTGTTTTTCTTTTATTTTTACTTTTCAGCATTTTAGTTAGTTTTTACTTTTCTTAGTTAAAAACATTTTTCTAAACTTTTTATTTTGATTAGACGTTGAGGATAAACCGGTACTAAAAGCTCTTGTGTCCTTGGACGACCTCGGTATCTTACCAACGCTATACTACGCTCATGATGGGTGCACTTGCCCATATGTGTGTTTAGTGTTAGTAAAATATCGTGTTTTATAAATTTAAAACTTGGCTAAAATAAGTGTTAAAGGGGCTTAAAATATACACCTAATATACATAACACTTCACAGCACATCAGGGTCAAAATCGAGTTATCCGAATTATTCTAATCAAGTTTTTCTAATTGTTCTAATTGACTTATTCGAATTTGAAAGTTTAAAGCTCGATCAAATTCGAATAATAAGGGTTATTTGAATTCGAATCGATTTCGAATCTATTTGAATAAACTGAATTATATAAAAAATTACGAAGAAAAGTTAAATTATTACTTTTCTAAGCTTTTAACAGTCTAATTCATATATAGTTCATAATTGCAAAAATTAACCTAACATGTTTAATCCAAAGTGGGTTCAACAAAAGTAGCGTTAGAACTTAGGTTAGAATAAAGTACGTTGATGAAGTTTTTAAGTCTTAGATACTATTTAGGTTATGCTAATACGAATATGCTAAAAGGGCTCAATGAATGAGCTTTAAAAAGAGTCCAATAATTAAAAATTTGACGATTGAAAAGGCATGAGTGAGGAGTGTGCGCATGATTCCGTTCAAGTGCCGAATCACGCGCTCCGATTTTTCATATTGTTGCGAGGTTTGAGGGCTGGAGTGATGAGTGATGAGGTATTTATTTATTCACAGTTATTTACAGCAGTTGCTGATTAACTCACTGAATGCTACTGTTGACACTAATCAACAAGCTCAATCGTTCGTTGAAGCGTCGTTGAATCAACGTCTCTCCAGTCTGGTATATGCGTGTTTTGTTTGTATGGTCTAACTGATGTAGTGTTTGGATTATTTGGTTACTATGAGAATATAGATACATGCTTTATTGTGATTTGTAGTTGTTTCATGATGTGTGGTTTCTCAGAGGCTAGAATCTGTAAGTAATAATATTTAATTTCCATTTGAAGGTTAACAAGATAGTGGAAAAAATATGCATCTTTCTTCTTCTTTTTTTTTTTGAATTCTTTATGACGAAAGTGACATTTGTTTTGTGATCTTATCGATTGTACTCGGATAGTGTAACCTCCATTTGGGAGGATCCCCCTTGAAAGTTACTGGTCTGTCTCCTGCCTCAATGGCAGGAATTCTAATAGAAGAGGAAGATTCTGCTGATGGTAACTTCGCTCAAGGTGTTTTTACTCATTATCTATCAAATTGCCTTTGATATATGCTTCGCTAACTATTGCTTACTGCCACAGCCTACAAGCAGGTTGTCTACAAATAACTGCATTAAGGACTGTCGCAATCACGACTTTAATTTGCTATACACACTACTATACTATTCTGCATAGTACTTCTTATGAGGTTATAGTTCTTATTTTGTCAAAAGTTAAAAACTTATAGCATATTCAAACTCGAAAGCATCTATTTATTGATCTTTTGAAGTAAATGCAAATTTATTTATACCGGTTTATGTAAGAAGTAGGAACACATGTTTTTTATTATTTTGATTTCATGTGAAAATTTATAGAATTTGAACGATATGTTTTGTCATTATAATTTGAGGATAGAGGAAAACCTGCTGATGAACCTTAGTGTCGATATGTTCATACCCATGTGTATGATGAGCCTTCTACACTTGATCAGTTAAGTACTTTCTGGCTTCCATAACTTAGGCGATTAGAGGTATGTCTTATGTTGGTTTTATTTTAATGGAATTCGTAGATCTGATTCTACCTTTTGTATTAGTTTAGGTTATTCAAATTACGTGTGAATATTGATGAAATTTTCTATAAAATACATACATAGGGTGAAGGCGATATATGGTGGTGATATTACATGATATTGAAATTGGTTCACTATACATGGGATGAGTTATGATGGAAAATAATCACTAACGAAAGGTATTTAAGTGAATATCCTTTTTAAATCTGTTCAGGTGGCTAGAAAATATAAGTTAGTGGTTTTGTATATTTTGCCTTTTTAAAAGTCAAAGATATGTTAGTGGTTTTATGTATACTTAACTTATAAAAGTAACCTATAAAACTATTGTAGGAAATGAAAGATCAAGGGGTGGGTGAAGACCGGTTGCTGCTACTTAAAGGCGTCAGCAGGGCTTTTGAGGCCAGGTGTTCTCACAGCTCTACTGGGTGTCAGTGGTGCTGGTAAACTACTCTCATGGATGTGTTAGCGGGTTGAAAAAAAAGGCGGGTATATTGAAGGCGATGTTAAGATTTCTGGGTATCCAAAGGAAAAAAGAAACATTTGCTCGAATTTTCAGTTATTGTGAGCAAAACGACATCCATTCACCTCATGTAACAGTTTACGAGTCCTTACTGTGCTTAATAAGCCTATTTAAAAAAAAATCCTGTTTTCCAGTTTTAGGAATGGTGATTATTGTTTTAAAAATCTATAGATGTTTGTTGATGAGGTGATGGACCTTATGGAACTCATCCCGATAAAGGATGCATTAGTCAGGTTACCAGGTGTCAACGGGCTATCAACTAATCAAAGAAAAATGTTGACCATAACTGTTGAGCTTGTGGCTAACCCGTCTATACTATTTATGGATGAGCCAACCCTCGAGTTAGATGCCAGGGCTGCAGCCATTGTGATGAGAACATGGCTGCAGCCATTGTGATGATAACGGTTAGGAACACGGTGGATACAGGAAGAACTATTTTCTGTGATCGGTTGAATATGATACTCTTAAATTGGGAGCCAGACTATATATTTTTTTACACATTGTATATTTTTTTTATTTCTTTTTTACATATAGGATCATGCTAAATGATATATTATAGAAGGTAGAAGACCAGAAGTCCAGTAGAGGTGAAAATCAAGATGCCATCTTAGGTGCACATTGCTTGGGTCACGTCTTTGACGCATACTGCAATTTCTTTTTAATGTAATATGCAATTAAGAAGGTAGAAGATCAGGAGTTCATTGAGATTTATGAATATAAATATGTTTGTGAGTTATAATTTTACTTTAACTATTTTTCCTTATTTAATGTAAAATATGTGATTTTACACACTTATGTATATTATATAATGGTTTCTAAACACACCGGAGTGATTTAAGGTATTCTTTTCTTAAAACGATATGAAAATGTTTTTGAAATTATTGCCGGTTAAAATTTTGTTTATTTCTTTATCAAGGGTTAAACCTACTAATAAAACAACTAACGTTATTTATAAAGAGATCTTCAATGAGTTGCGATTTTTTTGTTCTATTCATGTATTTCAATTATTTCATGTACTCTCTAACATTTTCGTTAATATCTCAACGTATATAAAATTATAATTTTTACTTCACAATTTTAAAGTACTTAGTTTTCCTGTTTAGCCACCCGTGTAACACACGGGTACTTAGACTAGTATACATATATATAGAGAGATATAGAGGAAAAAGATGTGTAAAAAAGATATGAGGGTGTACCAATAAGATAACCCCTTATAAATTCGTAAGCTTCTTAGTCTTTTAAATGTCTTTAGCACGTGAGATTATTTGGTGTTAAAAAAAGTTAGAACTTAGAAGTAATATCAAATAACATCAATCAAATTACATGCAGAAAGTCACATAGACATTTCATTAAACCTATGCAAATAACATCAATCAATTTGCTAGAGGCCGGTTAACGTAAATATTCCTTAACGTACGCTGTGAAATTACGCACATTGTAAAACTTAAAGCCTTATCACGCACGTTGAAAAACCATAATCATGCATGTTGAAAACCATAACATGCTTCATTACATAAGGGTGTACCTATTGGCTCACCCAAATGCCTATATGCACACTAAAAAGGGCTTTTTTGTCCTATATGCACACTCTGCAGTGTCGAGCTGTGGTCAAAGCGTGACGTTTTGGTCCGGTCAACCAGACAAAAGACTGACGGGTCTGTTGACCGGACCAAAACGCCGAGTTTTGGCCGCGTTTTGGTCCTGTCAACCAGACAAAAGACTGACCGGGTGTCTGGTTGACAGGCCCAAAACGCGGCCAAAGCTCGACGTTTTGGTCGGTCAAAAGACCCGTCAGACATCCGTCAGTCTTTGTCTGGTTGACCAGACCAAAACGCCGCGCTTTAGCCACAACTCGACACTGCAGGGGTGTGCATATAGGACAAAAAAGCCCTTTTTGGGCTGACTATCTACACACTAAGTGTGCAAATAGTCTCCCCCTTACATAATCATAACATGCTTTATTACATAAGCAAAACATGCGTGATTATGGATTTTTGACATGCGTGATTAGGGTTTTGAATTTTACAACATGCGTAACATTAAGCAATATTGTATTTTACTCCCTCCCTCTCAATTTGCTAATTATAAAATAACATATATTTATTTTCCCGCCAACATTTCCCCAATCACCAATTTTCCCCAAAATTTGCCTGAAAGGCTACGAAGAAAACTAGGGTTTCCCTCAAACCCTTTTTCACCTTCTTCTTCCCCAAATTAGGGTTTCAGAAACTCTATTTCTACACTGGAAATATGCCGCCGTTATCATAGAGACACCATACGCTCATTCAAGCTGTGTTTTCTCGCGGCCCGCTCAAGTAAGAAGGACTTTCACGCCATCTTCTCTGACGTCACCGGCAAAACCCTAGGTTTTTACACTCATCCCCCTTTATACGATTTTATTTCTCATACTTTTTTTAATAAAATCTGTATATTAGGTTCTTTGGCGTGCTTGATTTTGTGTAGCTTAAACTGAATTTACGATTTTTTTACTCCACAATCCACATATTGTGTTCGTTTCGGCAATCCCACACTGAAGTTGCTCTTCGATTTCAATACAACCACCGTACGATGATCTCATCTTCATATTCATTCTTCTTACTTTCATCATTTATTATTATATTTATTCTTCAATTTATTATTATATTTTTTTTTATGTATTGGATGAGATTATTGTTAAAAGTTTGAAATATAGTGGGAGTTAAATATGTTGTTTGGATGGAACAATATTGATTCTGCAGCTAAATCTCTGACAAGTTTGCATTTGGAAAGTGCTAGGGTTGACATCAAAATTTAGGCATTTTTTCAAAATTTTAGTTGTATCAAGAACTACCAGTTGTAAACTATGTTGTCAAAAGCCCATTGGACCGCGCCTAGGCCCTTAGGCGAGGCGACTAGGCACGGTGCAAGGAAATCTGAGTGCTCCGGAAACCAAGGAGCGAGATTCATGCCAAATTTTGGTCAGATTCTGACCAAACCTTGAAAATTTCAGGAAAACGGGTTTGAAATGTCCAAAATGGCTTGGAACCGGTCTAGACAAGCTTAAAACATGCCTAAACCCCTAAAAATGATATGTTTATGCTATGTACCTTGCTTATCTTGCTTTTTAAGCACCTTATGCCTAGGCCCAAGGCTCACTCTTTGTGCTTTGAGTGCGCCTTGTGCCTTTGACAACTATGGTTGTAAACGGTTGATAATTGGTATCGAACAACAACAAGTCAACAACCATACCCAATATAATCCCACTCATAGCCAAAAGCTATTGATAAAGAGGCTGCTTCCAGCGAGACCCCCAGCTCCAAAGCCACAAATAGATAGGCACCAAACAAAAAATATTTTAAAGCTACCATACAGAAAAACATAGGGTACTAAAAAAAATCTTTCTACAACTACCAAACAAGGAATAGGTGAGAACATAACGGGATAGATACCACATCATATAGAACCACAAATCTTGATGATTGGTATCAAAATTTGTAGTATTTGATGATTAATTGGTATGAGACTTTATATTCTTTTTTTATTTGCAGTAAGTTTTTTTTTTATATATGTATTTTTTGCTTTCTTTATAGTTTATTGTTCTAGGAGTTGTTTAGAGTGTAGCATTGAATTGTAAACCTTTTGCTCTCTGTAAAACCTTTATGACCCTTTTTTTCAGATTCTCATAAACGATTATTCAACGAATATCTAAAGGAGATAAACAGGGAGCTTTCTTATGTTCAGTTCGAGTTACGCGCATGCAGAAATCAGTATGATGGTTTTGTATATTATGGAGTAATCAACACTGTTGCAGATGAGCAATCAAAGCTTGGAACAAAATACACCGTTCCACAAATTGCTTTCTACAAGGGCATTGTAAGTATAATTTCGAAAAATGGGTTTTTGAAATTGTGTCGCCATTTGAATATAATGAGCTATGAAGCACGGGGACGGCTATGAGCCTCTAGTACCCGTCCCGGGGACGGTTTGGGGATGGAAACGCCGCGGGGACGGCTGGGGACGTTTCCAAAACGTATCCTGAAATCTGGGGACGACAACCAAACGTTTCGGGGACGGCAACCAAATGTTTCCTTTCATTTTTAGGGTTTCCAGAAAGAAGAAGAGAAGAGCACAGCGGCAACCAAACGTTTCCTTTCATTTTTAGGGTTTCCTGGAGGAAGAAGAAGATGGAGAGCAGAAGAAGAAGATGAGGAACAGAGTAGGCGGCTGGGGGTTGGGTTTTAGACTTTTAGGGCTATGCAACTTTATGTGTTTTGACATTTAGCCCCTCTATCTTTCATTAGTTTCTATTTATTTTTTAAAACTTGTAAAAATTTACATAAAAGTGTAAAATTAGTTTGTATATTTTAACATTTAACCCTCTTTATTTTCACTAGTTTACATTTGGTCCTTAAGTTTATAAATTATTACATGAAAAGTATAAAACTAACATTATATGTGTATATATAAATTATAAATACCTATTTTTTTATATTTTTTTTGCCATACCCGTATCTTGAATTTTTGAGTTTTGCCTTTCCCCGTACGCGTATCGTCCCCGTACCTGTTCCCGTGCTACATAGATAATGAGTTAATTCGCAACAGATTGAAGCCATAGTTCAAGATACCACAGCTCGGGGAACTATTTCCAATATTGAAGCTTTGAATATTCGGCTCGAAAACCAGGTTTTTTTTTCAAACTTTTTACCATTCTGCAAGAAAATTATCTATAGTAAATATTAGTAATCGAATTTGAGTTTGTGTATTACAATTGCAGGTTGGTTCATCTGAAATACCTCCAGCGCTCAAGAATTTCTCGATGTCTCAAAAAGAGAAAGCTATACACGAATTTATTCAGGACCAATGGTTGTGTGCCACATCAGATGGTAATATTGGACTTGGTGTGAGATCGTTTCTGGATCTCCGGAGTTGGTTTCATAATAATGAAGTACCTAAATGTGATGTCTGCAATGAAGCTGGAGTTAAGGTAATTTAATAACTTGAGATTGCTAATTTTTTGAAAGAGTAAAATGCCATTTTGTCCCTGAGGTTTAGCCAGTTTTGCGACTTTCGTCCAAAGGTTTGTTTTTTCGCATCTGGATCCAAAAGGTTTGAATCTTGCCATTTTCATCCGACTCGTTAACTTCATCCATTTTTCTTTGTGAAATCAGGGCTATTACCGTCTTTCTAAACCTTTTTGTTAAACTAAAATCACTATAAGAAATAAAGTCAACAGAGGTGGATCTTTATTTCTTACAGTGTTTTTAGTTTAATAAAAAAATGTTTAAAAAGACGGTAATACCCCTGACTTAACGGAGAAAAATGGATGGAGTTAACGAGTCGGATGAAAATGGAAAGATTTCAAACTTTTTGGATTCAGATGCAGAAAAACAAACCTTTGGGCAAAACTGGCCAAACCTCAGGGACGAAAATGGCATTTTACTTTTTCTGAAAAGTAGTATATGGTATAGCTCTGTAAAAATTAAGGAGTTTTGTTACCATAAAATTCTTATTTATGCTTCAACAACTTTTGTTACTAAATCACGTCTTTGGTGTACATTCTTAACAGGCAGACTTATGCCCGAATGAAAATTGTACTGTTCGTATCCATGAGTACTGTCTAAAGGCGAAGTTCTCACTAACAAGGGTATTTTTCTCCCGTTTTTTTCTAAATTAATTTTGTTAATTATTGTATCTAACTATATTAGTAAATGTAGAACGAAAAGGTCTGCCCTGGCTGTGGTACACAATGGCCATATGTAGTGACAAAAGCAGAAGCTGTTGAAGAAGAAGCTGATACAATGAACCCTTAAGGCGAAAGACGTCAAGGGGTTCACGACAAGTTCAAGAGGAGGGGTTAAATGAACCCTCAAGTAGAAGGCTCAAAAGATCCGGAAACAATGAAGATCAGGAGTTGGCCGGTCAATCTCAGAGTCAATCGTCAACACAAACCTTGCATAAAGCAAAACTTGAAAAATTAACAGCTGTTGAGGTTGATAATGGTGGGCCGGGCCCATCGACAAGGAGGGCAAACCGAACTTCAACCCGATTACACCGTTGAGTAAGTGAAGTGAAGTATTATTTTTGTACTAGAGGCTAAGCCAGTTAGTTATGGACCGTGAATGGGTATTTTGTACATTTGTTGGTAATGATTTCAACCTGTGAAAACTAGGATGTTTTTGTTTTGAGAAGTTTGTTAAAAAGTTTATGTAGTTATTGGAATGATGGATGTAACTATATGGAAAATGTTAAACTATGATGTTTGTTTAGCCACCAGATTAGATTAGTTATTAGTATATGTCTGGTTGCTGACTTTTAAGGTTATTATTGCTGAGTGCGAAGAGAACACAGGGACTATTTTGTGTGAAGTATTTAAGGTTTGTAACCAAAAGGTATTACAGTACTAAAACTATAATATTAGAAATCTATAAATAAGAAAAATCTCAGAAAACAATAATAGTAACAAATAAACATCATAGAGACACGAAGATAAGAAAGAGAGTAATATGCAAAGGCCAGCAAAAGTCTTTGGCCTTAATCTTACGTCTACAAAGAATGTTATCATTGATCATGTCTTCTAAAAGGTTCAAAACCGGCCTAATATACTTATTCCAAATCATGTAATAATTAATATATATATATATACTAGTCGTTTACCCGCGCGATGCGGCGGGAAACATATCACTTAGGTTGGTGAGTTTAGGGCTATGTACGGGGAGGTTCAGTTTTGAGCCATAACCAAAACCAAATTCGTGATGCAACGACAGTTCACAATGTGATACTCGTTTTTTGTTAGTTTATCAATCATTTCGTGATATATTGTATAGTACTTATGTTGTATTATTCATGGTATAGGTGTGGTGTATCATAATTCATATTGCTCTGGTCTTTATTCATCGTTGACGTGGTATTTTGTATATTTTTTAATGTTTATAAGAAACAATCCAAGTTTTGTAGCTTTACATTTTTACCTAAAAACATAAAAAATAGCTATATCTAATTTCGTGGAGTGGTCTTGGATCGACTACCAACCTGGGTCATGTTACCAACCTTGAGTTTTCATTAGTTTAGTTAGTTGTTGGTTTGTTACTTTTATGGTCGGTTATTTTAATTATCAAGACAGGCCAAATTGGTTGAAATAATAATTATTTATAACTAATAAAGTTAATTACACAAATAGTCTCTGCAATTATGAAAAGTCCTTTATACCCTTAACCTAAACCCTTAATATCTACACTATAGCAGATATGATCACAATTTCACACACTTCTCAACATCATCTCCCAACTCCCAACTCCCAACACCCAACACCGCCGATTATAATCATCATCATCTTCATCGAAGGTGGAAATGAATAGGACGGGTTAACAAATCAAACAGGCAATTATGGTATTAATGATATTTTTTTTCAAATAATACATGGTATTTAGATTCAAACAGGGCAGTAACAAAATTAAAATGTAACCCATGAAAAATAAAATGTAACCCATGAAAAAAAAATATTCATGTAGTCAAAAGAATATAAGATTATGCAGCCTATGTACGGGACGGTTCAGTTTTGAGCCATAACCAAAACCAATTTCGCGATGCAACGGAAAACACAACACAAACAATTGGCTTTCGTATACAAACACTGAATAAGCAGTTGCATAAGTCTTTCAAAAGCTACACAATGAACCCGAGACTAAACCACTTTGTATGAATTTTGGGTTGGTCTCAGGTCGGGTCAGTTTTCGTGTATGAATGCTACAAGTATAAGTGAAAGTAAGATTCTTTCCATTGCGCATCAAAGAATGAAATCAAACCACGCCAAAACTCTAAGAAAATGATGATTACACAAATTCCTAGAGGTCACGATCACATCAAGAAAGCCTCATCTTCTAAGATGTTTTCACACGTCTTGATTCTAAAGGCTGGCTTAGTCTCAGGCTAAACTTAAGACAAACTCTCGAAAGTTTATTGTAATTAATTAGCGGGCTAAGATTAATAGATACACATAAAACTTATAGGATTACAACATACCGGGGGTAGTTAAGGTAGTTGTACACATTTTTGCAAGTTGACCTTATCTCAAAGACTGAAGATTGGCTAGGTTCTCAAACCAGTCAAGTAAGACACCTTGGTTTCTTGTGAACCGCCATTAGTTGCTATAAAAGCAACACATGTATGCCTTTTGTTTTCTTCTTTTTTCTCCGTCGCATTGAACCTTAATAATGTGGGAACCGTTGTAGGTGAAGGCCGAGGGTAAATTAAAACCCGATAACAAATCTGAAAGTAAAGTCCTTACATTAAAACATAAAGGCAAATACGTGAGAAAATCAGAGAATAGGGTAACCAATCAACAAACGAAAGAGTCCGACCGAGACAAATTACGCTTTACGCAACTCCGGGAACCTGCATTTAGCAAACGAAACATCAAAACCAAAAGAATCACAAGAAAGATGAAGTTCATAAAACGTACGCAATATCGCATGAAAATTGGGGGCCTAAGAAAAGTAGCAAGCTGCAAACCAAATCGTTTGAAGGAAATGAAAAAAAAAAAGAAGGAAGGACACCTCACACTAAAATGACAAAAATAAGTAAATAATCAATAAGCATTACATTAAAGTGACAAAAAACTTACCATATGACAAACATTGATTGCTAATATATACCTGGTTACATGAAACCCTTAGAACTTTGTCATCATCTCCATTGTAACACCTCGTAAAATCACGACCAATATAATAAAGACACGTGTCATGAACGTTAACGTGTTATAAACCCGGGTCATGATAAAAAGGATATATGAAGAAATTAAAAGTGTCAACATGTTAATTGTTACCACTGAGTGACCTTTTAACGATTTCAACTTTTGTAAAATATAATTACATTCCCATGAAAATCTGATTAGGATTTCATTGGTATCCGGTTAAAACATGTAATGAATAATTCAATATTCAAATCCAAGAATTTGGAATCCCATGTGAAAAATCGACAAATTTCATTCAATGATCTCCTTTTACAAGACTCCAAGGCAACCAATGCATGGCAATGCATTCTTAGCAATGCAGACCTGTAACACCTCGAAAATTTACGTCCTATAATGTGTTGACACGTGTCATAACCTTTGAACGTGTGAAAGAATACTTTCGGGGGACTAAAGTTGACAAACAATGAAACTATGTAAATATAAGGGTTCAAAATGTCAACAATGAATAAATATACTTTACAATAACCCTACATGATGTTTATAACCTTAAACGAATAAATCATGGATCATACGTAGCTAATTGTGAAAGAAAGTGAGAAATTACAAACTACAGGGGTTAAATGTGTCAACATGTTTAAGATATACCTCTGAGTGACCTTTTAGCAAACCCGAAGCTTTGTAACAATTAATTATACTCACTAGAATGTGTGATAAAAATATCACCAAGTTTCGTTATCGTATGAGAAAGTTATGATAAAATTCGTGTGCGAGGGGTTAGAAGCATCAACATGGAAATTTAGGACTTTTCGGGTAAACACAAAGTGGCCAAGGACTTCACAAAGTGGGTATAAGCCTTAAAGCCCCTATATGTCAATATTAAAGGTTTAGAATGCAAGAAATGAAGTGAAAGCGACGTTTAGGAGGACCGGGGACTAAACATGCAATAAATGAAAACTTCAAAACCTGAGCCGGAGACCCAAGCGGGCCGCGTAAGATCATGAAGACCTTTACGCGGGCCGCGTGCGACGCCCAGTTGCAGAAATAACAGGCAGGTGTCTGTCCAGCCTTGTAACCGACTCAAAATGCCATTTTGGCATACCATGGGCTTCCTAAACTGGTTTTGAGGCTATATGGGACACTTGTATACATCCATGATCCTTAGTAGCCTTGCATGTCAACAATCTATGAGCTTAAAGACACTATATAAGACCCACATTTTGTCAAACATTGATCATTCATCTCATCTGCATTTCTTGAAGACTTATGGAACTCAAGAGCCTTTTCTAAGCCTTCCTAATCGTTCATTAGACACTTGTAAGTATGCTTAACCTTCTTTAATTAAGTTTTGATTAGTTTATAGCTTAAAAGTCAAACCGTCGTAATTAACGGTTGACTTATTGATTAATCGCTAATGGTCCAGCGATTAGTCAAACTTAAGGTTGTTATAAGTTGGTAATTAGGTGGGCATTAAACCCTTAAAAGGTCACCCACTGATTCCCATCCTAACTAGGTCATTTGTCGAGTCAAAGATGTTTAGAAAAAGTCAACAGAAATGTAATCTTCGAATTAATGCATGATTATCAATGTAAAAGGCGTGTAACGTATTTTATCATTCATATAACTTGATAATAAGTATAAGAACTTGTCTAAGCTGGTTTGATTCGACAACTTTCTGTTTAGAACCGATTCGGAACCTAAAGTCGTAAAACTTTGACTTTTGCTTTGACTTCAGTTCTGACCCGATTTAGATAGGTTTAGACATGCCTTAAAGTTCCATTAGGACCTAGTTACATGATTGTATAACCCTCCGCGTTTATACCACTTAAATCCTTAATTGTCCGACGTTTCCGTTAAGTGCTTAAATATGGACCATAATGCCCTTATGACCATAAACGAGAATTTTGGAAATATGAAAGTACAATAATCTTTGCTACTGATTTTAAATAATAAATGAAGCATTTTGAACCTGTTGAACTGATCAGAAAACTCAGAATCCTATTTTAACCCGTAAATCGCTTAAAACGACGTTATACGCGTATTAAACGCATAGTAAGGGTTTAAAACCGTTTTGTCACATAAGACTTAACACCAACTGATATACCATGTTAAAATAAGCTATTTTACTGAATTATTCAGACCCGGATCACAGAAGCTTAATTGATCCCTTTTATAATCTTTAAAATGACCAAAAATACCCCTACGGGGCATAATATGAGATTAAACTCGTTTTGGGCATAATGGAAGGTATCCTACTGATACCACAACATATTTAAGACATGTTAACTTAGGAAACCTGTTTAGGACTCTTATGGTTACCCGTTACGCTTCATGCGCGTTCGGTTAGGTTTATGTAACTAGTTTACATAAATTAGCCGAAACGGGTCAAACCTTATCGGTTTTATCTCAAAATCCAGAATGTGTATAATATACCCATATTAAGCAAGTCTTCAAACTTTTCGGGTCTAAATCACATTCTATCCGGTCTTCGCTTAATCGTGCGTACGAACCGTATCTTTAAAACTAACCGGTCTAAGCTTAAGCTTAACTAAAGACCCGTTAGGATTCTAATAGGTTATTATAAACCTTCGTTCCAGATTAGGAGGACCAGTAAAAGCTACTTGCATTTGCTTATTGTGATTATTACTTTGCTCAGGTAAATACTTTTAACTTATTTTCCCTATACGGGCTTGGGGTACGGTATATAAAATACCGCTTGGTCGGGCATTGAATCTTTAATTGTATGATGGTTAAAGTATTGAAATGTCTCGTTTAAATTGTTTTGTTTGCTTAAAGCCTTTGGGGGGTTAATGACCATGTCCCGGATATCCCTGGCATCATTTTACGAAATGGCCACGACCTAAGCACGGGGCGTAGGCGTACGCCCGTCGGTGTTTCATATAATTAATGTGGTGTGTCCATTGATCTTTAACCCGGCTCGAACCGGGCTACTGAACGCATAAGAAACATGTAAATCCTTTATAAGTATTATATTCAAATAATTATCCCAAGTTATAAAATATTATTTGTGCCTTGTACCTTAAATTCATTTTCTTAAACTCTTTTCAAAATGAGTCGGTTGATTGTATTTACCAGTGTAAACTGACGTATTTTTCTCAAAAAGGTTAAGTGCAGGTACTACGCGTAATAGGCTGGCTTTTCTCCTAGCATCCACAATAAGTCTCGCAAGCTTGGATGTCATAGACTGTTGAACATTGTTTCCTTTTATTTGGATCTACCTGTGGATTTATATTCAACTATTTGTGATACTTAATATTACAATATTGTTTGGTTGAAATGAATCTATACTTTGCTTCCGCTGTGCATTTAAATATTGTGTTGTTTGACTATTATGTTACCAACCACGTCACGATACTCCCCTACTGGGCCCACCGGTAATACGTGGAAATCCGGGGTGTGACAGGTTGGTATCAGAGCCAACGTTGAGTGAATTAAACACTAGCCTTTTTGGTGTTTAATCTCAATGACACAATTGCACATTCCTAAATCTTCGAGTCTAGACAAAGAACTTAGGAATAATCCAAAATGTTTTTATTTTATTTTTAACTTTGTCCTTTATTTTTCCTTGTTGTTACCTTTGTTTATATGGACAGGTTTAACAATGCCGCCAAGATTCAGGCGAGGAGGACGAGGAAAAGGGCCAATCAGCGCCCCTAACGACAACGAGGCCGGGCCTTCGCACCGTCGAACTCCTTCTTCTACAAGAAGTGTCGATCCGCGAGAACCTTGGAGGATTTATGAGGAGCCTGCCAGACAATCTACGTCGTATAGCTCAACGCCTCCATATCACCACTCCTTTGGGCCTCAGTCCGAGAATGAGCCCAACAACCCGCAACCTTCATACATACCTCTACAGCGATCCTTATCGCACCATTCCTTCGGCGACCCTACTCCTGTTTTTCAGGGCCGGTTCAATCCGGAAGACTACCTACCAGAACAGGGGGGCTTTAACCCACTAGGACCGGAGGATCACTTTTCCGGTGATCAAGCGATGGACATGGACGAGGACACAGATCCCGTCGAGCCTGCAACCGGAACCCCGAACCATCCTGTTGAGATCTCTGATGGTTCGTCTTTTCACGGATCACCATACCAAGGTCCGGATAGTTACCAGGCACGATTCGACCGGTGTGAGTTGTACTTTACACCATCTCACCATTCATCGCCTCACCAGCAGCAGCAGGATCCCTCTGGGGATCCACATTTCGTGGCAGTCACGCCACCGCCTCTAGTTCATCTAGCGCCTCCAGAACCACCAAGACGTAGGAGGACTGGCGCACGGATGTCAGCACGAGGAGGGGATTTTCATTTCAGCACCCCTCAACACTCTAGTGGCAGCCAATACCCGCCACTATATGAAGACCCACAAATGGGTGGACCTTCAGTTCCAGTATCAGAGGTGAATTCGGCACCTATTGCACCGCCACCATCGGGTTTTGGCAACCCTATCCCTGCTTATGCTGCTCCAGCAACATACAATCCATTCGGACCGCCAGCATACCCTACCTATAACTATGCTGAGGATCCTTACCAAGTGGCATCAAACTACCTTGCCCATAAAAATCCTGATGGACCATATGGAACCCCTTGGGGAATAGGATACCCAGCTCGTGGGTATCAAGCACCTGCTCAGCCACCACTACAGCACCAGCCGCCACGGTTTTCCCCACCGGAGCAGAAGGATCTCCGTCAAAGGCTGGAAAGGGTTGAGCGAGACTTCCAGAGGGAACGTAGGAAGAATCAGGAATTCATGAGTGGCTTAGCAAGTTTGCTGAAAGGAAAGAAGAAACGGGATCGTTAAATCCCAATATGTATTATTGTATTTCCTTGTTTAAAAATCAAGTCCCTGCGTGGACATTTATCTATGTGTGTATGTAGTCCCTGTGTGGACATCTATCTTTGTACTTAGTCCCTACGAGGACTTGTCTCTATTAGTCCCTGCGTGGACATTTGTTTTTGTAAACAGTCTCTGCGAGGACTTGTATTATCTGTATAGCTCCTGCTTGGGCAAGTGTTTCTGTGAAAAGTCTTGTTTAGGGCAAAGTGTACTACTTTTAAATTTTAATGGAATGATAAGTTTGAAAATTTTATTTCTGTCATCTATGCATTTATATATTATACATGAAATAAACGAAATAAAATCATTCCTTTTAAATAAAATGATCTGCCTATTAAATATTAAATAAAGATCTTAAAGGTAAAACCTAGCCTACATGTCATTATAAGACTTGGCCAAGATGGTAAGACCTGTATAAAAGATTCCAATTCCAGTTAACATCTGAAAACATGTTAACACTCCTGGCAGATGTGATTCGTTAAAATCACACACGTCATTCTTATGTAAGGATTCTTCAAAAGATTCCTAACCTAAACTAATGATCTATAGATCATGGGTTTAAATCATCAATAAAGATGATCATATTTTGACCATACATTGGTAATACAATGCCTACGGGCCTTGCTCATTCCTACATGAGCTAAAAGACAGTGGTAGCTATGACTCCCTGTCCGAAAAAGGTAATAACTATGTTCAAACTTTAAAAGCCTTGATTCTCTGAAATCATAGCTTATAATTTAAAATGTCCTTGTGACTAGGCCTTTTGTGCTACAAATAAAACTGTCACTGTTTTATAATTAGGATAAATTATAATAGAAATCCTAAATAAATGTGAGTAATAAATTAACCATATATGGTCTACGCTTAGCACGGTTAATAAATTGCCATAAAAGACAATTCTATAATAAACTCACCAATAAATTATTGTCAATATGTAACAGTTCAAGCTACATGGCCGACTCAAACGAGATCAACAGTCACCCAAGGAGAGAGCATGATAATGCCCGAGTAAATGTAGCGGGTGCAGAATTACAGGCAATGTCACGACCCCCGACCCACCCTGGACGGAATCGGGAGCCGCGAACAGCCCAGTGGTACCGGTGATTATTTTGAAAAATATTGCAGCGGAAATTTCATCAGGACCGTGAGTTAGGAAAAAAATATCAGAGTTTAGAAAACAACGGATTTTATTTAAATAGATGGGATAAACCCATGTTTTACAATGGTAGCTTTAATAAAGATAAATTTTATTACATAAAACAATATTTCTTAATTTGATTTAATTAATAAATAAGCCACTTCTTGATGCCTTTCAGTGCCGTATCCATCTCTTACTCCAATCTACTGTAATTACCTGAAAGGCGTTTTAAAAAGGTTTTGTCAGCAGGAAATACTGAGTGAATCATTCTATTTAATAAAACGACCTGTTTGTTATAATTTACAGTATTAAGAGAGATTACAATGTTTCTGATATCAACCAACTACCCACAGTACTTTGTCACTCGACCCATTGGCCCATTCGTCCAATGGTGTCTGTGATTATGGTCATATCACCCCTTGGCTGCCCCAATGGTGAAGATTATCAAGTAATGTATACAAAACCCCACATACCGGCTGTAATTTGGTGATTACATAAACTTAATCACTGTAATTATAACCTTTAAAAATAAACATGATTTCAAAAGTAATTTGATAAAAAGAGAATGACTCACATTATAATCATGCAGATTTATACGGCCAAAATTTAGTCTACAGATAAGCCTTGATATATTGAAGATTTATACAGGCAGAGCTTAGCCTATTGATTTAGCCTTGTAACCTAGTGCACACGAACTAGGAAGGTAACTTAATACAACATTTACGATAACTCACGAGATTAAAACCCTCACAACGAATGACAAAGTGCAATCACTTAAACATCCATCGGATTCACAACGAATGACAGAGTATTCCCCGAATTCGGGTGGTACTCAAATATCCTGTCGGAATCACGACAAATGACAAAGGATAGTACTAAAACATCCATCGGATAGTTTCTATCGATCGGACATTGAATCGTAGCAGCGATCGAGTTAATACCCGGCATCGTAGCAGAATTTGAGCTAGTGTGTGTTTGGTAGTAAACTGTGAATATCTGGACGTACGAAATGAATTTGAACGTCGAACGAACGCAGGAATTCAAGTCCCACACCCCTCTATTTATACTTGAAAAATGGTTCCCCCGCGTGTCGCGACAGAAACATATGCGCCTGTCGCGTGGCGCGACGGGTTACTTTTTATCATATGGTTGCCACGTGTGTTTGGAGTTCAGCTGAGTCGACGGAAATGATAAATTAAATTTTGACAGCAAAATATATAGATAATCGTCAATAGGGAAAACCCCCCCTGAGTTTTAGGGGTCCTGATCCTAATTCTGATTGTTCTGAAAATTTTAGGAATTGTGTAGGGTTACTTGGGTGTCTCAATTAGGGTTTCTTTTTAGACAAAATAATAATAATAATAATAATAATAATAATAATAAAAATATAATAATTTTGGTGAGAGTTGTTATGGTTTGGGACATTTTTGAATATAATTATATTACAAAGAAAAAAGGAATAAAATAATGAGAAAAGAAAATGGACTCACTTTGTAACTTTAGGGTTCAACTAGAAAGTCTCCTGGTATAAATTTTGGGTATAACTTTTGGGCTATTAAAAATATATAATGCACTTGTTTTAAGTATAGTACCCCTAATTCAACCTTGTCCCGATGTCCCGAGACCGAATTCCAACAACTTAGTCGGGCAGAGCCCTGACATGAGTTATGGGTTCCAGATCAATCGGAAAGGGTAGCGGCGATCGGGAGTTAAAACACTTAAAATAGGGCATAGCTTTGTTATTATTATAGTGTAACTAAAAATATATATATATATATGGGTAGACAAGAAAGAAAAGGCGATGAGACTGGTGAAGTGACTACTCTTATTTATAGTGTATAGTAGCTTTGTGGCTACGTAACTTCATGTATTTCCTTATGACACCTTTCATCACAACAAGACACCTGTTCACCACCTTTCCAATTTCTATCATTTGGTATGACACATGTCTACTTAGACTTTTCAAATATTTTAGTATTGTTATTTTATTATTTTACTATGTAAAAAAATGGCAGGCATAGCATTTCGAAATGTATAACTTTCTTAAACTTAATTTAGTTATTTTTATTTTATTACTTTATATATATTATAATTAATTCACTTGCTTTACTTATTTGGCGTGTATAGCTTCTAAAATATAACGTTTTATAAAATAATAAATATGTTATTAGAACGAGTATATTTTTTGTCTACATTTGGGTCTAAGTTTCATTAAAAACAGAGTAGGTTCAAAATACAATGTATTTTTTATATTTTAATTATTATACGGTTCCTAGGCCCGTCTAGGAACTTCATATTTCTAACATTCAACTTACCCGGAATCTACCCGTCTAATAATATAAATTTTTATATACTTTTATTTTATTAGAAAGGTCACTCATATATAGGCCATTTAATTTTATTATTTTAACCAACTATATAAAATAGTGTTTAAAATTATTTGAGTTGAATAATTTATATTAAAAATAAACTAGTTACTAGTTACTAGTGGTTAATAAATTTAACCAAACCTCTAATTCTTATATAAAAATAGGGATGTTACATTTTCCCCACCTTGTTTTAAATCTCGTCCTCGAGATTTGGGTTACGATATTTGTTTGAGACTTATGTCACATTTTAGTTAATAAAAATAATATTAAGGTAGATGACATAGAATTAAAATATCAAATTTTGTGTATACGAGTTGTTAAATTAAGTAGGATTCAATGGTTCAACTGAATTAGTTCAAGAAATTGATAACAAATGAATGAGATAAAATGATATAATTTCCAAAGTGACTAGGTTCAAGCCAAAAGATATATGATTAATAGATATTTTAAAATGAATGTGAAGGACTTTTAGAATTAATAAAATTCTTGGTCAAAAGAAAGCTTACTTTGATTGGCAACTGAGGAAGACTTAGAATTGATAGGTTCAAAATGAAATAAAAGCATGAAAAATGATTTGTCAAATATTTATGATATAAGAAAGTTAAAGTGTTGAGATGAGTGAGTTGTAAAGATACACCAAAAGACAATAGAGTTAGTGTATCATTGTTTAGAGTTCCAAGTTGTTTTAATTGTGAAACAATGTGATAGTACACTTTTTAGTGACCATTTTTTTTTTCATACTATGTCCTAGAGATTGAAATATAATAAGAACAAGTTATTTTGGCATGACCAACCATTATATTATATTTGGAAAGTAAATGTAATATATATTATTGGTGTCCCTGTCTGAACCGTATCTTACATATCAAATATAAATACTATGTAATAATATATATATTATTTGTTACGTATTTTTACTATATGTAAATGGTCACCACTTTTAAATAAATATTATTTTAGTATTTTACTATACTATGTAAAATAACTTATATTTACTATGTAATATATATTACAAAACACCGCAATAAAGTTATTATATTACAAAATATTTTATTATTTTGTAAAAGAAATCACTATTATTTATAACGTTAAATGAAAATAAAGGTGTAAAAATATTTATTGTACAAAAGTATTTGTAAAATATTTTGTAACTATATAGCACTTAATGAGTCGATTCTATGTGATTACTTATTTTTATTTTGAAACCATATAACGTTGTGAATGTACTTACAAATATTGAAAACGGAGACTATTCTTATTTAGTTTAATGTTCCCTTAACCCAACTTAGTTGATGACTACCATTTTATTCTTATATGGTCATTTTCTTACCAAAGCGTTACAGTACATAGTTACCACAAAACATGTAATACATAATTATTTATATAATTTTATTCGTCCCTCTAATTCTTGTATTGTTTTATGGAAATATGTCTTCTCCTTACAGTACAAAGTATATATATAAAAGAAATATTTTTATATATATTTAAAATTTGCTAAATAAGTATGATGACTTATTTTATATATATTAACTAGTCATTATCATGGGTGGATATTGGTTAGTGCTGCCTTGTTTAAGCATAGGTGGCCAGTCCATGCCTAACTAAGGCTAGGCTATTCAATACCTGCCCCTGATAATAACACTAGTATTTTAAAATAATACTAACACTATTACTATTAATATTTTATTACTAATAATAAAACTGATATTAGAAATAATTATCTAACATACACTTAAATGAGAGTATAACTCAAACATAATTTTTTATACATATATATAAAAATATAAATTCTTCACCTCACTAGTTTAATAAGAATATAGTAATACTATTTTGTAAATTAGGTAATCACTTATATAAGTTTCTATATATAATAAATTTTATATAATGTTTTTCGATTGAAGATTGTTAAAGCAATACTTATTACGAAAGGCTCGATTGATGTTGTAAGAATCTTTAAGAGATACATTGAAATATGACAAGAATTTGTGTATCATTATCTTAACACACGATTTGTGTTAAGATGGCTTTTATGAATATATAAATAATTAATTCCGTATATGATATATATATAAACGAGATTAATGCAAGCTCTAAATTTTGTGAAAATGTCAGTACAAGGTGATCGTGCTCAGAGAAATGATTCAATGAAGTCGAAGACTAAACAGGCCTATTATGGTTCAAAACAAATGAAGTGCTTGTTGGGACTATTTTGAATATGATAGCTTCCATCCATCATATGGAATTTTGAAATGAATATGTAATGTGAGCAAGTCAAATAATTTGAACTTGATTTAAACAAAACCAGTTTTAATAAGAAAGTTCGGACATGGTTACAATAGAAACTATGTATGTCAAAGAAAATTAATTTTTTCAAGAAATTCATTGACTTGCTATCAAGGAGTTATTGTTTTTGAAATAATGCGGTTCACAGTACAAAAAGCGGAATGATATTTGAGTTTGGATAAAATAACAAATCGGAATGAAGTCCTCCAGCGGTCTTTATAAATCAAATGAATCACATGCGCAACAAACAGTGCATGTGTAATGTGTGAATTTACCAAGAAATGAAATAGATCAATATTTGCTACTATGAAAGAAATCCTCATGGTATGATGACTATTAGAGGAAGTAGAAACACGAAAGTTAATTTATTATAAGCAAAAGTCAGAATTTCAACGAAAGAAATATAAGAACTTTTAATCTGGAATTTCGTGTAATACCCGTTGTTAAGTGAAATTACCAGGGAATGTAAATAATTTTTTTTTTAAGTCAATACTGTTTTCATTCCAATCATCAGGGCAAATTACATAAGAATAGCAGGTAGACGAGCAACAAACTGCGCCGCCATCCCTTTCTGAATAGAAAACCCTAATCTACTAAAAACAAAGCCTCGCCCCTGAGGGGTCGAAAAGTTGCTGTGGACTACACGCTGAACTCTGGACAAGAAACGAACTGCCTCTGGCGCCAAAGAGCCAAACGTGTCAAACGCTAGGGGGACAAAGGCATGCTGATTATCCTCACAAGCTTTCGTGTGCTTTTCCACCTTCTTCGACTCTGCTTTCAGTACTGCTTGCCCCGCCACAAACCCATTTTCCCGAAACCCGGCTAGGGGGGATACACCTGTGAGATCGACACAAGCATGTTTCCCGCCCTCCCAACCAAAAACTAGCACGTCAGCCGGGCGTAGAGTGGATCTCCCCTCCGACGGGTCTGTAAGAAAATTCACCGGTGCCTCTTTCTTTGCCGAGATCCCTGCTCGTCTGAGAATATCCATTAACGCGTCTCGAACAAAGTCATGACGATACTTAAACCCCGACAACTCTCTACAGTGTAACGCATGCTCCCCGTATTTATCCAGGCATGCTTTACGGCAGACTGGGCAAGTTTCATCATTCGGGAACATGGGGATCATCAAACGGTACTTAAGGATTGACCGGTACTCCACCGCTGACATACGTTGACCCAAACCTTCAATAGGAATAACAGTTAAGAAATCTTGAGCGTGAGGCCTCTGTAGGCAATCAATGACGGCTTTCTGGCGGGGGGACAAATGAAAATCTTCTCCCAGACTTTGTGCGATTCGACAACAAAGGGCATTCGCCAAAGTTTTCTGCGGCTTTTTGGGGGCGGTGTCCTTGTTAGAGAAACCGCCGAGATCAAAGTCAGGGAGAGATTCATGCAAGCGTTCCAAGGCGCTGGCATAATCCGGATCAATGTTAGCAACCCCGCTGTTACGTAATATGTGGTCCTGCAACTCCCAAGATTGAGACCTGGAAGCCACAAAGGCATAGGCTGCCACATCCCGGGCCGAGAGAAGGCCCAACCCACCAAGCCGCATTGGCAAGGTCGCGATCCGCCACTGTAGTTCACCAAAAAAGGGACCCCCACATACGACAATGTCTTCTATTGCCTCCCGAAGACCTTTATCAAAACATGAAACAGCATCATCCACAAAGGGGGGCTGGCAAGTTCGCAAACCGAAAAGCAACTTTGCAACCCCCCATACAAGATCTAAGCAAAATAAAATGAAATAGGAAATTTGCAAAGGTATGTAACTCATTTTGCAGTGATAATAATTATGACTCTGATTAGACTGTGCACCGATGATTGTGAAATCTTGTTCTAGCGTATCTTATCAAGATTCATGTTGTTTATAGGATTACGTGGCAAAGTGCTTCTTTTTTATTAGTAGTTCTTATACTGACGGAATTAACATTGATGTCATCGTGGCTAATTTATATTTTCCAAAGGTCTTGCCTTGAAAGTTGTGTGTAATATACTTCAACTTCTGTGGATTTATAATTAAATTTTCATGTGTTTTCTTGTAAATTATCACAACTTTACATGCTTCTTAGTTGCGTTAATATTTTATGGTAACGCGTTAGAAATTCTTTTGATGGCGTTTTAACTTAAAGGGTTTCCATTGTTTATTTTATCATACGAGCTACGAGACAGATGATCAAACGAAATAATGTTTGATATCGGAAAAGAGATTCCTGATAAAGAAATCTAGACACAGATGCTTGTGCTTTATTCCTATTTGACTTTCTGGAATTTCTTATAGATATATATATCTATATAATCACATATTTCACATGCTGAAATAAACATACCATCTATCAGGTCAATGTATTTAACATATTCATATTTCCAAAACCAATCAGATATCTGATCATGATACTATTTAGGGAAATCTTGTCACTTGTTTGACATATTATATACCCCGTCTTACCCGGTTCGCGCCGGAGAGGTAACCTCAGTATATCCGGACAAACTGGAGAGTCTGCTACACCATACCCAGTTTTGTCGGAGAAAATTTCCTATTTCCCATAAATAGTATCTTTTCAAGAAAAAATGCCTCTTTTATTAGAGCTTTTATCCAGAATCAAGGAAATTTGTATTCCCGTAACATATCTTATTCTAGCCCAAGTAATATCAATAAGCAATAATTACTATTAATTCTTGCTTATTTATCATATCTTGCAATATTCTAATTACCATTCTTATGGTATATCAAAACCCATCATATTTTATTTACACAAGTACTTAGCTTATCTCGAAGCGGATACTAAGGCATCTTTTCTTAAGTTCAAGTCTAAATGCTATCATATGTGCTACCAGTTAACAGCAATCTCCTAACTCTTATAAACTTAGGTATTATTATTACAACACCTATAGGCTTAAAGCAGTGGCTCTGATACCACCTTCTGTCACGACCCCCGACCCACCCTGGACGGAATCGGGAGCTGCGAACAGCCCAGTGGTACCGGTGATTATTTTGAAAAATATTGCAGCGGAAATTTCATCAGGACCGTGAGTTAGGAAAAAAATATCAGAGCTTAGAAAACACCGGATTTTATTTAAATAGATGGGATAAACCCATGTTTTACAATGGTAGCTTTAATAAAGATAAATTTTATTACATAAAACAATATTTTTCTTAATTTGATTTAATTAATAAATAAGCCACTTCTTGATGCCTTTCAGTGCCGTATCCATCTTTTACTCCAATCTACTGTAATTACCTGAAACGCGTTTTAAAAAGGTTTTGTCAGCAGGAAATACTGAGTGAATCATTCTATTTAATAAAACGACCTGTTTGTTATAATTTACAGTATTAAGAGAGATTACAATGTTTCTGATATCAACCAACTACCCACAGTACTTTGTCACTCGACCCATTGGCCCATTCGTCCAATGGTGTCTGTGATTATGGTCATATCACCCCTTGGCTGCCCCAATGGTGAAGATTATCAAGTAATGTATACAAAACCCCACATACCGGCTGTAATTTGGTGATTACATAAACTTAATCACTGTAATTATAACCTTTGAAAATAAACATGATTTCAAAAGTAATTTGATAAAAAGAGAATGACTCACATTATAATCATGCAGATTTATACGGCCAAAATTTAGTCTACAGATAAGCCTTGATATATTGCAGATTTATACAGGCAGAGCTTAGCCTATTGATTTAGCCTTGTAACCTAGTGCACACGAACTAGGAAGGTAACTTAATACAGCATTTACGATAACTCACGAGATTAAAACCCTCACAACGAATGACAAAGTGCAATCACTTAAACATCCATCGGATTCACAACGAATGACAGAGTATTCCCCGAATTCGGGTGGTACTCAAACATCCTGTCGGAATCACGACAAATGACAAAGGATAGTACTAAAACATCCATCAGATAGTTTCTATCGATCGGACATTGAATCGTAGCAGCGATCGAGTTAATACCCGGCATCGTAGCAGAATTTGAGCTAGTGTGTCTTTGGTAGTAAACTATGAATATCTGGACGTACGAAATGAATTTGAACGTCGAACGAACGCAGGAATTCAAGTCCCACACCCCTCTATTTATACTTGAAAAATGGTTCCCCCGCGTGTCGCGACAGAAACATATGCACCTGTCGCGTGGCGCGACGGGTTACTTTTTATCATATGGTTGCCACGTGTGTTTGGAGTTCAGTTGAGTCGACGGAAATGATAAATTAAATTTTGACAGCAAAATATATAGATAATCGTCAATAGGGAAAACCCCCCCTGAGTTTTAGGGGTCCTGATCCTAATTCTGATTGTTCTGAAAATTTTAGGAATTGTGTAGGGTTACTTGGGTGTCTCAATTAGGGTTTCTTTTTAGACAAAATATAAATAATAATAATAATAATAATAATAATAATAATAATAATAAAAATATAATAGTTTTGGTGAGAGTTGTTATGGTTTGGGACATTTTTGAATATAATTATATTACAAAGAAAAAGGGAATAAAATAATGAGAAAAGAAAATGGACTCACTTTGTAACTTTAGGGTTCAACTAGAAAGTCTCCTGGTATAAATTTTGGGTATAACTTTTGGGCTATTAAAAATATATAATGCACTCGTTTTAAGTATAGTACCCCTAATTCAACCTTGTCCCGATGTCCCGATGTCCCGAGACCGAATTCCAACAACTTAGTCGGGTAGAGCCCTGACATGAGTTATGGGTTCCAGATCAATCGGAAAGGGTAGCGGCGATCGGGAGTTAAAACACTTAAAACATGGCATAACTTTGTTATAATTATAGTGTAACTAAATATATATATATATATATATATATATATATATATATATATATATATATATATATGGGTAGACAAGAAAGAAAAGGCGATGAGACTGGTGAAGTGACTACTCTTATTTATAGTGTATAGTAGCTTTGTGGCTACGTAACTCCATGTATTTCCTTATGACACATTTCATCACAACAAGACACCTGTTCACCACCTTTCCAATTTCTATTATTTGGTATGACACATGTCTACTTAGACTTTTCAAATATTTTAATATTGTTATTTTATTATTTTACTATGTAAAAAAATCGCAGGCATAGCATTTCGAAATGTATAACTTTCTTAAGCTTAATTTAGTTATTTTTATTTTATTACTTTATATATATTATAATTAATTCACTTGCTTTACTTATTTGGCGTGTATAGCTTCTAAAATATAACGTTTTATAAAATAATAAATATGTTATTAGAACGAGTATATTTTTTGTCTACATTTGGGTCTAAGTTTCATTAAAAGCAGAGTAGGTTCAAAATACAATGTATTTTTTATATTTTAATTATTATACGGTTCCTAGGCCCGTCTAGGAACTTCATATTTCTAACATTCAACTTACCCGGAATCTACCCGTCTAATAATATAAATTTTTATATACTTTTATTTTATTAGAAAGGTCACTCATATATAGGCCATTTAATTTTATTATTTTAACCAACTATATAAAATAGTGTTTAAAATTATTTGAGTTGAATAATTTATATTAAAAATAAACTAGTTACTAGTTACTAGTGGTTAATAAATTTAACCAAACCTCTAATTCTTATATAAAAATAGGGATGTTACATTTGATAGATAATGCCGTTAATCGAGCTATGGATAGACAGCTCCATGAATCCAGTGGTACCCATACAAGGACCCGATCTGCACCACACTCTAGAACACCCTCCAGCACCCACACTGCCCACAACAGTAATTCTCACCACTCGTCAAACCAAAGGAGTGTTCCATCCCAAAGAGTCGTACAGAATCAAGAACCCCGTAATAAGGGTTGCTCCTATAAGTACTTTGTTTCGTGCAAACCCAGGGATTTCACTGGGGAAAAAGGAGCTGTAGATTGCATGACTTGGTTGGACGAGATGGATACGGTAGTGGATATCAGTGGTTGCGATAATAGGGATATTGTGAAATTCGTGTCTCAGTCTTTCAAGGGAGAAGCATTAGCTTGGTGGAGATCTTTGATCCAAGCTACGGGGAAAATCCCGTTGTACAATATGACCTGGGAACAGTTCATGTCGCTGATCAAGGAAAACTACTGCCCTCAGCATGAGGTTGAGAAAATTGAAGCTGACTTCTTGTCGCTGGTCATGAGAAACCTAGACTGTCAGGCCTACCTTACCAGTTTCAACACCTTGTCAAGGTTGGTTCCATATTTGGTAACCCCGGAACCCAAACGTATAGCTCGTTTTATTGGGGGTTTGGCCCCGGAGATCAAGGCAAGTGTGAAGGCCTCCAGACCAGCTACTTTTCGGTCTGCAGCGGACATATCATTGTCTCTTACCTTGGACGCGGTCAGGCAGAAAGCGCAGAGGAACACTGATACCGAAAAGAGGAAACGTGAGGATGATAACTCACGACGTTCAGACAAGAAGCATAAGGGAAACAATGACCACAAGAAGGGGTCAGGATTTAGGAAGGATGGTCAGCAGTCGGGTGAAAAACCCAAATGTAAAATCTGCAAGAGATAGCACTTCGGGAAGTGCAGGTATGAATCGAATTCGCATTCATAATCGAAAACTTTTGCATGTGGGTTATGCAAGTCCAAGGAACACAAGACCTTGGATTGCAAAAAGATGAAGGATGCGACTTGCTACGGTTGCAATGAAAAGGGGCACATCAAGACCAATTGCCCAAAATACGCCAAGAAGCCTGAAGAGGCCAAGAAGACCAATGCTAGGGTCTTCAGGATGGATGCTAAGGAAGCCGTCCAGGACGACAATGTGATAACAGGTACCTTCCTCGTAAATGATGTTTATGCGAGAGTGTTATTTGATTCAGGCGCTGATAAGTCGTTCGTAGATAATAAGTTTTGTGAATTGTTGAAATTACATGTTAAGACCTTACGTGTGAAGTATGAGGTGGAACTAGCAGATGGCACTTTAGAAACCGCCTCAACCATATTAGATGGATGTTTCATATCCATTAAGAACCACTCTTTTCCTTTGTCCCTACTTCCTTTAAAACTAGCCGGTTTTGACATAGTTTTGGGCATGGACTGGTTATCTCATAACCAGGCCCAGATTGTCTGCAATAAGAAGCAAGTGACGATCAAGACTCCATCTGGTGAATCACTTACTATCCAGGGAGATACCCAGTATGGGCTGCCTGAGCAAATGTCTATGCTCAAGGACTCTAAGTGTTTGAAGAAGGGTTGTGTCATCTACATGGCACAAGTGATTATAGATGAGCCGAAGCCCAAGATTGGGGATATACCCGTCGTTTCTGAATACCCTGAGGTTTTTCCTGAAGAACTGCCTGGTTTGCCACCAGATAGGCAAGTAGAATTCAGAATTGACATTATTCCTGGATCAGCACCGGTAGCAAGGGCGCCTTATAGGTTGGCACCAACAGAGATGAAGGAATTGAGAACGCAACTAGATGATTTTCTAGCCAAAGGTTTCATCAAACCTAGTTCGTCTCCTTGGGGAGCACCAGTTTTATTTGTCAAGAAGAAGGATGGATCGATACGTCTGTGCATCGACTACCGTGAGCTTAATAAGGTCACTATCAAGAATAGGTATCCTTTGCCCAGAATCGACGATCTGTTCGATCAACTTCAAGGGGCAAGTTTCTTCTCTAAGATTGACTTAAGGTCAGGTTATCACCAACTGAAGGTTAGAGATGAAGACGTACACAAGACTACATTTAGGACTCGTTATGGTCATTACGAGTTCCTAGTGATGCCTTTTGGGCTCACTAATGCACCGGCCGCATTCATGGACCTCATGAATCGCGTTTGCAAACCTTACATGGATAAATTTATCATCGTCTTCATCTATGATATCCTCATCTACTCGAAGAACCAAGCTGACCACAAGAAGCACCTTCATTGCATTCTGGAACTACTTCATAAAGAAAAGCTCTATGCCAAGTTCTCGAAGTGTGAATTCTGGCTTCGAGAAGTCCAATTTCTTGGACATGTTGTTAGTGAGCGTGGTATCCAAGTAGATCCCGCTAAAGTTGAAGCTGTCATTAATTGGCAAGAGCCAAAGACGCCTACAGAAATTCCTAGCTTCCTAGGTTTGGCAGGATATTATAGGCGATTCATTGAAAACTTCTCAAGGATTGCTGCACCCCTGACTTCGCTGACGCGTAAGAAGATTAAGTTTGACTGGGGTCCTAAGCAGCAGGAATCCTTCGATATTCTGAAACAAAAGTTGAGCAATGCTCCAGTACTGACATTGCCGGATGGAATCGAGGAGTTTGTAGTTTATTGTGATGCATCACACACCGGGATGGGATGTGTGCTTATGCAGAAAGGCAAAGTCATTGCCTATGCTTCACGCCAGTTAAAGGTGCACGAAAAGAATTACACCACCCATGACTTGGAGTTGGGTGCCGTTGTATTCGCACTAAAACTTTGGAGGCACTACTTATATGGAATCAAATGTGTGATCTATTCTGATCACAAGAGCCTTCAACATCTGTTCAATCAGAAGGACTTGAACATGAGGCAACGCCGTTGGATGGAAACTCTTAATGATTACGATTGTGAAATAAGATACCATCCCGGCAAGGCGAATGTAGTCGCCGATGCCTTGAGTTGGAAGGAAAGGGTGAAACCCATCCGAATCAATGCCAAGAGCATTGAAATAAAGAACAGTTTGAATGAAAGGTTGTTAGCTGCACAGAAGGAAGCTGTGTTGGAAGCTAACTACACTAATGAAAAGCTAGGGGTAACTGAAGAGCAGTTATCTCTTAGCAAGGACGGAATCCTGAGATTAAATGGACGAATATGGGTTCCAATTTTTGGAGGACTTCGAGATGTTATCCTCCAGGAAGCCCATAGTTCTAAATACTCCGTTCACCCTGGAGCTGATAAGATGTACCAGGATCTAAGGGCAAGCTATTGGAGGATAGGCTTGAAAAAGTCTGTAGCTGCCTATGTAGCTAAATGCTTGACTTGTGCGCAAGTAAAAGCGGAACATCAAAAGCCGTCAGGTTTGTTACAACAACCTGAACTTCCCACATGGAAGTGGGAGATGGTGACGATGGATTTCATCACCAAATTGCCGAAGACAAGGAAAGGTAATGATACTATATGGGTGATTGTTGATAGACTGACTAAGTCAGCACATTTCTTACCCATCAAGGAGACTTATAGCTCCGACATGTTAGCCCAGTTGTACGTGGATAAGATTGTAGCCTTACATGGCATACCTGTGTCTATTATCTCCGACAGGGATACTAGATACACGTCACATTTTTGGAAAAGTTTCCAACAATCTTTGGGCACGCGTTTGAATTTTAGTACGGCTTACCATCCTCAGACGGACGACCAGAGTGAGCGTACTATTCAAACGTTGGAAGACATGCTTCGTGCATGTGTGATTGACTTGGGTGGTAGTTGGGATAACCACCTGCCGTTAATCGAGTTCTCCTACAACAATAGCTACCATACCAGCATAAAGGCTGCGCCTTTCGAGGCCTTATACGGTAGAAAGTGTAGAACGCCCGTTTGTTGGGCGGAAGTTGGAGATGTCCAATTATCAGGACCAGAGATAGTCTTTGAAACGATGGACAAGATTGTCCAGATTCGTGACCGTCTCAAAGCTGCCCGAGATAGGCAGAAGAGTTACGCAGATCCAAAGTGTAAACTTATGAAATTTGAAGTTGGTGACAAAGTCTTACTTAAAGTATCACCCTGGAAGGGAGTGATGCGTTTTGGTAAGAAAGGTAAGTTAAGCCCGAGGTATATAGGACCATTCGAGATCATCGAATGTGTTGGGTCACTGGCTTACAAGTTAAACTTACCTGAAGAGCTCAGTGGTATTCATAATGTATTCCACATCTGCAATCTGAAGAAGTGTTTCGCTGATGAATCACTGGTTAAACCACATACGGATGTGCATATAGATGAGAGCTTGAAATTTGTGGAAAAACCATTGTCGATCGAGGATCGACAGGTTAAGAAGCTTCGAAGGAAGCATGTACCGATTGTAAAGGTCAAATGGGATGCCCGTAGAGGTCCCGAATACACGTGGGAGGTAGAGTCCACTATGAAAGAGAAATACCCTCATTTGTTTCAATAAATCTCGAGGTCGAGATTTCTTTTAAGGGGGTGAGGATGTAACACCTCGAAAATTTACGTCCTATAATGTGTTGACACGTGTCATAACCTTTGAACGTGTGAAAGAATACTTTCGGGGGACTAAAGTTGACAAACAATGAAACTATGTAAATATAAGGGTTTAAAATGTCAACAATGAATAAATATACTTTACAATAACCCTACATGATGTTTATAACCTTAAACGAATAAATCATGGATCATACGTAGCTAATTGTGAAAGAAAGTGAGAAATTACAAACTACAGGGGTTAAATGTGTCAACATGTTTAAGATATACCTCTGAGTGACCTTTTAGCAAACCCGAAGCTTTGTAACAATTAATTATACTCACTAGAATGTGTGATAAAAATATCACCAAGTTTCGTTATCGCATGAGAAAGTTATGATAAAATTCGTGTGCGAGGGGTTAGAAGCGTCAACATGGAAATTTAGGACTTTTCGGGTAAACACAAAGTGGCCAAGGACTTCACAAAGTGGTTATAAGCCTTAAAGCCCCTATATGTCAATATTAAAGGTTTAGAATGCAAGAAATGAAGTGAAAGCGACGTTTAGGAGGACCGGGGACTAAACATGCAATAAATGAAAACTTCAAAACCTGAGCCGGAGACCCAAGCGGGCCGCGTAAGATCATGAAGACCTTTACACGGGCCGCGTGCGATGCCCAGTTGCAGAAATAACAGGCAGGTGTCTGTCCAGCCTTGTAACCGACTCAAAATGCCATTTTGGCATACCATGGGCTTCCTAAACTGGTTTTGAGGCTATAGGGGACACTTGTATACATCCATGATCCTTAGTAGCCTTGCATGTCAACAATCTATGAGCTTAAAGACACTATATAAGACCCACATTTTGTCAAACATTGATCATTCATCTCATCTGCATTTCTTGAAGACTTCTGGAACTCAAGAGCCTTTTCTAAGCCTTCCTAATCGTTCATTAGACACTTGTAAGTATGCTTAACCTTCTTTAATTAAGTTTTGATTAGTTTATAGCTTAAAAGTCAAACCGTCGTAATTAACGGTTGACTTATTGATTAATCGCTAATGGTCCAGCGATTAGTCAAACTTAAGGTTGTTATAAGTTGGTAATTAGGTGGGCATTAAACCCTTAAAAGGTCACCCACTGATTCCCATCCTAACTAGGTCATTTATCGAGTCAAAGATGTTTAGAAAAAGTCAACATAAATGTAATCTTCGAATTAACGCATGATTATCAATGTAAAAGGCGTGTAACCTATTTTATCATTCATATAACTTGATAATAAGTATAAGAACTTGTCTAAGCTGGTTTGATTCGACAACTTTCTGTTTAGAACCGATTCAGAACCCAAAGTCGCAAAACTTTGACTTTTGCTTTGACTTCAGTTCTGACCCGATTTAGATAGGTTTAGACATGCCTTAAAGTTCCATTAGGACCTAGTTACATGATTGTATAACCCTCTGCGTTTATACCACTTAAATCCTTAATTGTCCGACGTTTCCGTTAAGTGCTTAAATATGGACCATAATGCCCTTATGACCATAAACGAGAATTTTGGAAATATGAAAGTACAATAATCTTTGCTACTGATTTTAAATAATAAATGAAGCATTTTGAACCTGTTGAACTGATCAGAAAACTCAGAATCCTATTTTAACCCGTAAATCGCTTAAAACGACGTTATACGCGTATTAAACGCATAGTAAGGGTTTAAAACCATTTTGTCACATAAGACTTAACACCAACTGACATACCATGTTAAAATAAGCTATTTTACTGAATTATTCAGACCCGGATCACAGAAGCTTAATTGATCCCTTTTATAATCTTTAAAATGACCAAAAATACCCCTACGGGGCATAATATGAGATTAAACTCGTTTTGGGCATAATGGAAGGTATCCTACTGATACCACAACATATTTAAGGCATGTTAACTTAGGAAACCTGTTTAGGACTCTTATGGTTACCCGTTACGCTTCATGCGCGTTCGGTTCGGTTTATGTAACTAGTTTACATAAATTAGCCGAAACGGGTCAAACCTTATCGGTTTTATCTCAAAATCCAGAATGTGTATAATATACCCATATTAAGCAAGTCTTCAAACTTGTCGGGTCTAAATCACATTCTATCCGGTCTTCGCTTAATCGTGCGTACGAACCGTATCTTTAAAACTAACCGGTCTAAGCTTAAGCTTAACTAAAGGCCCGTTAGGATTCTAATAGGTTATTATAAACCTTCATTCCAGATTAGGAGGACCAGTAAAAGCTACTTGCATTTGCTTATTGTGATTATTACTTTGCTCAGGTAAATACTTTTAACTTATTTTCCCTATACGGGCTTGGGGTACGGTATATAAAATACCGCTTAGTCGGGTATTGAATCTTTAATTGTATGATGGTTAAAGTATTGAAATGTCTCGTTTAAATTGTTTTGTTTTCTTAAAGCCTTTGGGGGGTTAATGACCATGTCCCGGATATCCCTGGCATCATTTTACGAAATGGCCATGACCTAAGCACGGGGCGTAGGCGTACGCCCGTCGGTGTTTCATATAATTAATGTGGTGTGTCCATTGATCTTTAACCCGGCTCGAACCGGGCTACTGAACGCATAAGAAACATGTAAATCCTTTACAAGTATTATATTCAAATAATTATCCCAAGTTATAAAATATTATTTGTGCCTTGTGCCTTAAATTCATTTTCTTAAACTCTTTTCAAAATGAGTCGGTTGATTGTATTTACCAGTGTAAACTGACGTATTTTTCTCAAAAAGGTTAAGTGCAGGTACTACGCGTAATAGGCTGGCTTTTCTCCTAGCATCCACAATAAGTCTCGCAAGCTTGGATGTCATAGACTGTTGAACATTGTTTCCTTTTATTTGGATCTACCTGTGGATTTATATTCAACTATTTGTGATACTTAATATTACAATATTGTTTGGTTGAAATGAATCTATACTTTGCTTCCGCTGTGCATTTAAATATTGTGTTGTTTGACTATTATGTTACCAACCATGTCACGATACTCCCCTACCGGGCCCACCGGTAATACGTGGAAATCCGGGGTGTGACAAGACCTGATCATATGGGCCTTTCCTGCTGATAATGACCAGAGATTCGAAATATGATAGGTTGCATGGTCAAATGTTAAAAGTTCTCAAAATTTTGTCTCTGATGGAAGGCTTACGGACCGCAAATCTCTCGCCTTACGGTCCGTAAGATGGCTTAACTGGGCGATAAAGATTTGAATTACGGATACGGACTGTAAGGTCTTAAGCTTACGGTCCGTAAGGACTGTATCTGAGCAGAATAATGGACAGCTGCAGGTTCACCCAGTTCCACCGCCTTTGTAAGCTAGTTTTTCGATTCTATGGACTTTGCAACTGGTTTTAGAAGCCTAGGGACACTTGGGAACATCTTGTAACAGCCTAGGGACACATGCTTTGATCTTAGGACTTGCAAAACACTATATAAAGGCCATTACTTGAGCTCTTCATTGGCACACTTGAAATATTTTCACTTCAAACTTTTTCTCTGGAGCTTCCTGGAGTTCAAGAGAGTTGTCTTCTGTTCTAATCTTGTGCTAAGAGTGCTTGTAAGCATTCTTAGCTTCTTAAGTTCAAGTTTTATTAGCTTAATGACCAAAAGTCAAAGCCATCGTAATTAAGCTTTGACTTAGTGATTAATCACTAATGGTCCAGCTATTTTTCGAATTGAAAGTGGCTATGAGTTGGTAATTATGTAGGTAATAAATCCTTAAAAGGGCACCCCCTGATTATCACTCTAACTTGGTCAATTGTCGGGTCAAACTTAATATTAAAAAGTCAACAGAAAGCTATTTTGCAAATAAACTCATAAATGATAATGTAGAGGTTATGGAACATGTTTTAACACTAAAATAACTTGGTAAATAATGTAAGAACATGTCTAAGCATGTTCAACCCGACAATTCTGAGTTTAGGCTCGGTTCGGAACCGAAAGTCCCAAAAGAAGACTTTTGCTTTGACTTTCAGTTCTGACCCGATTTAGCTTGTTTTAGAAATGCCTTAGGGTTCCATTCGGACCATATTACATGTTAGTATAACCCTCTGAGGTTATACAACTTGGTTCCATAGAAATCCTAGTTCATTGCATGTTTCCGTTAATCGCTTAAATGTTGACCATTATGCCCTTTTAAATATTAAAACGAGATTTTTGAAATTGTGAGAGGACAAAAAACCTTTATTTCTGATTTATAAACATGTCCTAAAAATTTGACATCAGTTTGAGGTCTAAATTAGGAGTTATGCTCGATATCGTAAATTGAAAGCTTTTTATTTATTTAAACGGCATTTTGGCATAAAACCTATTTAAACCCAAATTTTGACACCAAACCTTTTACCCACTGATGAAATATAATATTTTGGGATTTTTGAAGATTTTTATTAATTTTTAAACTGATCATAACATGAGGTTCTTGCTTTGATTCGTTAATTGAAGGTTATACCCTTTTTACTAATAAAATGAGTTTTACATAACATTTTGATACCAAATATTTTTCTACTGATTTCATATGTTAAATAAAATATTTTAAGCCTTCTGTACTGATAAAAATCTCAGCTTTCCTATTATAACTTGAAAATCGCCTAAAACCGACTTTTTGCGCGTTTTAAACACATAGTATGGGTTAAAACTATGTTTAACATTTAAGACCCAATACCTACTGATATTATAAGTAAATTTTGATACTCTAACAGTAGATAAAAGTTTTAAACTCAGATTTCCAGAATTGAGCCTTAAAGCTTATGTGAAATGACCAAAATGCCCCTACGGTGCATAGTTTGGTTATAAATGACAAATTTCACATATATATGATATCTTACTGATATAACAATATAAAATAAATATTTTCACAGAATGTTTTAGACCAGAAACTCAGATTGCCATTTAACCTCTTTTATAAACTTTGAAATGACCAAAATACCCCTACGGGGCATAAATTCATTTTAAATTCGTTTTGGGCATAATGGAAGGTATCCTACTGATATCATAGCACATTTTAAGCATATTAACTTAGGGAACCTGTTCATGACTCATTTGGTTACCCGTTATGCATTTTTCGCGTTCGGTGCGGTTTATGTAACTAGTTTGCATAAATTGACCGAAACGGGTCAAACCTTATCATTTTTACCTCAAAATCCAGAATGTGTTTAGTTTACCCATATTATACAAGTCTTCATACTTGTCGGGTCTAAATAACATTCTAATCTGGTCTTCGCTTAATCTTGCGTTTTGAACCGTAAACCTTTCTTTAAAACTAACTGGTCTAAGTTAAGACTTAAATAAGACCCGTTAGGAATCTAATAGGTTATTGAAACCTTCGTTCCAGATTAGGAGTCCAGTAAAAGATATTTGCACTTGCTGAATTGTTATACGACTGAGATAAATTTGTATTTTTGCTCAGGTAAATACTTTTAACTTATTTTCCCTTATACGGGCTTGGGGTACGGTATATAAAATACCGCTTGGTCGGGTATTGAATCTTTAATCATATGAAGGTTAAATCATTGAGATAACCCGTTTAATCTGTTTTGTTTGTTTTAAGCCTTTGGGGGGTTAATGACCATGTCCTGGATATTCTCGGCTCATTCATTGAAATGGCCACGACTTAAGCCCGGGGTGTAGGTGATGCGTGTGTAGTGTGATATGGATTTAAGTATATTTTAAGCCCTTTTTACACTTTTTAGTCAAGTTTTAAATTTATAAAACACGATATTTACTAACACTAAACACACATATGGGCAAGTGCACCCATCGTGGGCGTAGTATAGTGCTGGTAAGATACCGAGGTCGTCCAAGGACACAAGAGCTTTTAGTACCGGTTTATCCTCAACGTCTAATCAAATCAAAAGTTTAGAAAAAGGGTTTTAAACTAAAAATAAAAACTAACTAAAATGCTGAAAAATAAAAATAAAAGTAAAAACAGATAGACAAGATGAATCACTTGGCTCCGACTCGTGTTTAGTGTAACCTTTGATTATTTCCGCACTTTTGCACTATTTAAGAGATTATCTTAGTTATTGTAGTAGGCCCCTCTTTTGAAGGTGACGTTACCCTCAACCCAGTAGTTTGAGTCAGCAAGGATACAATCCTAAAGGGTTGGATTATTGAAAGATAATTAATTAAGTTATTAATGCATATTATGGTAGGCCCCTCTTTTGAAGGCGACGTTACCCTCGGCTAAGTAGTCTGAGTCAGCAGGGATACAGTCCTAAGTAGCCGGGTTAAAGTATTAATAGTAGTTTACATATGAGGGGATCAAAGAGTTTCGACCCCCGTCATCCAATACCGGTGGGTATTGAAGGAGGTCCTACTAAATTTGACCCAGGTCCTTTGCAGGATCTATACACTGAACAATGGCAAGACTCTTACCAAACAGTTCCCTTAACCCTCGACCAGGTAGCCAACATACCTCCATATAGACCGTGGAGATATGAATGGTGAAAATCTTTTATTTTATATGGACAGTAAAATAATGCCAAGACACCACGGACAAACGATAAGGAAGAATCACCTTCAACATAAGAAACTAGTTATTAAAGTCATTAATACATAACCAATTAAAAAGTGCAAAAAGATTAAAAATAAAAAGTATTACACTAGACACTTTGTCTTCACCAAGTGATGTAAGAGACTTAGGCAAACATGGCCTTGATTGTCAAGAACTCTTACGATCAATCTTGGATCCCGAGACGACTCACACACTTTATGATGGACAATGGATGATGGTGGTGGATGCTGGTGTTGTGATGGTGGTGGGTGGTGGATGAAGTGTGAGAGAGGTGGTGTGCCAAGGGATGGTTTGAGCTTGAGCCAAGCACTCCTATTTATAGGCTGAACAGAAGCTCGGGCATGGCCCTGTGTCCATTGGGCATGGCCCCGTGTCCATCCTCTTCTCTGTCTTCATTAATTGCAGTTTGGCTGCATTAGTTGACCACGCCCCCGTGTCCGCTGGGCACGACCCCGTGTGCAGAAGCGTATCTGTACTATTAAGATTTGCCTGGATTCTGCGAATCTTATAGTTGACCACGGCCCCGTGTCCGCTGAGCACGGCCCCGTGGTGGGCGATGGAAGCTTTTACAACTTTGTCTTTTATGCTGACACTTGGGCACGCCCCCGTGTTCACTGAGCACGGGGCGTGTTCAGCCTTCTGTTCTCTTGTTTTGCTTGGGAAGATGCTTTCGGGGAGGTCGGGCATGCCACGTTTGTTCCTTTTCTTGTATTTATGTTAGATTTAGCTGCCTTTTTGCTTCTTTTGTTAATTTGAGCTCATTTAATCCTGAAAATACAAAAGGAAGACAAAAGCACACTTTTTCCAACATTAGTAATAAAAAAGGGTTAGTTTTATGCCACAATTGATGTAATTTATATGTTGCATTTTGCACACATCAAATACCCCCACACTTGAATCTTTGCTTGTCCTCAATCAAAACTCTTTAGAATGCGGTTTTTTCACTCCCAAATGGAATGGGTAGAAGAGAAGGTTTTTGGGCTTGTCATAGAGTGTCGGGATTTCCAAGATTCTTTATTAAGTTTTATTTTTATTTATTTACAATCCTATTCGTCATGATTTATTTAAAACTTTTCATAAGATAAATTACTTATTAGGGCATAACATGCCTTTTTAAAATTCTATTTATATACAAGTTCACATTCCTCACGGGGATCACTCAACACTCGGCCGAAGATGTATTTTAGTGAATCACTCGAGAGCGGCATGAAACTTACTCCTACCATAGGCTTGCCAAGCAATCAATCCTCCTCATTTTTAACTATACACCTTTGTAAATATCAAGAGGACTTTTTGGGTGAAGGGTTAGGCTTGGGTTAAAGGTAGGTGGTTGGGTCAGTGGTTAGTAGAAAAATGGCGAAAAGCGTAAAAAGCGTCGGTTTTCGTAAGACTTTTTATTTTTGCAATTTTTTATTTTGATGAAGCCATGATTCAAGCAAAGTTATTTTTGATGAACTTGCTTGTTTATTTCTTTTGCTTCATCTTCAACAAATTTTTTTTTTTTGAAAGTCATAAGAAAAACCGAGCTTGTTACTAAAACAAAGGGTTAAAAATAAAAAAGGTTTTGGTGGGTGAAAGGGTGTTTGTTTTGGGTTATGAAATGAAAAGGTTTAGGCTCAAAGGGGTTAACTAGGGGGATTTTGGGTGGGTGGTAAAAAAAAGAAAAATAATGGTGTTGAAATAAAAATGGTTAGTCCTAATGCCTCCATCATTTACTTACTTAGGTTTAAGTTGGTAAGGACCGGGAATGTATCTTCGTGACAAGTTCTAGAGTTGTAAGAACCGAGCGGCTATTCACACAAGAAACGAAAAATGAGCATTTAGTTTAAAGATATGTATTTGTATGCTCAATAAAGGCTCAAAACTCACTTTTGTGGGAATGTGTTTTTATGTGATCAAGTATATATAATCAAATTTTAACTAAGTTTGTCATGCCGTTTCATAATTTTCTTATGTTGGTTCTTTTTATCACGACGCTATCGGTTGTAAATTTGTAAAAATATAACCTTTTTAGAACTTGAAATTCCCAAGTTAAACCTAGACAAGTAAAAAATAAATGAAAAATTTTTGAAAAAATTTGGGGTGATTAGCGGTTCCAATAGAGGTTTGTGTAAGGCTTGTGATTAGGACTTGCAAGATTCAAAGTTTTAGCATCCCCCCCCCCCCACACTTAAATTACACATTGTCCTCAATGTGTCCCAAAAATAAGTTTTTCGGTTGATTAGAATGTGTAAAAGTGGGTTAAAAACAAGATTTTATGTTACTGGGTAGCTGAACACGGGGTGGTGTTGGCTGAGCACGGCCCCGTGTCCAGACTGCCAGTACCAAAAGTAAACAGAAGACTGGGCACGGGGGCGTGTTCAGTGAGCACGGCCCCATGTCCAGGTACCTGAACTGGGCGTTTTTCTGCAGAACCTTGAGCACGGGGCGTGTTGGCTGAGCACGGCCCCGTGCTGAACTTGCTGTAATGAAGAAAAATGTCGGGAGGCTCTGTTTTTGTGCATGGGGTGTTGGTTCAAGCTTCCCTTAGTATCCTTCACCATCCCGAGTGTGTTTTATTCCTGAAAATTAAAACTAAACTAGAAAGCATAAAATTAAATCTAAACTAAAACTAAGGATAGTTCCGCGGAATGCCTCCGTGGTGCGCCACGTTTATAAGGGTCCTTGGCTAGACCCATCTTATCAGGTGGTTCTGGCTCATCTTCAATTAGGGGGTCGTTATTGCCGATTGGATATTTCATTGATTGCTCAAGATCAATGCTTCTTTTAAATACCCCTAATTGAAGAGATAGATTGTTGTACTTCCGGTTCTTCAAAGCTTCGTGGGTTTTTACAAAAGGTCATCCCCACACTAGAGGAGCGTCATCGAGGATGACAAAGTCGGTTGGGATTATCATTTGATTATTTTGAACCAAGACATCCTCAACTACACCGATTGATTTTATTACTTTCCGATTGGATAGAAAAATGGGTATTTGAAGTGGAGAAAAATCACTAATACTTAATTTTTCGAAAATGTAGTTGAGCATTATGTTAACACAAAGATTTTTATCGATCGTGACATTACTAATAAACGAATTTTGAAAAAAACATGGAACCGGTGTAATGTTGATTTCAAATGGGTCTTCTTTTATTAGCGAGGTTTGATCATTAGTTAACTTAACACTTACTGTTTCGTCAATTTTAGTGTTAGTGTTTAATTCTTTTAAGAACTTAGCATGAGTACAAACAATGATTTTCAAAAGAAGGTGACAAGAGATTAACTTTTTCAAAACTAGACTCTTCTTGAATTTTAACGTTGTCGGACTCACATTTTTCGTTGTTTAACTCATGTGTCAGTTCTTCACTTATTTGTTCTTCAATTTTTACACTTTCAGTTATCTCTTCTTTATTTAATTATTCTCTTGTGCGGGACTCCTCTTCCCTTGCGCGAGATTCTTTTATATGGCGATCGATAACTCTAAGGTGTTCTAATATCCTATCGGTCACTTCGGTTATAGAAAAAGGATCGGGATTTTCAAAGCTCGAATCCGGTTGTTCGATCCTTTGTTCCTCATAATACCCATGTAACATTCCTATTTTTATATAAGAATTATAGGTTTGGTTAAATCTATTAACCACTAGTAACTAGTAACTAGTTTATTTTTAATATAAATATTTAACCCAAATAGTTTTAAACACTATTTTATATTATTGGCTTGTATATAGGTGACCTTTCTAATAAAATAAAAGTATATAAAAACTTATATTATTAGACAGGTAGATTACGGGTAAGTCGACTGTTAGAAAAATGAGGTACTTAGACGGGCCTAGGAACCGTATAATAATTAAATTATAAAAATACATTGTATTTTGAACCTACTCTATTTTTAATGAAACTTGGTTCCAAATGTAGACAAAAATATTCTCGTTCTAATGACATATTTATTATTTTATAAAACGTCATATTTTAGAAGTTATACGCGCCAAATAAGTAAAACAGTTAAATTAATTATAATATATATAAAATAATAATATTTGAAATTGTGAATCTTACTTACGTGACATCAAGATAATTCAAAGGAATAAAATAATAAAATAAATAAATCTAAGTTTAAAATAATGGTAGAAAGTGTACATGTCGAGATAATTATGGTCAGAAGTAATCCAAAATAAAATAATAAAAATCATGGCATACAGATGTAAGTATGCATGGAAAAAGGATAGATAAGAACAAATTTACTGTGTACGTGTCATGAATAGGTTGTATGTAGACTCCACGAATCTTGGAGCAACTTTCCTATAAATAGGATAACTTACAATTTAAGAAGTTGCTCAAAACCTTTCAGGTGTGTCACCCCTTTTTCATTTCTATAATTTTATATTTTTATTATTTAACCTATAATAATAATAAAGCCCTGCATTGTTTTAAGTGTTTTAACTCCCGATCATACCTTTGGTCTTCATAGGATGCGTATGAAGTTGATGGCTCGTACCTGGGCTCCTCATAGTAGGTATATGAAGTGGACGATTGATATAAGTTACAATATTGAACCGAGTGCGGGTCACCACAATTAGTGCAATAGTTACTCCTATAATCATCCTCCTCATAGGTGTAGTTGTAACCTCCTGAGTATTGATCCATAAGAATCACTCAGCAGACCACAACCAAGTCTCAGGATCAGAAAACAAAAATAAAAACAGAAACAGAGGCTAGACACGGCCCCGTGTACAGAATCTGTATTTGGGCGTTTTAATTAAAGTTACTGATTTCGTTGAGCACGGGGCGTGTTCAGTGAGCACGGCCCCGTGTTCAAGCTTTGTATCTGGGTGTTTTTATGAAAAATGTGCAGCACGGCCCCATGTTCAGTGAGCACAGCCCGTGTTCAGGTTACTGTAAATGCAAAACTAAACTAAAATGCAGAAAAATGTGCGCGCGTTTTAAAAAGGTTTTTGAAAAACTGATTAGGCCGTCGATTTTAAGCTTTCTTAAAATCCTTGTGTCCCGGCAGCGGCGCCAAAAACTTGATGCGTGTGTAGTGTGATATGGATTTAAGTATATTTTAAGCCCTTTTTACACTTTTTAGTCAAGTTTTAAATTTATAAAACACGATATTTACTAACACTAAACACACATATGGGCAAGTGCACCCATCGTGGGCGTAGTATAGTGCTGGTAAGATACCGAGGTCGTCCAAGGACACAAGAGCTTTTAGTACCGGTTTATCCTCAACGTCTAATCAAATCAAAAGTTTAGAAAAAGGGTTTTAAACTAAAAATAAAAACTAACTAAAATGCTGAAAAATAAAAATAAAAGTAAAAACAGATAGAGAAGATGAATCACTTGGCTCCGACTCGTGTTTAGTGTAACCTTTGATTATTTCCGCACTTTTGCACTATTTAAGAGATTATCTTAGTTATTGTAGTAGGCCCCTCTTTTGAAGGTGACGTTACCCTCAACCCAGTAGTTTGAGTCAGCAAGGATACAATCCTAAAGGGTTGGATTATTGAAAGATAATTAATTAAGTTATTAATGCATATTATGGTAGGCCCCTCTTTTGAAGGCGACGTTACCCTCGGCTAAGTAGTCTGAGTCAGCAGGGATACAGTCCTAAGTAGCCGGGTTAAAGTATTAATAGTAGTTTACATATGAGGGGATCAAAGAGTTTCGACCCCCGCCATCCAATACCGGTGGGTATTGAAGGAGGTCCTACTAAATTTGACCTAGGTCCTTTGCAGGATCTATACACTGAACAATGGCAAGACTCTTACCAAACCGTTCCCTTAACCCTCGACCAGGTAGCCAACATACCTCCATATAGACCGTGGAGATATGAATGGTGAAAATCTTTTATTTTATATAGACAGTAAAATAATGCCAAGACACCACGGACAAACGATAAGGAAGAATCACCTTCAACATAAGAAACTAGTTATTAAAGTCATTAATACATAACCAATTAAAAAGTGCGAAAAGATTAAAAATAAAAAGTATTACACTAGACACTTTGTCTTCACCAAGTGATGTAAGAGACTTAGGCAAACATGGCCTTGATTGTCAAGAACTCTTACGATCAATCTTGGATCCCGAGACGACTCACACACTCTATGATGGACAATGGATGATGGTGGTGGATGATGGTGTTGTGATGGTGGTGGGTGAAGTGTGAGAGAGGTGGTGTGCCAAGGGATGGTTTGAGCTTGAGCCAAGCACTCCTATTTATAGGCTGAACAGAAGCTCGGGCACGGCCCCGTGTCCATCCTCTTCTCTGTCTTCATTAATTGCAGTTTGGCTGCATTAGTTGACCACGCCCCCGTGTCCGCTGGGCACGACCCCGTGTGCTGTAAAACCTCGAAAAATCATACCCAGTAAAATAAAGACACGTGTCATGAAAGATAAACGTGTCAGGAACCCGGATCGAATAAAAGATGTATGGTAGGATTTAAAAAGGGTGACATGTTATTAAACACCTCTGAGCGACCAAAATTATAAATCCCAAGACCTTAAATCATTGTGATAAACATCTGATACATTTAACCGGTTATTCCTATAAAAATAAATAGTAAATAATGGGCTATGCAAGGTACTTGGGACAAATTCTCACTTGAAAGTTTTCTGCGATTAAAAGCATGCGTTAATATGTCCAAGAGAAACTCATGTGCTTAGCAACACATGCAAGGACATGCAAAAACCTGTCCCTATGGTCCCCTCCTGCTAATTATGAGTGAAGATTCGAGCTCTAAGAGAATGCATGGTCAAGCCTAGAAGTTAAACAAATTTTTGTCTTCTGATGAAGGCTTACGGACCGCAAAGGTGATCCCTTACGGTCCGTAAGGTGGCAAGGCTGGACGGATGGAATAAATAAAAAGCGGATACGGACCGCAAACCCAAAGGCATACGGTCCGCAAGGTTGCAACTGGGTGATATAATTCAAAGTCGGTTACGGGCCGCAAAGCCAATGGCTTACGGTCCGTAAGACCGTCGCTGGCAGCAGAAAATGGACAGATGCCTGTTCAGCCTGTTGCACCGCCTTATGTGAGTGGTTTTCGAATTCAGGGGCCTTGCAACTGGTTTTGGCATTATAGGGACACATGGATACATCTGAGTTCAGTCCTAGACTATTGTGGCAAGATCTTATGACTTGTTCTTTAGTATATAAGGAGTTGAAGTTGCAACAAAGGGGACTTGCTCATTCAAACTCACTTCAAGGACTTCTCTGGAGCTCCTCTGATCAGCAACAAGTATCCTTAGACTTCCTAATCATACTTAGGACCTTTGTAAGTGTCCTTAATCCTTCTTAATTCAGTTTAGCTTAGTTAATTAGCTAAAAGTCAAACCGTCGTAATTAAGGTTTGACTTCGAGATAAATCAATAATTGTTCAGTCAAATCTCGAATTAAAAGTACCTATAAGTAGGTAATTATGTGGGTAATAAACCCTTAAAAGGGTACTCTCTGATTCCCACTCTAACTAGGTCAATTGTCGGGTTAAACTTGATATTAAAAAGTCATCAGAAAGCTAAAAATCAAATTAATGCATAATTAGCAATGTAGAAGACATGCAACCTGTTTTATCATTAATATAACTTGGTAATTAATGTAAGAACATGTCTAAACATGTTCAACCCGACAATTTTCAGTAGAGACCCGGTTCGGAACCGAAAGTCGCATAATTAGACTTTTGCTTTGACTTTCGATTCTGACCCATTGTAGCATGTTTTAGAAATACCTTAGAGCCTTATTTGGACCAGGTTTCATATTAGTATAACCCTCTTTGATTATACACCTTGGTTCAATAGTTACCCTATTCGTATGCATGTTCCCGTTAATTGCTTATATGTTGACTATTATGCCCATATGACCTTAAAACGTGATTTTTGAAAATGTAAAAGAGTAGAAACCTTAGTTACTGATTTATAAACTTGCACCTAAAATTTGACATCAGTTTGAGGTCTAGATTAGGAGTTATGCTCATTAGCGTAAATGAGAAGCTTTTTATTAATTAAACGGCGTAATTAGCGTATAGCCTATCTAAACCCAATTTTTGATACCAAACTTTTTACCCACTGATGTAAAATAATATTTTGTGATTTTTGAAGATTTTTATTTATTTTAGGCTGAGCATAACTTAGAGTTCTAAGCTTGATTCGGTAATTACCTGTTTTGCCCTTTTGGGCTATAAAATGAGTTTTACAAATCATTTTGATTCCAAACCTTTTGCTACTGATTTTAAATGATAAATAAAATATTTTGAGCCTTCTGGAATAACAAAAATATCAGCTTTCCCTTAAAAACCCGTAAATAGCTCCAAACCGCCTTTTTAAGCATTTTTAACGCATAGTATGCATCAAAACTATTTTAAACATATAAGGTTGGATGCCTACTGATATTTGAAGTAAATTATTATATTATAACAGTGAGCAAAGGTTTTAAACTCAGGTTTCCAGTTTTGACCTTTTAAGCCTATGTGAAATTACCAAAATGCCCCTAAGGCGCATAATTTGATTATAAATGATAAATTTCACATATAAGTTTTACCCTACTGATATCACTTAGTAAATTAAGTGTTTTTACTGATTACATCAGACCCGAGACTCAGAATTTTATTTAAACTCTTTTATAACCTTTTAAATGACCAAAATGCCCTTACGGGGCATAATTTGAGTTTGAATTCATATGGGGCATAATAGAAGATATCTTACTGATGTCACAACATATTTAAGGCATATTAACTTAAGAAACTTGTATATGACTCATATGGCTACCCGTTACGCACTTTTCGCGTTCGGATCGGCTTATGTAACTAGTTTGCATAATTTAGCCGAAACGGGTCAAACCATATTGCTTTTCATCTCAAAATCCAGAACGTGTTTAAGTTACCCATATTAAACAAGCATACAAGCTTGTCGGGTCAGAACCACATTCTGAACCGGTCTTCGCTTTATCATGCGTTTGAACCGTTTATCCCTTTTGAAAACTAACCGGTCTAAGTCTAAACTTAATTAAAGACCCATTAGGATTCTAATAGGTTATTAAAACCTTCGTTCCAGATTAGGAGCCCAGTAAAAGCTACGGGAACTTGCTGTATTTGATTTATACTTTGCTCAGGTAAATACTCTTAACTTATTTTCCCTATACGGGCTTGGGATACGGTACTATAAAAGTACCGCTTGGTCGGGTGTGTGTAGTCAATTAAATCGGATTGTGATTAATGTATTTGCATGACCCGTTTAATATGTATTATTTGGTGTATGGCCTTTGGGGGTTAAATGACCATGTCCCGATATCCTTGGCATCATCCAAAGAAATGGCCACGACCTAAGCACGGGGTGTAGGCGTACACCTGACAGATGCATTATGTAAAAAATGGTAATCCACTTAAAGGAAATAATCCTTGTGGGCATTATACCTGTGGCGTGTCAATTAATCTAGACCGGCCCTACAAACCGGCCCTAATGGACGACAAATAAGTAAAACTGTATACAAGATTGTTTTTAAATAATTGTCCCAAGTTATAAAGATATTTTTGCCGAAGTGCATTCAAATCAATTTTCAAACTCCTTTCAAAATGAGTCAGTTAAGTTGTATTTACCAGTGTAAACTGACGTATTTTCCGAAAAGGCTAAGTGCAGGTACTATACGTAATAGGCTGTCTACTCCAGGCATCAATAATCAAGTCTCGCAAGCTCTAGATGTCAAAGTCTGCTGAACAGTTTTTCCTTTTTATTTGATCCGCCTGTGGATCTGTTTCAACTGTTTTGTGATACTTAATATTACAATTTTATTCGGTTGAAATGAATCTATCTTTTGCTTCCGCTGTGCATTTAAAATTTGTGTTGTTTGACTATGATGATATCAACTGCGTCACGTTACTCCCCACCGGGCCCACCGGTAATACGTGGAAATATCGGGGTGTGACAGGTTGGTATCAGAGCCAACACTGAGTGAATTAAACACTGGCCTTTTGTGTTTAATCTCAGTTACACAATTGCACATTCCTCGAACCTTCGAGTCTAGACAAAGAACATAGGACAAATCCTGATTTTGTTTTATTATTGTCTTTTATATTTTTCTTTGTTGTTATCTATGTTTATGTTGACAGGTTTAAATATGCCGCCAAGATTCTTTAGGGGAAAAGGAAAGGGACCAGTAGCAGGCCACGACCATGAGGCCGGGCCATCCCAAAGGCGAACCTCACCCGTCAACATGCGTACAAGTCCCCAGGGGGACTGGAGGACACATCTGCAGCCAGCGAGGCGGTCAGTCTCGTTAAGCTCATCACCGTCTTATCTTCTCTCTTTTGGACCCCATTCAGAAAATGAACCCGAAAACCCACAACCTTCATTTATCCCTCTCCAGAGGTCCAACTCTCGTCACTCCTTTGATAACCCGTCCCATATCTTCCGAAGCCGGTTCTACCCGTCAAACTACCTCGAAGAACCAGTGGGTGTTAACCCATTGGGACCGGAATATCACTTTTCTGGAGATCACGCCATGGATATGGATGAGGATACCGACCCTACCGAACCACCGACCGGTACCCCCACACATCCCATAGAAATTTATGATGGGTCATCTTTTCATGGATCACCTTACCATGGTCCAGATAGCTACCAAGCAAGATTTAACCAGTATGTGTGGTATTTCACACCCTCTTACCATTCAACGCCTCAGCAGCAGCAGCAGGATCCTTCCAGGGATTCACGTTTCGTGGCAGTTACCCCTCCACCACCACCACCACCACCTCAGCAGCAGCCTCCTGAGCCGCTAAGGCGAAGGAGATCGAACGCACGGATGTCCGTGCGAGGAGGAGTGCATATCAGCACCCCCCAACCATCGAGTGGCAGCCACTACCCGCCGCTCCGAGAAGACCAGCAGATGGGGGGACCTTCAAACCCCAATCCAGAAGTGAACTCTGCACCTGTCGTGCCACCACCATTAGGCTTTGACAACCCAATTCTCACGTACGCTGGCCCAACAACGTATAATCCCTTTGAGCAGCCGGCTCATACCAACTTCAATTATGCTGAGATCGACCCATACCTAGCGGCATGGAACTACAATGCTCTTAACCCCGAAGGGCCCTACGGAGCTCCTTGGGGAGTTGGATACCCAGCTTATGGATACCAACAACAACCGCCTCTTCGACCTCTATAACAGCCGCAGCCGCAGGTACCACGGTTTTCCCCGCCAGAACGGGAAGAAATTCTCCAAGGACTGGACCAAGTTGAGCAGGAGGTTCACAGAGATCACAGGGAACGACAAGGTTTCTTCAAGGGATTGGCAAGTTTAATAAAAGGAAAGAGCAAGAAGGACCATTGATTCCTTTAAATTGATTGGTTGTATTTCCTTATTTTCAATCCAGCCCCTGCGTGGGCATGCCTTTTTGTTTAACCCCTGCGAGGGTATGTCTTTTTGTATTCTGCCCCTGCGTGGGCATGTTTTTCTGTTGACCCCTGCGTGGGTATGTTTGTTTTTTAAGCCCCTGCGCGGGCATGTTATTTCAGTAGAAGTCCCGTTTAGGGCAAAATTGTACTTGTTAAAATTTTTGGGAATGGTTAATTTAAATTTTCAATTTTATTAATTATGTGCATAAACATAAAATGTGAAATAAATAAAATAACATCCCCACTAAAAGATCTACCATTATAATAAAATGGCAAAATCTAAAAAGGACAAGACCTAGCCATATGTCACCTTAAGACAAGGCCAAGATGGTAGTTCCTCAATTAGATTCAGATCCTTATTAACCTCTCTATTTAGGGTTGTTCTGCGTTAAATACTAAAAGAATCTTAAGGGTAAAACCTAGCCTAAATGCCGTTGCAGACATGGCCAAGATGGTAAAACCTATTTAAAAGATTCCAATCCTAGTTAACATCTGAAAACATGTTAACACTCTTGGCAAAAGGTGATTCGATGAAAATCACATAAGTCATTCTTAAATTGGGTTATTCTTATTTCCCTTATTTATATAATCATCCCTTAAGGATGAAGTGCCCACGGGCTATGATTAACGTCCTCTTGGACTAAAGACAGTGGTAGCCTACAACTCCCTGTCAAGAAAAGGTAGTGAACTTTGATTCAAACCTTAATACCTCGATTCTGTAAAATCCTGGTTAATAAACTAAACTTGTCTACGTGACTAGGCCTTTTGTGCTATTACTAACTTATAATTTAGGATTATGATAAAGATCCTGAATAATTATATATTAAACAAATTAACTAAAATGGCTATTAAAAACCATGGTTAATAAATTGTCAAAAACAATAAAACTGTATAAGCTTCTATATAAACCTCCCTTATTTGATTTTATGTAGCAATTAAAGCTACATGACTAGGTCAGAAGAAGTAAACAGTCATCCGGTGGAAAACCATGAAAATACTAAGATACATGTGACCGGTGCGGAACTGCAAGCATTAGTAGATAATGCTGTTATAAAGGCTATAGAACGGCAGTATAACGAATCTAGCGGGACTCGAAGTAGGACCCTATCCACACCGCACTCCAAGCCTAAGACTCATTCGGAGGCTCATAGCAAGCCACCCTCTAAGAAAGATGAGCCAAAGAAAGATGATGATCGGCATCCATCTAATCAACACAGTGTTCCATCTAAAAGGATAGTGTTTGATGATAAACCACGTACCAAGTCCTGTACCTATAAATACTTTGTTTCCTGCAAACCTCGGGATTTCACTGGGGAGAAAGGGGAAATTGATTGTATGACCTGGTTGGATGAGATGGACACGGTAGTCGATATCAGCGGTTGTGCTGAAAGGGATGTAGTGAAGTATGTATCCCAATCCTTTAAGGGAGAGGCACTAGCATGGTGGAAGTCTCTCATTCAAGCTGCTGGAAAGATCCCGCTCTACAATTTGTCATGGGATCAGTTCATTGCTCTCATTAAGGAGAACTATTGCCCGCAGCATGAGGTTGAAAGGATCAAATCAGATTTCTTATCGTTGGTGATGAAGAATTTAGATTGTCAAGCTTACCTCACCAGTTTCAATACCCTGTCTAGGCTGGTTCCGTATCTCGTAACCCCGGAACCCAAAAGGATCGCTCACTTCATTGGGGGTTTAGCCCCAGAAATCAAAGCCAGTGTTAAGGCGTCCAGACCTGCTACTTTCAGATCAGCAGCTGACCTATCTCTGTCTCTTACCTTGGACGCGGTCAGGCTAAGATCGCTGAGGAACTCGGAAGAAGGCAAGAGAAAGCGTGAGGATGATAACTCTCGAAGATCTGAAAAGAAGCATAAAGGCAGCACTGGCTTCAGGAAGAAGTCTGGATCCAACAAGGGTAGCCAACAAGCTGAGGAAAAGCTAGAGGGAAAAACTTGCCAAAAACGCCACTTTGGAAAATGCAGATTTGGGTCCAAGTTTCAGTCAGGACCAGCTGCATGTGGATTATGCAAGTCTAAAGAGCACAAGACTGTTGATTACAAGAAGATTAAAGATGCCACATGCTACAACTACAATGAGAAAGGGCACATTAAAACCAATTGCCCTAAATATGCCAAGAAGCCTGAAGAGGTCAAGAAGACCAATGCAAGGGTCTTCCAAATGGATGCAAAGGAAGCTGTCCAGGACGACAATGTGATCACAGGTACCTTCCTCATAAATGACGTTTATGCAAGGGTATTGTTTGATTCAAGTTCTGATAAATCATTTGTAGATAATAAGTTTTGTAAGTTGCTGAATTTACCTGTTAAAACCCTAAGTGTGAAATATGAGGTGGAATTAGCTGATGGTACCTTAGAAACCGCATCAACCGTGTTAGATGGATGTGTTATATCCATTAAGAACCACTCCTTTCCATTGTCTTTACTTCCTTTGAAGTTAGCCGGTTTTGACATAGTTATAGGCATGGATTGGTTATCTCGTAACCAAGCCCAGATAGTGTGCAATAAGAAGCAAGTAGTGATCAAGACTCCGTCTGGTGAGCCAATTACCATTCAGGGAGATACCCAGTATGGACTGCCTGAGCAAGTGTGTATGCTCAAGGCATCTAGATGCTTGAAGAAGGGTTGTGTCATTTACATGGCACAAGTGACTATTGATGAGCAGAAACCCAAGATTAAAGATATTCCAGTCATTTCTGAGTACCCTAAAGTTTTCCCAGAAGAACTACCTGGTCTACCACCAGATAGGCAAGTAGAATTCAGAATTGACATCATCCCCGGAGCAGCACCTGTTGCGAGAGCGCCTTATAGGTTGGCACCAACAGAGATGAAGGAATTAAGGACACAACTAGATGAATTGCTAGCCAAAGGTTTCATTAGACCTAGTTCGTCTCCTTGGGGAGCGCCAATCCTATTTGTCAAGAAGAAGGATGGGTCGATGCGTCTGTGCATCGATTATCATGAGCTTAATAAGGTCACTATCAAGAATAGGTATCCTTTGCCCAGGATCGACGATCTGTTCGATCAATTACAAGGGGAAAGCTACTTCTCGAAGATCGATTTGATGTCAGGCTATCATCAATTGAAGGTTAAAGATGAAGATGTACACAAGGCTGCATTTAGGACTCGTTATGGTCATTACGAGTTCCTAGTAATGCCTTTTGGGCTCACTAATGCACCTGCCGCATTCATGGATCTCATGAATCGCGTCTGCAAGCCTTACTTGGATAAATTTGTCATCGTTTTCATCGACGACATTCTCATTTACTCGAAAAGCCAAGCTGACCATGAGAAACATCTCCGTTGCATTCTTAAGCTGCTTCAACAAGAAAAACTCTATGCCAAATTTTCAAAGTGTGAATTTTGGCTTTGAGAAGTCCAATTCCTTGGACATGTGGTTAGTGAGCGTGGTATCCAAGTAGATCCCGCTAAGGTTGAAGCTATTATGAACTAGCAAGAGCCAAAGACGCCTACAGAGATTCGTAGCTTTCTAGGGTTAGCAGGATACTACAGGCGATTTATTGAAAACTTCTCAAGAATTGCAGCACCCCTGACTTCACTCACCCGCAAGAATAGCAAGTTTGACTGGGGGTCTAAGCAGCAAGAATCTTTTGATATTTTGAAGCAGAAGTTGAGTAATGCTCCAGTATTGACATTGCCTGATGGAATAGAGGAATTTGTAGTATATTGTGATGCATCGCACACCGGAATGGGCTGTGTGCTTATGCAGAAAGGCAAAGTTATTGCCTACACTTCACGTCAGTTAAAAGTGCATGAGAAGAATTATACCACCCATGACTTGGAGTTGGGTGCCGTTGTATTCGCACTAAAACTGTGGAGACATTACTTGTATGGAACCAAGTGTGTGATCTATTCAGATCACAAGAGCCTTCAACACTTGTTTAATCAGAAGGATTTAAACATGAGACAACGACGTTGGATGGAAACCTTGAACGACTATGACTGTGAGATAAGATACCATCCTGGCAAGGCAAATGTAGTCGCCGATGCCTTAAGTCGAAAGGAAAGAGTGAAGCCTATAAGAATCAATGCCAAGAGCATTGAGATAAAGAATAGTTTGAATGAAAGGTTGTTAGCTGCGCAGAAGGAAGCTATATTAGACGCTAACTATCCTGATGAAAAGCTAGGAGTAACTGAAGAACAGTTATCCTATGGCAAGGACGGAATCCTGAGGTTAAATGGACGAATATGGGTTCCAGTGTATGGAGGACTTCGGGATGTCATCCTCCAGGAAGCCCACAGTTCCAAATATTCTGTCCATCCTGGAGCTGATAAGATGTACCAGGATCTAAAGGCAAACTATTGGTGGATAGGCTTGAAAAAGTCTATAGCCGCCTATGTAGCTAAATGTTTGACGTGTGCGCAAGTCAAAGCTGAACATCAGAAGCCGTCAGGTTTGCTACAACAACCTGAACTTCCCACATGGAAATGGGAGATGGTGACAATGGATTTCATCATCAAGTTGCCAAAAACGAAGAAAGAAAATGATACTATATGGGTGATAGTAGATAGACTGACTAAGTCGGCACATTTCCTACCCATTAAGGAGACTTATAGCTCCGACATGTTAGCCCAATTGTACGTAGATAAGATTGTATCACTGCATGGCGTACTAGTGTCTATTATCTCGGACAGAGATACTAGGTACACATCTCATTTTTGGAAAAGTTTCCAACAATCTTTGGGCACGCGTTTAAATTTTAGTACAGCTTACCATCCTCAAACGGACGGGCAGAGTGAGCGTACCATCCAAACTTTGGAAGACATGCTTCGTGCATGTGTAATTGACTTAGGTGGTAGTTGGGATAACCACCTGCCATTAATCGAATTCTCCAACAACAATAGCTACCATACCAGCATTCAGGCTGCGCCTTTTGAGGCATTATATGGTAGGAAATGCAGAACGCCTATTTGTTGGGCAGAAGTAGGGGAAACTCAGTTATCAGGACCTGACATAGTCTTTGAAACGACGGACAAGATTGTCCAGATTCGTGACCGCCTGAAAGCTGCCAGGGATAGGCAGAAAAGTTATGCTAATAAAAGGCGAAAACCTCTCAAGTTTGAGGTTGGTGATAAAGTTTTACTCAAAGTATCACCCTGGAAGGGGGTGATGCGATTTGGTAAGAAAGGTAAGTTAAGCCCGAGGTATATAGGACCATTCGAGATTATCGAATGTGTTGGGTCAGTGGCTTATAAGTTGAACTTGCCTGAAGAGCTCAGTGGTATTCACTATGTATTTCACATCTGCAATCTGAAGAAATGTCTAGCTGATGAATCGCTGGTCATACCTCACACAGATGTGCATATAGATGAGAGCTTGAAATTTATGGAGAAACCTTTGTCAATCGAGGATCGACGGGTTAAGAAGCTTCGGAGGAAGCATGTGCCAATTGTCAAGGTTAAATGAGATGCCCGTAGAGGTCCTGAATACACATGGGAGTTAGAATCCGCAATGAAAGAAAAGTACCCTCATTTGTTTTAGTAAATCTCGAGGTCGAGATTTCTTTTAAGGGGTGAGGATGTAACACCTCGAAAAATCATACCCAGTAAAATAAAGACACGTGTCATGAAAGATAAACGTGTCAGGAACCCGGATCGAATAAAAGATGTATGGTAGGATTTAAAAAGGGCGACATGTTATTAAACACCTCTGAGCGACCAAAATTATAAATCCCAAGACCTTAAATCATTGTGATAAACATCTGATACATTTAACCGGTTATTCCTATAATAAATAAATAGTAAATAATGGGCTATGCAAGGTACTTGCGACAAATTCTCACTTGAAAGTTTTCTGCGATTAAAAGCATGCGTTAATATGTCCAAGAGAAACTCATGTGCTTAGCAACACATGCAAGGACATGCAAAAACCTGTCCCTATGGTCCCCTCCTGCTAATTATGACTGAAGATTCGAGCTCTAAGAGAATGCATGGTCAAGCCTAGAAGTTAAACAAATTTTTGTCTTCTGATGAAGGCTTACGGACCACAAAGGTGATCCCATACGGTCCGTAAGGTGGCAAGGCTGGACGGATGGAATAAATAAAAAGCGGATACGGACCGCAAACCCAAAGGCATACGGTCAGCAAGGTTGCAACTGGGCGATATAATTCAAAGTCGGTTACGGACCGCAAAGCCAATGGTTTACGGTCCGTAAGGGGTGTTTACGGTCCGCAAGGCCTTTAGCTTACGGTCCGTAAGACCGTCGCTGGCAGCAGAAAATGGACAGATGCCTGTTCAGCCTGTTGCACCGCCTTATGTGAGTGGTTTTCGAATTTAGGGGCCTTGCAACTAGTTTTGGCATTATAGGGACACATGGATACATCTGAGTTCAGTCCTAGACTATTGTGGCAAGATCTTATGACTTGTTCTTTAGTATATAAGGAGTTGAAGTTGCAACAAAGGGGACTTGCTCATTCAAACTCACTTCAAGGACTTCTCTGGAGCTCCTCTGATCAGCAACAAGTATCCTTAGACTTCCTAATCATACTTAGGACCTTTGTAAGTGTCCTTAATCCTTCTTAATTCAGTTTAGCTTAGTTAATTAGCTAAAAGTCCAACCGTCGTAATTAAGATTTGACTTCGAGATAAATCAATAATTGTTCATTCAAATCTCGAATTAAAAGTACCTATAAGTAGGTAATTATGTGGGTAATAAACCCTTAAAAGGGTACTCTCTGATTCCCACTCTAACTAGGTCAATTGTCGGGTCAAACTTGATATTAAAAGGTCATCAGAAAGCTAAAAATCAAATTAATGCATAATTAGCAATGTAGAAGACATGCAACCTGTTTTATCATTAATATAACTTGGTAATTAAGGTAAGAACATGTCTAAACATGTTCAACTCGACAATTTTCAGTAGAGACCCGGTTCGGAACCGAAAGTCGCATAATTTAACTTTTACTTTGACTTTCGATTCTGACCCATTGTAGCATGTTTTAGAAATACCTTAGAGCCTTATTTGGACCAGGTTTCATATTAGTATAACCCTCTGTGATTATACACCTTGGTTCAATAGTTACCCTATTCGTATGCATGTTCCCGTTAATTGCTTATATGTTAACTATTATGCCCATATGACCTTAAAACGTGATTTTTGAAAATGTAAAAGAGTAGAAACCTTAGTTACTAATTTATAAACTTGCACCTAAAATTTGACCTCAGTTTGAGGTCTAGATTAGGAGTTATGCTCATTAGCGTAAATGAGAAGCTTTTTATTAATTAAACGGCGTAATTAGCGTATAGCCTATCTAAACCCAATTTTTGATACCAAAGTTTTTACCCACTGATGTAAAATAATATTTTGGGATTTTTGAAGATTTTTATTTATTTTTAGGCTGAGCATAACTTAGAGTTCTAAGCTTGATTCGGTAATTACCTGTTTTGCCCTTTTGGGCTATAAAATGAGTTTTACAAATCATTTTGATTCCAAACCTTTTGCTACTGATTTTAAATGATAAATAAAATATTTTGAGCCTTCTGGAATAACAAAAATATCAGCTTTCCCTTAAAAACCCGGAAATAGCTCTAAACCGCCTTTTTAAGCATTTTTAACGCATAGTATGCATCAAAACTATTTTAAACATATAAGGTTGGATGCCTAGTGATATTTTAAGTAAATTATTATATTATAACAGTGAGCAAAATTTTTAAACTCAGGTTTCCAGTTTTGACCTTTTAAGCCTATGTGAAATTACCAAAATACCCCTAAGGCGCATAGTTTGATTATAAATGATAAATTTCACATATAAGTTTTACCCTACTGATATCACTTAGTAAATTAAGTGTTTTTACTGATTACATCAGACCCGAGACTCAGAATTTTATTTAAACTCTTTTATAACCTTTTAAATGACCAAAATGCCCTTACGGGGCGTAATTTGAGTTTGAATTCATATGGGGCATAATAGAAGATATCTTACTGATGTCACAACATATTTATGTTATATTAACTTAAGAAACTTGTATATGACTCATATGGCTACCCGTTACGCACTTTTCACGTTCGGATCGGCTTATGTAACTAGTTTGCATAATTTAGCCGAAGCGGGTCAAACCATATTGTTTTTCATCTCAAAATCCAGAATGTGTTTAAGTTACCCATATTAAACAAGAATACAAGCTTGTCGGGTCAGAACCAAATTCTAAACCGGTCTTCGCTTTATCATGCGTTTGAACCGTTTATCCCTTTTGAAAACTAACCGGTCTAAGTCTAAACTTAATTAAAGACCCGTTAGGATTCTAATAGGTTATTAAAACCTTCATTCCAGATTAGGAGCCCAGTAAAAGCCACGGGCACTTGCTGTATTTGATTTATACTTTGCTCAGGTAAATACTCTTAACTTATTTTCCCTATACGGGCTTGGGATACGGTACTATAAAAGTACCGCTTGGTCGGGTGTGTGTAGTCAATTAAATCGGATTGTGATTAATGTATTTGCATGACCCGTTTAATATGTATTATTTGGTGTATGGCCTTTGGGGGTTAAATGACCATGTCCCGATATCCTTGGCATCATTCAAAGAAATGGCCACGACCTAAGCACGGGGTGTAGGCGTACACCTGACAGATGCATTATGTAAAAAATGGTAATCCACTTAAAGGAAATAATCCTTGTGGGCATTATACCTGTGGCGTGTCAATTAATCTAGACCGGCCCTACAAACCGGCCCTAATGGACGACAAATAAGTAAAACTGTATACAAGATTGTTTTTAAATAATTGTCCCAAGTTATAAATATATTTTTGCCGAAGTGCATTCAAATCAATTTTCAAACTCTTTTCAAAATGAGTCAGTTAAGTTGTATTTACCAGTGTAAACTGACGTATTTTCCAAAAAGGCTAAGTGCAGGTATTATACGTAATAGGCTGGCTACTCCAGGCATCAATAATCAAGTCTCGCAAGCTCTAGATGTCAAAGTCTGCTGAACAGTTTTTCCTTTTTGTTTGATCCGCCTGTAGATCTGTTTCAACTGTTTTGTGATACTTAATATTACAATTTTATTCGGTTGAAATAAATCTATCTTTTGTTTCCTCTGTGCATTTAAAATTTGTGTTGTTTGACTATGATGATATCAACTGCGTCACGTTACTCCCCACCGGGCCCACCGGTAATACGTGGAAATTTCAGGGTGTGACATGTGCAGAAGCGTATCTGTACTATCAAGATTTGCCTGGATTCTGCGAATCTTATAGTTGACCACGGCCCCATGTCCGCTGAGCACGGCCCCGTGGTGGGCGATGGAAGCTTCTACAACTTTGTCTTTTATGCTGACACTTGGGCACGCCCCCGTGTTCACTGAGCACGGGGCGTGTTCAGCCTTTTGTTCTCTTGTTTTGCTTGGGAAGATGATTTCGGGGAGGTCGGGCAAGCCACGTTTGTTCCTTTTCTTGTATTTATGTTAGATTTAGCTGCCTTTTTGCTTCTTTTATTAATTTGAGCTCATTTAATCCTGAAAATATAAAAGGAAGACAAAAGCACACTTTTTCCAACATTAGTACTAAAAAAGGGTTAGTTTTATGCCACAATTGATGTAATTTATATGTTGCATTTTGCACACATCAGTAGGCATACACCTGCCGGTGCGTATGTAAAATGATATGCCTGCTTGTTCGTGAATAACTCGCCGTAGGTTATATTATGTGGTGTGTCTATTAATCTTTAACCCGGTATTTAACCCGGGCTACTGAACGTATAACAAACATATAATTCTTTTACAAGATTATTTTTAAATAATTATCCCAAGTTATAAAAGAACATTTGTGCCTTGTGCATTTAAATCAATTTTCATAAACAATTTCAAAAGTGTCGGTTAATTGTATTTACCAGTGTAAACTGACGTATTTTCAAAAAGATTAAGTGCAGGTACTAAGCGAAATGGGCTGGAACTCCTGAGTGAATAAATAAAAAGTCTTGCATGCTTTTATCACTTTAAATCTGATGAACAATATCTCTTTTGTATTGATCCGCCAGTGGATCCACTTTACAACCGTTATGTAATAATTTATGTTACTTTCATTCGGTTTGTAATATAATTTACTTTTAGACTTCCGCTGTGCATTGAACTGTGATTATTGACTATGATGATATCAACTACGTCACGATACTCCCCACCGGTAATACGTGGAAATATTGGGGTGTGACAGGTTGGTATCAGAGCCGACATTGAGTGAATTAAACACTAGCCTTTTGTGTTTAATCTCAATGACACAGTTACATATTCCTTGACTTCTGAGTCTAGGCAAAGGACTTAGGACTAATCCTAATCTTTTATTTTGTCCTTTATTGTTTTCCTTTGTCGTTTCCTTTTTTTGTTTTGACAGGAACAAGAAAATGCCACCAAGGTTCAGAGGCAGAGGAGGACGAGGCAAAGCACCATTCACTACACCAAACGATCATGAAGCCGGGCCTTCCCACCGGCGAACACCCTCAGCCATGAGCTTCAGTCCTCAAGAAGATTGGAGGACATACTTGGAACCTGCGAGGCGTTCTGTCTCGTTCAGCTCGTCGCCCAATGATTCACGCCACTCTTTCTTGCCATTGCAGCGGTCAAGCTCACATCGGGCCTTCCAGGACCCGACCCCGTATTTCCAGAGCCGGTTCAACCAGGCAAATCAAAGTGAAGAACCAATGGGTTATAACCCATTGGGCCCTGAAGACCATTTCCCTGAAGCTCAGGGTATGGATATGGATGATGATCCCGATCCTGCCGAGCCACCATCTGGGACGCCCACGCATCCCATAGAGATTTTAGACGGATCGTCTTTTCACGGTTCGCCATACCGGGGGCCAGACAGCTATGAAGCAAGGTTTGCCTCATACCCCTGGGAGTTTACTACTTCTTTCAACCCACCTCAACAGCAACAACAAGATCCCTCTGAGGATTCGTGTTTTGTAGCGGTCACGCCACCGCCACCACCACCGCTTGAGCAGCAACTGCCTCCGGAGCCACCGAGGCGAAGAAGAACAGGTGCACGGATTTCCGTGTGAGGAGGGGATTTCCATTTCAGCACCCTTCAACACTACAGTGGTAGCCACTACCCGCCACTGTACGAAGACCCGCAACTGGGTAGGCCTTCAAACCCAGTTTCTGAGGTGGACTCTGCGCCAGTCGCACCACCACCACCACACATGGGTTATGATAACCCGATTCCTTCATATGCCAGTGCATCGGCGTATAACCCTTTTGAGCAGCCAGCTTACCCTGGCTATAACTACTACAATGCCCCTGCCGTCGACCCATACCTCGAGGCGGCCAACTACAATGCTCTTCACCCTGAAGGACCTTATGCAGCTTCGTACCAGTCCGGGTACCAAGCCTATGGGTATCAATACCCACCACCTCCTCAACCTCCGCAGCAGCAGCCGCTACAGCCGCCATTGATTCAGCCTCAGCAGCAGCAGGAGATTCTTCAGAGGTTGAGCCAGGTGGAACGAGAGGTTCAAGAGGAGCGTAGAAACCACCGGGGATTTCTCAAGGGTTTGGAAAATCTGATCAAGGGGAAGAAGAAGAGGGATTTCTAAAGATTCCTTATTTTATTTATTTGTATTGTTATTTATTTCAATTTAGTCCCTGCGTGGACAATTTTATTTATGTACTTGGTCCCTGCATGGATTTGTCTTTCCCTATTTAGCCCTTGTTTGGGCAAGTTAGTTATTTAAAAGTCCCGTTTAGGGAATCTATGTACTTCCTTTAAATTTTATTGGAATGTTTTTATTAAAAGTTCATTTGTCATCATAAGCATGAATATAATATATGAAATAAGTCAAAATATAATTCCTTTTTATAATTGATCTGCCAAAATAATAAAAAGAATCTTAAAAGGAATAACCTAGCCTATATGTCATTATAGACTTGGCCATGATGGTAAAACCTATTTAAAAATATTCAAATCCTTGTTAACGTCTGAAAACATGTTAGCACTCCTGGCAGATGTGATTCGGTAAAATCACACATGTCATCCTTGTATTGGATACTCCCTACCTAGTGATTTAGAAATCATGGGTTTAAATCATCGATTAAGATGATCATATATGAGACATCCATTAGTGATGCAGTGCCTACGGGTTATAATAATTGTCAAGTAAGACAAAAAGACAGTTGTAGTCTACGACTCCCTGTCAGTAAAAGGTAATGAACTACGTTCAAACCTTAATGCATCGATTCTATGAAATCATGGCTTAAAACTGTCCTTGTGACTAGGCCTTTTGTGCCACTTTAATATCTTCAATGATCTATAAATGAAAGGATAAACTATAATGAAAATCCTAAATAAATATGTTTAACAAATTAACCAATATGGTTTACACTACCATGGTTAATAAATCATCAAAAATGATGATTCCATAAGTAACCTCTGAATGAAATATTGTCAATTGTTTTGTAGCAATCAAGCTGCATGGCTGATTCTGAAGAAGTTAACAGTCACCCGAGAGAAAATCATGATACCACCAGGATTAATGTAGTTGGTGCAGATCTTCAGACATTGATAGACAATGCTGTTACTAGGGCACTTGACAGACAGTTCAAGGAATCAAGTGGTACACACTCTAAGACTCTATCTGTGGCTCGTAGTAAGCCCCCATCTAAAGTAAATGAGCCAAAGAAGGACGATGCTCGTCACTCGTCGAATCAAAGAAGTTTTCCATCTAAACAGATTGTGTTCAATCAAGAGCCACGTGTTAAGGGTTGTTCTTATAAGTATTTCGTCTCCTGTAAACCCAGAGATTTCACAGGAGAGAAGGGAGCCATCGATTGTATGACTTGGCTCGATGAGATGGATACAGTGGTTGACATTAGTGGTTGTGCAGAGCAAGACATTGTGAAATTTGTTTCACAATCTTTTAAAGGTGAGGCTTTAGCTTGGTGGAGGTCCTTAATCCAAGCTACAGGGAAGATCCCGTTGTATGACATGTCTTGGGATCAATTTGTTGCTTTGATCAAAGAGAATTTATGTCCTCAACATGAAGTTGAGAAAATTGAGACTGACTTCTTGACCTTGGTCATGAAGAACTTAGACTGCCAGGCATACCTTACCAGTTTCAATACCATGTCTCGATTGGTTCCATATTTAGTCACACCAGAACCAAAACGTATGGCCCGTTTTATTGGAGGTTTAGCTCTAGAGATTAAGGCAAGTGTGAAAGCATCAAGACCTACTACCTTTAGGTCAGTGGCTGATTTATCGTTATCTCTTACCCTCGATGCGGTCAGGCAGAGATCGCTTAGGAATTCTGATGAGGGGAAACGAAAACGGGAGGACGAGAACTCACACCGTTCTGACAAGAAACATCAGGGAAACTCTGATCACAAGAAGAGTTTAGGGTTCAAGAAGGATAGCCAACAGACGGGTGAGAAACCCAAGTGCAAAACCTGCAAGAAACGTCATTTGGGAAAATGCAGGTTCGAATAGAAATCCCAATCACAGCCTAGGGCTTGTGGGATTTGCAAATCAAGCGAGCATAAGACATTAGACTATAAAAAGATAAAGGATGCGACTTGTTACAACTGTAACGAGAAAGGGCATATCAAGTCCAACTGCCCAAAGTATGTGAAGAAACCTGACGAAGGTAAAAAGACCAATGCCAGGGTCTTTCAAATGAATGCACGGGAAGCAGTTCAGAATGACAACGTGATAACAGGTACCTTTCTTATCAATGATGTTTATGCAAGGGTATTGTTTGATTCGGGTGCAGATAAGTCGTTTGTGGATGATAAATTTTGTAAGTTATTAAATCTGCTTGTTAAAACCCTAAGCATAAAGTATGAAGTAGAATTGGCCGATGGTACCATAGAAACTGTTTCAACCGTGTTAGATGGATGTTTTATATCCATTAGGAACCACTCCTTTCCGTTATTTTTGCTTCCTTTGAAACTAGCTGGATTCGACATAGTGATAGGCATGTATTGGTTATCTCATAACCAAGCTCAGATCGTTTGTGATAAGAAGCAAGTGGTTATTAAAACTCCTCATGGTGAGCCACTCACAATACAAGGAGATACTCAGTATGGGTTGCCTAAGCAAGTTTCTATGCTTAAGGCATCAAGGTTTATGAAGAAAGGTTGTATCATTTATATGGCACAGGTAACCATTGATGAACCAAAGCCAAAGATTGAAGACATCCCTGTTATTTCTGAATACCCGAATGTTTTTCCTGAAGAACTACCTGGTTTACCCCCAGATAGGCAAGTGGAGTTCAGAATTGACATTATTCATGGAGCAGCACCTGTTGCAAGAGTACCTTACAGGTTGGCACCGACTGAGATGAAAGAGTTGAGAACTCAGTTGGATGATTTGTTGGCAAAGGGTTTTATTAGACCTAGCTCATCCCCTTGGGGAGCGCCGATTCTGTTTGTGAAGAAAAAGGATGGATCGATGCGTCTATGCATCGATTATCGCGAGCTAAACAAAGTTACAATCAAGAATAGATATCCATTGCCCAGGATCGATGATCTGTTCGATAAACTGCAAGGGGCAAGTTACTTCTCCAAGATTGATTTAATGTCAGGTTACCATCAGCTGAAGGTCAGAGATGAAGATGTGCACAAGACTCCATTCAGGACTCGTTACGGTCACTACGAGTTCTTGGTGATGCCTTTCGGGCTCACTAACGCACCAGCAGCGTTCATGGATCTCATGAATCCCGTTTGCAAGCCATACTTGGACAAGTTTGTCATTGTTTTTATTGATGACATACTCATTTACTCAAAGAATCAGGTTGATCATGAAAAGCACCTTCGATGTATCCTTAAACTTCTTCAGCAAGAGAAGCTCTACGCCAAGTTTTCAAAATGTGAGTTTTGGCTTCGTGAAGTCCAATTTCTTGGACATGTGGTTAGCGAGCGTGGTATCCAGGTGGATCCCGCTAAGATTGAAGCAATTATGAATTGGCAAGAACCTAAGACTCCTACAGAGATACGCAGCTTCTTGGGTCTAACAGGATACTACAAGCGTTTCATCGAAAACTTTTCAAGGATTGCTGCACCTCTAACTTCGTTGACCCGCAAGAATGTCAAGTTTGACTGGGGTCCCAAGCAGCAAGAATACTTTGACATTCTTAAGCAGAAATTAAGCAATGCTCCTGTATTGACATTGCCAGAAAGAATTGAAGAGTTTGTTGTGTACTGTGACACATCGCACACTGGCATGGGATGTGTGCTTATGCAGAAAGGCAAGGTGATTGCTTATGCCTCACGTCAGTTAAAGGTGCACGAGAAGAATTATATCACCCACGATTTGGAGTTGGGTGCCGTTGTATTTGCACTAAAGCTTTGGAGGCATTATTTATATGGAACCAAGTGTGTGATCTATTCTGATCATAAGAGCCTTCAACATCTGTTTAATCAGAAGGACCTTAATATGAGACAGCGTCGTTGGATGGGGACACTGAACGATTATGATTGTGAAATCCGATATCATCCAGGCAAGGCGAATGTGGTCGTCAATGCCTTAAGTAGAAAGGAAAGAGTTAAGCCCATTAGAATCAACGCCAAGAGCATTGAATTGAAAAACAGCTTGAATGAAAGATTGTTAGCCGCTCAGAAGGAAGCTGTATTAGAAGCTAACTATCCGAATGAGAAGTTAGGCGTAACTGCTGAACAGTTGTCATATGGCAAGGATGGAATCCTAAGATTGAATGGACGAATATGGGTTCCAATTTATGGAGGACTTCGGGATGTGATTCTTCAAGAAGCCCATAGCTCCAAATATTCTGTCCATCCTGGTAGTGATAAGATGTACTAGGATTTAAAGGTAAATTATTGGTGGATAGGTTTGAAGAAATCTATAGCCACTTATGTGGCTAAATGACTGACATGCACGCAAGTTAAAGCAGAGCATCAGAAACCGTCAGGTTTGCTGCAACAGCCTGAACTTCCCACTTGGAAGTGGGAAATGGTAACTATGGATTTCGTCACTAAGTTACCGAAAACAAAGCGGGGGAATGATACAATTTGGGTTATAGTCGACAGGTTGACTAAGTCAGCTCACTTCTTACCGATTAAAGAAACTCACAGCTCCGACAAGTTAGGTCAGCTGTATGTGGATGAGATTGTATCTCTCCACGGAGTGCCAGTGTCTATTATCTCTGATAGGGATACAAGATACACATCGCATTTTTGGAAAAGCTTTCAGCAATCTTTAGGCACTCGATTAAACTTCAGCACTGCCTATCATCCTCAGACGGATGGGCAAAGCGAGCGTACTATTCAAACGCTTGAGGACATGCTACGAGCTTATGTCATTGACTTAGGTGGAAGTTGGGATGACCATCTTCCGTTGATTGAATTTTCATATAATAATAGCTATCATTCAAGTATTCAAGCTGCACCTTTCGAAGCTTTGTATGGAAGAAAATGCAGGACGCCAGTTTGTTGGGCGAAAGTTGGAGATGTCCAACTAACAGGACCTGATATAGTCCTGGAGACGACAGATAAGATTGTACAGATACGTGATCGTCTCAAAGCTGCCAGGGATAGGCAGAAAAGCTACGCAGATAAAATGCGTAAACCTCTGAAATTCGAGGTAGGTGACAAAGTGCTACTTAAGGTATCACCCTGGAAAGGAGTGATGCGTTTTGGCAAGAAGGGCAAGTTGAGCCCCAGATACATAGGACCATTCGAGATTATCGAATGTGTCAGAACTGTAGCTTACAAGCTAAATCTGCCTGAAGAGCTCAGTGGAATCCATAATGTGTTCCACATTTGCAACTTGAAAAAGTGTCTAGCCGATGAATCGCTAGCCATGTCACATAAGGACGTGCAGATAGATGAAAGCTTGAAATTTGTTGAAAAACCTTTGTCGATCGAGGATCGACAGGTTAAGAAGCTTCGAATGAAACATGTACCAATTGTCAAGGTAAAATGGGATACTCGAAGAGGCCCAGAATACACGTGGGAGGTTGAATCCACAATGAAACAGAAGTACCCTCATTTATTTCAGTAAATCTCGAGGTCGAGATTTCTTTTAAGGGGGTGAGGATGTAACACCTCGTAAAATCACGACCAATCTAATAAAGACACGTGTCATGAACGTTAACGTGTTATAAACCCGGGTCATGATAAAAAGGATATATGAAGAAATTAAAAGTGTCAACATGTTAATTGTTACATCTGAGTGACCTTTTAACGATTTCAACTTTTGTAAAATATAATTACATTCCCATGAAAATCTGATTAGGATTTCATGGGTATCCGGTGTGACAACTGGCACAAAACCGGTAATTTCCGTACACTTTAATTATTATTTAATGACTGCAATTATGTGCTTAAATGTCAACATTGTCTGATTACATATTATACAAGTTAATTCATGCACGTTTTATACTACAAATATTGTTTTATGCATTAACGAGAGCGTTGCGTCAGAAATACTAGTAAACTCACCGGTAAGACACATTGTGTCAACAATTCTGCAGAAAGCAGTCAGACTATAGAATTGGGGGCCTAGGTGTAGGTCCAACGTCAAGAATACATTAAAACCCAAGAGTATATACAAGGGTTAACATATAGACTTTACGGAAGCTAGAATATGCACTAAAAAGCACCCGAAACGCACTTTAAATGCAGAAATATGCATAATTCAGCTATAAATCAGCTATAATCAGCTTTTTAACATATAATTATTATGCAGAATTCGTGTTTTATTATCCAGAATACCCTCCTAAGTGTTGGGAATTAAAAGGGTCACAAAAGGATACATAAAGGACACTAAACGGTGCAATTTAGCACTTTAACGAACCGGTATTTAACCGAACAACCGGACATTACCCGGAACATCAAAATATTACTAGAAGCATTGTTTTAATGTTTCTGAACTAGTTATGGTCCCCGAACACCATAACACCTTTTATAACATAATAACACATAAAATCCCTAAACCTTACACTTGAAAGCTTACTTATTTATGGAGTTAGTAAATTAAATTTACACTTTGCCCCCCCTACATTGTTCACGGTTATATGGGGGTGGCCCCACCAAATATTTGCCAAATCCTACAAGATACATTTTGATATTACTTGGATTTATTTTGATATTATTTAGATATGATAAAATCTTGAAAGATTGAATTTGGATCTTGTAAGTAATATAAGATAACACTAGATCTCATTCATCACTTCACACCATTTTCCTTCCTTCTTCTCCCCCATACCTACGGCTCACCCACCTTCACCATACATCCACCATTTTCATTCCATTCCAATCCATTCCAAGGTTCACATAAGGTGCTAGAAGGTGATTTAGGAAGTTGGAAGCTTGCGGATCTTGAAGGACCTTCTTCGTTTGCTTTTAACCAACACTTTTGTCATCTTCAAGTTCTAGTAATCTTCCCTAGCCTTGTTGCTAGTGGTGAGCCCTCATAGTCTCTTATTACTTCATATATTGTTGAATAAAAGATGATGAATATTGTTAATCTTGAAGAACACAAAAGAACATGGTCATGATACTTTAACATAAGCTTAAAAATATAAGAAATACATGTTGAATATGTTGATTTGCTTCTTGTTGATTGATTATTAGTGTTGGTAATGTTAGACATCATATGGAGCCTACTAGATTGTGATTAAACACATGATCTAGTAAGTTAAAGTGGTGATCTTGTGAAAGACCAAGACCTTCATGCTTTATGAACTTGAATAATGAAATGGGTTTTCTTATGTAAAGATGGTTTAAACAAAATACAAATCTTGTAAATAGATGATTACAAAAATAATTTCTCAAGAAACCAAGTTTATTTATGAGATTTACAAGTCATGGTTTCTAAGTAAACTAATAATATTTTTAGTGTTTAAACAAGACTAGAAGCATGTTTGTAACAAGAAAAATACAAGAAAAATACAAGAGAAATATTTTTTAGAAAAATCATCTTACAAGTTGTAAATGACCAAATCCTTTAATAGAGTGATTTACAAACAAATAACCATGTTTTTAAGGGTAACTAAACCTACTAAATAACATGGTAAATTACTACAAGTTTTTACAAGGCTTCAAGTTCATGATGTAGTATAATTTACTTGATTTTGACACTCGGTAGTGTTAAATGAATTGTTGATCGTTGTGATGATTTAAAAGAAAATAAACACATGTTTTGAAAACATCGGAAACCTCCATTTTTAGGGGAAACTCTGTCAAAATTTCTGTAAATTTTGACACTTAGAAAAATATAAGTTCTTGAGAAACGTATTCCCTAAAAATGAATCTAAGAATAGATACCAAGGTTTCCCTAATTTTTGTGTTAAGAAATGATGATTTCTTCAAGATTAAAATTGATATTAAGTATGTATATTTTTGAGAAAATATATATATAAATTTTGTGCTAAGTGTATGTAGTATGTATTACATGTACTAGTGTATTAGGACTTGAAAATACACTAAATACTTCTAAGAAGTGAAAATACAAAAATACACATACAACATGCTTAGACAAATACAAGAGAATATATTTATGAAAATATATTTCTTAATAGATTAAATGACTTGGTCAAGTTATGAACACGAAATGAAGTTTTGAACAAGATACATAACTCGGGTGAAAAATACACGACACTTATATTCATTTTTGAGAAAATAATATAAGTAAGACACATAGTTAAAAATATAAATTATTTTAACACACAAAGAATACATACATAAAAGATGGTGACTTGTACTTGTGCGATACAAGTCTAGTGACTAACGTTAATAAAACACGTTTAGGTCACGACGCTATATAAGCAAAACCCGGTGAAGTTTACGGCGCAAGGAACGCAAAGTTGTGAGTTCATGCTCCCCCTTTTCTTTAACTGTTTTCAGTTTTATAACTTCGGGGGTGAAATACATGTTACTAAATGTTTACAAGAGAGTTCGTGTCCCCACTTTTAATCTTTTACATACTTTTTAAACTTGGGGCGAACACATGAGAATTGATACTTGATATAATGGATACAAGAACTGAGAATTGATACTTGATATGATGAATACAAAAACAAGAAGCACTCTTGGTGATAACTAGTACCAAGTATGATGCGTTTTAAGGAATGATACGAGAAATCGTGTCACGAATAGGGTACCATAAGCACCATTAATCGTGTACATACTTAGACCGCAGAACAAAAGGTTAGATCTAACGGGTTTTCGGGCAGCCACACTCTTGGTGAAAACTAGTACCGAGTAGTGCTTTTGTGTCTCAGTCGTGAATCGACAACTAGAAAAATGCCTATGGTTTGGTTGCTTCCTATGTCGTGTCACATGTTAATGGCCTTGCAACCCATTAACAACCTAGATACATACAGAGATACTTGATTTATACAAGATACATACCATGTTTTTCATACAAAGTATACAAACGTTCAATACAAGAACTGCATGAATTCACACCAACATTATGTTGAGGTTTTTCCAAAAACTCACATGTATTTCAGGTAACTAAAGTGGATGTGCGCGCGGTCTTACTCATGCTCTTGGATGTTGTTTATGTTATCGTTGAATAAAGTTGTAAACTTTTCAGACAATATGCTGTCTTGTGATGTAAACACTTAAATCATGTTTTCAGTTATGAAATGTTTGATATTTGAAGTTATTTTTACGAGCATGTAGTATGTTTACCATTCGTATGCAATGAGAACCTTTCATGATCACACCTCGTGCTTCCGCCTTAGAAAGGGGTGTGACAGATTGGTATCAGAGCTGCGATTGTAGTGAACCAGGATTTCTTCTCGAGTCTAGACTACAATCTCTAGGATCCTTTCACGAAAACAATTTTTCAAAGAGTTTTCATTGCATAAAACTTTCCGCGACATCCACTACCTGAAACTGTTCACAAAGAGTCAAGAAAAAGACACCACGAGACTTAGGGTGCACTGGAGTAGCACTTGTCGTTGACTAGAAATCACTTGCGATTATGTGTGATAATTGATATATACATATACTAGAAGTAGAATACCACAAGAATACGTGACTTTACCTGAGAACAATGACCTATCTGAAGGAAGAGATACGAGGATGAAACGAACTGTGCGGACTGTGCAAGGAGTTACGTAATTATGGATGCATACATAATCATGGAATTCAGTGCACAGAAACCACAGCAAGTCTTGTCACGCATAGATTCCCTCAGTATAAGAAAAGGTCAAACGTAAACACCCTTCCCCCAGCCTACTAAGTACTCTGCTGGAGTAATAATTGTTTGATGTCACTTAAGTGGGTATATGCTTGTGTATATATACTACTACTGTCTCGTATGACGATATCAAACAAATGTTCGAAAAATGTTTTCAAAAGAAAAGAGAAACTTAATAATCAAAAATGGGTTGTTAAGAATTCAAGTGATAATTCTGGTGATGAATCTAATTCCACAAAATCAAAGGAGTCACAGGTTGTTATGAAAAAGGAGAAAACGGTTCCGCCATTGGATGATGAGAATTTTCCACCATTGTGGACTGAGAAGTTGAAATCTAAAATCGGCAAAGTAGAAATTTCAAATCAATTTTATTTTGAGAAGAATAAATTTGATGTTGAAAAAACTTTCAATGGAAATGTGAAACACATTTTTGGAAAAATGGTCGATGGTAAGGCCAAAGGAGTGAAAGAATTCTATGCTTCCAAAAGGAATGTTCACAAGTCTGTTGAAAGTGAGAATGAAAAAGAAGTCGTTACACCCAAGGACGGTCAGGCCTGGGTGTCAATATTTTTCAAAGAATAAAACTAAGCTTGCATGTTATTTTTCACACTCTACAATTTAACAGCCAAATTTTATTATAAAGTTTGAAAATACAGTGAATAAACATTACATTTATTCTTACTATTATAAAAAATCACTATTCAACTGAAACTGGTTGCATTTCTTCAGCCTCTTTCCTCAGTTTCTCAAACAAGACAGATGATATATACCTCTCTCCAAAACTTGCATGAATAGTCTAAAACAATATATGAAAATCATTATTAGTTAGTTTTTATTTTCTAAAACTAAGTTAATAAGAATATCGACCGATTATATCAGTATTATCATGGTATAATTGTTAAACGAGTTCTTCCCTCAACTTTTTATGACTAGTACTTCAAAGCTATATATATTTTTGGTTTTACGTTGAATTTAGCTGACCATTTTTATAAAATACTAGTTTTACAAATAATTAGTATAGGAAATGATTTTATAACAAATATGCAACTGAAAAAATGAATATATTTTATATCTTTTGAATAAATAGCTAAATATTTGTTGAAAAAAATAGGGAATATAATTTAATTACCACAATAAGTTTGCCTTTGTTTTCTGGCCTTTGAGCAAGTCTTAATGCAGCAACAGTATTTGCTCCTGATGATATTCCAACCTACAACAAAAGAAGTGGAAATTCCAAAAATCACCATATTAGCTTTTTCATAATTTATAAAAATAATACTATTTTTAAAAAGTTAGAATTAGTTTCTCCCAAACAAATAATTTGTCCAGTATGATGTCCTAACTCTTATGTCTCATTCATTGTCACACCTCTATTCAATAATATACAATATTATGTCATATAATATCGAATCAAAATTCTTACCATTAGTCCTTCTTTCACTGCCAATTCTCTAGCCATGTTTATGGCGTCTTCACTAGACACCTGTAATGATTCATTACAGGGGTTAGACCAAATTTTGCAAACATAAAAAAGATTTTAATATACTTTAGATGACTTTTCTCTATGGTTAAAGATGTTGGGTGGTTAAAGTAACATCATTTATGCATAAGTATCATATTATGTTTAACAAAACTCATAAATATATCAAATATAAGAACAAAATTTGCTAAATTTACCATAAGAACCTCCTCCATTATATCCATGTCCAAGATATCGGGTTTAAATCCGACCCCATTTCCTGTTATTTGATGAGGTCCTGCATGATAATAAGGTACATAAGTTCACATGCTCAAAGGCTTTAGTTGACCCGAACCTGTTTTAAGATAACATATAGTGTTATGAAGACCAAAATAAACTTACCAGGTTTGCCACCATTTAGTACATTGCTTTCTTCGGGCTCCAGTCCATAAATCTAAAAATAAAATACAAAAGTTTGATGAATCTTAAGAACAACCAGCAAGTTGATAAATCAAGTGAGTTATATAACTTTTATTCAATATTCTAGGACAAGTTTCACCTTAACATCAGGATTTTTTGATTTAAGATACTGTCCAACACCAGATACAGTGCCTCCGCTACCTATTCCCATCACAAAGATGTCGACTTTACCGTTGGTGTCGTCCCAGATCTCCGGTCCTGTCGTCTCAAAATGCACCTATATTCACCATCACATAATATCAGATTTACAATAAGCATCTTACTTATTTATTAAACACAAAAGAGTAAAATGCCATTTTTGTCCTGAGGTTTGGCCAGTTTTGCGACTTTCGTCCAAAGGTTTGTTTTTTCGCATCTGGGTCCAAAAGGTTTGAAATCTTGCCATTTTCATCTGGCTCATTAACTCCATCCATTTTCTCCATTAAGTCAGGGGTAGTTTCGTCATTTTTGTTAACTTAAAGGGCAATTCGGTCTTTTGAATACTTGTACATTATGCTAGATGCTTGTACATAAAGTGAAAAAAAAACTGAATTGCCCTTTAAGTTAACAAAAAGACGGAAATACCCCTGACTTAACGGAGAAAAATGGATGGAGTTAATGAGCCGGATGAAAATGGCAAGATTTCAAACCTTTTGGATCCAAATGCGAAAAAACAAACCTTTGGACGAAAGTCGCAAAGCTGGCCAAACCTTAGGGCGAAAATGACATTTAATCCAACAAAAAATTAACAAAAAGATGTTGTTTGCGGGTCAACCCAACCCGCACTAAAACTCACCCATTTCTAACTTGAACCTGTCAAGTGAAAGATGATGAAAGTTACCTTAGAGTTTGCAGGGTTTGAAAACTGTTGAAGCATGAAAGCGTCGGGTGTTTTCTCCAAAAGATCATATGCTTTCTTAACAGTACCTCCCATCCCTTTAGTAGGGTCGGTTAGGATCAATTCGGCTCCAAACGCGAGCATTGTTACCCTTCTTTCTAAGCTTGTGTATGAGGGCATTGTCAACACCATCTTGTACCCTTTTAAAGCAGCCATGAATGCCATACTAATCCCCATGTTCCCCGAAGTCGGCTCAATCAACACCGTCTAGTATTTACGCACATTGTACACATATTAAATTATTAATCACATGTAGTTATTAATATTGTCACAAATCATAGTTCATGAAACTACTTACCTTTCCGGGTGTGATTAGTTTTTTCTCTTCGGCATCGTTCATCATAGAAAGGGCCGGCCTAATGACGAATATGTAACAAGTTTAATGCGATTCGGATAGTTAAAAACGTCAACTCTTGACTTTAAATAGGAATGCAAAATGAAAGACCTGTCTTTGATGCTAGAAGTTGGTTGAAACATTTCTTGCTTGACTGCTACATAAGCCCCACAACCCTCTGTGACTTTGTTCAGATATACAAGGGGTGTTTTTCCAATTATCTGTTATTTCAAGGGTTAGATTTGTAAAAATTCAATATAGACTCCAAATTTTGAAGGGCTAACCATATATATATATATTCCTATTAAAATTTATATGATATTATAATTATCCTAGAAAGAAAAATTAAAATGACTGACTAATGTAAGTTATATTTTGGGTAGATGTGATGTTATATCAAATTTGAATGAAATGATGGTTGATGCCAATTTCTAAAAGTACACAGAAACAGAAAACCTTTGGAGTGGCAAACCAAAAAACCGATCAATCAGAGCGCGCCATGTCAATCAGTCAAAAGTGTTTAAACTTTGGTGAAAAGTGTTGGCAATGGTTTAGACACTTGGTGAAGTCGTAAACTATTTAAAAAAAAAAGGAAAAAGTTGTGATTGGTTGAGATAAGAATGGACCCCACCCACAATACCCTCTCTCTCAATCACCTTCCCCGCATCGGTGATCCTCCCCCGATTCTTGAGTTGTTCGGCAACGGCAAAACCTCGGCGGCGGTGTTTGCCGATCGGCAAAAAGATTTGCCGAGGTTTGCCGCGTCCCACTCCGCACACCCTAATACATTTTTATATATACATTTTTGTAGAAGTTAAAATTTTCTTTTAGTGCCATAATATAATAATTAACATTTTGAAATATAAATATTCTTGTATTTGCCAAATACAGATTGAAAACATACCAAATATGAAATATTAAAAAAAACAAGTAGTTTTAATATTTTAAAGAGTAAACTTCCATTTTGCTCCCTGTGGTTTGGTCGTTTTAACGGTTTTGCCCAATTCTTTAAAAATAGCCATTTTACTCCCTGATCTATGAAGCTTATCACGATTTCACTCCCTGTCCCAAACGGAATCCATTTTAAACGTTAAAACTTGTCAGGTTTCAGTCTAGGTATTGGTCTAATTATGGTCATAATTGTCCATCATGTGTTATGCACCTGACAATTTTTAACGTTTAAAATGGATGTTGTTTGGGGCGATGAGTGAAATCGTGAAGGGCTTCGTAGATCAGGGAGTAAAATGGCTATTTTTAAAAGATTGGAGCGAAACCATTAAACGACCAAACTACATGGAGCAAAATAGAAGTTTACTCGAATATATAATATTCCATGTTAGTTAATTGACCAAAATAGCCCTTACCTACTGGAATTCTTGCCTTCTCTGTTTTTGTTTTACAATCCTCTATATATAGACCAGTAGCGTTGGGTACGTTTGGTAACATTGTTTTTCGGTTTTGATGTATATACAAGCAAATATAACTTAAAAAATAAAATGCTGATTCTTATTTATAAAAAAAGTGGATTTATTATTTATATACTATCAAAATTACTTTACATATTATTAAATTTGTTAGTAGTGGATTCATACACAATAAAACATTATCAGTTAAATAACTGTACTCTTATATTAAAAAAAAAAATGTTTTAAAAGTATGTAAGTATTATAGAAATTGTTTACAAATCAGCTCCTAGTGTTGTACTACAGACTCTAGAGTCTCTAGTATAAATCACCATTCAAAAATAAAAATGACCACTTAAAGACAAAATGATTAATATTAACCATAACATAATTAAAATATATTAATTAACAAAAATGAAAAAAATAATATAAATTAATCAAGAAATTCATCAAATAAAAAAAACTTTGTAAGTCAAAAATTAATACCACTGAATAATATCAGCTCCTAGGTGTTGTACTGTGGACTCAAGTCACATAAAATAAATAAAAGTGCAACTTGAATACAAATATAACTAAATTATAAGCATAAAATAATTAACAAATATTAATCAAACAAATTACTCTATATAACATTTAGAGTATGTTATTCAAAATACCCCTCTTTTGCAAATTAATTACAAAATTGCCTGGCAATTAACAAGGCAAAATATGAGTAAGAGTAGAGCCGTGAAGGTAGACATGGGGGTAAGAAATGTGGGGTCCAACATACAAACAAATTGTACTTTTGTTATTTTTAGATATTATTGACCATCAAATTTGTTTGACAGTCAGCTTTGATCCCTAAATTTTTTGTCATTTACTTAAAGTTTTCTTTCATATCCCTTTAAGTTTCAAAGTTGTCACTTTTGTTGTCATTTTCTAAAAACCTTATATTAGTCGGCGTTTGCTTACTACCTTACACGGTTTTATGTCCTCCATGCGTGCTTTCTCGGGTTTGTCTAAAAACCTTACATTAGCCGTTTTGGGTCTTTAGGTTAAGCTTTCTCGGTAAAAAATTGGGTTTCTCTATGTTTTACGCTTGCTCGTGGTATAAGTCCGTGTTTGTCTTTGCTTACGTTTTACATCACATGGCACTATAATTCACATTTTTGTTTTATGATTTTGATCGTTGTTTCCTTACAATTTAGCACGGTTTTAGGACCATCGCACCCGCAACGCGGGGCGGGTTAACCACTAGTTTAACATCATCCAACAAAGAGTAAACTGCCAAAATGGTCTCTAAGGTTTGGTCACATTTTCCACTTTAGTCCAAAACTTAAACCTGTTGAATCGGGGTCTTTGTGGTTTCAATTCTATTGCCATTTTCATCCAAAAGCAAAATCTAGTCAGATTTTTCAGTTAACATTCAATTTTTTTTTTTGTTTTTTTCCTCCATTTTAATGAAGGGCAAAATGGTTAGAATTTTTTTAATTTGTTATAATAAAATGTTAAAAGACCATTTTACCCTTCATTAAAAGGGAGGGAAAAGACAGAAAAGCTGGATGTTAACTGAAAAACCTGATCAGATTTTGATTTTAGATGAAAATGACAACAAAATTGAAATCACATAAACCTAGATTCAAAAAGTTTAAATTTTAGACTGACATATCAAAAATGAACAAACCTTAGGGACCATTTTAGCACTTTACTCTCCAACAAAATACAATCAGGATATCTATCAAACTACTCTCTATATCAAAAATTAACATCATTGTATCTTATATAATCTTTAATATCACTTTCTTTGTAAGCAAATATATCGAGCTTTGTTTAAAAACAATAAAACCAACTGTTTTTTTTTTCAATATAATAATACAATAACAATAGAATAAATATAAAGCATGCAAACTATTGGATAACTAATTAGCCAATCCAATACAGGGCTAGCCCACTTGTCCTGTACATTATTTAATAATAATATCTAAATTCAGCATAAAGATTAAATTTATGACGTCATCCATTTGCATTAAATAAGATCGACGTCGACCGGCAATCTCCGGTAGCAAATACCAGTCACACGATTAAAGTAGCCGTTAAACCAAACAAAATAAAAATAAAAAGAGCTAAAATTATTTATTATTTACCTGAGAGGCATCTTTTTTAATATTAGTTCCGGGAAGAGTTTTCGGCAGATCTCTGATTCTCTGAGCGAACGACGGTTGAGATGTATACAACTTGGCTCCGATCAAATTCTCGCCGGAGATGAGTATGTTTCTTCTTTGGAATACGAGCTTTGCTAATGCCGCCATTAATGGTGGATTATTTTAGAGAGAGAAAGTACTAAATGCAAGTTAGGGAGTTACAGTGAGAGAGTTTGAGTAGATTGAAGAAGAAAGAGAGTGGTTTTATAGTGGGTGTGATTTTTAAATTATGCCCCTTGAAGTTTCCTTTATTTACAAAAAGAGAAGATTATGTAGTCAATTTGGGTTTTATGGGGTTGAATTGTTGACTTAAAAGTGAACTTAATATATGAAAGTTCCTTTATGTCATGTTTTAAATTATGTAATCGTGTTTCTTTCGATTTTTTTTATATATAATTTTATTTTTTGTATACCATCTACAATAGTTTATGCGCTTTTATGTTTCTTCACACATATGACTATTTTATAATGCGCAAATCAGTGACTTCATGTTATATAAGTGATAACACTGTTATATTATGTGTTGTTGTGGGGCTTTAAGGTGCAACGCCACGTAGATCAAGGGCTCGAACGCTGCATCGTGCTCGAGTGGAAGGACCCCATGTGACCGTTGTGGGGTTATATTACTTAAAAAAACTTTTAAATGATTGGTCAAAGCCCCTTTCAAGCTCCACCACAACACCCCTTAAAGCCTTATGGGAATATAAATAAGTATGTCGACGTGTCGTCTATGTGGCATCACATGTCATCATTTTTCTCCCTTAAAGCTCCACTAACACATGGTTTTAAGCTATGTGTTATGCTTTTATTTTTTCATTACCACGCCCAAAAATGTCTGTCATATCACAGCCATGTAGGCATGAGCTCTCGCTCACCTTTGTGTTTGAAGGACAAATGTTAGTTCCACTATACTTTACACTAGATATTCTAAACTACTCCCCTTATCTCAAAGCTCTCACTTACTTGTTTTCACTTTTGTCTGTAATAGTTTCACTAACCACCCTCTCTTAAAAGGATATTTAAATTCAATAAATCCTCTGTTAAAAGGATATTTAACTTCAATAAATTAAAAAAGAAAGTGATGATGTGTAGCTTTGTTTTTAGTTGAAAAGACTTTTGTCTCCATTTATAAACGATTCACGCCACCCTAATCATGCCGTCTCACGCTCGGCTTTAGGGCATGTGTGATGGCGTCTAACGCCGGTCTTTTGGCTACCTCAGGGATGCATAATAGATGATTTGTATAAGTTTATTCTCTCTTTTTTTTGATGTAATTGTTTACTAATGTATATTTTAAAAATAGTTTAAGAAAAAAGTTAATATTTAAAAAATTTTGTAGCAAAGATAATTTGACAATTATTATGTTTTCTTTTACCAACAAAATGTATTTATGTAAATTTTATAATTTGAAAAACAAGCCCATCTATTACTTGGTGAAAGATTTTGATTCCCAAATTAAGTAATACAAACCCTCACGAAGCCTCCACCTTCACATGCAATGTATCTATTCATTAGCAGCCCACATTCAATTTGTACTTTAGTTATAAATGAACGAAGCTTCATTTTAATCCAATTCCTAAAATATTATGAAATATTTTTTTTTTGAACGGCCAACAAACTCAATCCTGAGCACTCTCGGGGCACCCACTGGACAAACGGAGTACTCCGAGAGTAACCCGAGTCCACCACCAATTCCGGGGAAAACCCGGTAACCCACCCGCCCGTAGGCACGACGGTGAAATTACCGGTAAAACCCGTTTGGCTCAAGGATCCAACCCAGGTTTTCCTGGGTCTCCTATCATTGCCCACCAGTGCTTGCACCAAGTGGAAGTCGAACCTGCATCTCTCAAGAGAAATGCAAGTCCTCCACCACTTGATCTAGAGATCATTGGCTTATGAAATATTAAATATTAAGACTTTGTATTACCAACTTAAATGAATTGTAACCGAACTAAAAGATTCCTCCTAAAAACGAGTGTATAGTTTGTTAGGGTGGAGATACAATAAGAAGTTTATTTGGCTAGGAAGGCTAGGAAGTGATCTTGACCATCCATTTAATTAATCAAGGGCTAAGATTAAATGATGGAAATTGAAGGGAAGAAAAGAGACGCGTGAGTTTGTTTAGGGGCATTCTAGTCAATCCAAGCCAATAGTTTCTCTCTCCTCCAATTCCACCCCCCCCCCCCCCCATTTTTTAAACGTTAATAACTCTTTCATACGACATTATTTTTTTATAAAAATTGCACCAAAAAAACGAGCGTTTTTTATCTTCAAAATGAGTATACTATTGCTATATTTTCAAAAAAAAAAATTTAAAAACCCAGTTACGTAAAACGCAATAGAAAAACCCCCAGTTACGTAAAACGCAATGAAAAAAAAACCTAAAAAATGACATTTTTCTAAAACACAATGCACCAAAAACACAAAGAAATGTATTATTTGTAAAACGCAATTGCCAGAAAACACAAAGAAATGTCTTATTTCTAAAACGCAGTGAAAAAAAAAACCTAAAAAATGACAATGCAACAAAAACACAAAGAAATGTACAAAAAAACACAAAGAAATGTCTTATTTGTAAAACGCAATGGCCAGAAAACACAAAGAAATGTCTTATTTCTAAAACGCAATAGCCTAAAAACTCAAAAGAAAATGTACTTTCTAAAACGCAATGGACTAAAAACACATAAAAATGTCTTATTTCTAAAACGCAATGGCCAGAAAACACTTACAATGTCTGTTTTCTAAAACGTAATGGACTGAAAACACATAAAAAAGTGTTTTACCTAAAACGCAATGCACCAAAAACACAAAAAAAATGTCTTATTTGTAAAACGCAATGGCCAGAAAACACTTAAAAATGACTCATTCTAAAACGCAGTTGCCTAAAAAACAAAAGAAAGTGTTCTCTGTAAAACGCAATTGACTGAAAACACCTAAAAAAGTGTTTTACCTAAAACGCAATGCACCAAAAACACTTCAAGAATGTGTTTTTCTAAAACGCAATGGCCAGAAAACACATAAAAATGTTTTAGTTCTAAAACGCAATTGCCTTAAAACACCAGCTCAACCCCAGCCAGGGGCTCTGCCCCTTGGACCCCGCCAGGGGCTGCCGCCCCTGGGACCCCGCTACCAGGGGCGCTGCCCCCGGACCCCCGCCAAGATCGTAAAGCGCAATGACTAAATCAAAAACCCATATCGTAAAAATGAAATTAAAGAATTTCTTACATAGATCGAAATGATTTCTTCAACAATTGACGAATTTTGAATGATTGAAACACTTATCAGCGCTCGAATCGAACGGATCGAGTGATTATCTTCAAAATCACTTGAAAAAACGAGATTTTGTATGAAATTAAACTGGGTTTTCTTCAAGGGTGTTTGAATCATTGATTGGTGATGAAAATCGCACTATAATGTAGTGATTATTGAGATAGAAAGTGAAGAAATGATTGAAGATGGTGGGTTTTGAAAATGGTGGGTTTTGAAGTTACTGGGTTTTGAAAAGGAAGAAGAAATAGTTGGATTGACTAAAATACCCTTTTTCTTTATTTTAAATGTTGCCACATGTCCTAATCCTATTGCTTCCTACACTTCCTAGCCAAAATAAACTTCCTATTTGATCTTTTCCCTAGTTTGTTAAAGGTCTATATTATTAATCAGATTATTAAACACATATATCGACAATAATACATAGACTAAATTACTTTGAGTGTTATCGATAAGTCAAGATTTACACCCATACATAAAACCTTAGTGTTTAATAATTAAAAAACAACATAATAAACAATTTAATCATATATTAAAGAGTTAAATGTCATTTTAGTCCCTGTGATTTGGGTCATTTTGCCAGTTTAGTCTAAATGTTTCATTTTTCACCTGTGGTTCCAAAAAGGTTTAACCGTTGCCATTTTAGTCTACTGGATTAACTTCATCCATTTTTTTCTGTTAACGAGAAGGTCAATTCGGTCATTTTATATGTAATTCTGTTAACTAGAATGGCTATTCGGCCATATAAAATGATCAAATTGCCCTTCTCGTTAACATAAAAAATGAATGAAGTTAACCCAATAGACTAAAATGACAACCGTGAAACCTTTTTGGACCCACAGGCAAAAAATGAAACATTTAGACTAAACTGGTAAAATGACTCAAACCACGAGACTAAAATGACATTTAACTCTATATTAAATTTATATTATAATGGTATAAACACTTGAATTTGGTAGTTGGCTTTGTTCATGACAAATTTTATCCCCTTTTTTCTAAAAAAAGGAAAAGAAAGAAGTACTAGAAACCTTTATGTTTGTTTTTTTTTTCTTTTTGTAATTTGTACAACACCTTCCAACTGTGTTAAGTTCCTAGTTCTAGTACTAGAATGATTTTTTTATTTATTTCTAAACAACGGGACGTTTCGGGGATTAGAAAACGTCACTGTAATCTCTATTTGTACGTATCTACCAAGCGACCTTAAAACTATAGTTTTACATTACGGTGTTTTTTACTCTATATAAAAGAATATTCATCTAAATTTAACTTTACACTAGAAAGAGTTATTGGATTTTATCATCCCTAACTATTGGCTATTGGCCATTACCACCCTCAGCTATCACTTTGACGTTTGCCATCCCTAACTTAACACTTATTGTGTTTTGTCACCACGTCGTTAACTGATCACTAGTTTTTGATCATGTCACTATACTTGTGGTTTGGTGGATTGGAGAGCAACGAAAGAAACATGACGTCCAGGGGCGGATCTAGTGTATAACAAGGGGTAATGCCCACTACCCATTGGCGCTCCGGTGGTAGTGTAAAATTAGTGTAAATTTTGAAAAAAATTGACGTTTTTTCTATTTCTTTACCGCTTATTTATAAAACGTTACCGCTTGGCGCGAATTCTAGATCCGCCACTGATGACGTCTCAACCTCCTGGATATGCTGCCTTCTAGTTGATCCTTCATTACTGTAGGTGCTCTGTTGAATTTTGTTATAGTAATTGGTTTTGGCTGTTGCATTTTGGAGTTCTGATACATTTGATTGATTTAGATTTGAACTTTTTAGGAAATTATCAAACGTCTCGAGCATTCTAATGTGGTTATTGGTCTAATTCACTTGTGGTTCCACCGCCTTTTCCCAAAAGTCATTTTCCCAAAAGTCCTTTTTGACTTAAATAGGCTTATCCAAACATGCCCTTATTATGACGGTTATTTTTAAGGGTTGTTTTCACATAAAAACAAGCTTTCGATCTCATAATTTTACAATACGCTCTAAAAACAAATACATGACAAAATTTGCAACAAATTGCATCTTACAATAAGCTCTAAAAACAAATACAATGACATAATTTGCAACAAAATGCAGGGAAAATTCAATTAACATCAAGATGAATAAATATAATTGAGATTATGAAAGGAGGTTACCATTGGGCCATTTTGAAATTATTCGCTGCTACATGGGTTGTCGTCTTCTAAATTGTATTTGCTTGGTCTCATGTCATTCTTTTTTTTTTTTAACGGAAAATTTGATTCACTGATGGATCACTAGATTATCATCATGTCACGAGCGGAACCACCCGATCATATCCATCTTTACTAGGCATAATGCCTATACACCAATTCAGGAGGAAACCCAATAAATATGAGAAAAAACCCCCTTGTAGGAATCGAACCCAAAACCTAATAGTCCCAAAGCCTTATTCCACCCCAATATAGCACTAGGCTATAAAGACAGACTATCTCATGTCATTCTAATGTGAAAATCACATTAATGAGAGGATTGTCATCCAAGTGACTAGTGAAACCCACAATCATTTAGGAAGGACCACATTTACTACGCTTCTTCTCACTATTTCTCCACTAGCGTCTACATAAGACCATGGGGTATGGTGGGGCGGGGGTTGGGGGCATGAGTTGACACGTGGAGTTCGAGCCCCCCACCGGTGAGTGACGTGTCCGTGGGGTATAGCGGGGCGTGGGTGAACCGCGTGGCTTGGCAGTTTATTAAAAAAAAATAAAAAAAATTAAAAAAAATACACACAACATTAAAAAAAAAAGCCTAAAATTTTATTAAATTCTTAAAAGTTACATAATTCCTAAAAATTACAAAATAAAAAAAATCTAGAGCGTTAGGTAAATTTCAAAAAGCGCGAGCTTGTCGAACGACTTTCGCTCCTTGCCCCGAAACTCAATGTTCGCCACCGCCACCCGGTCCTCGTGGCTTAACTCACCGCTCGGAACGGCTTCGTAGTAGGCTTTGAAACGATCAAGCTTCGGTCGTAGCTCGCGCCATTTATGTTGGCACGCGTTTAAGTTGTGCCGGTCGTGTCCGACGTTATGCCCCTTCATTGCGTCAACGACGCTCGTGACGAAAGCTAGCTCTTCTTCGTGTGTCCAAGAGGCCATCGATCAAGTGAGTTGGGGTAGCGGGTTCGATCAAGTGGGTTTTGGTTGGGGTAGCGGTGGACAGCCAACAAGATTGTTTGGGTTGGGGTAGCCGGTGGGGTTGGGGTTATATTTATAGTGATGTTGACTGTTGGGTTGGGGTGACCGCTTGACTTGGCCAAACGGTTACATTTTAAATTTTAAATACCCCGCTATGACATGGCCAACAAAGCGAATAGGAGCCGGCCACATAGGATCGCTAGCCCGCCCCACGCCCGACTTTAAACTCCCGCCCCTTGGGCCACGCCCCAACCCAAGCCCACCCGGGGTGGTGGCTTGGGCGTTTTCAGCCAACACACGCCCCAACCCAAGTCCCATACCCCACAATCTAAGAGTGTGGATGTGTTGGTTGCTATGCATTGGCGGAGCATCTTGGGGGGCCAGAGGTGCCCCGCCTCTCTCGATTTTTTTCTCGCAGTTTTAGTTTTATCGAAATTTTTTTATCTATTTTGTAGTGTAAAATATTGAATTTTTTAGAGTTTGGCCTCCACTTATTTAAATTTTGAGAGTCTGCCCCCCCACTAATTTTTCGTTCAAACTCCGCTACTGCTAGTATGTATGTCCTTCATTAATGTGTTCTATTGATTTGTTTTGAACTTAATTTTTATATACATATTAAATTGAGGTTGACTATGTGAGTGAAAACGAACGCAAAACCCAATCAAGTTTATCATTATCTCTAAGACTGATTTGAAGTATAAATCTAAAATTAATCACTAGTGACCCCCATGATAGTGAAGTTGTGGAAGATACGTATGCTTTTGAAATATGAGTGGTGACATCTATTCATAGTAGAAGTTGTGGAAGATACATGAAGACTGTATGTGTTTGTTTTGTTGTACTTTATATAATAGTAGTAGTAATACAAATTATCATTAGTTTTCATATATGAGTTTATGATGATTTAAAAATGACCAAAGCAAATCGAAAGTATGGTATTTTGAGTTCTATCTTGATGCAAAAAAAAAAAAAAAAAGGAACCAACACATAATTGTTTAAGTTCAGTTTATTTTCTTTTATTTTAATAAACAGTAAAGGCCTGAACATCCGGGATCTACCTGGAAAATGAATCACCTTTTTGCTGGAAGAACATAACATGGGGACGTGGCTAGGGCTGTTCATTTTCATCTAAAACCCGAAACCCGACCCGAATTCAAAGCCACCCGAACCCGAATTAGCGAATACCCGAAAAACCCGAACCCGAGAAACCCGAACCCGACCAACCCGAACTTTAAATGGTTCGGTTATCGGGTCACTTTTTCCAGGCCAAAAACCCGAACAACCCGACCCGAAAACCCCGAAACACGAAACCCGAAAAAACCCCCAACATTTATTGTTTTTTTTTTCCTTATAAAATTGTTTAGATTTGGAGTCTTTAATAGATGGAACACAAGTTTTGAGACTTTTAAATACTTTGATGATATTTTAAAGTAACAATAGGAATTTTGATGATATTTTGTAAAAAAAAAAACATTTATTTTCATTTTACATCTAAACCCGAAAACCGAATAACCTGACCCGAACTAACCCGAACCCGAATAACCCAAACCGACTAACCTGAACTTTAAAATGGGTTGGTTATCGGGTCAATTTTTCCTAGAGAAATACCCGAACAACCCGACCCGAAAAACCCGAAACCCGAAGAAATAACCCGATGAACACCCCTAGACGCGGCCCACCAACCTAGGAAGAAACCACAACTGAGAAAACCCCATGGCTTAACCCATGGCAAAATTTATCCCAAGCGAACTCTAACCCATTACCTCCCATTTGAAAAATCATGGGGCTATCACTCAATTGGAAGGCTCGGTGGTTGTTAAAGTTAATTTTTGTGTATTCCTTTTTGAGTTACATATAGTAACATCTATATATAGGACATATGCTTTCAGTATCATGATTACAAGGTTAAAGAATAAAAGGAAAAAAAACCCAAACTGGAACAAAAATAAACTTGAAATCAGTTCTGTGGCAACCATTCTTTATGTTACTTTAGCTCTAACATGTCATAATCAAAATTCGTTTGGCAGATCTGGAAATGGTAAAAGGTAAGAATTAGAAGATTAACATTACTTGATTTTCACTTATAACTCGGTTTTCAGGATTGTATCGTTCGACAAAGGAGCCTGCTTTTTCTTTCCTTTGTAGAGTTCCTTTAGAAGATCGTCGTATGGAAGATCGCCTGGTCTTCGAAAAAATTGATCCCCCATCTTGATTTCATATGCTTCTGGCTGACTCAGTAAAAACTCTTTCACCTGCACACAAATGAATATCAATCTACCTAAAACTCAAACTCAGAATGTTGGAATTTTCTATGAACTATTGAACCTTTCACTATATTAGATTATCTGTTAATTTCTACTTTGATTGATGAACTAACTGCAATCAGTAATGAACATTTTTTTTACCGCACTGGCATTGAATTTGAACAGTGCAAGCAAGAACATGAGAGTATTCAAATGGTAACTAGAATGGGGACTAACCTCTAATGTGTTTTGGGCATTTTGTAATGAGAACATTACAGTAGTAATATCAAAACCCATGAAAGTGACTTCAATTGCTCCGGTTCTTGCAAGTTTGGTCCATTTCTCTGCAATACCCGATACCATATCCTGCAAATATCAGACAGACAATTTGAATACGGTTACGATCATATGACATAACTTATAAGATGACTCAAGATGGCTAATCTACCAAAGAAAGTAGACGAGAAAGACAAGACTTTGGAGCAATTTTCTGATTTATCATTCGTAATGCAAAAACATAAACGAGGGCTATAATTATAGCCTTACAAACTAACCCGCTACTAACAAGCATGGAATTACCCACTAACTAGACCCGACTACATGAAATAAAAGACTAGCGTTAACAAAATAAACAAATAAAAGGGAGTGAAGGAAAACATGCAGTAATTAAGGGAACCCACAATAAACATGATGCTGTAAAGTCACAAGCAATATCACAGATTTCACTCAATTTCTGGATAATAACTTCATTCATCGAACAAGTTAATATATAGCTGCTACAAAAGACTCTAACTTGCTAACGATAACCAGGAAATTAGGAACAAACCAACAACCCAAGGCACCCACGACTACCTGATAAAAAAAAACCTAACAGACACGATGACTAGAACAATTCAATCAGACACGTGCACGGGCTTAAACACCACATGCTGGACTCAACCTTGAGCTAAGGCCCATTATTTAACAGACCGAAAAACAAAGACAGACCCAACAACGTAAGACCCGTATCAAACCTTCCCTTAAACTGAAAATGGGTTTACCATTTCAGTTTACACCTTTTCAATTTTCTTAACTCCCAGCAGCTTCCTCATCTTCTCGAACACTTCTAATTTCACCGGCTTGGTCATAACATCAGCTACCTGATCACCAGTTAGACAGAATACTAACTGCACCTGTTCTTGATTAACTAAATCCCTCAAGTAATGAAATCGAACATCGATGTGTTTTGTGCGTCTGTGCATTACTGGGTTTTTGGAGAGCTTTATAGTTGAATTATTGTCACACTTTACTTCCACAGTACCAATCGGCTTATTGCTCATCTCTTCCAGCAAGCCTTTAAGCCAAAAACTGTGGCATGCACAAGCTGTAGCATCAACGTACTCTGCCTCGGTGGAGGATAGAGTAACGATTTCTTGTTTTCTGGAACTCCAGCAAATAGCAGCCTCACTGAGCAGACACACATATCCTGATGTACACCTTCTATCTTCTGTATCCCTTGAGAAATTGCTGTCTGTGTAAACCTGCAACTTCAGACCAGATTTCCTTGCATATAATAAACCAAAATTATAAGTGCCTTTCACATATCGCAGCACTCGTTTGGCTAACTGCAGATGTTCTTCCTTAGGATTTGACATGAACTTGGATATTAAGCATACCACATACATAATATCGGGTCGTGTCACAGTGAGAGACATTAGGCTTCCAACAAGCCGCTTAAATTCAGTTCCGTCTACTTCTTTTCCCCCACCAGCCTTAGTCAAAACAGTTCCTGGGACAATAGGATTTTTAACACCATTGCTTTCCCAATTCCCACATTCCAAACCTTTCAAGCACTTCCTTAGCATACTTCTTTTGACAAATGCTAATTCCTTCTTTGTACTGATTCACTTCTATACCCAAGAAGTATTTCATTGTTCCTAAATCTGTCATCTCAAACTCCTGCATCATTGATCTTTTAAAACTTTCACAGAGCATGTTATCATTCCAAGTGTAAATCAAGTCATCCACATAAAGGCTAACAATAACAATTTTGTTCCAAACCCTTTTAATGAATAAGGTGTTATCATACCTGCTTTTTCTGAACCCATCTCTTTGAAAATAGCTTTCAATCCTATTAAACCAGGCTCTTGGAGCCTGCTTCAAACCGTACAGTGCTCTTTTAAGGCGGTAAACCTTGTGCTCTTATCCGCTTTTGACAAAGCCTTCGGGTTGTTCGATAAATACCGTTTCTTTCAGCTCGCCATTTAGGAATGCACTCTTTACATCGAGTTGACGCACGGTCCAGTCATTCTGGGATGCTATTGCCAACAAGGACCTGACTGTATCCCAAAGCTCAACAGGGGCGAAAACTTCATCATAGTCGATTCCTTTCTTTTGAGCATAACCCTTTACCACCAACCGGGCCTTGTGTTTTTCAACCTGACCTCTTTCGTTCAACTTCGTTTTAAAAACCCACTTTACTACAATTGGTTTGACCTCCTTTGATGCTTCAACTAGCTCCCATGTCTCATTTGGTTCAATGGCTTGAATTTCGTTTTTCATAGCTTCCACCCATTTGGTTTCTTTGACAGCTTCTTCGTAACTGGTAGGATCCCCAAATGAACTGAACAAGGCTAAGTCAGCTTCTTCATCAGAGAATCCTTCCCCAGTTTGATAGTCTTGCATCCACACTGGAGTTATGGTATGATTGGAGCATGCCGAATCTAGGAACCAAATACCCTTCGTTGGTTCCTTGGGTGCTTCAACACTAGCCATAAGTAGCAGGTCTTCTCCTTCGTCAAACTCTGCATAATTCACTGTCTTTTCTCCACGTGGACATTCATAATGGAAATGCCCTGTTTGATGACACTTATAACATTCTATCGTAGACTTGTCGAAATTAGATCGTCCCCTTCCACGGGGAACACTCGGGACTTGAAAGTTGGATGCCTCTTCCGCCATGGCTCTCGCTCAACTCTCTCTGATAATCTCCCAGATTCGCTCTGATACCACTTGTAAAGTCACAAGCAATATCACAGATTTCACTCAATTTCTGGATAATAACTTCATTCATCGAACAAGTTAATATATAGCTGCTACAAAAGACTCTAACTTGCTAACGATAACCAGGAAATTAGGAACAAACCAACAACCCATGACACCCACGACTACCTGATAAAAAAAAACCTAACAGACACGATGACTAGAACAATTCAAACAGACACGTGCACGGGCTTAAACACCACATGCTGGACTCAACCTTGGGCTAAGGCCTATATTTAACAGACCCAAAAACAAAAACAGACCCAACAACGTAAGACCCGTATCAGATGCATGGGCAGTATGGGGATGTGTGAGGATTTCTCTAACTAGGCCTGGCCCAACACATATGGATCTACAAGGCCTATCCTATCTCCTATATACGGGGGGCTCAATCTCGGTAAGAGAGTATCCCTGCCTGTTCATTTCTACAAGGAGGATTACTCCACATATTAATACTCACTCATATTCTATAACATGCTCATATTGAGATACTTATATATGATAAAGAATGGCTTGAGCGTTGGAGGATGGCCCCTAGGCTTCGACCTTCGGCCTTAGACCCTTCTAACAGGTTCTCATTGATGTGTGCATGGGCGACATGGCACTTATACCAAACAATGCTATAGTAGTTTTTGAATGCATAACATAGTTTTAAAGGCGCCAGACGCACTCAAGGCGCACAGGCCTCACCTGAGGCCTAGGCGCAAAGCTCAAAAAATAAGAGCCTGAGAAAAAAAAAACGCACAATGGAAAAAAAATTAAAAATTATTTTATATATTAGAAAAATAATACTATTCTTCAAATAAAATAAATAAAGCTATTGTATAACATTTAATATCATAAATTTAGTACCAAAAGTACTAAAATATTAGTGTATTCGTGTAGAAAAGTAGTTTTCCTTTGATAAAAGTAGAAATCTAGCTGGAATCTTTCCGAAGTTTAGAGAATTTGGCTGGAAACTCTCTGAAATCTAGGAATCTCACCGGAATGTGCGACCGAACCATCACCTAGAGAATTAAAGCACATTTGTCTCGACTTAAAGCGCAATTGCCTTGCCTCGCCTCACCTCGCCTGGAAAATGGGCCTAGGCGCAAAAGGTGATCGATTTTAACATCTATGATTCATAATTGTGTGATCCCAATTGGATGAGTGATCTATTCACCTAAGAATCACTAGTTGTAACTTTGTGCTCTTTATGTAATGCTTTCCTACCAGAGAATGACTCAAATTCATTCAGGATGAACTAATACCTACTACATTGTATCTCTAGAGAAAAATATCAAAATTCAGAATCAGATATGCAGAGCTAGTTGAGCCGTTGAGGTATCTTAGAACATGACACAATTCCAGATCGATCACTGCTAATCCATTATTAATCATACTAAAATCACCGCATTGCAACAAAAACATTAAAAAAAAATCAATCGATCCGATTACCAAAAGCAAATATCAGATGTAATCACACGAAATAGGTTAAATCAAAATGCAGTTTCATAATCTCTTCATAATTGAAACAGAAGCAGAAGAAGATTCGAATTACCGGAGTACGACTATCGGTTAACCGGAGCTTAACGAATCCATACGACTGTCCGACCTGTCGTTTCAAAATCTCTTCCTGCATCTGAGTAATATCCAAATCGGAAAAGTTCTCCGGCGGCGGATCAAACTCTTTCTCCGTCATCTTCCTCTTCTGTCCCCATTCTATCCATGACGCATCCTCCTCGTTGTCCTCTACGTCGTGGAGGTCGTCGGGAATGTGAACTCGCTTCTTTGTTCCGTACACGCCGCTGTTACCGGCGACGATTAGGAGTAGAAAGAAGAGGAGACGGAAACTAGCCGAAAGAAACAACGCCGCGTAAACTTCACCGTCTCCGATCTGCTGTTAACCGCCATTGATGAGCATGTGTTGAATGTGTGCGTGTTAGCCTTTGCCTGCGCACTGGTGGTGCATGTTAGCGTTACGGAACTTGTTATGTTACATAAACGACCTTTTAACACAATGGTGATAACTGATATGCTCGTTTGACAAAGAATTATTAAAGCATTTACATCAAAGAGGATATTTGTTGTTGAAAATATAACGAGTACATAAATATTTTAAATAAATCCGAGTAGTAAATATACTACCGACTTAGGCTGGACGGTATGGGGACCGTCCCGCCCCGACGCCATGCCCCCTCTCCATTTCCCCCACTTCGTCGTCGTGCCTCCTTCGTCGACAGTGGCGGATCTAGGATTCACGCCAAGCAGGAACGTTTTATAAGAAAAGCGGTAACGAAATCGAAAAAACGTCAAATTTTTCCAAAATTTACACTAAAAACGTCAAATTTTTCCCCGCCAAGCGGTAGCAGGCGCTCCCCCTTGTGTCCACATAGGTCCGCCCCTGTTCGTCGAGATCGTTGGGGGTGTGACGAATTCGACAGGCCTTCCCTCTCTCACCCACATATACATACAACATATAAATATATATTTTAGGCTCATTACCCATTTCCTTACCTTCATCCTCTTTCCTCTTTCCTCCATCCTCACATCTGATCTACGTGACAGATCATCCTCCAAGAATGGGCCTCTACCATACCGAATAGCCTTATAATAATTTCATATTATTACTATATATTAATAAAGCAAATGAAATGAACAGTGATTATAATATATTATAATAATATATTAATATATTAATCGTTATTATTATTTTTTTTACTTTCTAACTTGGATAAGCTTGATGTCAATCAATACTGGTATCGAAAATATCGATACGATCCGGTTCATAATCGGTACATGAATGTAAAAATCGGCACCAGCCTGATTCAGAAAACACCAAAAGTCGGTACCGGATTGAGTTTGAAAATCTTTTAGTTCGGGAAATTCGGTACTGCTACACGATACCATTTGCTCATCCCTGATTAGAGCTCCGTGGCAACCGATACTGAAAATACCGGTTATGGTATCGGTATATGAATGTGAAAATCGGTAGCGAACCGGTACTAGAAACGCCAAAAGTCGGTACCGAATTGGTACTTAGGATCCTTCTATTCGGGAAATTCGGTACCGGTACCCAATATTATTTGCTCATCTCTGACCATGGGTTTCATACGAACAACATCATTAACATACAACTTTTTTGGTTGATTTTCTTTCGATTATTTTTTTACTATTTTTTACATTTTCTTTTTATTCTTGTTAGTGGTTCCGTGTGCAACGCGCTCGTAGTGATTTTTAAAAAATGTAAACACAGACTAAATAACAAAATAAGTTTGCCGCAACGCGGCTAGGGTGATAAACCTAGTTCTTTTAAAAAGCGATATCATTTTCAACAAATCAAAGACAACTCATACGCCACCCTAGTCGTTATATACATATATACACCACTTAATGTATGCGATACTTATAAGATGAATGTATATGAAATGTTGGTGGTTGAAGAAACACCAGTTCCGATTCGCGGGGGCAGAACTATAAGTGGTATCTCAACTAGGGGTTATCTTTTGGATCTTCTCTTTAATTGATACAGTTGGGATCTCGAGAGTAATCGTAAAACAGAACATCGTTACTCGTTAAAAGAAGAAGATGGGGGGGGGGGGGGAGGGGGGTTGGGTTCTTCTCTTAACTAGGCTCTGACGTGAGAATAAGTATTTGCTCTTTCAAGAAAGAAAGGAAACAAATGTGTATGTTTAGATTGAGAGAGTGAGAAATAGGATGCTTAAACCTTTGGTGGAGGTTGGTATTTATAGCCGAAGGTATTGGGTTGATATGCTAATGGGCCAGACGTCACCTTCTAGGGAATATCCGCTTGAACTCCTCTGACACGACATGTAGTGTGCGCAAAGGTGTGAGTATGTCCCTGCGCCGTGATTTCTACACGTCGCTTTCCAAGTGTACTTGTTATCTCGTCTGTCATTAGTTGTTAGTGGAGATAATGGAGCAGTGAAATGGCGCGCTCTAATTGGCTACACATCATTTTCTGTTGTACTTCTTGTCCCTTGCACAAGTGATCATCGTGGGGATTGCTTAGCAGAGAGCCTGCCACTTGTTGGTTGGCTGCAGGTTACTGCAGGTTGTACTATCGTTAGTGTTGGTTGCCTCCTACCAGCTTGCTAGGTTGCGTGCCCGCGGGAGTGACCCGCGTGGGAACTTTGGGACAACTTAGTGTTTTTAAGTTTATGGGTATGGTCTTGCCTGCGCATGGGTTAGGCTGCACCGTGCGTAGCATTTGGGACCATACCCCTTCAGTGGTTAATTAGGAGGTCACACCTTTTTCTGATTATGTAATCAGCGATCTAAAACCTAACTATAAACTGACCAGTGCAAAAGTAACCACTTGTGTTTAGGGCTGTAAACGAACCAAACGTTTAGCGAACACTCCGTGAGTTGTTCGGCGGGAAGTTCGTTTATCTTCGTTCGTTTAGTTAATGAATGAACACGAACATGATATTCTGTTTGATTAACTAAATGATTGAACACGAGCAAAGGTCTCGTTCGTTCAAGTGTGTTCATGAATTTTCAGTAATATGTTCGTTTACGTTCGTTCATGTTTGTTCGTTCGTGTTTGTTTATTTATGTTAAATTGTTAAAAGTTTTTAATATTTTATAATATCTCATTTTCCCTCCTAAGTTTTACTTTCCCCCTAAACATTAGTTAATAAGTATATTATAAAGATAGTAAATGTAAACCAATTTTTATTTTCCCCTAAAGGCATTTTTTTTGGGATATGTCTAAGTAACTTTAGATAATTATGTCTTAATTTAGCTAAACTTGATTTGTTATTTAACGGTTGTATTTGATTAGCTGTGTCAGATGTTTAAGATTAATGGTCCTTTTTTTAATTTCGTTTAATGTTCGTTTGTGTTCATTTGTGTTTGTTTGCATTTGTTTGTGTTTGTTTGTGTCTGTGACAGGTGTTCTCGAACTCTTTGCGAACAGTTGGAGAACCTTAACAAACGAACACAAACATAAACTTCTATTCAGCATGTGTTCGCCAACAGTTCACGAACACCTTTATTTCCTTTACGAATGAACACGAATATGGCCCCGTTTGTGTTCATTCGGCTCATTTACAACCCTACTTGTGTTTTCATCATAGATAAAAACTAAGCATGGCAATCTATATAGGGGTGGGTTAACGTACAATATTTCTTAACGTACGATGCGTACGAGATGGAATTACACACGTTATAAAACTCAAAACCCTAATCACGCATGTTATAAAACTAATTACGCATGTTATTATTTTATCTCGTACGTATTGTATGTTAAGGGATATTGTATTTTACACTTTCACTATATATATACATATATATATATATACTTTTTTTGTTTTATATTTATTCTGTATGATGTTATTTTAAGTTGCAGAAAAGGAATAAAAAATAAGGTTTTAAATGCCTCGCAAGTCATGAGGGTTTTGATAGGGTGTATCGCGGGTCGCCAAAGACCCTTTTGACCGTTGACTTGTTTTAATGCGTCCCGGGTCGTGACAGAAGTGATTGGAGTCTCGCAGGCCGCGAGAAAGTATAAAATCAGCGAAATTCGTAAATTATTAGGTTTGAGGGTTTTGTAGAAGTATAAATACAATGTTTGAAGCACAATTGAGACCCTAGACGCAACCAGACCTCTTTGGACGAATTCAATAGCAGTTTTAGCAAGGAATTGAGCTTTAGAATCATCGGGTATAAGCTGGAAGCATAAAGATTGAAGATTTACGGGTTATACTTTCCCGGTTCATCTTGTTTTCTTAGTTTTCTCTTTTGTGTCAATGAATTCTTTATTTGAAACTTGTATGTTGGTTTTTATTGAATGTTAATGTGTATATGGATTTATCTTGAAAAGTAGCTAGCTTTGGTTCTTTGATTTTATGTGTATGCATATTTAATCGGGTTCATTGAATAATTATTATCCCTCATGTTGCTAGTTGAATGTCTTTCAAATAATAGTTGCATGCTACGTCAATTACTGTGTGTTTTTGGCTATTAGATGTTTAGCTAGACGTAGTTATCCATGGGGGTACAATTGTAACTTGGATAGGGTTAAGTGTTCTACCAATCTTAATATCCGTAAGGTGAGGGATTGTCGGTCTGTCTTTAGTGTTAGATTGCTAGGGTTAGATACTTTGTAAGAAGATCCCCTTAGTTTACCTTTCATTATTTGCTTACTGAGTTAAATCGAGTTCCTTAGTTGCCTTAGACTTTCCACTGTGAGGTAGTTAGTCACATTAGGGCACTTTTCTAGATAATTAGATAATTGTAAGGAAGTCTAGTTAACCAGTAGTTTTAACAGCCTTTTAGATTTCCATAGGTGTCTTCCTGAGAAGGGTCGGGAGTCCTACTCGATATCTCTTAGGGTTTAGCATTTAAAGATCCTGGTTCCATAACACATTAGCATCCGATAAGAAGCCTTACGATAACAATTGGGATTCCAACATAGGTAGTTATTCATCATCACTGAGTTCAGTCCTAGTTTAAGTAAGTTTGTTTCCATTAGTTAAATTTAAGAGTAAACTGCCATTTTGGTCCCTGAGGTTTTGGTAGTTTTGCCACTTTAGTCCAAATCTCAAATCTTTTGCATCTGGGTCCCCGTGGTTTCAGTTTTGTTGCCATTTTGGTCCAAAAGTGAAATCAGCTCAAATTCCTCAAATTAAAACCTGATGTTTTGTCCTTTTCCTCGGGGGTAATTTGGTCATTACAAGTATTATTTTAACAAATTATTAATTAAAATAATTAAATTAATTAATCCTTTTGCCTTATAAAAGAAGCACAGACTTATCATCCCCCAACCCAACCATCATCTCCTACAAACCCAACTGAGAACATCAATTCATAAACCTTAACTCACATATTTCGGCAACTTAAACGTCCGAAAGAACAAAATTGAATGCTGCAATGAAACTTAGAGTTTGTAACTGTGTTACGTATGAGATCGTGAACCAGACTACGTCGCCAGTAATGATTTCGGCCGGCGAAGAACGATTCGATGAAATCTCCGTCAAATAGAAACCCTAGATTACAGATTTCTGCAACCTGAGAGTCTGGAACAACGGAAATGGAATGATGTGATGATATTTAGGGTTTTTAATAGTGTTAGGTGTGAGATCGTGAAGCAGACGACGGCCGGCGGAGTAGACGGAGTCAGTGGTCTGCTTAGTTCTGATACCGAGCTTAATTTCGTTACTAGCGACTTTGTGGTTCACCGTTTGACCTCCATTTGAAGATTTGTAAATGATAATTATCAACTTACAGGTGATGTGAAGACTTGTAAATGATACTTTACTACAAAATTATCAACTTACAGGTGAGGTGAAGATTTGTAAAAGATAATAAAGGTAGCAAATGAACAAGTCAGATTTGGATTTTGGAGAGGGTGGATGATCGGATGGGTTAGAATTACGGCGGGGGTTGACTGATTGATAAATGGGGATTGGGGGTAGTGGTCAAAGGGATGGTGGGAGACAGTGGTTTGTAATAGTGTTAGGGGTACATGTTCTGTATTTTATAACAACTGATGTGTTTAATTAATTCAATTATTTTATTTAACAATTTGTTAAAATAATACTTGTAATAACCAAATTACCCCTGAGGAAAAGGACAAAACATCAGGTTTTAATTTGAGGAATTTGAGTTGATTTCACTTTTGGACCAAAATGGCAACAAAACTGAAACCATAGGGACCCAAATGCAAAAAGTTTGATATTTGGACTAAAGTGGCAAAACTCTCCAAACCTTAGGGACCAAAATGGCAGTTTACTCTAAATTTAATTAATTACAATTTAGGATTTTAGAAACCCCCCCCCCCCCCGGGTCAAAATATAAAAAAATCAATTTAGTCGTGTCAGTCTATCAAGTCTATAGAGTCTAGTTTACGTAATCAGTAGAGTCTCGTGGGTTCAATACTAGGACTTACTTAGGCTATACTACAATGACCGGTACACTTGTCGGTTGTGTGCTCTAGGTTTAGAGAGTTTTAGTTAGAAATTTAAAACTTAGAAAGTCTAGTTTAAGGTTTAATTCAACTAATTTAATTAGACCACTTTAGCACATCAAGTTTTTGGCGCCGTTGTAGGAGGGACTCTTGGCGATTGCAATCATTAGCTTCGAATAGACTTGCTTGCACATTACGTGTTATTTGTGTTTTAGTTATGAGTCGTAGGAGTCTAATTGGTAGTGTCTTTGTTTGCTTGTTTAGAGTCATTTGTTGAGTCATTTTACCGTTTCTTTGTCGGTTTTGCAGTGGATGCCCCATACGCGTTCACAAGGACCGCCACCGAAGCCATCCTTCTCATCTTCAAACCTAAAGGTTAGTACATCTTCTTCTTCATCTTCAACCCATTCTGACTCTACCCTCCAATCTAAACCACCAGCCTTTCACTTTACACCCAAGTCATCACCCCACAATTCCCCACCTCCCACACCACCACATAGTCCACCACCCGTTGCGCCGAACATGAACAACCGTCATAACTCTATAGTGGTGTCTTCTAAATAAGAAAAATATTTAGGGGTTATTTGGCAACTTTTAAATGAGTAAATGTTGAACCATTAAGAGGTCTGAACCATTAAGTGTTGAACCAGTAAGATGCCTGAACCATTAAGATTCAGTATAGTGCTTAACCGTTCAGAGGTAAATGTCTGACCAATTCAGATAAGAGTTCTTAACCATTCAGACGCAGTATAATGTTTAACCATTCACAGGTAAATGTCTAAACTATTCCGACATCTGTTTGCGAAACAAATAGTTTGAATCATTAATTGTTGAACCAGTATGATGTCTACGATGTCTGAACTATTAAGAGGACGTTTAGAGTTAAAAAAAACAACCCCTTAGTGTTCCAGCTTTAATGTAAATGTTAGTTTCTTTCAAGTTAAAAAATAGTCAAAATGTATATAAGTTTATGAGGAATTTAGTACTCCGATTTTGTGATTGGCATAACAATTAACTACAAGGAATTTAGTACTCCGATTGTCAAAGACACAAATGACAAAACAATTAACATCATATATGAAACCTCTATAGAAACAATTAACGTCATATATGAAACCTCTATAGAAATCACAAAAGGGACCCATAATGCTCCAACTTCTTCTTCTTCTTTTTTTTAACGGCCATGCTCCAACTTCTTAAGCTTTAATAAATTATCAAAAAACTGGAGGAATTAGGTTCACCCTTTGTAAAATATAATTACAAAATATATATTAACGAGACTCTCGTTATTCGTAGAAAATATCATAGTACAATACCGGTTGCAGTAACTAAATAAAAAGAATATAAAATATAATTATATATACCAATCTTGATTCAAGCCGCATCTCTGGTGGGTCCTTCACACGCACTGGATAGCATCCTAGACTCAAGTATTCATCATCTTGAGTCTTGAAAAATACTCCTTGACTGCAACAAAGAGCACACTAAAACGTTGACGATTTTGGTTGAGGCACATGTTCAACACGCTTCCCTTAAAACAGATTTCGCGCCTCTACTAAAGACAACGCGTCTGTCTCCCAAGGTACAACAGCCGAAGCAGTCTGTACTGCCGGAGATGGCTCACGGGCCCAAGGTTACATTCAGTAGTTGTAGTGTTTGAATTCATGTGGTGGAAAACAAGTAGAGAGTACTCATCTCTCTAGTTGGTCTTCAAGTGTTCATCCTCCTTCTAGTATTCTTCATGTATCATGCAATACCATATTCTTGTTGTAACAAAAGAAGCACATAGCCTACTATTTGTACAAGACTTAATGATTAGTGAAAGGTTTCACTTAATTGGTCACTTAATTAGTCACTTAATTAGAGACTTAAAAACTCTAATAAAACTAATTAAATGTCATCAAGAAGCTCTACTCAAAAGTTTCTCTTTTATTTACCACATGAAGATTCTAATTAATATTTATAATTTCATTAAATTATAAATATATTAAATATCCATTCACCAAATTTCCAACAATCCCCCACATGAATGGAGATCGTTCAAAACACTTAAAATTTCCAATGTAACCTCGACAGTTGAGTTTTGCATACGATAGGTAGGTGTTACCCTTTGAACCTTCGCTCATGAAATGCACTTAGCCCACTAGCTCTGAGTAGATCTCGATGTCTTTGAACTCGTCCGCCGTTTGTGTAGACGACAATACACTTCACACAAGACTCTCCTTAGCCGGGTCATCTCCTCATAGTTGTGTCCAATAATGGTCGTGGAACACTTTCCTGGTTCTGCGAGAGCTCTAGAAATTGTGCCCTCAATTCCATTCGAAGCGACCCCACTTCTCTCTAACATAGGTGATTCCCCTTAGATCATTAAAAGCATTGTGGTTATCGTGATTTATCCAAATCATTTACTACATATTATGCTTAGCCTCACTCTTTGTCACTGAATATCATAGGAATAGACTAGGACGTATTTAAACACCCTTTTATACTTTGGGGGTATGTATAACCATATATACTAGTTTATGCATATCATTTATTCCCCCACAGTGACCACCTTTAGGCATGTGAGTTAGTTGTCCTATTGAACGTAGATCTTGGGATCTCCAGTCAACTAAGTTAGGTGTCCTTCACATACCCTTTTTCCATGGGCTTCAGTCTCATTCCACAACTTGATCTCTAATAAACCCTTAGGTTGTTGGATCCATAACATCAACAAATAACTTTGCGTATTTGAGATCAGTTGTCATGATGTGTTCTTAACTCGTAAGTTAATTTTGCCTATTGTCAACTTCTAAGACTATAACCTCAGTGGCCATCTGAATCTGGTTATAATATATGTCTTTGTAAGATACACTTATCATTTAAGGCAAACACATCTCCATTATGCACTACGACCTTTGTGTCCTCCACATAGTCGTCTGTTTGCAATGTTAGATTGGATTACAAAATCCTTATTGCCAAACTTTTATGATACAAATGCAAGACACCCCCACATTTAAGTGTTATAGGATATCATCCAAATGGATCCTCCCCCACATTTCTTGCCATTTGATCAACATTTCCGTAACTTCACTTATGACGACATTTATACACTTATGATTGAACAAGATCACCCTCACTGTATCAGTGAATTCAACTCATATTGCATTAGCTTACATAAGCTTCCGAGCTAACCAAAGCAACACATGCCATTGTCATAAGTTTGTCACAAACTTAGAATAATTCTAATTTAACACCTAGAATAAGCCTAGACAATGAGTTCTCCTCATTAGCTTTTCGAATAAACTCTTCAAAAGTTACATGTCTTTTCCTTATAATGAATGAAAATTCTCCCTCAACTTTGTCCATACATAAATTCTTTTTGTGTTCATACACATTTGAATGTTTAGAGTTAATTAGTCTCAGTCAAGACCCATAATTAACCAAGTACTAGTCTAGCATGCTTTAGACTACAATACTTTAGCATGTGAATAGAAGATGCATCATTCTGATTCTTCACAGCTCTAAGGATATCATAATATCATTTTGCAACATTCATCCCTTGTTAAGACAAAATAACGAGACTTATTCATAATCCTAAAACATCAATATTTAGGAAGGTCTCACAAATTATTGTATATAGCACATAGCTAAATTTCATTATTCATTTAAGGAACATAACTTGTTTACCTTTGATCTCCAACAATCTACCATTGACTCATAAGTACTTAAACATAAGTCTTCATCCAAGTCACTTGGTGAATATATTCATCACCAACAAGATGAATGTTCGTTGTCTACAATCACTATTATGTGTGAGATAGAGTCAACTAAATCGACACTAAAAAACATGACATTCATAATTTTGCCATAAATGATTTGCACACATCTATTGTTATTCATTAGGAGATGTGTATATTTAGGATGCTCTCCCAAACAAATGTAAAATCTCCATATAGTTCTAACAATAATCAAGTGGTAGAGGCATCTACGTATAGATCACTCGGAACAAATCTAGCAAGATTTATCAAAGGTATACAATAACATATAGTTTTTTTTTTCTTTCATATGTTAGAATTCACACTTGTGAATTTTCCAATGACTTCTAACGAAGTACTTCACCATGAATCTCGTTTGTGTATTTCATCTCAATACACTCACTACTCACTCATGATGTGGTTACACATTTGATGTCTCGTCTTTGACATTTAGTCAATACAACAACTCTTAAGTTGTTTATGTCCAAGAATTTTCATGTGCTATCCGTCTAAAGCCACACTCAGTTAAACACTGTATAATTGGCGTTATAATTATTTCCACAAAAGTAATTTATACGTCACAAACATTAGTGATTTATTTCTTTGTAAAAAATTGCATGTGTTATCCGAAGATATTGAACACAAAACCATAACATACATTGGAAATTAAATCATAAGTGCCGAACACTTTCTAAATTTAAACGGAAGCATAGACGATATGTAGACATCAAATATCAACGTGTTTTTATCTTCAACACTTTATATTTTGACCGAAATCTTCTCAACGATATCGTCCCATGGCATGTCTTGAGGTACTCCCTCAATAAGACTCCATGCACTTATAAGTACAAGTTCCCCATTTCATCTTGAAACTTTGAACTTGGACAAGTTTGCTCAAAACAACACCAAGTTGTTACAAAGGCTACATTTAAGTAGCAAACTTGAACAATTAAATTTGTTCACAACAACACCAAGTTGTTTTCCACCAAATCATATTCACGAGATTGTTACTTTGTTCAACAAATGCTACTTCTAGTAAGAGTAGCAAACCATTTGAATTCTAAAACTATGCAAAATAGGCAATTAAATGTTTACATAAAACATTTTCATTCCTTATGGCTTATACATAGTACAGTCTCTAACCCTGTATTTGTGATACATATTTTCTAACACACGTGTTAGAAAATTTAAGTCATTTTATATAAAACATAACAAATCACAAATTAAAGTTGGTGATAAAATCACACACAACTACACCATCACTTTATGGTGATTTAATTCTTGTATTCTTACTCTTGTATTTTTTTTTTCAATCTCATCAAGTAAGGCACATAACCTACTTTTAATACAAGAGACATGGGGTGGGGATAAGTCTCACTTAATTAAAGATTTTATTAGAGACATAAACTCTAATAAAAACTAATAAATTGACATGAAACTCTCCTTAAGAGTTTATCTTCCATATAAAGAGTCTAGTAAATGATTTTAATTTTATTAAATTCATATAAATACCACACCATCACTTTATGGCGATTTAATTCTTTGAAGCCAATCAAACATCAACTTCAATGTATGACATTTTATTTCTAAATCATACAAAGCATTAAAAATAATGCTACAACAAATTGCTTGTATAAAATGTTTACATAAAACATTTCAAAGCATTTGTATTTTAACCATTTTTAACAATCATGTTAAAATGAAAAAAAAATCTAACGCGCACGTTAGAAATATTAACATTTTCACAAAATGTTAATTCGACTTGCTAAAAACACATATATGTTTCAAATAAATAAGTCATTTCTAATACACACGTTAGAAACTAAACAATAAAAAAATTGCTTCCAAACTAACGCTTTTCATGAACGTTTCTAACACACATTTTAGAAGACAAATGATTACAAAAATCATTATTAGACTTATTTGTTTATATCAATCCATGGGTTGATGAAGAGTCTACTTTAAATAGAGACTTAACTAGAGACATAAAACTCTAATCAAGTAACATAAAACTCTTATTTAAAGACATAAAAAAAACTCTACTTAAGATAATTTAATGTTTACAAAAAACGTATGCTTTACACCAATAATTCCGGTCTAACACACATGTTAGAGAATTTAACGTTTACAAAAAACGTATGGTTTACACTAATAAACCCGATCTAACACAAAAGTTAGAAAAATTAATGATTCCCAAAATCGTTTCAAAACCAAATGTTGGAACCAAAACTATTCGTTTTGTACCACGGTGTAAGATTTAAGATTGTATCTCAATCTCAAATAATTCAAACACAACAAGTTGTACTACATACATATTTCCCAAAAAAAATATTTATAAGATCATAACCTCAAAAAAATATTTTTTTATTCTATTATAAATCCTTTCGTAAACCCAAAATCCTTATAAATAAGGTTTTAAGATGTACCAACAATCTCATGAAATCTGTTTTAAGTTTGTAGGAATTAGGTTCACCCTTTGTAAAATATAATTACAAAATATATAATAACGAGACTCTCGTTATTCGTAGGAAATATCATAGTACAATACCGGTTGCAAACTAAATAAAAAGAATATAAAATACAATTATATATACCAATTTTAATTCAAGCCGCATCTCTGGTGGGTCCTTCACACGCACTTGATAGCATCCTAGACTCGAGTATTCATCATCTTGAGTCTTGAAAAATACTCCTTGACTGCAACAAAGAGCACACTAAAACGTTGACGATTATGGTTGAGGCACGTGTTCAACACGCTTCGCTTAAAACAGATTTCGCGCCTCTACTAAAGACAACGCGTCTGTCTCCCAGGGTACAACAGCTGAAGCAGTCTGTACTGTCGGAGATGGCTCATGGGCCCAAGGTTACATCCGGTAATTGTAGTGTTTGAACTCATGTGGTGGAAAACAAGTAGAGAGTACTCATCTCTCTAGTTGGTCTTCAAGTCTTCATCCTCCTTCTAGTATTCTTCATGTATCAAGCAATACAATATTCTTGTTGTAACAAAAGAAGCACATAGCCTACTATTTGTACAAGACTTAATAATTAGTGAAAGGTTTCACTTAATTGGTCATTTAATTAGTCACTTAATTAGAGACTTAAAAACTCTAATAAAACTAATTAAATGTCATCAAGAAGCTCTACTCAAAAGTTTCTCTTTTATTTACCACATGAAGATTCTAATTAATATTTATAATTTCATTAAATTATAAATATATTAAATATCCATTCACCAAATTTCCAACAAAAACTAACTTGGATTGTTGTATCAAACCTATTTACTAAAGGCAGACAATCTAAACCGCTTTTTTTGACCTTGGGGTATGGTGGGGCGGAGGTTTGAGGCATGGGTTGACACGTGGAGTTCGAGCCCCCCCCCCCCCCCCCCCGCGCTGGTGAGTGACGTGTCCGTGGGGTATGTGTAAGGACCTGCAAAAAATGTCCATAAACGACCCGTAAGTAAAAACCCGGACCCCTGAAACCCTAATATTCATGAAAAATCAAGAAATTAAGAAATTTGGTTTCCACGCGGGCCGTGTAAGCCATAAGGTAAGGCTACGCGGGCCGCGACAACTTAAAATTCTCCGGATAAGTGCTTAGGCCACGTGTCGCACACGTGGCGGACCTACCTATGACACGCTAGCCCTACACGTAGACTAGGGGGCCCTCGCGGGCCGCATAAGGTTTAAGTAAGGGTTTACGCGGGCTGCGTAAAACCTGAAAATCAGCTATAAATTGCCTGTGCATGGGACTTGCTTCTGTATTCGAAAATTTAGTTTCAAAACGTCCAAATTCTGCTTAAAACGAATATTAAGGTGTCAAGACGCTACTACGAGTACAGGGTAATAACTCGATCACTGCTACGATACAATGTCCGATCGATTGAAACCAATCCGATGGATGTTTAAGTGCTGCCCGTATTTGGGCTATACTTTGTCATTCGTCGTGAGGGTTTTGATTTCGTGAGTTTATCGTAAATGTTGCATTAAGTTACTGACCTAGTTTCGTGTGCATTGTTATTTAACTAGGTTACAAGGCTAAATCAGTAGGCAAGGTTCTGTCCAACTAAACTTGCAATGTGAGTCATTCTCTTTTTACCAAAGTTGCTTTGCAAAACCCTAAATGTTTTCCAGTTATACTTTGCAGTGATTAAGTCTTTGCTAGTCTTTAATTACTGGCAGTATGTGAGGGGTTTTGTGCACATTACTACTAACGATTTATCACTTAGGTGAGCGAGCCTAATTAGTGATATGTCCACAGTCATAGATTCGGTCGAGTGACAGCTGAACCAGATAATTATATGATAGGGGAAAATATAAAAACCTTAATGCTGTAAATTTATAACAATGTGTCTTTTGTGCAAATTGAACGACTCGCCAGTATTTCCCCGCTGATAAAATCTTTTTAAACATGTTTCAGGTGACTTACTGTGAATTAAGGAAAAGTGCTAAGTAGCACTAAAAAAAAGCTTGAAGGGGTGGCTCAATAAAATAAATAAACATGTTTTGTAAAACAGGGAATTTCCTCGTGAAATTCCTTTATTGTAAATAATGGGGTTTGTCCCAATTTATGTGTGACAACCGTCAAATTTGCATGCACCCGTACAATTAATTAATATTGATTTATGCTTAATGACTGTGCTTAATTACAACTGATGACTTAAACTGTTTTCTGATTTCTGTATCTTACATACATGTGCATTACATTTCATACTGTCACACCATTTATCACATACAGACTTTAGTGACATAAACGATGCACAAAGCACGGTTAGCACAGTGGGCGGATAACTCAGAAAATGCTGACGATGTTCAGTACATAGACAGACAGTGTTTAAAGACCCAGTATGGGCCAGAGACAAGGTACTACACTAGTATGGAGTGTAGGGAAGTAAGGACCATAAAACTGTGTCACTAGGTGATAGTTTAAGTACCGGAAAGTGCCTAAAACCCACTAAAAGTGCAGAATTCTGCATATTTCAGCAAAATTCAGCACTTTAACATACTGGTATTATGCAGAAAATTGACTAAATGGTCCTGTATGCTTTCCTAAGTGTCGGGAATTAAAAGTGTCACAAAAGGGTACTTAAAGAACACTAAACGGAATAAATTGACACTTTAACGAACCGGTATCTAACCGAACAACCGGACATTACCCGTAACACCAAATTTTTACTAGAAACATTGTTTAATTATTTTTTGGACTAGTTAGGATCCTCGAACACCCTAACACACTATATAATGTGTCATACACTTAAAACACTAGACTTTACACTTAACCTCCAACTAATTAACCTATTTACCATCAAAGTTACACATAACCCCCCCTCATGATTTACGGTCACAAGATTGTGGCCCCCACCCATGATCTTTCTTGATTCATCTTGATTCCTTTCTTGATCTTACAAGATTTATTTTGATATTGCTTGGATATGGAAGATTCATTTAGATTTCCTTGGATATTATAAAGATCACACCATCATCTTCACAACACACCACCACACTCTTCATAAAGCTTCGGCCGAACACCCTACTCCACACACCACCATTTTTCATTTTTAGTTCAAGCATTCCAAGCTTCACACAAGGTGTAAGGTGCAAGATTAGAAGGTTTGGTGCTTGAAGAACTTGAAGGACCTCTCTTGTGTGCTTTTATCCACTCCATATTCTTCATTGTTTCTTCCCTAGCTTGAAGCTAGTAGTAAGCTTCTTGTAACTCTTGTTACTTCATATTTTTTTTGTGGATAAAAGATATATTATGTTGAAATAACAAGAACACTAAAAGACTTGAACTTGAATCTTGAAACATAAAGCTTACTTATGATGAAAAATGGATGATATGATATGGTTTAGTGCATGAATGATAATTGTTTGTTGATTTCTTGAGATGATGATGTTAATCATCACATGAAGCTTGCTAGATGACGTTTAAACACTTAATCTAGCAAGTGGGAGGATGATCATGTAACAACATATGTTGATCATCTTCTAGTGAACACATGAACTTGATAAATAAAAATGATTTCTTATAAAACAATGATCAAAGTGACCTAGTAAACTTATAGATTCAAGACTTGTGAATGATTTTCCAAGAAAACCAAGTTTAAAAAGATGATTTTTGAAAGATCATAATTTTTATTAAACCTACACTATTTTTAGTGGAAAAACAAGTGTATAAACACTAGAGAAACAAGAAGGTTTAATAAAGAAACATTTTTGTAAAATGTGTTTACAAGTTGTAAACATCTAAAACTTCCGACAATAAGATTTACCAAGAAGTAAATATACTTCGGAGGGTAACTAAGGCTACTAAACACTTTACCAAGTTACTACGCGTTTTTGTAAAAGATCAAGTTCATGTTGTATTGTAAATGGAATAGTTTTTTCACTTGGTAAGTGTAAGATGATTAGTGATTTGTTGTTGATTGTTTGGATGATTTTTGAAAAGAAAATGATATGCTAAATAGCATGGACACCTCCATTTTCAAAGGGAACTATGGCAAAATTTTCTAAAAATACAAACACTTAGAAAATATTTTCTAAACAAGTGTTTATAAATATGTTTTAAACTATGTTTTTCAACATAAACTTTGCCATAAATTTTGTTACAAAAATACAAGTATTGGAGGTTGGTTTTTGTAAATAAAAATGGATAAATATATATTTAGAATATATATTTACATTAAAGGCACATGTGTGATTGTTTGTATATTTTTGTGAACTAGTTATATTATTTAAGGATTTAAAATAATATAACTTAACGAAACACCAAGGAAATACGATCCAAAATATTACCAAGAATCATACGGAATAAATACACAAGTTACACGCTTATATTGTGAAACCGAACGCAATAACGCAACTTACAAAATATTCCGGAAAATACACTCATTTTGGTAAATCCTATTTTGGATATGAAAGAATGAAAGTATGATTTTTACCAAGTTATATCATATTTTTGGACAAGAAGAAAATGTATTATTTTTGGAAAGTAACAAAAAAAGACATTTACTTGGGTTTATTAAGAAATATAGTATTTTTGGGAAAAATATATATTTTCTTGGAATGTATTGTTTTGAATAAAGATAAGGATTATATATATATATTTCTAAGTGAGACTTAAAAATATATATTCATTTGGATTAACACGCCGGAATACGACGCCAATACTTGGGAAGAATACGGATATACATGTATAAGATACCCCCATCCTTGGGAAGGAAATACTTGAGAAATATTGTTACAAAATATTGTTTATCAATTTTTCCAAAAATTAAAGTTAAAATAATTATTACTTTAACAAGTGATTATAACTTGGAGTAATAGTGAAGACTTAAAGGAAACGTAACTCAGAACGTAAATACTAAGACAAGGCACGACCCGTTCGTCTAATAGACGTTAGCACATTGTAGGTAGTCGTGTTTGCTGAAGGGATTTGAGTTACGATACTGAAGACCCAATACTGTGAGTCTGTGAGTTCATGTCCCCCCTTTTTGTAACAACTGTGCTTGTAATCACTATGAACAGTTCTATTATCAATAAAACAATATTATTTGATCCCAATGTTTGTTTGGTTGTGTTTTACATTTTTCATGTTTTGACTTTTGTTCAATTCCAAACTCTACATCACTTTCTGGAGAGTTATACGCAAACTAGTGCGTAAACGTACTCAGTTTAATGCGAGAAATACTCCGGAACATCAACATATACTCAACATACCTTAAATAACCTTTACATAACTTAGAAATAAGTTTTGAAGGCTTTGGTATGGCAAAAACAAGTTAATTCGCTTACAGGGACTAAATATGACAAACTGCGAAAGTATGCCAATTTGAACTGTAACGAACATTTCCGGAACATAACCATAAGTTAAACACACCTTAACTATCCTTTACGTAGCTTAGAAATAGGCTTTGAGGGGTTCGGTGTGCTAAAATAAACTTTTGGGTCATTCAGGGACTAAAAGTGTCAAAAAGTGCACAAGTTTGCATTTTCGGGCATAACTTACGTTCTGAATACATCCGGACATCCAAAAATTTATGTGAGCATGACTATATTATATTTTAATGTTCGCCATAAGAAAAATCCATTCGTCGCGTCATTTGGATCGTTTTTTCGCGCTTATGCGCATTCCGTCGTAATTAAGCGAACATCGCGATCGTACGGCCAAACGAACCGACATCCGAGATATTTTTGAGCACATTTTAAGTTCCCTATGCTTTAACTTCATTTTAGAGCTTTGAAATGGGGTTAACGGGCCTTAAACGTGTCAAAAATGGACTGATTGCATTGCAGGGACTGAAATGGTAATTCTGCCAAACTAGGTCCTAGCGCACCGCTACACTTATAACGTAACGGTGCGCTAGCCTGTGCCAGAACAGATAATATCAACCAGTCAGCAGATTATCAGCTGATTAAACCACAACCACAAGTTCCACACTTGACCTTTCAGCACATTAAGGATCATTTTCAGTAACCATAACATTTTGACAAATGTACGCATGAGATTCGAGCACGGTTTTCATGAAATGATCTTAACGGTTACCCGAAATCTATAAATACCCATCACATTTCACTTCATTTCTCACAAGAATCTGATCATTTGTGCTCTAAGTTGAAACCTTTGTTTCATACCTGAGCTATTTTGATCTAGATTAGCATTCGGGGACCCTTCGTAAGTGTTCCTTCGTTCTTTTATTGCTTTTCAAGTCCGAAAGTCAAACTTTGTTTGACTTTCTGCATTGACCAGTTTATGGTCGATGCGAAGTTCGTTCGAACTTCATAACGTGAGTGTGATCACGATGGTTATAGTCCCTAGCGACTATACCTACTGATTACCACGTTATCTAGGCTCAGTGACGAGCCGTAGTTTCGGGCAGAATACGTATTCTTACGTATTTTGTAACCAAACTACTCTTAGGTATCACAACCGTTTGTTGTGATACCAAATCTGTTTTCTAAACTTAGTTAAGCATGTTTTAACATGCTTAGCTCGTCACTTTTAGTTTAGTGCTTATATAGGGTCGTAAGGTAAGCGATCTAAACAATCGCTTATACTTTCGAACCCGACCCGTTTGGTCAATCATTAGGATCCGACCAAGCACATTAGGTGACCATAGTATATAGGGAATAACCTTACGAGGTTATACCTTATGGTCGCTTCATTTAAGTAGTTGTATGATAGGTAGTTTATATGCCTTAGGTAAATTACCAAAATACCCCTTTGATGCCAAAATTCATTTTAAACACATGTAACATAACTTTTGACATCTAAACTGATTTGACAACCATATTAGACATGTTAAGGCATATATTACTTGTCAGAGGACTAGTTAGGCGGTCCGAACGCGTTCTACGCGAACGACGCGTTAAAGTAGCATAAGCTACTTAAACGGGTCGTAATGGGTCACAAGCACTTAGGTTAGGTTTCATTTAGTATGTAGGCCTTATTAAACCATACTACATGAGTTCCCATACTCATATGGTTTACGAGCCCTCATCCTATCCGATCTTCCGATTTAGGTCCGGTTTATTAATGTAGTTACCTATATTAGGTGCCGTTTGATATTCCGTGATCTCTAGCATTGCTTGGTGGTTATCTTAGGACTTCTGAGCAATCTCAAGTGAGTACATAGACCCCTCTTTTACTGTTTTCCAAACTGTTTTGGGGTGGAACACATGTGCCTACTTGTTACTTTCATGCTTTCCTGTTTTCACATCATATACATGCTATGTTCGTTAGTACATTATAGTACATGATTTCATTACATCTTATGCTAGGTGTGCCCATTGTGTGCATTACTTAGTACATTGTTTTACATTACATTTCACGCTAGGTGTGCCCGTTGTGTGCATTACTTAGTACATCGTTTTACATTACATTTCATGCTAGGTGTGCCCATTGTGTGCATTACTTAGTACATCGTTTTACATTACATTTCATGCTAGGTGTGCCCATTGTGTGCATTACTTAGTACATCGTTTTACATTACATTTCACGCTACGTATGTTCATTTGATTACATACTTAGTGCATCGTTTTCACCTGCTTACATTTTGGTATGACATTTGGTTTGTTTAACATGGAACAATACATTCATTAACAATGATCACGCCGTTCGTTAGTAGGTAGTGGTACCATAGGAATTGACAACTCCCGTTCCGGACATCCCAGGGAAAGGGGATGAAAGGGATGACCGAATTCGATATACATAACTCAGATGAACCTTTAATCTGTTTAAGGGTTTATCACCACAGTCTCAAGGCTTGGATGTATGCATTTTAACAATACCGCATAAATGTTTGTATCAGTATAGCATGTATTTGTTACACAAAACATAACTTTGATTTAAACTATGTTTTACCTCAATACCTTGTTTTTGTGCATTTTACATATGGTTTAGTTGATATATATATTTCACTACCATACATGACATCTTGGTTACACATTACATGATCTACATTGAACATAAACATTTTGACATTGATATACACATTTGTTGGTTTACATTGGACATAGACATTTTGATATGGTTTACACAATAACACTTGACAATTGGTTTGTACATGAACATTTTACATCTTGAATGGTTTGGTTTGATTAAGTGATTAAGTAACGATACGTGTGTAATATGATACAAACATGGTGGATACGCCGCTGGTACTTCCTATATATAAATGTTTGTATAATATTACATAGCGTAACGTTATTTGAATCATTTCAGTTTGATACATATAACATTTTATACAAATAACATACTTTTCATAAGACATTGTTTTACAACCAACTTATCTTATACAAATTCATCTTTACATGGTTATTCATTTAACCTTACATTTACTTACATATCAACTGATCTTATCGTTTTTCAAATGATTTACAAGACAAAGCAAATTACAAGGTTCATGACTAAACATTTTCTCAAATACAAGTCATGAATCCTATTTTCACAAACCTATGTATCTCACAGGCATTTTTATGCTGACGTACCTATTTTCACATATGTTTTCAGGAGCTTTTCCGTAGGATGTTGATCATGATTCTAGGGCGGACCTGTGCCTTAGAGACTAAAAATGGATATAGACTTGTTTAATTATGTTATAAACTCTTTTGTTTACTGTTCAAGACAATGTAACACTCTTGTTTAATAAATAAAATACAACTTTAAATGCCATGGTTATGAAACAATTTATTCTGTTACGACACGCCCCGATGTTTCCGCCGCGGTTTGTTGTTTTACGCGGTCGGGGTGTGACAGAAGAGTTGGTATCAGAGCCAATGGTTATAGGGAATTAGGTTATTAGTAATGCTTTGACCTAGACTATAACTTTTCTAGGACCCTAACACAAGTTATCTTGTGTTTAGATCTTAAAACATGTACATCACCTATCCTTAGGTGATTATCAAAACAAGAACCAAATTTTCCAAATCGATTTTTGAAAAACAATCATCTGTTTTTGAATGATTTATTACAAGGTTTTGAACCCTCAATTGTAAGGTTTTGAACCCTCTGTTATATGGTTTTGAACCCTTTTCAGTATTGGTTTTTGGCCTTGTGCCTTCAAATTTTCAAAAAATCCCGTCAAACGTTTTGGGTTTTAAATAATGTGAACATGTGCAAACTGGAAGGGCGAATGCCTGTATTCTGGGTTTTCTGTCTAGGCAAGCACTTCGTATATATCTCATCAGACGCGAGACCAGTTGTGCTTACCTGGGAATTCTTGGGATGAGTGTTCACTTATAGGCGAGCATGTCTTCATTATACATTATTTTTGACCCATTTACTTTGATTAGTCACTGTGATTCGTTTGTTTGCTTGGTAATGCGGACGAATGATCACCATCTTTGCTTTTGTTGATTTTGTTTCATCTCATTCTCTTCATCCAATCATCTCACTCGTTTCCTTTCGTGTTTTCCTCTTTTAGAATGCCTCCTCGACGCGACAATCTGATTGCGACTGCCGAACTGGCAGAAATTATTGCGGAGCAAATGGCTGCTCAATTTCCAAATCTCTTTGCTCAATGGAACCAAGCCAACAATAACAACAATGTTCCATGCAAATACAAGGATTTTAACCAGGCTAAACCACTCAAGTTTAGTGGTTCTGAAGGAGCAACTGGACTTCTTCAGTGGTTCGAAAGCATTGAGAATACTTTTCGCCACGTGCAGTGCCCGGATAATCGCAAGGTCGAGTTCTCCTCGAGCGTATTTCAGAAGAGGGCTCTTACATGGTGGAATGGGGTAATGAGAGACCGAGGTGCGGAAGTTGCTCTCGCACAGACATGGGCTGAACTGAGAACCCTTATGATGAGGGAATTCTGTCCTCGCCATGAACAGCGAGCGTTGGAGAAAGAGTTTGATGTTTTGAAGCAAGATAGTGGTGAGCACAGGGCTTATACGGATAGGTTTGAGGAGTTGAGTTTGCTTTGCCCTGCTATGGTTACCCCACTCGACAAGGCTATCGAGAGATACATCGACGGCCTACCTGACTCAGTACAAGACATCCTTACTGGTAGTGAACCTGCCACACTCCGTCAGGCGATCGAGTTATCAGCGACATTGACTGAGTCGCAGATTAGAAAGGGAAAGTTACACAGGAAGGATGACAAGGGCAAGAAACAGTTGGCTGACAAGGAAGATAGCAAGAAAGGTCAAAACAAGAATGGAAAGAACTCTGGTTCTTCGAAGAGGTCAAGGAAGCGTAAGGCTTCCCAAAATTTTGCTATCACTGCCCAAGCTAATCAGGCAGCTCCTAACCAACCCGCGCAGCCTCCGGCAAAGAAGCCCTATTCAGGGAATGCACCTTTGTGCAATAGATGCAACAGTCACCATCAGCCGCAACATCAGTGCCGTTTCTGTACTAGCTGTGGGAAGTCAGGTCATCTTGCCGAAGTTTGTCGGTTTGCTCAGAATCGCGCAGTTCAAAACCCGGCTCAACAAGTTGCACAGCCTCCTGCTCAGCAACAGGGTCAAGCTGCACGACCACACTACCCACCGGGTGCTTGTTATAACTGTGGGGATCTGACCCACTACCGTAACCAGTGCCCAAGATTGGTGAATGCAAACCAGAATCAGGCTCAGGCTCGAGGCCGAGCCTTTAACATGAATGCCCAAGAGGCACAGGCTGACGATAATGTGGTGAACGGTACGTTCTTTATTAATAATCAGCCTGCATATGTTCTTTTCGATTCTGGTGCCGATAAGAGTTTCGTGTCTTTGTCTTTTGAGCCTATGCTTCGAGTGTCTAGAACGAAACTAGGAAAACCTTTGACAGTAGAAGTTGCTAGTGGTGAACCCATTATTCTTGATTCTGTTCTACGCAACTGCCAGTTGAACCTTAACGACCATCTTTTTCCTATTGACCTCGCGCCTATGCAACTTGGAAGCTTTGACGTTATTGTGGGAATGGATTGGTTATCCAAGCATCACGCAGAGATAGTTTGTTCTAAGAAGATTGTTCGTGTGCCGCTTTCGACAGGCGAGATTCTGCAGGTTCAAGGTGAGAAGCCTATCGGTGGTCTCAAACTCATGTCTTGTTTTAAAGCTCGTAAGTATCTGCGGAAGAACTATGTGGCTTTCTTAGCACATGTTACAGAAGATAAAGGCAAGGGTAAGTCTATTTCAGATATTCCTGTCGTTCGGGATTATTCTGAAGTGTTCCCTGAAGATTTACCTGGTCTACCTCCAGCACGCCAAGTCGAGTTCCGCATTGATCTCGTACCAGGTGCAAATCCCATTGCCAGAGCTCCATATCGTCTTGCACCATCTGAGATGCAAGAGTTGTCTAAACAGCTTCAGGAGCTCTCTGACAAAGGTTTTATACGTCCTAGTTTTTCACCTTGGGGTGCTCCCGTTCTTTTTGTAAAGAAGAAGGATGGATCCTTTAGGATGTGTATCGATTATCGTGAGCTTAACAAGCTTACCATCAAGAATCGATATCCCTTACCTCGCATAGACGACCTCTTTGATCAGTTACAGGGCGCTTCCTATTTCTCGAAGATTGATCTACGATCTGGATATCATCAACTTCGCGTGCAAGAAGAAGACATTCCGAAGACAGCGTTCCGTACTCGATATGGGCATTATGAATTCACAGTCATGCCATTCGGTTTGACTAATGCTCCTGCTGTTTTCATGGACTTAATGAATAGGGTCTGTAAACCTTATTTGGATCAGTTCGTCATTGTTTTTATTGACGACATCTTGATTTACTCTAAGACGCGAGCTGATCACGAGCAACATCTTCGTCTTACCCTAGAACTCCTAAAGAAAGAGCAACTTTTCGCCAAATTCTCCAAGTGCGAATTTTGGCTTAAAGAAGTTCAATTTTTGGGGCATGTTATCAACGAACGAGGTATTCATGTAGATCCCTCCAAGATCAGTGCGATTAAGGATTGGGATACGCCTACTACTCCTACTGAAGTTCGTTCTTTTCTTGGTCTAGCGGGTTATTATCGCCGCTTCATAGAAAACTTCTCGAAGATTGCAGTTCCTCTAACTGCTCTAACTCAGAAGAAAATGCCCTTTTATTGGGGAAGCAAACAAGAGGAAGCTTTTCAACACCTGAAGCAGAAGCTTTGCGATGCGCCTGTTCTATCATTGCCTGAGGGTGATGATGATTTTGTTGTGTATTGTGATGCATCGAAATTGGGTCTTGGTTGTGTTCTGATGCAAAGGAACAAAGTCATAGCCTATGCATCGAGGCAGTTGAAGATTCATGAGAAGAACTACACCACTCATGATCTCGAGTTGGGTGCAGTTGTCTTTGCTCTCAAGATCTGGAGACACTATTTGTACGGTACAAAATGTGTGGTTTTCACTGACCACAAAAGTCTTCAGCATATCTTCAACCAGAAAGAACTCAACATGAGACAACGACGTTGGGTTGAGCTTTTAAACGACTATGACTGCGAAATTCGCTACCATCCTGGTAAGGCGAATGTCGTAGCTGATGCATTGAGTCGTAAGGAACGTACTAAGCTTCATTGTGTATGTGTTCAATCTGTTATTCAAGCTCGATCCGATATTCAAGCACGCATTTCTCAAGCTCAACAATCTTGTGTTTCACAAGGATTGATGGATAAGGAATTTCCTTATCACATAACACCTGCTCTGGAACTGAAAGACAATGGATCATATTACTTCATGGACCGTTTGTGGGTCCCAAGCCAGGATGATCTTCGTACCTTGCTTATGGATGAAGCCCATAAGTCTCGTTATTCTATTCATCCGGGCTCAGATAAAATGTATAAGGATCTTCGTATTCACTATTGGTGGCCTGGTATGAAGAAAGACATTGCCTTATACGTATCAAAATGCCTTACTTGTCTTAAGGTTAAGGCTGAACATCAGCGTCCTTCAGGTTTATTGGAGCAACCAGAGATCCCAGTTTGGAAATGGGAAAACATTACTATGGATCTTGTTACCAAACTCCCGCGCACAAAGAAAGGTCATGATGCCATCTGGGTAGTCGTTGATCGTCTTACAAAGTCAGCACATTTCTTGCCAATCCGTGAGGATTTTCCTGCTGACAGACTTGCTCAAATCTATGTGGATGAAATTGTAGCTCGACATGGTGTTCCGTTGAACATCATTTCTGACAGAGATGCTCGTTTCACTTCTCATTTTTGGAGAACCATGCAATCTGCTATGGGGACCCAACTTAATCTGAGCACAGCTTATCATCCGCAAACGGATGGTCAATCTGAGAGAACAATCCAGACTTTGGAGGATATGCTTAGAGCTTGTGTGATCGATTTTGGTGGTAGTTGGGATTCACATCTTAAGTTGATTGAATTCTCCTACAACAACAGTTATCACACCAGCATCAAAATGGCTCCTTTCGAGGCTCTCTATGGTCGAAAATGTCGTTCACCAGTCTGCTGGAATGAGATTGGCGAGGCTCAACTTACTGGACCTGCCCTCATTTTAGAGACAACTGACAAGGTCAAGAAAGTTCGTGATAACCTTCAGGCAGCTAGAAGCCGTCAGAAGATTTACGCGGACCCAAAACGCAAAGCCTTGGAATTTCAAGTCAGTGATCGAGTATTACTTAAGGTCTCACCTTGGAAAGGTGTGATCAGATTTGGAAAGAAAGGAAAACTTGCACCTAGATACGTTGGACCATTCAAGATCGTCGAAAGAATCGGAAAGGTAGCCTACAGACTTGAGTTACCTCCGGAACTTGGAAATGTTCATCCAACTTTTCACGTGTCCAATCTCAAGAGGTGTTCAGCTGATGAGAACTTCTCCATACCGCTTGACGAAATTCGTGTTGGCAAAACACTGAAATTTGTTGAGAAACCAGTGGAAATCATGGAACGTGAAGTCAAGTGGCTTAAACGCAAGCGCATTCCTTTGGTCAAAGTTCGATGGGAAGCTAAACGTGGACCTGAGTTTACTTGGGAACGCGAAGATCAAATGAAGGCGAAATATCCACATCTTTTTCCACGAGTTTCCTCTAAATAAATTTCGGGACGAAATTTCCACAAGTAGGGGAGACTGTAACAACTGTGCTTGTAATCACTATGAACAGTTCTATTATCAATAAAACAATGTTATTTGATCCCAATGTTTGTTTGGTTGTGTTTTACATTTTTCATGTTTTGACTTTTGTTCAATTCCAAACTCTACATCACTTTCTGGAGAGTTATACGCAAACTAGTGCGTAAACGTACTCAGTTTAATGCGAGAAATACTCCGGAACATCAACATATACTCAACATACCTTAAATAACCTTTACATAACTTAGAAATAAGTTTTGAAGGCTTTGGTATGGCAAAAACAAGTTAATTCGCTTACCGGGACTAAATATGACAAACTGCGAAAGTATGCCAATTTGAACTGTAACGAACATTTCCGGAACATAACCATAATTTAAACACACCTTAACTATCCTTTACGTAGCTTATAAATAGGCTTTGAGGGGTTCGGTGTGCTAAAATAAACTTTTGGGTCATTCAGGGACTAAAAGTGTCAAAAAGTGCACAAGTTTGCATTTTCGGGCATAACTTACGTTCTGAATACATCCGGACATCCAAAAATTTATGTGAGCATGACTATATTATATTTTAATGTTCGCCATAAGAAAAATCCATTCGTCGCGTCATTTGGATTGTTTTTTCGCGCTTATGCGCATTCCGTCGTAATTAAGCGAACATCGCGATCGTACGGCCAAACGAACCGACATCCGAGATATTTTTTAGCACATTTTAAGTTCCCTATGCTTTAACTTCATTTTAGAGCTTTGAAATGGGGTTAACGGGCCTTAAACGTGTCAAAAATGGACTGATTGCATTGCAGGGACTGAAATGGTAATTCTGCCAAACTAGGTCCTAGCGCACCGCTACACTTATAACGTAACGGTGCGCTAGCCTGTGCCAGAACAGATAATATCAACCAGTCAGCAGATTATCAGCTGATTAAACCACAACCACAAGTTCCACACTTGACCTTTCAGCACATTAAGGATCATTTTCAGTAACCATAACATTTTGACAAATGTACGCATGAGATTCGAGCACGGTTTTCATGAAATGATCTTAACGGTTACCCGAAATCTATAAATACCCATCACATTTCACTTCATTTCTCACAAGAATCTGATCATTTGTGCTCTAAGTTGAAACCTTTGTTTCATACCTGAGCTATTTTGATCTAGATTAGCATTCGGGGACCCTTCGTAAGTGTTCCTTCGTTCTTTTATTGCTTTTCAAGTCCGAAAGTCAAACTTTGTTTGACTTTCTGCATTGACCAGTTTATGGTCGATGCGAAGTTCGTTCGAACTTCATAACGTGAGTGTGATCACGATGGTTATAGTCCCTAGCGACTATACCTACTGATTACCACGTTATCTAGGCTCAGTGACGAGCCGTAGTTTCGGGCAGAATACGTATTCTTACGTATTTTGTAACCAAACTACTCTTAGGTATCAAAACCGTTTGTTGTGATACCAAATCTGTTTTCTAAACTTAGTTAAGCATGTTTTAACATGCTTAGCTCGTCACTTTTAGTTTAGTGCTTATATAGGGTCGTAAGGTAAGCGATCTAAACAATCGCTTATACTTTCGAACCCGACCCGTTTGGTCAATCATTAGGATCCGACCAAGCACATTAGGTGACCATAGTATATAGGGAATAACCTTACGAGGTTATACCTTATGGTCGCTTCATTTAAGTAGTTGTATGATAGGTAGTTTATATGCCTTAGGTAAATTACCAAAATACCCCTTTGATGCCAAAATTCATTTTAAACACATGTAACATAACTTTTGACATCTAAACTGATTTGACAACCATATTAGACATGTTAAGGCATATATTACTTGTCAGAGGACTAGTTAGGCGGTCCGAACGCGTTCTACGCGAACGACGCGTTAAAGTAGCATAAGCTACTTAAACGGGTCGTAATGGGTCACAAGCACTTAGGTTAGGTTTCATTTAGTATGTAGGCCTTATTAAACCATACTACATGAGTTCCCATACTCATATGGTTTACGAGCCCTCATCCTATCCGATCTTCCGATTTAGGTCCGGTTTATTAATGTAGTTACCTATATTAGGTGCCGTTTGATATTCCGTGATCTCTAGCATTGCTTGGTGGTTATCTTAGGACTTCTGAGCAATCTCAAGTGAGTACATAGACCCCTCTTTTACTGTTTTCCAAACTGTTTTGGGGTGGAACACATGTGCCTACTTGTTACTTTCATGCTTTCCTGTTTTCACATCATATACATGCTATGTTCGTTAGTACATTATAGTACATGATTTCATTACATCTTATGCTAGGTGTGCCCATTGTGTGCATTACTTAGTACATTGTTTTACATTACATTTCACGCTAGGTGTGCCCGTTGTGTGCATTACTTAGTACATCGTTTTACATTACATTTCATGCTAGGTGTGCCCATTGTGTGCATTACTTAGTACATCGTTTTACATTACATTTCATGCTAGGTGTGCCCATTGTGTGCATTACTTAGTACATCGTTTTACATTACATTTCACGCTACGTATGTTCATTTGATTACATACTTAGTGCATCGTTTTCACCTGCTTACATTTTGGTATGACATTTGGTTTGTTTAACATGGAACAATACATTCATTAACAATGATCACGCCGTTCGTTAGTAGGTAGTGGTACCATAGGAATTGACAACTCCCGTTCCGGACATCCCAGGGAAAGGGGATGAAAGGGATGACCGAATTCGATATACATAACTCAGATGAACCTTTAATCTGTTTAAGGGTTTATCACCACAGTCTCAAGGCTTGGATGTATGCATTTTAACAATACCGCATAAATGTTTGTATCAGTATAGCATGTATTTGTTACACAAAACATAACTTTGATTTAAACTATGTTTTACCTCAATACCTTGTTTTTGTGCATTTTACATATGGTTTAGTTGATATATATATTTCACTACCATACATGACATCTTGGTTACACATTACATGATCTACATTGAACATAAACATTTTGACATTGATATACACATTTGTTGGTTTACATTGGACATAGACATTTTGATATGGTTTACACAATAACACTTGACAATTGGTTTGTACATGAACATTTTACATCTTGAATGGTTTGGTTTGATTAAGTGATTAAGTAACGATACGTGTGTAATATGATACAAACATGGTGGATACGCCGCTGGTACTTCCTATATATAAATGTTTGTATAATATTACATAGCGTAACGTTATTTGAATCATTTCAGTTTGATACATATAACATTTTATACAAATAACATACTTTTCATAAGACATTGTTTTACAACCAACTTATCTTATACAAATTCATCTTTACATGGTTATTCATTTAACCTTACATTTACTTACATATCAACTGATCTTATCGTTTTTCAAATGATTTACAAGACAAAGCAAATTACAAGGTTCATGACTAAACATTTTCTCAAATACAAGTCATGAATCCTATTTTCACAAACCTATGTATCTCACAGGCATTTTTATGCTGACGTACCTATTTTCACATGTGTTTTCAGGAGCTTTTCCGTAGGATGTTGATCATGATTCTAGGGCGGACCTGTGCCTTAGAGACTAAAAATGGAGATAGACTTGTTTAATTATGTTATAAACTCTTTTGTTTACTGTTCAAGACAATGTAACACTCTTGTTTAATAAATAAAATACAACTTTAAATGCCATGGTTATGAAACAATTTATTCTGTTACGACACGCCCCGATGTTTCCGCCGCGGTTTGTTGTTTTACGCGGTCGGGGTGTGACACTTTTCTTTTAACTGTTTTCAGTTTTATACTTCGGGGGTGAAATAAATGTTACAATTATTACAAACGTTTTATACATGGTATGGTTAGCTAAGGAGGGTTACTTCTAGATCATGTGAGTGGTGGGTATAGCACTTAAGGCCATTAATCCTCGTCGTAGGACCGAGGGACATGAGTGATAGATCTATTCGGGTGTAGCGAGCCCCACACCTGAGTCCGCAGAGTGGACCATGAGGTGACTATGTCTTATCGACGAAATCTGCTAGGTTTGAGTCTTCCTGCATCACTTCACACATACCATTGGCTTTGCAACCCAGTGGCGATCTCTTTTTCCTTATTGCTACATACCAGGGACTTACATACGTACTTACATCGTTTCAAAGGTTTATACATACACACAAATGAACACATGAACTCGCTCAACTTTTGTTGATGTTTTTCAAACTACATGTATTTCAGGGAAATTGTAAAGTGGATCTGGCGGGCGTTGGAAGTTTTTATTCTGCGTTAAGAATAAAGATGTCATCCATGGTCTTTGAGTTTGGTTAGTGTGTCTTATTCCTGGACGAGACACGTCATCCAAACCTTGGTGTTATTCAATATCTTTTGACGAGTCCTTAATGACTCATAAACAATTTGTACGGTTTGTAAAGCTTGAATTTGAAGTCTACGTTTCAAAACAATGTTGTTATGTTTTAAACTTATTTAATGGATGACAAGTCTATGGTTTTATCATATAGTTGATATTATGATTGAATGCAATGATATTAAGGAAGTCACACCGTAATCACGCTTCCGAAAAAGTCAGGGTGTGACAGCTTGGTATCAGAGCTTCGATCGTAGCGAACTAGGATTCTTTCTCGAGTCTAGACTACGATCAGTAGGGCTCTCACGAAAATGTTTTCACAAACATGTTTTCATTGCATACACAAAGCGTCCAGATCCACGAAACAAACATTTTTACAAATGAAAGACACAAAATACATTTCAAAGAATTCATTTATATTTCAGTCTGAGAGAATGGGGAGGTCAGTCTGAGAGACTGGGGAGTTAGTCTGAGAGACTAGTTGGGTATTCATTCTGAGAGACTGGGGAGTTAGTCTGAGAGACTAGCTGGGTAATCAGTCTGAGAGACTGGGGAGTTAGTCTGAGAGACTAGCTGGGTATTCAGTCTGAGAGACTGGGGAGTTAGTCTGAGAGACTAGCTGGGTAGTGCAGTCTGAGAGACTGGGTAGTCTGAGAGACTAGTTGGGGCAGTCTGAGAGACTGGGAGGTTTAGCCTGAAAGGCTAGGCAATTCAGTTTGGGAAACTGGGTAGTTCAGTCTGAGAGACTGGGTAATTAGTTGAGTGATTAGTTGGGACAGTTTGGGAAACTGGGGAGTTCAGTCTTAGAGACTGGGTGGTTCAGTCTGAGAGACTGGGTGTTTCAGTCTGAGAGACTGGGTGTTTCAGTCTTAGAGACTGGGTGGTTCAGTCTGAGAGACTGGGTGTTTCAGTCTGAGAGACTGGGTGGTTCAGTCTGAGAGACTGGGTGTTTCGGTCTGAGAGACTGGGTGGTTCAGTCTGAGAGACTGGGTGTGTCAGTCTGAGAGACTGGGTTGTTCAGTCTGAGAGGCTGGGTGTTTAGTCTGGGAGACTAGGTGGGTTAGTCTGGGAGACTACGAAGGATAGGAAGTTTCATGAAGAATAATGTGAATACATGATTACATGATAAATTGTCTTTGTTTGTACACACTAATTGTTAGTAAATACTATGGATATACATGCTATGACTATTATGTACTAGCACACATGTTACTTTATTTAGAAGGTGAGTTATCAGACATTGATAACCCTATGGCCACCGCCCCGGATAATGAGATTGCACCTGCACCGGAGATGTTTACGTCAGGCACTGAGAGTGACCCTGACATGCTGACCAAGGGCGAGGACGACTTTCAACCGTTCGCGCTACCAGACTTTGGTGACGATTTACCCTTACTGATGGCTTCCTTGACGAGGATCTTTTGTCATCCTAGCTTCAGTCCATGACCACCTCATCACTGGTCATCCCGATAGTGAGCACAACATGGCCCCCGATCCTCGATAATGCGTCTCCCATGGACATTCCTTTCGAAGGTGGGCTGCTCGATGAGTAGTTGATGATGACGTTGACATGTTTATTGATGGTCCTCCTGATGACACCCATGGTGATAGAAAGTTAGACGAGACCATTATTACACATTTCACTTCTGAGACCCCTGTTATAAAGCTATCATCTGATCTTAGTATACACTCGATTTCAGACTCCTTTGAGTCTGTGACATCTGCAGCCTTACAGACGATCGGATTGCAGCCTTTTACTACTAACTCAGACAACGACGCCGCTATAATTGCTGCACCATCACCTGCTCGAGTTGCCACACCTTTACACGACCCAGACCCTGCTCCTGAACCAGCTCCTGTACCTTTTGGGTCAGCTTGATATGGCACCTACTAGTTCTGCACCCCTTATACCTGACCCAGTAACTGCACCTGATGATCTTCTTATTGGTTGAGACATTTTGTTCCTGCACCTTCACCCGCTGATGTTGCTCCTATGGAGACCGACGTCCATTGCACCGGCACGCCTATCGCTCTCTTTCAGGACATACCCACACCCCTGAGAGGTACTCCATGTCAGCACCCGCATGACGATCCTTTTGCTACAGCAGCACTTTCCCCGACCTCACAGGCCGCACCGGTTGCTACTTTCACCTCTACACCGCTGGACGAGCCATTTCGATGGTTCCTATCATACACTATGCTGATATTAGACCCTTACATTATGGAGGCTACACACGGGATGAATTGCTCCTATAACATCAGCTATAGTTTGAGGATATGAGTCGCAGAGTTTTGGAGCTTGAGCTGACACCACGTCCTCCACCCTGTCTATTGCCAGTATACTTTGATCCTCCACATTTATCAAAGATTCCTTTTGCACACTCAACTGCTGCTATTACGCCTTTCCCAGGTTTTGATGCTCGAGCAGCAGATCAGTTAATTACTTCGACGTATATACAAGCTCTGAGGAGGAGTTCACGCATGTTAGCAGTTTACTTTTCTTCTCTCCTCCACCTCAGTAACAGTATAGTTGGCGTTTGGCTTTTATGCAGATTGCATTACTTTTGGGTAAAGACACTTATGATAAACCGAGATTGTGGAATCTTTTGAAGACCACTTCTGACAACGTAATTATGATACACTGATATACTTATTGGACAAGGGAAGGGTGACCCTGTGTCCCTTTCGATATAATACAATTTGTAAGACAATGAGATTGTGGTCGGAGAATAATGAAAGTCCAATCATCACTAAACATGGACGATACTTTGTGGCCAATAATCAATGAAAGCTCGGTCGCTATGTCTTCGTTAAGCACGTTGTTGATCTTTATGTGTGTGCTATAATTATAATGCTACGTGCCTGCTTGCTATGTTCTCATTAAACATAATTCCCAAATTACTTGGTTATGCTATGATTATGCTATTGCTGAGTTGGTTGATATGATAATCTATTATGTGTGTGTACATAAGACCCCTAAAACAACTATATGCACTCCCTGAACAAATAAGACCTGACCTAACCAATCTTCTCCTTAGAAGATGTCGATACAAGGGAACGTCGATACCAACAACAGCGGCAAAACTACAAGAGCGCATCTCACAGGCCATTGCACAGCTCGAGGCCCTTCGCCCTGAACACAGCGGAGGTACCTCAGGAGATAATCCACCCAACGGCTGCACCCACGAGCAGTTCTTGAACCATAAACCTCGAGAATTCGACGGCACTAGGGGTGCATTAGCCTTCGTGCGTTGGGTTGAGAAGACGGATTCTGTTTTACGATTGAGCAAATGTGCCCCAGAACATCAGGTCACGTACATAGCTGGACTATTTGTAGATGGGGCTCTGTCATGGTGGAACCTTCATGTTCAGACAATGGGCGAGACCGCTGCGTATGCTTTGACGTGGGACGAACTGAAAGAACTGATGTGTAAGAGATATTGCTCAAGGGCAGAAGTCCAGAAGTTGGAGACTGAACTTGAAAATGGAAGGACCAAAGATAGCTGAGTATGTGCAGAGATTTAATGATTTATCACAATTTGCTACGCTCCTGGTGGGACCAAAGTTTAAGAGAGTCGAACGTTTCATAGGGGGATTGGCACCTCAGATTCTAAGCCTGGTAACAACATCTAAACCTTCAACGATCACCGAGGCTATCAACATAAGCGTGGCGCTCACTGAAGAAGCGGTTAGACTAGGAAAATTTTCCATTATGGAAGAGAAAGAGGAGACTCCTGTAGAGCCATCTGGAGATAACAAGAGAAAGCTCGCAAATTTCAAAAGGATTACAAGGGCGAGTAACAAGAAGAAGGCCAAAAAGGGAAAAGACTACATGGGTATCCTACCTAAGTGCGACAATTGTCTACGTTATCATGTCGGGCGATGTAAATATGGAAAATGTGATAACTGTGGCAAGAGGGGGCATCCTAAAGAAACTTGTAGGCAAGATGCTGAACATAGTAATGGAGGCTAAGATGGTAGCAAGAATCACGGAGAAAACAACGACAATGACAATTATCAAGGTAGAACGAGTGACAGACAGAAACGTGCTCAAGGTTGTTTTAACTGTGGAAGCAAAAGACATTTCAGAAAATATTGCCCTAGAAATGATCAGGCACGAGAATGAAAGCTCAACACCGGAGCTAGGGAGTCACGCCAGGAATTCAAGCGTGGATATCGGTACGTCCCATATTACTCAACGTTATGCATCTGTGCTGCCAGATACTGTTGCAAATTTTAAGCTTCGCATCTCTAAGAGTTTGAGAGTATACTTGGTTTAGTAGCAAGTAAGTTAGATAACCCGCACTCGATGAAACTAGCTAAGGGGAAGCTAGTGGAAGCCAACGCAGTAACTAGAAATGGCAAGATAGAACCCGGAGAGCGTAAGTTTACGCTTGATCTACTGCCAGTTGAGCTGGGAAGCTTCGACAAGGTAATTGGGATGGATTAATTGCCGAGTGATCGAGCGGAGATTGATATCCGCATCCCGATGGAAAACGAAGAAACGATCGTGACTCATGAAGCAGGATACGCCTCTACAAATTACTAATTGCTTGAAGGCACAAAAATTGTTGCGTAAAAGATGTATTGTTTTCTTGGCTCATGTCGGGGATAAGGGAGCCGAAGAACCAAAACTCGAAGATATTCCTGTGATAAGGAAATATCCTGAAGTCTTCCCCGAGAACTTGCCAGAATTATCTCCTCAACGACAAGTCAAAATTCGCATCGATTGGATTCCAGGCGTCACGCCTGCAGTCAATGCACCTTAGCGACTTACACCTTCGGAGATGCAAGGATTGTCAGTGTAACCTCAGTGGTTGATAGAGAAGGAAGATAACAGACCAAGATTCCCGTTTTGAGTAACCCCAGTCCTGCTCGTCAAGAAGGAGGACGATGATCTTCAAATGAGCATCAACTACCAGGAGCCGAACGAGCTAACCAACAAGAGTCGGTAACTCTTGCTGAGGATTAACGAACTTCTTACTTAACTAACTGTGAGGATCCAACTACTATTACACGACTGATCGATGATCGAGTGTCATTAGCGGTGAATTCAGGAAGAAAGTATACCAGGGAAATTGTGGGACAATAACTTGTTTTTAGACGTACACAAAAATGGTGTTTCCTACATAATGCACAAACCAGATCTACACAGGATACGAAACCTTGAGGATCTAGAAAACATATACTTAGGACCTTTGGAAACCCAGGTCCAAACTCATAAAGGTTGTTACTTAGGAACCATATCTGTTAACTCAATCAAACACCATTAACCTGACATATATGCCATTTCAGTTAACAAAACAGAAAGTACTTAAATTCCTTTTGTTGAAATCTTTACTTTTGCTTCTACCGAGTAGATGTTTGCATCTCTACTCCCCTTAATGGTAGTTGCATCACGTTGATTTTCTTCGCTGAGAGCGAACTCCCATTTGCTTCGAATACTTGGTCATTTCTCCATTTTAGAAAACATTCATTGTTTCATCACTTGAAAACTCATATGTTACGCATACACCATCTGCTACGCATGCGGTTTAATTTCAAACGCTTCATTGAAGTTCAAATATTATGTTGCTAAGTCTAATTACCGATTTGTGATTCGAATGACCTACATTATTGTAATTGTTGGCTCTTTTGCTATCAAGTCAACACACTTTCTTGAAACTTCTTTTATTTCAAGTTACATTCATGGTTTATTTTTGTGACCATGCCGAGATTCCTTTGTTGATACATACGATTATTGTCGGATTATGCTAGAACCAAGTTCAATTGCTTAAACTTATCCATTTCGCATATTCAGTTTAAGACGTCATATGATGTATTGAGAGCATCATATTCAAATAGTTTTTCAAAGATTCTTTCATCTCGAGTCGTAGTAGACTTGGTTGGTCTACGACTCCACTAAATCGTTTGATTGGTTTCGATACCTTGCGGTGATATTTTCACAGAATTGAAACTTGCGCTAATTTGGTTACTCACTTCATACACGGATTTAAATTATTTATTTACTAATTTTCTCTAAATCCGTCTTGTTCATCACGATTAAAGCAGTCTCAACACAATTGTGTGTTAAGGCAATGGTACATAGATTCATTTCATAAGCACAATGTACCTCCTAACGATTCTTTCATTATCGATCGAATACCTTGCGGTACTTAATACTTTTTCACCTTCGATCAAAAACAGTGGCTCTTTGATGTTCCGTATTTAACTGAAAACTTTATGACATTGTGTAAATCAAATCTTCAGATTGTTTCAATATACTTTCATTTGATTTCAAACACGGTGAACTTGTTCAGTCACCACTATTATTGAATCTCGTCATTACGACACCTTGTGGTGTCATTAGCTTGTGCTAATCATGGTCAACTGTTTCCCACAAAACTACATAAACTTTTGTTAGACTTGTCATTTAAACATTTCTGATGCAACTACGAATTAAGACAATGATACACCAGATTCGCGTGTACTTCATTCGGTATATTTTCACGATTCGAGAATGTCAACACACTAATCCTTACCATTTATTTATTCGAAAGTTGACAGGTCATTTTCATCTCCAAGTTGTTGATTTTGAGTTCATATAGCGGATGCTATTGTCACGACCCCCGACCCACCCTGGACGGAATCAGGAGCCACGAACAGCCACGTGGTACCGGTGATTATTTTGAAAATGTTGCAGCGGAAATTTCATCAGGACCGTGAGTTAGGAAAAAATCAGAGTTTAGAAAACACCGGATTTTATTTATTAAATAGATGGGATAAACCCATGTTTTACAATGGTAGCTTTAATAAAGATAAATTTGATTACATAAAACAATATATCTTAATTTGATTTAATTAATAAAATAAGCCACTTCTTGATGCCTTTCAGTGCCGTATCCAATTCTTACTCCAATCTACTGTAATTACCTGAAACGCGTTTTAAAAAGGTTTTGTCAGCAGGAAATACTGGTGAATCATTCTATTTACTAAAAAGACACGTTTGTTATAATTTACAGTATTAAGAGCGATTACAATGTTTCCAGATATCAACCAACTACCCACAGTATTTGTCACTCGACCCATTGGCCTATTCGTCCAATGGTGTCTGTGACTATGGTCATATCACCCCTTGGCTAACTCGTTGTCCAATGGTGAAGGTTATCAAGTAATGTATACAAAACCCCACATACCGGCTGTAACTTGGTGATTACAAAGACTTAATCCCCGTAATTATAACTTTGACAATAAACATGATTTTGAAAGTAATTTGATAAAAAGAGAATGACTCACATTATAAGCATGCAGATTCATACGGGAAAGTTTAGTCTATATATAAGCCTTGATATATTGCAGATACAGGCAGAGCTTAGCCTATTGATTAGTCTTGTAACCTAGTGCACACTAACTAGGTAAGTAACTAATACAGCATTTACGATAACTCACGAGATTAAAACCCTCACAACGAATGACAAAGTGTAATCACTTAAACATCCATCGGATTCACAACGAATGACAGAGTATTCCCGATTTCGGGTGGTACTCAAACATCCTGTCGGAATCACGACTAATGACAAAGGATAACACTTAAACATCCTGTCGGATAGTTTAAATCGATCGGACATTGAATCGTAGCAGCGATCGAGTTAATACCCGGTATCGTAGCAGCGCTTAGCTAATTTTAAGAGTAATATTCGAAATTGGACAGCCAAACTTAGTTTCTGTGAAATTATTTCGACACCATCGAACTGTACAGGAGCTAGGCTATTTATAGCTTATTTTAAGGCCTGTCGCGGCCCGCGTAAATCCTCAGGCGGCGTGGCCGCCCAGTCTACGATTAGGGTTGATTAGTCACGCGTAGGGTCCCCAGCTGGTCGACACGTGGATCCGGAATACTTATCCGGTCAACAGAGAGTTGACGCGGCCCGCGTAGGGCTCTCTTGTTCTTTACGCAGCCCGCCTGAGAACCAGGAATCTTGGTTTCTTGATTTTGGATATGGATTGAGGTTTCAGGGGTCCGGGTTTTTACTTATGGATCGATTTGGGATATTTTTGAATATAATTATATTATAAAGAAAAAGGGAATAAAATAGTGAGAAAAGAGAATGGACCCACTTTGTAACTTTAGGGTTCAACTAGAAAGTTTCTGGGTATAAATCTTGGGTATAACTTTTGAGCTATGTAAAAATATATAATGCACTCGTGTTAAGTATAGTACCCCTCATTCAACCTTGTCCCTATGTCACGAGACAGAACCCCAATAAACTTTAGTCGGGCAGAGCCCTGACATATGTTATGAGGCTCAGATCAATCGGAAAGGGTAGCGGTGATCGAGAGTTAAAATACTTAAAACGGAGCATGGCATTATTATTATTATGGGGTAATAATAAAAGAAAGAAAGAAAAAAAAATGACTTTAGAGAAAGAGATGGTAAAGCTAGCGAACAGAAGAAGAAAAGAATGAACAATATTACAATGAAAGGAATCTCCTATTTATAGCAACTTTCACATGTCAACAAGCCTCCACGTATCCCTTAAGCATTACTTTCAATTCATGAATTTTCATACATAGGACACGTAGAGATATACATTTCGAAATTTTAGGTGGGACACGTAACTAACTAAATTTTCATGCATAGCTATATTTTATTAATGTTAGTTTTGAAATTATTTATTATTTTATTCATATTTCGTGTGCCTACTTTCATAATTCTAAGTTTTATTTTAGTATTATTTTATTTTTCACTTACATATTATATTATATATATATTATAATTAATTTAACTGCTTCACTTATTTGGCGCTTATAACTTTTAAAATATAATGATTTATAAAATAACGAATAGGTCATTAGAACGAGAATATTTGTATCTACATTTTGAACCAAGTTTCATTAAAAACTGAGTAGGTTCAAATATAATGTATTTTTATAATTTAATTATTAGATGATTCATTGGCCCGTCTAATTACTTTATATTTCTAACGGTCAGCTTACCTGAAAACTACCTGTCTAATAATATAAGTTTTTATGTACTTTTATTTTATTAGAAAGGTCACTCATATATATGTCAATTAATTAATATTCAACTAACTATATATAAAGATAGTGTTTAAAACTATTTGGGTTGAATATTTATATTAAAAATAAACTAGTTACTAGTTTACTAGTTGGTTAATAAATTTAACCAAACCTATAATTCTTATATAAAAACAGGAATGTTACATTCTCCCCACCTTATTTTAAATCTCGTCCTCGAGATTTGGGTTATGATATTTCTTTTAGACTTATGTCATATTTTAGTTAATAAAAACAATATTAAGGTAGATGATACAGAATTAAAATATCAAATTTTGTGAATACGAGTTGCACAATAAGTAGGATTCAATGGTTCAACTGAATTAGTTCAAGAAATCGATGATAAACGAATAAGATGAAATGATATAATTTCTAAGGTGACTAGGTTCAAGCCAAAAGATATATGATCCAGAGATATTTAAAATGAATGTAAAGGATTTTTAGAATTAATAAAATTCTTTGTCAAAAGAAAGCTTACTTTGATTGGCAACTGAGGAAGACTTAGAATCGACAGGTTCCAAATGAAATAAAAGCATGAAAAATGATTTGTCGAATATTTATGATATGAGAAAATCAAAGTGTTGAGATGAGTGAATTGCAAAAATACACCAAAAGACAATAGAGTTAGGGTATCATTGTTTAGAGTTCCAAGTTGTTTTAATTGTGAAACAATGTGATAGTATACTATTAGTGACCATATTTTTCATACAATGTCCTAGAGATCGAAATATAATAAGAACAAGTTGTTTTGGCATGACCAATAATTATATTATATTTGTAAAGCAAATGTAATATATATTATTTGTTACGCATTTTTACTATATGTAAATGGTCACCACTTAAATAAATATTATTTTAGTATTTTACTATTCTATGTAAAATAACTTATTTTTACTATGTAATATATATTACAAAACACCGCAATGAAGTTATTTATATTATATTACAAAATATTGTAGTATTATTATTTTGTAAAAGAAATCACTATTATTTACAACGTTAAATGAAAGTTGTAAATAAAAGTGTAAAAATATTTATTGTATAAAAATATTTGTAAAATATTTTGTAAATATATAACACTTAATGGGTCAATTCTATGTGATTACTTATTTTCATTTTGAAATCATATAACGTTGTGAATGTATTTACAAAGGTTGTAAATAAGTGAAAACGGGGACTATTCTTATATATATTACAACGTTCCCTTAACCAAACGTAGTTAATGACTACCATATTATTCTTATATGGTCATTTTCTTGCCAGAGCGTTACGGTACATAGTTACCACAAAATATGTGATACACAATTATTTATATAAGTTTATTCATCCCTCTAATTCTTGTATTGTTTTATGAAAATATGTCTTCTCCTTACAGTACAAAGTATATATATTTTTATATAAAAATATTTTTATATATAATTAAAATTTACTAAATAAGTATGATGACTTAATATATAAATATTAACTAGTCATTATCATGGGTGGATATTGGTTAATGCTGCCTTGTTTAAGCATAGGTGATCAGTCCATGCCTAACTAAGGCTAGGCTATCCAATACCTGCCCTTGACAATAACCTTAGTACTTAAAAATAATACTAACACTACTACTATATTATTACTAATAATAAAACTAATATTAATTATCAATAATAAATAACTAAACATAAATTTAAATGAGAGTATACCTCAAACATAATTTTATACATATATAAAAATGTAAATTCTTCACCTCAATGGTTTAACAAAATTCATTGCCTTGATATCAAAGAGTTACCGTTTTGCAATAATACGGTTCACAGTGCAAAAAGGGGAATGATATTTGAGTTTGGATAAAACAACAAATTAGAATGAAGTCCTCCAGTGGTCTTCATAAATCAAATGAACCACATGCGCAATAAACAGTGCAAGTGTAACGTGTGGATTTACCAAGAAATGAAATAGATCAATATTTGCTACTATGAAAGAAATCCTCGTGGTATAATGACTATTAGGGGAAGTAGAAACGCGAAAGTCAAATTATTATACGCAGAAGTCAGAATTTCAACAAAAGAAATATAAGAACTTTATCTGGAATTTCGTGTGATAATCATTGTTAAGTGACATTACCAAGGAATGTCGAATAAAATGAAATAGGGAATTTATAAAGGTATATGACTTATTTTGTAGTGCTAATAATTATGACTCTGATTAGACTATGCACAGATGGTTGTGAAATATTGTTCCAACGTACTCCAGCGAGATTCATGTCGTTTGTAGGATCATGTGGCAAAGTGCTGCTTTTTGATCAGTAGTTCTTCTACTGACGGAATTAGCATTGGTGTCATCGTGCCTAATTTATATTTTCCAAAGATCTTGCCTCGAAAGTAGTGTGTGATATACTTCAACGTCTGTGGACGTATAATTTAAATTTCATGTGTTTTCTTGTGTATTAGCATAACACTACATGCTTCTTACTTGCGTTAATAGTTTATGGTAACGCATTGGAAATTCTTATACTTTTGATGGTGTCCCAACTTAAAGGGTTTCCATTGTTTATATTTTCACACGAGTTACGAAGCAGATGATCAAACGAAATAATGTTTGATATCGGAATTATAGATATATGCAAGAGATTCCTGATAAAGAAATCTAGATTTATTATTGACACACATATGCTTGTGTTTTATTCCTAACTGACTTTTGGGATTCCTTATAGATATACATATCTATATAATCATATATTTCACATGCTGTAATATACATACCCTCTATAAGGTCAATGTATTTAACAGATTCATATTTCCAAAAACAAGTCAGATATCAGGTCACGATACTATTTAGGGAAATCTTATCACTTGTTTGACATATTATATACCCCGTCTTTTCCGGTTCGCGCCGGAGAGGTAACCCCAGTATATCCGGACAAGCTGGAGAGTCTGCTACACCATACCCAGTCTTGTCGGAGAAGAAATTTATATTTCCCGTAAATAGTATTTTTAAAAGTGCCTCCTTTATTAGGCTTTTATCCAGAATTAGGGAAATTTTGTATTCCCGTAACATATCTTATTTAGACCAAGTAATATCAATAAGCAAGGATTAATAGCAATTAAGTGCTATTGCCTGCAATGTTCTAATCACCATTCTTATGGCATACCAATATTCATTACATTATACTTATATAAGTAATTTATCTTGAAGCTTATATTTAGGCAAAATTCTTAACTTCAAGTCTAAATATCATCCTGAGTGCTACCAGATAATATTAAGTTCCTAACTCTCCGTTTAAACTTAGGTATTATTACAACACCTAATTGCTTAAATAAGTGGCTTAGCTTATACTAAGGCATCTTTTCTTAAGTTCAAGTCTAAATGCTATCAGGTGTGCTACCGGTTAATAGCAATCTCCTAACTCTTTTATTTAAGCTTAGGTATTATTATCACAACACTTATAGGCTTAAAGCAGTGGCTCTGATACCACCTTCTGTCACGACCCCCGACCCACCCTGGACGGAATCAGGAGCCGCGAACAGCCACGTGGTACCGGTGATTATTTTGAAAACGTTGCAGCGGAAATTTCATCAGGACCGTGAGTTAGGAAAAAATCAGAGTTTAGAAAACACCGGATTTTATTTATTAAATAGATGGGATAAACCCATGTTTTACAATGGTAGCTTTAATAAAGATACATTTGATTACATAAAACAATATTTCTTAATTTGATTTAATTAATAAAATAAGCCACTTCTTGATGCCTTTCAGTGCCGTATCCAATTCTTACTCCAATCTACTGTAATTACCTGAAACGCGTTTTAAAAAGGTTTTGTCAGCAGGAAATACTGGTGAATCATTCTATTTACTAAAAAGACACGTTTGTTATAATTTACAGTATTAAGAGCGATTACAATGTTTCCAGATATCAACCAACTACCCACAGTATTTGTCACTCGACCCATTGGCCCATTCGTCCAATGGTGTCTGTGACTATGGTCATATCACCCCTTGGCTAACTCGTTGTCCAATGGTGAAGGTTATCAAGTAATGTATACAAAACCCCACATACCGGCTGTAACTTGGTGACTACAAAGACTTAATCCCCGTAATTATAACTTTGACAATAAACATGATTTTGAAAGTAATTTGATAAAAAGAGAATTACTCACATTATAAGCATGCAGATTCATACGGGAAAGTTTAGTCTATATATAAGCCTTGATATATTGCAGATACAGGCAGAGCTTAGCCTATTGATTAGTCTTGTAACCTAGTGCACACTAACTAGGTAAGTAACTAATACAGCATTTACGATAACTCACGAGATTAAAACCCTCACAACGAATGACAAAGTGTAATCACTTAAACATCCATCGGATTCACAACGAATAACAGAGTATTCCCGATTTCGGGTGGTACTCAAACATCATGTCGGAATCACGACTAATGACAAAGGATAGCACTTAAACATCCTGTCGGATAGTTTAAATCGATCGGACATTGAATCGTAGCAGCGATCGAGTTAATACCCGGTATCGTAGCAGCGCTTTGCTAATTTTAAGAGTAATATTCGAAATTGGACAACCAAACTTAGTTTCTGTGAAATTATTTTGACACCATCAAACTGTACAGGAGCTAGGCTATTTATAGTTGATTTTAAGGCCTGTCGCGGCCCGCGTAAATCCTCAGGCGACCCTTACGCGGCCCGCGTGGCCGCCCAGTCTACGATTAGGGTTGATTAGTCACGCGTAGGGTCCCCAGCTGGTCGACACGTGGATCCGGAATACTTATCCGGTCAACAGAGAGTTGACGCGGCCCGCGTAGGGCTCTCTTGTTCTTTACGCGGCCCGCCTGAGAAACAGGAATCTTGATTTCTTGATTTTGGATATGGATTGAGGTTTCAGGGGTCCGGGTTTTTACTTATGGATCGATTTGGGATATTTTTGAATATAATTATATTATAAAGAAAAAGGGAATAAAATAGTGAGAAAAGAGAATGGACCCACTTTGTAACTTTAGGGTTCAACTAGAAAGTTTCTGGGTATAAATCTTGGGTGTAACTTTTGAGCTATGTAAAAATATATAATGCACTCGTGTTAAGTATAGTACCCCTCATTCAACCTTGTCCCTATGTCACGAGAGAGAACCCTAATAAACTTTAGTCGGGCAGAGCCCTGACATATGTTATGAGGCTCAGATCAATCAGAAAGGGTAACGGTGATCAAGAGTTAAAATACTTAAAACGGAGCATGGCATTATTATTATTATTATGGGGTAATAATAAAAGAAAGAAAGAAAAAAAAATGATTTTAGAGAAAGAGATGGGAAAGCTAGCAAACAGAAGAAGAAAAGAATGAACAATATTACAATGAAAGGAATCTCCTATTTATAGCAACTTTCATATGTCAACAAGCCTCCACGTATCCCTTAAGCATTACTTTCAATTCATGAATTTTCATACATAGGACACGTAGAGATATACATTTCGAAATTTTAGGTGGGACACGTAACTAACTAAATTTTCATGCATAGCTATATTTTATTAATGTTAGTTTTGAAATTATTTATTATTTTATTCATATTTCGTGTGCCTACTTTCATAATTCTAAGTTTTATTTTAGTATTATTTTATTTTTCACTTACATATTATATTATATATATATATATATTATAATTAATTTAACTGCTTCACTTATTTGGCGCTTATAACTTTTAAAATATAATGATTTATAAAATAACGAATAGGTCATTAGAACGAGAATATTTGTATCTACATTTTGAACCAAGTTTCATTAAAAACTGAGTAGGTTCAAATATAATGTATTTTTATAATTTAATTATTAGATGATTCATTGGCCCGTCTAGTTACTTTATATTTCTAACGGTCAGCTTACCTGAAATCTACCTGTCTAATAATATAAGTTTTTATGTACATTTATTTTATTAGAAAGGTCACTCATATATATGTCAATTAATTAATATTCAACTAACTATATATAAAGATAGTGTTTAAAACTATTTGGGTTGAATATTTATATTAAAAATAAACTAGTTACTAGTTGGTTAATAAATTTAACCAAACCTATAATTCTTATATAAAAACAAGAATGTTACAGCTATGGTTTGTGAAAGTTTGCATACTGTGACCGATCATTTGAGAACCCCATTGGTCAAAACTCCTCTTTTGTGGAACCCCTGTAACTGGATTACACTAGACTATACGTCAATACGTCTTGTATCTTTGACAGCAAATCCTGAAACACATACTTTTTAACTGCTGGGTTCTGATTATAGTAAGATATCCTTGGATTCGCCTGAATTGAATAAGTTTGATTCGGTTTTGGGTTACCTACCACAGTATTATTCGTATACATACACGCACAATGTAACCCTAAGGAGTTAAGGTAGTACAAATTTCGAGTACGAAAACCGTCAAATTTGCATGCACCTGTACAATTAATTAATATTGATTTATGCTTAATGACTGTGCTTAATTACAACTGATGACTTAAACTGTTTTCTGATTTCTGTATCTTACATACATGTGCATTACATTTCATACTGTCACACCATTTATCACATACAGACTTTAGTGACATAAACGATGCACAAAACACGGTTAGCACAGTGGGCGGATAACTCAGAAAATGCTGACGATGTTCAGTACATAGACAGACAGTGTTTAAAGACCCAGTATGGGCCAGAGACAAGGTACTACACTAGTATGGAGTGTAGGGAAGTAATGACCATAAAACTGTGTCACTAGGTGATAGTTTAAGTACCGGAAAGTGCCTAAAACCCACTAAAAGTGCAGAATTCTGCATATTTCAGCAAAATTCAGCACTTTAACATACTGGTATTATGTAGAAAATTGACTAAATGGTCCTGTATGCTTTCCTAAGTGTCGGGAATTAAAAGTGTCACAAAAGGGTACTTAAAGAACACTAAACGGAATAAATTGACACTTTAACGAACCGGTATCTAACCGAACAACCGGACATTACCCGTAACACCAAATTTTTACTAGAAACATTGTTTAATTATTTTTTGGACTAGTTAGGATCCCCGAACACCCTAACACACTATATAATGTGTCATACACTTAAAACACTAGACTTTACACTTAACCTCTGATGTGGGGTAAAATACACATATTTGTCCCGTGTAAATTGTATAATTATTGTATAGTTTTTATTTAGTTTTAGTATTATATTATATTATTTTGTGTTTTGACAGGTCCTGGTGTAAATGGAGTGAAAATGAGTAATATGGAAATAACCAGCCAGTTGGGCAGAGTGGAGTGCCAGGGACCGAAGTAAAATTGCCGCTGAGTGGGTCGAGGCTACTATCTCTATTTTATAAGTTAAAGGGCCGTATTTATATTATATATAGAGACACATATATAATTAAAAAAAAAGATAAGAGTTAATTGCCATTTTCGCCCCTGAGGTTTGGGCACATTTGCCATTTTCGTCCAAAATGACAGTTTGGTATTATTTAGCCCCCCACGTTTGTCACTTTTTGCCATTTTCATCCAAATGCCTAACCTAGTTAAAAAGTTCTGTTAAATGAGAATTTTTTTAATTTAATTTTTTATATTTACTCTATAAAATATAATAAACAATTATGTTCTTTTTAAATAAATAAATAAAATATATGTATATATATAAATATACACATCAGATCTTTTTTTTAAATTCATTTATATAGATATTTGTATATAATAATTATAATATATATTAATCATTTATATATATATATATATATATATATATATATATACCGTCTCAGTTTATAAAACTCATATTAAATCCCCCCCTCCCCTCTCTTAACCCCAACACCATCACCTCCACCACACCACACCATCTTCTTCTTCTCTCTACAACCACCAGTCACCACCCACAACCACCGCTGGTTACCACCACTTCCGCCACCCAGTTCCTCCATGGGTTACACCACCAACACCCTGTCACTCTACCAAACACCACCACCACCCGTCACTCCGCCACACACCACCACCACCACTCCGTTACTCCGCCACACACCACCAACACCGCCACCCACCTCCTCCTCCTATTGGATTTGATACTTGTAGATCGGTGAAACATAGGAGGCTAGGGTTCTCCGGCAGCGATGTCGACGACACGAGGCCTATGGCCGACGGTGGTGGTCAGAAATGGTGGAAAATCACGTTGATTGGCAGGTTGCATCAAGAAATTTGAAGAATTTTGTGGGAAAGGGGGATACCCTTACCCCCTCGTTCTGTCTCTTTCGTTATCGGGTAAATCAATAGAACTTGAATGCAATGGTGATTGTTTTAATATAATTTTGGGCCTATCAACCATTGATTTTGACTTTATATTAGAGCAAGAAACTGAATAATCAGAGGCTACCTTCAAAAAGGTCAAAGCTTGAACCTTCTTTGGTCAACTCTAGAACTGCTGGTGTCATGGAGAACAAAGCTGCATTAAAAGTTGCAATTTGAATTGGGGTTTTGGATTTTGAGACACCCATTTGGTTATTGGGGTGAATTGTGGCTGACCCATTTGGAATTGATGAATCTTGACCCATAAAGTTTAACTTTTTAAGCCTTTTGATGGTGATTTTGGGCTTTGTACAGCGGCGCACTGGCCACCCGAAGAGTCGCCGGAGTTTTTTGTTAAAAAGATTGAACGGTGGTGGAGTTTTTTTGTGGGGGTGGTTGTCACGGTGGTTACTGGTGCTACATGTATAAATATATAACATAATTTAAATGATTAATATATATTATAATTATTATATACAAATATCTATATAAATGAAGTGATCTGTGTGTATTTTTATATATATACATATATTTTATTTATTTATTTAAAAAGAACATAATTGTTTATTATATTTTATAGAGTAAATATAAAAAATTAAATTAAAAAATTCTCATTTAACTGAACTTTTTAACTAGGTTAGGCATTTGGATGAAAATGGCAAAAAAGTGACAAACGTGGGGGGCTAAATAATACCAAACTGTCATTTTGGACGAAAATGGCAAATGTGCCCAAACCCCAGGGACGAAAATGGCAATTAACTCAAAAGATAAAATATGATATTTCTTGAGATTGTTGGCGGCTAGGAAGATCAGACGAGAAGGAGATATGCAATAATTATTATTATTATTTTTAGAGGGGAATATCTTTCAAGGGGTGGACATCTAAAAAAAACTGCACATTATTATTGCCATCATGGGCCGCCAAACCACTCTAGGCCATAGAATGTTATGAAAATTTCGTGACTTTGGGCCTTGTGAATCAATGGTTTAAACATTGATATTATAATATGCAAAACAAAAAAAGAGTCCATCTAGGGTGATAACCATACATATATTAAATAGAACAACAGTGGGCGGCAGGAAGATATAGAAAAAGGAACCGCACATCAGCAGATATATCCGACGATCAAGGAAGAAGACAGAATTACGAATTGGAGTTGTCTTGGGCGATCTGGAGAGCAAGTTTTGAGCACTTTCAGAGATCTTGAAGCATACGAATCATTGATACGAGTTCGGGACGAAGGATCGAAGACTATACGGGTTTTCTAGTTCTTTGTTTTTGATTTTTCTCACGAAACTTGCTATCATGAATTCTTTGTTGAACTTCTTTGATTTGTTTTCGTTTATTAATATGCTTGGCTAAACATTTAAGTCACCTAGACTTGATGAATGGATTGATATAGAGTTTTTACTGTTTTCGTTAATTGCATGAATATTATGGATTGATTGTGATTAGTAAAGAGTTTGTTTTATTGATTTGATGCACATGCGTACTTTAACTTGGTTTATTATTGTCATTTGCTTCGTATGATTCTTAGTGATGGTTTTATCACAACATAGGGTCATGCTAGGGTTTAGATCTTGGTGAGTGTCTATATCACGTAATAGATCTTAATTCTTTAGGGTGGAATTTGCCAATAAACCCTAGAAGTAATTGTTAGTAATTCGCTAGGTTTTAGTGTTCTGCTAGTCCTAATACCTGGAAAGTGAGGGGCTATTGATAGGTCTTACCCGATGAATTGCTTTAGATAATCCTTGGAAAAGGTTGTGTCTTAGTTGCCCCGTCGGTTTTATTAGTCTATCAAGTCAAGTTAATTAATTCAAACTACCCTAGATCTATGATTGGAAAAGAGTAGGTCAACATTAGGGTACTTACACAATAATTAGACAACTGGAAAGGCGTCTAATAACCGGTAGGATTAACAGCCTAGGTAGTTCCACAGGTTTCTCCTTGAGAAGGGTCGAGGGGCTTAGTTGGTTCTTAATAGGTTTAGTACTTTAAGATCCCGGTTCCATAAATCATGCATTTAACTTAATCGGTAATTCTTAAAATCAATCCAGGATTCTAGTCTAGGTGGTCCTTGTTCTCATATAAGAATCGTCTTTGCTTTCTTTCGTATTTAGTCTAGTTTTAGTTAATTTAGTAGTTTAATATAGATTTCCTAGTTTTTTCCGTAACCCCCCCCCCCAAACAAATAAACAAGTTAAGTCATGTCTGTCAGCGTCTATCAGAGTCTAGTTTACGTGATACATAGAGTCTCGTGGTTCGATATCCGGACTTCCTAGGGTTATACTACATTGATCGGTACACTTGCCGATTGTGTGGTTTTAGGTCGAGTCTAGAATTAAAGCTTTTTAGTGTCTAGTTTAGAGAGTCTTATTTAGTTAATTTTTATAGTCTGTTTAGCACACATCAAGTTTTTGGCGCCGTTGCCGGGGACTCTTGGCAATTGCGTTCATTAGCTTTGATAGACTTTATTGACATATACGTGCTACGTGTTTTTTTTTGTTTTGAGTCTTTGTCTTTTCTTTTGTTTGAGTCTTTGTGACTAGTGTTTGCTTTTCTCACATTCAGGTTTTTCTGATAGTGGATGCCACATCTGCGCTCGCACGGACCGCCACCGAAGCCACCAGTCACCGAGTCATCATCATCGTCTCGTTTGGGCCAAGGCCCACAGGTTAGTATTTCATCCACGTCTCAGTTTCCCAATTTTGATTCCACTCCATTACCCACCCCACCCCAGTCACCCAAAACATCACCTAAGGTTTCCCCACCCGATAACCCTACTTCTAGCACCTCTAGCATCCCAGAAAACTTAGAACACATGGCCAACGCTAGGCAAACCGTTCACCAACAAGCCACCCAAGGCTTCACTGGTCTTGCGTCACCCATTACTGTTCCACCCATAGTTAGCGAGAACTCATGGCAAATTCCCTCTTATGCCATGCAGGCCATTACCAATCGCATCCAATTTCATGGCCGCGGGGACGAGGACGCACCGGCCCACATAAACTGTTTCTCTCGTATGCTAGCTACCTTTAGCCTTCACGGTGCCCCTAATGATGCTACTTACCTTCAGCTCTTCCCATTTTCACTAGCCGGCCGTGCGGCTACTTGGTTGGACTCTCAGCCAACCGGTACCTTTACCACATGGGTGGGCCTCCGTCAAGCCTTTTTGAACAAATATTTTCCGCCCGCGAAGGCCTCGCGCCTTCGTGACCAAATTCACTCTTTCCGCATGGAGCCCGACGAGCCTTACTACCTTGCTTGGGAGCGTTTCCAAAACTTAGTCGCTCGTTGCTCCCAGCATGGTCTTTTCGATTGGGCCCTATGTGAGAAATTCTACAACGGTCTCACCCAAGAGACTCGTGATAGGTTTGACACTAATGCGGGGGGTCACATGATGGGTATTCTTACTGTTGCTGAGTGTTTAGAGCGTTTCGAGGGATTTGCCCAGTCTCAATCTCAATCGCGAGCCGATCAGCGGTATCAAAGTGGTAATTCTAATACCACTACTAGTGCACCCACCCGAGGGGTGAACCATGTCACCATGGATCCTAGTTTAGCCGCTGTTTTGGAAAACATGACTAGGGAGCTTAAGGAGATTAAGGCTAAGGTAGATAAGTGTGAGTTTTGCCGAGGGGGTCACGATACAAGTGCGTGTCCATTGCTAGTGGGTGAGAAGCAAGTTGATTTTATGGGATGGGGACAAGGTAGAGGTCAACCTAGTGGGTTTGGTAATTTTAATTCGGGTTGGCGTAATGATAATAATAATTTTAATAATAATAATTTTCGCTCAAGTGGACCCCCTGGTTTTCAAATAGCTCAAAATCCAAATAGGGGTCTAGGTTCACTCTTTAGTGGGGGTTCAAATGGGTAGTTCAATAAAGGGTTCAATGGGCAGGTCAAAGAAGGGGGGTTAAGTAGTCAGGTTCAAACAGGTCAGGGTTCAAGTTATGATCTAGGGGGTAGTCTAGAAAGAATGGAGGCAATGATGAGCCAATTAGTTGTTAAGGACCAAACCACCCAAAAGAAACTTAGCGAACATGACCTTATGCTTAAAAATCACCAAGCTGCTTTCCAAGACCTTCAAAGGGTTATAGGTGATATATCTAGGAAGTTAGAGGAGAGATTACCCGGTCAGTTTGCGGGTAACACCCAACCTAACCCGAATGCTCATGTAAAGGCCATTACTACTCGTAGTGGCAAAACCGTAGGGAACCCTAGTGTTGAAGAGAGAGTGGTTGAGGAAGATGAAGATATTGTAGATGAAAAGATAGAGATGGAGGCTCCCGGCAAAGTGCAATCGAGGCTGCGCCCAACAAGTACCGCACAGCCCGGTGAGTCTCAAGGTGAGAAGAAGGTTGAGAAAACGCCCGTAGATGTTAGGCCTTCGCCTCTAGTAGACCTTTCGCGTGTCCCGTTTCCTTCACGTCTTAGGAATCAAAAATATTCAAGGGAATACGGGCAATTTTTAGATATCTTCAAGCAATTGAAGATTAATCTTCCTTTTATCGAGGCACTCCAGTCCATGCCTAAATATGCGAAATTTTTAAAGGACCTTCTTAGGAATAAAGAGAAGTTAGGGGAGTTGTCTAATGTCCCGTTGAATGGAGGGTGTTCGGCCGTTGTCTCAAATAAGCTTCCCGAAAAGCTTACCGATCCCGGTGTTTTCACTATTCCTTGTCTTTTCGGTAGTAACACCAATACTAAAGCCTTAGCTGACCTAGGTGCTAGCATCAATTTGATGCCCTTTTCTCTCTACGAGAAGCTAGACTTAGGCGAGCTTTCACCTACCCGAATGACACTATCCTTAGCCGATCAGTCCGTGAAACACCCGAGGGGCATAGTTGAGAATTTGCTTGTTAAGGTTGACAAGTTCGTTTTTCCGGTCGATTTCGTCATTCTCGACATGGAAGCCGATGAAAACGTACCGTTAATTTTAGGACGCCCGTTCTTGAACACCGCTAAAGCTCTCATAGATGTCTTTTTAGGCACTATCACACTTAGAGCGGGCGAGGAATCGGTAGTTTTTAAGGTTATAAATTCGAGAGGGCCTAGTGATAGAGTGCAGGCGGTATCGCTAGTGGGTGAGTGTGAGAAGGACGAGAGAGATGAGGAAAAGGTGGTAAGTGATCCGAGTCTAGAGAAAGTAATAGGACTCAAGTGTGGGGACCCACCGGATAGGAGAGTAGAGGAATTAGAGGAGAGAGTGGTGCGTTTAGAATCTAAGCTAGAGATACTAAGCAAAGCTCAGTTTGGGGATAGATTTCGATATGACGAGTCTAGATTCAAACCGCCAGGTGAGGAGTTGAGAGGTGGTGAGAGAGATAAGAGTGTTTGGGTTGAGTTGAGTAATAATAGGTATAATGGTGCTACAGCCCGTGAGTGTGTGTTTGGAGGTGAGCTGCATCTCTTTGATTCCCCATAAGTATGTGAGAAGTTGTTACTCATTTGTAGAGTTTTTATTTTGAGTCTTTTATTTTGTACCATGAATCTATAGTAGTAGTTTTTGAGTCGTTTTTAGAATTGGTACTGCTTTGGGTTTTGTTTTGATGTGTTTGTGCAGGTTTGGATTGTACCACCCGTACTCAATCTCCATTCGGGTGAGTTCGGAACTGCCATATTGATAAACCCAAGCAGGCTAGGCAACGATCGCGAATGAAATGCTATACGATCGTTCGTTGGATTCAAGACTCGTACGGCTGGCACTGACTTTTGTCCTAACCAGCTAAGTCTTTTCCAACTCTCTCTGTATTTTATTTCTTTCGTATTTATTGTTAGTTTCCATCTTTGCATTAGGGACAATGCAATCTTTAAGTGTGGGGATGGGAAGCTTGTCGTTTAGGTCTTAGCTAGTGAGTCTTGAGTCATAAATATGAAAAATACAAAAAAATAAAAAATAAAAATAAAAAAAAAATTGAAAAATTAGAAAATGCCTTTTGAAATGAGAAGTTTGCAATTTAAACGGAAAATGATAGAAAAGATGAATTTTGCTTGGGTTCAAATAATAATAATAAGAGAATAAAATAAATCGAGCTTGTGTCTAGTTAGGGATATGTGGATAGGCCCGGGTTTGGTTTTAGGTCCCTTTGAGTTAATATACCTTAATTGTCGGTCTGCTAGTGGGTTTTCATCTAGGAAATATGGGAAATTAAAACTGCCAATAAAAGTATAGGGGACACCGTTATAAGTTAAAACAGTTAGAATTTGTGATCATGCAAAAATAGTAAGAAAAAATAAAAAGTGAGCTAGAAACTAAATGAAAGTAGTGCATTCCTATGTAGTCTGGGCTGGGGATAGTGACTCTACAGCCGGATTTCCGCTAGGGTGTGTGAAATCGACCGTGCAAAGAAAAGAAAAAAAAAGTACCGAAGCTTAAGTAATCTGGGTTGGGGATAGCGACTCTACAGCCGGATTACCTATTGGTTAGGGAAAGCATCGTCTACGCTCATGAAAGAAAAAAAAAAGAGAAAGAAAAGCATGAAAAAAAAAATGGAAAAAGAAAAAAATCTGATTTTAAATTCTCTTGGTTTTGATATAAGACAGTTGGGAATTGGTCCAGTGATCGTTCCTTTAGTTCTATAAGCTTGAGGCGGGAGTAGGTGGACTGTAGATTCTAGCGTGAGACCCTAGGTAGACTGACCGCACTTAAATTAAAATCACATGATAAGGGCTTGAGATTGGATTCGGGTTTAAAAGGACAAGTATATTCGCAATCGCGGCTAACGCAGGCTTTGGTTTTAATAAGATATAAATAATTTTTGACCCGAGTGATTATTTATCTATGATTCCGTTGCATAAGTCTTTTTTGAGGACGAAAAAAGAGTAAGTGTGGGGATATTTGATGTGGGGTAAAATACACATATTTGTCCCTTGTAAATTGTATAATTATTGTATAGTTTTTATTTAGTTTTAGTATTATATTATATTATTTTGTGTTTTGGCAGGTCCTGGTGTAAATGGAGTGAAAATGAGTAATATGGAAATAACCAGCCAGTTGGGCAGAGTGGAGTGCCAGGGACCGAAGTAAAATTGCCGCTGAGTGGGTCGAGGCTACTATCTCTATTTTATAAGTTAAAGTGCCGTATTTATATTATATATAGAGACACATATATAATTAAAAAAAAAGATAAAATATGATATTTCTTGAGATTGTTGGCTGCTAGGAAGATCAGACGAGAAGGAGATATGCAATAATTATTATTATTATTTTTAGAGGGGAATATCTTTCAAGGGGTGGACATCTAAAAAAAACTGCACATTATTATTGCCATCATGGGCCGCCAAACCACTCTAGGCCATAGAATGTTATGAAAATTTCGTGACTTTGGGCCTTGTGAATCAATGGTTTAAACATTGATATTATAATATGCAAAACAAAAAAAGAGTCCATCTAGGGTGATAACCATACATATATTAAATAGAACAACAGTGGGCGGCAGGAAGATATAGAAAAAGGAACCGCACATCAGCAGATATATCCGACGATCAAGGAAGAAGACAGAATTACGAATTGGAGTTGTCTTGGGCGATCTGGAGCTCAAGTTTTGAGCACTTTCAGAGATCTTGAAGCATACGAATCATTGATACGAGTTCGGGACGAAGGATCGAAGACTATACGGGTTTTCTAGTTCTTTGTTTTTGATTTTTCTCACGAAACTTGCTATCATGAATTCTTTGTTGAACTTCTTTGATTTGTTTTCGTTTATTAATATGCTTGGCTAAACATTTAAGTCACCTAGACTTGATGAATGGATTGATATAGAGTTTTTACTGTTTTCGTTAATTGCATGAATATTATGGATTGATTGTGATTAGTAAAGAGTTTGTTTTATTGATTTGATGCACATGCGTACTTTAACTTGGTTTATTATTGTCATTTGCTTCGTATGATTCTTAGTGACGGTCTTTATCACAACATAGGGTCATGCTAGGGTTTAGATCTTGGTGAGTGTCTATATCACGTAATAGATCTTAATTCTTTAGGGTGGAATTTGCCAATAAACCCTAGAAGTAATTGTTAGTAATTCGCTAGGTTTTAGTGTTCTGCTAGTCCTAATACCTGGAAAGTGAGGGGCTATTGATAGGTCTTACCCGATGAATTGCTTTAGATAATCCTTGGAAAAGGTTGTGTCTTAGTTGCCCCGTCGGTTTTATTAGTCTATCAAGTCAAGTTAATTAATTCAAACTACCCTAGATCTATGATTGGAAAAGAGTAGGTCAACATTAGGGTACTTACACAATAATTAGACAACTGGAAAGGCGTCTAATAACCGGTAGGATTAACAGCCTAGGTAGTTCCACAGGTTTCTCCTTGAGAAGGGTCGAGGGGCTTAGTTGGTTCTTAATAGGTTTAGTACTTTAAGATCCCGGTTCCATAAATCATGCATTTAACTTAATCGGTAATTCTTAAAATCAATCCAGGATTCTAGTCTAGGTGGTCCTTGTTCTCATATAAGAATCGTCTTTGCTTTCTTTCGTATTTAGTCTAGTTTTAGTTAATTTAGTAGTTTAATATAGATTTCCTAGTTTTTTCCGTAACCCCCCCCCCCCCAAACAAATAAACAAGTTAAGTCGTGTCTGTCAGCGTCTATCAGAGTCTAGTTTACGTGATACATAGAGTCTCGTGGTTCGATATCCGGACTTCCTAGGGTTATACTACATTGATCGGTACACTTGCCGATTGTGTGGTTTTAGGTCGAGTGTAGAATTAAAGCTTTTTTAGTGTCTAGTTTAGAGACTCTTATATAGTTAATTTTTATAGTCTGTTTAGCACACATCAACCTCCAACTAATTAACCTATTTACCATCAAAGTTACACATAACCCCCCTCATGATTTACGGTCACAAGATTGTGGCCCCCACCCATGATCTTTCTTGATTCACCTTGATTCCTTTCTTGATCTTACAAGATTTATTTTGATATTGCTTGGATATGGAAGATTCATTTAGATTTCCTTGGATATTATAAAGATCACACCATCATCTTCACAACACACCACAACACTCTTCCTCTCCCTCTCCCTCTCATAAAGCTTCAGCCGAACACCCTACTCGACACACCACCATTTTTCATTTTTAGTTCAAGCATTCCAAGCTTCACACAAGGTGTAAGGTGCAAGATTAGAAGGTTTGGTGCTTGAAGAACTTGAAGGACCTCTCTTGTGTGCTTTTATCCACTCCATATTCTTCATTGTTTCTTCCCTAGCTTGAAGCTAGTAGTAAGCTTCTTGTAACTCTTGTTACTTCATATTTTTTTTTGTGGATAAAAGATATATTATGTTGAAATAACAAGAACACTAAAAGACTTGAACTTGAATCTTGAATCTTGAAACATAAAGCTTACTTATGATGAAAAATGGATGATATGATATGGTTTAGTGCATGAATGATAATTGTTTGTTGATTTCTTGAGATGATGATGTTAATCATCACATGAAGCTTGCTAGATGATGTTTAAACACTTAATCTAGCAAGTGGGAGGATGATCATGTAACAACATATGTTGATCATCTTCTAGTGAACACATGAACTTGATAAATAAAAACGATTTCTTATAAAACAATGATCAAAGTGACCTAGTAAACTTATAGATTCAAGACTTGTGAATGATTTTCTAAGAAAACCAAGTTTAAAAAGATGATTTTTGAAAGATCATAATTTTTATTAAACCTACACTATTTTTAGTGGAAAAAGAAGTGTATAAACACTAGAGAAACAAGAAGGTTTAATAAAGAAACATTTTTGTAAAATGTGTTTACAAGTTGTAAACATCTAAAACTTCCGAGAATAAGATTTACCAAGAAGTAAATATACTTCGGAGGGTAACTAAGGCTACTAAACACTTTACCAAGCTACTACGCGTTTTTGTAAAAGATCAAGTTCATGTTGTATTGTAAATGGAATAGTTTTTGCACTTGGTAAGTGTAAGATGATTAGTTATTTGTTGTTGATTGTTTGGATGATTTTTGAAAAGAAAATGATATGCTAAATAGCATGGACACCTCCATTTTCAAAGGGAACTATGGCAAAATTTTCTAAAAATACAAACACTTAGAAAATATTTTCTAAACAAGTGTTTACAAGTATGTTTTAAACTATGTTTTTCAACATAAACTTTGCCATAAATTTTGTTACAAAAATACAAGTATTGGAGGTTGGTTTTTGTAAATAAAAATGGATAAATATATATTTAGAATATATATTTACATTAAAGGCACATGTGTGATTGTTTGTATATTTTTGTGAACTAGTTATATTACTTAAGGATTTAAAATAATATAACTTAACGAAACACCAAGGAAATACGATCCAAAATATTACCAAGAATCATACGGAATAAATACACAAGTTACACGCTTATATTGAGAAACCGAACGCAAGAACGCAACATACAAAATATTCCGGAAAATACACTCATTTTGGTAAATCCTATTTTGGATATGAAAGAATGAAAGTATGATTTTTACTAAGTTATATCATATTTTTGGACAAGAAGAAAATGTATTATTTTTGGAAAGTAACAAAAAAAGACATTTACTTGGGTTTATTAAGAAATATAGTATTTTTGGGGAAAATATATATTTTCTTAGAATGTATTGTTTTGAATAAAGATAAGGATTATATATATATATATATATATATATATATATATATATATATATATATATATATATATATATATATATATATATATATATATATTCTAAGTGAGACTTAAAAATATATATTCATTTGGATTAACACGCCAGAATACGACGCCAATACTTGGCAAGAATACGGATATACATGTATAAGATACCCCCATCCTTGGGAAGGAAATACTTGAGAAGTATTGTTACAAAATATTGTTTATCAATTTTTTCCAAAAATTAAAGTTAAAATAATTATTACTTTAACAAGTGATTATAACTTGGAGTAATAGTGAAGACTTAAAGGAAACGTAACTCAGAACGTAAATACTAAGACAAGGCACGACCCGTTCGTCTAATAGACGTTAGCACATTGTAGGTAGTCGTGTTTGCTGAAGGGATTTGAGTTACGATACTGAAGACGCAATACTGTGAGTTCATGTCCCCCCTTTTCTTTTAACTGTTTTCAGTTTTATACTTCGGGGGTGAAATACATGTTACAATTATTACAAACGTTTTATACATGATATGGTTAGCTAAGGAGGGTTACTTCTAGATCATGTGAGTGGTGGGTATAGCACTTAAGGCCATTAATCCTCGTCGTAGGACCGAGGGACATGAGTGATAGATCTATTTGGGTGTAGCGAGCCCCACTCCTGAGTCCGCAGAGTGGACCATGAGGTGACTATGTCTTATCGACGAAATCTGCTAGGTTTGAGTCTTCCTGCATCACTTCACACATACCATTGGCTTTGCAACCCAGTGGCGATCTCTTTTTCCTTACTGCTACATACCAGGGACTTACATACATACTTACATCGTTTCAAAGGTTTATACATACACACAAACGAACGCATGAACTCGCTCAACTTTTGTTGATGTTTTTCAAACTACATGTATTTCAGGGAAATTGTAAAGTGGATCTGGCGGGCGTTGGAAGTTTTTATGCTGCGTTAAGAATAAAGATGTCATCCATGTTCTTTGAGTTTGGTTAGTGTGTCTTATTCCTGGATGAGACACGTCATCCAAACCTTGGTGTTATTCAATATCTTTTGACGAGTCCTTAATGACTCATAAAAAATTTGTACGGTTTGTAAAGCTTGAATTTGAAGTCTACGTTTCAAAACAATGTTGTTATGTTTTAAACTTATTTAATGGATGACAAGTCTATTGTTTTATCATATAGTTGATGTTATGATTGAATGCAATGATATTAAGGAAGTCACACCGTAATCACGCTTCCAAAAAAGTCAGGGTGTGACAGCTTGGTATCAGAGCTTCGATCGTAGCGAACTAGGATTCTTTCTCGAGTCTAGACTACGATCATTAGGGCTCTCACGAAAATGTTTTCACAAACATGTTTTCATTGCATACACAAAGCATCCAGATCCACGAAATAAACATTTTTACAAATGAAAGACACAAAATACATTTCAAAGAATTCATTTATATTTCAGTCTGAGAGACTGGGGAGGTCAGTCTGAGAGACTGGGGAGTTAGTCTGAGAGACTAGCTGGGTATTCAGTCTGAGAGACTGGGGAGTTAGTCTGAGAGACTAGCTGGGTAGTGCAGTCTGAGAGACTGGGTAGTCTGAGAGACTAGTTGGGGCAGTCTGAGAGACTGGGAGGTTTAGCCTGAGAGGCTAGGTAATTCAGTTTGGGAAACTGGGTAGTTCAGTCTGAGAGACTGGGTAATTAGTTGAGAGATTAGTTGAGACAGTTTGGGAAAATGGGGAGTTCAGTCTTAGAGACTGGGTGGTTCAGTCTGAGAGACTGGGTGTGTCAGTCTGAGAGACTGGGTTGTTCAGTCTGAGAGGCTGGGTGTTTAGTCTGGGAGACTAGGTGGGTTAATCTGGGAGACTAGGAAGGATAGGAAGTTTCATGAAGAATAATGTGAATACATGATTACATGATGAATTGTCTTTGTTTGCACACACTAATTGTTAGTAAATACTATGGATATACATGCTATGACTATTATGTACCAGCACACATGTTACTTTATTTAGAAGGTGAGTTATCAGACATTGATAACCCTATGGCCACCGCCCCGGATAATGAGATTGCACCTGCACCGGAGATGTTTACGTCAGGCACTGAGAGTGACCCTGACATGCTGACCAAGGGGGAGGACGACTTTCAACCGTTCACACTACCAGACTTTGGTGATGATTTACCCTTACTGATGGCTTCCTTGACGAGGATCTTTTGTCATCCTAGCTTCAGGCCATGACCACCTCATCACTGGTCATCCCGATAGTGAGCACACCATGGCCCCGATCCTCGATAATGCGTCTCCCGTGGACATTCCTTTCGAAGGTGGGCTGCTCGACGAGTAGTTGATGATGACGTTGACATGTTTATTGATGGTCCTCCTGATGACACCCATGGTGATAGAAAGTTAGACGAGAACATTATTACACATTTCACTTCTGAGACCCCTGTTATAAAGCTATCCTCTGATCTTAGTATACACTCGATTTCAGACTCCTTTGAGTCTGTGACATCTACAGCCTTACAGACGATCGGATTAAAGCCTTTTACTACTAACTCAGACAAAGGAAAGGAGATCGGGGAAAGTTCAGGGCAACCCCAGGAAATGCCACCATGGGAGGAGCTGGATCGTAAACTGGAGAACTGTGATCTCATCGGACCTGCCGATGAAAACCTCTTCAATTACCCTGTTGAATCCCAACTCCCAGTTAATTTGGAACCTGCTATCCCAGATCCTATTGTCAACCCCCGACCTCTACAAGGAGAGTTGGAAGAATGGTGGACAAACGACTCGCAATATCAGAATCTCTTGAATAACCCTGGCGTCTATTCCCCCAGTTTGACCCTGAGCCTGCACCGAACCCACCTATGAGCACAGAAAACTTGGCTGAACTCCGTCATTATGGCGAGGAGCTGGTGGAGGCAGGAAAACGAATTAGGGATGTGGGAGAGAGAATCACTTGGAAATACGACGAGAGGGAGCGTCGTTTCTGAGACGCCAGCTGGCTGTGGTTGCGTGGTTGTGTGGTTATGTGTTTAATAATAATAAATAATAAAAATATAATCATGTAAAATAACTTAAAATAAAACTTTTGTAATATATCTGGTGTGTATGGATACATACTAAAATATATATGAAATATGAAAGTCGCAAAGTCGACAATTTTGGCTATACGTGTTGACGTGATTATGTGCGATTGCTTTATTGCATTTGATTATTATTTATTTTGTGCCAATAACTTATATATATTAATTATCAGATGGAACACACTGTTAATGAACCAGTTAACGAAGTTAACCAATCCGAGCAAAACAATGAAGATCACTTTCTTAATAGGCAAGATATAGAAAACATCGTTGCCCAGGGAATAGCAAATGCTATCGCAGCAATCGTCGCTGCTGTTAAAAGTCCTGTTGAGCCTTCACAAGCCAACCCCAGTAAACGCACGTGCGATGATAATTTCAGTAATAGTGTTAACGGAGTCGGCAATAATGACAACGTGATTCAAGCCCCGATACTTAAGAAAATGAAAGTTGCAACACCTGGTTGCACTTATAAAGAATTTCTTGCCTGTAAACCTGTTGAATTTGCAGGCAATGAAGGGGCAACTGCTGCACTGCGTTGGTTGGAGAAAACCGAGGCAGTGATTAAAATAAGTAAATGTGCCGAGGAGGATAAGGTCATGTATGCTTCTTACCTTGTTAAGGAAGAGGCATTAGAATGGTGGAACACGGTACTGCAAGCCAAGGGAAGTGACATGGCTTATGCCATGAGTTGCGAAGAATTTAAGCGTCTAGTGGAAAGGAAATTCTGCCCCGAATATGAAAAGGAACAAATGGCGAATAAGTTCCTGAGCCATCGAATGGTGGATGTTGATTGTCGAGGGTATACTTCGAAATTCTTTGAATATGCCAGAATTGTACCAACTCTGGCTTCGCCAGAATCGATACTTATTTCTCGCTATATTTGGGGTTTAATTAGCGAGATTCGTGACATCGTCAAGGCTGCGAGACCCCGCACAATTGACGATGCAGTGGAGTTAGCCAATACTTTGACCGACGGGCTGGTACGTACGCGGGAAGAAAACAGGAAAAAGGAGTTAGCCCAAAAGATCACCCAAGGATTTCGTGTGGGTAATAATATTAACTTCAAGAGGAAGGGAACTGGGTCCTCTTCCACCCCGCCATTTTGCGGGAATTGCAAAAAGAAACATTTTGAAAAATGTAGAGAAAATTGTAATTTCTGCAAAATTCCAGGCCATCGGGAGGAGGAATGCAAAAAGAAATCAAAGATCTGCTACAACTGTGGAGAAGCTGGTCATTTCAGACCAGAATGCCCTAAATTGGTCAAACCAGCGGATAACAAGGCCAAACTTGCTGAAGGAACTAATAAGAAGAACGCAAGAGCCTTCCAATTGACCACACAGGAAGCCGAACTGATTCCCGACGTAATAGCTGGTACGTTTCTGGTACACAACGTTTATGCGAAAGTATTATTCGACTCTGGTGCAAACCAAAGTTTTATAAATACTTCTTTCTGCCAAGCTCTTAAGCTACCCTTAACCAAACTTAGGCAGATTTATACAGTAGAAACGGCAGACGGGAACTCTGTTAACATAGATACGGTTTTGCAAAAAGAAAATATAGAACTTTCAGGTCATAAATTTTCTGCAAACCTATTACCTATGAATTTAGCTGGATTCGATGTCGTATTAGGAATGGATTGGTTAGTAGCCAACCATGCTCGAATCCTCTGTGATAAAAATTCCATAGAAATTCATACACCATCAGGAGAAATAATCGTGGTTACAGGAGATAAGCCACGTAAATCAATGAAGTTCATTTCTGTAATGAAAGTTGCTAGTTATGAACGAAAGCAAGGAATAGTGTATATGATTTCGGTAATCATTAGCACTAAAGGTAAGGAACTTAAGGAAATTCCTGTAGTATCAGAATACTCGGATGTATTCCCAGAAGAACTACCAGGATTACCACCAGATAGGGAGGTAGAATTTAGAATTCATCTGATTCCTGGAACTACACCCATAGCTAAAGCACCCTATCGGTTAGCAGCCACTGAAATGTTAGAACTGAAAAAGCAGTTAGATGAATTGCTCAGTAAAGGATTCATACAACCTAGTTCATCTCCGTGGGGAACACCAGTGTTGTTTGTGAAAAAGAAAGATGGCTCAATGAGAATGTGTATCGATTATAGGGAACTGAATAAGGTTACAATTAAAAATCGATACCCATTACCTAGGATTGATGACCTTTTTGATCAACTTCAGGGAGCTAGATATTTTTCTAAGATAGATTTACGCTCCGGATATCATCAGTTGAAGGTACAAGAAGAAGACATACCTAAAACCGCTTTCAGAACTAGGTATGGCCACTACGAGTTTACAGTTATGCCATTTGGACTAACAAATGCCCCTGCAGCATTTATGGATATGATGAATAGGATCTGTAAACCGTATTTGGATAAATTCGTAATTGTCTTCATCGACGATATACTTATTTATTTCAAAAGTTAGGACGAGCATTGTGAGCATTTACATGCACTCTTAACCCTGTTAAGAAAAGAAAAGCTTTAAGCCAAATTCTCAAAGTGTGAATTTTGGCTACAGGAGGTGCAATTTTTAGGACATATGGTGAATCACAAAGGTATTCACGTAGATCCCTCCAAAATAGAAGCAATCACCCAATGGAAGGTCACGAAATCAGCCACGGAAGTTAGAAGTTTTCTAGGATTAGCTGGGTACTATAGACGCTTCATTAAGGATTTCTCTAAGATAGCAGTACCATTAACTAAGCTAACCTGTAAAACGGTTAAGTTTGAATGGGGACATAGACAAGAAGAGGCTTTTAAGATTTTAAAGCAAAGGTTAACAAATGCTCCAATTCTGGCCTTACCAGAAGGGACAAAAGATTTTGAAGTTTACTGTGATGCTTCTAAGTTAGGATTAGGATGTGTATTGATGCAACGCAAAAAGGTAATCGCGTATGCCTCAAGACAATTGAAAAAGCACGAAGAAAATTATACGACTCATGACTTAGAATTAGGAGCAATAATTTTTGCCTTTAAGATTTGGAGACACTACCTGTATGGAAGTAAGTTTATAGTTTATACAGATCATAAGAGTTTAAGATACATATTTGGGCAAAAAGAATTAAACATGAGGCAAAGGAGATGGATGGAAATTCTAAGTGACTACGACTGTGATATTCAATATCAGGAAGGAAAAGCAAATGTAGTAGCAGATGCCTTAAGTCGTAAGTATCATGAAAAACAAAGACGAGTTCGTGCTCTTAGATTAAATCTTCAAGTAGACTTAATGGAACAACTGAAGAACGTTCAAGAAACAGCAATCAAGGATGATGCTGAAGGAATGAAAGGAAGAATAAAAGAGTTAGAACAAGGGATTGATGGAATTTGGAGATTCCACAAGAAAAGGATTTGGGTACCTAAGCAGGGAGAGTTAAGAAATAAGATTTTAGAGGAAGCCCATAAATCTAGGTATACCATGCATCCTGGTAATAATAAGATGTACCAAGATTTAAGGAATAACTTCTGGTGGATAGGAATGAAAAAGGATATAGCTAGATATGTTTCTAAGTGTCTAACTTGTTCGCAAGTTAAGGCAGAACACCAGAAACCTTCAGGATTACTCCAACAATTAGAAATGCCTGTTTGGAAATGGGAACTAATAACCATGGATTTCGTTACTAAGTTACCCAAAACCAGAAAAGGTAACGACGCAATTTGGGTAATTGTGGATCGATTAACCAAATCAGCTCATTTTCTACCCATGAAGGAAACCTTTAGCATGGAAAGATTAGCCAAGTTATACGTAGACGAGGTAGTATCCTTACATGGAGTCCCACTCTCCATTGTATCGGATAGGGATAGTCGTTTCACTTCACATTTCTGGACCAGTTTCCAGGAAGCAATAGGAACCCGACTAAATTTAAGTACTGCATACCATCCCCAAACAGACGGACAAAGTGAACGGACGATACAAACCCTGGAAGACATGCTTAAAGCATGTGTTATAGATTTTGGTGGAAACTGGGATGACCACCTACCTTTAATTGAATTCTCCTATAACAATAGTTATCATGCAAGCACCGAAGCTGCCCCATTTGAAGCACTGTATGGACGAAAGTGTAGGACTCCGGTTTGTTGGGCAGAAATAGGAGAAAGTCAATTATCAGGTCCCGAGATCGTGCAAGAAACCACCGACAAGATCACTCAAATCAAGGAAAGACTGAAAACGGCCCGAGATCACCAGAAGAGTTATGCCGACAATCGACGCAAGCCGTTAGAATTTCAAGTCAGAGACAAGGTACTCTTAAAAGTTTCTCCTTGGAAAGGAGTAGTTCGATTTGGTAAGAAAGGAAAGCTTAGTCCAAGGTACATAGGACCATTCCCAGTAATCCAACGCATATGACCAGTTGCCTATCGCTTACAACTACCAGAAGAAGTAGCCGGAGTACATGACGTATTTCATGTATCTAACCTCAAGAAATGTCTATCTGACGAATCACTGGTAGTACCTCTTCAGGATATAGAGGTAAATGAAAAGCTAAAATTTGTTGAGAAACCACTCCAAATAGAAGACAAAAAGGTCAAGTTTCTCAAGCACAAAAGACTAGTACTGGTTAAGGTCAAGTGGGAGTCAAAAAGAGGACCTGAGTACACCTGGGAGCTGGAATCAGAAATGAAGCGAAAGTATCCCCACTTATTTAAGTAAATCTCGAGGACGAGATTTTAAATAAGGTGGGGAGGATGTAAGGACCTGCAAAAAAATGTCCATAAACGACCCGTAAGTAAAAACCCGGACCCCTGAAACCCTAATATTCATGAAAAATCAAGAATTAAGAAATTTGGTTTCCACGCGGGCCGCGTAAGCCATAAGGTAAGGCTACGTGGGCCGCGAAAACTTAAAATTCTCTGGATAAGCGCTTAGGCCACGTGTCGCACACGTGGCGGACCTACCTGTGACACGCTAGCCCTACACGTAGACTAGGGAGCCCTCGCGGGCCGCGTAAGGTTTAAGTAAGGGTTTACGCGGGCCGCGTAAAACCTGAAAATCAGCTATAAATTGCCTGTGCATGGGACTTGCTTCTGTATTCGAAAATTTAGTTTCAAAATGTCCAAATTCTACTTAAAACGAATATTAAGGTGTCAAGACGCTGCTACGAGTACAGGGTAATAACTCGATCATTGCTACGATACAATGTCCGATCGATTGAAACCAATTCGATGGATGTTTAAGTGCTGCCAGTATTTGGGCTATACTTTGTCATTCGTCGTGAGGGTTTTGATTTCGTGAGTTTATCGTAAATGTTGCATTAAGTTACTGACCTAGTTTCGTGTGCATTGTTATTTAACTAGGTTACAAGGCTAAATCAGTAGGCAAGGTTCTGTCCAACTAAACTTGCAATGTGAGTCATTCTCTTTTTACCAAAGTTGCTTTGCAAAACCCTAAATGTTTTCCAGTTATACTTTGCAGTGATTAAGTCTTTGCTAATCTTTAATTACTGGCAGTATGTGGGGGTTTTGTGCACATTACTACTAACGATTTATCACTTAGGTGAGCGAGCCTAATTAGTGATATGTCCACAGTCATAGATTCGGTCGAGTGACAGCTGAACCAGATAATTATATGATAGGGGCAAATATAAAAACCCTTAATGCTGTAAATTTATAACAATGTGTCTTTTGTGCAAATTGAACGACTCGCCAGTATTTCCCCGCTGATAAAATCTTTTTAAACATGTTTCAGGTGACTTACTGTGAATCAAGGAAAAGTGCTAAGTAGCACTAAAAAAAAAGCTTGAAGAGGTGGCTCAATAAAATAAATAAACATGTTTTGTAAAACAGGGAATTTCCTCGTGAAATTCCTTTATTGTAAATAATGGGGTTTGTCCCAATTTGTGAAATAAAATAATTGGGCATTTTCAAGTTTAAACGATCCTATTAATAATTCCGCTGCCAAACTAAATACAAATACCACGGGTTTTCTGTCCCGCGGCTTCTGGACCGGGTCACACCGGGCCGGGGGCCGTGACAGTATGGCCGGGCGTGGCTAGCCCGGCATGGCTTGGCCAGGTGTATTAAAATAAAAAAAAAATCTAAAATTAAAAAATACACACAACATTTAAAAAAAAAGCCTAAAATTTTATTAAAATTTCCTAAACATTACAAAATTCTACAAAAAAAGGATTACAAAAAAAAAAAAAAAAACCCCCTAAAGAGTTAGGTAGATTTCGAAAAGGGCGAGCTTGTCAAACGACTTCCGCTCCTTGCCCCGGAACTCGATGTTGGCCACCGCCACCCGGTCTTCGTGACTTATCTCACCGCCCGGGACGTTGTCGTAGTAGGTGTCACACCCCAACCGATGGCGGAAACATCGAGGCATGACACTGAGTGAAACAAATTGTCCATGAGTATCCATAACAACTATTCGTTACCAGATAATTAAACGTCATGTCCCATACCACAACATATCCAAATAAAAACAGTTATTACAAATAATTGTCTCAAAAACAGATACTGTTCCGACGACTCAGATTTAAGCGTGACATAACTAGACCCCTAGCTTGATTCACCAAAAAAACACCTGTCACATACGTTAAAATAAAGTCAATACACATATTGTAAAGGTGAGCATACATGTTTAGTAGTAATAATAGAGTTCGAAATAGTTATGCGTATTGTAAAGGTGAGCATACATGTTTAGTAGTAATAATAGAGTTCGAAATAGTTTACGCATAACCAGCATGAAACATGTACAAAGTAAAGGCAAGTAGGTTATCGACAGAGAAATATGCACAGACGTGACTGCGAGTTGTAGAATGCGCAACACATATCCCCACTGGGACACGTGAAGTAAAGCCCTTAACAACCCCTGTCCACGACAGGTGCTGAGCCCAAACTATAGTACTATCGTTGCTAAGGTGTCAGGCAACAATCACTGTGTTAACATAACATACAAGCATTCATCGAATAACACGTAACATGCAATAGCGGTCAGCGTATAAATAGTGTTTGCGTCGTGTGTAGATTGTGATTTAGAATAAGTAACGTATGTAACACCCAAAAGCGCATAAAGCAAAAAGGGATCGAGTAGACTCACAGATCTTGCTTAACAAGTAAACACTCTCTTGGATTGAAAGGAGCGCTGAGAGATTAGCCTGAACAGTTAACGATAGCATAAGTGAAGAGCGGTGCGTAAAACGGTGCAAAAGTGACCAAGTGTCGAATGGTGATCCGATCGGATGGCAATCCGATCGGATGGCCAGTCGATCTCCGATCGGATGGCCATTCGATTGGATTCACATTCGTTGGTAAAGATGTGTTTGTGTATGATGACTTTGAAGTTTTCGTTGTAGCATTTAGAAAATAGAGAAGTATCTCTACCCTTCAGATCGATAGATCGAACGGTCGTTCGATCGGATAGCGATCTGATTGGCAGGACACTTAGTGATAACAAGTTCACAGCAGGATTGTCACTCGATCGGATTGCAATCCGATCGGTTGGTAATCCGTTAGTTACTGATGATCTTTGAAAATTATGAAAATGATTAACTGTCGAAGTTCCAAATGTCACATTGTCGGATGGTCGTTCGATCGGATGGCAATCCGATCGAATGGCAATCCGTTCGACGTTTAGAATCTTGAAAGTTTGAAGAAAAGTTTAAGTGTGGAACCAAGTGCAAGCCGATCGGATGGCTGTTCGATCGGATGGCAATCCGATCAGACGGCAATCCGTCCCAATGACCTGATCGTCTTGGTACTTGATTATTTTGAAAGGTTTTGCAGTTTTGATCGAGACGGTGTGATAACGTGCTAAACAACAGAAACCCCATCTTGACCCAAGTGATCCGATCGAACAGGAATCACTCTAGTCCGATCAGTTCACTGTTCGACACGGTGGTTCATGCTTAACCCGAGTTCAGTTGTCCCTTGGATAGAATTCAGATCTTGGACCAACACATCACTAAGAAAGAGTAGAAGGTCGGAACGAGCTCCGATTCTATCGGTTTTGAGTGCATTGGGTGTAAAAGAGTTGAAAGAAAGTTAGAAAACCATCTTTCAATCCTTTTTAACCATGAACATGTGTAGATCTATGCGAAAACATTGATTATTCATGTGGAAATCCTTCAGATCTAAGTTGTTCTTGATGGAATGAAGCTAAACCTTGAAGTTCATAAGAACTCCATGATGACATCACCCTAGAACACCTCAAATCCGGTGATTTCACGGTTAAAAGTTAAGATTCAAAGGTGAAAAGATGAAGGAGTGCGTGTAGATCATAGAAGTACAAGATTTGAGTTGAAAACTTACAAGAATCGCGAGAAATCGGGAGAAATGAGAGCTTGAGTGCGGCTGGTCGAGTGAGGGGCTGTCACACCACAAATGATGTGACAGGAGGGTATTTATAGGGTTTCCAAAAGAGGAAAGGGAGCAAGGGTCGGATTGGTCACCGATCGGATGGTAACTCGATCGGATGGCAATCCGATCGGATGGCCACTCGATCGGTTGGCCACTCGATCCTGGTGTCCGGCGTGTTGAGTTTTGTCGTTTCGATTCGCGTGTTGAGCGTTGCGATGCGTTTCGAACGAGCGATGCGACAGATTAATAATAATAATAAACACACAAATACTATATCTAACATACAATCATCATAAATAACTGGCGTTTAGCGTTTAGCGTTTGCGATTCGATTGCGATAGAGTTGCATATACGTTTTGATTAATCACCATAAACATAAACATAATTAAACATGCACAAGTAACACATAAATAGCACACACACGTAAAACAATATCCAGAACGCATAATTCGGGTTGCGAATGCGATTGCGATACGATAAAGCGATAAAACAAGCGATTAAACCTCGATTATTCACAGATACTCCACATAATACAACTAAAGTAACTAAAATAAAGAATTCGATTACAAGTCAAAGAAGTTAAAACAGTAGTTGAGCAAGGAGTGACAGATCGCAATTAGCAATCTTTTCTTCCTTTGACTTCAATCTTGACTTTGACTTTGACTTTCGAAACACGGGGTGTTACAGTAGGCTTTAAAACAATTGAGTTTCGGTCGTAGCTCGCACCACTTGTGTTGGCACGTGTTTAAATTGTGTCGGTCGTTTTCCACATTGTGCCGGTAGCTTGCGAAAGCTTCCGGCCAGTAACGGGTCTCACCGGGTTGGCAGCCCTTCATCGCGTCCATGACGCTCGTGACAAGGGCTAGCTCTTCCTTTTGCGTCCAAGAGGCCATCGATCAAGTGTTTGTGGGTAGCGGTTCGGGTAGGTGACTTGGGTTGGGGTAGCGATGGGGACAGCCGGTGGGGTTGGGGGTTATATAGCGATGTGGACAGTTGGGGTGGGTGAACCGTTTGGCTTGGCCAACGGTTATATTTTAAAATTTAAACATGGCTCGCTATGCCTTAGCCAACAAGCCAATAAGATCCGGCCACATAGGATCGTTAGCATGCTCCACGGTGTGATAACGTGCTAAACAACAGAAACCCCATCTTGACCCAAGTGATCCGATCGAACAGGAATCACTCTAGTCCGATCAGTTCACTGTTCGAGACGGTGGTTCATGCTTAACCCGAGTTCAGTTGTCCCTTGGATAGAATTCAGATCTTGGACCAACACATCACTAAGAAAGAGTAGAAGGTCGGAACGAGCTCCGATTCTATCGGTTTTGAGTGCATTGGGTGTAAAAGAGTTGAAAGAAAGTTAGAAAACCATCTTTCAATCCTTTTTAACCATGAACATGTGTAGATCTATGCGAAAACATTGATTATTCATGTGGAAATCCTTCAGATCTAAGTTGTTCTTGATGGAATGAAGCTAAACCTTGAAGTTCATAAGAACTCCATGATGACATCACCCTAGAACACCTCAAATCCGGTGATTTCACGGTTAAAAGTTAAGATTCAAAGGTGAAAAGATGAAGGAGTGCGTGTAGATCATAGAAGTACAAGATTTGAGTTGAAAACTTACAAGAATCGTGAGAAATCGGGAGAAATGAGAGCTTGAGTGCGCCTGGTCGAGTGAGGGGCTGTCACACCCAAATGATGTGACAGGAGGGTATTTATAGGGTTTCCAAAAGAGGAAAGGGAGCAAGGGTCGGATTGGTCACCGATCGGATGGCAACTCGATCGGATGGCAATCCGATCGGATGGCCACTCGATCGGTTGGCCACTCGATCCTGGTGTCCGGCGTGTTGAGTTTTGTCGTTTCGATTCGCGTGTTGAGCGTTGCGATGCGTTTCGAACGAGCGATGCGACAGATTAATAATAATAATAAACACACAAATACTATATCTAACATACAATCATCATAAATAACTGGCGTTTAGCGTTTGCGATTCGATTGCGATAGAGTTGCATATGCGTTTTGATTAATCACCATAAACATAAACATAAACATAATTAAACATGCACAAGTAACACATAAATAGCACACACACGTAAAACAATATCCAGAACGCATAATTCGGGTTGCGAATGCGATTGCGATGCGATAAAGCGATAAAACAAGCGATTAAACCTCGATTATTCACAGATACTCCACATAATACAACTAAAGCAACTAAAATAAAGAATTCGATTACAAGTCAAAGAAGTTAAAACAATAGTTGAGCAAGGAGTGACAGATCGCAATTAGCAATCTTTTCTTCCTTTGACTTCAATCTTGACTTTGACTTTGACTTTCGAAACACGGGGTGTTACAGTAGGCTTTAAAACGATTGAGTTTCGGTCGTAGCTCGCACCACTTGTGTTGGCACGCGTTTAAATTGTGTCGGTCGTTTTCCACATTGTGCCGGTAGCTTGCGAAAGCTTCCAGCCAGTAACGGGTCTCACCGGGTTGGCAGCCCTTCATCGCGTCCATGACGCTCGTGACAAGGGCTAGCTCTTCCTTTTGCGTCCAAGAGGCCATCGATCAAGTGTTTGTGGGTAGCGGTTCGGGTAGGTGACTTGGGTTGGGGTAGCGATGGGGACAGCCGGTGGGGTTGGGGGTTATATAGCGATGTGGACAGTTGGGGTGGGAGAACCGTTTGGCTTGGCCAACGGTTATATTTTAAAATTTAAACATGGCTCGCTATGCCTTAGCCAACAAGCCAATAAGATCCAGCCACATAGGATCGTTAGCATGCCCCACGGTGTGATAACGTGCTAAACAACAGAAACCCCATCTTGACCCAAGTGATCCGATCGAACAGGAATCACTCTAGTCCGATCAGTTCACTGTTCGAGACGGTGGTTCATGCTTAACCCGAGTTCAGTTGTCCCTTGGATAGAATTCAGATCTTGGACCAACACATCACTAAGAAAGAGTAGAAGGTCGGAACGAGCTCCGATTCTATCGGTTTTGAGTGCATTGGGTGTAAAAGAGTTGAAAGAAAGTTAGAAAACCATCTTTCAATCCTTTTTAACCATGAACATGTGTAGATCTATGCGAAAACATTGATTATTCATGTGGAAATCCTTCAGATCTAAGTTGTTCTTGATGGAATGAAGCTAAACCTTGAAGTTCATAAGAACCCCATGATGACATCACCCTAGAACACCTCAAATCCGGTGATTTCACGGTTAAAAGTTAAGATTCAAAGGTGAAAATATGAAGGAGTGCGTGTAGATCATAGAAGTACAAGATTTGAGTTGAAAACTTACAAGAATCGCGAGAAATCGGGAGAAATGAGAGCTTGAGTGCGGCTGGTCGAGTGAGGGGCTGTCACACCACAAATGATGTGACAGGAGGGTATTTATAGGGTTTCCAAAAGAGGAAAGGGAGCAAGGGTCGGATTGGTCACCGATCGGATGGCAACTCGATCGGATGGCAATCCGATCGGATGGCCACTCGATCGGTTGGCCACTCGATCCTGGTGTCCGGCGTGTTGAGTTTTGTCGTTTCGATTCGCGTGTTGAGCGTTGCGATGCGTTTCGAACGAGCGATGCGACAGATTAATAATAATAATAAACACACAAATACTATATCTAACATACAATCATCATAAATAACTGGCGTTTAGCGTTTAGCGTTTGCGATTCGATTGCGATAGAGTTGCATATGCGTTTTGATTAATCACCATAAACATAAACATAAACATAATTAAACATGCACAAGTAACACATAAATAGCACACACACGTAAAACAATATCCAGAACGCATAATTCGGGTTGCGAATGCGATTGCGATGCGATAAAGCGATAAAACAAGCGATTAAACCTCGATTATTCACAGATACTCCACATAATACAACTAAAGCAACTAAAATAAAGAATTCGATTACAAGTCAAAGAAGTTAAAACAGTAGTTGAGCAAGGAGTGACAGATCGCAATTAGCAATCTTTTCTTCCTTTGACTTCAATCTTGACTTTGACTTTCGAAACACGGGGTGATACAGTAGGCTTTAAAACGATTGAGTTTCGGTCGTAGCTCGCACCACTTGTGTTGGCACGCGTTTAAATTGTGTCGGTCGTTTTCCACATTGTGCCGGTAGCTTGCGAAAGCTTCCGGCCAGTAACGGGTCTCACCGGGTTGGCAGCCCTTCATCGCGTCCATGACGCTCGTGACAAGGGCTAGCTCTTCCTTTTGCGTCCAAGAGGCCATCGATCAAGTGTTTGTGGGTAGCGGTTCGGGTAGGTGACTTGGGTTGGGGTAGCGATGGGGACAGCCGGTGGGGTTGGGGGTTATATAGCGATGTGGACAGTTGGGGTGGGTGAACCGTTTGGCTTGGCCAACGGTTGTATTTTAAAATTTAAACATGGCTCGCTATGCCTTAGCCAACAAGCCAATAAGATCCGGCCACATAGGATCGTTAGCATGCCCCACGCCCGGCCTTAAACTCCCGCCCAAGGGGCCACGCCCAAACCCAAGCCCACCCGGGATGGTGACTTGGACGTTTCTCTCCAACCCCCACATGCCCCAACCCCGCCCCATACCCCATAGTATAATGATATAAGAGTCTAAAATGTATATTACTTAATTTCAGTTAGATTTATTTTGTGGTTCGATCTAGACGACCTTTAAACGTGTGAATATTATACAAAATGCTACATATCTTAACAATAGTTAATTCACTTTCTTTAAACGGTTTCATATATAGTTAATTAACCCTCTTCTAAATAAAAACACATGTTGATGATTTAGCATTAATGTAAAAGATATCTTTCTCCATGTTAAAAATGGATCAGTTAAAATATATAAGTTTAAGAGGAATTTAGTATACAAAACAAATAACTCCTACTACTATATTTGTATTTCTTTCTGTTTTTACTTTTTGAGTCAACATTCATCACAAAACACAAAATCAAACACACAAATGACAAAAGTATTAACAGCAATAAACAAAAACATAAAAATCTCACAAAAGATAAAGAGTTCTAACACAATTCAATCCAATCATATCATCAAGAAATGAATGTCGATCAAACACAACAACAGCAAAAAATACTGACATCAAACAGTATCACCAAAACTCAAGTCTTTGACTTCCCTAAAGTCAAAATTTTATTACCTCCAAAAATGATTTAAATGCCACCTGTCAACTTAATACTTAAAACCCTAACCCTAATTTGATTCATGATAACATACCGCTTTTGACAAACCCTAAGAAGCCGCGGATCCTTTTCCATTTGCTTTCGACGAAGAATCCTTCGGGCCGCTGCTTTCTTTAGTAGAGTCTTTATGTTGATCAGCCTCCGCGGTCTTAGATGAACTATCCCAATCAGCACCGTTGTGGCCACCATCGTCAACCACATTAACATCAGACAAATCTTTCGCATCTTCTTCTTGATCATCATCATCATCATCGTCATCGGTTTCTTCGTATGAATCAATCTCATCACCCCAAATCCAATGTGACAGTTGAAAAATATGGACGTCCATAGGATCTGTTGGACAATCTACATTTTTGTCCATGTTTTTTAAAAATCTTTCATGCAGCTCATCGATCTTTTCATCTAACTCTTTCTTGCTCGCATAATCCCTTTCTTCTACGATCCAGAACTTATAGAAATCTCGCTTACCGTTTGGACCCGAAAACTTGTATCGTCCAATTTTGTTGTGTAGCTCATAAAGGTCCACCAGCAGACCAATCTCTTGTGCCTCCCCTTCTCGGTTGCTGGAGGCGGTGGTGGTGTCAATCTCTTTCTCTTTTCCGGTTGACGGTTTGGTTGAGATGGAAGAATCTGCCATGTTAACATCCATATCTTCTTCATCATCCGGCTGATCAACGAGATAAGTCTTCCACTCATCATCCAGCTGATCAACGACATAAGTCTTCCACTGCATGCTGCTTGAACTGTCGTCCCCTTCAGAGTGAGTCTGAGAATCCGAACCAGAACCGTCATAGGCAAATGCAGAACCAGAAGCTGGATCAGAGGCAGAATTAGCAGGCTGAGAATGTTGTGGTTGTGAGTTTGAAGAATCCATGAGGGTATCTTGATGGGGTTCTTTCAAGAAAATGTAGGCTGTGAGTTAGGGTTTGGAGTTATAGAGAGAAAGGGAAAAGGTGATGGAATTTGAAGTTAAACAACCACTATGGTATGTATAGGGGGATTTCAGTCGGAACTTTCCATTACTTCACTTATTTTTACCTATATTCCCTCTTAATTAAATGTCAAATTTAATTACCAAAACGGCTTTGGCCTAGCGGTATGAGTGTCCCCTCTATACAAAACGAACGAGGGTTCGATCCATACAATGGCGTAAATTTTGTGTAGATTATGAGCTACGGTATGGGTGTACCCTCTATGCAAAACGGATGAGGGTTCGATCCCCACAATAGCGAATATTGTGTAGATTATGAGCGGTTAAGAAAAACAATTTCAAATTTTGTATATTTTGTATAGATTATGAGCCGTTAAAGAAAAACAATTTCAAATTTAATTAATACAACATTACATAATTAATTTCTTGTCATGAATTTAGAAAGAGTAAAATGCAATTTGCGTCCCTGTGGTATGTCCCAAACATCAGCTTGAGCCCCTAAAAATAATTTTTTGCATTCTGAGCCCCTGTGGTATGCATTTCATAACAGTATGAGTCCTTCCGTCTGACTTCCGTCAGTTTGACTGTTTGACTATTGTTAAATGTCCAATATACCCTTATCCCCTAATGTATTTGACTGTTTGACTATTGTTTGACTGTTTGACCTTATACCCTTAAAAACCCTACCTTCTTGTCCATATTAGGGAAAACCGATCGGAGGTTATCAACATGTCTGCGATTGTGTGCGGATCTGAGAAATGCATGGGCAGAACTTTCTGATCCAATCCAATCCAATCGATTCCTGTTTGTTAGCAACAAACAGATCTGCGATTTGAACAAACAGATCTGCGATTGTGTGCGGAGAACTTTCTGATCTGCTAACAAACAGGAATCGTTCTTCTCCGGTTAGGGCAAAAATTTGTTAGCAGATATGGCGATTGTGTGCGGAGAACTTTCTGATCTGCTAACAAACAGATCTGTGCGGAGAACTTTCTGGCGGTTAGGTTTTGATTAGTGAACAAACAGATCTGCGATTGTGTGCGGATCTGAGGGCGGAGAAAGTTCTGCCCATGCGTTGGATTTGATTAGTGAAGTTAGAGAGAGAAGGTGGTGTGAGGATCTGAGAAATGGGGAGAGGACTTGAGAGAAGATTTTAATGAAGATGAATTTAGGTATATGTTGGAAGATGAAGATGATGGGGAGGGGAATTTAGGTATATGTTGGAAGATGAAGATGAAGATGATGAAGATCTGGGATGATGAAGATGAAGATCTGGGTTTAATAATGAATTTTGGGGTTTTTGGAAGATGAAGATGATGAAGATGATGAAGATCTGGGATGATGAAGATGAAGATGAAGATGATGAACTGGGTTTTGGGACTTGATAATGAACTCTAATGAATTTAATGATTTTATTGAAAATATATGCAAAAAGACGGTCTTACCCCTGGGTCAAACAGTCAAACAGACAGAATCTTGACAGAAGGACTCAGAGTGTTATGAAATGCATACCACAGGGGCTCAAAATGCAAAAAATTATTTTTAGGGGCTCAAGCTGATGTTTGGGACATACCACAGGGACGCAAATTGCATTTTACTCATTTAGAAATTCACCGTTTGAAATAAATTAATTTGTGATAACTACATTTTCTTTAGTATTAATAAAATAATTACTTATTGTCATATGTTCACAAAAAGAACTATAATATATTGTTATACTCTTATAAGTTAATGAAATTAAAGGGGTGTTTGGTGTTGCGTTTTCAAAATAGATTATACGTTTTCAAAATATATTTTGCGTTTTCAAAACTGCGTTTTGAAAAAGCATGTAGGTACATGCTTCTCCAAAACTGCGTTTTAGAGGTAGACAATCACTTTTTTTCATCCAAACATTTTTTTAGATTATTTATGTTTTACAAACGTAATAATCAAATAATCACTTCAAAACGTAATCCCAAACACCATCTAACTGTTTTTTAGCTACTCGGTCGGCATTGACTCGCTAAATGCTCGCATCAAACTAACATCAAATGTGTTTAAGGCTTTAAGCCTAAAATGACACTCATTTAAAAATTAAGGTGAGTTTAATATAACGATCTTTAGGACTAGACTCACATATAAATATAGTGAAGTATTTAACGTAACAGTGTAAGGTTCATTTGTGAACAACCCCCCTTAATAGTAAATTGTGTGAACTAATTCTAACATTTGATTATCAATACACAAGTGTAAATCAATGGCTAGGATTTGATCAGGATTTGATTATGAAAATACACTAGTGTATTTTACGATTTGATGATGTAAATCAATGGTCATGATTTGTTCACTCAGTTCATAAATATACTAGTGTTCACTCTAGAAGCTCACCCTAACATAACAACTATTCATGATAATAAAATAATAACAAATATAATGTATCTATATAAAAATATATATAACTAGGGGAAGGTTAACGTACAGTAGTTGCTTAACGTGCGAAGCATACACGGTACATTACGTATGTTCATCGTAAAATTACGCATGTTATAATTTACAAACTCTAATTACGCATTAACACAAAATCACGCATTATTAAACAAAATCAAGCATGGTCAGAAACCCTAACATAATCATGCACGTTATACTACTGCTCGTGTACACTTCGCACGTTAAGGACTTTTGTATTTTAAACTTTTTATATCTATACATATAATAAAAGAAACCAATAAAAGGACACTTGTCATTATTATAGACCATCTACTATTATTTAATTGTAAATAATTATTATTTAATTTAAATTATTAAATTTAACTAATGTTTCAAACAGAAATTACAGATAAAATTAAATATTATTCTAAATATTATTCTAATTCTAACTATAATAATTTCAAATACGAGAACAATTCTAAGTTGTCATATGTCAGATTTTTTAACCTTTTATCTAATTTTAGTTTATGTTAATTTATTATAATAAATTTTATTAATTTTATTATTATAATAATAGAGTTAATTGCCATTTTAGTCCCTGTGGTTTGGGCCAATTTGCCAGTTTAGTCCAAAGATTTCATTTTTAACATCTGGATCCAAAAAGGTTTCATCGTTGCCATTTTGGTCCAACTGACTTAACTCCATCCATATCTGTTAAGTCTGCCAAGGGCATTTTTGTCATTTCATTTTTCTTTTTATTAACCCTTTTTTCTTAATTGCCAAAAATGCCCTTGGTAGCTTTAACAGATATGGATGGAGTTAAGTCAGTTGGACCAAAATGGCAACGATGAAACCTTTTTGGATCCAGATGTTAAAAATGAAACCTTTGGACTAAACTGGCAAAATGGCCCAAACCACAGGGACTAAAATGGCAATTTACTCATAATAATATGTAGTATATTTCGTTGTAGCATTATAACTTTCAAGATACGGCACTTAATAAATTTCAGTCATTTCTTTTTGACATTAATATTCTTTTTTTACGTCTTGATATAAATTTTACTCAAAAATCAACCTATGAATAAAAGTAATTGAAGCACAAAAAGACATGTCATCAAATCTACCTCACCATTTAGTTTTTGTCATATGGCATGTGTACTTTTTGTTACTATAATAATCTATTTATAGTATATAATAAAAGAAACCAACGGAATATTTTTTAGTTTTTCCGCTTCTCTCTCTCTCTTCTACTTAATTATAAATGATTAATATTAATTAAAAAATTATTATAAAATTAAATTTAATATAAATTTAAACAATTCGTATAGGAGATAATATAATATTTTGAAATATTTATCAGATTTCAAAAGTATTTATCCTGAAATTAACAAAAGATGTACACTAAATATAAATTAATATAATGTAAATGATTTATTTATTTTATTAAATTAAAGTAGTTAAGGGTAGAACCGATTTAAAAAATGTTTAAACAAAAATATTAATCAATGTTTATTGGTTGTTTGGTATATAAAATTACATGTGCTCAACTCGCACAATACATGAGTTTCTTAAAAATGTAATTTTTTTTCATTATTTAATATATAAAATTAAATTTATCCAACACGTACAATACACATGGTTCTTAAAAATATAACTTTTTTTTTAATATTTAATATATAAAATTACATTTATTCAACACATGTAATAAACAAGGCTTTTAAAGATATTTTTTTTATTATTTGGCATATACAATTACATTTATTCAACCCGTGTAATACACGGGGTTCTAACCTAGTATAATATATTATAAATAGCTAATAAATAAAAATTAACGAGATAAGCTTGAGTTTAAAAATTATATTACTTCCTTTAGACTTGAGCTTTTGAATATAGCTCGAATGGGTCAAACTCGAGTTCAATTTTTTTTTAAATTAAACGAGTTTAGCTTGAGTTCGGCTTGATCTATTTACACTTGTTGGTCATGGACACTGACAAATTTATCATTGGAGTTGCTTTTATGTAACAATATACCTTAAAAATATGGGTAGTAAATTTCGAAATTTTTGTGACAATTTTTCTAGTAAACTTAAATATAGCTTGAGTTCGGCTTGATCTATTTACACTTGTTGGTTGGTCATGGACATTGACAAATTTATCATTGGAGTTGCTTTTATGTGACAACATACCTTAAAAAAATATGGGTAGTAAATTTCGAAATTTTTGTGACAATTTTTCTAGTAAACTTAAATATTATATATTTATCAACATTTTTTTAATAATGTCATCGTTAAATAAAACCTTTTGCTATTTTCTATCCGAAAGTGTAACTAATTAACCTGGATATACTTATACTTTCTATGTGTCACTAATGCCTATACTACATGAAGCTTTTTTTTTGTCTTGTTTTCATCTTTATGTATAGCACGCAATGATCGATAGCCTACGAACTAGGGATAAGGTTGATACAGTACTTGTATCCACATCCGTACTTGTACCGATAAGAAAAGCATTAGTAGTACTGAATTTGAACAAAACTGTGTATCAAATACCATACCGAATATATTGGTACGGTACTAGTATTTCGGTACAACACCCATATTGGTACCATTTTGTTTTTATTTTGTTGGGAGCTATCACCAACTCGTCGTCATTAAATAGCTCCGTCGTCGTCGAAACCCTAAAATCCGTCATTCCACTGATCCGCCAGATCTGGATTTGTCAAGACTCCATTTTTCATTGCTGCCCATTATGGTCGTCGTTCACTGCTGTTATATAACCACCGAAAAGTTTTGTGAAGAAGATAAGGAGTCGGGTTGTTCCAGATCTGATTTCTTCATTTCTCGTTTTTGTTTTATGTTGAAATTGTTAGGGTTTTTGAGTGTACGGATTGATCTGCATGTTTTTGTTAATCTGAATTGTTTCGATTCAATTTGATGCTCTTGTTTGTAGTTATGTGTACTCTGTGGTGCTAATATGTTGTGTTTTTCGAGGATTTTATAAATTGAGCAAAGGTTGAAGTAGACGGTATGTGTGTGTTTTAGAGAGATATTTATTAAGTTTTTTAATATGTTAATTTTTATGTTTATTTATTTGAGTAAATAATGTAAAATGACTAAAATACCCTCATGTGGGGTCCATTCAGTCAAATTTAACCATAAAACTAACTGAGTTCGGGCTAAAGCACATAACGTGCAAGGGACTGTAAACATCGAGTACAATTTTGTACTGTTTGAAGACAAAGGACACACTTTGTAATCTGGTATCAACATAAAGGACGATTTTTGTAATATTAAAAGTGTATATTATATATAGTATAAGAATCAAATTAAAGATTTAAATTATAGAAAGGAAATTAGGGTGTTAATGTTTGTATAATATAATAAAGACTTTATACATACGTACGTACATACATACATACATGCATGCATGCATGCATACATACAAAATGTGGATCCTGCGGAAAGTGTGTTTTTCCTAGAAAATGTAGGAAGAGATCTGGGCCATCAGATGAGTGTATTTAATGGTTGAGATCATTTTGGTGGTATTTTGGTAATATACGTGTCTTTAAAATAGGCTAATTTAATTGATTGGGGGTAAATGTGTCATTTAAGTTTTTTTAAATAAGGAAATAACTACCAATCATAAAACCACCTCCAAAAATGTCACAATTTTTTTCTCTCTCTCTAATCCCTCACATTTGAAAACACCAAATCATACAAAAACTAACGATAAATCAGATCTAGATGTGTTCATAGTAGTGTTTTAGCGCTAAAACACAATGTGACGAACTAGCGACTGACTGCTAAAACACAATATCAAGAATGCCAAAATCATATCAACCAGTAACTGATAAAATACACTAACAGTAACTGGAACCAGTAACTGATAAAATACATTGTGATGAAACTAGTAACTGATAAAACACAACATCAAGAATGCCAAAATCACATCAACCAGTAACGGATAAAACACATTGTGATGAAACAGTAGATAAAATATAAAAGAACATGTCATTCATGAATCATAACTAGTATACCATATTGTGATGAAACCAGTAATTGATAAAACACAACATCAAGAATGCCAAAAATCATATCAACCAGTAAGTGATAAAACACATTGTGATGAAACAGTAACTGAAACCAGTAACTGCTAAACACATTGTGATGAAACCAGTAACTGATAAAATACAACATCAAGAATGTCACACCCCCAAAATACCACTTGCGGGAACACCGCGGGGCGTATGGCGTACCAGGATCTTAGCCACCAATCACATTGAACTCATAAATATATTTAAATAAAACTTTCATTCATTATCATAAAGTAATACAAAACGTTAAGTGTAATTCATCGTATACAGCGGAAGCATAAATCAATTGTTAAATGTTTCGTAAACCATATGCACGAAAACCATTAGACTTGTCTTGCGATTCCATGTATCACGACCCATGACCACTCCAGCATCCCAGACAGCAAGTTCCAAAACATAAAAACCTATAGACCTGCAAGCATGCAGACAAGTGTGTCAGACGACGCTGGTGAGTTCAAAGTTTGTTAACGTGTTTAGATACCAGTTACCAGATTAAAACGTTTCACAGATTTGATGTTGTTATTAACTTGATTACCGCAGATGGCTCTAGATTTATTTGCCCAAACCCCAATGCTCTAGCACACATTGGTTAAGTGGTTAAGGTAATTAGTTCACGACCGTCCTCCCCGGTACGGTGTGAGGGTGCCAAACCTAATAGCGCTATCAACTAATAACCCTGTTGCCTCCCCGGCAACTAATCGGTATACGTAAGGGGACTTAACGATATAAATGAGTGTAATAACCAACATCCCAATAACCCGACGTTCCTCCCCGGAACGATTACCAGATGTCCCTCCCCGGGACGCATGCTTGGGAAAAGAGCAGTGAACTCACCTTAGATTGCTCGGTATGTTACGTTATATTCCCGTTCCAAGTTAGTCAACCAAACCCTACCGTGGTTACCAAAGATAATCAGTTTCATAAACATATATCCGAATCACGTGTTCAGCGTACTAGTTACACAAGTAGCATACAAGTAAGACACGCATCCTTATACAAGCCGTAACTGTTAATCATGCAATCCATTGATTCCTAACTTTTGTCGTAAAATCACATAACAAGTATTCAATCGCACACTAGGCCATGTCCCCCGTGCATATCGTATATTAGCATTCAACAGTTGAGTTGGCCATTCACATTAGTTGTTCACATTGATCACTACAAGTTACTTTATCGCACATAGTTTGCATCTATCACATGATCATCTTTCATATCAGTTACTCAGTTATCAAGGTAACATTTAACAATTTGATGGGCTACCTTTACGAGTCGGCTCATGATCCTCACAACTAGTTTACACTACCATTATGCCTTAAACATAATCATAACACATGATCAACAACATAACCAGAAGGGACGAAACATCACTTCACCAGTGAACAATCTCGGCGAATAATCACTTGCGACGAAATACTATGTTTCGCCGAGACCAGGCATGCGACGAAACACTATGTTTCATCATGGACATCATAGCCTGTAACCCTAACTGTTTCGTCGAATCATCATCATTCGGCGATTACTATCTAATCTCCTAGAACACCAATTATCACCACAGTAGACTTACCGGTTTTTATTATGCATGAGCCCTAAATCATTAACAATGATTATCATTATAAGTAGCCTTCCAATGGATCAAAATCATCTTCCAACTGCAACATAGATTCATCAGTTCATCGACATTCAACTTTACTACCAAACCCGATTTATCAATTCATCATAACAACATCAGGTTTTATGCAATCATTAACATTATGTCACCCTAGTTAATTAACAACCTTCTACCGAGTCCATCAATATCAATTTGGAGCATGAGTTCGTATACACATTAGCACAAATCAACATACATGTTATCATGAACCCTAGTTAGTCACTAGCAATTAATCGTCATAATTTAACATCGATTCCAACATGTAACCCATATCATCGAGTTTACTTACAAACAAGCCTAAATCAATTACACAGTTTATAATGATCACATAATCACAAAGATTTATTCAACCATATACACAAAAGAACATAAATTATTCGATAGGTATCACACTAACCGTGATACCGGGGGATTAGATTATCTCGAGGTGGAGAGGCTTCGAATCTCGCAGGTGCCGTCATGCAAGAAGGAGAGAAATAGAGTGGTTTAGGGTTTCTGTTTTCGTCTCTCGACTGCAAGGGTTCTAATAATACATAGCTTTACACAGTTGGGCCACGAAGTGGGTTGGGCCGAACCCCTTATTGACGAAACACTCTCCTGGCGAAACACTCTCATGGCGAAACACATGTTTCGCCGAACCTCATGAGTGACAAAAAGTCCTATCTTTCGTTGCTAAGGGCCTGTGACGAAAGTCCTGCCTGCTAATCATTAAACCACCACACAACTAATGTTAATATCATTCTACAATGATATTAATGATACAACGTACAACGAAATGTAAAACAGGATTTATAAAACAGGTGACGCGTAAAGGAAATGTCTTGAAATCTCGGGTTGTCACATCATCCCCAACTTGAAAGAAATTTCGTCCCGAAATTTGACAAGTAACCCAAAACAGCAAAATGTTAACCCAGGATAACTGTGGATTTTTCTGCGGGTACCACATCATCCCCAACTTGAAAGGGAATTTCGTCCCGAAATTCACCATTGATAGCAAAAGTTGGTTCAACCACCTGAACAATTGAGGATACTAGAGCTTCAACTGACCTTTGCGTTACCACGTGAACTCCGGTCCACATCTTGAGTTCCAACGAACTCCCACGATTGGAGTTCGACTATGCTAACCATTCTTGACGTCCTGATCCATGATTTGAGTAGATTCCTCAACAACCGCTCCTTGTCATCAACCTCAGACTCTAATAAGGGTATCGCTAGTTTTCCGTCAGACAAACACTTCTTTTAGATCCGAGGCATAAATGTCATCGCGGTCGCTACCCAATTTGTCAGTTAACTCGAGTTTGGGAGCCATGTCACCGATTCGTTCCAGAAATTTGAATGTTTCAAAGCATCGTAAACCAAGCTTGCCACATTTTCTATAGCGTACCGCATCCTCCCAGGGTGAGACCTTCGATTATGACACGTTCGCCTACAGCGAACTCCCAGTGTTTCCTAAGCTTATCAGTTTTCATGACGGTCACGTGTTGTCGCTGAGCGATTTCCAATCTAAGTAATCTTTCTGAAAGTTTCGAATATAAGTCCTAGACCTGCGATTAGGTTGTCACCCACCTCAATCCCACTAGGAGGTTAACGTTACTTGTTCATGCAATGCCTCAAACAGAGCTGTTTGAATACTAGAATGGTGACTGCTACGGTAGAACGCAGCCAAAGATACGTGTCCTTACAATTTTCACCAAGTCAATCACACACATGCTCGCAGCATGTCTTCGAGTGTCAGGGGGTTCGTTTACTCTGACCATTTTTCCTATGGTGAAGAGTAATGCTCATGTCTGGACGTGAACCAAGAGTGTTGTGTAATGCCTGTCAAAACCCGATATAGATCAAAATTAGAGGTAACAGAAGTTGGCACCTCGTGCCTAAAAACCGTCCTTCACAAGTAGTTACTCAGAGGATGCGAAGGCTTGAGAAACTTCCTTGTTTGCAAGAAAGCGTACCGATTTCATGCAACAATCAACGAGCACCCAAGTGATGTTATTTCCGTTATGAGTTCCAGGTAGTCCAGTGACAAATCCATGGCAGTCGGTTCCTAAACATTGCTGATACTCCACCTTGACTTTTCCACAAGTCAAACATTAGTCACAAACATTGCTAGGTGGACCTTCATGCCCGACCGCTAGTGCAAGATTTATAGATCCTAATATCTCTCATCAAAACCCAGTCGACTAGAATATCGAGGCCGGTGTGCTTTGCTCAACACGAGTTCCCTACAGTTGCCGTATAATGAGACCCACATTCGTTTCATGAGGTAACGGATATCGTCCGGCTTGCCGAAAGTTGCTCTTCCATACCCCGCATGGACACAGCTTGAAAATTTCTTCCTTCAGTGCTTTGGGTTGAACAGAGCGAGTCTGATCAGGTAGGTTAGAGTCGATAGTGAGTTGCAATGCTCGTACGCGTTTAGGTTCCGCAGTCGAAGTCATTCAAAGGTTCCATCCAGCGATGCCATCGCATGCTCAGCTCCTTCCAAAACTAGGGTACCCGGGAGGCTCTTGTGATCGATCTAAGTAGTGCATTTGGTATCGTCCAAGTAATGCCTCCAGTTTAGATCCAAAGACTATGGCTTCCACCGCCAGTTGTGACTCGTGTAATTCTTCTTGTAAGTCTACTACGTAAGCTATTACCTTCTCAGTGTATTATAGAGTTGGGATTCGAAAGCTGAAAAGACGTCCTCCTGTTTTGTCTTCCACGAACACAGCACCCTGATGTGCTAAAGAGGTTACCGCGGCGTAATTTCTGAAAATCCCTCGATGAATCTGCGATAGTATCTAGCGAAACCAAGGGATTGCTGTATCCCCGTAGAAATCTTTGGTGTCGATCAGTTTTAACCAAAATGGGTCTTAGCGAGATCCATGTGTATTCTCACTTCGTTGATTATATGACCAAAAGGTACCTCTCGAATCCAGAAATTACATTTAACAAGACTTTGCGCGGAGTGGCTTCTCCCTCAGGAGCTCTAAAATAAGGTACAAATGCCGCCCATGATGTTCCTTTCTCCTGGAAATGATCCAAAACGTCATCGATAAACATGGTCGATTCATGTGGTCCATAAAGCTGCTGGTGGGTTGATTAACTCAATGGTTATGGTGTACAAAGTCGCATTGGCTGTATTGCGTTCGGTATGCCATTCCAGGAACATTCTCCCCTTGAACTTCCATCTGATAATAGCTTGTTCGTTAACCAATCCTCGAATGGAAACTTGTCCCTCACAACTAGTCAATTGGGTGTTACTACATGGTCGAAGCGAACGGTTCTTGACTGTCACCTTGCTGAGTTCTCGATAATCAGTACATATACGAAAAGGCTTATCTTCACGGACATAACTGGGACTCCCCAAAGCGAAAAACTAGGTCCAACAAACTCCTGTCCAACGGTTTCTGTAGTTGATTAAACAGTTCTTGCAACCCTCATGGTGCAAGTCGGTAAGGAGTACGAGTAATCAGGGCAGCTTCTAGCGCGGGATCAAACTGAGATTCTTCCCTAAAAGTGTGGGGGTAAACCTGGAAGTTCCTCGGATGGCACACCGAGAGGAATCACGAACAGTTGGTGGATCATCGATCCTCTTTTCCTTAGCCTTAACATCAGTAACGGTTGCTAACTTAGCGGGGTAATCCCTCCGTAGACATTTATGGGCCTTCACAGCTGAAAAGGCGCTAACCCTTGCACCACCCTGACGCTTTAGAATAGATAACGGTTCTCCACCAGGGAGAAGGATACGCAAAATTTTCTTCTCACAGGGTATATCTATTCGATCTCTGGGTACCACTCCACACTAACTTCTGCACCAAAACCATCAAAAATAGTAGAAGGAAGGTCGATGTCGAACACTTGTCCCACAAGGTCGAGTTTGCATCCCGACGAACATATGAGGTTTCATTTGTCTTGCCATCAGCCGATTCCACAACAGGTTCGGTTTCAAGAAGCATCAAGGTTAAACAGAACCGAGGCGAAGTGATTGGTTACTCAAAGCATACAAGCTACCATGTTGCTATTACACCTGGCGTTGCCTATGCCAATCCTAAATACCCTTCCATGAGCATCATTTCCAGTGTTTTTGTTTTCGTTACGAGAATTTCCAGTACTGCCGTCGTTCCCTCGGTTCTTGTCGTCTCGATTTAGCAACAGCCAATCCATGTCGTAGACACCTTTATTTCCATACCGCAATCTATGATTACGAGCAACTTGATGTTGCCGTGACTGTTTCCTCTAATGTCATTGCTTGGAACGGATCCCTACGATCTTTCATCAACCGAGTCCATCTTTTCACATACACATTCCACACTATCATCAATTGTCATCGCTTATGTCCCGATCGGTTCGTAAGAGTTGACTCCCATGAGTCGCTGACTAGTGTTAAGGATTCGATTGAAGTCAATTTGCTGATGTTCGTTGCCGGTATTCTGGGTCGTTCTAATACTGAGGTTGGTAAGGCACTACGCTCATCCTCTTGTCCGTTGTTCTCGCAAGTTGACTGAGTAATACACGGTACGTTTCCAGAGTGCTGCAGAAGTGACCGCACTTCGGGGTCTAAGACGTCAGTACATTAAGTTCCAGCAAACAAAGAAAAGGTCTTGAAATCTCGGGTTGTCACAAAGAATGCTAAAATCACATCAACCAGTAAATGATAGAACACATTGTGATGAAACAGTAACTGATAAAACACATTGTGATGAAATCAGTAACTGATAAAACACAACGTGAACCAGTAACTGATAAAACACAACATCAAGAATGCCAAAAATCATATCAACCAGTAATTGATAAAACACATTGTGATGAAACAATAATTGAAACCAGTAATTGCTAAAACACATTGTGATGAACCCAGTAACTGATAAAACACAACGTGAAGAAATTGTTAAAAATTTGAACTTCGTAATTTAAAGTAATTGCTCTTTTGAAATCGTAATAATTTGAAATTGTCAAAGAGATATACGTTTCCATAAATATCTGGATAGTTAGTTTAGGATATATAATATTCCAAAATTATCCTTATATTAAAAAACCAACGAAATGAACAGTAATAAATAATAAATATTAAAAAGAGAAATGAATTAACAGTAATAAAAATAGAAATGAATGTATAGTAACGGGTACCGGTACCGGTATAAAATTTACCAAACTTAGTGTATTTTCGGTATTTGTTCGGCACCGGTATTCATCGGGTTTTACCCTCAAATACCGGTGCCGTACCAGTACCGACCGTATCAAGCCGTACTGTACCAGATATATTCGGTACCGGTACCCACTTTTGGGGATTTCGGTAACGGTATTTTCGGTACCGGTTGGTACCGAGTTCATCAAATCCTGTAGCAACGTAGCAATGCAAGTAATTGCACAGTTTAGATTACTTTTCATACACACAGTAAGTAAACTGTGTTTCGTTTGAATGAGGTTTTATATACACAACAACTTATTTTGCTTTATTTTTTGTCTTTTTACGTAATGAATGAATCGTGGCATGTAAAATAAACTTGGATATTTAGATTATTGATGAGCAAATCGTATCAAATCCTGTAATTAAACCGGTATCGTATCGGTACCAAATTTACTATACCAAATCATTTTCGGTACCAATTTGGTACCCACCTTTTGGCATTTTCAGAATCGTTACTTTCGGTTCGACACCGGTCTAGCACCATACCTATATTTATTGATTTTTACCTTCAAATACCATACCGTATTGTACCGAGCATTTTCGGTGCCGGTACCTAATTTCGATGATTTTCCGGATCAGTACTTTCGGTGCCGTTACCGGTACCGAGCTCATCCATATTTTAACGTGTTAGCACCGTAATAACTGAACTGAAAACAACCGAATTTCCAACTTGTAGGACGTGTGGGTCCTATTATTATTATTATTATTGTATATTAGGTGATTTAAAATCGCTTTTTTTGGACGGATTGACTATCCTTTTCACGACATTTTTATATATGTTTTGATATTCGGTATCTGCTTGCCATTACTGACACGCGTTTTTTAGTCATTGGGTCCCCGCCGCAACGCGCGGGCGGAAATTTAACTAGTTAAATTAATAATCAAAATACTATCATGCCCTTTTGAATAAAAAAACTAAAAGCCACATGTCACCTCCCTATTACTTCCTAAACTTTCTAGGAAACTTAGGTTTTCTAGCCAACTTCCACTCCATACATACATACATACATACATACATACATACATACATACATACATACATACATACATACATACATACATACATACATACATACATACATACATACATACATACATACATACATACATACATACATACATAGGGTATTCCATTATACTAACAAATTAAGAAAATTTAATAAATAAAAAACGTTTTGTGGGGGAAATTGTCGCAATTTGCGACAACCTTGCCACGAATTTGGATTTTTTTTAGTTTTAAATTGTTTATTTTACTTTACTAACAAGATTTAATAGCTAAAAAATAACGTTTTGTCAGAAACTTGTTGCAACTTGCGACAAGTTTTCTACAACTTTTGATTTGTTTTTTGTTTTTAAAATGTTTATGTCATCATACTAATAAAAAAAGAAAATTTAATAAATAAAAAACAACTAGGATTGCGACCCGCCGCAATGCGGCAGAGATTCTTTAGTTATAACTAAGTCGATCTAGGACCCGCACATTATGTTAAACCTGTCAAACGAGGAAAAAATTGACGATGTAAAAACGTTCACCCACCCACACACGCACGTTGCGTCGTGTTAACTCGCAAAATTTAGAATGAAACGTAAAAACGTTAAACCAAAGACGCATGTTGCAATGTGTTAAGTCACAAAATTTAGAACCAAGCATAAAGCGAAAAATTTGCGGAAAATGAAAACTATAAAGGACCAAAGTTGAAAGTAAAAACAAAAGTTATGAGCATAGATTGCAAAAGATAAAAAGTTTTGGGTTAGAAGTAATAACACAAATACTTTTTGGTTAAAAGTAATTTATGAAATACTTTTGTTGAAAAGTAAAAAAAAAATCATTTTTTTTGGAAAACCCCCAAAGCCAATGTTACGACAACCATATGCATAACCATTTTCTCTTTGAAAAAACCCCCAAAGCACACCCCGCGTTGCGGCGGGGCATAAAACGGTGTCAAATAGTACTAATGTCACACAACCGTCATCGACCACCAACACTGACTCGACCTAAGGTATGCGTGTTGCGACGAACCTGTCAACCATGGGAAAATAGAGGTAAAAACGTAGAACCACACATGCATGTTGCATCGTATTAACTCGAAAAATTTAGAACTATACGTAAAATGAAAATTTGCAAAGATGAAAAGTATAAGTGAAAAAAGTTGTGAAGTTAAATTGCAACTAATGAAAAGTTTTTGGTCAAAGTTAAAAAACAAATTATATAGGGTTAAATTTGCAAAAGGTAAAAACCTTTAGGTTAAAACTAAAAGATCATGGTTTTTTTTTTTTGAAAATTGCCCAAAGCACAATGTACAACTCATGATGCACTAAAAAGTTGCTTTTTTTATATATGGAATAACTAAGGTTAAGACCCACCCGCGTTGCGGCGCGGGTACATTGTAAACATTGAATGGATTAGTCCAAATGTTATATGATGCATTAACCATATGAAAACACACATTTCAACGTATCTAGTTGAACTCAGTGTAACCTGTATAAGCATTGTGATTGGATCAAACGTAAAGTAAAGTAAATGGAATTCATATCGAACAATCATAACGTATTATATGTGACCCAACTCATACATAGAAAACGTAACGGGTATGAAGGAAAATATGCACATGTAATCGAAAGGGATTAATTAGAGCTTTCGGAAAGGGGAGAAAAAGAAACCATAATTTGACTCCACTCGGTTCGAAAAAACACTTTACGAAACATACATAAAATAAACACGAAAACATATTATATTTGACTTGAATCATTTCCCAAAAAAGTTACGTCGAAACGTAGAACAGTTTGAATTTATACCAAAACGTACAAAAAAATTTGCACGTAAAAATGGTTTCTTTAAACGAAAACCTATTAAATTTGACCTGGCTCGTCTATAAAAAAAAGTTTACGTCGGAATGTAGAACAAATCATATTTATACATACCCGTACATAAAATATGCACGTAAAAAATAGTTTTTAAGTAAAGGAAGTATAGGGGTAAACCGAAACAAAATATTAGTAAAAAATTAATATGTTAAAAACGTTCGTAAAACCGTGCCAAGTAGCACCAATGCCACAACGACATCGACTTTCAACATCATAAAAATAAAATAGATAAAATGGTAAAAATTAAACTGTACAAAAAGGAGACTAAAATCGTTGAACCACGCACACCCGTCACAGTGTCATAATGCGAAGAAATTAACCAGAAACGTAAAACGTACAAAATAATAACTTAGTCGATCTAGGACCCGCCCGTTGCGGGGAAGTTTTCAAAAGGGAAAAAATGGACGCGTTGCGACGGGTCTGTCAAATATGAAAAAATAGAGCAAAAATGTTCAACCTCACATGCACGCTACGACATGTTAACTCGCAAAATTTAGAACGAAACGTAAAACGAAAAACTTGCGAAAGACAAAAAGTATGGAGGACCAAAGTTGTAAATAATAAAGTGTTGTGTTAAATTACAAAAGAAGAAAAAGTTTGAGTTTAAAAGTAAAAACTTCAAATGGGTTAAAATGTAAAAGAAAAAACTTTAAGGTTGAAAGTGAAAAATCAAGTTTTTTTTGAAAAAACCCCCAAGCATGGGGTACAAGTCATGATGCACAAAAAAGTTGCTAATTTGTATATGGAATAATGTTTCAAGTTTGCCACAACTTTTGATTTTTTAGATTTTAAATTATTTGTTTAATTGTACTAACAAATAAGATAATTATTATTACTATATGTTAATAGGTAAACTCAATAAGGTGACTCACATATAGGTAAACTCAATGAACAATGGCAGGAAGGTGACTCATCTACCTACCTACCAACCTTCATCTTTTTCTTTTTGGAGTTAGGTGGCGAAAACTTTGATTTTTTTTAGTTTTCAAATTTGTTTATTTTATTGTACTAGGTTTTTACCCCGGATTGCTTCCTGGGCTCGGGAAACTTAGTTATATTAATTACTATTTGTTATTAATACGACCACATTACATCAACCATCTCATTCGATTCAACAACAATGTCTTCAAATCACCGGATTAGATCATGAACCCATATTAGAGGTAAAACAAAAGCACAACAGGACCACATGAATAATATCATTTCCACTTTTACTTCAATGCACTCACATGATAGGGTGATTTGGGATTTTGTAAAAATGTTTGTTTTTGTACTTCTTTACAAAATAAGATGTTGACCAAAATTCAAACAGATGTTGACCAAAAGTCAATCAGATGTTGACCAATAGTCAAACAGATGTTGACCTTAAACAGATGTTTGGTTTAAGGCCAAACATCTGTTTATAGCCAAACATCTATTTAAGGTCAAACATCTGTTTAAGTCCAAATATCTGATATAGAAGGCGAAACATCTGTTTAAGGCAAAACATATGTTTAAGGTCAAACAACTGTTTAAGTCCAAACCTCTGATATAAAAGGCCAAACATCTGTTAAAGGCCAAACATCTGTTTAAGCCTGAACAGATGTTTAACTTAATAAGATCTACTGCCTTCTCACACTGTTTTCCTCTTCAAAACACTGTTCAACCTAACATGGGTTTCCATTAACTATTGACCAAAAGGCAAACAGATGTTCAAACCACTGTTTGTTATTGTACTTCTTTACAAAATTACATAGAATTCAAGAAAATGAAACAATGACTTAAAGAACTATAATTTAACACATAATCTAATCGGCCAAAGCAATCTATTATCTGACAATTTCGTGGTTTTTACAATATGAAACACAACATTATCATGCCAAATACAGTCATATATATCCATCCATTATTCTGAATTCATAAACCCATAAATGTAGAAGAATGTCACATTTGCAATTAATAAACCAAGTTTCTACTAATTGCAGTTACTATTAGCAAAAAGAAACATCATATTATCTATATATAAAACATAAAGTGCCAATAACAGTGTTTTATCATGTTAGCCATACATAGCAACAAACCATCAAGTTAATAATTAAAAAAAAACATACAACATCACCATCAAAAAATTCATAGTTATAGTATCTGATATCAGAACATACTTAAATGTCTTTGTTAAACTGACGTAACTTGATTTAATACGATCTTCTGTTGCGAAGACACGTATGTAAAGTGCAACATATCACCAAACCTCAAGTTATTGTCAGTCATAAACTTTCGCCAACCGTCCAACGCATAACGTGGGTTCAATTCATTTAACTCCGACTTAACATCATAAACCTCCACAACTCCAACCATGTTTTGAACTTTCAAAGTATGAAGATCAAGAGAAAGACCTGCTCGTCTGGCAACTTCAGCAGGAAGACGCTACATGTATTGTGTGGAAAAAAATAATAGTTAGACAAACAAACATAAATCATTAGTTTGTTATAAAAAATGGTATACCAGCCTATAGTCTCCTTTGCGATCAAAATGAAAGAACTCAGGGTTGAGAAGATGTCCAGAATGTTTTTTTTCAGTCTTTGCAATCTTATTTCTACGGTTAAGCTTTTTCTGAACGTTGGCGGCTCTCTTCCCCTTGATGAAAAAGTAAACCTATACATGTGAATTAAAGGAATGTTGAATATATGCACACAAAAAAAAAACAGTTTATATAACATATACTAATTAACTGGCAAGTATAGATACCTTAACTTTATGAGCAGATGAAGAACATCCAATATGATCACTTGTGTCGACAGGTAAGGAAGCATTTCCCTTAGTCCTATTCTTGACCATCTCCTTTCTCTCATAAGTAACTTTACCTTTCTTCTTAACCTGTTGTCATAGAGTAACTTTAATAACAATAGTAATATAACAATCTTTAAGATGGTAAACTTACATCTTGGGTTTTGTTCAATCGTGAAGACATGCGTCTCTTCGATGTGCATTCGGCATTGGTTGGTAACTTCTTCTAAATAATACATTATTGGATAAATATAACATTAGTAAACAACATTATTAATAGTTGTAAAAACATTAAATTCTTATATGTGCTAAATTAAAAATAAATAATTTTAATAATTTAGTAAGTACCTGAGTAACGGTTCTGCCTTCACCTACAGACACAACTTCTTCATCCTCATAGATGTCCTAGTCAACATTAATGAAATAATTAATATAATGCTAAAAAATTAAAACTTTTACTGCTAATGCTAAATACTTACGTACCTTGAATGCATTCTCAACATAATCAGCCTTCGATATCTCAAGGACACTATCATCGTCAGATTCAGGTTTCTTCAAAAAGCAAATCTCAGTCTCATCTCTATAAACTACTACCTCAAAAACAACATCATCAATTCTGCTAAACACAAGCAAATCATCCTCCAGTATCCCAACATCGTTGCACATTTCCGGCCATCCTATAGCAAATACAAAGTTGGTATCAACCTTAGACGCCTCAACATTCCAATAGGAATCCATATAACAGATTTGAAATTTGCCACTTGGTGGGCTGTTTACATAAAATTGTTTAATGAAGCAGTCTTCGATTACCTGCATAAAATTAAAAATAATGAATAATATACGTGAAGTATGTAACTTATGAGAATAAGTGTTGACACGTTAAAGATGCAAAATAATTCAAGTTAAGATCATTACTCATACCGTAAAACCAAATCTTGCATAACGATTAAACGTGAAATAAGATTCACCACACATGCCATCAACAAAACATGAAAGTTCAAGTCCAAAATCACCTAACGGTTTGAAAACCAACAAAGTATCCCTCGGCAGATTGAGATCTTTAACAACATTGTCCCAACCGTCAGTTATTATTGGCGTTGAATTTTCTGTTCTGACCCTCACAACCCATTTTTTTACCAGACTCATGATAGATTCACAACCTATTTTTTTGCCAACAATCTCCCCACTTTTGATTAGCAAAGGCTATAGGTACATCCTGTATATAATTTTTAAGTAGTGTAAGCAAATATAAACCATAAGAACTGTTAAATATATATCTCAATAAAAATAAATTATGTATGTAAAAACATGTCATACCAGTTTCAAAGATTATCAAGAAACTTGACAAATGTAGTATACATCATAAAACCTGAATCAGTAAAGATGTTAAAAGATTGTAATTAAAAAGTTGGTTTCGAAAATGAACATTAACTTTTTGTATTAACAGAGTACGTAGTGAAATTATTCATAGAAACAGAGTATGAGTTAAAATTTTTATGCAAATAATAACTATTTTAACATGTTCTCAACAAATGATTCAAACACCTAAGTAAATCCTTCTTGAATGTATAGCAATAAACGTTTAAAATCGTATTAGTAGCAAGATAGGATTTGAATTAAGATCGGTTAAACAATATAAAGTTCATAACAATATGAATGTTCATACCAGTTGCTGAAGAAAAAACAATAAAACCTCAGGTGATTGAAGTGTAGAAGACGGAGAATAAGAAAGTTGAAACCCTAGAAAATGGCTGGGAAGAAGAGATTTTTGAAAGAAGAGATGATAGATGTTTGATGTGTAATGATGAAGAAGAAATAATGACGGTTGTGTTTTTTCTTCCCATATTTTCAACTGATGAAAAATATTTACACATACACCCCTTATTGAATTTGTTATTTACATTTACATTGAGATACAAGAGTAAAGTGGATGATTAGTTGAATTGATTTGGTATTCAAATTAACAAAGGAAAATAAATTTTCTTATAGCAAAGCCATTAACATATCATATTTTTTCAATGCTTTAAATCATGTATTAATCATAATTAGTTTTTAACATAAGTAAGTTTCATGAGCTCGGGAAGCAATGCCGGGTGAAAATCTAGTTTTATCTATTATAAGTAGCTTTTCACATAAGTAGTTTGACTTTGGTCAAACAGACTTTGGTCAAACAACGTTTTAACATTGCTCAAACAGTGTTTTATCTATTATAAATAGCTTTTAACATAAGTAGTTTGACTTTGGTCAAACAGACTTTGGTCAAACAGCGTTTTAACATTGCTCAAACAGTGTTTTATCTATTATAATTAGCTTTTAACATAAGTAGTTTGACTTTGGTCAAACAGCGTTTTAACATTGCTCAAACAGTGTTTTAACTTTGGTAAAATAGACTTTTGAACCACTAAGAATCATATTTTTGCAAACAGTTGTTTGACATTGGTCAAACTGTGGTTTGACTTTGGTCAAACAGTGGTTTGACTTTGGTGAAACATTTTTTTTTGCTGGCGTAGGTTTGAAATTGATAAGTTCGTAGCCTCTTATGCAGTCCAAAACCGGTATAATTTTCTTCCATATTGATAGTGAACACGGGGATCTTCAGAATTGTCTGCGTTGTAAATTACTTATGAATAAATTTATCACACATTGTTCTGAGATGCAAAACACAATAGAGTTTATAAATTTTAAACCAAATAAAATTTAAACAAATTAGTAATTAAGAAAATATATATACAACTATACTTAGAACGGTGGAAGTTAAAACTCTGAAAAACCAATGATTACAAGCTAGTAAAAACTTCTTTGTAAACAACATTAGAAGTCTTATTTGTTGGTTTTCCATCAGCGTTGAATATTAGTATTTTAACGCCTTCTCTGGTCTTGACCCTTGATAATGCAACGTACAACTGACCATGAGTGAAGACAGGATCTTTCAAATAAAGACCAACCTTAGATAACGTTTGTCCTTGACTCTTGTTAATTGTCATGGCAAAACAAACTGATAAAGGAAATTGTTTTCGTTGAAATTGAAAAGGTATTTTTTGTCAGACGGGATCATATTAATCCTTGGAATAAAAACTCTCGTTCCAATGTTACCACCAGATATTACTTCAGCTTCTATAACTCGTTTACCAAGAAAAGTAATTTGAAGCCTTGTGCCGTTACATAACCTTTTCTGTTGATCAATGTTTCGAAGAAGCATCATAGGAACACCAACTTTAAGAACTAATCTGTGATTAGGCAAGCCAGAAATCTTAAGAGCATTCAAAATTTCTGTTGAGTATAAGCTTTCTTGAAAAGAATCAAGAATTTGTTCAGTTTGACATATACTATCAGAACTCAAATACTCTTTCGCATCACCAGGAAATAACGAAAGCAATCGATCATTAATTTCATGAACTACCTCATTTTTGGGTGCTAGAATTGCTCGCTCGGAAAAAAATTCAGGAATCCTAAATTGTTCAATAATTGAAGGATATACAAAGTCAATTAAACTTTGTATCGGGTCACAAATATCGGTGATTAGTAAATCATCTGGTATCTCTATAATGGCGTCACCATCATTATCATCTCCAACGTTTCCTTCACCAATATCAATAAGCCTTTTTGCAAATTCTCTGATAGACTCCATATTTGAACTTTCAGCTCCAATAGTTAGATGCATGTTTTTAGTCAGCCGTAACAGTCTGCATTTTAACCATATGTATGAAGAGCTTAAAGATGCACTAACAATTTCTTGTCTAGTACCATTAGGAATAACAGGTAGGATTTGTCTAAAGTCACCACCAAATACAATAACTTTACCTCCAAAAGGAATATCCAAACGAATACTCCTACCTTCCGAAAATACGTCGGTCATCGTCCTATCTAAAGCTTCAAAGGCATGTTTGTGTACCATCAGTGCTTCGTCCCGTATGATTAATTGGGTTTCCTTTAATAATCTGGAAATATCACTATTTGGCTTAATATTGCATATTGAATCTTCTGTTAGATTAATGGGGATATGGAATCGAGAATGAGCTGTCCTTCCACGGGAAAGTAATAACGAAGCAATACCACTTGAAGCCACATTTAAAACTATTCCATTTCTACATCGAACAGCTGAAGCCAAAGTCTTCCATAAAAAGGTTTTTCCAGTTCCACCGCAACCATAGACAAAAAAAAGGCCTCCTTTACGCCCTACAACTGCTTCCATTATTTCGTCAAAAACCGCTCGTTGTTCATCTGTAAGAGATTGATGTAACCTGTTAAACTCAACTTGTACTTCATCTAGGTCATGTGACAGCTCTTCATTGATCAGACGATTAGAAGCATCACGTAAGGAATCGTCATCAGGATACGGCATAGTGACAAACCTTCGTAATGATGAACCATTGGAAATTAAATAGTTTTCAATTTAAGGTTCTTAATCTGATATTCAGGAAGCACTAAACCTAACAAATCAAAAAATTAACATTATTAATTAAAAAATCAAAATGTAGTATGTGAAATAAAAAAGATAGATCAGAACCTGAAATATTTGTTTCTTTTTGACGTCTATAAACAATATCATCAGCTAAGTATTTCCACGTGTTCTCCCAAACAAATTCTAGCCGTGAAAGAGTATTTGACAAAAGCAGGGTAGCAAATAATGCTCGAAGATACCCAACATGTCCTTCAAAACTTGCTTCTTTAATGGCCTCAACGTATTCATTGTCATCATCTAAGAGACCCATCGCATAGCAAGCATCTCTAAAAATCGGGAATAATTGACCGTTAACTGTACGTATCTCCTCGAATGATCTAGGCCCTTTAACTTTATTGAGTAGTATCCTCAAAAAATAAGGTTCGCCCAATGCAGGAGATACAGAATGAATCCGGCCAACACACTGGTACTACTTACGTACCTGCCAACATCTATCTTTAAGTATCCAAACAAATTTGGAAGGAAACTCAACATAAGTTAGCTTTCTAGCATCTTCATTTGTCTCGTTCAACTTCATCCATTGCGCAAATATTGAAGAAGCAACAGAAGGCTTGCTTAAAACATTATCAATATCGTCATCCGCACCATACACAAGCAAATGAAAGGGAAGCCTCATAACAGCAGGATACCTATAATGAACCTCATTAGAGAATATTCTCCAGGATGACTCACAAGCTGAAATATATCTACAATCATAATACTCCTTGATCTCGTCTTTTGGCTTTTCCTTGATAGTTGAATTTGTATCACCAGAAACTACCGCAGTAGCCATATCAGGACCTTTGTTACTGTACTTGAACAAATATTTCACTGAACCAGCTTGATTACACCATTCAACATTAATGTGTGCTTGATGTCTTTTCAAAAGCCTTTTGTTATAAGGAACAACATTTCTGTTGTCTAATCTAACAGCAGATTTTATAACTGTATGACCTGAATCTCTTCTTCTATATACAGGAAAACCACTTGAATCAATAGTTGTATGGGGTGTGAATTTCTTCGGAAAGTTTTTTGAACATCTTTTATCAACCATGCAAGGACAATTCAAAGTAGCTGTAGGATCGTGAGACGAAAATGAGTCTATCAGAAGAGTTCTCGGTCTAATCAGAGGCGGAATTCATTTATTAGACTTTGTAACAGCTCGATTCACACTTAATTGTCTTGTATTAATGATATAACCCGTTTACAGATCAGTAGACACGTTGGCAGCACTTCGGTACCGGAAACATGAACGTTACAAATGAGATAGCATCAAGGGTAATCATAGTGGGTGTAGTTTCGCACGGAATTACATTGTGCTATTTCGTGCGTAATAGCTGATTGCTATTTCGTACGAAATAGCCTTTTGCTATTTCGGGCGAAATTAACCTTTCACACACAAACCCTGTTTTTCTCGTACTACGTGCCCTGATCTAACAATTCTAATACAAGACTCGATACGAGACGAAGTCGACAGACGTATGCACCAACAGACTCCCCCTCGGATGTTGACGAGGTCTTCGGTGTCGAGTCTTCACAATCTTCAGCCTTGATCAGTCTTTGGGCTCTTCCAAAAAATATGACAGTGTAAGCATCCTCAATCTTTATCTCTCTTGCTCAAAATCTCAAACTAACTCTATCTTCTCTTGATCAGATCTCTTGATTCTGCAAGCTTGTCAGCATCAGCAACTGGCGTGATCCCCAGAAATTAAATCTGGCTCTTGCATCTTCATACTTCCCTTTTCTAGCACACTCCCCCTTAAGTTGTGCTGGGATCGTAGTCTTGCTTTCACAGGTTTTAGAATTGCAACCTGGCTCTCTCATAGCCATAACCTGCACATTCTCTACCTCAAAGTAAATTTCCCAAAATTTAAAATTTAACAAATTTAAACTTTCTACTTATCACTTGTATAATTAATTTCAAAACATCATCTTGTAATAATATGACATTTCACAAATTCTCTTAACCACTTGAATGACACTTTCAAATTTGGTTTCAACTGAATGAACCATTCAATCATTTCAAAAACAATTTTCATATCAACATACTTTCCCAACCCTGTTGTTCATCATGTTTAGAACTTGGAATTTTGAAAATCAGCTTTTCAACATCAGTTTTCTAAAATCTTTTTGAATTTTTCAAAATTTATGCTAAAACACTCCGAAAATCTTTTTGGATTTTTGATATAAAAGAAATACAGTAAAGAAATATTTACATACAATATTTTTGTGAGTTTGTGTAAGAGGATCATATCAGTTTATGAGACAAAACACTAACACCGTTAAGCTTTAAACATTTGAAGTTCTAAACGATTCACTTAGATTGACAGTATACTGATCCACTTAAATTTTTACACAAAGTTCAACTGTTTCGAGATACGAGATTAATGTTTTAGAGCCTTAAACTTATTCGTGTGTCCCACCTCAGAATATACTCCCGTATCCAGATCCCAATATTCAGTCTTACAGGTGAGTATACCTAGATGATATCTGTAAAGGGTTAAATGCGAGGGCCATGAGAGCTCAGGCTATTGCTTCCGCAAAATCAGAGAGATGATGGCTTCGACTTTAGGTGTGTTCCCTTTAGAGAATCTTTTCTTCAACAGCACATGATTAGCATTTTGCAATGTTTCATCATTTTTTATGCTGAGGGTGGTGCTATATTTCAAGCAAGCGAAAAGTATTATACGGGGACTAGGCCATTGCTTCCGCAAAATCAGAAGTCCCGGGATAATACCCCAGATATCACTAAGCATAAAGACCTAGTATCTCAGAAAGAGGTGTCTTTCAAACAAGATTTCGGGGGTTACCATATATCCGAGAGATGTTCCCCACGAGATAAGCAAGTTTGAAATTTAGGTTTATATCTCGAACACAATCTACTAAATGTGCAAAAACCTACTGGCACATCATTAGTGAGATCGTTTATCACATTTGACTTTCCAATTCTTTAGCATGTTGTGATCGTCCACTGATATACTATCATTTCCTCTTTTTACAACAAAACTCATTTTTGATTTTATCATGTTTTTTATTTTTTCAAATTTTCTAATATTTTTGGATTTTCTGAAATTTCTTATTCCCCCTAAAATTCAAAATCATTTAAAGGAAATTTGAAAACAAACTGTACAAGGTAAAGTGACAACCGATTTTCAAGCTTCAAATCGCCATCCACTTGGCATAAACAATCAGAACTCCCCCTGACAACAAACTATTTTCCCATTATGATTTCAAAACACTTAAGTTTGTTTTAATCAAATGGTTTTTCCGGAAAATAAGTTTTGTTGATTTTACTACTTGTAAGATCGGGGATACATCATATTGTTTTTTTTTTAAAAGTTGAATGATAGTTAAATCAAGTTCAACTTAATGACCTTGATTTACCACTTGTAAGTGAAAACCTTTTTCAACCTCTTGTAGGTTCACTTATCAACCAAAACCACTTGTACAATTCGAAATATAACAATTTCAAGAAAACTACCACTTGTAGATTTACCAATCAATCATTTTCAAGAATGATGCCGATTCCTGCTCCACGATTACCAACTTGTTAGCTCCGGCAAGTCAGGATTTTATGTAGAAAATGCTGTCACCCAAGCCTGACCAGCCTTGGGTGATTTTGATTCAATCCTATCCCAACCTCCTTTCGATCTATAAAAATCTTTTGCACTTTGCACTTTTCACTTTCCCATCTACCATCTTCCCAAATATATGTTTGACTTTCCCATTGAAAGTCTTTTCAGCATCAAATTCTTCTTTACCAGAGAAGAATTGACCTGAAATCTCAAACCTACCTTTTGATTTCAGATTTTCTGCCTGCAATGGTGGAAAATTTTCATCGTTCAACTCAGGAACGGAATTCTCATTCTTTTTCTCAACAGATGACTCCTCTGATTTTATGGAATCAGATTCATTGTCAGAACTACTCTCAGATTTTACAACCCATCTCTGTTTGTTCAAATCGACTTTTCTTTTGTAAAAATGTTTTGAAACATCACCAGTTTCAAAAATCGAATTTTCAAACACTTTAGATTTCTTAGTTGGTTTTTTCTTTTCATCAATATGTATTTCTTCCAATCTTGAGTTAAAAGAAACTTCCTGTTTTGTGTTGTTGGACTGTTGGCAATTCCAAGCAATATGTCCAATCTTGCGACATTTGAAACACGTTCTTTTCTCAACTCTTTGCTCAGTTCTCATCATCATATTCTTTTTTCTTTCAGCAAGAAACTCCTCCTGCAACAAATTTTGTTTTTGTTTTATAAGTTTTCTCATTTTTATGATTTTCTTGGAAAATGAAACCTAATCCCTGCTTTTTGAAATTACCGTTATGGTTTGGTTTCTTTCGATAACCTGAACCGTAAACTTTTTTCTTGTTCAATCTTTGTTGAACTCTTGAAGTGTATTTTTTAGGTTTTTCATGAAGATTTAAATCTTTTATTTCAGAAATATTAATTTCTGTTAATTTGAAAACCTGTTTGATCATTTCAGATTTGACACTTCTTATTGGAAATTCCTCATCAGAATATAATTTGTCTGAATCATTCAAAGTATATGCCACTTTGATTGGTCCGACATTCAAATTAGATTTTGATAACATGAATTCTTTATTGTAAACCCGTTTAACCGGTGAACTCGGACTCTTTTCTGATGAACTTGAACTTTCAGATTTAGACTCCGACTTTGACTCTTCATCCATATCCAACACCTGATCGACCATTTTCTTTAACAACTCAGACTCATGATCAGTGTCAGACGCTGTGAATGTGACATCAATATTGTCTGGTAACTCATCAATGGTTTCAGACTTTAACTTTATGTTGAGAGCCTTATTTAAACGTTCCTCATTTGGTTTTCTAGGAGAATAACTATTCCAAATCGGAGGCGGACACTTGTTATACTTGACATTTTGTTTCTTACCAGTATCCTCTTCCGTCTTTTTATCTTGGAAAGCTTCAAGACCTGCAACAGTAGGATAAACTCGATCAATCAAATAATCACAAGTTGTATAACTCAACAACAATCGTTTGATTCTTTCACTCTCAATCTTTTCAAGTTCCAAATCCTGCTTTAGCTTTGCACAGTCTTCAATATACTCATTGATGCCTTTCTGCTTTGTCATTAAAGTGGAACTCATCATTGTCATAGCAGCATCAACTTCTGAATTTGTCTTTTTCAGACCATCAACTGTTCTGTTCAGCACATCATATGATTCTTTTACATACTTCACATCAGACAACAAATCTTCTTTCAGCTCTTCCAGTTCACGAATCTTCTTGTCTTTCACCTCACAATGTTTGCAGGACTCCAAACATTTCAGACAAGGTTTAAAGACCTCAACTATCTTTTCAACCTCGACAATCTTCTCAACTTCAACAATTTTTTCTACCTCAACGATTTTCTCAACTTCGACGAGTTTTTCAACTTCGACTATTTTCTCGACCTCAACAATTTTCTCTACCACTTTCTCCACTTCAACGAATTTTTCTATCACCTTCTCAATCTCTGGTTCAACATTTGCTTCTTCAGCTTCCATCTTTGCCTTTTCATCAGCTATTCTTCTTACTTCCAGTTCTCTCTTCAATCTGGCAATCTTCTTCTCATTCAGCATCTCAACTTTATCTGCAAAAAACAAACTAAAACTATTAGGATCCAGACCTTTTCTAGCTTTATTAATGTATTCTTCTTCATCATCAGTATCTACATCACTTCCAAAATCTGGAAACATTGGTATTCTTTTTGGACTAGATTTGACTTCATCTTCTTCCAGAATTCTAGCAACAAGACCTGAACCAGGTGGAATGTATTTATCCCAGCTAAATCTCTCTGCAACCTTTTCATCATCTTGGTCAATTATACCATAACAAGCTCTTTTCTCTTTTTCTTCAATGGCACGTGCATGTGCAGTTTGTGGTTGTTGAGCAATCTGATGAAAAATTGATTTTTGATAATAATTGTTTTTTCCATACTGATCTTGTCTTCCATTTGCTTCTTTGTTTTTGCACTCACGCTTAAAATGACTCTCTGCAACCTTTTCATCATCTTGGTCAATTATACCATAACAAGCTCTTTTCTCTTTTTCTTCAATGGCACGTGCATGTGCAGTTTGTGGTTGTTGAGCAATCTGATGAAAAATTGATTTTTGATAATAATTGTTTTTTCCATACTGATCTTGTCTTCCATTTGCTTCTTTGTTTTTGCACTCACGCTTAAAATGACCTTTTTCTCGACAACGAAAACACGTAACCTTTGATTTGTCAAACCCTATCAGAGATTTAGACATCTCACTAAACTCATCTCTTCCGGTGATTTGTTGAAACTTTTCTGCCCTTAGAACAGCACTGGCTAAACACCACTTTACATCCATCAACTCAAGTTCCTCAGCATCAATCTGGTCATAATCCTCTTTGGTAAGCATCGGATTTCCAATTTTCCCAGCAATTAAGCTTTCATATGATTCCAACATAGCAATGAGTGATGCCATGTGTTGCTTAGCTATTTCTGGAGAAAGATTTTGACCATTTTGAATGTTCAAGGTAACGTTGCACTGCAGATTTGTAGAATTCTGTTGTTGAGGACTTGGTGTTGTAAAATTTGGATCAAAGCTTGAATACGAAGACGAAGGTCCACCACTTTGAGTCACAGTACTTCCTTTTATTCCAGAAGAACTATCAGCACTAAAACCAGTTTGAATCTTTGGGCTTGGAGTAACTTCGAATTTGTTTCCTCTGTAGTATAAACTGACATCTTTTTGAGCATTTGGATTATTCAGGATTTCCGTTTTCTGGATATCCAACTCATGCTCTTCAATCTTTTGAATAAACTGTGCCAGATTCAAATTTTCAGATTTTCTCATGTGTTTTAGGATCAACAAATAAGTTCCCCATTTCTGCTGTGGTAATGCATCGGCTAGTTTATCAACCCATTCATCGTCGTCTTTCTTTATGTTCATTCTTCCCATTTCCAAAACCAGATGACAATATCTATCAATGGTCATTTTTGTTGTTTCATTTTCAAAAGCTACAAACATATCAAATGATTTCTTCAGTAAAGCCTTTTTGTTCTTGATCATATCTGCACTTCCTTTAAACTTTTGAATTAATGCTGTCCAAATTGATCTAGCAGTACCCTCATGTTGGAGCAAAACAAAGATATCTTCTTTAACTGCTTGTTGAAGAATACTAATCATCATTTTTTCACGTGTATATTTCAATTTTTCACCCTCTGAAAAGTCACAAAAAGCTTTTTCAAGCCCACGTTCATTTTTTCGGTTTCTCGTAATGTTTCTCTAATGAACACCATGCGTCAAACTTATAAGCTTGCACCCAGTTTTCAAACCGATTTTTCCATCCTCTAAAATCTTCAATGTACATAAGCTTCGGCGGTTTTTGATAAGTTCCCGTCTCATTCTCACTGTAAAGAGTTTCAGCAGCTGTCACAGGAGCAACTGGTGTAGCAAACGCATTGTAGAATTCCTCTTCCATGATTCAGTAATCTGTATCACAAAGTCAACAAAGTTCAATCAACACTGAAGGTTCACACGAAATATGAGTTCAAACGAAAACACTTGATGCGAAATGATCAGACTCAAGCGAAATCAGAACTGGTGCGAAATATGAATTTCAAACTAAATCAGTTTTGGTGCGAAATAACCTCTCAAACGAAAACACCACTTTCAAACGAAATATGTAATTTGATTTCGTGCGAAATCAGATGTATGCTTCACATGAAATGAAATTTTCAAACGAAATTATACTTTGGTGCGAAGTAACTGCTAATTTCGTGCGAAATAAAGTGATTTCGTATGAAATGAGTGATTTCGTATGAAATACAGATGTAATTTCGTGTGAAATGAAACTTAAAAGTTAATTCCGTGCAAAATCAGATAACAGATTCACACGAAATATGCTATTTTAAGCGAAATACTGCTGACGTCATCACGTTCGATCTGATTTTTGTAAAATTGACCAAGTTTTAAGCTGAATTAAGGTCCAATATTCTCAAGGATTCATTAAAACACTGTTTTGCATGACATATATGAAATTCAATCCATTTTGACCGTGAAATTTTATGAATTTTGTAAAAGAAGGTGTAGAAGTCAGATTTTTTAAGAAAACAAGCTGATTTTGGTAAGAACTCTTCCTCCTGAGCTCTGATACCACTTGTAGGATCGTGAGACGATCGAAATGAGTCTATCAGAAGAGTTCTCGGTCTAATCAGAGGCGGAATTCATTGATTAGACTTTGTAACAGCTCGATTCACACTTAATTGTCTTGTATTAATGATATAACCCGTTTACAGATCAGTAGACACGTCGGCAGCACTTCGGTACCGGAAACATGAACGTTACAAATGAGATAGCATCAAGGGTATTTATAGTGGTTGTAATTTCGCACGGAATTACATTGTGCTATTTCGTGCGAAATTAACCTTTCACACACAAACCCTGTTTTTCTCGTACTACGTGCCCTGATCTAACAATTCTAATACAAGACTCGATACAAGACGAAGTCGACAGACGTATGCACCAACATTAGCATTCCCATACGGACCATGAATCATATAATCAGTCACAAGAGAATAAAGTTTAGGTTCTTCTTTTTTATCGGGAATCTCAGCAGAAATAAATGGATCTATGTGATCTATGGTTGGAAGTTTGTGATCGGCCTTCATGAATAAGCATATATGTGCATGAGGAAAACCACGCTTTTGAAATTCTACTGTATAAATGTAACACCCCAAAAATGGGTTTGGAAATCAAACCCCGTTAATAGTAAAGACGAGTAAAATACCGCTAGTGGTAAAATTAACCCGGTGAATATTAGGATTTATGTGACACCTGTGTCACTTCAACCATCATACAAATACCAAACCAATGAAATATTGTGTTTCATACTTGGGATTTGTATAAATATGTGTATCATTTGCACATATCAATTCTTGTTAGATTTCGAGCTTTAAATCGCTTTCTGGAAGGTTATACGCGATCTAATGCGTAAATATAACCAGTTTAATGCAACAAACACTTTGGAATAGTGAAATAGGCTTAACATACCTTAAATAACCTTTACATAACTTAGAAATAAGTTTTGGAAGGTTTGGTGTGGTGAAATCAAGTTTATTTAATCACAGGGACTATTTACGTAAACTTGCAAAAGTCTGTCGTTTCATAAGGCAGCTGTAACACCCCGTGTTTTCACAAGTCAAAGTCAAAGTCAACAACCGATTTCGCACAACCTGACTTGTAGAAATTCATTTATTTTATTTATATTATGTGGAGTAAGTGTCGTTAATTGCAATAATCGATGTATGTAATCGTTATTCAATCGACCTACGACTGTGAACTATAGGAAGTAACAATACGATAAAGTTAATTAACTAATAATCAAGCTATGCTAATCAAGTCGACATCAAAACGCAACTCGAGCTACGTAGTTTTACTTGTTGTTATACGTGTGTGTGTGCCCTATGTGTTATCTGTGCATGTTTACTTATGTTATGTTGTGGTAATCAAGCGAACTCAATCGAAACTCGAACGCAATCGAACTCGAACACGAATCACGATTGAACTATGATAGATGGTGGAAAATAGGTTACGCAAGATACGAAGTAGTTGGAACTGAAAGTAAATTGACTAGGAAACCCTATCGAATCGGACCGCTCGCAATCGAAATCAATCGTCGGGCGAAACACTTAAAGAGTGCGACTGATCGATCAGGCTCCCAGCCGATCGAACAGCCAGCCGAACGGACTGCTGTCTGATTGGACAGGCTGTCCGATCGAGCTGCCTGGCCGATCGGCCAGCACTTTCCTCTTTTGTCATCCTATAAATACCCCTGTCATTGTCATCCTTTTCCACTTTTGGAAACCTCTGTTCGACCAGCACGCTCAGCTCACCTTTTCGCAGATTTCTCTCGATTCCGGTAAGTTTTCGTCCTAAATCTTGTACTTTCTTGATCTATACACACTCCTACACCTTTTTATCTTTCAAATCCTAACTTTTGACCGTGAAATCACCAAGAATCAAGTGTTCTAGGATGATGTCAGCATGGGTTCTTGAAGAACTTTGTGTTTTGGCCTCAATCCACCAAGAATGACTTGGATCTAGCTGATTTCCACATAAATAAACATAAATCTTTCATAGATCTAAACATAAACACAGTGAACAGGACTGGAGGATGGATTTTTCCAACTTTCTTCCAACTTTTTTCACTCGATAACTTCAAACCGGTAGAAAAGGAGCCTGAGCTGGTTTACAAATCACTTCGGTGGTTGTATGGCTCAAGATCCGGATTCTATCCACGAGGTTAACCTATTTCGGGTTAAACGTTAAACTTCGTTCCGAACAGTCCACCGGCCGGATTTGGGTGATTCCTGTCCGACCCGACGAACCAAGTAAGGATGAGGGATCTATGGTTCTACGCGCTGTCAAAATACCTCAATAGAACGACAAACAAACAGAACAACCAAGTGTTAGATGCAAGGGCTGATCAGGTCAGGGTGCTGACCGATCGGACTGATGTCCGAACGGACAGCCAGCCGATCGGATAGTCAGCCGATCGACTGGCCAGCCGATCGGCTAACACATAGTCCCACACAATCAACTTACTTTGAAGACTAGTATTGAACGAACTGTTGTTCGATCGAACTACTGTCCTATCGGATTACTCTTCGGATCATGAGATACTATGCTTCAATACTTAATCGATTTTTTTTCAACATGTTCAATGCACTAGAAGTGCCACTCGAACGAACAGCAGTCCGATCTGGTGACACCCTGTTGTCCGATCAAACAGTAGTTGTGTTATTCGATCGATCAACTATCCGTTCCATTGCACCATACTTTACATTTCATTTAAAGTCTTTGACTTGTTGACCTGTCCGATCGAACACCTGTCCGATCGAGCACCTGTCCGATCCAAAGACTAAACATTGCAATTCATTTGAATGCCTAACCGATCGGGTTGCCGGCCGATCGAACAGCCGTCCGATCGACCGACCTGAAAGGTAAAGGTACTTTATTGTTTTCAAATGCTACAACGAAAACTTCAAAAGTCAAGCCATCATACACAAACACATCCTTCTTAAAGGAAGAAACAATCCACTCGAACAGCCACCCGATCGGCCTGTCAACCGAACGGTCAGCCGTCCGATCGAACTGCCGTCCGATCGACCAGCTGTCCGACTCACCTACACTTGTTTCCCGTTTTACGTTTCACTTATCGTTATACTACCGAATCTATTCAGGCTAACCGTACTCGCTAAGCGCTCCCTTCAATCCATTAATCGCAGTGAGTATACTCGATCCCTTTTTTATTTAAGCACTTTTGGGTGTTACATACGTTACGAATATTCAAACTATAACAATCACACTACTCAAATGCTATTTGAACGCTAACCATTAATGCATGTTATACGTGGCTTATGAATGCTTGTTTGTTATGTTTACACATGGAATGCTGTCTACCTGCCTTAGCAACGATAGTACTATAGTTTGGACTCAGCACCCGTTCACACGGGGGTTGTTAAGGATCTTTTACTTTCATGGATTACGGTGGTAATCATGTATTGCGAACTGCCTCGGGCAGTCAACCCGCAGTCATTGGTATCGATGGATCTATGTCGATAACTAACGTGCTTCATTTCACTATGTGTACGTGCTGGTTATGCGTAAACGAATTCGAACTCTATATGCTATTATCAAAACTTGTATGCTCACCTTTACATTTTATGTATTGACTTATTTTAACGTATGTGACAGGTGCTTAGGAAGTTTACATGCTTAGCACGCTGTGAACTTGAGGCTAGGAAAGGTCTAGGATGCTCTCTGTGCTGTGATGAAATTGAAGCTAGGAAAGGAGGTCCTATAAACCAATAAATAAACTATTTATGTTTGAATCTGAGTTGTCGGAACAGAACATTTGCCTAGATTTTATCTGTAATAATTTGTTTACTATTTGAGACATGGTATGGGACATGTTAATTTGAATTGAATGGTAATGATAGTTGTTATGGAAACATCTGGACAATCTGTTTCGCTCAGTGCCATGCCCTGATGATTCCGCCATCGGTTGGGGTGTGACAGATTGGTATCAGAGCCATAACTATAGGGAATTAGGCAAGACTCGACCTAGTCCGGGTCGAAGTCTTAGAGACCTAGACTATAGTTAAGAACCAACAGACCGACTCGAGTACGCCCAGTAGAAATTTTGTGCGTACTTATTCCTCACTATCCTTGCTTATACTACACTATTTCTGCACTCGAATTTTCAACAATAAATAGGCGATAAAGTCGAGATCAGGTGTGAAAACCACAAACTCCCGACTAAATTGCTTAATCAACACTGCTAACGGGGGAGAATTATACCAAACTAGGGGTGAAACCCACATTTTGATGAATAATCTCCTCTATTTTATCAAAACAGGAACGAAGTTGTTAAGCCAGGGGTGGAACCCTAACCTTGACGACTTGTTCTGTACATTTTACAAAAACTATCACCAAAGTCTCGACGGACTCCAACGACCTGAAGTCACGGTATGACTAACGGGATGCGTGCCAAATGCCTAAGAATCGAGGCAAAGGCACAGTCCTGAAGGTTAAATGTGCACAACGGATCCTTGTGAATAGTCGAACCACTTTGGCTAGTCGAAGTCTATTAGCCACAGACAATCTATTTCTCGAATTTTAAGTGTTTCGATTCTGAGCCGGCAACTGCTGACTCGGATAATTCGTCAATTTTATGAGTTTATATGTGTGTTTACCTGTCTAGGTGTTTTAATTTTTGGAATTTACTAGATTTCGTTTTCACTTCGATCGACACACTCGACTCGCACTGCATTTCTACCCCAAAACGTTAACAAATCGCTGACTTAATGTAACAACTCTCATCAAAAGTCATAATTATTAAATTAATTAGTCCAAAAGGAAACCCTAATTGAGACACCCGAGTGATTCTGAACAAACCCTGAAATTTTCATAATTTTCAGAATCAGGATTAGGGCCCCTAAAACTAAGGGGGTAAACCCTAGTGGATAATTATCCACTTAAATTCGTGTCAAATAACTGAAATATGAAAGTGTCATGTCAGCTAAGCTAGTCCCAGTCGTGGCTAGTCTATAGACCTATTTTTTAACCCATACGATGCATATGGTATGTTTGGCCTACGATGCGCAGCCAGTTTAAGAGACCATACGATGCGTATGGTATGTTTGGCCTACGATGCGCAGGGCTTCTCAAATTTCACCTATAAATAGCAGACATTGGCATTCGAAATTTGAACATATTACGTCGAAATAATTCTCACTATTACACTGTATTACGAACTGCTATTCCAAAATTCAACCCCCGGGTATCGAAATTCTGCTACAAAACAGGGTATTAGCACAATCACTGCTACGATTCATTTATCCGACGATCAATATATCCAATGAATGTTTAAGTGCCGCCCACATTAGGGTTATACTTTGTCGTTCGTCGTTAATTCGATGGATGAGTTGAAGTATCGTACTTTGTCGTTCGTCGTTAATTCGATGGATGAGTTGAAGTACCGCACTTGTCATTCATTGTGAGAATTTGATCTCGTGAGTTATCGTAATTGCTGGATTGATTACTAACCCCGTTTTGTGTGCATTGTATTTAAATTAGGTTAACAAGGCTAAATCATAGACTAGACTCTGTCCATATTAAATCAGCAATGTGAGTCATTCTCTCTTTTTATCAAATCTATTTACAAAATCATGTTATTTTCAAAGTTATAATTACGGGGATTAAGTCTTTGTAATCACCAAGTTACAGCTGGTATGTGGGGTTTTGTATACATTACTTGATAATCGTCACCATTGGGGCAGCCAATTGGGGGATATGACCATAGTCACAGATTCGGTCGAGTGACAAATACCGTGGGTAGTTGGTTTGATAATAGAAACATTGTAATCGCTCTTAATACTGTAAATTATAACAAATGTGTCATTTTAGTAAATAGAATGATTCACTCAGTATTTCCCGCTGACAAAACCTTTTTCAAACATGTTTCAGGTGATCTGTTGTAATTCAGGAAAAGTGCCATGGAGCATTTCAAGCTTAAGATAGTGGCTCATTATAAAAAAAATAAAGAAATAAGTTTTGTAACATAACGATTTCGTAGTAAAAATATAATATTGTAAATTATCGGGGTTTTATCCCGAAATGTGAAATAAAATAAATCGGGAAAATTTAGCTTTAAACGATCCTGTTTCCGCTGTTAAACTCAATTAAATAAATACCGCAGAATTTCTGTCCCGCGGCTCCTGAAACGGGTCAAACCGGGTCGGGGGCCGTGACAGAAATAAGGTGGTATCAGAGCCACTGAGTTAAGCTAATTAAGTATTTAAAAATACTTAAATTTTTCCTGATTACTATTATGTGATTATTTGTATTATTAACTGATTATTTGTTAGTTACAGTATGGGTAAGAAAAAGCTGTCAAATATCTATCTTAAATTAGATAGATCATCCAACGAAAAGGGAAGTTCATCCCGAACCAAATCCTCGAATCAAGCTGAAATTCCTGAAGAAGGAATATTTGTGCGAAAGGCACATTACGAGGAAACACTTTCTCCTGAAAGGAGGGAGATGATTCTTAAGAAAAGTAAAGAGAAAATCCGAGAAAAGAGGATTAAACGAGAAATCCAAGAATTAATTGATAAATCACCTTGGGAAGATAAGCTAGATGAGAAATGGGCAAATTTATATATGCTAGCCACAGTAGCAGAAAATATAAATCTCTAAAGTTTAGTACCTTACCCTTATAATCTAGAAACCCTGTAAAATAAATTTTAAGTATGTTTTCCAATTATCTTTGTAATCAACTAGTACACAGTATGTAATAAATTAAAAGGTTATTTGTAAATTTTAACTTAGTATTTTATGCATTTTGCATATATGCTACATCAGCATGAATGGGATATCTGAAGCTTTTCAGAACCTTAATCTTTACCCAGTGAATATCGAAGCTTCCAAAGAATATACTAGCTACTTTCCCGATATAGAACAACCGGTAGAATTCAAGGTTCCACCTGTAAACAAGCAAAAACGAAAGAAAAAGAAGAATTACGTGTGGGGAAGTCGCATACGTAAGAAAAAGCCAGCCACAAAACTTCCCAAAATAAACAATCCTTTGAAAAAGGGAAAAGAAATTATAACCGGAGAAAGTTCTAAACAACAGGAAATTGAAACCAGGAAAAGTCCTAGACTACAGGAAATGAAAACTAAAGACAAGGAAGAGATTAAAGAGATAGGAATACAGATAGAGACTGAAGCCAAAGAAGACTCTAAGCAGATGGAAAGGCAGTTTGAGGAATACTCTAAGGACATAGAAATGGAAGTTGGGCAAGGCTCTAGACCAACTCAGATAGAAATCGGAGAGAGCTCCAATCAAAACCAGGGAAGGACCTTTCAAGAAGAGATAGATTTCCTATTGGCAAGCTGTGAAACCATTCAGCCTGTCAATAATAACAATAATAATAATAATAATATTTATAATTATCCTCTTGAAAACCAACTCCCTATGAATTGGGAACCCGCAATTCCAGACCCAATAGTCCACTCCCAACCCATAGGAATGGACGAATGGTGGACGAACGATTGGCAATTTCAAAATATTGTCAACGATCCTTACTCTTTTCTTCCACAATTCGATCCAGAACCATTACCTAATCCACCCATGAGCAATGAAAACATGGCTGAACTTCGCCACTTTGGCGAAGAGTTGTTTGATGCTGGAACTAGAATCTGGGAAATAGGGGGACAGATTGCTTGGAAGTACGACGAGAGGGAAATGCGTTTTTAACAGCAAGTGACGAGAGATAGTACGATGATAAAGTGGTAGTTGTATAATAGTACTAGTAAAGTTAGTCTGTAAATAACCAATAAAACTCTGTATGATATCTGTGAGTAACGATGCATACTATGATAGATATAAAATGAAGTCGAGAAATCGATTGTTTTGACTATACCTGTATTTTAAAATTTCTGATTGTTTGTATATAATTGTTATTTAGCAAATACTAATAAAATTTATATATACATTATCAGATGGCAAACAGTGGTAATGAACCTATAAATGAAGTTAATCAGTCTGAGCAACATCCAGGAGATCAATATATGACTCGGCAAGATATCGAAAACATTGTTGCTCAAGGGATAGCCAATGCTATTCCAGCATTCGTCGCTGCTATAAAGAATCCGATCGAACCGCAACAAATTGTCCCTAGTAAACAGATTACTGAAGATAACTTCAGTAATAGTGTAAATGGAGGCAATAATCATGTTAATCATAATAAGGAACCACATCAAGCTCCATTACCTAAGAAAATGAAAACTGCAACGCCTGGTTGCACTTTCAAAGAATTCCTTGCTTGTAAACCCACAGAATTTGCAGGCAATGAAGGAGCAACTGCATCACTGCGTTGGTTAGAGAAAACCGAAGCAGTCATTGCAATAAGTAAATGTGGTAAAGAGGACCAGGTCATGTATTCATCCAATCTGTTCAAAGAAGGAGCACTCGAGTGGTGGAACACTGTGTTACAATCAAAAGGAAGAGTAATAGCTTATGCTATGACTTGGGAAGAATTTAAGGGTTTGGTGGAAAGAAAATTCTGTCCTGATTATGAGAAAGAACAGATGGCGAATAAGTTTCTAAATCATCGGATGATGAGTGTGGATTGTCGCGGTTATACCTCGACATTCTTTGAATATGCAAGAGTGGTACCAACACTGGCTTCGCCAGAACCGGTACTTATTTCTCGCTATATTTGGGGGCTAATTAGCGAAATCCGCAATATTGTTAAAGCTGCGAGACCTCGCACTATTGATGATGCGGTAGAATTAGCTAACACTCTAACCGATGAATTGGTACGCACAAGAGATGAAGATAGGAATAAGGCACTAGCTCAGAAAATTACCCAAGGATTTCGTGTGGGTAATAATAACAGCTTCAAGAGAAAAGGAACAGGGCAATCTCCAGCTCCGTCATTCTGCAAGAAATGCAAAAAGAAGCATTATGGAAGATGTGATATCACTTGCAATTTTTGCAAAGTTGTAGGACATCGTGAAGAAAACTGCAAAAAGAAAACAGTAATCTGTTTTAATTGTGGAGAAGCGGGGCATTATAAAACAGAATGTCCTAAATTGGTCAAACCAGTAGATAACAAACCCAAGACGACCGAAGGAACTACTAAGAAGAATGCCAGGGCATTTCAGCTGACCACTCAAGAAGCAGAACTTATTCCGGATGTGATAGCGGGTACGTTCTTAGTTCACAACGTGTACGCCAAAGTATTATTTGACTCTGGTGCAAACCAAAGTTTTATAAATACTTCATTCTGTCAAGCTCTTAGTTTACCTTTAACCAATATTAGGCAGATTTTTACAGTTGAAACCGCAGACGGAAATTCAGTTAAAATAGATAAAGTTTTGCAAGAAGGAAACATAGAACTTTTAGGACATAAATTCTCTGCAAAACTATTGCCGATGAATTTAGCTGAATTTGATGTTGTATTAGGAATGGATTGGTTAGTATCCAACCATGCTAGAATTCTTTGTGATCAGAATTCCATAGAAATTCAATCACCTACCGGAGAAGTGATTAGGATTACAGGAGATAAACCACGTAAGCCCATGAAGTTCATATCAGTAATGAAAGTTGCTAATTATGAACGAAAACAAGGAATAGTGTATATGATTTCGGTAATCATTAGCACTAAGGGAAAAGATCTTAAGAAAATACCAGTAGTATCAGAATATTCTGATGTATTTCCAGAAGATTTACCAGGATTACCTCCAGATAGGGAAGTAGAATTTAGGATTCATTTAATTCCAGGAATTACACCGATAGCCAAGGCACCTTATCGGTTAGCACCCACAGAAATGTTAGAATTGAAAAAGCAATTAGATGAATTACTAAGTAAAGGATTCATACAACCTAGCTCATCCCCTTGGGGAGCGCCAGTGTTGTTTGTGAAGAAAAAAGATGGTTCAATGAGAATGTGTATCGATTATAGGGAATTGAATAAGGTTACAATTAAGAATCGATATCCATTACCTAGGATTGATGATCTTTTTGATCAACTTCAGGGGGCTAGATATTTTTCTAAGATAGATTTACGTTCCGGATATCATCAATTGAAGGTACAAGAAGAAGACATACCTAAGACTGCTTTCAGAACTAGGTATGGTCATTACGAGTTTACAGTCATGCCCTTCGGGTTAACGAATGCACCTGCAGCATTCATGGACATGATGAATAGGATCTGTAAACCGTATTTGGATAAATTTGTAATTGTTTTCATAGACGATATACTTATTTATTCCAAAAGTCAGACAGAGCATTGTGAACATCTTCATGCACTCTTAACTTTGTTAAGAAAAGAAAAACTTTATGCCAAATTCTCGAAATGTGAATTTTGGTTAAAAGAAGTGCAATTTTTAGGACATATGGTGAATCATGAAGGTATTCATGTAGATCCTGCTAAGATAGAAGCAATTACCAAATGGAAGGTTCCACAAACAGCAATGGAAATAAGAAGTTTTATAGGATTAGCTGGGTATTATAGACGGTTTATTAAGGATTTTTCCAAGATAGCTGTACCATTAACTAAGCTAACCTGTAAAGCCACTAAGTTTGAATGGGGACCTAAACAAGAAGAAGCTTTTAGAATTTTGAAACAGAAACTAACCCATGCACCAATCTTAGCCTTACCAGAAGGAATTGAAGATTTTGAGGTATATTGTGATGCTTCAAAATTAGGATTTGGATGTGTGCTTATGCAACGCAAGAAGGTAATTGCGTACGCATCAAGGCAATTGAAAAAGCACGAAGAAAACTATACGACTCATGATTTAGAATTAGGAGCCGTAATTTTTGCCCTTAAGATTTGGAGACATTATCTTTACGGAAGTAAATTTACTGTCTACACCGATCACAAAAGTTTAAGATACATATTTGGGCAAAAAGAGTTAAACATGAGGCAAAGGAGATGGATGGAAATATTAAGTGACTACGACTGTGATATTCAATATCATGAAGGAAAGGCAAATGTAGTTGCAGATGCCTTAAGTCGTAAGTATTATGAGAAACAACGACGAGTTCGTGCTCTCAGATTAAATCTACAAATAGATTTAATGGAACAATTGAAGAATGTTCAAACTACAGCAATCAAGGATGATGCTGAAGGAATGAAAGGACGAATCAAGGAATTAGAACAAGGAGCAGATGGAATTTGGAGATTCCACAAAAGTAGAATTTGGGTACCTAAGCAGGGAGACTTAAGACCTAAGATTTTAGAAGAAGCTCATAAATCTAGGTACACTATGCACCCAGGAAACAATAAGATGTACCAAGATTTAAGGAAGAACTTCTGGTGGTTAGGAATGAAAAGAGACATAGCCAGCTATGTTTCTAAATGTCTTACTTGTTCACAAGTTAAGGCAGAACATCAGAAACCTTCAGGACTACTACAACAGTTAGAGATGCCAGTGTGGAAGTGGGAACTTATAACAATGGATTTTGTTACTAAGTTACCCAAAACCAGAAAAGGTAATGATGCGATTTGGGTAATTGTGGATCGATTAACCAAATCAGCTCACTTTCTACCTATGAAAGAAACCTTTAGCATGGAAAGACTGGCTAAATTGTATGTAGATGAAATTGTATCCTTACATGGAGTTCCACTCTCCATTGTTTCGGATAGAGATAGTCGTTTTACTTCCCATTTCTGGAAAAGTTTCCAGCAAGCTATGGGAACTCGATTAAATTTGAGCACTGCATATCATCCACAAACAGATGGACAAAGTGAAAGGACAATCCAAACTCTAGAAGACATACTCCGAGCATGTGTAATAGACTTTGGTGGAAGTTGGGATGATCATTTAACATTAATTGAATTCTCCTATAACAATAGTTATCATTCAAGTATTGAAACTGCTCCATTCGAGGCACTGTATGGAAGAAAGTGCAGAACTCCCGTTTGTTGGGCAGAAATCGGAGAAAGTCAATTATCAGGACCTGAAATTGTGCAAGAAACGACTGATAAGATTACTCAAATCAAAGAAAGGCTGAAGACGGCTCGAGATCGCCAGAAAAGTTATGCCGACAATAGAGGCAAGCCGTTAGAATTCCAAGTTGGAGACAGAGTACTGTTGAAAGTTTCTCCTTGGAAAGGAGTAGTCAGATTCGGAAAGAAAGGAAAGCTAAGTCCAAGATACATAGGACCATTTTCAGTAATCCAACGTATAGGATCAGTAGCTTATCGTTTACAATTACCAGAAGAATTATCTGGAGTACATAATGTATTTCATGTATCCAATCTCAAGAAATGCTTATCAGATGAATCACTGGTAGTACCTCTTCGAGATATAGAAGTAAACGAAAAACTGAAATTTGTGGAGAAACCTCTTCAGATAGAAGACAGAAAAGTGAAGTTTCTCAAGCACAAACGACTAGTTCTAGTCAAAGTCAGATGGGATTCAAAAAGAGGAGCTGAATACACTTGGGAACTGGAATCAGAAATGAAGCGAAAGTATCCTCATTTATTCCAGTAAATCTCGAGGACGAGATTTTTCTTAAGGTGGGGAGAATGTAACAACTCTCATCAAAAGTCATAATTATTAAATTAATTAGTCCAAAAGGAAACCCTAATTGAGACACCCGAGTGATTCTGAACAAACCCTGAAATTTTCATAATTTTCAGAATCAGGATTAGGGCCCCTAAAACTAAGGGGGTAAACCCTAGTGGATAATTATCCACTTAAATTCGTGTCAAATAACTGAAATATGAAAGTGTCATGTCAGCTAAGCTAGTCCCAGTCGTGGCTAGTCTATAGACCTATTTTTTAACCCATACGATGCGTATGGTATGTTTGGCCTACGATGCGCAGCCAGTTTAAGAGACCATACGATGCGTATGGTATGTTTGGCCTACGATGCGCAGGGCTTCTCAAATTTCACCTATAAATAGCAGACATTGGCATTCGAAATCTGAACATATTACGTCGAAATAATTCTCACTATTACACTGTATTACGAACTGCTATTCCAAAATTCAACCCCCGGGTATCGAAATTCTGCTACAAAACAGGGTATTAGCACAATCACTGCTACGATTCATTTATCCGACGATCAATATATCCAATGAATGTTTAAGTGCCGCCCACATTAGGGTTATACTTTGTCGTTCGTCGTTAATTCGATGGATGAGTTGAAGTATCGTACTTTGTCGTTCGTCGTTAATTCGATGGATGAGTTGAAGTATCGTACTTTGTCGTTCGTCGTTAATTCGATGGATGAGTTGAAGTACCGCACTTGTCATTCATTGTGAGAATTTGATCTCGTGAGTTATCGTAATTGCTGGATTGATTACTAACCCCGTTTTGTGTGCATTGTATTTAAATTAGGTTAACAAGGCTAAATCATAGACTAGACTCTGTCCATATTAAATCAGCAATGTGAGTCATTCTCTCTTTTTATCAAATCTATTTACAAAATCATGTTATTTTCAAAGTTATAATTACGGGGATTAAGTCTTTGTAATCACCAAGTTACAGCCGGTATGTGGGGTTTTGTATACATTACTTACTAATCGTCACCATTGGGGCAGCCAATTGGGGGATATGACCATAGTCACAGATTCGGTCGAGTGACAAATACCGTGGGTAGTTGGTTTGATAATAGAAACATTGTAATCGCTCTTAATACTGTAAATTATAACAAATGTGTCATTTTAGTAAATAGAATGATTCACTCAGTATTTCCCGCTGACAAAACCTTTTTCAAACATGTTTCAGGTGATCTGTTGTAATTCAGGAAAAGTGCCGTGGAGCATTTCAAGCTTAAGATAGTGGCTCATTATAAAAAAATAAAGAAATAAGTTTTGTAACATAACGATTTCGTAGTAAAAATATAATATTGTAAATTATCGGGGTTTTATCCCGAAATGTGAAATAAAATAAATCGGGAAAATTTAGCTTTAAACGATCCTGTTTCCGCTGTTAAACTCAATTAAATAAATACCGCAGAATTTCTGTCCCGCGGCTCCTGAAACGGGTCAAACCGGGTCGGGGGCCGTGACACTTATGTACGACTTTATGCTACGCATATACTACACGACTGGATGTATCAAACACAAACACTATATCCGGACGATCGCGAACTGTGAATGATAGGTTTCTGTATTCTGACTGCATCTTGAGATTATGTGCTTATTTTGACTCCAAACGATTGCGTAACGACACGTTCGACGTGCGAAATCCGTGAACGTGCGTGACCGAACACACTAGATGTACAATTTATCGTGATTCTTGTTGATCAATTTGACAAGTACACGCTCCAAGAATCACCATTTGCCACTTTCTCTCTCTAGCTTCTTTCTCTAGACCTAGGATTCTGTTTTCTGACTGCCTCTAGTAATTGAAGGTGTATGCATTTCCTTGCTTCTGTGCTTACGTGCTTAGGAATTTCAAGATTATGTGCTTTTGTGGATCTGTGCTCTACATGCCTACGTGCTTATGTGTTTGCGTGAGTCTGTGATTACGAGTCTATGTGTTACGTGTTACATTGTGTGTTCCTAAGCTTTAGTGAGTAGTAGACGTGTGAGGTGAGATTCGAATGCAATGTGATGAGTCCTGTGACGATGTCTGTTGCAGACCATGTCGTCTGGATCCCGTCATGCACTCTCTCGTCAAGAAAAGAGAGACAAACGCCTTGCTTCCATCATCGCAAGAGTGTGGCAAAGGCCGTGAGTGATGTTTATGAGAATGCCAGCAAATCATCCGAGGAATCGAGAACCGAAGCTCCCAAAGCTACTGCAAGGCCCTTCAGTTTCAAACAATTCAAGTCGTGTGGGCCAAAAGAATTCACTGGCGAAGGAGGTCCCACTGCACTATTTCACTGGTTTGATTCCATTGAGGTTACTCTGCGACAGAGTGGTTGCCCTGATGACCTCCGTACTCTTAATGCTACCGGCGTTTTCCAGTCCCGTGCACTAGACTGGTGGACGGCCGAGAGGAACAAGTGAGGGAATGATGCAGCCTACGGTCTGTCGTGGGACGAGCTCAAGGAAGTTATGCTAGAGGAATTCTGCCCTCCTCACGAGCGTCAAAAGCTAGAAGATGAATTTTGGCACATACAGCAAAAAGATGGTGACAATGCTGGTCTCACTGCTCGTTTCAAACAGCTCAGCATTATCTGTCCCGATCAAGTCAAGACTCCCGACATGACGATCAAGAAGTACATCCGAGCCCTGCCCGACTGCGTTGCTGATTTCCTGCAAGCGGCTAAGACTACGACGATCGAGAAAACTTATCTGCTAGCCGCTGAAATCAACGACAAGCGGGTTAAGGCTGGTGTCTGGGATAAGACTTCAAAGCATCTGCATCAAGCTACCACTACCGCACCAACTGCTGAACCTACCTCATCAAGCAACAAGAGGAAGAAGAAGAGAAAGAACAGCTCCAACAACAAGAACTGTGCGATCACTGCTGCACCGATTCAAGCTGTACCTGCCCAACAGCGTCAAGTAGCGGCGCCTGTGGCCAATGCACCGCCAGCAAAGCGTGCATATACTGGACCACACCCGCTCTGCCCTACTTGCACCTACCACCATCCAACTACCATTGCCTGCCGTTTTTGTCCTCATTGCAATGTGTACGACCACTTTACTGCCAACTGCCGTATTCGACCAGCACCTGCTCATCAAGCTTTACTCACTGCCCCACAGGGTCAACAAGCTCCACCGGCACCCGCAGTCAAAGCCAGAGCCTGCTTCGCATGTGGCGACCCGAACCATTTCGCCAACATGTGCCCAAACAGGGTTGTGAAACAAGAGCCTCAGCAACAGCAGCCACAGCAGCAACAACAGCAGCAGCAACAACAGGCCGCACGCGTCAGAACTTTCAACCTCAATGTGCGTCAAGCCCAGGCCGACAACAACGTGGTCAATGGTACGTTCCTTGTAAATGGTATTTATGCTTCATGTTTGTTTGATACTGGAGCCGATAATTGCTTTGTGTCATTCGAATTTGAGTAACTCCTTAGACGTAAACGTTCCCAACTTTCCTCGACATTCGATGTGGAAGTCGCTACCGGAAGAACCGTCACCGTCAATTCTGTTCTTCGTGATTGTACTCTTGAGCTCAACAATCACATATTCCCAGTCGATCTTATTCTGATGCAACTCGGAAGTTTTGACGTCATAATAGGCTTGGACTTTCTTCAAGAAAACCATGCGGAAGTTGTGTGCTTCGACAAGATGATTCGATTTTCGCTCGCAAATGGTGACTTATTGTGTGTATATGGCGATACTACTTCAAAGGGGCTCAAGCTTATGTCATGCGTGCAAGCCAGCAAGTATCTCCGTAAGGAATACAGGGCTTTCCTGGCTAACATCGTAGTAGCGGAGAAGGAAAAGAAAGAGAAGAAGGAAGTGAAGGACGTTCCTGTGGTTCGAGAATTTCCTAATGTTTTTCCAGAGGATCTTCTCGGACTACCGCCAAGTCGTGATATCGACTTTCGTATCGACCTCATTCCTGGAGCCAATCCTATTGCCAAAGCTCCCTACCGACTCGCACCGTCCAAAATGCGCGAACTCTCAACCCAACTCCAGGAATTACTTGAGAAAGGCTTCATTCGCCCGAGCACCTCTCCTTGGGGCGCGCTGGTCCTTTTCGTCAAAAAGAAGGACGGATCGTTCAGGATGTGTATCGACTATCGGGAATTGAATAAGTTAACTATCAAGAACCGCTATCCCCTACCTCGTATCGACGATTTGTTTGATCAACTACAAGGCGCAACGTGCTTCCCAAAGATCGACCTACGTTCAGGTTATCATCAGCTGCGTATTCAAGAGGAGGATATACACAAGACCGCGTTTCGTACTCGTTACGGCCAATACGAATTCGTTGTCATGCCTTTTGGTCTGACCAACGCACCAGCGGTTTTCATGGACCTTATGAATCGCGTGTGTAAACCATATCTCGACCGTTTCGTCATTGTATTCATCGACGATGTCTTGATCTATTCCAAATCGAAAACCGAACACGCGCAACATCTACGTTTGGTTCTCGAGTTACTCCAGGGGAACCAACTCTATGCCAAGTTCTCCAAGTGTGAATTTTGGTTGGAGAAAGTTCAATTTCTGGGTCACATTGTTAATAGTCAAGGCATTCATGTCGATCCTGCGAAGATTGAAGTTGTCAAGAGCTGGGTTACGCCTAAGAACCCGTCTGAAGTCCGCTCTTTTCTCGGACTAGCGGGCTATTATCGACGATTTATTGAAGGGTTCTCAAAGATCGCTGTACCGCTTACCTCTCTTACGCATAAAGACAAGCCTTTTGTTTGGGGAACTAAACAAGAGACTGCCTTTCAAACCCTCAAGCGCATGCTTTGCAATGCTCCTGTTCTCACATTGCCCGACGGAAACAATGATTTCATTGTCTACTGTGATGCTTCCAACCTTGGTCTTGGTTGTGTTCTCATACAACGGGACAAGGTCAAAGCTTACGCATCTCGTCAGCTCAAAATCCACGAGAAGAACTATACAACCCATGATCTCGAGCTAGGCGCAGTTGTTTTTGCGTTAAAGATATGGCGACACTACCTGTACGGTACTAAGTGTACGATCTTCACCGATCATAGGAGCCTACAACAAATCTTTAATCAAAAGGAACTTAATATGCGTCAACGCCGGTGGGTAGAACTTCTCAACGATTCCGACTGTGAGATCCGTTATCACCCAGGCAAAGCAAACGTTGTTGCCAACGCACTTAGCAGACGGAGCTACCTGCTAAGCACTCGTAATGTTCAAGCCCAGCACAACCTCGAAACTCTCATCCGCGACGCTCAACACGCGTGTTTTAACGAACGCACCCTGAAGAAAGAAAGAATCTACCATGATGGAGCCCAGCTTGTGAGCAAATCGAATGGGATATTCCACTTTTTAGACCGAATTTGGATTCCCAAGCAAACCAATTTGCGGCAAATTCTGATGGACGAAGCCCACAAATCCCGGTATTCTGTTCATCCCGGCGCTGACAAAATGTACCAGGATCTTCGTTACAAGTACTGGTGGCCAGGTATGAAAAGGGATATCGCTCTCTACGTTGGAAAATGCCTGACTTGTGCTAGAGTCAAGGCTGAACATCAAAGACCCTCTGGCTTGCTCGAACAACCACCAATTCCCATGTGGAAGTGGGAGAGCATAGCTATGGATTTTATAACCAAGCTACCACCCACGTCATCTGATCACGACAGCAAATGGGTTGTGGTCGACCGTTTGACTAAATCAGCTCATTTTCTGCCTATACGAGAAGACTACAAGGTGGAACGATTAGCCCGAATCTACACCGACGAGATCATTTGTAATCATGGGACGCCTCGTGACATCATCTCTGATCGTGATGCCCGGTTTACATCACGACTGTGGGAAACGTTTCAAACGGCACTCGGTACGACGCTTAATCTAAGTACTACTTTTCACCCACAGACCGACGGTCAGACTGAAAGAACGATTCGTACTCTTGAAGACATGCTCCGTTCGTGTGTCCTAGACTTCGGTGGTAATTGGGATAAACACCTGCCGTTAGTCGAATTCTCGTATAACAACAGCTATCATTCTAGCATCCAAATGGCACCATTCGAGGCATTATACGGAAGAAGATGTCGATCGCCTATTGTGTGGCACGAGATCGGTCACTCGCAACTAACCGGTCCGGAGCTACTACAAGAAACGACAGACAAAATTTTCCAAATTCGAGACAACCTAGTAAAAGCTCGGGATCGACAGAAAAGTTACGCCGATAAAAAGCGCAAGCCCCGTGAATTTGGCATTGGTGACTACGTACTCCTAAAGGTATCACCTTGGAAGGGTGTAGTCTGATTCGGCAAGAAAGGGAAACTCGCGCCTCGATACGTTGGACCTTTTAAGATTCTGGAAAGGATCGGAAAAGTCGCCTACATACTCGAACTACCGGAGGAACTTAGTAACGTCCATCCGACTTTCCACGTGTCAAATCTCCGAAAGTGCATAGCCGACCATGACTTACATGTTTCTCTCGATGATCTACAAGTGAACGAAACATTACACTTCATGGAAAAGCCTGTCGAAATCATGGATCGCCAAACCAAGCAGCTCAGGCGCTCACGCATTCCTATTGTGAAAGTCCGATGGGAAGGCAAACGAGGCGCAGAGTTCACTTGGGAACTCGAAAGCGACATGAAGGCCAAATACCCACATTTGTTCCAAGAGAAAGTCTAGCAAGAGAAAGTTCTCAAATGTGATTCACGGCGTTGTACAGCTTAATTTCGGGATGAAATTCCCTCAACAAGGGGAGGCTGTAACACCCCGTGATTTCACAAGTCAAAGTCAAAGTCAACGACCGATTTCGCGCAACCTGACTTGTAGAAATTCATTTATTTTATTTATATTATGTGGAGTAAGTGTCGTTAATTGCAATAATCGACGTATGTAATCGTTATTCAATCGACCTACGACTGTGAACTATAGGAAGTAACAATGCGATAATGTTAATCAACTAATAATCAAGCTATGCTAATCAAGTCGACATCAAAACACAACTCGAGCTACGTAGTTTTACTTGTTGTTATACGTGTGTATGTGCCCTATGTGTTATCTGTGCATGTTTACTTATGTTATGTTGTGGTAATCAAGCGAACTCAATCGAAACTCGAACGCAATCGAACTCGAACACGAATCACGATTGAACTATGATAGATGGTGGAAAATAGGTTACGCAAGATACGAAGTAGTTGGAACTGAAAGTAAATTGACTAGGAAACCCTATCGAATCGGACCGCTCGCAATCGAAATCAATCGTCGCGTGAAACACTCAAAGAGTGCGACTGATCGATCAGGCTGCCAGCCGATCGAACAGCCAGCCGAACGGACTGCTGTCCGATCGGACAGGCTGTCCGATCAAGCTGCCTGGCCGATCGGCCAGCACTTTCCTCTTTTGTCATCCTATAAATACCCCTGTCATTGTCATCCTTTTCCACTTTTGGAAACCTCTGTTTGACCAGCACGCTCAGCTCACCTTTTCGCAGATTTCTCTCGATTTCGGTAAGTTTTCGTCCTAAATCTTGTACTTTCTTGATCTATACACACTCCTACACCTTTTTATCTTTCAAATCTTACCTTTTGACCATGAAATCACCAAGAATCAGGTGTTCTAGGATGATGTCAGCATGGGTTCTTGAAGAACTTTGTGTTTTGGCCTCAATCCACCAAGAATGACTTGGATCTAGCCGATTTCCACATAAATAAACACGAATCTTTCATAGATCTAAACATAAACACGGTGAAAAGGACTGGAGGATGGATTTTTCCAACTTTCTTCCAACTCTTTTCACTCGATAACTTCAAACTGGTAGAAAAGGAGCCTGAGCCGGTTTACAAATCACTTCGGTGGTTGTATGGCTCAAGATCCGGATTCTATCCACGAGGTTAACCGATTTCGGGTTGAACATTAAACTTCATTCCGAACAGTCCACCGGCCGGATTTGGGTGATTCCTGTCCGACCCGAGGAACCAAGTAAGGACGAGGGATCTATGGTTCTACGCGTTGTCAAAATACCTCAATAGAACCAAGTAAGGACGAGGGATCCTAACGGTTTTGAGAAAACTATATAAGGCCATGCTCTTCATTCATTTCTGCTCACACTTGGTCTAAAATTCTCTAAGTTGGGGTTAAATAACTTCATACCTGAGAATTTATAAGATCAAGTTCAAGCAAGGACCTTTTGTAAGCCTTCTTTCATTCTTTTATTGCTTTCTAGCTTAAAAAGTCAAACAGTGTTTGACTTTAAGTTTCACCAGTCAATGGTCAACACGAAGTTCGTTTGAACTTCGCAACGTGAGCATAATCACGATGGTTATAGTCCCTAGTGACTATACCTACTGATTACCACGTTGACTAGGCATAGTGACGAGTCATAGTTTCGGTCAAAATGCGCATTTACGCGTATTTTGCAACCAAACAACTCTTGGTATCAAAACACTTTGTTTTGATATCAAAACTTGTTTTCTAACTTAGTTAAGCATGTTTTAACATGCTTAGCTCGTCACTTTTAGTTTAAAGTGCTTGTTTAGAGTCGTAAGTCAAGCGGTCTAAACCACCGCTTAGACTTTCGAACTCGACCCGTTTGGTCGATCATTAGGATCCGACCAAGCATGTTTAGTGACCATAGTTGCATAGGGAATAACCTTCTGAGGTTATACCTTATGGTCACTTAGGTTTAATTAGTTGTATGATAGGTAGTTTATATGCCTTAGGTAAATGACCAAAATGCCCTTTTCATGCATAATTGATTATTAAGCATATGTAACATAAAATTTTGTCACGTAACTGATTATGCAACATATTTAAACATGTTTAGGCATATAATACTTGTCATAGGACTAGTTAGACGTCTCGAACGCGCTTATGTACGCACGACGCGTTAAAGTTGCGTAAGCTACCTTAATGGGTCGTAACGGGTCGAAAGCACTTAGGTTAGGTTCCAATTTAGAATGTAGGCTTTGTTAAACCATACCACATGAGTTCTAACACTCATTTGGTTTACAAGACCTCATTCTGTTCGATCTTCTGACTTAGGTCCAGTTTATTTACATAGTTACCTATATTAGGTGCCGTTTGATTCCGTGATCCCTCTAGCTTTGCTTGGTTGTTGTTCAAGACTTCTAAGCATCCTCATGTGAGTACATAGTCCCCTCTTTTACTGTTTTCAATGTTTTGGGGTGAAATATGTGTACCTATTTGTTATGTTCACGATTTCAAAGTATAAATTAATTATACATACTAGTACTTATCTTTTGACAAACTGAATAATTGTTTATGGTTTAAACACTAATTTTTCAAAGATTATAAAATAAAATTGTTGAATTGTACTTATTTATGTTCACAAGACCGATTGGTAGTATGATATAGCGCTATAGGACTAGACACCCCATTCCTGTTTTCATGGAATGTCAGAAACCAATATTATATCCAAATAGGGATTGCCTTCGTGGTATCTCTATAGTCTCAATTGGTGTAGTTTGATGCACTAAGGTCTGATTGAATTCTTAAATCACATTATTATTGTATATTTGATTATACTCCCAAAAGTATACTTTGATATACTCTCATATGTGATATGGAACAAAACAACATATATTTTATAAATTACTAAAACATATTTTGATATGTTATTCATAAAACCAAAGCATAGTTTAAATATGTTATTTATAAAACCAAAGTATACTTTTGATATACTACCAAAAACGATTATTTTGACTACTAAAGTATATTTAATATACTATCTGTTTAACGATTATGGAACCAAAATATATTTGATATATTACTTCTTCGACCTTCTTAAAACCAAAGTATATTTTTATATATACTACAAACCTTTTTATCAAAACATTGTTTTACAAACTCATTTTACTTAATTATTTATTTATGCATCTTTCTTTTACATCATCTGTTTTCTTATCACTTGTTTATAAAAGAAAACATTTTTAAGGATTCATGACTATTTTTAAAAACATTCTTTTAAACTCACAAGTCATGAATCATGCATTAATAAAACCTATGTATCTCACAGGCATTTTTATGCTGACATACCTATTTTTACACCTGTTTCAGGTTCTGCTATGTGATGATTGTTGACGCATGGTACACATAGGATGGACTCGTGCCTTAGCGACTTAAAAACTTGAAAGATAATAATTGTATTTATTTGATTTGTAATAAACAATGAGTTTAATAATTCAATAAAATGAAATTATTTAATCCATGGTTGTGAAACAATGATTATGTTACAACACTCCCCGACGTTTCCACCACGTTTTGTTGTTTTACGTGGTCGGGATGTGACAGAAAAGTTGGTATCAGAGCCAATGGTTATAGGGTATTAGGTTATTAGTAATGCTTTGACCTAGACTATAACCTTCCTAGGACCCTAACACAAGTTATCTTGTGTTTAGTTTTAAAACAATACCGTCACTTATCCTTAGGTGACAACCACAATAAGAATACAGATTCCGAATCCGCTTTGAAAACCAATCATCTGTTCTAGGATGATTGATTAGTAGGTTTTGAACCCTCTGTTATAAGGTTTTGAACCCTCTTAGTTTTCAAAATCTCGTCAAAGTTTGGGTCTAAATAATGTGAACACGTGCAAACTGGAAGAGTGAATGCATGTACCCTGAGTTTTCTGTCTAAGGCTAGAGTATTCGTACAAATCCGCAGTATCGGACCAGTCACTCTTACCTGGGAACTCTTGGGGTGAGTATTCACTTATAGGCGAGCATGTCTTCGGTGATACATTATAATGATCCATTTACTTTGATTAGTCACTGCGTGTCGTTTGTTTGTTCGAGGTAACGAACGAATGATCGTTTTCCTTATGTTTCGTCGATGTTTTCAATTCCTCTTTTGGCTTAAGCCAAAACGGGTTAAATTTGTAAGAAATGAATTTAAGAGAAAAAGGATTTGGTAGAAAAATCCGGGATGGGATGGATGTAGGAATTAGAAATCAAAAACCATGTTTTTGATTAAATAGATAACGTTGGGCATATAGTCTAAACGGGTCAAATGGTGGTGATAACACCACTTGACAATATCGACTAATATGGTTGTCAAGTCTTATGTTAAAAGGAGCGATTAGCAAATCGGATAATTGCGTCGCCATAGATTGTGTGATAATTAAAGCGAGGTATAAATCAGGTCTATTTGTTGACCCGGGCTAGGTACGCAAGATTTTGTTGTAGTTAAAAGTACTATTTGGTCAATAATTGGTGAGAGTCTCTTGTTGTAAAATAAGAGACTAGAATTGACCAAAAAGCCCTTAACGGGCGAACCGGGTAAACGACCGTTAGAGATTGTTTAGAAACTTGTTTATTGATTATGGAGCCCTTAGACACATATAAAAGGGTAGGCAAAAACATTCGTGGGACGAATGCCGAAAGAATGGGTCATTTGCGTAAAATGATTAGTCGAAGGGTAAAATTTGGATTTTTTGGGTTCCTTGCATTAAATCCACCACAAAAATAGTTGTGGTGGAAGATAATTAGTTAACTAGTATGGGAAATGCGAGATGCGAAAGGGAAATGGCGAGTTGGATGCTTAATGTTTAAAAGTCCACTAAATGGGTCAAAATAAAATTAAAAAGTTGAATGTGGGTTAAGTGATTTGAAAGATATACATAAAACGGTGAATGTAAATGCGTACGCAAACCCCGTAATGGGAGTGGAAACGCTATTGCTTGATAAGCCCGGGATGGGTAGGAAATGCTAGCAACGACTCTTGATAACACTCTTGAAATGTAACTTAAAATGGGTTGAATAATAGGAAAAGGGAATTATAGACTAGTTACCTATAAACCGGTTTTCAATACGAACAATGATGGTAAACGGGTCCGTATTTTAATTACGGACGCGTAGGAAAAAGAATCGAGTAAAAGGGATTGGTAGATTGAAAGTTATGCGCATTTTAGTGCATTAACAAATGTGAGTAATAAAGCGGGTATGTGCAGCACCAGCTAACAAAACATTCTGGCGAAAAATGGTCGTCGCGCTATGCGACGGTGGAGTCAAAAAGCAGTCGCGCGATGCGACGATGGTCGCGGCCCGCATAGGTGAGGGGCCTCTTTTGTCGCGCCCCGCGACGAAGCCAAGATCTGGCAATTTTTGTTTTTCTCGTTCAATTTCGTATCCGAACTTGGTTTAAACGCGATTATAAGTTTATATGACTAATCATTTCATGGCTTATGAAATGTAGGTACATCTTTTAACGCCGGATGACGATCAAGCTCGACGAAAAACCGAACACAATCAAGACATTAGCTTCCGCACATTGTTTCGTTGTTAATGAAATCGACGAACTCAATTTTATTATGTTGTATTATTTATAAATTGTAAAAGTTTTAATAAATCCGTATTTTCCAATAAGTATGTATTCATAATTACATGATTATTACTTGTAACCTACACCAAAAATGTTAATTAATGATAAGGGTCTTTCAAGTTGGTAATCAGAGCTCTCGGTTAAAAGAATAAAGTGTTCGGTTTGAGATTTGATCGCAAATCCGGTAAGTACATGTATATTAATGGTTTAGTGCGAGTTAAAGTGTTATAAACAACACATAGAGTTATCGTGTAATACACGCTACTCCAATCAAATCGGTAAAGGATTATTATAGTCAACAAAATTACGCGCGTTGACGCGTATAGTAGAAAAGCCTTGTATTATAATACGGGCAATTATTGAAGTTGATGCTACTAACTCTTGTAAATGTTTTAGTTAAAGGACACTCGCATCGAAAGATAGCGGGAGTCTCACGAATTGCGGATTTGACGAAGGAACGGTCCAAAGTACGACAAGTAAAACATGCTCACCAAAGACCTAAATCGCGTGGCGATCGTGAACAAGGCTAATGGCAAGAGAAGCCTGTTAGGGCAAGCATTACCAGGTGCACATTTTAAATTTAATTGCACAAATAGTAATATGCAATAAATACGTGGAGATTGAAAGTTGCATATGTAGATTGAAAACTTGGAAAAACCCGAATAGAAAACCTATCCGGGATATTGTTTCCAAGAGAAACAAATAGAGGCATTACTTACATTCGGTGTAATGTGAAAATTATAAAAAGGTCATGTATACCAGGTGTTGACCGCTTACTCTGGCCAAGTAAGTGGTGAGCACGTGGTACCATGAACTTTTTATGATGGACATACTTACATTCGATGTAGTAAGGACAGGGTAAATGGGACAAATTAAAAATACCCAAATGAATCAAATGAACAAAATATTGGATAATAATGTAAACGCACAGCCGGGTGACGGAAGCGTATTACATTAGGATAATGAGCCCGAGTGAAGGGACAAAGATTAATGTAAAATGATTAAGATATGCATGGGGAGGGGGTGTACTTACACTCGAACCTGGAGAATGCAAATATGTAAAATGATTAAGATATGCATTGGGAGGGGGTGTACTTACACTTGAACCCAGAGAATGCAAATATGTCTCTTAACGGACCGTTTTTGTAAAACGTCAAACTTGAGGACAAAGTCAGAATATAAAAGTGAAACGAAGTCTTAATGCATACCGAAAGAGTTGCAATAGTAACGACTTCGGTAAAACACCCGGTTGATGGGTAAGGAGTTAAACACATGCGTAGACCGAGAAACGGGGACTCAGATGGAAAGTCAAAAGACTCGGGTTTTGAGTCATGACTAAAAGACAACAAGATAACGTAAATAGATATTTTGATAAATTATGTTCAACTATTTTAAAGTTGAACGGGTCGAACAAAGAATGAAGTTTGACATCCATAAATGATAAAATTTCACATGAATAAGTCAAACGGGTTGAATATAATATAATGCCGAATGGCATAAGTAAGCGCAAGCTGGATAACGGTAAGCGTGGAACAAACTGACGTGTAAATAACGTAAGGAGTCATAAAGTCGGAAGATTAGTCCGAAAGTAAACGAATAAAGCCTTAGACTACGGTCAAGGTCAACTAAAGTTTAAAAGTAAAAATAAATGATTCCAAACATAACAAGAGATGCTTAGAAGCTATATATGTACATATATATACGTTTGAATATCGACACGAATAAAAGATGATCTACGGGATCAGCATAACCTACGGGATTTAATGTGGTGTTAAGGTCTACGGGACCAAGAAGACCCTTGGGTCATAAATAGAAAGAAACGGATGGTTGGGGTCTCACCTTAATAAGGTAAAAAGGTGAAAAATCTAAAGTAATAGACTACGAGGCTAAGTGAAAGAACCTACTGGTTACGACTCCCTGTGTGAAACGAGAACGGAAGGGAATAAATTATTGGTTGTCAATTTCCTTGATGTGAGTAATTTATATAAGCTAAATAGAAAAACGTTAAATTAAAATTCAGTTTTAGTAAGAAACAACGTTTTAACAAATATGAATAATATGGGACAAATTCGGAAATGGTTAATGTAAAAGGATATGGGTTTCAACACCGATAGGAGTAAAACAATACATTCGAAAGAAAGATTTTCGACAATAAAAAGTCAACGTAAACTTAAAAACAAGATGTGATGTGATTACGATCACTAAACGTGACATAGAACGTAACCACGTTGTAACGTGAATTACGAGATATGAAATCAGAAACACGCAAAAAGGCCGGGATGGCAATATGATATACCTGAGTGACGGGGTATAAAGTGACGGCGACAAATCAGTCTAGCCGGTAAAAACCATGCAAAGTCAAAATAGTGTTACGACTTATGCAAAGTGCTTGTCAAAATAAAATTAGCTAAACATAAACATGTTGAATAATAAATACAACCGAGTAATCAGATGACAACTCGGTCAAATAAGTGACCAGGATAAGAAACACAAGCTGAAAGTAATGGCCTACGAGGCCTCACACGTGAAAGGCGCATACGCCTTAAAACCAAAAACACATTACCATACTTTTCGGAAAGATTATTATATACGAGTAATGCTCAAGTGATCACTGAAACTAAGGTTCAGATGATCTAAACTAATAAGTACGTGAGAAAGGTTTCGGGGACGAAACCTCTTTAAGGGGGGTAGACTTGTAACACCCCAAAAATGGGTTTGGAAATCAAACCCCGTTAATAGTAAAGACGAGTAAAATACCGTTAGTGGTAAAATTAACCCGGTGAATATTAGGATTTAAATAATTAATCCTATATTAATCAAAAAGAAGAATAAACGCTTTGAGAAAACACGGTTTATTTGAAGCCCGAGTTAACGGGGCTTAAAAATAAAACGGGTTATAATTCCCCGCACCCACCAAGTTAACTAGGAATAGTTAACCTAGTTAGTAATGGGTAACTAAATGAAAAGCTATGAGATATAGCTTCTTTTATAATAAATGAAATAAGAGGGACTAATATGGCCAAGAAGGGAAACTTGTCTTATTAAAATTAAAAATAAAACACAACACACACACTCAGTGTGTGTATGTGCGAGGATCGACCAGAGGACAGGGGAAAAAGAAGCAAACCCTAACTCTCACAAATCTCTCAAATTGAAGGTCCAAATCAAGTCTAAATCAAAATCCGAGTACGAATTAGTGATCTCCACTGAAAAAGGAGTCACGAGGTATGTAAATTTCATGAGAAATCTCTAGTTGAATTTCTGAGCAAACCTAGAGAATTCGAATTAGATGATTGCATGCTTGTTATATGATGAGATAGGAACATTATAGTGTCTAGGAGTAAATCCTAGACAAGTATATGATGAAGTTAGGCCTAATTCTTGTGAATTCATGATCACCATTGAAGGTGATAAGTGGGTTTTTGTATGAACATGTTAAACACTAGAAATTGATAGTTATTCTAGTGTAATCTGAATTTTCGTAAGTAAATCCTGATATTGTAGATGCGAAAAATTGATATGACCATGTTAATTGATGTTAAAACATGGTTAAAACAATAACCATGAACTAGATAAAAGAAGAATATAAATTATGCACATTAGGTGTTTGTTAAAATGCCTAAATGAGAACTAAAGTGTTGAAATTTAGAGTGAAAACGCGTATTTGAATGATATGGCAATTACGCCTAATATGAAGTGATAAGTGTAACACCCTAGTTTCTATTTAACGTTTATCGTGTGAATACCAACAATTAGATGTGTAGTTAAGGCTACACATACTATAAAAATACGGGTTTATTTAAACTTTTACAATTCATAAGTTATTCTAGGTAACATGATCAAATTTGTTGTTTAAATTTTACAACGCGGCAAAGTGCGGAAGCGTGTGTCTTTATTGTGTTCGGTTCTTCGCTGAGCTTGATCGTCTTCCGGCATCCAAGGCATACCTACATTTCATAAACATGAAATGCTTTAGTCTTACGAAGTTTAAATCAGGTCCGAACAAGGTCCGGGAAACATTTGATTTCCAAATGAAAAACAAAATATAAGAAAATTATATCCACCGTAATTTACGGTGGGACCGTAAATTACGGTGGCCCCTGGGTTTGCATTCTTCTGCCGTAAATCAGAACAGTTACACCGTAAACAATTTAACTCCACCGTAATTTACGGTGGGACCGTAAATTACGGTGGACTCTGCATCCTGATTCTCTATTTCGTCGTAATTTGACACGAAATCTTTCGTATCTTTCAAACCGCTTATCCGTTTAGCCTACCGTTTCTTCCTACATGTTTGTAATTTGATTCTCCATCATATGGAGTTAAAATCCGACATCCGGCTTGATAAAAATTAAGACCTTTAAGTCTTCGGCTTAATACTCTTTTACCAAAATTTGACCCGTTTACGCATTTTATCAAACAAACGTATTTGTTTGACTTCTATATCACATACATCTCTTTAATTTAATGTTACCTATTATTTTAAGTTCTAATCATAGGTTTATTACACAATTTAAACCCGTTTTCGCTCGTATGCTTATTATGACCCGTTAAGGATAATTTAAGCACTTTTAAACTCAAATTTCACTTTTATTCAAATCTAGCGTTGTAACCTATATTTCTTATCTAGTACTCTTCCATCACAACTAAATGTGTGTTGGATTTAAAGTAGATATCTATGTGTTCCGGATTTATTTCCCTTGAAATATCATTTTACGACAAAGACTCATATGGAGTCTTTTAGCCCAAGAATTACATCTTTCACTACCTATACTCGTTCTAAACTTTTGTTTAATCATAAGACTCCTTTCCAAACAACCTCTAAGGGTTGTTTGTTCAATTTAGCCTACAAGGGCGTTTTGGTCGATTTTGGTCCTTCTTTTACAATGAAGGGTTATCACCAATTATTTGACCAAATTAGCGCTTTTACGTACATCATAAATAAACATACCTGGCTCGGATCAACAAATAGACCTGATTTTTATTACCTTGCTTTATATTCGCTAATTAAGAACGATGCGAATATCCTTTGGATATCTATTCCTGTAAGCATATGACTCGACAAAAGAATCATTAGTCTATATAGTCAAAAGGTGTTGTCTACACCTTTTGACCCGTTTGGCCGAAAATACCATTTAACTTTGCGAAATGATATTTATTATCATCTCCTCTACATGACTCTTCCCGTTTAACACCGTACGGGAATTTTAATTATAAACCGTGTATTTCTTTCGACATAATATGACCAATTTATCGATTTACTTCTTTTTGACCATTATTATGGTTCCTATCATCTTTAATTTGCTTGTTCCGTTCGACTACACGACGGAACATCATATTTCAATCGTTTAGATATCTCATTCAATATTTATATGATAAGAAAACATTCCACAATTTAAGACTAGTGTAAGCTATACTTACCTTGCATCCGAATTATGCTTTTCCGCCATTCTTGCTTCGTTTGACCCGCCTCCTATCCAAGCCTCCACCTAGCTTGTCAAGCGTCAAACTATAATTATCATTCGTAAGACGGTTATATTAGTCATCATTAATCATGACCATTCCATCTTACATATTTTCTATCACAAATACCATTCGATCTTATTAATGATCGGTTTGACTATTTAAAAGTCAAATGCCCCTTAGCATATAAATGCACATTCAAGTTCTATCTATCAATTAGTAGCTAACATGATCTTATACACTTAGTTACATGAACATGGCTACCAAATTCCATCATAACATTCAAACCCATTTCAATCATGTATGAACAAGTTCCCAAATCACTTAATTTGTTTGAGTGCCTTGTTTCTATTATCCAATATGATGATTTTAAACATAAACTTATCATCATCTTTACTATTACATAAAAACCCACTTCCTAGTTTACTTGTTACTCACATACAAGTGATATTACTTCAAGTTCTTCATGATTTCATCATTTCTAACAAAACCCACTTCTAGTTACTTATGAACTCTTAACAAAATCTCTAATTTGTTCAAGTAGTTCATTCATATGAATTAGTATGATGTTTATAAACACCATTAGAACATCAATTTCATCAATTCAATCAAAACCCACTTAGCTCATAATAGGGTAATTATCAAATCCCTAGTTTGACAACAATTCATCAAGATTTCTACTAGGGTTTGTTTCTTGACTTGTACCCACACTAATATCACTATAACATTGAACATCCATGCAAGAATTTCGTTCATGCAAGTTCATCATAATTTCGAAATATTACTAAACATCAAAATTCAACATACCTTGTGATCCCCCTAAGCTTGGTGATCACGATTTTATTAAAAGCCCCAAATTTCCGGCTCGATTTCCCTTTGATTTTGGCCAATTTTCGTGAATTAGGGTTCTTGGAAGGGAACCCCCTTTTTGCTCCTGATGTTGATCGACCTAAAACACACACAAAGTGTGTGTTTTGGTTTTTATTTCATTTATCTTAAAACATTTTCATGTTTGCCTCTTTTTAGCCCCTCAAGTTCCAAAGTTTATAAAATGGTTAACTATTTCAAGTTTCCTTCCTTTCTTTATTGTTTTCAAATAATTAACTAACTGGGTTAATTATTCCTAGTTAACTTGGTGGGTTCAGGGAGTTATAACCCGTAGTATTTCTAAGTCCCGTTAACTCGGGCTTTCTAAGCTTTTATTTCTTAAAAGCTTTTATTCACTTTTTATTTATTATTAGGATTAATTATTTAAATCCTAATATTTACCGGGTAAATTTTACCACTAACGGTACGTTACCCGTCTTTTAGTATTAACGTGGGTTAATTACCAAACCCGTTTTCGGGGTGTTACAAGTCTACCCCCCTTAAAGAGGTTTCGTCCTCGAAACCTTTTCTTACATTGTTCATTGAGTTTAAACTCAATGTATTCAATCCGAGAAATATTTTAAACATTTCTCATACTTTTTAACCATTCGTTAGTATTACCCGAAAAGTGCAGTAACATCTCTTTTTGGTTACTAATTGTCTACATATCTCATGTGACATAGTGTAACTTCGAAATAACATAATCTCGTTCTTTCCACTAGTTTAGTTAACTTAGCGATATCCATCTCTTTCATACACTATCGAATTCTTTATGAATCCGTTACTTTGACCCGTTTAAGGGTCTTTAGTGAAATATTTCACTTTTAGCAACTATTTCTTTCGTTTTCAAATTTATTGATTCGGTTCAGCTATACCAAATCTACCTCTTACTAGCAAACCAAATTTCTTGATTTGAATTGGTGACCTTAACCGGTCTCATTAACTAGTCTTATTAGCTCGGTTACTCTTATCGCTCGCTTGGTTATAATGTGATTTCACTTCACATTACATTTCCTAACCGTGACCGTGTCACATCGCGTTTAGTTTGCATCAACCTTTTTATTTTCGAAAATAACACTTTTCGAATATGTCGTCTTGCGCCTATCAGTGTCAAGACTTGTATTCTTCATGCTTATTGTTTAAATTACTTATCAGAAATTATGTTTGTAAAAACATTATTTCTTACTAAAACCGAAGTTTTGGTTTTTAGGATCTTTTCTTTAACTTGTGTCAATCATCCATACCGGGATATTGACAGTCCGTAATTTAATCCTTTACAATCTTAGTTTTATGCGAGGATTCTTAACTGATTTCTTCGCTTTATCCTATCTAACCCGTAGGTTTTATCACTTAGCCTTATGGGCTATTTTTGATTAGACATTCACCTCTTTAGGGCGAAGTCCTTATAACTTCTTTCTAATCATGACCCGTTTAATCTCAAAATAGTTGAATATAATTATCAAAATTTCTGTTTACGAAATTTTACGGTCTTTTAGTCATAACTCATAATCCGAGTCTTTTGACTTTAAATTCGTGTTCTTGTTTCTCGGTTTACGTGTGTGTTTAATTCTTACCCATCAACCGGGTGTTTTACCGAAGTCGTTATTATTGCAACCCTCCCGGTATGCATTAAGACCTCGCTTCATTTTTATATTCCGACTTTGTCTTTAAGTTGGACGTTTTACAAAAACGGCCCGTTAAAGGACACATTTGCATTTTCCGGGTTCGAGCGTAAGTACACTCCCTCCCAATACTTGTCTAAATCATTTTACCTGCTTGCATTTTCTGGGTTCGAGTGTAAGTACACTCCCTCCCAATACTTGTTTAACATGCTTGCGTCTTCTGGGTTCGAGTGCAAGTGCACTCCCTCCCAATACTTGTTTAACATGCTTGCGTTTTCTGGGTTCGAGTGCAAGTACACTCCCTCCCAATACTTGTTTAACATGCTAGCGTTTTCTGGGTTCGAGTGCAAGTACACTCCCTCCCAATACTTGTTTAACATGCTTGCGTCTTCTGGGTTCGAGTGCAAGTACACTCCCTCCCAATACTTGTTTTAAACATTTTACATGCTTGTTTGTCCCTTCACTCGGGCTCATTATCCTAATGTAACACGCTCCCGTCACTCGGTTGTGCGTTTACATTATTTTCAAATATCTTGCTTATTTGTTTCATTTGGGTACTTTTTAATTAGTCCCATTCACCCCGCCATTACCACATCGGACATAACTGCGCTCATTATAAGAAGCTCATGCTATCATGTGTTCACTACTTACTTGGCCAGAGTAAGCGATCAACACGTGGTACGCGTGACCTTATTATAATTACCACATCACGTCCCATGTAAGTAACTCCTCAAATTGTCTCCATGTTTATGGTTTCATTTGGTAAAACTCTATTTAATTGTTAGTTAACAATTATTAGTTTTAATCGTTTATCCTTGAACATGTACAATGTCCCTTTTTATGAACATTTATTCTCATTCATTGATGTGATCATAAATTTTCTCAATAGGATTTGTATTGAGAATACTTGCTTGGATGATCACTCTCGTCCAAGTTTCTATATAAACAAGTCTTGTTATTCATTTGTTATTCATCATTGTGAATAACACATTTCCTATTAAATTTCTCTTGGAAATCAGGTTTTCCAAGTTCTGTCATATGTGTATGCAACCGTTATTACTTACGTGTTTGTTGCATATAACGACTCGTGCGATTAAATTTAAAAGTGTGCACCTGGTGATGCTTGCCCTAACGGGCTTCTCTTGTCATTAGTCTTGTTCGCGACCGTTACGCGATTTTGGTCCTTAATGAGTATGCTCTTTCTGTCGTACCCCGGACCGTTCCATCATCATATCCATAATTTGTTTGACTCTCGTCGTCTTCAAACGCGAGTGTCCTTCATTTAAAACATTCACAAAAGTTAGTAAAGTCAACTTCAATAATCGCCCGTATTATAATACAAGGCATTTTCTACTATACACGTCAACGCGCGTATTTTCGTCAACCCTAACAATCATTTAAATTGGGGTAACGTATACCACACGATAGCTCTATGTGTTGTTTACAACACTTAAGCATACTAACTAATAACGTACTTGTACTTACCGGATTTGCGATCAAGCTTCGAACCGAACACTATTCTTTGTCAAGAGCATAAGGTTTAAGTCCAAGCATAGTTCCTCCCAACCATACTCGAATCTCTTAAACCAAGGCTCTGATACCAACTTGTAACACCCTAGTTTCTATTTAACGTTTATCGTGTGAATACCAACAATTAGATGTGTAGTTAAGGCTACGCATACTATAAAAATACGGGTTTATTTAAACTTTTACAATTCATAAGTTATTCTAGGTAACATGATCAAATTTGTTGTTTAAATTTTACAACGCGGCAAAGTGCGGAAGCGTGTGTCTTTATTGTGTTCGGTTCTTCGCTGAGCTTGATCGTCTTCCGGCATCCAAGGCATACCTACATTTCATAAACATGAAATGCTTTAGTCTTACGAAGTTTAAATCAGGTCCGAACAAGGTCCGGGAAACATTTGATTTCCAAATGAAAAACAAAATATAAGAAAATTATATCCACCGTAATTTACGGTGGGACCGTAAATTACGGTGGCCCCTGGGTTTGCATTCTTCTGCCGTAAATCAGAACAGTTACACCGTAAACAATTTAACTCCACCGTAATTTACGGTGGGACCGTAAATTACGGTGGACTCTGCATCCTGATTCTCTATTTCGTCGTAATTTGACACGAAATCTTTCGTATCTTTCAAACCGCTTATCCGTTTAGCCTACCGTTTCTTCCTACATGTTTGTAATTTGATTCTCCATCATATGGAGTTAAAATCCGACATCCGGCTTGATAAAAATTAAGACCTTTAAGTCTTCGGCTTAATACTCTTTTACCAAAATTTGACCCGTTTACGCATTTTATCAAACAAACGTATTTGTTTGACTTCTATATCACATACATCTCTTTAATTTAATGTTACCTATTATTTTAAGTTCTAATCATAGGTTTATTACACAATTTAAACCCGATTTCGCTCGTATGCTTATTATGACCCGTTAAGGATAATTTAAGCACTTTTAAACTCAAATTTCACTTTTATTCAAATCTAGCGTTGTAACCTATATTTCTTATCTAGTACTCTTCCATCACAACTAAATGTGTGTTGGATTTAAAGTAGATATCTATGTGTTCCGGATTTATTTCCCTTGAAATATCATTTTACGACAAAGACTCATATGGAGTCTTTTAGCCCAAGAATTACATCTTTCACTACCTATACTCGTTCTAAACTTTTGTTTAATCATAAGACTCCTTTCCAAACAACCTCTAAGGGTTGTTTGTTCAATTTAGCCTACAAGGGCGTTTTGGTCGATTTTGGTCCTTCTTTTACAATGAAGGGTTATCACCAATTATTTGACCAAATTAGCGCTTTTACGTACATCATAAATAAACATACCTGGCTCGGATCAACAAATAGACCTGATTTTTATTACCTTGCTTTATATTCGCTAATTAAGAACGATGCGAATATCCTTTGGATATCTATTCCTGTAAGCATATGACTCGACAAAAGAATCATTAGTCTATATAGTCAAAAGGTGTTGTCTACACCTTTTGACCCGTTTGGCCGAAAATACCATTTAACTTTGCGAAATGATATTTATTATCATCTCCTCTACATGACTCTTCCCGTTTAACACCGTACGGGAATTTTAATTATAAACCGTGTATTTCTTTCGACATAATATGACCAATTTATCGATTTACTTCTTTTTGACCATTATTATGGTTCCTATCATCTTTAATTTGCTTGTTCCGTTCGACTACACGACGGAACATCATATTTCAATCGTTTAGATATCTCATTCAATATTTATATGATAAGAAAACATTCCACAATTTAAGACTAGTGTAAGCTATACTTACCTTGCATCCGAATTATGCTTTTCCGCCATTCTTGCTTCGTTTGACCCGCCTCCTATCCAAGCCTCCACCTAGCTTGTCAAGCGTCAAACTATAATTATCATTCGTAAGACGGTTATATTAGTCATCATTAATCATGACCATTCCATCTTACATATTTTCTATCACAAATACCATTCGATCTTATTAATGATCGGTTTGACTATTTAAAAGTCAAATGCCCCTTAGCATATAAATGCACATTCAAGTTCTATCTATCAATTAGTAGCTAACATGATCTTATACACTTAGTTACATGAACATGGCTACCAAATTCCATCATAACATTCAAACCCATTTCAATCATGTATGAACAAGTTCCCAAATCACTTAATTTGTTTGAGTGCCTTGTTTCTATTATCCAATATGATGATTTTAAACATAAACTTATCATCATCTTTACTATTACATAAAAACCCACTTCCTAGTTTACTTGTTACTCACATACAAGTGATATTACTTCAAGTTCTTCATGATTTCATCATTTCTAACAAAACCCACTTCTAGTTACTTATGAACTCTTAACAAAATCTCTAATTTGTTCAAGTAGTTCATTCATATGAATTAGTATGATGTTTATAAACACCATTAGAACATCAATTTCATCAATTCAATCAAAACCCACTTAGCTCATAATAGGGTAATTATCAAATCCCTAGTTTGACAACAATTCATCAAGATTTCTACTAGGGTTTGTTTCTTGACTTGTACCCACACTAATATCACTATAACATTGAACATCCATGCAAGAATTTCGTTCATGCAAGTTCATCATAATTTCGAAATATTACTAAACATCAAAATTCAACATACCTTGTGATCCCCCTAAGCTTGGTGATCACGATTTTATTAAAAGCCCCAAATTTCCGGCTCGATTTCCCTTTGATTTTGGCCAATTTTCGTGAATTAGGGTTCTTGGAAGGGAACCCCCTTTTTGCTCCTGATGTTGATCGACCTAAAACACACACAAAGTGTGTGTTTTGGTTTTTATTTCATTTATCTTAAAACATTTTCATGTTTGCCTCTTTTTAGCCCCTCAAGTTCCAAAGTTTATAAAATGGTTAACTATTTCAAGTTTCCTTCCTTTCTTTATTGTTTTCAAATAATTAACTAACTGGGTTAATTATTCCTAGTTAACTTGGTGGGTTCAGGGAGTTATAACCCGTAGTATTTCTAAGTCCCGTTAACTCGGGCTTTCTAAGCTTTTATTTCTTAAAAGCTTTTATTCACTTTTTATTTATTATTAGGATTAATTATTTAAATCCTAATATTTACCGGGTAAATTTTACCACTAACGGTACGTTACCCGTCTTTTAGTATTAACGTGGGTTAATTACCAAACCCGTTTTCGGGGTGTTACAATAAGGGTTCTACATATTATGTTGATTTAGACTTAATGTTGTAAACCATGTGATTGAAAGTAGTTAACTTTGATAAATTAAGTTAACTAATCATGAAGTCGAATAGTAGTTTCGACATAGAAAATAAGTGAGGTGGAATAGTCATGATTGTTAATGACTAATTAACCGCCTTGTAAATGATTGATAATAGTTTGACGCTTAAACGAGCTAGGTGGAGGCTTGGGAAAGAAGCGGTCAAATAAATCAAGTACGAGAAGAGAAGCGCAAGCCGGATGAGAGGTAAGTGTAATTTACACACTTATGTAGAATACTTGTTTATTCTATATGTTATAAACGACAACGATAATATTGAAAATATGGAATTCCGTTAAGATTACCTTGTAGTGTAATCTAATAATGAGGAAAAAGGGTAAAGAAGAAAAATTAGAAATTGGTCAAATGTCGACTAATGTAAATCGAAGTTAAAATGATACCCATGGCGTAAGCCAAAACGGGTTAAATTTGTAAGAAAGGAATTTAAGAGAAAAAGGATTTGGTAGAAAAATCCGGGATGGGATGGATGTAGGAATTAGAAATCAAAAACCATGTTTTTGATTAAATAGATAACGTTGGGCATATAGTCCAAACGGGTCAAATGGTGGTGATAACACCACTTGACAATATCGACTAATATGGTTGTCAAGTCTTATGTTAACAGGAGCGATTAGCAAATAGGATAATTGCGTCGCCATAGATTGTGTGATAATTAAAGCGAGGTATAAATCGGGTCTATTTGTTGACCCGGGCCAGGTACGCAAGATTTTGTTGTAGTTAAAAGTACTATTTGGTCAATAATTGGTGATAGTCTCTTGTTGTAAAATAAGAGACTAGAATTGACCAAAATCCCTTAACGGGCGAACCGGGTAAACGACCGTTAGAGATTGTTTAGAAACTTGTTTATTGATTATGGAGCCCTTAGATACATATAAAAGGGTAGGCAAAAACATTCGTGGGATGAATGCCTAAAGAATGGGTCATTTGCGTAAAATGACTAGTCGAAGGGTAAAATTTGGATTTTTGGGGTTCCTTGCGTTAAATCCACCACAAAAATAGTTATGGTGGAAGATAAAGTTAACTAGTATGGGAAATAAGAGATGCGAAAGGGAAATGGCGAGTTGGATGCTTAATGTTTAAAAGTCCACTAAATGGGTCAAAATAAAATTAAAAAGTTGAATGTGGGTTAAGTGATTTGAAAGATATACATAAAACGGTGAATGTAAATGCGTACGCGAACCCCATAATGGGAGTGGTAACGCTAATGCTTGATAAGCCCGGGATGGGTAGGAAATGTTAGCAACGACTCTTGATAACACTCTTGAAATGTAACTTAAAATGGGTCGAATAATAGGAAAAGGGAATTATAGACTAGTTGCCTATAAACCGGTTTTCAATACGAACAATGATGGTAAACGGGTTCGTATTTTAATTACGGACGCGTAGGAAAAAGAATCGAGTAAAACGGATTGGTAGATTGAAAGTTATGCGCATTTTAGTGCATTAACAAGTGTGAGTAATAAAGCTGGTATGTGCAGCACCAGCTAATAAAACATTCTGGTGAAAAATGGCCGTCGCGCTACGCGACGGTTGAGTCAAAAAGCAGTCGCGGCCCGCGTAGGTGAGGGGCCTCTTTTGTCGTGCCCCGCGACGAAGCCAAGATCTGGCAATTTTTGTTTTTCTCGTTCGATTTCGTATCCAAACTTGGTTTAAACACGATTATTAGTTTATATGACTAATAATTTCATGGCTTATGAAATGTAGGTACAGCTTTTAACGTCGGATGACGATCAATCTCGACGAAAAACCGAACACAATCAAGACATTAGCTTCCGTACATTGTTTCGTTGTTAATGCAATCGACGAACTCAATTTAATTATGTTGTATTATTTATAAATTGTAAAAGTGTTAATAAATCCGTATTTTCCAATAAGTATGTATTCATAATTACATGATTATTACTTGTAACCTACACCAAAAATGTTAATTAATGATAAGGGTTTTACAATAAACAAGTAAATAAAAAGGAAAAATAAATAGATTTAGTAGTTGATAACCTTGATTACAAAATATATATCAGAGGATAAGATGTGAAAACGAAATAACATACCAGCGTTAATCTCACCGAAATACTTAGAATCCTTCAAATCTTTGAGTAAGGAATCAAGCTTCATTTTAAACAATCGACACAATAGGTCAGGCCTGTCTTCGGCTTTGATGGTTGAATCTTTTAGAAATCTTTTTACTTCGGGTCACTTAGGATTACACGTTATAGTTATGAAGAAATCAGGGTACCCATACCACTTACATAAGGCCATTGCATCGAGGTAATTTTGTTGCATGAATCTTGGACCACCAGTAAATGAATAAGGAAGTATAACAGGCTTTCCAGTATCTGTTAAAACTTCCTTACCTTTAGATTTATACTTTTGAAGATTCTCAAATGTTTCAGAGCGAAGGTTCGCTTGTTGCCTACGGATGTACTTTAGTCTTTCTCTCTCAATCATTGTGTACGCATCAACCAAAAACTGTTGTAACAACCTTCGCCCATTTAAAATTAAGGAAAATCCATAAGTTCTATCTTGGATCATATATGAAAAAAATTCTCTAATTGTGCACTTTGGTTTTATTTTCTTTTGTGTGGACATAAAATCTCTATGAGGAATATCAACTCTATAACCATCATCACCATATGGGAAAAGTAACGGATATTGCAGAGCAAGATACGATGGGTGTAATTCGCTAATACGCTGCAGCATTCCCGACTGAGTCTCGACAACAATATCACGATGGTCTATAGCTTTATCTATGTCTCCGACAACCAAAGCAGCAACTTCAGATGTGGTGGGTAAGTTATATGTCCTGCCGTCTTTTTCTCTTCTATAAATAAGTCGCAGACTAAGGTTGGCCTCTGGAGATTTGTGAAAATGGTCTCTGAACATCCTATATGTCTTAACCAACATATTTTGTGAATCTAATAAAGCCCTCAAATACTCTATCATTTCAACATCAAGTTCTTTATCAGTAGGCGATGAAGGTTTGGTTCCTTTGCTGTTAAAAGAAAAAAAAAACAACAAAACATTAACATAACATAACTATAATAGTATCTCGTTTTATAAAAACTTATAGAATATGTTGAGAAAAAGTAAGATTTCAGTTTACCTACAACCAATGATGAGTTTAGATTGAATAAACCAAACTACTGTGTAGTACTAAGTCAAACAGCTGATGGAAACCTTGTAAGCACTGCTAGTGATTAAAACACTGTTGGTACTTAACAACTGATAGTGAACTACATATGGTTAATAACTGCTATTGTAATAAACAGTGGATAGAGAATCAGTGATTAATAATTAATTGTTAAAGAAGAGCAGTTGTTAACAACTGTTGATACCAACCCAAAACTTTTAGAGTATGTTGAGAAAAGGTAACATTTCAGTTTACCTACAACCACTGATGAATTTAGAATGAATAAAGCAAACTACTGTTAAGTCAAACAGCTGATAGAAACCTTGTAAGCACTGCTAGTGATTAAAACACTGATGGTACTTAACAACTGATAGTGAACTACTAATGGTTAACAACCGCTGTTGTAGTAATCAGTGGATAGAGAATCAGTGATTAAGGATTAAGTGATGGTACTTAACAACTGATAGTGAACTACAAATGCTTCAATTTCTAGTTGTTCTTTAATAGAATAAAAATGGAACTTAGAAATCACTCGTACCTGAATAATGCCTGTCTATTTGTTATTTCATTTTCGGTATCATGTATGTATAGCTGACAAAACTTAGCTTCATTTCCATCTGGAGGTTTGAGACTCCCCATGCAATGATAGTTTTGGCCACTGATACGATATATAAATGGAGCATTGCCTTTTTTGATATTAGAATCAACCTTTCCACCCATAGATGTAAAAGAGAACATAGAGTTGTATAGTCTTATGTTCTTCAGGAAGAACTTGCTTTTTGCATTTGAGGAAGAAAACAAATTTTGATAAGACGGATGTGCATCCTTTAAAGGCGGTAACTGAACTTTACCATACCCACAACACATACTATAACATAGCTTATTTATAGTTAAACGACCTTTTCCACCTTCTGACGTCCATAACTTTGCACTACAAACCTGACATGTAAGCAGCTGGTCACCATGGTCCAAATAATCTGTTCAAAAATGATTGATAGTTATATTACAGGTGGAACACAACAAATGTCCTAAAACAGTAAAATAGATTAAAACCTTTAGATATCCCTTTATAAGGATCTTCATCAGTGCACAAATACACATCGTCTTCATCTGAATCCAAAGTCAGTATAGGTACAGGAGTATTATCACGTTTCTTGCGCTCGAGGCTACGTTTACCAGAAGATAGCCGTGTAAGGATAGAGGTACTACCCAATATCGGCTGATTGTTACTGCTAATGATGCTAGAAGTAATGGAATATCGACGGTTGCTATCTAGAGGTGTACCTATGTTTATGCCATTATATGAACATTCAATATTAAAACATACATGTTAGTACCGGTATGTTGTTTAGTAATGTATTTATCAAAAGAAAAAATAAAGAAACAAAATACAAACCTAGTGTAGTTGAAATTAAAGAACCAGTAGCATTTCTAACTGCTCGACATGCAATGGAGTACATATGTTGATCCGTAGTATCAGAACATTCCAACAAATTTGCATTGTCAGAAAAGATGTTACGAACATTCGTTGATGATGACGATGAATTCTTTGATTTCTTATTATCAAGTATTAATTTTCGAAGCTTACGTCTTTCATTCGGTGAAGTAACTAAATAACAGAGAAAGTATAATATGTACGAAACACAAGAATCAGTCCACTTGGAAACATAAAACGGAAAAAAGTATACTTATAATCAAATTCAAGAGCTATTACCAGTTGTGATATCTGAAAGAGGAGATCTATTTGAGATATCTGAAAGAGGAGTTCTCATAAGAGGACCTACAAAAAAACCAAGTAGAATTATGATTTTAATCTGAAAGCTGATTTTGATTTGGGAAATGATGAGTTAAGAAGTTATAATTTCACTTACTGTGTAAATTTCGTTGAGATGAATTAGCAGCTGTAGAAGTTGAACGTGAATTCTTTGACATTGCATACATGAGAGAAGGAGAAGGATTCAAAAGAAGAAAGAGTAAAAGATCAGGAACATTAAAAAAATAGAACCAAACAGTGGTTTTTAAATTTTGAATTACAATATGTCATACCTAGATATTAACATATCCTCAATAAATTATAATATTCCATTTTATCATTTTGTAATTAAAAATCAGTTCATGAAAAGCAAAATAGAATTGTTTCAAATAATTGAATTAATTCTTTCAAGAAATCTATTACATTGATAAAAACCTTAACAACAAATTTTGTAATCTTTGTGGAATGTAAATCGGGTGTCCATCGGTTAGATTTATGGTTTATTTGTATATGATTTTTAAAATAAAATATTATTATCTTTATTTAATAAATAATTAAGTTAAACGGTTTTTTATTCAGTTATCCAAATAAACCAAACAAAACAAATTAAATAAAACGTGGATCCATAAACCGAACAAAAAACCGAATAAAATGGGTTTGCGTTTACGCTTCTTACTTGGTTACGATTTTTCTAAACACCCTACTTTGAATGACTTAGACAAAATTTGAAGTATATAAATAAGCTATTGAATGAGATTACTTAAATAAATTAATGGGAGAAACAGGCACAAATTAAATATTTTTTATAAACTGTAATATATGACGGATACTTATTAAACCTTAGTGAGCAGGGATAACGGTAAAAACCAATAAAGAACAACCACATCCACTGATAATCCTATATAAATTATGAGATAAGATAATAAGATTAAAATTGCTTAAAGATTACAAATGTTTGTAGATAAAAAAGTTATTATTTGGGTTTATACAATATATATTATAAATTGTTGCTCCTATTCATACACATAAATTTTAAACATAAATATTGAATATTGAACATCTCAATATTTATTTAACATATACATTATAATAAGCAAAGAAAGGTCATACTCATTATAATATTAGAACATAACAGTATAATAAGCAGATAAGTTTTCAGGAATCAAAACCATACAATCAATCCAAAACATAACAACACCAAACACCCAAAACCAACAAAGCGAAAACCATAAGTTCAACATGGCAACAACATATGAAATCAACACGTAAATGTATTTGAAAATACAGAGAAAACTATTTCTCAATCTTGGGAATCAAAAGCGTCGAAACACCAGCATCTTCATCCTGAGACAGTTCATCACTCATGCGGCGCTTTGTCGAGGAGCAACCTAATGCATCATCTACGTCGCACACTTCACTAATATTACGTTTTGTTTCATCGGAAGAGGGATTCTTATTCCCTACGAGTGCTTTGGATGCAGGTGTAACATTGTCACCGCTAAATGACATCTCATCCTGATATAAAAAGACAATAAATATTAACGTTTCAAAAAATTTAGTACAAATAACCAAATTCTTATATTACCTTCATAAGGTCAACAGGAGTAGACAAACTGCAGGAATATGGAACATCCAACGATTCGGACTGCTCATGCTTTAATTACATAATACACAGTAACATAAAATACACACAATGGTATAAATCTATTTCAAAACGATATGACTATGAAATGAAAAGAATGACATAATAAATATTTAAACCTGGTTAAGATTGAATTTGGCGCAGAGCGCGACAAGGATATCATCATCGTTAGTGGCCATTGAAATACCATAGTTTTCAACCTGATGCTCAATGTTATAGTCTTTAACATTTATGATGAACGAATACCTCTTTCCAATCAACGTGTCAAAAATCTCAGGATATGGGTTCGGTATCTCTCCAGAATTAACAACCTATGATTTTATAAAAATTAATTTAAATTACAATGAGCACAATGATTCCATAATTGAGAACCTACAATTTTATAAAAATTAATTTTAAATTATATTTACTACATGGCCAAATAACTGAATGCATGTATTTGTTACCTGATCTTGGATAGCAAGTAACTCTTTGGCAGTTTTCTTAAGAATCTTGTAAGCTTCGAAATCAAACAGTGTCAAAGACACAGTACCGGAAGAGTCTTGCACCCTAATAGGTATCTTGAAGCTATCAAAGTTAAAAACAAATGAAAACATAAATATTACTAATAACAGAAGTGTGGTTCATATTAGTATTTAGTATAAGGAAATAAAATTGTAATCTCAAACCATGGAATAGAATAGATGTCGACTCCTTCACATTTATCATTTGTACATACCAAAGATTTTGCATGATCAACATCAAATGAACCATCCACATTTTGTTTCGTTACAAATCTTTCCTCCACACTCGACTTACAGTGGTTACAACCATTGTAATACCAAAGTTTATCAGTGCATATAGCTGTGATTGGGGGGGATAGTGCACGGTCCTCCCAACCGCCGGAGTGATCCCACTCCGGGAGCCGCTACCCGACCAAGCTAGCTCCGCGGTGAATTCCCCATGCCGAGTTCTTACCCTGGGCGACATAAGCCACTCCCAATACTCGAACCCAGTACCTCTGGAAAGAGGTGGGTGTCGGTGGCCAACTGGGCTACCCCAGTTGGTTATATAGCTGTGATTGTGCCAAGAACCAAAACCTTCTTTGTCTATCAATATCAAACAAAAATAATAATACTTAGAAAAGACTATAAATAAACTTAGCATATAAAGTACTTATAAGAAAATACACACCGTTGATATGGTTCCAAGGAAACTAATAAGCATGAAATCAGGGTTATTAAGAAACTCATCTTCAACACTTGAGATAACGTTTGAACCAACATGCTCATTTGATGAATATGAAGCAGAAATTTTCTCTACATACCTAAACAGATTCATGTGATCAAATTAAAACGTAAAAAGTAAATGTAGATAATACTGTTTAATGTTTATATGCATATTACTAACTATACCTCTTCCTAAAAGAGGATATCTCTTCAATGTCAGTGTCGATAAAAAGTCTGCTAAGCTCAAACCCGTTTGCAACTCCATGCTTGCCTGAATTTAAAAATAAAACCAAATGTAGATCAATATAAACAGTGTCAAATTTAAAACATATAAATAAATATAAATATAAATTACTAAATAAAAAAATTAAACTAATTAAGTCTAAATTGTACCTTTGTAAAGGTTGACCATACCAAAATGACAAAGGATAACAACATATTTCTCTCGTTTCTTATCATTCTTGTAAGCAAAAATGTCAATAGCAAAAGCATCCCACAAAGTAACCGTACACTTTTGCCCTCTAAAATATTAACATAAAACATAATAACATCAAGCAACCTTGTAATGCTTTAAATGTCAAAATGAAACAACTTAATAAAAAGAAGAGTAAACTGCCATTTTGGTCCCTGTGGTTTGGGCACTTTTGCCATTTTAGTCCAAATCTCAAACTTTTTACATCTGGGTCCCTATGGTTTGCATTTTGTTGCCATTTTAGTCCAAAATCCAAAAACCCTATTTTTTGACTGTTGAAAGCTGCCTATTTTGTCCTTTAGTGCAGGGGCATTTTGGTCATTTTTTAAATTGAAAACTGATTTTTTTTTAGCTCTCTCTCTCTTATTAAAACCCAGATTATCAGCTCTCTCTCTCTCTCTCTCTCTCTTATTAAAACCCAGATCAAATAATCAGCTCTATCTCTCTTCTCTCTCTCTCTCTATAGCACCACCACCACCGCCATCAGCTCTCTTCTCTCTCTCTCTCTATAGCACCACCACCACCGCCATCTGCTCTCTCTCTCTAAAATACCACCACCACCCCCACCACCGCATCATCCCCACCACCACCACCATCCCACTGCCGCCAACACCACCCACAAACTTAAAAAACAAACCCACAAACAAAATCAAATCTTGATCAAAACCCAATAACCGTATCCAAATTACAAACAAGCCCACTAAATCAAATCGAAATCAGATCAACTATCAATACCGATTTCAAAACAAAAGAAAAAAAATGAAAAGTTCACCTGCACTAAGCACCTACACTACCGTTCCGCCGCCACCTGACCACTGCCGCTGCTCTCTCTCTCTTCGTCAATCTCTCACCGCCACTAAATCAAATCGGCTCCCCTTTCTCCCACCGCTCTCTCTCTCTCCTCGTACCTGACCACCGCCACCTGACCACCGCCACTAAATCAAATCGGCTCCCCCTTCTCCCACCGCTCTCTCTCTCTCCTCGTACCTGACCACCGCCACTAAATCAAATCCGCTCCCCCTTCTCCCACCGCTCTCTCTCCTCGTACTCTCTCTCTCTTCGTCAATCTCTTTCTCTCTACTCGTCTCTCTCTTCTTCGATCTCCCAACCGACACCACCCACCACAGTTGGATGGTGGTTGTTGGGGTTTTGAGAGGATCGTGGTGTTGGTGGTTGTCCAGAGGTGGCGGCGTGGTGGTGGTCGGAGACGGTAGGAAAGTGGAGGTGGTGATGAATTTGGGGGTTAGGGTTTTGGAAAGTGGAGGGGGGAGAGTTTATGAGAGAGAGAGAGAGAGAGACCTTGTGCAGTGTAACATAGCAGGGTCATTAATAGTGTTTATGTTTATAATAAATCTAAAATGACCAAAATTCCCCCGAGGGTAAAGACAAAATAGCAGGGTCATTAATGGGAAATCTGGTCAAATTTGAAATTTGGACCAAAATGGCAACAAAATGCAAACCACAGGGACCCAGATGTAAAAAGTTTGAGATTTGGACTAAAATGGCAAAAGTGCCCAAACCACAGGGACCAAAATGGCAGTTTACTCTAAAAAGAAATCACTCAAGGTATTCAACTCTAAGATTAAGTCTCTTGCCCTTGCTCCCATCCTTCTTTGATGTATCCTCTAGATTGAAACAAACTTCCACATAACCAATCCAATCTATAAACAAAAATATATTGTTAAAAGAAAACAACATTAAGAAGCGATAACATGAAAAAAAACAATAAGACAAAACAGTACATATATATTATATAGTGATTTACATACCAATAACTGTATTAACTTCAATTTTATTTTGAACAACATCCTTGAGGTTAACGAAATTAAAACGGTATTTCAGTCCAGACCAGTCAAGGCATTTCTCAACAGAAGTATAGAAATACAGTGATATTTTGTCATTTCTCTTGGTATACTTAGCAGAGGATTTATCAGTAGCAAGAGATGGTTTGGTGATAAGAAGACATTCATCCAACTGAAGGAAGTCTTTGAATTTTCCTAGCATCTTATGCAGACAGCTGGCTTGTATCATAGTTCCCTAAGAATATGAAACATCTGATTAAATAAAAAACGTGTTATATAACATTTGGGTATTCATATGTCCAAAATAATTATAAGACAAATATATACGGTACCATCTCATCCATGAAGATCATATCAAGACGATATATTTCATTTTTGTTTTCATTCACCATCTTCTTGGACATGCTAACAATCTTCACTCTAATCGACTAGTTGTTTGAGAATGTATTAAGATCATTAAGCATGCTAACCTTTGCAACCTCCATTTGAAGACTGTACATAAAAAAAAGAATAAGAAAAATATAACTATTGCTAAACGTAATATGAAAATACAATAAGCATGGATGTTCTTAAAAAAAAATATCAAGGTTGGAATTCAAGCTTACCGATTCTCTATTCAAAATTATAATTGAATGCAGTGGCAAATGTAATTTGAAAGGTAAGTAGTGTATATCCTTATATCCTGATTTATTAAAGTAATTAAATATTAGAAATGATATGCAAAGTAGGAAAAAAAAGAGAGAGAGAACGTCAATTTTAAATTACCATTTTGCATATTTTGAATTTCAAAATTACTGATATTATCAGTAATTACTGATTTGATTTGAAAGCAATTGTCATGATGACTTTTCTAATTTTTATTTTAACTTTAATTAAGAGATAATAACCGTCAATTTGAAATTCACATTTTGCAAATTTTCAATGTCCAAAGCTCAAGAAATTAGCATTAATTACTGATTTGATTTGCAACAAATTGCCATCAACAGTATTTTATTTATTTTTTATTTTAACTTTAATTTTTATCATGAAAACAATGTTGGAGGAACTCTTATCTCATTGGAATGTAACGATTAGGTAAAATGGTAATTTCATTGTAATTCTAGTATTCTTTTGATAATTTCATTCTATCACTAATTAACCACATCAATAATAAAAATGTGAGCAGTGGCTGTTCTTTAGGGAAACCACTGATGGTCAATATCAGTGGATATCAACAATAAAAATGTGAGCAGCGGTTGTTTTTTGACTATCAGTGGATAGCCAACAGTGATTGAAACACTGATGTTTAGTCAGTCAATGGTCAACATGAAGAATGAAGAAACAGAGGTTGTCTTTCAGCAGTGGATAACTTTTAACAATCAGATGTTTGAATCAACACAGTGGTTGTAACATACTTTTAAGGATTAATTAAAACTATCATTTTTAAGTATTTTGAAGAGTGTCAAAAGATGAGAAGACATTGGATCTGGTTAAACATCTGTTTAGACTTAAACAGATGTTGGGGCTTAAAAATATGTTTGGTCTTATATATCAGTTGTCTGGACTTAAACAGAAGTTTGACCTTAAACAGATGTTTGGACATAAACATCAGTTTGAAAAAAAAAAAACAATTTCAAGAATACTATACTAAAGAATACATCAGCTTTCCAAGTGTACATCATTTTTATTTATTAGTATAAGGATCAAACGACTGTTCAATTTATAGTACAGATCAAACCACTGAGGTAATGTGATAAATACTATTACATATAAACATTGCTGTGATAAACACCGTTACATATAAACACTGATGTCATATATACTGTTACATATAAACACTGAGGTGATGACATCTAACAACCTAACAGATTATAAAACACTGATGTGATAAATACTGTTACATATAAACACTGTTAACATAAACAAAGGTAGAATAACTGCTGTCGATGCTGAACCACTGTTGTTGTTGTTGGGCAATGGTTCACCTTTGGTTGATCAGACCTTTGGTTCATCAGTGCTTGTCTTCAACAGAGCTTTGGTCTTCATGAGTGCTGGGGGGGATAGTGCACGGTCCTCCCAACCGCCGGAGTGATCCCACTCCGGGAGCCGCTACCCAACCAAGCTAGCTCCACGGTGAATTCCCCTTATCGAGTTCTTATCCTGGGCTACATATGCCACTCCCAAGACTCGAACCCGGGAACTCTGGGAACAGGTGGGTGTCGGTGGCATGGATAATCCTCATCAGTCTTTGTGTACAACAGTCTTTATATCCAACAGTTGTTAGGCAGATCAGTGTTTTGCCTTATTAACTTGTTATAACCACTGTCATTGGAGGAAACTTAGATGGGCAGTGCTTATTGTGGATCAACGTGCAGCTTCAACAGCCAGGTCAACATCATCTTAATCTCCTTGAGCAATATCCGATATCTTTTCTTCGGTTCTTGGATCAAACGACTCGAACGTTTTCCCTTTTCATCAAAACAAAACCAGTATATATATATATATATAGCAACAATTAATCTGAAAAAAACACATGGAACTAACAGCAAAAAGTGTACCTGAAACAGAATCAACGATTAAGAATCAAAAAAACATGAGGAATTAACAAATGCATGGATTAATGAACGAAACTTATGGTGTTGTTTAAGAAAACTCCGTTTAATTGCTCAAATTAAGATGACGGGTGATCTGCAAGTGATTACAAATGAATCAATGCATCAATAAATAGTAAATCAAAATGTTTCAAATACCAAAAAATAAATCAGACTAATTGAGGTTACCGTTTATATAGCAACAATCATTAAAGTAAACACAAATTAAGTAACAACCAACCTTAATTCTCAAGCCTGCAAATATAAAGCTGCCACATGAATAATCAAGTAGAACTTGCTGCAAAAATAATAAAGTGTGAAAACAATCTCAAAAACTTCCCTGTAATTGAGTAGTAAAGCGACTCAATTTAGTTAACTACATAAACAATCCAACAATGAATTTACCGTCCTTCTCATTCTCTTTCATATTTCCAACTCTTCAACAACCATCCGGCAGATGTTACTTCTAATCAACAAACAGATTGTGAAAAACAGAGGATCAAGAAACATAGGTGCATCCAACATTACTAACATGGGTGAATAAATCAACAAAACATATTGTGAAAAACAAAAACTACAAACATATCAAAATCAATCTACTCGTAATCACATGATACAACAAAGCAAGCATCTGAATAAACAATAAAAAATAAAAGACAAAAATCAAAAGCTACAAAAAGTTATTCATATAAACAATAATAAAAACATTATTACAACATACCAGGGTCACCGATTAACAGGAGGTTGTACAAAAGGGTTCATTGTGTATGATAAGAAACCCTAGTAGAGCTTTTTCTTCTTCTGAAGGTACAAAAGGGTTCATCATGTTCAGTATAAGAAAATAGATAAAACCAAATAAAATTTCTGAATGAGAAAATAGATCTTACATGATTATTTTGTTCTTCAACTACTCGACGGTACATGATTTAGGGTTTCAAACGCAGATGTATCCAATAGATGTAACCTCTGCTGGACGTTGTTGATGAGATGAAAATGTGAAGAAGGAGAAGGATGAACAGCAGAGAGAAAGGGGATCTTCTATGGAAAGGTGAAGGAGAAGAATGAAATAGGGTTTGTGAAAATGTGAGAATAAAGGGCAGTGGTTACTGTTGGGCGGGAAAAGGGGAAAAACGATGCCCTAATTAAGTGACGCGTGGCCCAAATCACTTTCATTTATTATATATAATAGATTAACATACAACAAATTTTAATAAATAAATAAAGAAATAAAGTTTTGTGATAAAATTGTCACAAGTTGCGGCAATTTTGCCTCACTTTTCAATTTATTAGTTTTAATTCTTGTATATTTTTTACTAGCAAATATCATGAGTTATTAAACAGAAAAAAGGGTTATTGGATTTTATTAATCTTAACTTTTACCCATTGGAAGACATTAATCCCAACTTAAAAAATTTTCTATGTCAATCCCAACTTGTAAGAAATTAGCCCTCATCGATCCTTTTCTAACTGACAGTTAGTTTTTTCCTGACGTGGTAACTTACGTGGTATAAACCTAGTTTTGCTGATGTGGCTGCTTATGTTTATGCTTATATGGCATAAACCTAGTTATTGGATTTTAATAATCCTAACTTTCACCACTATCGACAACCACCCACCACCACCATCAACAACCACAACCACAACCACTACCACCATCAACCACCACCGTCAGCCGCCACCACCACCCCACCATCAACAACAACAACCACCAGCCGCCATGGTGGTAATTATTGATGGTGGTGGCTAATGGTGGTGGTGGTGGTGAAAGTTATGATTATTAAAATCTAATAATTAGGTTTGTGCCACATAAGTAACCACATCAACCAATAACTAGATTTGTGCCACGTTAGAAAAAGGAACGATGGGGTCAAATTCGTACAATTTGAGAATGTCAGAGGGAATTTTTTAAGTTGAGACTCATGTAGACCAAAAAGGATTATTAAAATCCAAATAATGTTTTGTTGAAAAGTTGTTGCAAGTTGCGACAACTTTGCCGCGATTTTTTATTTTTTAATCTGTAAAATTGTTTCTTATATTGTATGAACAAATAGCATGAGTTATCAAATAAAAAGATAATAATGTGAAAACAGTGAACTTAGTACCGTAAAAAACATGAACAAATAACATGAGTTATCAGAGCAAGAACTGATTCAGAAATTTAGAAAGATATTTGCACATATGCATTACACAAAATATACATAGTTGCATGCATGCATGTATGGGTTGAAACCTCAAAATCCTAATCATAAATAAATCAAATCAAACACAATTTCGAGATCAGTTGATGAAGTTGAGAGAAATTTGCACTCGATTAAGAATAATTCACTATTCAAAACAACAACAATTTCATTTAGATGCCAACAGGGTAAATAATCAACTTAAAACGAATACTTGACTGCTATCACTTCTATATAAATCTAAAGACTGTGTGTAGTGCAATCGGCTCATATAATTAACATCATTAGTTTTTTTTTTTTTTTTTTCTAAAATACAGTGAAAGATTTTAAACCATTCATCAAATGTTCAAATGATTTCTTATAATTTTCAAGTTCTAACAGCTTTTAAATGATTCGTTCTATAGACCATCAGATCCCCAAAGAAGGCAAATACGGGCGAGATGGACATAACTAAAAAAACATAACTAAAAACTTAATTATCTTTAAAAGTTAAAATAGTCATTTTTTTCCTAAAAGCTTGTAGCTCCTTCTAAACGCTAATCGTTTCTTTAACAATATATAAAATGCAAATTCAAACTACTATAAACATATCGATTACAATCTTTCTATATTAAACTTTCAGTTTTCATCTTCTAAACTTCATATAGGGTCTTTGGGGTTGAGTTTTGAAAGAGATTTTTAGATTATTGAGTTTTGAAATCGTGAATAATCAGTTTTGAGTGTTTGGGTTAAAAAAATTGATTATTTGTGTTTAGAAAGTTACAAAACGCAGTTTTCCAAAAGCAGCTCCCCCTACTGCAACAAAACGCATTTTTCCAAAAACTGATTATTTGCGTTTAGAAAAGGATTTTCACTTGTTTATTTTTTAAATATGTATTTGCCAAACACTCAAATAGTTGATTATCTGATTATTGTGATATCAAGCAACTAAATCAAATCCAAACACTATCTTTCAACATCACGTTTTGTTACAGTTAATTATCTGATTCTGATTATTCAAAACGCATAATATATTTTCAAAACTCAACCCCAAACACCCTCATAGTATCGTATTTCTTTAACTAGTTTTACATTATCAAAACACTAATATGGTCATATTTTTCACATTATGCATAACATTAGTGATTAATATGCTATGTTGGTTACTTTTTAAGTATTTTTCTCTATTTGAATATTATAATATTGTTATAGTATTTTATTATTATAATTACTTTTAAATATATTATGTTTTTTTCTTATAAATTTCAAGATACGATGTTTTATATAATTCCGAATATGTCGTGACATCCTTATTTTTATCTACATCTAGATATAAATCTTACTTGAAACCGAATTGTGTATAGATGTACAAGCGATTGAAACACAAACGTAAACGTCATAAAAGTTATGTCACCGTTAAGTTTTTTTAATGATGTGTTTACCTTTTTCGTTATTTTAGCCATATAATATAATATTTATAAATTTTGATTATAAGTTACGGCATGCTGATTTTTTTGTTCTTTGTTGTGAAACCGTGCTGATAATATCCGAACAACATCGGTACCAGTACCGTAAACATTTTAAATGGTTTTCTTGATGCGCCAAAATATATCGGTATGGTAATGGTACCGTAATGAATCGAACCAATGTTGGCGCATCTTCTAATTGAACAATAATTTTTCTTTGTGTGATGCCGATAATGAAATCAACTATCCGGAAAATTTGGTCATCTGATATTTGGATATGTGAATTTAAACACCCATGCAGTGTTTAGTTACTATTTTTGTTGTTCTAAATTATTATTACTAGTAAAGTAGTAGTAGTAGTAATAATAATAATAATAATAATAATAATAATAATAATAATAACTTTTTATACTAATAAATGAAAATCTTTTTTGGACACTTATCAGTTATCACTCTATGGTGCCTTCTAATCTTATTTTTCTATTTCTCTCTCATATTAAATAATAACAATTTTAAACAATAAGTGTGAATTTAATCATAAAATTATATCAGTGTGAATTTAGATATGAATAAAAAAATTCTATATTATCATGATAAAATTATATCCCGTGTGAGTAGATATGTATACTTTGGTGATTAAAATTACGCTAAATTAGGAATCAAAGGGTTCTGTGTGATATATGCATAAAACTAACTAAAATCATTTGTATCTCACAATTTGAATTTATCACAAAAAAAAAAATTAACCCAGTTTAATGCACGTGTTTAAAACTAATAATAAATGAAAAAACAAAGTAAAATCTTATAATAAGTAAATAGTACATAAAAGTACAAATTTTTAATGTGTTAACATATGAGATTATATTTTATTAGGCTTGTATAATAGATGATTTTATTCATCCAGTGCAATACAAGAGATTTTTGTAAAGATACAACATTTTTATTACTTTGTATATCAAATTATATTTATACAACATGTGTAACACACAGGGTTCTAAACTAGTAATAACAATAATAATAATAATAATAATAATAATAACAAGTTTTAAAACTAATTGAAATAATACTAATAATAATAATAATTTATTGATATTTGAAATGATTACTTCTTTTGAAAAATAACAAATTATTTTTTCTGTCCTGCGTCATAAAATTTCTTTTAAAAGAGTACCTACTTAGGCTTCTGGGTATGGGGACCGTCCCCGAATGGTTCTGGAACGGCGCCGGTGGGAACACCATCCCCCCCCCCCCCACCGCTTCGTCCTCGGCGTCGAGTTTGAGACGATGGTGACGGGCAACAAAAGAACAAAAACCAGCTCTCCCCTCTCTCACACACCTATACATACAATATATACATATACATTTTAGGTCCATCCCCTGTTTTCATACCTCCATCCTCTTTGTCACGTCCTCACACCCATCCTACGTGGATCCTACGTGGCGGACCATCCTCCAAGGGAGGACTATCACCATACTGCATAGCCTTAGCAGAAACACATGCCTTTTAAAGAAGATGTCTCAAATTTGAGGAAGAAGAATATTATAAATATTTAGTGTCAAGTAGAGGGAGTAACATTTACCGTTTATAAAAAAAATAATCGTTTAATTTTGTTCTTTTGAACGACAGGGTTTTATACATATAAATGGCAAACAACAAGAAACTGTAAGCACCTCAGAATCATGCGCAATCTCAAGGCTCAAACTTCAATTCAGCTAATCTGTTAAAGAATTTAAGTGACGTGTCGAGGGTGTTGACTTTTTACTATTTAAATACGAAGCCTCAGACAGTTGACCTTTTTCTTTTTTTGTTATCATCATTCTATGCATTTCAAATTCAGAGTTGGTCAGTAAGTTGACTTCGTTTTCTTACGTATTTGTTGGTTTGTGGGTTAATGATATAAAAGAAGTCAACCACCGGAGTTGAAAATTAAAGTCAACCTTTGGCGTTCTCAAAATCTTTGTTGAACATCCTTCTGCCTAGCGTAGTGGGTTAATGTCCACGTAGCGTCAATGGACGCTAGACGTAATTACGCGTGTGCAGGGGCGGACCTACATAAAGCGGGTCGGAGTCCCCGGACCTTAATGTTCTTTTAAAAAAAATAGTAAATCCGGTATATTAATTTTTTTAATGACCTCATAAATACAATTAGATGGACACTATTGAAAGAAAAGAAAAGTTGTTGTAGTGGTAAATCTTTCTCTTTACCCACAAGGGGTGATGGGTTCAATCCTTGTATAGCGTGTTTTTCTGCTTTATATTAATTTTTAAATAGTTTTGTCCTTCATGTTTGTACCAAATTACAGGCGGTGTCATTTACCTTTAAATTTGACGAGTTTTGTCCTTAATGTTTCAAACGCCTGCACGTTATGTCCTTTAGCCCTAACTCAGTCATATTTTTTTGTTAAATATGGTCATGCGCCTTGCACATGAGGGTATTCTTGTCATTTTACCTCTCAAGGGACTATTGAGTAAATAACTTATATTAAGAGACTAAATGTGTAAAAATATTAAAGACTAAGACATTAATTAAAAACTCACACCCTCTCTTCTCTCTCTCTCTTCTTTATCTCTGATGTCTCTCTTCTTCATACCCATTAATCATTATCAAACCCTATCTCTCTTCTTCATACCCATTAATCAAACCCTAATCACCCTGATCTTGCAATCGCTTTCGATATCGGAAACACCCACAACTCCCACTACCAGCAACAACAACCACCGGAAATCTCTACGTCGTCGTCTCAACCCAATTTCGGCAAGTTCGACTCGTCTGAGCTCGCTGGCGATGAGCCGGCGAGAACCCTTAAGCGCCCTCGGTTTGTGTGGACCCCACAGCTCCACAAACGGTTCGTTGACGTCGTTGCTCAGTTAGTAAGCTTTATTTGAAAAGAATGCAGGGTGGGTTTGAGTTCGAGTGGGTTGGGTGGAGGTGGGTTTGGGTCGGGTGGGGTGGGGTGGGGTGGGGACCCTGTGACGGGTCGGTTTTTGGATCCGAGATAGATCCTCAACCTTATCATGATTGCCATAAACATATTCAATTGGATTCTCGTCTATATCAAATTCACAGTCGTCAATAGATGGAGCTACACGAGAACCAAATCTTGATTTATTAGATGGTAGTCTTTTTTTCGTTTCTAAGATGATGCTTTTATCGGTATCCACTGTATCAGATGCAGCTATGGGTACCAAAATATTGACTTTTATATCAGTGTCTTGATCAAGATCCATCTTTCTAGCAACTGAAGCACTATGTTTCTTGTAATTACTCTTCGGAGGGCTTCTACTTTGTGTTGTAGTTGGAGATGAACATTTGATTAATGGGTATGAAGAAGAGAGATAGCAGGGATGAAGGAGAGAGAGAAGAGAGAGTATGAGTTTTTTATTAATATCTTATTCTTTAGTATTTTTACACATTTAGTCCCTTACTATAAGTTATTTACTCAATAGTCCCTTGATAGGTAAAATGACAAGAATACCCTCATGTGCAAGGCACATGACCATATTTAACAAAAAAAATCTGACTGAGTTAGGGCTAAAGGACATAACGTGTAGGATTTTGAAACATTAAGGACAAAACTCGTCAAATTTAAAGGTAAAGGACACCGCCTGCAATTTTATACAAACATGAAGGACAAAACTTGTAATTTACTCACTTTTTTTTAAAAGTGATTGTGGGTGAAGAAGGGTGAAGAAGAGAAAAAAATGTAAGAGTTAATTACATAGTTAGTCCCTGTCGTTTGCACAAAATAACATACTTAGGTACTAATAGTTTAAGATCACCTTTTAGGGTATTAACTTTTCATGTTGTAACGTTTGGAGGTATTAACTTCTTGGATATTAACATAATTAGTCCCTGTAGTTTGCATAAAATAACATACTTAGGTACTAATAGAATGTGATTTTAAACCTACAAATAACGTTAATACCTCAAAACGTTACAAAATGAAAAGTTAATACCCTAGAATGTGATTTTAAACTATTAGTACCTAAGTATGTTACTTTGTGCAAACCACAGGGACTGACTATATAATTAACTCGAAAATGTAATGATAAATGTATAAAAAATATTATTTAATTGAAAATGATAGACAAAGAGTAGTAAAAAAACTTCCGGTGTGTATATCCTGGAAAATCTAGGAATTGTTGTTAAAAGAAAGTGAGTTAGTTTTAGGTTAATGTTATGTTATACATTTGTAGTAGTAGTAGTAGTACTATTACTAATAATAATAATAGACATGTGTGTGTATATATACAGAGTCAAGTTCCTATACAAATGATATTGACGTACAAAACGTATGAATTGAAGAAAAAGCAAAAAAAAAAAAAAAAACTTCCGGTGACAATTTAGTAAATAACAGAAACTCCTTTTTATCTTTCATATTTGCGATCAAAGTTTTCAAAATCATCTACGCTCATTGAACAATCGAATCCAATCTTACAAAAATTGGAGAATACAGATAATTTCGACTTGTTATGATGTTGACTTTTAGGGTTTTTTGTTAAAATGAATCGTATTCATTCATTAGTTTAACTAGGGTCTATTACAAGATTAATCTTTGATTTTTTATTTCTATAAATCAGATGTTGCTAAAGAACGATGAACAAAAAGAGTAATGATTCATCATTTCCATGTATTGCTAGTTTTTATAGAGTAATTTGTGAAATCTGGTTTGGTTGGTTTTGTAGAGTAATTTGTGAAACTAGGTATTGTTGGTTTTGTACAATAATTTATGAAACTAGGTTTGATTGGTTTTGTAAAGTAATTTGTGAAACTAGGTATTATTGGTATTCTAGAATAATTTATGAAACTATATTTAATTATTGTACTTATAGAATAATTACTCTAGTTACAAAACATAATTTGTAACGTTCCGTATTTTCCGATTCTTTTTCAATTATTTGTAATTCGAATTTCCATTTCAATCCTTGTAATTCGAGACTCAATCATAATAAAATCGCATTTTATACCATACTTGTTTAATCATGCATGCACAATACACAAACAATTACGAAATACGCGTTTATATTTAAAACCGAGCCATATATCGAGAGTATCATTTCTCGGAATTATATTCATACTTTACGCATGCTTACACATGCCTTAAAAGCCCTAAAAACATGTTACATATTGATCATATTGCATAAAATGACAAACAACCAAACAACAAGGACTAAAATGAGATTTTTTTTTTTATTTTTGTGTTCTTATGGACCGCAAGCCAAAGGCCTTATGATCCGCAAGGACTTGGTCTAGCAGCAGTTCGTGAAGGGTCGCCACCTTCACAGCCCCACGATCACATCCACCCTTCAAAGGGCCGCCGCCTTCACAATCGACCACCTACACAGCCACCATTCAAAGGTTTGTTTTCTGATTTTTTTATTTCTACATGTTCATTAGGTGTTGTTTGTGATTTGATCTTTTCTACCATATGTTCATTGTTATAAAATGCTTATTGGAAATTTTGATTCTTTGATTTAAAAAAATGTTATTGCGTGGAATAAATGATTTATAAAAATGTTATTGTGTTTTTTATGAATATTATTTTAGTATTGTATAACTATTATTTAAATTTGATTGTTGAAAAACTCTTGTAAGTTTAAAATATCAGCTTATTTTAGCAGCTTACAGAAGTTAAAAAAACAAACAATTTTCTTCTTACAGACTGCAGAGGTTTGGTCCACATCTTCTGTTACAGATGTCTGTAGATGTGGTCCACAGACTGCATGCATTTTATCTCTGAAAAACAAATAGCACCCAAGTCTCTAATGAAACAATATTGGAAGCACTCGTCTTGGTTAACACTCACTTGGTTACTTAGCATATTAGATAGTTAGTTATGTATTCATACTAGACTCTAAATAATCTTCAAGCCATAAAAGTGATGAAACCACACCAAGTCTCCAATGATACAATATTGGAAGCACTCGTCTTGGTCAACACTCACTTGGTTACTTAGCATATTAGATAGTTGCTTTTGTATTCATACTTGTATTCGTGACCATCCGAATCATCTACAGGATGATTTGTGCATTGGTGAAATCTTGTGGTTAATGGATTTATCCAACTATGTTTGACAATACATGGCTAGAGTAATATATGACTTATACATAATAATATATACATAATATAAATCTCTAAAACCGAACCATGATATCAACTGTACTCATGGTTGAATGTTATATGTTAAGGTGGAAAATATCTTAGTTTCGGATTCCTTAGGTTGGACTTCTAATGGGTGACTTAGTACACATGAAAAACACAATTAACAATAGTGTCTAACTTAAGTGTCCAAAACAAGGTATGTTTTATGTACTTTCATACGCATATAATTCTCGTTTACTTTCCAACCTCCAACTCATCAAACTCATACACTTTTGTTTATCCTTTTTAGGGTAACTTGGTTATTCCATCCTCTCAAACAGCTCACTCGCATTTGTGAAACTTATCTTTGCAAACCGTGAGTATACTTGACCTATTTTCTGTTTTAATAACTACTTAGGTTGTAACATGTAAACATACTAAATTCACATACACACACATACAAACAATCTTATACAAACACTCAGTCCGTATACATGCTAAGTTGATATGCTTATTGTGAGTCCATGTTTGACATTTCATGCTTACTATTACAACATTAACCTTGCAAGCCTCCCTTAACATGTAAAACGCTATAGGATTAGCACACCACCCGTTTGTAGTTATTGTTAAGTTATACTTTACGCTCTTGTTTACTTCGGTGACAAGATTACGCTCACGGTCTTATTCACTTCGGTGTTATGATTACGCTAGTGGAAACTTTGGATTGATGTTTAATTGTGCATACTAGTATGTAACATGATTAGTATACTTTAACATGTGCACTTGAGAATTAATCTTTTATATGGGACGTAGACAAAACTACTGACATTATTTGTGTTGACGGATACTTATTACACGTTTTAGGAAATTGATAATGATTCTACGAGAAATCTACTTAGGGTGGATTAGAAACTCACCAAAACTTTATTTACGTATTTTGTTTCTTAGTATGAAATTCCCACTTGTTGGACTTCTTTTCCTTGAACAATGTAACGTGTTATTCGATGAATAAAATGAAATTTGAACTTTAATATTGAATGGGTATGGTCCCAAAAACCTCATATCGAGTACTTAGGACCACACCACAACCTCACACCACAACCTCACATCTCAACCCCTTTTCCTGACCTTGCGCGGCCGCGCAACCGGTCCTACAAAAAGAACTTGAGAGAAAGGTAGCAGATAACACTTGCGCGCTGAAAAGGAAATCATAAATCCTTGCGCCTTCCTCTATAAACAAAGGATGGAAATCCTAAGATAGACACTTCCGCTTAAATAATACCCAGACTTAGGGATTATTTACTCAACTGGTGCCACACGATAAGGAGTCACACTGGATTATGGCAATAACCTTCTAGAAAGACCCAATCGTGCACCACCAGACGGTTATAACCGTCTGGAACACGTGGCAGCATCCCAAGCCTCCCTGGAATCACGATAATGGCATGGAATGTGAAGAAAACCTCCACTTGCCCACTTTCCACGTGGCATACCCCCAGCCATAGATCTAAATAGCGATCCGTGTGCACTCAAGTCGGATCAAGAAGATTAACGGAAGGAAATGTAACCGCTTACGGGGTTGGCATCTTCCGTTAATATTTCATCAACGAGTTTTCCCGCCCAAACTCTCGGCTATAAATATGAGAACAATTCAGGTATGAACTTCAAGTTACACACACTTCGTTAATCCTTCTTCTTCTTCCAAAACACATACTTATTCTCACGCCGGAGTCGGGTCAAGGAGAGAACTCCCCTTCTTTCCTTGACGAGGCTAACGGTGTTTTGTTTTGCTGAGTTTACCGGAGAAGGAGATTAGTCACATCGAATCAAACGAGAGAAACGACCCCTTTATGCAGATCCAAACCCCCTAGATAATTTGATTCCGGTCGTCTAGTGTTTCTTCATTGGCGCCCACCGTTTTTTCTGTTTCATCCAATTTTCTCTCGTTTTTTTATCTGCCATGTTGATTCCATTTGCACATGGAAGAAACTTCGTCTCATCGGCAAACCGGCCCTCGGCCGAATGTCGGTAACAACTTTCAGGTTGAAGGTATTCCAGAGGATGCCTCGGATGACAACGAGGTGCAATCCAATCATGTGAATGAACCTGTCACCCCAGGGGTACAGCCAGAGATCCCTGTACACTCAATTCTACCCCCAGGAGAAACCCCAATCTCCTGGTACGTCAGGTCTCAGGGAGCACTAAACGCAGTATACACACAGTTATGTGCTCAAACTGCTCCCTTAACCCAATCACGGAGGCCAGGATCACGTGCTCATGCTTCTCAACGTGAGGGTCCATCCCACGATACAGAGGTGTACTCTAGGTCTACATCGAGATACGAGTACACCCAATCAGAAAGTCATCAAAGGGAGCATCGAGATGAGTCACACCCCCGGCGACAATCAGTTCACTGCAGGTTGGGTCCACAACGGAACACTCACACCAGTGAATATGATTCAACTTACCGTGTAGGTGAAAGCACCAGCGTGTTTAATCGGTTACAGCCAAATTACAACAAGTGTAGACCCCGTGCGGTTTATAACCCCGAAGCTGAGCATAATTATGATCTGATTTATCGTCCTGCAGAAGCGGCGGAGAACTCAAAATTTATTACTGAAATAGCTCTGGCTCCGCTAGAGAAAGCAAAGATACCGTCTAACGTGGGCAAGTTCAACTGGTTGACAGACCCCGATGATCATCTGAGAGTTTTCACAAGCGCAGGGCTAGTCGGAGGCTGGACCTTACCATTATGGTGCCACTTTTTCGTACAACCCCTTACTGGCGCTGCAAGAATCTGGTTCGATAACTTACCCGTTGGAGAAATCACGTCATGGAGGGATCTACGCGAAAAATTTCTGACCCATTTCAGCCAACAAAGGCGGTCGATCCGCGACACATCGGATGTAATGAACATCTGGCGTCACGATGATGAAAGTCTGGAAGACTTTATTACCCGATATAACAAAGAGGTATTGGAGATTGGAGGCGTCCAGGAGCAGCTGATTCGCGCCCAGTTCAAATATGCAGTCAGGTGCTACCATACGATAAAAGTCCTGTCTGGGACAGAAGGACTTCCGAAGAGCTGGGAAAAAGTGCTGGCAACGGTAAAGGTTTACGCTCAAACAGAAAAGAATCTCACTACCAACAGGCCTCCGCCACCACACAACCGACCTTCTGATTTAGGCTCGGGTAGCGGGAAAAGATTCAAGAAAGGTTGGCGTGATTCCAGCTCAGGGAACTATTCATTCGAGGATGCTCGAGCCACAATCAACAAACTGTCCGCGCAGAGAGAAGCCAAACAAGAGAACAGGGAGAGACAATGGACTCCCTTAACCAAAACTCCTGCGGAGGTCTTGAGCACCGAGGATTATCAGTTTAAACCTCCAATACCCATGAAGAACAAGCGTGGACAAGACCTGCTCAATATTGTGAATAACACAAGGACAGTGGTCATACCACCAACAATTGCATTTCCTTGCGCACCGAGATAGAAAAGGCCCTCAAAAGTGGTGAGCTCACTCACCTACTACAAAACGTACGCAAGGAAATAAAGCAGATAACTCGAGGCGAAGAAGGCCCGGGCAAGAAAGCGAAAAATTAAGAAGTAACTCTATGATCTCCTCACGGAAAGACACGGGTTATCAAGTTAAAGCGGGGCAATAGAGTGTAAGTTAAGTCTCGAATATTTATATTAATAGACTTTGTAAACGGCCTCTGCGCCTTATCCCGAAATAAACAGCAAAGTTTCTATTATTCTTGTGTCTCTTTTTTACAAAGTGCATGCAATTTCTTTTGGTAAGCGCAAAAACATTATGGTAAATACAATACAAGTCTCATGAACGGTCAGTGATTACATTACACAAGACCATACGTTCACACATGAGCTCCATACCAACTTCATTCGCCTTACCTAATAAAAGTAATTGTACCCATGCAAAATATTGTAAACTAAAAAACACGTCACATTATCCTTAACGCACAAATACGCCTCAAAAAACTATCGAACACGACAGTGTTTTAGTGTACGTTACTTGCGTAGCAGCGCATCAAAAAAAGGGACACATCCCAAATATTACAGAAAATTGTTCAAAACAATTAAAAAAGAAATTCTACGATAAATCTTCGCCTTCATCAGGAAAGATTTCCTTCAGTTGCGCCACAGGATCTTCAGATTCCAAAGCAACATTAATAAGATCCATAACAGGAAGCTGCATATTGTCAAATTCTATTTTTAAAGCTGCAAGAGCGGCGCTTGTATTAACACCATAAGTAGCGGATTTGGTAATATCCCAATCAACCTTCAGAACGCTATTCACATGGTGAGAACATTCAGCATAGCCTTGGGAATATCCATCCTTCCGCGTGGCAACTACCAAACGCGCTACAGTCTTATCCAGCTCTTCAGAATTTAACACTGATTCAGCAACCTACAAGAACGAAAGATAAATAAAAGAAAGGCGCAAAGCATTCCCGCAAAAGGAAAAAGTAACTTACACAGGCAATCCCGCGCTCTTTCAGCCACAGTATATCGCTTTTCAGAGGTTCCAACTCACTCTCTATTGTGGCCCGCGCCGTTTCAGAAGCCTCCAATTTTTCTTCAGTCTCAGTCAGATGGAGTGAAGTCTCGGTTTTCTCGGAATGCGCAAGTTCCAGGTCTTTCTTGAGTTGTTCCTGATCAGAAAGCAAAGCAGTGAGTTCTTCTAACTCTTTATCTCTAAGAGCAAGAGTGGCGTAAGCTTGTACCTCTCGTTGTTCATTCCGCTCCCTGTGTAAACGCGCCTCATCACGCGCAGCTTCAGCGTCAGCTTTCTCTTTCTTCAGCTTCTCAATCTCCGCGTCCTGTTTTTTCAACTTCTCACCCTCAGCCTTGAGATTATTAATAACATTGCGGAGATTCATCTTCTCAGAATTATCTTTTTCACATATTTTCTTCCAGTTCTTGCGCTCCTCAGAAAGAAGAGCAGCCTCAGCCTCCGCTTTTCTTTTCCAGCCCGCAACGGACCATTCTTCAGTTTTCCGATCAGCTTCAAACTTGGCCTGATCAGCTTCCAGCTTAGCCTTCAACTGGGCAATCCGGGTTTCATCCTCGGCAACTTTCTTCTTCGACACCTTGAAAGCATCCCACTCCATGTGCATACTGTGCCATTCACGCACTATACGATGAGTGGTCGATGCATGAGAAGCAGCTTCCTCAAGGTAAGCATGATAAGTTTGCTCATGAGACCGGCTTTCTTGAAATTTGATTTCCCCTGGCGGAAATATCCCCTGCAACCAGTCCCGGCACACGCGCCAATCTGAGAAAGTATCACCCTTCTTCAGATTCCAAACAGGGGCATGGATATCAGAAGCATCTTTCTCTAAATAAGTTCTATAATAATAATCCCCCAGAGTCTCATCTGGGTGGATCGGGGAATTTTTGCCAACATCAGAGAAAGAGCCTTGATCTTCAGCAGAAACCTTCTTGATATTCTCAGGCATAGAACCAGAAACTTTAGAAGGAGACACTGTAACAGGAATTTCTTCCGCAGTTTTCTCTTTCTCATGGGCAGCAGGTTTAGGGACCTGGGGGTTGCCAGCCTCATCAACAACCTCTGAGCTCACAACCTTTTCGGTTTCCACAGCAACATCAACAGGCTTGTCAGCCTCAACAACCTTCTCCACACCACCCTCAGGAACCTAAGTTGCCTTTAACTGATCAACAACAGTAGCATGCGTAGGAGAGGGTGGGAGTTCTTCGTTAACCACATGCAAAGACTCTGTGGGAATAGGAGAAGTTGGGATCGCTGCAAAATCAAAGCCTATAAATATTGAATGCGAGGAGAAGAAAATGACGATGACACTTACTAGGAGCAGGCTCTCAGATAAAGGCGTCCAAATTGCCCTTCCTGGTAATCTTCTTCCTCCGAATCTTCTTTGCAGGCTGCCCTTCCGCCTCAGCGTCAGTCTGTTTTCTTTTCCCTGCTTTAGTCCGCACCAAATGCTCAGGACTCGATTCTAAGTCAATGGGATCGTTTGGGTTGGACGGAGGGATATCAGCAGTATCTTTCGGTTTCGGTTTCGGTCTTCTAATAACAACTGCAGGCGCAAGACCCTCCAAATAATCAGAAACCACCACATAATCACACCAGGAGTCAGAGGAACGGCGCATACCTTTCATCTCCCCCCCATCATTTTTAACCTTAGAAGACTGAGCTTTCTCGGCACCATTCTTCATCGGCGCAGAAGTAGTTGTTATCACGCGTTTTTTTCTTTTCGGGGCCTATGCCCAAGTTTGACAACTCACCTATTAAAGCGCAGAACGAAACTTTTTCAGACGCGTAAAAAGAAGCAGATAATAAAAAAAACAAGATAATAGCTTACCAGTTCTCATCAACAGGGGTCTGAATAGTTTCACTGGGAACATCTTCCTTTCCCCTAAATATCATCCTCATCGGAACGATGCCGGCATTGATAAAGAAAAATTTCTGCTTCCAATCATGGAAGGATTTTGGGGGATGCAACAAAATTTTCTTCGCCGACGATCTCTGAATGAAAGAATAAAACCCCTGGGTACAGTGCATTTGGTGAAAAACCCGAAATCGAGAAACTGTCGGCTCAATGTACATCGTACGACACACGAACTCGAAATGCCGAACCCTAACCATACCAATCGGGTGCATCTGGGAGAGATGAAACTTGAATGCCCAAGAATTTCGAGAAAAAAATCCGTTACAGGCAGACGAAAGTTGCCTTCACAAAAGAAATCCCAAAATAGGGTAATATACCCAGCCGGAGCATCTGCCGCCGTTTGACCCTCCTTAGGGTACAGGGCACCCCAGTTCTCTGGGAATATAAGATTTTGAACCAAGCCATCAAAAGTTGCCCTAGGCCAGTTTAACGGTGGAAGTTCAGCAGACATTTCTTCAGATAAGTCTTCGTGATGTTCTCCGGTTGACATAAGAGGAAGAAAGGGCAATTTCTTTCTTAACGGATAAAGAAGACAGGAAGGGGAAAAGTTTTCAACAAAGTAATGATTAACAAAAATGGGAACTCAAACAAACTTATATACTCACCGCCACAAATAGCATTGGTAACTGCCACAACACCTTTTTCGGGATATCACAGTTACCCAAGCGACAGGGGCGAGTGAAAATCAACACACACGTGAGCTCACGCGCGCGTGTATAGCACGATCAGTAACGTGCACCTGTGTAACACCCCAAAAATATAGATTTTATATTATAAATTAAATGACGGTAATTGTCAAGATAAAATAACTAGGAATAAACAACCTAGTTAGTTAAAAAGCTTGAAATGATAGAATAAACATGGTTAAAATACCCTTTATAAAAACTTGTGTAAAGTGGAGGGACTAGACATGGGCAAATGAATTAAAGTTTCAATTAAATCAAATATTAAACACAAAACACACACATACGTGGTGTGTGTCCTGCGATTTCAACCAGACCAAGAAGGAGGTCTCAAGCGTCAACCCTAAAACACAAAAATTCACCAAATTGAAGGGGCAAATCAAGCCCAAATCGAAATCCAAGCATAGATTAGTGATCACCTCAGTGAAGGGATCATAAGGTATGCAAAATTTTACTATTTGGTTCCATCTTAAATTTTAGATGAACTTGTGAAATTCGAAATCTGATGATGCATGTGTGTTATAAAGATGAAATAGGAACATTGTAGTGTCTAGGAGTAAACCCTAGACAAGTACATGTTGAAATCATGCTTAATTCTAGTAATTTCCATGAACACCATTGAAGGTGATTAGTGGGTTTTGTGAAACTTGATAAACACTAGGATTTTGATGGTTGTTCTAGTGTAACCTGATATTTATGAAGTGATTTCATAATTTTTTGAGGTTAACATTTATATAAGATAGTTCGATTGATGTTAATTTTGGCTATATAACAAGTTATGAACTTGATAATGAACCATGTAAAATAATGTCCTTTAGGTGTTTGTTGAAATGCCTAAAAGAAAGCTAAATATAGAAAATTATGAATAAAAACGCATATTAGAATGATGAGATGAATTATGCGTGATATGTTGTAAAGGGAGTTCTAAACAATATATGGTTGAACTCTATAGGCAAGGAATCCGGATCCTCAAGCGGACAAGCCGGTGGAGACACGCGTTGAAAGGAGCGCTCTAAAGGTATGTAACTACGGTTTCGTTACGTTATGTTTGTTATGCATTTTTACTAATAGACTTGAATTTAGAATAGTGTATGAATTCGGATATCTAGTTGAAGTGACGAAGATCACTAAATGAGTAAATGGGTTAAATGTTGGTTAGAACAAGTTTGGTATGTTGTAAAATGGTGGTTCCCATTAAACAACCAAACGGGTCAAACAATGGTTGAGTTTATAATGTTGAAATGACTAAAACGTCACTCATTCATAAAAGGATTTGAGTTATAAAAACGTAATCCGTGGAATGGACGTGATACGCTAAGATTGACAAGTCCGGAGATGGGTAATCATGTTTAGAAATCAATGTTGAAGAATCATGCAAGCTTGTAACTTGTTTCGTTACATTATACAAATTGGATATTGTATTCGTTCAAAGTTGTGTTCTAGAATAAAGATTGGTATTAGTTGAAGTGACAATGTTCACTACTTGATTTAATGTGTTTAAATTAGTTTAGAAAGCGTTTGGTAGTCATTAGAAATGGAGGATTCCATAAATGAGCCAAACGGGTCGAATAATTGTTTAGTAAGTAGGAAAAGTGTGTTTAGAATAGGTGGCAATGATGGATTACAAGAGCGTGAAACCATAGATTTGGTAATGAAACGCCGGTGATCATAAGCCCCGGATGTTAGGTAAATACGTCTTGCGGACATAAAATTTGTTAGTGGTTAAGTTAGCGAAACGGGTCAAATAAATACATAAGGCATTTATAGACTTTCAACCCGTACATCCAAATTTTGATATAATAAGCTTGATAGATGCATTGGTAATTAAATTACGATCATGTAGGAAGAAACGGGAGATCAAACGGATACGCGGATTGAAAGATACGGAAGTTTTCGTGTAAAAAAAATGGAAAGGTCTGATACAGGGGCCACCGTAACTTACGGTGCCCACCGTAAGTTACGGTGGGGCTGAAATCGTTACGCCAGTTACCTCCTGTTTTACGGTGAGGGTATTTTAAAACAGAGGCCACCGTAGCTTACGGTGGCTACCGTAAGCTACGGTGGAGGCCAGTTTAAGTCCTTGTTTTTGGGATTCAAGAGATTTATGTTGGGATTTCCTTCTATTATCATTTATCTTGTCTTGTACCGTTATTTAAACTATCAATACTAACATTTAAGCTGGTATTGATCATAGGTGAATGTCGAGAGTCCCGGATGAAGATCAAGCGTCGAGCAAGAACCGAACCCACGTTAAATGAAGCTTCCGCAAGTTTGTTTCGTCGTTATTCTAAAACGATGAATTAAATTACACTATGTTGTTTTGCTTTCAAAGTTTAGAAAAGTTTTAATAAACCTGTATTTGAGCATGAATGTTTAAACATAATTACTCAGTAATTTGTGATTATTTACTGGATTCGCCAAATAAATTTATGGTTGTTACAAGTTGGTAATCAGAGCTCAAGGTTGTTAACAAAGTGTGTTCGGTTCAAAGCTTGATCAAAAATCCGGTAAGAATTAGTCATTTAGTAGATTCTATTTGAGTATTAGAAAAAAAAAGGAAATTAATGTGCACGGGAAGAGTGCGTTAATACACTCAAGCCCGGAAAGTGCACTAAATGAGAACGGTCAAAGCAAGTTACGAACTTGGCTAAACCGAAGCAAACAAAGTTATGTTATAAAAGAGATGTTTAATAATTGAAATAAACATTTCAGTTTCAAGACATCCGGTAAGAGTTACTTCTAATTGAGGTTAGATAAAATTAAACGATATGAAATATGTGAAAAGTGTATGGAAGGAGTGTATAAATACGCTCGAACCTGGGAAATACACTAAGTAAGAAAGGTAAGGCAAGATATGTACTTGACCAAACCGAAAAGGAACAACACATTACTTATGATTAAGTGAGCATGATACAAATTTCCGTATAATAAGATGGAAATGAATTAAATAATTATTGATCAACCATTATGGATGTTTCAGTTAAAGAAATGTCTGAAGTAACTGGAGATGATTCGACATCTCAATTGACTGAACAAATGAAAGCTAAGATTCCCGAGGCAGTCGGAAAAGCTTTAGAAAATAGTCTATCACAGTATATTGATAGATTACAAACCACAATCGTGCCGGTGGTGGACGATATGATGGCTGAATTCAAAGACAGCATATTACAAGAAATAGAAGAAAGGAGGGTGTTGGATATGAATCCAAGTCCCATAAAGAAATCCAAGTCTAATTAAGCTCCCAAGAAAGGAGTTACAAAAGTGTAGTACATCAGTGTAAATTTTGTGGGAAAATTCACAAGGGCACATGTGGTAGGCCAAGACATAAGAAGTCTAAATGTCCAGAGAAGCTTGGAACCAAGGACACAACCGACACAAAGTCTGATGCCCAGAAATCAAGGACAAGGTCGTCTTATATAACAGCCACAGAGGCTAAAGCTGAACCTGATGTCGTTTCAGGTATACTCTCGTGAATTAAATTTCAGCATGAATTTTTAATTGTTACGGGTGCAAATAAATCGTTTGTTTTATATCGATTTATTCAACATCCTACATTCGCGTTAATGAAATTACCTATGCTTCGAGAAATAGGAATAGGTAATAATAAAAGTTCTATTGTTTATAAGAGGTGCTGAAACTGTACATTGGGCATCGAGGTAAAAGTAATCTCGATAGATATTGCAATGGGAAGGAGTGCATGTACACTCGAACCCGGAGATGCAATGGAAGACGAGTGTCATGATGGGAAGGAGCGCATGTACACTCGAACCCGGAATTTGCAATGGTAGTAAATGGCAAAGACAATGTTATAGAATTGGCCAAACCAAATAAAAACATGTAGAAACGTCGTTCATATTGATAAACGATGAAGGTAAATTCCATATAACGACATGGAATGATAAAATGAAATGAAATGATTTCTATTATTGTTACAATAAAATGGCGTCAACCATAGTTGGCGACAATACGGTATCCCTCATGACTGAGGAGATGCGCGAAGAGACCTATGGGAAAGTCGGAAAGGCTACTGAAGCCATTTAATCCAGAATAATGAAAAGGCTACAAGTCAAACAAGATAAATAAAAGAATAAACTATGTGGTTGAATAAAGGCGATGGATTTCACTAATACGACCAAATAAATCTAAATGAAGTCTAAATGCATGCCGGAATGGTTGCTTTGATAATGATGTTAATAAAATGCCCGATGGATGGGTATGATTTCAGATATATGCGTAAACCAAGAGACGGGAACGCGGATATAAAAAAATCAATCAAAAGACTCGAATTTAGAGTTATGACTAAAAGACAATAAAATGTCGCAAAACATAAATTTTGAAAGTTACGTTCAACTATTTCAGTGTTGATAGGGCTGAATAAAGTATAATACTTGATATTCCAAGTAAGCGCAAACCGAATAGTGAAAGTGCGAAGTATTACTGAATCTATGTGATAGGTCGTAAAAGTGTATGGAAAGGAAAATGCAAACCAATGAAACCGAAGTGTTAAAAATAGTAAGATAAAGAACCCGGGTAACGGGTTGAAAGGAAAGTAGGGGCATAAACCAAATAACGGAACGAGTGGGATAAACAGTCGTGAATACGACGTAAGAAGTCAAAGAGTCGGAAAGATAATCCGAAAGAAAATAAGTGTAGCCTTAGACTATGGTTAAGGTCAATTGAATTTCAAAAGAGAAAATAAATTATTCTAAACATAAAAGGGGGTGCCTTGACGCCATATGTATATATATACAATTAAATAAAGACACAAGTAGAAAGGGATCTACGGGATCACTATAACCTTCGGGTCATAAACAATATAAAGGTCTACGGGACCAAAATGACCCTCGGGTCACAAATACGAAGAAACAAACTATAGGGTCCCACCTTAAAAAGGTGAAGATCTAATAAAATAGCCTACGAGGCAAAGTGAAGGAATCTACGGGTCACTTGGGGTTAAGCATGGGGACTGGTTACGATTCCCCGCTCAATATAATAGCGGAAAAGAATAAATTCTTGTCGTCAATTCCTGGATATGAGTAATTGACATAAGTAAAACAGATATACGTTAAACTAAAATTCAGTTTTAGTAAGAAGTGGCGTTTAACAAATATGAATGTTATAGAGAAATTAGAAAATAGTTAATATTAATGAATATAGGTCTCAACACCGATAGGTGTGAGACACTATGTTCGAAAGAAGATTCATGATAATGAAGAGCTAATGAAAACTTAAACATGATGTGATGCGATGTGATCATACAAAAGTGACATAGAAATACAGAATATAATCATTTCGTAACGTGAGTTACGGGATAGGAAATCATAAACTCATATAAGACCGAATATGACGATATGGAAGACCCGAATAACGGGGCATAAAATGACGGTGATTAATCAATCTAGCCGACAAGACCATCCAGAGTCAAAAATAGTGACGTGATTTATACAAAACACCTGTCAGTATAAGATTAGTATGGGGTGAACTTGTCCATACAAAACACTTGTCAATATAAGATTGAGTGGTCAATTGACAATCGGGTCAAATAGGTGACAAAATAAGAAATACAAGATAAAAGTTACAGTCCATGAGGACTTACTCGTAAAGGACGCATGTGTATGATAACTTTTGACTAAGAAGAAACAATGACTAAAAAAAACGAAACTAAGCTAGTTGGGTCCAAACCAAAGGACTACTTAAGGAAGGTTTCGGGGACGAAACCTCTTTAAGGGGGGTAGACTTGTAACACCCCAAAAATATAGATTTTATATTATAAATTAAATGACGGTAATTGTCAAGATAAAATAACTAGGAATAAACAACCTAGTTAGTTAAAAAGCTTGAAATGATAGAACAAACATGGTTAAAATACCCTTTATAAAAACTTGTGTAAAGTGGAGGGACTAGACATGGGCAAATGAATTAAAGTTTCAATTAAATCAAATATTAAACACAAAACACACACATACGTGGTGTGTGTCCTGCGATTTCAACCAGACCAAAAAGGAGGTCTCAAGCTTCAACCCTAAAACACAAAACTTCACCAAATTGAAGGGGCAAATCAAGCCCAAATCGAAATCCAAGCATAGATTAGTGATCACCTCAGTGAAGGGATCATAAGGTATGCAAAATTTTACTATTTGGTTCCATCTTAAATTTTAGATGAACTTGTGAAATTCGAAATCTGATGATGCATGTGTGTTATAAAGATGAAATAGGAACATTGTAGTGTCTAGGAGTAAACCCTAGACAAGTACATGTTGAAATCATGCTTAATTCTAGTAATTTCCATGAACACCATTGAAGGTGATTAGTGGGTTTTGTGAAACTTGATAAACACTAGGATTTTGATTGTTGTTCTAGTGTAATCTGATATTTATGAAGTGATTTCATAATTTTTTGAGGTTAACATTTATATAAGATAGTTCGATTGATGTTAATTTTGGCTATATAACAAGTTATGAACTTGATAATGAACCATGTAAAATAATGTCCTTTAGGTGTTTGTTGAAATGCCTAAAAGAAAGCTAAATATAGAAAATTATGAATAAAAACGCATATTAGAATGATGAGATGAATTATGCGTGATATGTTGTAAAAGGAGTTCTAAACAATATATGGTTGAACTCTATAGGCAAGGAATCCGGATCCTCAAGCGGACAAGCCGGTGGAGACACGCGTTGAAAGGAGCGCTCTAAAGGTACGTAACTACGGTTTCGTTACGTTATGTTTGTTATGTATTTTTACTAATAGACTTGAATTTAGAATAGTGTATGAATTCGGATATCTAGTTGAAGTGACGAAGATCACTAAATGAGTAAATGGGTTAAATGTTGGTTAGAACAAGTTTGGTATGTTGTAAAATGGTGGTTCCCATTAAACAACCAAACGGGTCAAACAATGGTTGAGTTTATAATGTTGAAATGACTAAAACATCACTCATTCATAAAAGGATTTGAGTTATAAAAACGTAATCCGTGGAATGGACGTGATACGCTAAGATTGACAAGTCCGGGGATGGGTAATCATGTTTAGAAATCAATGTTGAAGAATCATGCAAGCTTGTAACTTGTTTCGTTACATTATACAAATTGGATATTGTATTCGTTCAAAGTTGTGTTTTAGAATAAAGATTGGTATTAGTTGAAGTGACAATGTTCACTACTTGATTTAATGTGTTTAAATTAGTTTAGAAAGCGTTTGGTAGTCATTAGAAATGGAGGATTCCATAAATGAGCCAAACGGGTCGAATAATTGTTTAGTAAGTAGGAAAAGTGTGTTTAGAATAGCATTTGGAAATGATGGATTGCAAGAGCGTGAAACCATAGATTTGGTAATGAAACGCCGGTGATCATAAGCCCCGGATGTTAGGTAAATACATCTTGCGGACATAAAATTTGTTAGTGGTTAAGTTAGCGAAACGGGTCAAATAAATACATAAGGCATTTATAGACTTTCAACCCGTACATCCAAATTTTGATATAATAAGCTTGATAGATGCATTGGTAATTAAATTACGATCATGTAGGAAGAAACGGGAGATCAAACGGATACGCGGATTGAAAGATACGGAAGTTTTCGTGTAAAAAAAAATGGAAAGGTCTGATACAGGGGCCACCGTAACTTACGGTGCCCACCGTAAGTTACGGTGGGGCTGAAATCGTTACGCCAGTTACCTCCTGTTTTACGGTGGGGGTATTTTAAAACAGAGGCCACCGTAGCTTACGGTGGCTACCGTAAGCTACGGTGGAGGCCAGTTTAAGTCCTTGTTTTTGGGATTCAAGAGATTTATGTTGGGATTTCCTTCTATTATCATTTATCTTGTCTTGTACCGTTATTTAAACTATCAATACTAACATTTAAGCTGGTATTGATCATAGGTGAATGTCGAGAGTCCCGGATGAAATCAAGCGTCGAGCAAGAACCGAACCCACGTTAAATGAAGCTTCCGCAAGTTTGTTTCGTCGTTATTCTAAAACGATGAATTAAATTACACTATGGTGTTTTGCTTTCAAAGTTTAGAAAAGTTTTAATAAACCCGTATTTGAGCATGAATGTTTAAACATAATTACTCAGTAATTTGTGATTATTTACGGGATTCGCTAAATAAATTTATGGTTGTTACAACCTGACAGTGACAGCCTGTCACACAGTCCTTACTATACCGTCCCCACCCAAAGTCAAATATTTTCAAAATCATAAGCAAAGTAAATCTTCTCACAGAGGATTCCCTACTTTCGCGCTCAAAAGCATTTTCTCATAAAGGACAGTGCTCCACTTATTTGCATAAGAGCAACACTAGACTGGGGGGGACTTGAAGGGGTATGGTCCCAAAAACCTCATATCGAGTACTTAGGACCACACCACAACCTCACATCTCAACCCCTCTTCCTGATCTTGCGCGGCCGCGCAACCGGTCCTACAAAAAGAACTTGAGAGAAAGGTAACAGATAACACTTGCGTGCTGAAAAGGAAATCATAAATCCTTGCGCCTTCCTCTATAAACAAAGGATGGAAATCCTAAGATAGACACTTCCGCTTAAATAATACCCAGACTTAGGGATTATTTACTCAACTGGTGCCACACGATAAGGAGTCACACTGGATTATGGCAATAACCTTCTAGAAAGACCCAATCATGCACCACCAGACGGTTATAACCGTCTGGAACACGTGGCAGCATCCCAGGCCTCCCTGGAATCACGATGATGGCATGGAATGTGAGGAAAACCTCCACTTGCCCACTTTCCACGTGGCATACCCCCAGCCCTAGATCTAAATAGTGATCCGTGTGCACTCACGTCGGATCAAGAAGATTAACGGAAGGAAATGTAACCGCTTACGGGGTTAGCATCTTCCGTTAATATTTCATCGACGAGTTTTCCCGCCCAAACTCTCGGCTATAAATATGAGAACAATTCAGGTATGAACTTCAAGTTACACACACTTCGTTAATCCTTCTTCTTCTTCCAAAACACATACTTATTCTCACGCTGGAGTCGGGTCAAGTAGAGAACTCCCCTTCTCCCCTTGACGAGGCTAACAGTGTTTTGTTTTGCAGAGTTTACCGGAGAAGGAGATCAGTCACATCGAATCAAACGAGAGAAACGACCCCTTTATGCAGATCCAAACCCCCTAGATAATTTGATTCCGGTCATTTATCTAGTGCTTCTTCAAATATACTGTCACAATTTTAGCGTTATGTTGTCTTTGAGCAATCTATTACGTCTCGCCTCGATGTTTCCGTCATCGGTTGGGGTGTGACATAATTACTCTACTTTTACTTTGTTATAGTCCAATTGCAGCCTAATGATCAGTATGAAGACACAATAACGGATCAAACAAGAAAAGAAGTCTTTGCTAGGAACATGGACGGAATGGTATAATAAATAAACCGAAAAAATTAATAGAAATCAATTGTGGAGTTCATATTATACGACATGTGGAAACTTATATGGGTGGAGAGCAAAGGAAAGAAGATGTTTATCAACAACAACTCAATGATCTCAGGCATAAGTTCTTATCCAAAATAGTGTTGTCAGATCTCAACCAAGCAAGACATACTAAAACTAGTAGACAAGGCATTGGAATGTCAAGCAATGGATCAAAAAGAAAAGGTTGCATTAAAGAAAAATGGCCTAAAGAAGATCAAAGAAAGGCAAAACACCTTGAATTGTTTTGGACTAGATTACTTTTTTGTGGAACAAGTTACAAAGTTTTGGTCTTTACACAATTGTACTTTGCATTGTTTGTGGAAGTATTATAATTGTAGAACATGCGTTAACCCATTAAAATAGAATGGTTTAGCTTAGGTGTAACCCCTTTTGAAATTACTTTTCGAATTATACATTGTGATGTTGGTTTGTTTCAAAGTCAATTAAATGTGAATATCATGAATTTGAGCAAGCAACAGACATATTCATAGTTGCATGCCATGTTACATTGTGATATTGGTTTGTTTCAAAGGTATATTCACATTGCGATGTTGGTTTGTTTCAAAGTCAACTAAATAGGAACATGCATATAGTTTGAGCAAGGAAGATGCAAAATTGCAGTTGCATATCTTAATAAAAGTTATAAAAATAATTACTCTACTAGTGATCCAAACAAATTATAGTGATTAAGATAATTACTCTACTACTATAATTCATCTACTATAAGTTATTAAGATAATTACTCTACTAGAATAATTATATAATTACTTAACTAGATATAGTTATTCTACTAGAGTAATTATCTGATCTTCTTCTTCTTCATCATCATCATCAAATACTCTCCTTCAAAATCAAGCTAGTTCAAAATCACTTTATAACTACAAATTGATTGTCAAAACCAACGTGTAAGGCTCAATTGAACAATCGTATACGATTTACAAGCTTCGATAAAAGATTCAATTCATCCGATTTAGATTTGCGATTTTGAAGGAGCGTCAATTGATCAATTATGAAGAGCATCAACCATTTATGTTCCAACCATTTATTTGACCATCCGTTGTCTTTAAATGCCTAAACCCTCACTTCCGCCGCCTCGCCTAACTTTTGACGTACCACATTGTCACCGCCGATGATTCGTTTCGCATCTCTATGCTTTTGGTGTCGGCTACTGACGGTGACGTTTACGTTGTCTGACGAGCTTCTGGTTAACCCTTTAGGGTTTTCAAGTTCGCTCTGTTTTGTTTTTCTGAACTTCATGATAATATGATTTTGTAACCCTTTGGGGTTTTAAGTTTTCGGTTAAGCCTTTAGGGTTTCTCGGTGGGAATGCGTTAAACATTGTTAGATTTTTTGATGATTTTGTGTTTTTGTTGGTTTGGTAACGATGAGTCAACTCATGCTTATGTGGCTTTGGTTGGTTCGGTGACGATGAGTTTATTCTCATCTGAGAATCGTTTTGCATGTCCATTTTGGTTGACATCATTTTGTTGGTAAGAATGAAAATGTTTAGTTACCAAATTTTGTTGGTTCTGTGTGTTTTGGTTTTGTTTTACCCAGTTAACCTTTTTAGTGTTTTAACCTTACGGTTAACTATTTATACGTTGGCTTTTGTGGGTTTCTTTGCTTTGATGACGATGAGTCTCTTCTCATCTGAGAGCCGTTTTGCAAGTTCTCATGTTTGGTTGTGATGATTAAGTTTTTTGATGTTATGATGTGATTTGGTATTTGTCACTTAGTCATTGTGGTTTATGGTCTATGAAGATGGCATGGGGGCTTCATCCAAGAGACTCGCATGCTTGATGACGATTAGCACATGCACATATTTTAGTTTGCCTGATGCATGTTTATAACAATTGTGGTGGCTTTTATCATAAGGGGTGGCAACGTTTGTTGCAGCCATGGCAAAATTATGAGTTATTACCTTTGGAATGCAATTCGATTTTCCTTTGTGAATGAGGCTGTGATTTATATGTTAATTATTCCGAGCCTATGGTTTACTATAATAAACCACAATATATTGCGTGTTGTTTATTTTGTTAGTTTGTTGTTTTGTCATATGGCTTGGCAAACTTCGTTGCCATGGCAGCATTATGAGTTGTTACCTTTGGAATGCTTTTGGATTTTGCTTTTGTGAATGAGGGTGTGATTTCGATTTTCATTATTTTGACCCTATGGTTTACTATTATAAAGCACAATAAAATGTTGGTTTTGATTTTGTTGCTTTGTCGTTTTGTCATAAACGTTGGCAAACTTCGTCGTAGTTGGCTAGAATTATGAGTTACTTTCAAATGTTGTTTGGTTTTTGCTTTGTTAATGACGATGTGGTTACGTATTGTTTGTAGTTGGTTTTGTAAGTTTTTGAGATTTGATTGTTGTATTGTATCTTTTTTTCTTTTTTTTATGCATGGTATACAAGTGTTATTAAAGTAAGACTATCATTTGCATGTTTTCATGAGATTGGTTTGCACCCAACAAGTTGACCCTATGCAATCTGATTCACCTACTTTGTGTGTACTTTGTATTGTTTTTGTTTTATTGGAGTCATGCTTCGTTTTGTTTTGTTTGTGTATAGAGTCGTTTTCCGTTTGTCTTTCGTGTTATGACCTTGGAACCGTTATGAATATAAAGATTGTTTCATGAATTCATGTTTTACTTACGTATATGTTTTGGTTTGTTTTTACCGAATGTTGTCTTTTAACGAAGAAACAATTGTTTTCATACGCATCCAACATATATGGGAGATTATTCTCTCATTAGATTTTTAGACTGCCCGCTTGAAAAAAAAAACATCACTAGAAAATAATTGTCGAGCTGGAAATAGAAAGGTTGAAAAGGCAATTAAATGTTATGAGTCACATTGGTGAAGATGACATGGAGACTCTAAAGAAAAGAAGGCAGATGAGTCGATGACCTACAAAAAGATTTTAGAGAAAGAGCATAATCACAAGATAGCGGACTAGGTAGGATCATTGGCAGATCTTAGAAGGGCTGTGGCAGGGCCACGGCCCGGGCAAGTTTTTCGGCCACTGGGTAGGATAGATTATGTAGCTAACCACCTCGAGCGAGTATGCAAACTGTGAACCCGCTTAATAGGTTGAAAAACATTAAAGGGCTAAAGTTATCCATAATGGGCTAAGTACCCGAAAGGTTAAAAAAATGGAAAGACAAAGCTTGATAAAAATAGGAATAAACCTATAATTATTGTTCTTTTGTACGTCTGCTTTTTTCCGGTTATAAAACGTGACCAGTCTATATGCAATGGGTTGTCGTGTGTTATAGTGTTGTAGCTTGTTATTATTAATTGTGTCATTTTCTTTGTCTCGATCATCATTTTTTTTGTATTTAATGTATTGTTGTTACTATTTACTATTGTGTAACGATTAGGCGCTTCATACTGGTTTGTATAAAGTGTTAAATCAAATTACCTAAATGGAATAATTATATCTTTCATAATATTTAGTTACTTTTTTTTTCACCTTTACCTAGTATTTCATATAAATTTTGAAAAATATAATCACTAAACAATAATCATATTTCATAACCATTCTATTTAGATCACCAAGTATTTATCATTAAAAAAAACTCATAGCAATGGAATTATATATATATTGATTTCGAGAGACGATAAATAGTAACTTTATTTTTATAATAATATATAGTTTTTTATTATTTTATTGTTTTATTATTTAATATATTATAATAGTTTATTATTATATTTACTTTTAATAACATATTTTTTTTAAACATCTATTTCCTTTACCTTTTTAATAATTGTTTTTTTTTTCTTTTTTTAACATAAATTAATTTATCGATTAATTTGATACTTTTCTAATAAGTTACGTTTATCACTTTTTTTCTAAAAACTTAATTACGTAGTTGTGATTGATTTCTTTCCCTGACATTCCGTTATAAGTTTTGTTAAAACAAGGTCATACTCAAAATAAAGTATTTATTTGGTATCATAAAACGGTACGACGATAAACTAAATCGTTCTAATGGTTTGACTTTTTAAACAACATGCTTTATTTTCAAATAACGTTTGTTTTACATTATCATTTGCTAGGTTTCGCCGCAACGCGCGATATAAAAAAACTAGTAATATTTAAGTTGAGTAACTTTTAATCTTTTATAGTTAAGAAACGTTTGATGCAGACTACAAAAGTGTATATTCACTAATAGGCCTGTGTCCCGATTGTTGAGTGTTATGTGTCTTATATCCAAGGCTTGATGCAAACTACTATCGAGTCAGGGGTCTCACTAGAAGAATTCTCTCTATTCTACGAGATAGAGGTAAGGTTGTATACACCTTACCCTTCTCAGTTCCTACCTTAGCTTTCCTATTAATAGGATTTAGTGAATGTGATTTATTCAATATGATGATGATGATAGTTAAGAAGTGTTTGAATAGGTTTAGTCAAACATTTTTATTACAATCAATACAAAGATATTGGTTTATACACTTTTAACTAAAATAGTCAACGCGTTTTCACATCTACATGATACAAATATTACATTTGAATTTTGATCACCAACATCCTTATATTGATGTTTAGTCAACTAGTTTAATAATTAATTGATACATCTGTATCTATTTTGGTCCATAATCTTTACATTCATACATAGTTTCTTCACTGTAGTATTTACTATTTATCTCTCTCTCTCTCTCTCTCACACACACACTCATTCTGTGGTTTTCTTCTCAACTGAAACTGGACTCATTAAATCTCCTTCTCTCTATTGAAAGAAAGACAATAAATTCATCCAGCTCCACACCACTACTGCATTAGTTGTAGAGAGAGAAATAAAAATAAATATAAATATATTGAATGATAGTGATATTTATGAGTTTAACTGGTATTTTGATTTTGTTTTGAATTGATATCTCCCTTTCCACAACGACCTCTGTTTTTGCATTAATGACTATTCATATCAAATTGCTCAAAGTAGTAGGAAATAGTCAAACACCCAGCAATTTATTTCTATCTTCTCTTGTTATATTCTTCTTATATAAATCACACCTCTGTTACCCCTCATTTGTGCTCATCTCTCTCTCTCTCTCTTCCCCTGTTTCTCTTTGTTCTTGAAGCTTTCTCTCTCTAAAACTACTTTTTTTTTCAAGTTTGAGAAAGTTTGAAGTGAAATCTGATCTGGGTCTTGTTGATTTTCTAAAAAAAAAAAGGTTTTGCTTTTTGAAGAATTTTGGCGGGAAAAAAGGTGATAGATACAGGATGGATGTATCTATAGCTTTGTTGTTGTTTACTGGTGTGACAGCTTATCTAATGTGGTTCACCTTCATGTGTCGGTCATTAAAGGGTCCACGTGTATGGGCTTTATTCGGCAGTCTACCGGGCCTGATCGAGAATTCGGACCGGTTGCACGACTGGATTGCTGATAATCTCCGGGCCTGTAACGGGACTTACCAGACGTGTATATGTGCAGTCCCGTTTCTGGCCCGGAAACAAGGGCTGGTGACGGTCACTTGTGACCCAAAGAATCTTGAACACATACTTAAAACCCGATTCGATAACTACCCGAAAGGCCCAACTTGGCAAGCTGTTTTCCATGATCTATTGGGGAAAGGGATCTTTAACTCGGATGGTAACACGTGGCTTCTCCAAAGGAAGACAGCCGCACTTGAGTTTACCACACGAACCCTTCGACAAGCCATGGCTCGATGGGTGACTCGAGCCATCAAGAATCGGTTTTGTCCGATTTTGGAATGGGCTCAAGTTAAGGGTGAGCCCGTAGATCTGCAAGATCTTTTGCTACGGATCACTTTTGACAATATTTGTGGTTTGACTTTCGGGAAAGACCCTCAAACGTTAGCCCCAGAGTTGCCCGACAATAGCTTTGCATTGGCTTTTGATCGGGCAACTGAGGCTTCGTTACAACGGTTTATTTTCCCAGAAGTTATTTGGAAAATGAAGAGGTGGCTTCGGCTTGGCTTGGAGGTCAGCTTGAGCCGAAGCCTTGTACATGTGGAAGAGTACTTGTCCAGCATCATCAGTACACGTAGGCATGAACTGTCCAATCAGCTTAAAGATGGAAGCTTACATGATGACCTGTTATCAAGGTTTATGAGGATGAAAGAATCATATTCTGACAAGTTCTTGCAACACGTGGCACTTAACTTCATCCTAGCTGGACGTGACACGTCATCGGTCGCTATGAGCTGGTTTTTCTGGTTGGTGATTCAAAACCCAAAGGTTGAAGAAAAAATCCTAAAGGAAATATGTAGGGTGTTGTTGGAGACACGTGGCGATGACATAGAGAAATGGCTCGACGAGCCATTAGGGTTCGACGAGGTGGACCAATTGGTTTATTTGAAGGCCGCATTGTCTGAAACTCTTCGGCTATATCCGTCAGTGCCAGAGGACTCAAAACATGTGGTTTCGGATGATGTGTTGCCGGATGGAACTTTTGTTCCAGCCGGATCATCGGTTACTTATTCAATATATTCTGCAGGTAGAATGAAGTCGACATGGGGTGAAGATTGTCTCGAGTATCGGCCAGAGAGGTGGTTGTCACCAGACGGTACAAAATGCATAAGATACGATTCGTATCGGTTCGTTGCATTTAACGCGGGACCAAGAATATGTCTAGGGAAAGATTTGGCTTTTTTGCAAATGAAGTCCATAGCAGCGGCGGTGCTGCTCCACCACCGTCTTGCGGTGGTGCCGGGGCACAAAGTGGAGCAAAAGATGTCATTGACATTGTTCATGAAGTATGGGCTAAAAGTCAATGTGTTTGAAAGGGATTTGAGGCCAATCATGGATAGTGTGAAGGGGGCGAGGGTGGCAACTAGCGGCGGTGCAGCGGCAACAGCGGTTGGGGTCGTTTAATATAAGCTTTAATTTTGGTTGTTGAGTCGATTTTTATAGATATAAAGTATGATGAAGTAGCTTGAATTTTGAATACCATAATTTTATATTTTGGGTCAGGTCAGGTCATGTCAAATTTATGCTTTACATTTGGCTCACATGGAAATTCAATACTGTGGGTACAATTTCATTTATCATTGTGCTATTATAGTGTTGATTCAGATTCCTTTATTGGAACATAAATAGTAACCGTACGCATTTTTTACCATTCTCATAAAACTATATATAAAATATAAACATTACATTATACAACAACATATCAAGGGTAAAATCTAAAGTGTAAACAAGTTAAGAACGCAAAATACTTTCGACTTGCAAATAATTGTTTAGAAGACGAAAAATTAAATTAAATGGGCTGACCAGTTACAGCCCCAACCTGCCCAACCTGGAGATCAGCCCGTTGCACCGAGGATACTTAAGCCTCATATTAGGGTCCGATTGGGTGAATGCGGTTTTACCTTTTGATTATCTACTTTCTCTAATGTGGTATAGTCAATCAAGAATTTTCTCACCGGTAGAAAAGAGGTTCCAAACAAGAGTTCCAATGATGTACAAAACAACAGCCACTTTGAACACATCATCCCAGGAACCTGCCACGTATGATTGGTTAAGTGTAAATAGTAGAGATGAAAATGGGTCGGGTATGGGGCGGGTTTTATGATTGTACCATTCTGCAATATATAGCCTGTTGCAGCTGTACCAAAAACTCCAGCAAGTACTCCAGCTGTGTTTGACAACCCCAACAACACTCCCTGCAGTACGAAGATAAAAATAAAACCTTTCTTTTAGCTTCACACAAGCGGGTTACATTCTTTATATAAAAAAAACTAAGCAGCTAACCATGTCGTATTTAGGTAGCAAATATAAAAGAAGCTATAACCGCATTGGCGACTTTTATATTATGGATGAAGAAATGCTAGAAGAGAAAGTACAAACCGCGTAACGGGGCCCAATGTCTTGGTGATTGGAGTAGAGGCCAGACTGTGAGAACGCATCAGATCCCTGGGAAGATGGACATAATTGTATTAGTGAAACTGTTGGCTGTTGAAAGCTAGAAAAAAAAATATTAAGAGTAAAATGTCATTTCCGTCCCTGAGGTTTAGCCAGTTTTGCAACTTTCGTCCAAAGGTTTGTTTTTCCGCACCTGGATCCAAAAGGTTTGAAATCTTGCCATTTTCGTCCGACTCATGAACTCCATCCATTTTTCTCCGTTAAATGATGGTCGTTTCCGTCTTTTTAGACGTTTTTTATTTTAATAAAAAACACTATAAGAAATAAAGATCCACCTCTCTTGACTTTCTCCCCACCCAAACCCTTTAATCATCACAAAATATGCCTAAAAAGACAAAAATACCCATGACTTAACATTAAAAAAAATGGATGGAGTTAACGAGTTGGATGAAGATGGCAAGATTTCAAACCTTTTGGATCCAGATGTGGAAAAACAAACCTTTGGATGAAAAGTAGCCAAACCTCAGGGATGAAAATGGCATTTTACTCAAAAAATAATTAAAAAAAAAAAACTAATCTTCTTGATTATTCTGTGAAAATATGTATATTATTATTACCCCAGGGAAATATATCTTTGTATCAATTTAATAGACCCTATTGGATGACTAGTTGACTACAAAGCAATAATCTCTTAGCTTTGTGTGACACAAATCCACAATATGTACTTTTATCTTATTCGAGAGGACCATATATTACGCCACCCAGGGTAGGGATGGTGTACATTAATTCAAAAGTGTGAGAAGTGTTTTAAACCATTAGATCTTTGATCTAATGGTTGAGATCAATAGGGACCAAATTATAAATTGTGTTTTAATTATTTGGACTGATTTGAAAATTGTAGGGGTAATAGTGTCTTTGTATGTGTTTCAAATTAGGTAACCTCACCTAAATTCTAGCGATTCACTCCTAAAATCTAGCGATTCAATTTTAAACTTATTTTAAAATTCAGACATTTTAAAAAATCCAGAAATATGTAACTGCTAGAAGAAATATATAACACTATACATCCATCATATAACACTATATAACACCATATAACACCGTATAACACCATATAACACCATATAACACCATGTAACACTATATAACACTATATAACAATATATAACACTATACATCTATCATAGACATGCTATCAGACAAATATAACACTATAACACTATATAACACTATATAACTCTAAATAACACCATATAACACCATATATTACCATATAACACCATATAACACTATACATCCATCATATAACACTATATAACACCAAAAAACACTATGTAACACTATATAACACTATATAAAAAAATATAACACTATACAGTTCTGAACGAGATGACACAAATTCGTAGATTAATTCTTAATTCGTATTCCTATAATTAAGGGTGGCGGTTATGGAAGGTTATCAATTAGTTAAATCAATAATAAAATTACTTGTTTACCCTTTTGAATTAATTTAGATTGAGGACACATGTCATCACCACAATAATTCTCACCCTTCTCACACTTTTAGATTAATGTACAGGATTCTCTACCACGCCACCCAAATATATAACATTATAGGCCACCGAAGCATCAATTTGGTTTCATTTATGTCAATTTCGGGCATAAACTTGTGGGAAATTATAAAACAACAAAGGGGTTATGGTAAGTCAGACCTGACTGCAAGCCATACAAAGCACCGCCATAGCAGGCGTCTTGACGTGACTCAGTTGAGTAAGAAAGAAAGCTGGGCCCAAGAATCCAATTGATTGCATTATCTGCAAGGTTCACAATACCAGTGGACTGCTGGTTCATATATGGAGGGTAATTATGTCATTAATGCATTTGCAAAAATCAGTATAGTTAGTTAGTTACCTTACGAACGTTAGTGACTGATACACCTCTACTAACAAGTGTGTCGGCAATCCAACCTCCTATGTTGGCAAAGACAGCCATAGTCAACCATGGCAATACACATAATAATCCAGATTCAGTAAGGTTAAACTTCAACACCTGAAAAAATATAACCAAATGTGCTTATCTTAGTTCATCTGAAAACATATAATTTTGTTCAACCGGTCATATTAATCAAATTCGTCCAACAAAACAAAGTATACTTACGTGTTAGTTGGGGACAAAAAGAAGTATAATTACCAGAAGGGACCAACAAGTCAAGTAGGTTGCTAATATATTTGTAATATTATAGATGAAAAAAACCTTTTAATAGAACTATATAGGAAGCATAAAGAGAGACTAAGGAATCATGTAACTTTATGTAATACCTGGTTATAGTATGTAGGCATCCATGTTAAAAGAATAAATGTTCCCCAATTATGGCAGAAGTGGGACACAATGAGAGCCCATACAGGTGCTTTCGATAATATAAGTTTCCACGGAATGGAAGTGACGGGTTCCTTCGAGACGCTACCACCCAAAATATGCTTCTTTTCCTCTTCACTAAGCTCAGGGTCCTCAACTGGTGAACTATGAGCCTAGAAGAAAGTCAAACAAATAACGTGTGCCATTAAACAAATAACGCGTAGCACTAAAGGTTTTGTGTGAGGGAAAAACTTACTTTGCTTAGCCAAAAAGCAAACCACAAACTTCCAAGGGAACCGAATGAGTAAAACACAGATGGCCATGCAAACTTCTGGATCAAGATTGGAGAAAAGGCTAACCCTATCACCGAGCCTAGATACATTCCGCTATATACCAGTGCCAGTGACCTACTTCTCTCTGAGACAGGAATCCACTTGCTAAGTATGTTATTCATAGCAGGCATCGCAACACCCTGACACAAAAAGGCGGCTCATTTAAGGTTAGTATAAGAAATTAAAAAGTGAGCAAAGCAGGAATTATTAATATAACGAAAGAGGATGTCTTACGAATAGTGCCTAAGACACTACCTCTATTTTTTTTATTGTTTTTCTTTGCCAAATTTACAACAATGCCATTCTTTTTGTGTATTCAACCCTTCAACTTTTAGAATTGCCACTTACACTCCCCAAGCTTTCTAAAGACTTTGTAGAATGTCATTTTGACCCCCCTCGAGTTTTACGTGCTTCTTTATATGTGCGTTTTTTGTTGGTCTACATTTTGTTCGAAAACGAGTCGGGTCAAATATAATACGTTTTCACTAGGCGGTATAAATTCGAGTTAATTTACGTTTCGACTCCGCCGCAACGCGTGGTACCATTCTTTAACGTAGAAAAAACACTATTTTCTTACGTGCTTATTTTTAAGTACGTTCCGTTATAAATCCAAGTCGGTTTACGTTTCGACGTAAATTTTCTTGGTAATGAGTCGGGTCAAATACAATACGTTTTCGTGCTTATTTTCATGTGCGTTATCAGTTGATCTACATTTTGACATAAATTTTCTTTGAAAACGAGTCGGGTCAAATATTTGACGGTACAAGTTCGAGTTACTTTAAGTTTCGCCGCAGCCGAAGAATCAGTGATAAATAGTGCAAAAACCTGGAGCAAACAGACGTTATAGCAAAATCAGTTACGAACCTCGCCAATCCCCATGAAGGCACGCATGACAAGTAAGAAAGGAAGTCCAATTTTGGCAGCAATAGGTGTCAAAACGGTTGCAATTGACCACCAGATAACCCCAAAACCTAGTACTTGCTTACCACCAATTTTGTCTGCCCATATACCACCAACAATCTACTACCATAAAAACAATAAACAAAAACAGTAAAATCTTGTTAAATGTCAGTTGGGTAAGAAGAAAACACGTGTGGGCAAGTACCACAGTCTTTACAGATAGATAGCATGATCATATGGCAAGGAAAAAAAGATTTGTTCATATGCCAAAACATATAATAACTTCATGATAAAAAATAAAATAAAAAAGACTACCACAATTTAGAAACAACTGATCACCTACAAGAACAACCACTTTATCTCAAACTTGTTAAAGAGCAAAACCAACCTGAGTGAGCAAATAGCCCCAGAAGAAAGAAGATTGAATTAGACCCACGGTAGCACTGTTCCAATTAAACTCCCTTGACATTGGTAGTATTGCTATGCTCATATTCACCTGAAGGTAGTACAGACATAAGCAGTAAGTATTATTTCTAACAAAAGGAAAGAAGACTTAAACACATAAAATTATTCAGTATCTAGTTACATAAGGGACCCACATGTAACTTGGACTAATATTAGCCTTGAGATGTTTAGTAAAAATGGTTAATAAGATACGAATATAATAGAAAGTTAGAAACCACTTACACGGTCCATATTGCATAGCAGAAACGCAGAAAAACAAAGCAGTACTATCACCCAACGTTTTGGAAACTGCTCCCACCAGGGTTTTGTTTCACCGATCAGAACCGCCTCACTTGCTCCTCCATCTGATGATACACGTGGCTGCAGAGTTTGACTATTAGATATACTGGTGTTCTTTAGCTGTACCGGTTTAATCCAATTGTAGCTCTCAGAAGGTAAAGAGACAGAACATCTGCATATTCCTTTTACTCTTTGCCTATGATTTGTCATATGGAACTTTTTGTTTTCTCCAGCATATAAGATCATTGCTCTGGATCTCAACGTGTTACCAGCAACAGGATCAAGAGCATGTGAAGATATGGTATTCATGTATCCAGAAACAAAGTATATCTTCTTTAAACTGTGTATATTTTCTGAATAAGTATTCCTATGCACATATTGTGCAGAAGAAAAACTTAACTTCTCTGCTCCCTGATGTGCAGTAACTTGTTCAAGTTGATAAATTTTACCTGAAATAAATGATCAAAGAAGGATTGGCATAATATTCAAAGGGATTATGAACGAGCTTTAACCATATATTAAGCCTGTTACTATTATGAAATAAGTAATAAAATAATCCTGCTCTAATTACAAACACAAAATTTCTGCAGCAAAACTAACATAAAATAGTGAGAAACTCAAGCGCCAACAGCACCATGTTATTATTATGAAATAAGTAACATCCAATATCTCAAAATGTGAAGAATTCGTCTTTCCAATAAATAATAAAGTCCTAATGCACCATGTTATTATTATGAAATAAATAACATCCAATATTTCAAAATGTGAAGAACTCGTCTTTCCAATAAATAATTAAGTCCTACATCGGTGAGGATGAACAAAATCCAAGCAACAAACAAATAAACAGTAAGTTACAATTCAAGTTCCAGAAGCCAAATAGCATGCTCCACCATTATGTTTAACGTATCAAGAATACAATTCTACCTAGTTTCAACAACAAATTCTTATAAGAAATAACGCGCACAGAAAGTGTAGTCAACTCAATAAGAAAATCCTCAACACTCACACTACATTAAAAGCATCAAACCTAACAAAAAAAACACAAAAGCAGACATCACAAACCAAAGCAACACAATAGCAGCAGAAAACGATATGAACACACACAAGCTGATGAAAGAAGCCAAGTTCTGGCAAGACATTACGGCGCCTATGGCTATTATCGACCGAATAATCTACATAAAGCTCGAGTTAGAAGAACATACATCATAAGTCATAACTACACCACAATCTCTCCTTCTTATTTACAAGAATCAGACTAACAAAAATCTAGATGTACAATTACAATGACATCAAATTCATCCTACGAAGAATTCACCTTATTAACAACATTCAACCCTAATTAACAACAATATAACTCTAGAAAGTAACCTAAACTGTCACAGAAAGTATAACTGAAACGATATCAAAGTCCTAACAAGCATAAAACCTAGTAACAATCAGCAATCTCAAATTACGAATGCTAAAAATGCAGACAAGTAGATAACAAAAACGGCAGTTGTGGATATTATTACCTGAGGTGATCGGAAAGTGAAGTTCCGGTGAGAAATAGCGGCACCGATGGCCATTGTGGACCAGAGAATTAAGAAACAGCTGGAGTTGCGATATTATGTAGCGGATTTACGCCATAATTTCACTTACTCGCTACACTCTCTCTCTCTAGGTTTTAGAGTGAGAAGAAGAGGATAAACCCTGCAGAAGAGATGTTCTTCATACGATTTTATAACAGAGAAAAAATAAATAGAAATTGTTTTTGTTTAATATTTTCTGGTATTTGAAAAAGTGGAAACCATGATTTTAACAAGAGGCTCAGGTTGCGGACAAGTTGCGGATACAGACATACAAATTGTAGAAAGTATTTGTATTTGTAGAAGGGGAATTCTATTCCCACACCTTATTATCTATTTACACACCCTGGATTTTCAATACGCATCGTATAGAGCTATATGATGCGTATTGAAAAAGTTAAAAAACATTACACACTGACAGGTGCAGGTGTTGTCTGGCGGCTGACATCATACGCATCGTATAGGCCTATACGATACGTATTGACACCCTGAATTTTTGAAGTTTATTTTTTGTGTGTTGTGTTGGGATTTTGGTGTTTTGGGTTTGTTATTGGTGTTTATTATTAGTTATTTTTATTTTAATAAGTTTTAAAATCTTTATTATTTTTATATCGTTAAGTATCGTATTATTTTTATATCGTACCGTATCACATTTTTAACTTAATATCGTATTATCGATTGTACGTAACCAAGCATATCAATCTAAACAGTTAAAATAAACAATCACAAATACAAATAAACTGAAACTGCAAATTTAATTACATAATAAGTTTGTACATACACAGGCAATTATTCAAAATACATAAACCGTCAAAATATAACAAAGGTACAACGATCCTAAAGTGGTGGATCCTGAGTGGTGCCTGAGGGCCCCGCCCCCGCAGTGCCTGAGGTCCCCGCCCCTGATCCGAACCGGACTGCTCACCACGCCGGAATGCCTGGATCGCCTCCATGAGAAGACGCTCCATACGGCCGTGAGCGGCCTCCATACGCGCCTGCATCCGCTCCTCCAACTCAGCCAGCGCACGTGCCACAGGTGGATCGAGCTCGTCGTTAAATACGTGCTGGGGGTACTGAGGCACCCCATGTGGCTGCGCCTGCTGTGCCGGAGCACCTAACGGAAATGGAGTCGGCGGGGGAGATTGTGGTGGCTCAACGTGGTCACCATCGTCGTCATCGCCGCCGTCGCCCTCTGCGGCATCACCATCTGTCGGCTGACCCTCACCCTGTGCCGGCTCCGGAAGCAACTCCGGTAGCACGTCTGGGAGAGCGACGGGGTCGAAGACCTGCCCGTTCCCTCCTATAAGTCGCAGACCGAGCACCGGGAAGTCAAGTTTCTTGTGCATGCCGATCAGGGTAGCACGGGTCAACAAGCTCGGCTCCACCACGCCCCCATTCGAGAATAACTGGTCCTGCTGGGGAACAAGGCCCAAGGAGACGGCGATACGTGTGATGTACGCCCCCCCCCCCCCCCCCCGTACAGCACAGACCTGTCCTGCCTGTGGAACGCCGTCGCGAACCACTGGGCTAGGCAGCGATGGAGGGCGCACCTCTCCCCCCATATAAGGCAGTACAGGTAAAAGAGATCCCCCTGAGTGTACCACTCGCGACTCTGCTCGCGTGGTGCTATAGATGTGGCAATAAGCTTGTGCAGGTAGCGGTAGAGGGGATCAGTGATATAGGAAGCCCTCTGCTTCGACGACGTGCCGAAGCGATGCGTGCTGATCACCTGCCAGAACCGCATCAGACTCGTACGGAGGGCCATCCATATGCCGTCGGTGTAGATGGGGGTGTCTAACTCCTCCACCCTGTAAAGGTCGGGGTGCTCTGCAAACCGTCTGAGTGACATCAAATGCCACTGCCCCGCTAGACGAAAGCTAACCTCTATCCACAGGTCGTCCTCGTCGTCATCCTCCTCCGGACGGTCTGCAGGCCTGGGAGCGAAGTCGAAACTCGACAAAAACTCGCACGCCATGACCCTGTAAGACGGCGTGTATGCCATATCGAACAACCTGTCACACAGTGTGGTTAGTATGCATGTCGTATACAAAACAAAGAAAAAACAGTAACAAATAGTATACCTCGACCATGGAGTATCGTCTCCGATGAACTCTCGGGCTCTCTCCGCCTCCGCGACCTCTTCAAGAGCATCCCAATCGAGGGCACAGTGGCCGCCGATCTGCATACGACGAAACTTTTCACATCTGTGATAAGCCTCGCTCCCCTCCTCGAACCTCAGATAATCATTCTCCAACAGGGGATCCTCTCCAGGGTCAGCGCCACGGCCGCGCCCACGGCCGCGTCCACGGCCACGGCCACCAGGCACCGCCACCGCGATCAACGCCCCCGCCTCTCCATGTGCGCGACCACGTCCACCTCCACCACCACCGCCACCTCGACTGCCACCGCCACCTCGACCGCCACCGCCACCTCGACCGTCACCTCGACCGTCACCTCCACCGCCACCTCCCCGGACGACCCCGACTATATATTATAACTATTATCTATCTACGACGTATTAGGTTTCGAGGCTCGTTACGGACCTACGCGCGATACGGACGTTTCGACTAAAAAATAAAAAAAACTATATATTTACGACGTCTTAGGTTTCGACGCTCGAAATGGACCTAATCACGTTACGGACGACCCAAATGTATATTATAATTATTATCTATATACGACGTATTAGGTTTCGACGCTTGTTACGGACCTACGCGCGATACGGACGTTTCGACTAAAAAATAAAAAAAACTATATATTTACGACGTCTTAGGTTTCGACACTCGAAATGGACCTAATCGCGTTACGGACGACCCGAACGGTATATTATAATTATTATCTCTCTACGACGTATTAGGTTTCGACGCTCGTTACGGACCTACGCGCGATACGGACGTTTCGACTAAAAAATAAAAAAAAAACTATATATTTACGACGTCTTAGGTTTCGACGCTTGAAATGGACCTAATCGCGTTACGGACGACCCGAACGGTATATTATAATTATTATCTATCTACGACGTATTAGGTTTCGACGCTCGTTACGGACCTACGCGCGATACGGACGTTTCGACTAAAAAATAAAAAAAAAAACTATATATTTACGACGTCTTAGGTTTCGACGCTCGAAATGGACCTAATCGCGTTACGGACGACCCGAACGATATATTATAATTATTATCTATCTATGACGTATTAGGTTTCGACGCTCGTTACGGACCTACGCGCGATACGGACGTTTCGACTAAAAAATAAAAAAACTATATATTTACGACGTCTTAGGTTTCGACGCTCGAAATGGACCTAATCGCGTTACGGACGACCCGAACGGTATATTATAATTATTATCTATCTACGACATCTTAGGTTTCGACGCTCGTTACCGACCTACGCGCGATACGGACAGTTCAAGTGTTCTTGAAAAAACACTGAATTTATGAACCTATACGATACGTATAGGCTGATACGTATCGTATCAGTTCAAATGTTCTTGAACAAACAATGAAGATACGAATCGTATAGGTCGATACACATCGTATCGCCCCATCTGTTCTTGACAAAAATTTGAAATTTTGAAACGATACGAATCGTATAGGTCGATACGCATCGTATCAACCTATCTGTTCTTGACAAAAAATTGAAATTTTGAAACGATACAATGCGTATAGGCCGATACGCATCGTATCGATTCAAAAGTTCTTCAAAAACCCCCAAAAAAACCCCTGTTTTCAACCCAAAAATCACACTAAACCTACGGCTAAAATGCAAAATTTAAAACGTTAAAATGATGAGGGTGTGGAGATGAATACCGTACTAGTCTTCGATCTTGAAATCTCGAGCGTATGTCGACCGTATGTATACCACCGTATGTGTGTGTATTTGGGTGTATTTTGAGTTTTGTTTGTTTTTGGATCGTATAAACCCCCTGTGTTTTAAGGGGTTATATCGTTTTCTCATCCTATACGAATCGTATAGATCTATACGATGGTTAGTAAATTACCAATATACCCCTGTTTTTTAAATAAATCCAGGGGATAATACGCATCGTATAGATCTATACGATGCGTTTTTAGGGGCAATACGATACAACTTTGGCCTATACGATCCTATATGCCATAGTTTGGAATTTGGTTTTTCGTGTTTTCCTCGGTTCGACGCGTATACGAGTCGTTTTTTGACGAAATTTCGCATATTTTGTCGTTTTATGACGTATGACTTCAACATACGTTGTTTCGGTGACGTTCAGTTGCGTGCGAATATCGTATTTTACGATTACGTACAGTTTTGTTTGAAGTCCACTTGTACTCCATAGTGTCGTGTTATATGTATACGCTCGTGGAAAATATCATTAGTCGCGTATTTTTGCGTATTTTAGAGCATTATAACATATTTTAAGGTATTTTAACATATTTACGTGTATCTTAGGGTATTTTAAGGTATTTTAGCGCATTTTAGCGTATTTTAGCATATTTTAGCGTATTTAATTGTATTTTGACGTATTCTACTGTATTTTCAAACATTTTAGCGTACTTTAGAGCATTATATCGTATTTTAAGGTATTTTAACATATTTTCATGTATCTTAGGGCATTTTAAGGTATTTTGGCGCATTTTAGCGTATTTCGATGTATTTTAGCGTATTTAATTGTATTTTGACGTATTTTACCGTATTTTCGAACATTTTAGCGTACTTTAGAGCATTATATCGTATTTTAAGGTATTTTAACATATTTCCATGTATCTTATGGTATTTTAAGGTATTTTAGCGCATTTTAGCGTATTTCGGCGTATTTTAGCGTATTTAATTGTATTTTGACGTATTTTACCGTATTTTCGAACATTTTAGCGTACTTTAGAGCATTATATCGTAGTTTAAGGTATTTTAACATATTTTCATGTATCTATGGTATTTTAAGGTATTTTAGCACATTTTAGCGTATTTCAACGTATTTTAGCGTATTTAATTGTATTTTGACGTATTTTACCGTATTTTCGAACATTTTAGCGTACTTTTGGGCATTATATCGTATTTTAAGGTATTTTAACATATTTTCATGTATCTTATGGTATTTTAAGGTATTTTAGCGCATTTTAGCGTATTTCGGCGTATTTTTGCGTATTTAATTGTATTTTGACGTATTTTACCGTATTTTCAAACATTTTAGCGTACTTTAGAGCATTATATCGTATTTTAAGATATTTTAACATATTTTCATGTATCTTATGGTATTTTAAGGTATTTTAGCGCATTTTAGCGTATTTCGGCGTATTTTAGCGTATTTAATTGTATTTTGACGTATTTTACCGTATTTTCGAACATTTTAGCGTACTTTAGAGCATTATATCGTATTTTAAGGTATTTTAACATATTTTCATGTATCTTAGGGCATTTTAAGGTATTTTAGCGCATTTTAGCGTATTTCGGCGTATTTAATTGTATTTTGACGTATTTTACCGTATTTTTAGCGTATTTTAGCGCATGTTAGCGTATTTTAGCATATTTTAGCGTATTTAATTGTACTGTAACGTATTTTGACGTTTTTAGCGCATTTTCGAATATTTTACCGTATTTTCGTATTACAAATTAATCAATATAATGCATTGATTTGGCAATAAACAAATGGAATACATTATACAAATAAATTATTCTTTAAAATTACAAATCAATCAATAACAAGCAATGTAGGGTCAATGTTAGGCTTCATTAGCATATCATACCACGCTATCCGTTCCGTGTAGTTTTCCGACCAACGTAAAGCTTCTTGGCGCGCGCGTCTACTCCATGTAAGGTTCGGTGGCGGCATTCGATAGGCCCCTTCAAGTCTGACGTGGATGAAATGACCATGATTAACAAATAACAGTGAAACGAACTGATGGGGGTCACGTGCGTACTCTGGATCATATAAGGGAAATATAGTAGAACAACCTTGGATGTCTAATATGTGAACAATCACACCAAACCTATTGGCAAGAAGGAGTGCTGCTTGAGGCATCTCCATCCAATGTTCCCTAGGTGCCATTCCAACCCCGGTAAAATCTATTCTCTGTACTTGTTGGTCGTAGTCCCCTGGTACTTCACTATCGAAGATGTACTTCCACATTTCTTTGTTCGGACCCGTCAGCTCTTCAAGTAGTTGGTTTTAATATGCCCAAAGTAATCTTGTTCAAACCCTAAACCCACAGCCGCCGCCCAAAACCCAGAATGTCCATCCGGCCTGACATCTTTTATTCTTGAAATGTAGGGGTGGAACACTTTTGGAATTTGTTTTTTGTATCTGTGCACATATTCAAGCATTCCCTCATCAGTGATTAACGGAAAGGCATTGCCCTTGCCAGGCTCTTCTTCACGTGAAGATGTTAAACGACTGTGTCGATTTAACGACCTTTGAGACTTTAGAGACATTGCAGACGTAGACGGTATTAGGGAATCTTGCGATGCTACATAAAAGCTATGTCGAGGAGGGTCACACCTACTTTGTTGTCTGGGAGGCCCAACTGAGCTATCTCTAGCAGCTTGCTCTTTTCTTTGTTGTTGGACCTTGGAAGTTGGCCGCCCGCGAGTGTTTTTTTGTACGACAGGCGGTTTTTTGTCGCTCATATATGGGTTTACCACCGCCATGATCTTCGATAAGACGCTTTTCCTCACTTGCGGGGGTTGGGTAGACAATTTTTGTTTCACATATTCTAATTGTTTGTCTACATCAACATCTTCCTCATCAAAATTTGATGGGTTCAGGTCAACTTTTCTCCAGAAAATGTCTATATCTTCGAGCTGAATGACGCAGTCTGCAAAAAAAAAAAAAAAAAGAGCATTAGACAATCATATTAAATTAAGACAACAAAACATTTTTTCTAAGTCTATAAGTACCTGTATTCTGCAATCTCTCCAGGCGACATGCACATAACAACCTGGCACCCGAGTACAGCTGGCAGCCACATGTTGATCCGAATGACCGCAACGTGTCTATTCTCCGTGTTAGCTCGTTTTCCAATAGGTTAAGAGCATGGATGGAAACTTTAAGAAGTAGGTTGGAAAACATAGGAATCTGAAGGTGGCTGTTCATTCGCTTGGTGCGTTTTTTTCCAAGGATTTCTTTATTTGCGCATATTGCTTTAGTACCAAGGTGTCCACCTTTTTCACCAGCGATTCCAGACTGCATCTCGGTGTAGTAAGCTGTTTCTTTAATGCAGCATGTGCGCCTTCAGCTCTGTTTGTTGTAGTTTGCAAGAATGTCAGGGTTTGATTGGTCCATGCATATACGAACAATTGTCTGGAGGTGCTTAACCAGTTATTCCATAGGTAATTAAAAACATCTGAAAAAAATAAACATATTCAAATTATATGTCAATTTGTATGAATGTATTTACTTAGAGAGAACATACATGTTAGTCTTGTAGGTAGCGTCGATCATACGCACATGCGGGAATGCCCTCCACATTTCAAAGGACATATCGTGACAGAAAAATATATGCTGAACGACGTTGGTGGAAGGTTCTGCTTGTATGTAATAGGCCATCTTTTTTTCCTGGAGGATTTGTTCTAGTCGCTGCATGGGAGACGGTTTTTTCTCGAACTTCGCGGCCCTAATCTTTTGGCGAGCGTTGTGTATGTCTTTCGGAACACATACGTTCTCAGGGTTCTGTTCGGTTACGGCCTTCCAGATTGTATGGGGCTGTATGTCTTGATCTGTCAGCTCTTGCACCAGCCTAAACTCATTAGGAGTAAGCCTCCTGGCATACGGGTAACCCTCCAGATGTTTAGCAGGGCCGTGGTTGTGCGCCTCGTTAAAATTGTTGTTCAGATAATCTATCCGCCAAGCCCGACGACTCGGGTCGAGACGACCTTTCACCATAAAAGGGCACGCCCATTTTTTGCTGCCGGTTTTCCTAACCGTGGCCTTACTCTCATGCTCGCCGCTACGACAACATTGGAGGCACACCCGGTTATCCTTGGACCGTCTGGTAACAATTATGTATCCGTTGGCTAAACCCCTTCGTTTAACCCAACTTTCCAAATCATCGCGGGATAAAAAATCCTAAAAATATAATAAGTAATTTAAAAAAATATAACAATTTTGAATGTACTTTTTTAAAAATTCTTAAAAAATATAATAATTTTAATTAATTTTATAAAAACATAACATTTTAATTAATTTTATAAAAATATAACATTTTTTAATTAATTTTTTATCCTATTTACAAAATATAACAATTTTGAATGTATTTTTTCTTTACAATTTTTTATTATTGTGCAAATTATTATTATTTTTATTGCGAGGAACGTGCAAATTGTGCATCGGTTTTGAAATGAACGAGGTAACAAGTATTAAAACACATAGAAATTGAGATAAAGTAAAAGAGAGGCTTGATAAAACATCGGATTGTTTCGGGTTTAGAAACTTCGACTATTCCAAAGTGAATCGAAAGTCCTTTCAAATTAGGGAAACGTGCTTTGGCCTATAGGTAAAATACTCTCGTCGAGAAGCGATTAACAGTACTTTACCCTTCCAGTTACTACACGTCCCTAATCGATTGAAAAATCAAAACTTTGGCGGGATTGAAAATCGAGGAACGGGACTAGTCGACAAGATGCGGGTTTCACCCCTAACTTGAAGATTTCGTACCATAAGTGTGGTTGGTATTCGTCGGGTCAAGAAAGTTAATTCCGACACTTTGACGAGGGTCCACTAGAGTTTGAATTGGAAACTTACATTCAAGATCTGGATCTCACTTGATGGCGTAATTTCGTGTAAAATTGAATAAGCGGACTGGGAGTCATTTACCAAATTATGGGTTTCACGCCTATTTTGGTGAAATCATCTCGTTTGTATAATACGAGTGTCTTCAACTCTTCAACGAATATTTTAATTAATATTTAAAAAAATATTTCATATAACATTTATTAATTAATTTTTATCCTATTTAAAAAATATAACAATTTTAATGTATTTTGTATTAACAATTGTATAATAATTTAACAGAAAAAAATATAACATTTAACAAAAATATATATCGTTCGTACCTGATCAGTTTTGTACGAAACTTCAGGGTAAGTGGGTGTCTCGTCACCCAATGACTCTTGCACAGCTGGCTCGTCACCCAATGACTCTTGCACGGGTGGATCGTCACCCAATGACTCTTGCACGTAAGAAGGGTGACTAAGGTCTCCTTGTACTGCCGAGGGACCACTAACGAAAACGTTATTGCCATATCCTTCATGTACGTACGAGGAAACATAACCGGGTTCATAAAACGGAGACCTATAACCTTAATCATGGCTACACACGTTCAAATCTGGTAGCAACGGTTGGTGGGGCATAGCAGACTAAAAAAAACCAACGGGTAAAAGGTAATGATAAGTTTAACGCTGAATAGAAAAAAGTAAATATATATACTTACCTCGTTGAGGTCTGGCAACGCCGATTCATTATGACGGGGACGATAGCCGGACACGACCTCGTGCGCGTGATCATCATTTCCACCCAAATCGTAAGAATCAGGGACATTAGACCCCGCCTAATACAAACGGTGTGCTAAGTATTTCATAAAAAAAACCAGAATAAGTTAAAAAAATGATATACCACACTGCTATCCGGAATAAACGTGCTTGTGTCCGCCTCAGACGGCTCACCGAAAACATAGTTGTACCAAGACATGTTTGTTAGTGAATGTGAATATATAACGAAGACGATATATATATATCGTCTTCTTCGTCGTTTAAATAGGGGAAGCATAATTCAAATTCGGAATCGAATACGAGTCGTATAGCCCTATAGGATGCGTATAGGGCATACGCCAATCACTTTACATCACCCAACAGCGACAGAAAGCTGATCGTACTTTCTAAAAAAAGTAATACGCATCGTATAGGCCTATACGATGCGTATTACTTTAACCCCCGTGAGACATTGTCAGCCTTTGACTGACACATAATTAATTACCAACTCAATACGCATCGTATAGACCTATACGATGCGTATTGAGAGTGTCGATTTAATAAGGCAAGGTGTGCCAATAATACGACCCTTGTAGAAAGTCTTAAGTGCGTAGACGTGTGCGTATGTATGCTTTTATGACTCGTACATCTTGATATGTCTTTGGAATCAGGAGTCTCACAGGACGTAACCTCTATATCTCCTATGATAGAGGTAAGGTGCGTCTACATCTCACCATCTTCAAACCCTACCAATAGCTTCTAATAGCTAGAGGTGGGATTTTTTTTTTTTTTGAAACGTGCTAGAGGTGGGATTAACTGAGTAGATTTGTTGTTGTTGTTGGGTAAAACATAGGTCGAAAACGGTGGACTTAATATGGTCAAAATGGTGTTAATTTAGTTTTAAAAGTCGTTCAAACAATGCATGATGTAATTTTGGCCATCTTGCAACTTGCTACCATCTTATCTTAATTTCCAAAACAAAAAAACAAGAGGCTCATGATTTGAGTTTTTAGTATAAAATTGACAATGATTGTTGCAATACTTACTGTAAGTCCAGAATCTCAATCGGATATCACAAACACGATCAACAGTGCGAAAAACTATTGATAGTGATAAGAACAAGAACAATCGAATTGATTAGATTGCACACGAGTATGAAACTCCTCTAGTACAACTATCATACAAACTCGAAAATGCTAAGAAGAACATCCAAGCTAACAACAACCCTTATTGACCTAGGCTCACCCTATTTATAGTTACATAGGGTGACCTAAATACAAACTAGGCCAAGCCCACATGCACACTATTAACTAAACAAGCCCAAAACTTCAATTAGCCCACATGGCTTATCCCAATACTATCTAACTCACTAGAAAACTAAGCCCAATAGCTTATACTTGTGTTTGATAAAGATAATCGTAAACCTACTCAATTATATGGCCTTACACTTACATTGACTTTGTAATGGGATATGTACGAGTCTGCTGGTGGTGAGTTAGTCAAATTTATCTCGTTAAGGGTTTAAAACAAGTCAGAGTTTAAATTTCAACTCATTCGATAAATGATTCCAAGTCTGAGCTTTGCATATTGAGATTGGATATGCTCACAAGTCCAAAATAGCCTATTATTTATATAATCTAATATTTATTTATATTATATATGAAGAAACACTAGATAAATGACCGGAATCAAATTATCCGGGGGGTTTGGATCTGCATAAAAAGGGGGTTGTTCTCTCTCGTTTGATTTGATGAACTGATCTTCTTCTCCAGTAAACTCTGCAAAACAAAGCACCGTTAGCCTCGTCAAGGGGAGAATGGAGTTCTCTCCTTGACCCGACTCCGGCGTGAGAATAAGTAGGTGTTTATGAAGAAGAAGTAGTATTGAAGAAGTGTGTGTAACTTGGTGTTCATACCTGAATTATCCTCATATTTATAGCCGGGAGTTTGGGCGGGAAAACTCGTTGATGAAACATTAACGTAAGATGCTAACCCCGTAAACGGTTATTTTCTTCTTCCGTTAATCTTCTCGATCCGATGTGTGAGCACACGGATTGCTGTTTTGATCAATGGATGGGGAACTGCCACGTGGAAAGTGGGCAAGTGGAGGTTTTCCTCCAATTTCATGCCATCATCGTGATTTCAGGGAGGCCTGAGATGATGACACGTGTGCCAGACGGTTATAACCGTCTGGTGGTGCACGATTGAGCCTTCTAGAAGGTTATTGCCATAATCCTGTGTGGCCTCTTACCGTGTGGCACCAGTTGGGTAAATAATACCCAAGTCTGGGTATCATTTAAGCGAAAAATGTTTGACTTAGGATTTCCATCCTCTGTTTATGGAGGACGGCGCAAGGATTTGTGGTTTCCTTTTCAGCGCGCAAATGTTGTCTGCTATCTTCCTCTTGAGTCTTCTCCGTAGGACCAATTGCGCGGCCGCGCAAGGTCAAAAGAGGGTTAAGAGGTGAGGTCGTGGTATGGTCCCATGTACTTGGTATAAGGTTTTTGGGACCTTACCCCTTCAAGTCCCCCCAGTCTAGTGTTGTTCTTATGCAAATAAGTGGAGCACTAGACTTATATGAGAGAAATGCTTTTTGGCGGGAAAGTAGGGAATCTTCTATGAGAAGTTTTACTTTGCTTGTTATGAAGATTTTGAAATCCTTGTCTTTTGGGTATATGAATAGTTTTTGAGAAAAGATATTTATACCTTTGTTTATCTTGAACTGTTAGGACTTTGGGCGAAGAGTTTGCATAATTATGAGCTGACGTCATTTTTTGTAAGTTGTGTTGACTCTTCATCTTCTAGTTCCACTGTAGTTCCTGGGAATCTGTGTGGACTCTGCCAGGAGCTTTAAATGAGATGTGATACTTGTAGTGTCAGCGCCGTTGAGATGGCACCTGATCTGACACTTAATCATTACGTCTCTTATCACGATATTACTACTTCTTTGGGCTATATATTCACTTTGGGTGACATTTCTTCCCCAATTTTGAGAAAATGGAAAATAGGGGAATGATTCGATGGAGGAGACTTTTTATGGTGCTGAAAGTGCTTGATGCTGCTGATGGTTTGCTACTACTTTCCCGATCATTGCCTGATCCTGCTGCTGGGAATGAAGATGTAAATCGTCAGGTTGTTTCAGAAGACCGTATTCGTCTTCGCCTTGCTGACGATAATAATGGTGGGGTTACTCGATTGTCGGCACATCTGCTGACCCAGTCTTTTCCGGTTGGCCGGAGAGGGAGTTCGTCGATTGTCTATCAACGACGTCGGCGGGCTGTTACCCCGGATGAGGTTCCGGCAGGTGGTGATGAAGACGGTGGGGAGGGTGTCAACCCCTGAATTGTGGATCCCCGTCCTTTGTCTGAGTATGGTAAAGTTCTCCATACTTCATACGGGGTGCTGGATCAGCTTTCCTGATTTGGTTAAGTTTAGGGAGTAGTGTATTCCTCTTTTGGTGTTTGTAAGTATGTTCGTCTTGGTACCGAAATTTTTGAAAGAACGCTGTTGTGTTCTTCTGTATATGGCTGTTTGAAGTGTCGTTACACTTAATGATATGTTTCTGATGCACTGTTGTGCATGAATGTTTTGGTGATTTTATGTTTGGATTACAATATGTTGCATATGTTTAATTGCTTTGTATAGGTAAAGCGAATGAGAATGGTATTGAACTCATGAGTGAACGTAGGTCTAAAATGTGCGCAAGGTTGGCTTATTTAAACTGTTCATGAGGTGTTCAATGTTTACCATATTGTTTTCGCGTGAACCAAAAGAATTATATGCAATTTGTAACAAACAGTAATATGTTTAAGGACGATGCTTGCATTAATAGGGCGTAAAGCCAATAATACAAAGGGTAATAGAAAAATACATTGCCTGTATAGTTTCATCTTCTTGGAATGTTTTGGCTTATATATAACACCTGCGCAGCTGTTGCGCGTTCCAGGTGCGAGGAACTAGTGTCCCATCAATTCTTTTTAGAGTGTAAGCGCCTTTGCCCAGAACCTCATTAATGATGTATGGTCCTTCCCATTTTGGCGCTAATTTGCTTGGTTTTTCCGCGTTAGAAGCTTCATTGTCGCGCAAGACGAAATCTCCCGGAACGAATGTACACACGTGTACGCGCGTGTTGTAGTATTTTTCAAGTTTGTATTTTTACCTTGCTTCTGCGATGGCAGCGTTTTCGCGCCTTTCTTCCAGAAGGTCTAAATCCATTCTTCGTTCTTGCTCGTTGTTTTGTCTTTCCATGGCGAGCATGTGCGGCGATGGAAGACCAATTTCGACTGGAATTACCGCCTCTGATCCATAGACTAGACTGAACGGGGTTTCCCCAGTGCTGATCTTTGGCATGGTGCGGTGTGCCCATAGGATGCTGGGAAGTTCATCAACCCATCCTCTGCGCGCTGTCCCGAGTCGCGCTTTTATGCCATCGACGATCTGTTTGTTGACACTCTCCACTTGGCCGTTCGCTTGTGGGTGCGCCACAGAGGCAAAATTGTGTTCGATCTTCATTTCTTTGAACCACTTTTGAAGATCTTCCGAGGCAAAGTTAGTGCCGTTGTCGGAGATGATGCTCAATGGTAATCCGAATCTGCAAATAATATTCTCCCATATAAATTTTCGAATTACCATTGCTGTTGTTGAGGCTAGTGCCTTGGCTTCGACCCATTTTGTGAAATAGTCGACTGCTACAATAATGAATTTTACTGCGCCTGGCGCGTCAGGGAATGGACCAACGAGATCAATGCCCCACTACTGGAAGGGCCAGGCGGACGTAACTGGTATGAGTGGATTTTTTGGGCGGAGCTTTTTTGGCACGTGGCGCTGGCAAGCTGCGCATTTTCGTAGCAATTCAACCGCATCCACATGCATTCCCGGCCAGTAATAGCCCGCGTTCATTATTTTGGCAATTACCATGCGCGGTCCGGCGTGTATTCCGCACAAACCTTCATGGATTTCCCTGACTAAATACTGTGCGTCTGTTTTGTTGACGCAGCGCAGGAGTGGTCCCATGAATGATTTCCGGTACAGAATCCCCTCCGCCATTTCATAGTTTATTGCCTTGTTCTGGATTTTCCTGGCTTCTGCCTTTCCTTCCGATAGTTTCCCATGTTGTAGATACATGATGATTGGGGACATCCAAGATGGATTGCCGATTTCTATGACGTTTACTTGCTTAAGAGGGACAGAAGGATTGGACAACACTTCGATACATACCTCTTTTGCTAAGTGTCTGAAGCTGGTGGCAACTAACTTGCTTAGTGCGTCCGCGTGCTTATTTTCGCTTCTGTTTATGTGATTGACTCTGAATGTTTGGAATTGGCTGATTAACATCCGTGCTTGTTCCAGATATAACGCCATAGCTTCACCCTTTGCATCGTAATGCCCATTGACTTGTTCAGCCACTAATTTTGAATCTTCGTTAGCTTCGAGGTTTCGTGCTCCCATCTTGAGTGCTAAACGAAGACCGGCTAGAAACGCTTCATATTCTGCTTCGTTGTTTGTACTTCGGAAATCCAGGCGTATCGCATATGTAAGTTCGTGATTATCTGGGCTGACCAATCGGAGGCCCGCGCCTGCTCCATCATCATTAGAAGCTCCATCTGTGTGCAGAGTCTACACTCGATCGTCAAAGACAGGAACAGGGTTCTGGATTGCCTCGCATTCTTGGACTTTGTCGATGGGAACCTCTGTGGCGAAATCTGCTAGAACTTGTCCCTTGATTGCTGGTCGCGGTCTGTACAGGATATTGTATCCTCCTAGCTCAATAGCCCACTTAGCTAATCTTCCCGCAACGTCGGGCTTGGATAGGATTTGTCCTAAGTGGTAATTGGTGAGAACTATGATGACATGACCAGAGAAATATCGACGTAAGCGCCGTGATGCATGTGCCAGTGCTAAGACCAGTTTCTCTATCATTGAGTAGCGTGTTTCTGGGCCAGTGAGCATCTTGCTTATATAGTAGATTGGAGTCTGAATGTTTTCTCGCTCCACCATTAATACTGCGCCTACCGCTACTTCCGCAGCAGACAAATATAAGATCAGTGGTTCTTTTTCTCGCGGTGCTGTTAGCGTTGGCAACTGAATTAAACATTCTTTCATTTGCTTGAAGGCTGCTTCCGCGTCGGGTGTCCACTGGAAATGGGTTTTCTTGGCGCAGTTCCGTAGTGTGCTAATGAATGGATAGGACTTTGCCGCATGATTCGCCAAGAATCTGTTCAAGGCTGCTAGGCGTCCGACGAGTCTTTGCATTTCTTTTATTGTTGTAGGTGATGGCATTAGTTGGATGGCCTGCACTTTCTCCGGGTTTACTTTAAACCCATCTCTTGTTACTATGAAACCCAGAAATTTCCCCTCTTCCATCCCGAAGGAACATTTCATTGGGTTGAGCTTTAAGTTTACGCTGCGCAAAGAATCGAACGTGCGTTGAATATTTGCCAGCATCGTTTCTTCCTCATGGCTCATGATGACGAGGTCATCCATGTATACCTCGACTGTTTTACCAATGTCTCCTCTGAATACTGTGTCCATTAGGCGTTGGTAAGTTGCGCCTGCGTTGCGTAAGCCAAAGGGCATTTTCGTATAGCAGAAGATGCCCTTGTCTGTGCGGAATGCAGTCTTGTCCTCGTCTTCTTCTTTCATCTGGACCTGATGATAACCCTTATAACAGTCAAGAAAGCACTTCCATCGAAATGATGCTAGAGAGTCAACTTTTTTGTCTATCTCAGGAAGCGCATAGCAATCTTTTGGGCATGCTTTATTCAAGTCTTTGAAGTCGACGCACATTCTCCACCCGCCACTGTGTTTTTGAACCATTACTGGGTTGGCGACCTAAGTATGGTATTGAACTTCGCGTAATATTCTGGCGTTAAGTAGCTTTGTTACTTGCTCATTCATGGCTTCCGCTTTCTCAGTGCTGAAACTGCGCCTCCCTTGAGCAACGGGCTCGCTGAGGGTCGGATGTTCAGACAATGTTGTGCTATATCGCGCGGAACTCCGGTCATGTCTGCTGGGCATCAAGCGAATATGTCTTTATTGTTGGACAGCAACTCTTTTAATTGTACTCGTGTTGTTGGTGAAATGGCGTGTCCTAACAGGATGGTCTGTTCTGGATATTCGTCATTTAGGACCCGTTTCTCCGGCTCGTTTGATGCTGAGGGTTTGGCCACTTTTGCTGGTGGCTCGTCGTCTACATACATGACCTCCTTGCTTGAGTATAAAATTGCGACTCCAGTCTCTGTTGGGAACCCGCATGCAGCATGTGGAATAGAAGTGATCATGCTGAACTCTCTCTGTGATCTTCTTCCGAGAAAGACATCGTGGCGTGATGTTGCTGGCATGACCATGAAATTTACTGTAACTGTGCGCGAATGCTCGCCATCAGATAGAGTCACAGGGAATGAAATTTGCCCTAATGGGAACACAACTTCATTGCAAAATCCGGTGAGAGGGAAATCAACCGGTTCTAAACGTGCTTTGTCATCTGGATCGAGTTGTTTAAAGCACTGTTCGTATATGATATCCATCGAACTCCCTGGATCTATAAACATATATTCCGTTCGGTAATGGCCGAAGATACCAGTAATAATTACTGGTCGTTCTTCCTGAGGGCCTCCAGGGACAACAGGGAACACAACTTGTTGTTCCCTCCAATGCTGATCATGGTGTCGTTTATTTGACCTTCGTGAAGGACCTTCTTGTACCATGTGTATTTGTTTTGGTGCAGCTTTCTGATAGTTGATATCTTCTGATTTTGGGAGTATCTCAACATAACTGTCAGATTGGATGTCCCACTGGCAAGGCATTTGTGGGTCCAATACTACATTATTAATTTTACTACGGTTTTCTTGCAGAGTATCAGATCTGATGTTTAGGGACTCAGATCTATCAATCTGTGTGAAAATTTGGTTTGAGGCAGCTTGGAATCTGCCAAACCAATATTCTGGGGCTCTCTCTATGAGTTGATCTGGAGAGTCCTTTTCTGCCGAATTATCGCTGTTTTTGTTAATTCCCCTGATTCCCACGATCTGTTTTTCTTGGGTTGCAGAACCCTCGAACTCAGACCGAGGACCTGATAGGTGACTTGGTGAATTCTCTGCCATGTGAAAACAGAGAAACGAAGAAAATAAATCGAAACGAGATAAAACTAATAGAACAGAGAAATCGGTGGGCGCCAATGAAGAAACACTAGATAAATGACCGGAATCAAATTATCCAGGGGGTTTGGATCTGCATAAAAAGGGGGTTGTTCTCTCTCGTTTGATTTGATGAACTGATCTTCTTCTCCAGTAAACTCTGCAAAACAAAGCACCGTTAGCCTCGTCAAGGGGATAAAGGAGTTCTCTCCTTGACCCGACTCCGGCATGAGAATAAGTAGGTGTTTATGAAGAAGAAGTAGTATTGAAGAAGTGTGTGTAACTTGGTGTTCATACCTGAATTATCCTCATATTTATAGCCGGGAGTTTGGGCGGGAAAACTCGTTGATGAAATATTAACGGAAGATGCTAACCCCGTAAACGGTTATTTTCTTCTTTCGTTAATCTTCTCGATCCGATGTGTGAGCACACGGATTGCTGTTTTGATCAATGGATGAGGAACTGCCACGTGGAAAGTGGGCAAGTGGAGGTTTTCCTCCAATTTCATGCCATCATCATGATTTCAGGGAGGCCTGAGATGATGACACGTGTGCCAGATAGTTATAACCGTCTGGTGGTGCACGATTGAGCCTTCTAGAAGGTTATTGCCATAATCCTGTGTGGCCTCTTATCGTGTGGCACCAGTTGGGTAAATAATACCCAAGTCTGGGTATCATTTAAGCGGAAATGTTTGACTTAGGATTTCCATCCTCTGTTTATGGGGGACGGCGCAAGGATTTGTGGTTTCCTTTACAGCGCGCAAATGTTGTCTGCTATCTTCCTCTTGAGTCTTCTCCGTAGGACCAGTTGCGCGGCCGCGCAAGGTCAAAAGAGGGCTAAGAGGTGAGGTCGTGGTATGGTCCCATGTACTTGGTATAAGGTTTTTGGGACCTTACCCCTTCAATATATAAAGTTATATAATATATATTGTTATGTATAAAACTATAACTCATAATTAAATAATATATATGTATGTAGGGGTGGATTCAAAAGGGAACCTCAAAAAATAGAGAACCAGATAATTATATATTTAACATGAATATATGATAAAAAAAATTCAATTTAACATATAAAATTTATTTTCTTCAAAAAAAATTCGGAGTCATATAAATATATATAGAAGCCTTTCTAATAAAAAAAAACTCAAAAACTAAAAAAAAATAAAAACCAACTTAAAAACAATTAATAAGGTAAAAAAAAATAATTTTTCTATTAGAAAGGTTTCTACACATCTTTATATGCAAAAGCTTCGATTTTTTTTTTTTTTTGAGAAAATCAAATTTTTACATGTTAAATTGAATTTTTTATAAATATTAAACATGTTAAATGTACTATTCCCCGATTCCACATTTTTTAAGGTTTCTCTTTAAACCTCAAACTATGTATGTATTTTTAGTTGTACATAGAAATAAAAAAATAATTATATATGTATATTACTAAAATGATTATATATCAAATAAATAAAGAAACGAGACGAGTTTGAACATATATCGAGCTTTAGCTTCAATGAGACGATTTTAAGCTTGAACTCTTGTAAATTACACGAACCAGATTTAAGCTTAAACGGGCTCGAATCGACTAAACTAAATTTCACCCTTGGTATTTTATAATGCTCGCATGGAAAGGGGGAAACGAAGTGAAGGGTGGTTTAGACTTTAGATATGGATATTCCAAAAAAAAAAGGATATTCCTATTGTACTAGTGTTTTTATTTTCAAAAACAATGTCCCCAATTCATATTCATATTTTGTAAACTTATTAATAAAATCATTTTAGATTGCATTCATTCAAATTGCTTTTTTAAAGTGATAATGAAAAATATTTTTAATAACTAAAAGTTTTATGTTATTACACTCTTCTGAGTTGTTATGAAAGTATAATAGTGATGAAACAATGGTTAACCGAAGTGGTTAACTCACTGGTCTCGTCAAGTAGGGTTAATCCCTTCTTTCCGAGGATCGCTGGCTGGATCGTCCGCCGGTTGATCTCCTGCACAAGGAAACAAACCGTGACTTGTAACAAGGAGGATGGAGTGGGGGGTGCTCCTTGTTACCACTCTCCGGCGTGAAAATCAGTAATTTGCTTGGGAAGCAAAGTGTGACAGTAGTAGTAGTGAGAGAGTTGTGTAGAGATATCTCAAACCTGGTTTGGGATGGGTATTTATAGCCGAGGAGTGAAGGAGGGTAGTTGAGTAGCTAGCCTGACATCGCACAGCCTCTGTAGGTGTGTCAGACCTGTCGATTACGGTGGTGATGCCACGTCCTACTGTGGTGTCAGGCTGTTGCGTACATGTGGGCTGACAACTGGCTGTTCTCAGTGCCACTTGCACTGTGGTGTCAGACCCACTTGCCTTGTGGGCAGGATGCAGTGCCGGGCCGCATCACTGCTTGCGGTAACTGATGTTGTTCCCGCGTTCTTGTTCTGGCCAAGATGGATGCGGGATGCGGTGCCGTGCCGCATCGCCGCTTGGTGACTGTTACTGTTGTCCAGATCCCTTGTCGTGACGAAAATGTTCATAGGATGCGGTTGTAACATCCCGAAAATATAAATTCGTAAAATTTGCAATTTTGTTTGTAAATAAATTAGCAAAACAAACTAACTAGGGGTGACACTAACCTAGTTAGATAATGACTAGTGAGTAGTTAAAGGACAAAAAGGGAACTAAAGGAAACTAGAGGGGCCAAAAGTGTTTGTCTTGAAACAAGTTTTAAATTAAACATTTAATTAAAACACAAACACTCCTGGAGGAGTGTCTAAGTTTGATCAAAGCAGGGGGAGGGCGACCAAGCTTGCCAAAAACCGTAAATCCCACAAAACACTTAAATTAAAGGTTCAAATCTGGTCCAAATTGAAATCCGAGTTGAGATTAGTGATCCCCATCACAAGGGGGTTGTAAGGTATGTAAGATTCTATGAAAATTCTCTGTTTGAAATTCTTATGAATTTGGGAGATTCAAAGTTTGATGATGCATGTTTGTGATTTGATTAGTTTAGGGATGATATAGTGTCTAGAGGTAAAACCTAGACAACTACATGTGAAATCATGTCCGAATTCAGTAAAATCCATGAACACCATTGTAGGTGATTAGTGGGTTTTGTAGAGCTTGATAAACACTAGGAAATTGGGTGTGGTTCTAGTGTAATTTGACAATTTTGAAGTGATCTCTGAATTCTAGAAGCTAATAATTATGTAAAATGGTTGATTTATGTGAAATTAAGGCTAAATGATAAGCTAGAGACTTGATATTTAATCATGTAAAAATCTGCCCTTAAAGTGTTTGTGAAAATGCCTCAAAGAAGGCTTAAAACTGAAATTCAAAGTTGAAACGCACAATTATGATGTTTCAGTTTACTATGCGATACACGGTTTAAAAGGGAGTTCTAAACATGATATAAATGGACTCTATAGGAAAGGACGCAGGAGCGTCAAGTGGACAAGCGGGTGGCGAATCGCGTTTGAAAGGCTTACTTTGAAGGTATGTAACTTGATTCGTTACATTTGGGTAAATTTGATATTTAGCATATATGTAGTTGGATTGTGTATTAAAAGTTGAGTTGGATTAAAGCGATGATATTCGCTATGTCGAATAATAGGCCAAGAATCTGGTTAGACCTCGTTGGTAGTCATCAAAATGGAGGATTCCTTAGATGAGCCAAACGGGTCGAATAACCAAGTAAGGCATGGTAATACATTGTAGTATGGTTACTCGGTCTTTTGTTATTATTGACAAATGACATATTAGAATACGAGGATTAAACATGTTGGTTAGTAGGATTGAAATCCGAGAACTTGATTCAAGTAAACAAACAAATCAAACCAAACATAACATTCCAGCATCTTTCGTAAATTACGGTATATACCGTAATTTACGGTAGACACCAAAAGGTTACGGTGGGTTTCCCCTGTGTTACGGTGGAACCAGAATTTCCCAGAAGCTACCGTAACTTACGGTATCTACCGTAAGTTACGGTAGAGCTTTAGAAATTATGATAAATTTTGTATTTCTTGGTCAAATCGAATCCGTTTTAGACGTAGTTTCGAATATGTATTATTTCTAAGTATTCTAATACTAATGTTTAATGTAAACATTTCAGTTTTTAGATATCCAAGGATTACGGATGACGGTTAAGCTAGCTTTTGAAGAACCGAACACAAACTTTTGAAGCTTCCGCATAAATTAACTCTGTTTAAACAATGTTATGATGTAAACCGTTTGCTAAACAACTTATGGATGTTTTAATTAGTCGGTAGATAACTAATGTTTGTTACCTTAGAACTTGGTTCTTGAAACTAAGGTTTTAATTTAGACATCTTTTGTATAAAATCTTATGAATTATTACTAAATTCAAGTAGAAATTTTAAGGGTGTTACAAGTTGGTATCAGAGCTTAAGGTTGTCAACAAGTGTTCGGTTCAAGCTTGATCGATCGTCCGGTAAGAATTAACTTATTATGTTAACAAATTATGTCTTATGTAAGAATGAGAAAGGAATTGATGTGCATGGGAAGAGCGTGTTAACACACTCAAACCCGGAAAGTGCACCAAATGAGAACGGTTAAAGCAAGTTAGGAACTTGGCTAAACCGAAACAAATGAAGTAACGTTATAAATGAAATGTTTAACATTTAATGTAAACATTTCAGTTTCAAGATGTCTGATGGAAACGATGATAATCCGGTGCAAACAAGCACCGAACAAATGAAAGAGATAATTGCCGAAGAAGTAGGGAAGGCAATTGAAGGAAGTCTATCCGGGTTTATAGACAAAATTCAAAACACGGTATTGTCGCTTGTCGAAGACCGAGTTAAAAGGTTGGAGGATAGTGTCAACCTTATGAAAGATAAAACGGGAGAACGTAAAGGGTGCTCATATAAAGAATTTATGGCGTGCAAACCGCCAATCTATAACGGGGAAGTTGACCCGATAATCTGCCAAAGATGGATAAGTGACGTCGAAGGAGTGTTTGAACGAACCCACTGTGACGTAGGTGACTTTGTTGCTTACGGAACGGGTCAATTGAGAAATCAAGCCAAGGATTGGTGGGACAATAAAAAGAAGGAAATGGGAGCCGAAGCGGCAAGGGTTGTAACAACTCTCATCAAAAGTCATATTTATTAAATTAATTTATCCAATAGGAAACCCTAATTGAGACACCCAAGTGATTCTGCACAAACCCTAAAATTTTCAGAATTTTCAGAATCAGGATCAGGGCCCCTAAAACTCAGGGGGGGGGGGGTAAACCCTTGTTACGACTATCTTAAAATCGTGCTGTCAAAAACGAAATTTTTGAATCTGTCAAGTCAGCAAGGCTAGTCCCAGACGTGGCAACTCTATAATGATTTGGTGTCCCTTACGGACCGTAAGGGTTGAGTCTTACGGTCCGTAAGCCTGGCAAAATTCGTGTATAAATAGCAGGGTTTGGCAATTGATTTCTGGAATTAAAACGACGAAGAAATTCGTTTCGTAGACTAAGTTATAGCAGAAACACTTCTAAAAACACACACGATTCACTAATCGCTGCCGCAATACAGGGTAATAACTCGATCGCTATTACGATTCATTATCCGATCGATCAATATATCCAATGGATGTTTAAGTGCTGCCCACATTAGGGTTATGCTTTGTCATTCGTCGTTAATTCGATGGATGTTTAAGTATCGCACTTTGTCATTCGTTGTGAGGGTTTGATCTCGTGAGTTATCGTAAATGCTGTATTAAGTTACTAACCAAATTGTGTGCCTGTTATTAAATTAGGTTAAAAGGCTAATCAGTAGGCTAGGCTCTGCTCAAATTAAATCTGCAATGTGAGTCATTTTCTTTTTATCAAATTACTTTCCAAAAGCATGTTATTTTCAAAAGTTATAATTACAGGGATTAAGTCTATGTAATCTCCATATTACAGCCGTTATGTGGGGTTTTGTATACATTACTTGATAATCTTCACCATTGGACAACGAGTTAGCCAATGGGTGATATGACCATAGTCACAGAAACGAGTCGAGTGACAAATACCGAGGGTAGTTGGTTGATATAAAAACATTGTAATCGCTCTTAATACTGTATATTATAACAAATGAATTGTTTTAGCAAAAATGAATGATTCACTCAGTATTTCCCGCTGACAAAATCTTTTTCAAACATGTTTCAGGTAATCTATTGTGATCCAGGAAAAGTGCCGCGAAGCACTACAAGCTTAAGGAAGTGGCTCAGGATAAAATAAAGAAACATGTTTTGTAAAATAAAAGATTTCTTCGTGAAATCAAATAATTGTAAATTACCGGGGTTTTATCCCGAGTTGTGAAATAAAATAATCGGGAAATATTTCAGTTTTAAAAAGATCCTGATAATAAACTTCCGCTGTTAAACTCAATTAATTAAATACCACGGGATTTCTGTCCCGCGGCTCCTGAAACGGGTCAAACCGGGTCGGGGGCCGTGACAGAAAAATGTGGTATCAGAGCCACTGATTTAAGCCAATTAAGTATTTAGAAAATACTTAATTTTTATTAATTACTATTTTGTGATTATGTGTTTTATTATCTGAATAATTGTGTACAGTATGGACAGATCTTTATATGCTAGCCACTGTAGCAATAAATACAAATCTTTAAAAATCTGACTCAAAGTTTTAGCACCCAGATTACCTACAGTCTAGAACCCTTACCCAGTAAATAAATAAGTAAATCTTAGTGTGTTTTAATTTTCAGTTGTTTTGGTAGTTACCCAGTATGAAATAATATTTAAAAGTTTTTCTATAAAATTTTGTTATGATTTTTAACTTAGTAATTGTGTGTATTTTGCTAAACAGCATGAGTGACTTGTCTGACTCCCTTCAGAATTTAAATCTCTATCCGGTAAGAATAGAGGTTTCCAGAGATTTCAATAGGTATATACCAGACATAGAAGAACCTATAGAATTCAACGCTTCACCTCTCGAGAAACTCAAGCCTAAGAAAATGGAAATTGGGGAAAGCTCTAGACAAATTGAGGGGTTACCATCTCAGGAAGAGCTAGATTTTATAATGGCAAGCTATAATACTATTAAGCCTGTTAATGAAAATGTTTTTATTCACTCTCTTGAAACACAACTACCAATGAACTTAGAACCAGCTATTCCAAACCCTTCAATCCACTCGCAAATAGACGAATGGTTGACTAATGAAATACAGTTACAAAACAATCCCTATAAGCTTTTTCCTCAGTTCGATCCAGAACCTTTACCAAATCCACCAATGAGTAACAAGAATATGGATGAACTCCGCCACTTTGGCGAAGAACTAATGAATGCTGGGAATAGGATCCAAGAGATTGGGGGACAGATCTCCTGGAAATACGATGAGAGGGAACGCCGTTACTAGAATATCATCTGACAAAGGATAGGGGATTTATGGAACTGTGGTTGTGTAATAGTAATAGTAAAAATCAGTCTGTAAAATAACTACAAATAAAACTTTGTAAGATAATAGTGTGTATTGATGCATACTATAAAATATAAAAATGGGAATTGAGAAATCGATAGTTTTGGCTATATGTGTATTGTGAAATTGTATGATGAATTTGTGTGTAATTGTTATTTAATTGATACTAATAAATTATATATATTAATTATCAGATGGAAAACGCTAATAATGAACCAGTTAATGAGGTTAATCAATCTGAACAACAACCAGGGGATCAATATATGACTAGGCAGGATATAGAAAATATCGTTGCCCAAGGGATAGCCAACGCTATTCCAGCAATAGTTGCTCAAGGGATAGCTAACGCTATTCCATCAATCGTTGCTGCTGTTAAAAATCCAATCGAACCACAACAAATCGTTCCTAGCAAACGTATTTCTGAAGATAACTTCAGTAATAGCATAAACGGAGGCAATGATCATGTTAATCATGATAATGAACCACGGCAAGCTCCGCTCCCTAAGAAAATGAAAGCCGCAACACCTGGTTGCACTTTCAAAGAATTTCTTGCTTGTAAACCCACTGAGTTTGCAGGCAATGAAGGAGCGACTGCGGCACTGCGTTGGTTAGAGAAAACCGAGGCAGTGATTACAATAAGTAAATGTGCCAAGGACGATCAGGTCATGTACGCGTCAAATCTTTTCAAAGAAGGGGCGCTAGAATGATGGAACACGGTGTTACAAGCAAAAGGAAGAATGATGGCGTACGCTATGAACTGGGAAGAATTTAAGAGTCTTGTAGAAAGAAAATTATGTCCCAAATATGAAAAAGATCAAATGGCAAATAAATTCCTAAACCATCGTATGACGGGTGTAGATTGTCGCAGTTATACTTCGACATTCTTTGAATATGCTAGAGTGGTACCAACACTGACTTCGCCAGAACCGGTACTCATTTCTCGTTATATTTGGGGATTAATTGGTGAAATCCGCAATATCGTTAAAGCTGCGAGACCTCGCACTATTGATGATGTTGTGGAATTAGCCAATACCTTAACCGATGAACTAATACGCACTCAAGATGAAAACAGGAAGAAAGAACTGGCTCAGAAAATTACCCAAGGATTTCGTACGGGTAATAATAACAGCTTCAAAAGAAAAGGAACAGGGCAATCTTCAACTTTGCCATTCTGCAAGAATTGCAAAAGGAAACATTATGGAAGATGTAGTGTAACCTGTAATTTTTTGTAAAATGGTAGGACATCGTGAAGAAGACTGCAGAAAGAAAACAACAATCTGCTATAACTGTGGTGAAAAGGGACATTTTAAGCCAGAATGTCCTAAATTGGTTAAACCAGCAGACCACAAAGCCAAGACAGCCGACGGAGCTAGTAAGAAGAATGTTCGAGCCTTTCAGTTAACTACTCAAGAAGCAGAACTCATTCCAGATGTGATAGCTGGTACGTTCCTAGTTCACAACGTATACGCAAAAGTATTATTTGACTCTGGTGCAAACCAAAGTTTTATAAATACTTCATTCTGCCAAGCTCTTAATTTACCATTAACCAACATTAGGCAGATTTTTACAGTCGAAACGGCTGATGGGAATTCAGTTAAAATAGATAAGGTTTTGCAAAATATAGAAATAGGACTTTTAGGTCATAAATTTTCTGCAACCCTATTGCCTATGAAATTAGCTGAATTCGATGTTGTGTTAGAATGGATTGGTTAGTAGCCAACCATGCTCGAATTCTCTGTGATAAGAACTCTATAGAAATTCAAACACCCACCGGAGAAGTCATTATGGTTACAGGAGATAAACCACGTAAACCCATGAAGTTCATATCAGTAATGAAAGTTGCTAGTTATGAACGAAAGCAAGGAATAGTATATATGATTTCAGTAATCATTAATACTAAGGGTAAAGAACTTAAGGAGATTCCTGTAGTCTCAGAATACCCAGAGGTATTCCCAGAAGAATTACCAGGATTACCACCAGATAGGGAAGTAGAGTTTAGGATTCATCTAATTCCAGGAACTATACCGATAGCTAAGGCACCTTATCGGTTAGCTCCCACAGAAATGTTAGAACTTAAAAAGCAATTAGATGAATTACTAAGTAAAGGTTTCATACAACCTAGTTCATCCCCGTGGGGAGCACCAGTGTTGTTTGTTAAGAAGAAGGATGGTTCAATGAGAATATGTATTGATTATAGAGAACTGAATAAAGTTACAATTAAGAATCGATACCCATTACCTAGAATTGATGATCTTTTCGATCAACTTCAAGGAGCTAGATATTTTTCTAAGATCGACTTACGTTCCGGATATCATCAATTGAAGGTACAAGAAGAAGACATACCTAAAACTGCTTTCAGAACTAGGTATGGTCATTACGAGTTTACAGTCATGCCCTTTGGGTTAACGAATGCACCTGCAGCATTCATGGACATGATGAATAGAATCTGTAAACCGTATTTGGATAAATTTGTAATTGTCTTCATAGACGATATACTTATTTATTCCAAAAGTCAAGACGAACATTGTCAGCACTTGCATGCACTCTTAACTTTGTTAAGAAAAGAAAAGCTTTACGCCAAATTCTCGAAGTGTGAATTTTGGTTGCAAGAAGTGCAATTCTTAGGACACATGGTGAATCACGAAGGTATTCATGTAGATCCTGCTAAGATAGAGGCAATTACCAATTGAAAGGTTCCACAAACTGCAATGGAAATTAGAAGTTTTATAGGTTTAGCTGGCTACTATAGACGGTTTATTAAGGATTTTTCCAAGATAGCTGTACCATTAACTAAGCTAACCTGTAAAGCCGTCAAGTTTGAATGGGAACCTAAACAAGAAGAAGCTTTTAGGATTCTAAAGCAGAAATTAACCAATGCACCAATCTTAGCCTTACCAGAAGGAACTGAAGATTTTGAAGTATATTGTGATGCTTCAAAACTAGGATTTGGATGTGTACTAATGCAACGCAAGAAGGTAATTGCGTATGCATCTAGGCAATTGAAAAAGCATGAAGAAAACTATACGACTCATGATTTAGAATTAGGAGCCGTAATATTTGCCCTGAAAATCTGGAGACATTATCTGTACGGAAGTAAGTTTACTGTCTATACAGATCATAAAAGTTTAAGATATATATTTGGGCAAAAAGAGTTAAATATGAGGCAAAGGAGGTGGATGGAAATCTTAAGTGATTACGACTGTGATATTCAGTATCACGAAGGAAAGGCAAATGTAGTTGCAGATGCCTTAAGTCGTAAGTATCATGAGAAACAACGACGAGTTCGTGCTCTTAGGTTAAATTTACAGTTAGATTTAATGGAACAATTAAAGAGTGTTCAGGAAACAGCAATCAAGGATGACGCTGAAGGAATGAAGGGACGAATAAAAGAATTAGAACAAGGAGCTGATGAAATTTGGAGATTCCATAAAAGCAGAATTTGGGTACCTAAGCAGGGAGAATTAAGAAATAAAATTTTAGAAGAAGCCCATAAATCTAGGTATACCATACACCCTGGAAACAATAAGATGCACCAAGATTTAAGACAGAATTTCTGGTGGATAGGAATGAAAAAGGATATAGCCCGTTATGTTTCTAAGTGTCTTACTTGTTCACAAGTTAAGGCGGAACACCAGAAACCCTCAGGTCTACTACAACAACTGGAAATGCCTACATGGAAATGGGAACTCATAACAATGGATTTTGTTACTAAGTTACCCAAAACCAGAAAAGGTAATGATGCGATTTGGGTAATTGTGGATCGATTAACCAAATCTGCTCACTTTCTACCTATGAAAGAAACCTTTAGCATGGAAAGATTGGCAAAGTTATATGTAGATGAAGTAGTATCCTTACATGGAGTTCCACTCTCCATTGTATCAGATAGAGATAGTCGTTTCACTTCTCATTTTTTGACAAGTTTCCAAGAAGCAATGGGAACTCGACTAAATCTGAGTACTGCATATCATCCACAAACGGACGGACAAAGTGAATGGACGATCCAAACTCTAGAAGACATGCTCCGAGCATGTGTGATAGATTTTGGTGGAAACTGGGATGATCACTTACCATTAATTGAATTCTCCTATAACAATAGTTATCATTCAAGCATTGAAACTGCCCCATTTGAAGCACTGTATGGAAGAAAGTGCAGAACTTCAGTTTGTTGGGCAGAAATAGGAGAAAGTCAATTGTCAGGTCCTGAAATAGTGCAAGAAACTACTGATAAGATTACTCAAATCAAGGAAAGGCTGAAGACGGCTCGAGATTGCCAGAAGAGTTATGCAGACAATAGATGTAAGCCGTTAGAATTCCAAGTTGGAGATAGAGTACTGTTGAAAGTTTCCCCTTGGAAAGGAGTTGTTAGATTCGGTAAGAAAGGAAAGCTAAGTCCAAGGTACGTAGGACCATTTCCAGTGATCCAACGTATAGGACCAGTTGCTTATCGTTTACAATTACCAGAAGAATTAGCTGGAGTACATGATGTATTTCATGTATCCAATCTCAAGAAATGTATATCAGACGAATCTTTGGTAGTACCTCTCTAAGATATAGAGGTAAACGAAAAGTTAAAATTTATTGAGAAACCTATTCAGATAGAAGACAGAAAAGTGAAGTTTCTCAAACACAAACGACTAGTGCTAGTTAAAGTCAAGTGGGATTCAAAACGAGGACCCGAATACACTTGGGAACTGGAATCAGAAATGAAGCGAAAGTATCCTCAATTATTCCAGTAAATCTCGAGGACGAGATTTTTATTAAGGTGGGGAGAATGTAACAACTCTCATCAAAAGTCATATTTATTAAATTAATTTGTCCAATAGGAAACCCTAATTGAGACACCCAAGTGATTCTGCACAAACCCTAAAATTTTCAGAATATTCAGAATTAGGATCAGGGCCCCTAAAACTCAAGGGGGGGGGGGGGGTAAACCCTAGTTACGATTATCTTAAAATCGTGCTGTCAAAAACAAAATTTTCGAATCTGTCAAGTCAGCAAGGCTAGTCCCAGACGTGGCAACTCTATAATGATTTGGTGTCCCTTACGGACCGTAAAGGTTGAGTCTTACGGTCTGTAAGCCTGGCAAAATTCGTGTATAAATAGCAGGGTTTGGCAATTGATTTCTGGAATTAAAACGACGAAGAAATTCGTTTCGTAGACTGAGTTATAGCAGAAACACTTCTAAAAACACACACGATTCACTAATCGCTGCCGCAATACAGGGTAATAACTCGATCGCTATTACGATTCATTATCCGATCGATCAATATATCCAATGGATGTTTAAGTGCTGCCCACATTAGGGTTATGCTTTGTCATTCGTCGTTAATTCAATGGATGTTTAAGTATCGCACTTTGTCATTCGTTGTGAGGGTTTGATCTCGTGAGTTATCGTAAATGCTGTATTAAGTTACTAACCAAATTGTGTGTCTGTTATTAAATTAGGTTAAAAGGCTAATCAGTAGGCTAGGCTCTGCTCAAATTAAATCTGCAATGTGAGTCATTCTCTTTTTATCAAATTACTTTCCAAAAGCATGTTATTTTCAAAAGTTATAATTACAGGGATTAAGTCTATGTAATCTCCATATTATAGCCGGTATGTGGGGTTTTGTATACATTACTTGATAATCTTCACCATTGGACAACGAGTTAGCCAATGGGTGATATGACCATAGTCACAGAAACGAGTCGAGTGACAAATACCGAGGGTAGTTGGTTGATATAAAAACATTGTAATCGCTCTTAATACTGTATATTATAACAAATGAATTGTTTTAGCAAAAATGAATGATTCACTCAGTATTTCCCGCTGACAAAACCTTTTTCAAACATGTTTCAAGTAATCTATTGTGATCCAGGAAAAGTGCCGCGAAGCACTACAAGCTTAAGGAAGTGGCTCAGGATAAAATAAAGAAACATGTTTTGTAAAATAAAAGATTTCTTCGTGAAATCAAATAATTGTAAATTACCGGGGTTTTATCCCGAGTTGTATAATAAAATAATCAGGAAATATTTCAGTTTTAAAAAGATCCTGATGATAAACTTCCGCTGTTAAACTCAATTAATTAAATACCACGGGATTTCTGTCCCGCGGCTCCTGAAACGGGTCAAACCGGATCGGGGGCCGTGACAAGGGTCATGACTTGGGATGAGTTTAAGGTGTCGTTCCTTAAACACCATAGTCCCAAAGCAGTTATCAACAGGATCAAAGAGGAATTTATCCAGTTAAGACAAAAGGGAGAATCAATTGATAAGATCACGGACATCTTCATGGATAAGCTGAGATTTTGTGACGAGTTAGTCACCACTGAAGAGCTGAAGATATGCTACTATTACAACATGCTGAGTGCTGAATACCGGGAGTTTATGACTCCCTCAAAATATGAAACTCTCACAGAAATCATCAACACCGCCAGGGAGCGGGAAATCGAGTTAAAGAAGCAAGTTGAGAGGGGTGAGCGAAGGGCACAAGATGTGTATCCAAGCCCTACAAAGAAAGCTAGAACTGCTGAATCGGGGAAGAAAGTGGAGGCTAAAGGCGGGTCGCCAAGCTGCAAAGTATGTGGAAAGGGGCACAAAGGCGAGTGCCGCTTAAAAGACAAGCCGTGTCCGGTATGTGGGAAGACGGGGCACACTGCATCACTATGTCCCGGAAAAGTTTCCGTTTGTTACAAATGCTATCAACCCGGCCACAAAAAGTCTGAATGCCCCGAGTTGATTGGAAAGAGAGACACAAAAGAGTCTCCAGCAGAAGCTCCCAAAGCGAAGGCTAGGTCCTTCCAACTTACCGCGGCTGAAGCGAAAACAGAACCCGATGTGGTCTCAGGTATATTCACAATTAACTCAATTCCAGCACGTGTATTGTTTGATACGGGTGCGAATAAATCCTTCATTTCGCATGGATTTATTCGACATCCTTCATTTGTATTGACGAAATTATCTGTGCCCTTAGAAGTTGAAATAGGGGACAACAAAAGTTTTATAGTTTGTGATGTTTGTCGAGGCTGCAAATTAAACATAGACGACGAGGAATACTTGATAGACCTAATTCCGATGTCAATGGGGGAATTTCAAGTAGTCGTTGGGATGGATTGGCTATCTCAGCACCATGCGAAGGTTGTGTGTTTTCGTAAGGAGATAAAGCTAATATCTCCAAGCGGGAAATACGTCACTATCTATGGCGAAAAAGGAGGCAACCCTATAGTATGTTCAATGATGAAAGCTCACAAGCTTATGAAGCGAGGATGCAAGGCATTCATGATATACGCAAATGAGCCCGAGAAAGGATCACGGAAGATTGAAGACGTACCGGTAGTACGAGACTATGAAGATGTGTTTCCGGAGGATTTACCGGGGATACCGCATGAACGGGAAGTAGAGTTCGGGATCGAATTGATTCCGGGCGCAAAACCCGTAGCAAAAGCACCGTACCGACTCGCACCGTCGGAATTACAAGAGTTGATGTCCCAAATTCAAGACCTGCTTGACAAAGGATTTATAAGGCCGAGTGTGTCTCCTTGGGGCGCACCGGTACTGTTTGTGAAAAAGAAAGACGGAAGCATGCGGATGTGTATCGAGTACCGGGAGTTAAACAAACTCACGGTAAAGAACCGATACCCGCTTCCGAGGATAGATGATTTATTCGACCAATTACAAGGTGCGAACTGGTTTTCAAAAATTGACCTTAGATCGGGGTATCACCAACTAAAGGTCAAGGAGGAAGATGTGCCGAAGACGGCTTTCCGCACGAGATACGGACATTACGAATTCCTCGTGATGTCATTTGGGCTAACAAATGCACCCGCTGCTTTCATGGACCTCATGAACCAGGTTTGCAAGCCAATGTTGGATAAGTCAGTCATCGTGTTTATTGATGATATTTTGGTGTATTCGAAAAGTGAAGCCGAACACGCACACCACTTACAAGAAGTGTTAGAGACACTTAGACGAGAAAGGTTGTATGCGAAATTCTCTAAGTGTGCCTTTTGGTTACGAGAGGTACAATTTCTTGGCCATATCATAAGTGCCGATGGAGTATTGGTGGATCCATCAAAGATCGAGGCCGTGTCAAAATGGAATCCCCCGAAGAACCCTTCGGAAATTAGAAGCTTTTTGGGGCTTGTGGGATACTATAGGAGATTCATTCAAGATTTCTCCAAGATTGCGTCGCCACTAACCAAGTTAACCCGAAAGGAGGAGAAATTCATTTGGGGTGCTGAACAAGAAAGGGCGTTTCAGATGCTAAAAGAGAAGTTAACTCAAGCTCCGGTATTAACATTGCCGGATGGAGTTGAAGACTTAGTGGTTTATTCGGATGCCTCATTATCGGGGCTCGGATGTGTTCTGATGCAACGGGGCAAGGTTATAGCTTATGCCTCGAGGCAATTGAAGATACATGAGAAGAAATATCCCACGCACGATCTTGAACTGGCTGCGGTGGTATTTGCATTAAAAATATGGAGGCACTATTTATATGGAGTAAAGTGCACCATATTCACCGATCACAAAAGCTTAAAATACTTCTTTGATCAGAAGGAGTTAAATATGCGCCAGAGACGATGGCTAGAAACGGTGAAGGATTTCGACTGCGAAATACACTATCACCCCGGAAAAGCAAATGTGGTGGCGGATGCTCTGAGCAGAAAAGCGGACTATGTCCCAATACGAGTAAGGTCGATGCAGCTTGTGGTGACCTCGGGTATACTTGAACGTATCCGGGAGGCGCAAGTAGAAGCAGTAAAAGAGGAGAACTGGAAGAAAGAAAGAATAATCGGCCAGTTGAAAGATTTATCGGATGTAAATAACGGGTTGAAGACTCGATCCGGAAGGATATGGGTTCCAAATACTTGTGGGGTGAAAATGCTTCTACTTGATGAAGCTCATAAATCTCGATATTCAATTCATCCGGGTGCGACCAAGATGTACAATGATCTGAAACAAAACTATTGGTGGCCCAGAATGAAGAGAGACGTGGTAAAATACATAGAGAAGTGTTTGACTTGCTTGCAAGTCAAGGCGGAACACCAGAAACCTTATGGGAAATTGCAACCTTTGGAAATCCCGGTTTGGAAATGGGAACATATCACTATGGACCTATTGACCAAACTACCTAAAACGATTCGGAGTTTCGACACCATATGGGTAGTGGTGGATAGATTGACGAAAAGTGCTCACTTCATTCCGATTCGTGAGACTTATACGTCTGAAAAGATGTCAGAAGTTTACACTCATGAGATAATAGCACGTCATGGAGTACCGGTATCCATCGTGTCTGATAGGGATACCCGGTTCACTTCAAATTTTTGGCGAGATTTCCAAGAGCAAATGGGAACCAAATTGTTCATCAGTACCGCGTACCATCCTCAGACGGATGGACAGAGTGAAAGAACGATACAAACGTTGGAAGACATGCTACGGGCATGTATAATCGACTTTGGAGGCAGTTGGGACGTCTACCTACCATTAGTCGAGTTTTCATATAATAACAGCTACCATGCCAGTATTAGAATGGCACCATACGAAATGTTTTATGGTAGGAAGTGCCGAACCCCGGTATGTTGGGGTGAAGTGGGCCCACGTGAACTCGCCCACCAAGATATAGTACGAGCCACTAATGAAAAGATTGATGTGGTTCGGGCGCACTTGAAAGCGGCTCAAGATAGACAAAAGGCGTATGCTGATAAAAGGAATAGGCCAATCGAATTCCAGATTGGTGACAAGGTCATGCTCAAAGTATCCCCATGGAAAGGGGTTATCAGGTTTAGAAAAAGAGGAAAATTAAGCCCGAGGTTTATAGGGCCGTTTGCGATCATAGAACGTGTAGGAAAGGTAGCTTACCGCCTTGAACAACCGGAGGAACTAAGCGGAATTCATAGCACATTTCATGTGTCACATCTTCGGAAGTGTCTAGCGGATGAGACAACTTATATTCACTACAATGATATCGAAGTGGATGATCGCTTGAATTATATCGTAAGGCCCATAGAAGTTTTAGATCGAAAGACTAAACACTTGCGAAATAAACAAATCGATCAAGTCAAGATCAAGTGGGAGCATAGGAAAGGGTCGGACACTACATGGGAGTCCGAAGAAGAGATGCGACGTCTCTATCCTACACTATTCGGTACGTACTTTGGTTTCGGGGACGAAACCCTTTTAAGGGGGATGGACTTGTAACATCCCGAAAATATAAATTCGTAAAATTTGCAATTTTATTTGTAAATAAATTAGCAAAACAAACTAACTAGGGGTGACACTAACCTAGTTAGATAATGACTAGTGGGTAGTTAAAGGACAAAAAGGGAACTAAAGGAAACTAGAGGGGCCAAAAGTGTTTGTCTTGAAACAAGTTTTAAATTAAACATTTAATTAAAACACAAACACTCCTGGAGGAGTGTCTGAGTTCGATCAAAGCAGGGGGAGGGCGACCAAGCTTGCCAAAAACCCTAAATCCCACAAAACACTTAAATTAAAGGTTCAAATCTGGTCCAAATTGAAATCCGAGTTGAGATTAGTGATCCCCGTCACAAGGGGGTTGTAAGGTATGTAAAATTCTATGAAAATTCTCTGTTTGAAATTCTTATGAATTTGGGAGATTCAAAGTTTGATGATGCATGTTTGTGATTTGATTAGTTTAGGGATGATATAGTGTCTAGAGGTAAAACCTAGACAACTACATGTGAAATCATGTCCGAATTCAGTAAAATCCATGAACACCATTGTAGGTGATTAGTGGGTTTTGTAGAGCTTGATAAACACTAGGAAATTTGGTGTGGTTCTAGTGTAATTTGAAAATTTTGAAGTGATCTCTGAATTCTAGAAGCTAACAATTATGTAAAATGGTTGATTTATGTGAAATTAAGGCTAAATGATAAGCTAGAGACTTGATATTTAATCATGTAAAAATCTGCCCTTAAAGTGTTTGTGAAAATGCCTCAAAGAAGGCTTAAAACTGAAATTCAAAGTTGAAACGCACAATTATGATGTTTCAGTTTACTATGCGATACATGGTTTAAAAGGGAGTTCTAAACATGATATAAATGGACTCTATAGGAAAGGACGCAGGAGCGTCAAGTGGACAAGCGGGTGGCGAATCGCGTTTGAAAGGCTTACTTTGAAGGTATGTAACTTGATTCGTTACATTTGGGTAAATTTGATATTTTGCATATATGTAGTTGGATTGTGTATTAAAAGTTGAGTTGGATTAAAGCGATGATATTCGCTATGTCGAATAATAGGCCAAGAATCTGGTTAGACCTCGTTGGTAGTCATCAAAATGGAGGATTCCTTAGATGAGCCAAACGGGTCGAATAACCAAGTAAGGCATGGTAATACATTGTAGTATGGTTACTCGGTCTTTTGTTATTATTGACAAATGACATATTAGAATACGAGGATTAAACATGTTGGTTTGTAGGATTGAAATCTGAGAACTTGATTCAAGTAAACAAACAAATCAAACCAAACATAACATTCCAGCATCTACCGTAAATTACGGTATATACCGTAATTTACGGTAGACACCAAAAGGTTACGGTGGGTTTCCCCTATGTTACAGTGGAACCAGAATTTCCCAGAAGCTACCGTAACTTACGGTATCTACCGTAAGTTACGGTAGAGCTTTAGAAATTATGATAAATTTTGTATTTCTTTGTCAAATCGAATCCGTTTTAGATGTAGTTTCGAA